>OX387267.1:8757500-10007500 GCA_947562075.1 Orthosia gracilis | reverse complement strand
ACATCTCTTTTAAGGTCTCGAATAGAAAGTACCTAACTTTAAATCTACCTATCTCTAGCCTTTTCCCAACTATATTGGGGTCGGCTTCCAGTCTTACCGGATTCAGCTGAGCACTACTTTTACATGGAGCGACTGCCTATCTGACTTCCACAACCCAGTAACTGGGTAACACGGTACCCCTTGGCAAGACTGGTGTCAGATCTCAAGCTTCTGACTACCCGTAACGACTGTCAAAGATATTCAAATGACAGCCGGGACCAACGGCTTAAAACGTGCTTTCCGAGGCACGGAGGAAACTCGGTATGTTGAAAATGGTCACCCATCCACGGACCGACCTCGTCAAGCGTTGCTTAACCTTGAAGATCGAACCGTGCGGCTGTTATTATTTAGCCACGAGCTCCTCAACCTTACTTTAAATCAAGACTAGGTTTATAAACCCTCTTATAGCACTTAATTCATTATCTCTTACTTTTAACATACTAATTCTAAAATATGTATTATCTACAACAGCATTAATGAAAAATAATTAAATAAAAAATATCCACAGACAAATCCGGGTACCCCACAACTAGTCTTCAATAAGTGACGTTAACAAAACGACAAACGTTGAAATGCAACCCCAAATCGGCAAGCTTTTGATCCCTAATTGGCGGCTCCTTATTGGTCGAGACGAGACTCTTGCGCGCGCAGAGCGTTCCCATTAGTCCTTGGGGTGAAACCACGCCCCTATTTGTGGATTAGGGGGGCAGGTCGGGGGTGAAGTAGCGGCTTAACTGGCAAACAGTCTTGATCGTAGAGATTAAGATATTTTACAATAATTATGTGTGGTTTTTCTGTTTATTTTTCCATTGAAAATAAACAGTTTTTTTTAATTGTATTTGTTTTTAATTTGTTCTTAGTTTTTATCGGCATAATTTAGGTAAAGTTAGTATGATAGGGACGTTGTTTACGTTTAGATTAAAAGCAAAGGTCTTTAATTTCAGTTTCATTATACAAACCGTGGTGGCCCTGTGCCTACTGCCTAGAACTTGCCACTCGTGCTTGAGGTCGTGGGTTCAAATCATTTTCCAGTGGCAAATAAAACAACGTAGATGATAGTACCTACATCTTAGATTACATACTATTCGCACAATTAATGCCAATTATTGCCAATTTGTTAATTTATATACGAATTTAATGTTAGTATTTTTTTTGTTGTGTTCTTTTATTTAATCTTAATTTAATTTATTCATTTGCTATTTTATAATTAATCAATATAATAAGGTTAATTCAATTCATTAATCTTGATTTCATTGTTAAATTCCTCGTTTTATGCTTAGTCGTAAAAAAAATATAATTCATTATTCATAATTAATTGTAATAATTAATATTTATGATCAATCAAATAAGTGCATGAACTTGAAATTAATTGTTGCACTTACAAATGTACCTATATCGTGTAATTATATGAAATGTCATGTGTAAACAATTGTAAGCTAACCTGAAATAAATAAACTAATTTCTAAGCAGCTAATAATAGCTTCTTTAATATATTTCGAGGATTTTTGCCTGTTGTTATAGCGACTAAGTCGATTGATTTTTGAGGACCTAGTTTCCTTCTCAAAAGCTCTAAGAGTATAGATCTTTGTCCCTAACGAATAACAATAACATTACCGAAAAGAAAGTATTTCGATAAATGGAACACTGCAATTAACTATGCAATACAAGAAACAGCATTGAAATTTAAATATCCCCCTACTTTGATAAACTAGGCTGCTACAAAATGAGTACCCTGGAAGCTCGAAGAGAGCTCTTTGGATTTGAGATTCGCATATAAACTGCTCAATAACACCATTGACTGCCCACAGTTGGTATGTAGGTTCAATTTCAGAGTACCCCGTAGACCACCTCGTAAACCCATTACACCCTTAGCTCCACCTCTTCGCTATACAGTGTTCGGTGCTAATTCGCCTACACCCCGCATGTGCAAACTCTAAAACGAACGCAGCGACCTGGTTGACGTCCACGCAGACTCAATATCGAAGTTGTTAGACGTAATTAGTTTTAATATTTAATATAATATAACTTTCTAGAATTTAAGTACATTAAGTTTTTATAATTACAAAGAGCAATTTGCATGTGGTGTTTGCCTGTAATTGGTTGTGCAGTTAGATTTAAGACACAATTACTTATATGTTCATATCTGTATACTATCTGTAACAACTGTTGGTGAACCTTGTTTAAATAAATAAATAACGAATAAAACATTTGATTTCATAGTTTTACATACCCGAGCGGACCATACTTTTTTCGAGATTTCAGATTTGGTCTCCTAACAAAAGTTGTCCATAACCACAACAATAATAGGTACAATAAAAAAAAATACAATCGAATTGATAAGCTCATCCTTGAGGTCGTTTAAAAATTAATCCATATTTCCCTTGGTCACGCTATAACTTGAGAACGGCTTTACCGATTAAAATAATATCTTTTTTTAAGTTTTATAAGGTTTTTTTTTAGGTTTTGTAGAAGGTTCTTATGGAAATAAATATTAACAAAAAAATTGTAGGTACGGTAGGGTAGGTAAGGTAGGGTCGATGCAGCGCCATATGGACTTGCGTCGGTCTCAACTCCGCGAGGTCCTAGTGGCGGAATGGCAGGACAGGCTTTCACGCCCTACCGCCGGCCTCGTCACCATCGAGGCGATCCGGCCAGTGCTCGAGCGCTGGCTCGGGAGGAGGCACGGCTCCCTGTCGTTTCGGGTGACGCAGGTACTCTCGGGGCATGGTTGCTTCGGGAAGTACCTGTGCCGCATAAACAGGGAGCCAGACGCCCGGTGTCACCACTGCGTCGACTGCCGGGAGGACACGGCGCGGCATACGCTGGCAGAGTGTGCCGCTTGGGAGGAGCCGCGCCGTGCCCTCATCTCAGAAGTAGGCAGTGACCTGTCGCTGCCGGCCGTAGTCGAGTCTATGGTCGGCAGCGAGGAGTCCTGGGACGCGGTGGTATCCACTCACCCGATCCGCAGCAGACGAGCCGGGCGTCGGCGGAGGGCGGACAACGCCCTCTTCCGGCCCCCCTAAATGGGTCCAGGGGCGACGGACTCGGGGACGTCCGTCGCCCCCAACACATCAGGACCTGAGGTGGTGACGCGTAGTGTTCCACGCGCGCCCCTCTTAGACGATGCGGGGGGAGCCAAACACCTCACTCCCCCCCAAACCCGAGATCGAGGCCCGCAGAGGCGGGCCGGCACCAGCCGGGGGTTACGGAAGTATCGTATGTTCCCGCGACCCCCGGCGTAGGTGTGAGATGGAACACCGGGGTGGTTTTTGGTCAGTACGAGTCTGACAGACCCCTCCGCCTCCCCCAGGGCGGAGGACATCCAATGAGGATTATCCAACTCGGAAAAAAAAAAAAAAAAAAAAAAAAGGTAAGGTAGGGTAGGCGGTTGACGGGAGCGAGACCGCGGATACAGCTAGTCACACGTAAAAAATAACCTAGTACCAAGACTACAACATCGCAGTATCCCATTTTGCATTCTAGGGATGATCCCAGCGAGTGGGTTACACCGTCTTACAGCAATTTAGCTGCCTATCCCGGTATACAGGCGTATACAGGCGCTTGTATATGTATCAGATATATATAGGCAGGTATAGACGTATACCAGATATAAGCCGAGTAGACACGGGCGGGGATATTTTTTGTTGATATGGTTTTTCTTTGACCACTATCTCACCTGATGGTAAGCGATGATGTGGTCGACGATGAAGCACGCTTGCCTAGAAGTAACCTATTCACTCTTGACTTAAATACCTAGTTTGTAGCTATCAGGAAACAGACTCCGGCAGGGAATTCCACTCCTTAGCTGTACGCATAATGAAAGTATAAAATACTTTTAGTGCATAGACGGTGATGGATAATATCACATGAGCATATTATACGAGAGCAGTGGTGGCCCAGTGGTATCGGCCGCGGCTTACAAGTTGTAAGTCGTGGGTTCGAGCCCAGGCAGGCGCTTTACTTTGTGTAAATTATTTCATCACCACTGCTCTCAAAACGGTGAAGGAACATCACGAGGAAAGCGGCATGTCCTAGAACCAACAATTCGAAGACATGTGACATCCACCAACCCGCACTGGGCCCGCGTGGTGGATTACGGCCCATTCCCTCTCACAGAGAGGAGGCCTGAGTCCCAGCTGTGGGAACATATTAATAGGCTGATGATGATGATGACGAATATTACATAATATGGGTTTGAAATCATTTGCAAAAACTGCTTTGTTTGTCTAGTGACTAGGGGTTGTGGGGTCCATGGTTCGATTTCGGGATCCCTTCTTTTCGCATAATGTTCTTTAGCCTAATATACTTCGGCATAACGATTTTGGCACAATTTGTTTTGGCATAATAATACTTTGGCATAATTTTTTTAGGCATACAATTTATGTTGGCATAATCATCTTAAAGACTAATTTGTTTTGGCATAAATTTGATTCGCATAACGTTAGTAGGCCTAATGACTATTAGCATAACGTTAGTAGGCCTAATGACTATTAGCATAATAATATTTAGGCATACAATTAATATAAATAACAAAAACAATTTTCATGCAAATAATTTATTATACATAACATTATGTAACTTAAACGATTTTTCAATCGCAAGATAACTTTTATCTGAAGAATATATTAGATGTTTTGACAGTTTTTGTATAAAAAAATATGCTAATCAGTTAACTTCTATTATGAGAAATAAATATGGAGGTTATTCCTCAGATAGAAGTTAACTGATTGAAACAGTGGTCCTTAATTATGTATAATTATTTATTTTAGGTGTTTATTTTTAGCAATTGCTTGTAAATATGCTAGTATAGAAGTATACTCATCTTTTTTCAATGCTTTTGGTTTTGTCCGTGTATTTTTCCTTTTTTTTTTTGGTATAAGTGATGTTCCAGTTTATCTATTTCAATGGTTTGATGTTTTATTTCTTGAACGATCTTTTTTGCCAAAAAATAAAATCCAGTATGGTGTTTTCCCACAAAATGTGCAAATCTATTGTGCCATGCCTCTGCAAGATTTTGTGTCCTAGGTCTATTTTCCTTTTCTAGTAGATACGTACTCCAGACTGGGTGGAAATGGTGGTGGTGAACTTGTAGTGCCCCATACATAATTCTGATCAAACTAATTTGCTATAGTTTCTGTAACAATTAAATAATATTGTTGGTTAAAAATTTAATATGATGTGCAACAAAAGTTAGTGACAGATCCGAATTGCTGCAAAACCGACTCTACGTAGTCTTGTTTGTCCTACCCCTAGAGTGTAATTTAAAATCGCGTAGGCGCGTAGGGTCGAGGCGGCCCACGGGCTGAGGAGCAGGCGGCTGTGAGCGAGGCGCCGCGGCTGAGGCTGGCCGGCGAAGCCGGCCAACAAGCCGAAGCTGCGGTGGTGAGCGAAAGCCGTCTGCGACGATTAGCACGCGTGGGGCCGCCGGAAACCCGCAGCGCCGGAGCCGAGACAGAAACCCTGCCTGCTGCATGCTTGCTTTCATGCTGCTTGCTTGCTTGCATGCTGCATGCTTGCTTGCATGCTGCATGCTTGTTTGCTGCATGCTTGCTTGCATGCTTGCTTGCATGCTGTATGCTTGCTTGCATGCTGTATGTGTAAATAAATTTATGCTTTAGGATATTATGCTTAGAGAAATTATGCTTAAAAAAATTATGCGTAAGCTGTTATGCGCAATTATATTATGCGTAAATATAATTGTGCTAAACAAAATTATGCTAAGATATATTAGGTCTTAAAATTTTATGCAAATGGATAGGGAACCTTCGATTTCTACGTCAAGACAGTGGTGACAAAGAAACTATCCCGACGTAGGTACTGTATTGATTATTTTTTGTACATCGATCACGTTCGGTTCCGTTCCACGGATAGATGTGATCTATCTATCGCCGTGGTATGGAACCGAACGCGATCGATTTACAAAAAATAATCGTTATAATCAGATGAAAAACGCTAGTTACAACGGCACGGTTTCTTTGTATGGTATGAGGCAACTGTATGTTAGTATTATATTATCTGTTGGTAAGATAAATTATAAACCTAGGTATTTGGATTTCCGTGTTGAACTTTTCTATAGAAGTTCGCGGCATATTTTCTTTAAAAAGAGGCTATTTTTTATTGAAAATATTCCGCGAATTTTTGGGCCTCCCTATGAAGGTAACTTGTAGTGTCTCGTCGATGGCAATATGCTAGTCCCCTATAAAAATATATTTGAACTTATCCTAGTGAAATGTGGTTGTAGTTACTTTACGCACAGGTTTGCATACCCCAATAACACTAACATCGAGCGTGATTCGAATTCAGGACCTAGGTAACGCTCGCTTGGAGTTCTATCCGTTTGGGTTATAGCCGGTTAGAGTTAAATCAATATATAAATTAACGTAAATTGCGTCTTGGCGTTTCAATACGAAAATTATCTAACACTGACTCATACCAAGGTAACTCATAAAAACCCCACTTGGAATTTATTTTGTATCGAATACTCACATACACAAATAGTCAGACCCGGAACCACTATCTGTAGGCCATACAAATATTAATTTCGTGCGGGATTAGAACCCCCGACACGCAGCGCAGAAGCCAATCGTTCAGCCACTGCGCCAACTGTGTCGTTATTTATAAAGCCAAAGTCAGATAATTTATTTCAAGTAGGCCGTAAATAAAAATAAAAATATTAATTAATAAATCTTTTTTTGTACAAGATTTTTTCGTATTCTTCTCAGCAAACCCTTTCATTTGATACCCATATCATGGCAGTGAGCATAAACTTCAGTTTCAAGATTTAACCCGAACACACTTACATATATATATACAAACATACAAAAATACATTAAAAGCCTTAAATAACAATGATTCTACTGTCCATTCGCAAAGGTAGTTTGTTATGGAGAAGAATGAACAAGAAAACTCTACACTTACTCTTTTGACTAAAAAAAATATAAGTGTACCCCTTCAGAATCCATATTTTCACTACAAAATAATAGCACGCCTGTGAGAACCACACCTTACATTGAATTCTCCCATCAATTTGCAGGGGAATCTCTCGATTTGATGCCGAATTCCGGCCCTATTTGCACTCTTGAGCGTAATCTTATTTATATTACCTATACAATATAACATCACGCCTTTAGTCCTCGAAGGGTTCAGCAGAGGTACCTTTGGTACACACAAATTTCGGCAGTTATATATAACTGATAATTCACCATCATCATCAGCCTATTATTGTTCCCACTGCTGGGACACAGGTCTCTTCTCCGTGAGGGAATGGGCCGTAATCCACCACGCGGGCCCAGTGCGGGTTGGTGGATGTCACATGTCTTCGAATTTTTGGGTTTGGTTACCCACAACTAACTAAACTCCATTTGAAATAACATAAGACATGTTTCCAAATCTTTTTACAGTCCGTTCAACCGATTTTGATTTCTATCCCGTAAATATAAGGATGACAAAAAGCATAAACCTGTTACCAAAACCAACTGTTTACTACAACTACCATTTGTCGTATCACCAACGCAATAGTGACATAAATCTAACTAGAAAACGCAAGTCCCTCCATCTGTATGAAAAGCGTGGCACTTTTTCACAAACAATTTAAAAACAAATTTATTTACCAATGAAAGAAAACATTTCCAATGCCTCGGCCAACTTTTTCTATACATTCTTTACAGCTCAATATGGCATAAAAAGGCATTTTTCTAGATTTCGGTGGATTTCCGGTGCCGATAACGCTAAATGAAAAGCTCAAATTACGATCATCTACGATCTTTTACTCCGGTTTTTTGACAAGCGAAGTTCATGCAATCGCGTCATCTAGTTAGATTTAAATCTGTGGTATTAATAAGTTTCTAACACAAATTTCTCAGTTACAACACGGAGCATGTATTCTGGCTTGTGGCAATTAGGCTTACCCCCTTATTAGGACTAGCAAATATCTGGAGACATGTTGTAGGTACGTAGAAATAGACTTAAACTTCTGTTTACCCCTTCGAAGAGTTAAGGGCCTACTTACACTTTAGTGCCATAAAACAGTAAATTTTTGAAGCATACTCCTTACTAAAGGCTAGGTTAAAAGTTTTGAAAAAAAAAACATTTATTATTGTTTCATGTACATTATTTTTTAAATAGGTTTTTTCAAATAACAAATAGTTTTGCTTTAAAAAAATAATTAGAAACCCGATATTTTTCGCAACTTTTGGATACTCCTCCAAAACGACTTGGATGTTTAAAAATATTTTTACACAGAAAAATTGATGGGTGGAAATTCTTCATAAGTAAATCAAATAATATTTTGCAAACTAAACTGTTCAAAAGCAGGTTCAATATTGGTATTTTGGCATCGAGTGGGCGCACGGCCAGTGCTGCGTTTACATTGGGGCGTATATTATCGCCTTAAAGTGTGATATAATGTTTATTTTTCTGAATTTTCCATCATGTCATTCTCTTCCTTGAAAACAAAAATTATAATTATAATCTAGTTTTAACAAGTGAATATGTACCCACAACCTAGGTGCAGGTTACTTACAGCAGTGTGCTTGATAGGATGTGCCATCGGCTCAAATTACTAATTGCCATACAAACTTTCAACTTGAAACCCTTTTGGGAGTGAATTTTTTAAAATATTTTCTTAGTTCACACCTTAGTTCTTACTACTAGTATCTATGTGACTTGTCTGTGAATAAATTTTATAGTTTACAAATATTTTAATGACCTCAGGACGAGTTAAAAGTGTAAACTATATTTACATGAACTATATTTATGTATTTGATTCAGTAGGTCTACCGTTAAAAACCTTTATAAACAGAAAATTGTAAACTGTGTTTCCATTACAAAAATATGAAAATCACCCATACACAATTAATAAACACAGACTGAACGCTAATTGACACTGACTGTACCATTTCATCCATTAAAAAATAAAAACACCAAATTCATAAAATTCGCAAAAACGGTGCTAAACCGACCAATAAAGAGTGGCTCACTATTAAAAAAATACACCGTAGCAAGAGTGGCATCCCACCCACAAGCGAGCGGCTCATCCCCTTTCCCCCACCCCATTTCACCCCTATAACGACAGTTTATCGCGGCGTTTCGCCCCATTCGGCCTGTTTCGGTCATACTGCGCAAAGCGACCGATTATTCGTGTAATTGTCATCGATTAACGTAATTGGGAAAAAGAACAGGATTCCAAATTCGAACTTTTGGCGGTAAAGGATTTTTCAATTTGACGTTTTGTGTTTTTTTTTTCGGAGTGTTCTTTACAGTGATATTATTTTATAAGTGTCTTGGTTTTTGGTAAATATGTAGTGTCTTTGATATTTTTTTATGTAGATTGTGAACGTATATAAGTGTCCAATGTTTCTTATTTAAAGTAAAATTATTTATAAGAATATTAAAAAAAAAACTCAGTCAAAAGTAACTATAATAAAATATTTTACCTATTTCGACTGCAAACAAAAATTATTTTGAAAGACACAACTACAAAAACCCTAATTTCTAAAACAAAATACGAGTAAGCATTTAAAATAATTCATAGAATTAAAAACCAGTGAAACAGTGACGAACAAACAAAAGTGACAGAAGCAGTGACACAAAAAAAACAAAAGATCCAACCATATCCAATGACACGAAAGTAACTACAAAATGGATCCTGAAACCAGAAGCGAATCACCGACTGACACAAATCGCCAAGAACATACATCGAAAACATCCTTTTTAATTGAAGACATCTTATACAGAAGTCATGAGAGCCGAACGTTCAAAACTCCTGAACAAAGAAGGTTTGACTACGATAGGGACCCTAAACCTTTTTTCCCGGTAGCCAATGAGATGAGGCCTCATGTACCCGGGAGAGAGGGTTCCTATCTTCAGGTCGCTATGGGGGCCTTAGGGGCCTATTTGCATACACCTAATACGTATAAGGCTGTTGAAGCACCATATTTTTTATCACAAGGTAAGGGATTATTGAATGCTCGTAATTTTTTAATAGTCTATGGCAAATGGTTATTGAATTTCTTACCAAAAATTTAGAGACAAAAGTAAAAGAGTCTACAGATACAATTGTACAATTAATTTGTGGAAGACTGGTGCCTTAACTAAGTTTTTTACAAAACCTGTATGTTAAGTCACCATGTGAATGTATGTCGTGTGCGGGGTGAGTGTGTGTGTTGTTGAGCGAGTGTGTGTGGAGTGGGGCAATAATCAGTTCAGTTGAAGCTGCAAGAGTTTTTCCAACTATATTGGGGTCGGCTTCGAGTCTAACTGGAAGCAGACGAGTAACAGTATTTCACATGAAGAAACTGTCTATCTACCTCCAAAACCCATTAACTGGGAACCACAACACTTCTAGGCAGAACTGGTGTCAGATTTCCTGGTTCTAATTACCCGTGACGACTGTCAAAGATCTTGAAATGATGAACAGCTTAACGTGTTTCCCGAGGCGAAAAAAGGAGAAATTCCGTTATGTAAAAATGGTCACCCATCCTCAGACCGACCTCCGGTCTATGATAAATATTTATTTTGCCAACTGGTTAAAAGTAACACTTTTACATGACATTATTTATTGTCAATTCGAGCTTGATGAGGCTGGTGTTTCCTTCCGACTACTTTGAGAAGAAACACCGAAACAAACGTAGAGTTCAAAGTATCTTTTAAAGTCTATACAACACGTAGTTGGCCAAATAGAACCATGTAGGTTATCTGAGAATTTTTAGGCATGCACCAAATGATTCGAGTGGATCTGTCGGTCAGTGCATTTGTAAGTCAAGTCAGAGATCTGTGGGGATTCACAGAGGCGGCTTAATTAACTCTGACATCAGAGGTGGCCACATCCTCACACGAAAAGAAGAAGCTTTTGTCAGATACCGCGAAGATCAGCTTAAAAAAAAATCTCAGAACCTTTCCAAGTACCTTAACAGTGTTCCTGAGTAACGGATTTTTCGAATCCATGACTAGGTCACGGAAAGACAGATGAAATCAAAATATAGACACAAAAATAGATAGTGTGAGCTCAGTGTATTAGACACCCGTCCGCTCAATAAAACCTTATTGATACCTTGTTAAAATATAAATAAAGTCGCTTAAGTTCTGACACCGTGTATGTTAAAAAAACTGTTTAGCAGCAGCTAATTCAGATTTAAAAAAAAAAAAACAAAATAAAATTATTTGCATTGTTGAACTAATAATCTATCACTGTATGGAGGCCGTTTAGCAATTTTCCTTCTTCTTATGGTATTTATTTCCGCCCAAGATGCGTCAAAATTAGTATTGAAATATGGAACTTTCGACGCTCATAACTTTCTAATTCATTCCATACAGGGCTAGATAATGATAATACAAACTAATATCATTCTTTATTTTGAACATGCATCGTCAAACGGGCGACTAATCGCTAGACTACGTTTGTATGGAAGAATGAAATAGTGTAACCTTAAGTTACGTGGTCCGACCATACAAATTGAAGGCGTTAACGATTGTAGAAAGATATTTGATACGAAACGTTTGTAACTTGGCTAGGGGTCAGGGTCAGTATTCCACGGAAGCTTAGGCGTGTACCCAAAGTAAACATATTTCCAGTCAGACAGGTTTAAACGAGCAAGTCCTATTTAATAGGGACCAATCTTATAGATAACTAGCTGCTGCCAGCGGCTTCGCCCGCGTGAAAAGTATTTTTTCATCCCAAGGGAACATTATCCCGGGATAAAAAGCCTATGTGCTATTCCAGACTATAATCTATTTCTGTGCCAAATTTCATCCAGATCCATGGAGCGGTTTTGGCATTATTGAGTAACAAACATAGTACATCCATCCAAACTTTCGCATTTATAATATTAGTAAGATGAAGATATTGTGCAGAAGCATTAATTCCACACGGGCGGAGCCGTGGACGGCAGCTAGCCAGAAATATGAGATGCTAGCAGATGACTTTGACGTTTGACGGACCAATAGGATGTCATCAGAAAACTTCTCGTCATCTGGAGACAAGAACGTCAATGGAGTGATTGACGTATCATGTCCAATGGACATTGAATGTTGGACAACGCTTTTTTTTTTAAACACGGATGCCTATAGTCTTTATTCAAATTTTTGTGGAGTTTTGAATTTAGGATTTGCTTATCAGTATTTTTAATCCCCGACGGAAAAAGATGGATCTTTTAAGTTTGATGTGTGTACCTGTGTGTTTGTGTATCTTTCTGTGGCATCATAGCTTCTATTTTACTTGTTGAACTAATCATATTATGGTTCACCAATGTTTAGGGTTCGGTACCCAAAGGGTTAAAACGGGACCCTATACACACACAGACGGACCGCGGAGTTTTATTAAACTCCGCAGTCCGTCTGTGTGTCTGTCTGTCTGTCATGAAAAAAATGGCTGTATCTCATGAATCGTGATAGCTAGACAGTTGAAATTTTCACAGATGATGTATTTCTGTTGCCGCTATAACAACAAATACTAAAAACAGAAATAAAATAAATATTTAAGTGGGGCTCCCATACAAAACACGTGATTATTTTGCCGTTTTTTGCGATAGTGTTACGGAACCCTTCGTGCGCGAGTCCGACTCGCTCTTGGCTTCCTTTTTATATTTTTAGCCGACTTTGAAAAAAGGAGGAGGCTCTATGTTCCAAGGTTTTTTTACTTACTTTTTTGGACCGATATTTTTATTTCATTCTACATAATTTATCTAATAGTAGACACGCTGCTTTCGACTATCAATTGAACACGTAATTATGACTCGATATTTTGCGGAAAACCCCGATTCAAACAGTAAAACGCCCATAACTTTAGAATGGCTGAACAGTTTTTCATCAAACATAGCTAAGAACACTCTCGATAAAGTCATCTTTCAAACAAAAATAAACTAAATCAAAATCGGTTCATCCGTTTAGGAGGTAACACACAGGTACACACGTCAAACTTATAACACCCCTCTTTTTCCATCGGGGGTTATAAAGAAAAATAAGTGAACGTATATTAAGATGTTTGGATGTTTGTTAATCAATCACGCATTGGATGTAATTTCAAATTTGGAACACTGGTAGACCATGGCTTGTCTAGGGATTTTTTCGTAGTAGTACGTTCCCTTAGGGCACTTCTGGGGGCGAAGCCGCTAGCAAATGCTAATTGATAACAATAAAGGAAGCAATAGCGGTCATTGACCTATTAATTTAATGATCGAAGTCTCGTGCATGAATGAATGACGTAAACTATTTTTTGAAACTATTTGTTGATATCCATTTACTGAGCAAATCCCATGTATACTCAATGCGGTTTTAGTTGGCGATCAAGCAGACCATAATGCAGTGTTGATATTAGATTCGGCAACTGTATTTATAACGACTTGGGCAGTGTGTGGAAGTGCATTGTAACTGCATTGAAAGCAAAATAATTTCCGTGGAGTTTCTTGCGCGTTCTTCGTCATGGAGATCTACGCTTGGAAATGCGCAACTAGCTTCATCTTTTTGACAGACCGATCTTGACAATTCAAATGTGTCTGTAAATGGCTTATCAATACTAATATTATAAATGCGAAAGTAACTTTGTCCGTCTGTCTCTTACCTTTTCACGCTTAAACCACTGAAGCGATTTAGATAAAATTGAGTATGTAGATAGTTTGAGGCCCTGGGAAGGACATAGGATAGTTTTTATTCCGGAAATCATCCTTGAAGGGGCGGACAGGGGGTAGAAGTTTGTATGGTTAACTAATAATTTCTCAAGTAAGGTGGCCCTCACACCTATTAATATTATGGCGCGATGTAAAAAATAGGCTATTCAAAGTACTAATGCTACGCAGACGAAGTCGCAAGCAACAGCTAGTTTGTCAGACTTTGTGAAGTTGCGCAGTTCCTTTGAAAGCATGTTAAGACGTCGGTCGCGGTTCTCGAAAGTCTGACGCAAGCCAAGAGTATACCCTATATATTACCCGTAGCACAGATAATATAATACTAGCATACAGATGCCTCATCCCATACAAAGAAACCGTGCCGACGTAACTAGCGTTTTTCGTCTGATTAAAGTGTTTTTTATTTTTTTGTATTTCTTTTGCGTTCGGTTCCGTTCTATTGCGATAGATAGATGGTGTTAGCAGCGACTTGCAAGGAAAAGAGTTTACTCGGTGCATGAATTTTTTTTCTTTAAATACAGTTTAGATTTTTTATATAGTATTTTTTGCACGTTTTTATAGTTTCATTGCACCAAAATGTGTTACAATACAAATTTAAGCAATCGAGTGGAATGCCTCAAACATTTAAAACCGCGCCATCTATTGGGATCAATTTTAAATTACCCGTTCAAATAATCTTTGAAATGTGAATGAAAAGCCCAATATTCCATAATTTTGTGCTTAGGAAAGTTAAAAACAAGAACATACAATTTTTATGTTCAATTCCAGAAAATGTTAATTTTACACACTGTTAAATAACAACCCGGTGCATGTCACGCCATCTAGTGCGATTTATTTGAACCAAATTTTCTTTCTTAGCGCCTTAGGCCATAGTCAGACGCTCCATGTAAAATGTATGGTTTTACATGGAGGATTGCACAACTGAAAGCAGCAAGTTAGACTGGGAGTAGATACACAAAAGACAGAAAATGATAGGCATAACTCAAAATAGAATAATGTCTAAAAAGTTTGACGTGTGTAGCGCTGTGGTTATCTCGTATATGTGTATTTGTGTATCTGTCTGTGGCAACATAGCTCCTAAACGGATGAACTGATTTTGATTTCGTTTTTGTTTGAAAGGTTCTTATTGAGAGTGTTCTTAGTATGTTTGATGAAAATCGGTTAAGCCGTTCTAAAGTTATTGGCGTTTTATTGTTTTAATCGGGGTATATTCGCAAGATATCGTGTCCTAATTACGTGTTAAATAGATTATTTATCGAAGCGTGTCTACTACTAGATAAATTGTATAACATGAAATAAAAATATGTCGGGGGTTTTTTAAATTTTACTTGTCGACAAAGAGCGGTAAACGAGGAAAGTTTGTGTACATAATATTATGTCCCGTGTGAAGCCGCTTTTAATGAATAAGGTGAAGTGATATTTCAATTTCTTTGTTTCAGGAGTCCCATATCACGCCCTTTTCACACCGTCGGAGTTATCGTTATCAGCACTGAAACATTGCCGACGGCGGAAAGCAAGGACCGTGTTCTCCGATCCACAGTTAACCGGTAAGTTCCTACAAAGATATTATTTAGTTTCTTCCGGTGTGTGTTAAAGTGTTGGATTTAGGTGCAATTTTCAAGACACGTTTGTTTCTCTTTTAAATTTAATGACTACAATATGAGTCCAAGAAAATGTACGGTGATATCGCAGCTGACCCAGGCGAAGATGGCGGGACGATCTTGACACTACAGAATAAGGACTGGTCTACACTTGCCCAAAACCGGGCAACATGGAAAGAAGGAGGAGGAGGGAGGCCTTTGTTGTGGGTCAATTCAGGCAGAAATAAATGTCGATATAAATTATAAAAGCTTCTAAGGGCCTGGACACAATACCAGGGTGCGGCGCCGCCACCCTGGAATGGTATGGCGTCGTACCGCGGCACGCTGCCTAAAAATAATGCTAAATAGATCGATGTTGACTTGTTATTGAATCAATATGTAGATCGCGGTCCGTATCTAGACAAAAAACTGCAAGTTTGACATGTTTGAGCCGATGGCTGCGTCGTCGCGCACCGTGCCGCGGTACGACGCCATGCCGTTGCATCGCCGTGGTGATGTGTCCGCGCCGGTAGTATGTTATTAACTGACCCGACAAACGTCTTCTTGACCAAATTGTTCAGTTCATACCAAACCCCACTTCAATTTTCCGAGCATCTCTTTCAACTTTTTCCCTGAAAATCTTATTCGAACTATCTAAAACAATAAATAAATAAAAATTGTATCCGTAGGCCGTCGGTGTGCTCGCGTGGTAGATTACGGCCCTCTCCTCTCACAGACAGAAGGCCTGTGTCCCAGTAGGGCGCCCAGTAGAGCGCAACAACAATATAGGGCGAATATGTATATGTTATGGAATGATTAATACGTCATTTTTCATAACGCCCAGACAATATGAATAATGCCCAATATGAGTAGGCAATATGCTAAAAACTATTGAAATAATTAAATTGACCGGTCTTTCTGAATGATGCGCATCACTTATTGGGCCGGATAGTATAAAGTTGTGTTTCTTTTTTATTATTTCAATGTTGAGATTACTTCTGTCGACCTATTACTGTCTGCAGGGTCTAAAGTAAAGTAATCTAAAGTGACATGAAGGAGATGACGGGAGCTGAGTTCGTTTGCTTTGCTCGCTCACGTCATCCGCTTCGAGCCTAGCCTATCGATGTCGGGGTGCGCTAAGCTCTCGAGCTCGCTTCGCTCGTTCTTGGACTAATTCATTGCCCATAATTATCGAATTGTCCAACCATTACGTAGCTATATTTATAATGCCGAGACAATTTGATAAATGTAGAAGTTTAAATCAGTATTCCTTACATTGCCCGATTTGACTTATTTATTTATTAGTTTACCCTCGCACTGGAATGCCTTGCAGCAATTACACCAATGGAGCACAATCTTATAGAAAACTCACTGTAAGCTTAGGATTCCTCACGATGTTTTCCTTCACCGTTGTCAGCGATGTCCAAGATAAACTTAGAAAATATATATGAATTGAAAAAGTCACATTGGTACTTGCCCGGATTCGAACCCACGTCCTCAAATACGAGGGGCGAGGTCTTACCCACTGGGCCACCACGACATACTTGACTCGATTCAGATGATTGAGTACACTGATTGGACTGCACTTGGTCCATGACCTACAAAATACTTTGTTGTTTACTTGTCCAGAGCAAATACTTTTCTGATAAGAACCTTTGTCCAGGCCTAGAAAAACGCTTCGAGTCCCAGCGGTACCTGTCAACTCCTGAGCGGGTGGAGCTGGCAGGAGCCCTGAACCTCTCGGAGACGCAGGTCAAGACCTGGTTCCAGAACAGAAGGATGAAGCATAAGAAACAGTTGCGGAAGCAGCAGCAGCAAAGAGGTGAGGAGATTCATTGTGAAATTATGTCTTTCTTCACCAATCTTTGAATAGAGTAGATGCCTGAAGAATTCTATTTAGTCCGTATTTATCGACGAGAAATATTGGACACGTAATTTTCTTTAGTCATGTAAACACAAAATGTCGATACAGTGCATTAAAAATTCTTGTGACATCACGGCTTAGTATACTATTTAACTAGAAATGACGTCACAAACCCTTAACTCCTGAACTTTGATGCGCTTTATCTTTGTAATTTTTTTTTTTTGACATAAAAAAACTCATGTCCAATCAATGTCCAATATTTTTAGAAAATCTAACTGACGGCTTCAGTCGACGGAGCTTCTGTCAGCGGCTTCGGCTGTGTGAAAAGTATTTTAAAGAAAGAAGATAAAAAGAAAAGTGTTTATTTACCACAAAAACGACATACAAAATTTTTGATTTTTTCTTAAATTAAACCCTTAACGGTAGTATCATCGCAAGAAATCATTATACCGGGCTAAAACGCTATAATCTATCACTTTGGCCAAATTTTATCCAGATCCATTCAGTATTTTCTGCGTAAAAGGGTAACAAACATCCATCCATGCATCCATCCTCACAAACTTTCGCGTTCATAATAGTGGTAAAATTACCCAGGAAATCTAAGCAATAATTACTAGGTAGGTAAGTACTCTATTTTCATTGACCGTCCGTCGCCAGCATCCCGTCGGCCCGTTTGGGAAAGCATTATTTATCTCTATCACCCGGTGTACAATTAAGTAAATTCTATTTATTTGCCCATATTACAAGCTTTTATTTAACTTGCAATGTATGTATATATGTAAGTGTGTTCGGGTCAAATCTTGCAACCGAATTTTTAATTTTGCATACACGTTTAGTTAGGACGACTCTCCGACGGCTCATAATTATCGCAGAATTAATGTGACAAATAATAGCCAGTAATCGTAGATAAAATACAAAAAACAAGCATGTATCTTAAAAGAACATTACAATAAAACTCTTTACATATATCGTTTAGCATAACAAGTACAAAATAAACAAATCAGAAGAAGGTAAGTTACACACAACAAACGACACAAACAACAAATCCCAATCAAGGGTTTACAATCTAGGGGTCTTTAAGTCAAGAGTGAATATGTTACTTCTAGGCAAGCGTGCTTCACCGTCGACCACAAGCGCGAGCCTATTGATAAAAAAAGAACTAACAGTTTCGAGCGAAGAGGGTGATAGGTATATATATATTTGTACATAAGTATTATGTATGTATATGATTTATTTTTTCATTTTTCACTATGTTATACATAATTTTGTGTACAATAAAGAATTAAGATGAGGGTAGGGTGCAATTTAGTTTAGGTACATAATAAATACATATTTCTATTTAATTTCTTTATTTAGACTATCATTACTTACTTTTGATTAATCGAAAGGTTGGAAAAGATCTTTTTATATATATTTTTTTTAAGTCTTCTTGTAAATGTATGACGATTTGATTTTTTTTAAGTGCTTAGGTAGTTTGTTATAGAAGTTGGCACCCTCATCCATAATATTCCTCTCGTTATTATGGCTATTTTGTTATTTATTTATGTAGTACCTTACTATGCTGCTGCTTACTCTTTAGTAATAGGGTACTTAAACTAAAAAGACAGAAATAAATACCTTTTCACGAAAAAAAATACCGACTTTTAGAGCAAAAGACAAAAATAAACCGACTGCTTAAGAAGCGAACTAAAAAGACGTAAAAAAGAAGAAAATCATGCTGTGCTGCCTCACAATATGGCGCCTAAAATCCGCCATTTTTCAGTTAGAATGTAACCAGTGACCTCGCAAGGTTAAGACGAATCGATTGACGTAAGAATCATCAAAATCGGCCAACATGTTCGGTCTCTAGAACGCCACATAGGAACAAACATACATAGATACATACATAAACTGATAAACGCATTTTTTCATTATATCGATAGCATTCGCCCTCCCTTGCAAACAAGAAGCCAAACTTTCTAATATCACCGAGTTAGGGAGCAACATAGTTGCAAGTTCTCAAGAATTGCTTCTTGTCGCACAGTTCCTCTCCAAACTTGGTCAATTAACTGTTGTTTGTGAGAGAATTTCACGTGTATAAGTTTCCTTGACGGAATATGTGCCTTCGAGAAATGACGCACCTTTATGTAGTTGAGTATACTTAGTATGTTGAAGGATTGTATGCGGGTTTAAAATGCTACAAGAATAATTTAAAAATAAAAAACCCCCGACCTTTTGTAATTTCATGCTACATAATTTATCTAGTAGTAGACACGCTTCGATCGACAATCTATTGAACACGTAATTATGACACGATATCTTGCGAAAACATCCCGATTCAAACAGTAAAACGCACATAACTTTTGAACGGCTGAACCGATTTTCATCAAAGATACCTCACAACACTCTCGATAAAGTTCCCTTTCGAACGAAATCAAAATCGATTTATCCGTTTAGGAGTTATGATTCCACAGACAGATACCAAATACACACATACACAAATACACAAGTACACACGTCAAACTTATAACATCACTCTTTTTTCGTCGGGGGTTTAAAAGAAAGAAAGAAAAGTGTGTATTGTCACTTGCCGTTAAAGGTAAATTTGTAAAATCTTGAAGATCATGTTTTCACCGTTGAAGACCTAGTGTCCGTTTCGTGTCTCTTACATTCCATTTAAAAACCGTAGATGAATAGACCAATTTGAAGTAGGAATGGTATTTATTACCTGACGACGGCGAAGATAAAAGGAAGGGTTATGATTTTAGCAGTCTATGTATCTATGTTTGTATTTTCGTATGTTCCTCCGTAGTGCATAAACTATTCATCCGATTTAGATTAATAAGGTTTCAATTGATTCGTTATTATAGCCGTAACAAAGGCTAAAAATAAATCCGTAATCGGGTTACAGTTTTTAAACTTTTTGCTTGTCTATATTCGTTTAACCGTCAGTAAATGGCTCTTGCTGTTTGCCTTTGGTTAATGAATAAAATTTGTTACCCGCAAAGTAATAGCAGAGATGTATAATAAAATTATTAATTTAAAAACTACTACGCAAACCCTTTCGTTTGATACCCATGGCAGTGCACAAAAAATAACTAGTCCGCCATATTGGATTTAGAATGACTTCACTTAGCTAACCTTGCATTGTCATCCAAACTAAACGTGTATGCAAAATTTCATCTTAATTGGTGGAGGATAACTGCTTTAAAATTCAGTTGCAAGATTTGACCCGAACACACTTACATACATACATTGCAAGTTAAATAAAAGCTTGTCGTATAGTAAAACTCAATGGTCCGATGATTATTTTGAGTCAATAACGGGTCAAACACTATATTTTAATGCCTAAGTTAGTCAGGTTTTCGTACTACAAACGAGTTTTTCGAGTACTCAACTTTGATTTCTTAATTCAGAAACCGGGTGCGGGGAGCTTATTAATTTAAAATCTTTTATTTCTTAAAAAGTCCATAGGTTTAGTAACAATTTACTTAAATAACTAGTGTTAGTAGGTACAGATGTAAAACTAAAACTAAAAAATATATATAGCTACTAGCTGACCCGCCAAACTTTGTTTTGCCATAAAAAGACGCTACCTACCTACCCTACCTACCCTACCTACCCTACCTGCCCTACCTGCCCTACCTGCCCTACCTGCCCTACCTGCCCTACCAGCCCTACCTGCCCTACCTGCCCTACCTGCCCTACCTGCCCTACCTACCCTACCTACCCTACCTACCCTACCTACCCTACCTACCCTACCTACCCTACCTACCCTACCTACCCTACCTACCCTACCTACCCTACCTACTCTACCTACCCTACCTACCCTACCTACCCTACTAAACCTACCAACCCTACCAACCCTACTAACCATTCCAACCCTACCAACCCTACCTACCCTACCTAGTCTCTCGCGATCCCCCTCGCGAAAAATGAAATAAATATAATAAAATGGCTATTAAAAATTAGGGGTTGGTGATAAAAGGGTGAAAATTGAGGATTGTATGTATTTTTGTATGTTGTATCATAAAAAAATAGAAATTAAAAATTTTGTCTAAAAAATAAAATTAAAAATTTAGGGGTGGACTACCCCTAACATTTAGGGGGATGAAAAATAGATGTTGGCCGATTCTCATAGATACCGGATAAGCACAAAAAATTTCATCAAAATCGGTCAAGCCGTTTCGGAGGAGTATGGCAACGAAAACTGTGACACGAGAATTTTATATATTAGATACTTCAGCGTGGAGCTGCATCCACCTCTGAGTCATCGGCGAATCCCACCGATCTGTGAATACACTGAGAATATTGTTGGTACCGCCGCGAACACGCGTCATCAGAGAGGCACATCTTTTTCTAATAATGGCGGCGAAACCATCAATGTTTGTGTCCGCAAACATCCCTGACGCACTGCAACTGCTTATAAGTTGCCTAAAAGTATTATAGGGATAAAAAAATAAAATGAATTGATGAACCATCTTATACATTACCTTATGTATTAAGTCCAGCATCTTAAAGTCTTCCTTTCCCCCTAAATTGCCATCTCAAACCTCAGGACACTTGAAATTAATAACATCTTCTCGACGCCGCAACCCAAGACGTTGTCAAATCAAATTATAGGCAATATGGCGCCGTTGCTAGGCAACCAACGTCTTAGAACCGATCACAAGCCATTTCAGAACTTATCGTTTTAGATTTTGGGTTCAAAATCGGTTATTAATGTGTTGCAAGGGGAGGGAAATAAGGTGTTTAAGCGAAAATGGGTCTATTAGTAGAGTTTTAAGGGTTGGAATTGTGTGCAGCTGGTAATTTGATTTGGTTTCTTTTCAGTGCAGCGTCTTGGCAGTTTAATGATTTTTGTGTAGTGCGTATGGTTGGGTTTTCAAGATGGAGGCGCTTAAATCGATGGGGGAATTGAAAAATATAAAATAAAATTATATGGGATGAAAAATATAAATATAAGGGATATTTATGGGCTTTCAGGAATTTAACCAATGTAAAGGCAATCGAATGTCTGTAGCAATTGTATCTATTACGAAAACCGCCCTCGATGCTACGAAATAAATTTACACTTTTATTCACGTTTTTTTTTCACGTTTTTATTTCCATCAATCAAGATTTCAGGTTTCTGACTACCCGTGACGACTTTAAAAGAACGACACGAACGACTGTGAATACGTATTTCTTTATACTATACGGATATCACTATAAAATAATATTGGTATTTTTTTAAATATAATGAAATTGTAGGCGCCTGTGTAAGTTGCTACGGCGTAGCGCTCGCTACGGACGAACCCGTTACGGCGGCGTAGCAAACATCCGCAAAAATTGTTGAACAACGTGAAGTTTCTGTAATAATACATGTACAATGTAGGGCTGAGCCCTATGACTCATTGCTCAAGACAAGATTTGAGTCTTACATTAACTTTAAAATTCAGGTTTCCTCACGATATTTTCTTTCAACGATGTCAGGGATGTCCAAGGTACAACTTAGAAAGTAAAAGTACGTCTTTAAAATTCAATTCATATGTACATATGAATTGAATTTTAAAGACGACACGGTTGTAGTGGTTGAGTGATCGGCTGCTGTTGAGCTATTGAGTCATAATTACGTGTTATTTTACTTTTTGTAATAATATTTATTTCTTTGTCTACAGGAGGAGCTGCAGCAGTAGATTTCACCACAAAGCATCCAGCGACACATTCTGAATGTCGAAAAGTGAGTGTATTAATTTCATTATCTGCTTAACTTTTTTTCAAATATGTTGGGGCGGCTTCCAGTCTACCAGTACCAGCATTTATCATGAAGATATTTACTTCTACCCGGTTACTGGTTAGCACGATACCCTTTGGCAAGAGTGTTTGTCGGACGATGAACCCATAACAGTACCGGCAATATAAGACTGGTTGTCGGACGATGATTTCGTGCTAGTACCGGAAATATAAGACTGGTTGTCGGACGATGATTTCGTGCTAGTACCGGAAATATAAGACTGGTTGTCGGACGATGATTTCGTGCTAGTACCGGAAATATAAGACTGGTTGTCGGACGATGATTTCGTGCTAGTACCGGAAATATAAGACTGGTTGTCGGACGATGATTTCGTGCTAGTACCGGAAATATAAGACTGGTTGTCGGACGATGATTTCGTGCTAGTACCGGAAATATAAGACTGGTTGTCGGACGATGATTTCGTGCTAGTACCGGAAATATAAGACTGGTTGTCGGACGATGATTTCGTGCTAGTACCGGAAATATAAGACTGGTTGTCGGACGATGATTTCGTGCTAGTACCGGCAATATAAGACTGGTTGTCGGACGATGATTTCGTGCTAGTACCTGAAATATAAGACTGGTTGTCGGACGATGATTTCGTGCTAGTACCGGCAATATAAGACTGGTTGTCGGACGATGATTTCGTGCTAGTACCGGAAATATAAGACTGGTTGTCGGACGATGATTTCGTGCTAGTACCGGAAATATAAGACTGGTTGTCGGACGATGATTTCGTGCTAGTACCGGCAATATAAGACTGGTTGTCGGACGATGATTTCGTGCTAGTACCGGAAATATAAGACTGGTTGTCGGACGATGATTTCGTGCTAGTACCGGCAATATAAGACTGGTTGTCGGACGATGATTTCGTGCTAGTACCGGAAATATAAGACTGGTTGTCGGACGATGATTTCGTGCTAGTACCGGAAATATAAGACTGGTTGTCGGACGATGATTTCGTGCTAGTACCGGAAATATAAGACTGGTTGTCGGACGATGATTTCGTGCTAGTACCGGAAATATAAGACTGGTTGTCGGACGATGATTTCGTGCTAGTACCGGAAATATAAGACTGGTTGTCGGACGATGATTTCGTGCTAGTACCGGCAATATAAGACTGGTTGTCGGACGATGATTTCGTGCTAGTACCGGAAATATAAGACTGGTTGTCGGACGATGATTTCGTGCTAGTACCGGAAATATAAGACTGGTTGTCGGACGATGATTTCGTGCTAGTACCGGAAATATAAGACTGGTTGTCGGACGATGATTTCGTGCTAGTACCGGAAATATAAGACTGGTTGTCGGACGATGATTTCGTGCTAGTACCGGAAATATAAGACTGGTTGTCGGACGATGATTTCGTGCTAGTACCGGAAATATAAGACTGGTTGTCGGACGATGATTTCGTGCTAGTACCGGCAATATAAGACTGGTTGTCGGACGATGATTTCGTGCTAGTACCGGAAATATAAGACTGGTTGTCGGACGATGATTTCGTGCTAGTACCGGAAATATAAGACTGGTTGTCGGACGATGATTTCGTGCTAGTACCGGAAATATAAGACTGGTTGTCGGACGATGATTTCGTGCTAGTACCGGAAATATAAGACTGGTTGTCGGACGATGATTTCGTGCTAGTACCGGAAATATAAGACTGGTTGTCGGACGATGATTTCGTGCTAGTACCGGAAATATAAGACTGGTTGTCGGACGATGATTTCGTGCTAGTACCGGAAATATAAGACTGGTTGTCGGACGATGATTTCGTGCTAGTACCGGAAATATAAGACTGGTTGTCGGACGATGATTTCGTGCTAGTACCGGCAATATAAGACTGGTTGTCGGACGATGATTTCGTGCTAGTACCGGAAATATAAGACTGGTTGTCGGACGATGATTTCGTGCTAGTACCGGAAATATAAGACTGGTTGTCGGACGATGAATCCATGCAAGTACCGGAAATATAAAACTGGTTCTCGGACGATGAATCCATGCCAGTACCGGCAGTATAATAATACCAGCCTTTTACTGCTCACAGACATAAATCTAACTAGATGACGCGATTGTATGTACTTCGCGTGCCAAAAAATGGAGTAAAATTACGAAAAATATTCGTAATCTGAGCTTTTCATTTAACATTATCGGCACCGGAAATCCACCGAAATCTTTATATGATAAACCTTTTTATGCCATATTTAGCTGTAAAGAATGTATAGAAAAAGTTGGCTGAGGCATTGGTAATGTTTTCTTTCCTTAGTAAGTAAATTACATTGTTTGTGACAAAGTGGCACGCTTGGTTTTCATACAGATGGAGGGAATTGCGTTATCTATTTAAATGTATGTCTGTGGTCCCGCTGCATCGCAAAGGCCTCTTCTCATACAGAGAAGGCACGACCATTAATCACCACGCTTGCTAGAGGTGTGTCGGCGATTTCAAACCTTTAACTTTATTAACTGAAAGTCTAAGTTTCCTCACGATGCTTTGGACTATTTTTTTTCCTAATAATATGTTTTATTCCCAGGCTGAAAACTCAAGAATGTCGACAGATTCAGACACAGAACACAGTGATAGTGATATAGACATTGTTGGAGAATCGAACTACGCACAACATTATACAGCAAATAACACGTAAAAATCTATTTGAACATAAAACTTAATTTTGTGAAAACCTTAATTAAGTATAAGATATTCCTTAAACTTCAAAGTAAGAATGGTGTTAATAAATTATACAGTGATATAAAAATACAAGGACAGTTACCCCGAGTTTCCCAACTCAAAATTATCGCAGAATTAATGTGACAAATTGTCAAGCACGCGTTATCTGCTGTCATTGGTTGAATTAATTTTCAACAGCCAATCGCAGCAGATAACGCGTGCATGACAATTTGTCACATTAATTCTGCGATAGTTTTGAGCTGGGAAACTCAGGGTTAGACCCGTTTTGGCCAATATGTCTCATGCTCAACTCTCAACTTGAACTCGAAATTGACAACAATGGTTTGTTATTTTTGGCATTAAGGTACCTACTCTATCATCATATCAGCCGAAAGACGTCCACTGCTGGACATAGGCCTCAGTCAAGTGTCAATGAGTTTGGCAGATGATTATTCAGCTTGACATATTCAGCTCTAATTGTCATATGAATCTTCAAGTTGGAGTTGAGCAAGAGTCACGCTGCGGAATTCGGGACTTAGTGTTTTTGGAAATAGCGATAGCTTTTTTTTAAATTTAGGGCAGCTAATAATTTGGAGGGTAAAAAGCAGGTTTTAAGTAATTGGGAATGATCTCTATTTTAAATAAATAATGTAGAAAATATAAGAATTAAAAATAGTTGATTTAATGAAAGAACTAGTCAACTTGTAGCTGTTATTATTAAGTGCAATAATAGTAATATTTTGTATTATAAAAACAATAATGATTGACAATTTGAGTGTCTCTAGTCTAGTCATAATAGTAACTATTTAATTACTAGTATTTATTAATTTATTAATAAAGAGTATTTAGTTTGTACAGTTTAAGATTAAAATGTGTTTTAAAAATTGCTAGTAAATAGTACTTATCTCAAAGTTTGTTAACTATCCATACAAATCGTGTCATCGTTTAGGCGCAGGCCACATAGAAAATTAATTAAGAATTAAAAATTAATTAAATTGTTTAGAATTTGATCATACGCGGGCGCCAAAATGGCGCATCATAACCACGTCCGAGCAACGACATACCGTGTGTCCTACATTGCGCTTTCTTTCCATGCATTTTGTATGAAATTTGAATGGAATAGGAAGCTGACCGTGCCATGTCCGCGCCCGACGACATTTCTATGTGGCCTGCGCCATAAACTCAAAGAAATTGACGGCCCACGACAAAATGGCAAGCAAAAATATTATTGGATCCGTTAGTTAAATTATCAAAAAATATTGGCCACGTATTTTTTGCTTTATCAAATCGATCAAAATTGTAGATGAAAAGTGTATCAAGACATGACGTCATGCGGCATTTCAACGCACTGTATTGTCGCCATTTTTTATTTCGGCGACAAAAGAAAAAACACGTGTCTAACATTTTTTGATAATCAAACTAATAAAAAAACTAAATAGTTTTTTTCAGGAATCTACCCTATCCCGACAGTGGCTATGAAATCCGAAACTTTTTGCTTAGCGAGCATTACTTGAGCACGAGTACTAGAAATGGCGTCTCCATGTAGCGATTTCCTGCCCTATGATTTTACCCGTGTTTAAAAAATATTGAATGATAATAAATTAGTAATAACTCAGTATTAGAAAGATTATATTATTGTAAGGGCCGATTTTTCAATGGTCTGATAACTTTTAAATGTGGAATAAAAATGGCGGTTTGACAGCTTTTGTATAGAAAATATGTCAAACGGCCATTTTTATTCCTCAGTTAAAAGTTGCCAGACTATTGAAAAATCGGCTCTAAGTTGTAAATAATTATAACTAGCATAGGAAAGCTCAAAATATAGATTTAACTATGAAAATTTGGTTGTTTGTTAGAAACAATAAATGTTCATTTTTGTAGCAATAATAAAACTTGAGTGCAGTTTCATGAAATAGCCATTTAAACAGTGTTTTCATGAAGTGGTCAGTTGCCATCGGAAACGCATGATCTAGCCTTTAAAAGACCACACATCATTAGCTGCGTAGCCTTTTCTCAAATATATACAGTCTAGACCAATCACATAGACGGAAATCCACAACGCGTCTTTCATTTCGCACGTGATTGGTCGATTGATGAGATCAAATCCTTCGCCTAGCCGAATTCACTTACGCAGTTGGGCTGCAGATGCAGATGATTTTCTGTATATTACAAGGAGCGACTGCTTATCTTACCTCCAAAACCCTGGTAAGACTGGATGCTAGACATGCAGATGGTGGAGGTACCCAAAGTTTAATGCTGTGTGTAATTTTGGTTTTGCTACAAATACGGTTGCCATCTCTAAAATCTGCCAACCAGGACATGAAGCGTGGCAACCCCGGATTTAGGAACTTACAATCCGGACATTTGAACACAGTATTTAATTATTATTCTAAGTTACTTAAAATATAGTTGTAAAGGTTATAAATTAACATTATTTTTTTTCATAAAATTTTAAACTACATTTAGTCTTAATAAGAAAGAAAACAGACTTCTCAAAGTTTTAAGGAACTATTAGCAGTCCTACAGTTTTTATTTCTGTCAAAATTATACTCTTTTAACTCAAAAACAGCGGCGACCGGTGATTTTTTGAAGACTAAAATCCAGACTATAAATAAAACCCCGCTCGGACGCTTCTAAACTAGGACGAACCCGGGGAAACCGGGACGGATGGCAACCCAGGCTACAAAGCTAATAAAATCGAAAATACAGCAGGCTGTTTCATGGAGGAACAATAACATAGACATCTATAGATTTTTGTTGGATGTTATTCACGATGGAAAAAGATTTTTCAGGTTCTGTACCTACTTACCGCTTCGACTTTCATCAACTTTGAAACATTATAACTTCGTCACTGATGAAGATATTAAAAAAATACGTTACCTATGTTAATTCATTATTGTACACAAAAAACGAAATACATATACATATATTTATCTCAACTAGGATAAGCGACACTTTTGAACGTCAACAATTAAAATTGACAAGTCATATAATTGATTCTACCGTCCATTCAGAAAAGTTTCTTGTTATGAAGAAGAAGAACGGACTAGAAACTCCATAATAAGTCTTAAAAAAAAAGTGTTTTACAATATTTACATACATACATTAATTAATATACGTGAGGACGATCCACCCAAAATAGCACAACATACTATACTACGTATGTAGTAGTGTTTTAAAAGCATCAACAGGTAAATACATTCATTTGATAAACAGGAACATGGTTCTCACATACTTAAAAATATTGCAAAAATAGGTAAAATACCTAATTCAACAACAACGGAACAGTGTGCGAGTCAATTTCTTAAAAAAAAGAAAGGAAAACAATAACTATAATTAGGTATATAAATTAACAATTTTGATTTTGTCTCCACATAAAGATTACCCTATGGAGCAGTACCAGCATGTATCTTTTGAACAATTTCTTCTAGTAGAGTTTCAGAATCTTTAATATCATTTACGGTTCATACCAGTTGCGAGTTATATTAGGGCTTCACTTTATACTTAAGGCAAGTTATTTATTGTAAATAAGGAATAACACGCCTTAAATATAAAGTAAATTTGAACTTTAATTCCAAGAAAATGAAGTGACACGAGAATTTCAAGACTTAATATAATAATTAAGTCTTGAAATTCTTCAAGGAATTAATTGGTATTCTTGCTTTTTTAAGAGATTTTCTTCCTCAAATGTAATCTAATGTACACAACTACATTTTGTCTAAATGTCATTTATTGGTAAATAATGTATTTTTCTTTTTCCATCGCGAATAATTTAGTAAAATATTTTACAATAGAATACTAGTTGACGGTTTTGGAAAATAGTTAATAAGAAGAATTACTGTTAAATAATATTACTGTACATTTGTTTGTGATGTAGCTATTAAGTTATTTAAATAAAATTAATTGAAAATCATACAATTGTTTTAATAAAATTGAAACTCAAAATGGTGAAGGAAAACATCGTCAGGAAACCAGAATGCTAATGAAATAAAAATTCGAAAACATGTGACCCACACTATGCCCGAGTGGTCGATTACGGCCCATTCCCACTCACAGAGAGGAGGCCTTTGTCCCAGCAGTGGGAACATTATCTTATGCTTATTAATAATTTTCAATAAATTAAAATTAAGAATAGTGTGATTAATAAACAAAAAAAATATTATAAAAAAGCGTGGGGTGCTTTTTAAGATATTTTCAAAATGACTCTACTTTTGCCAATATCTGTCAATAAAATATTATAACAATTAACATCAAGCACCCAACGCTTTTTAGTTCGGTTTTCTATTAAAGCGTGTTTTTTTTTTGTTCTTTCAAAGACAATTTATTAATGCAACTACCTCCCTGTGATGTGAGTGGGTAATAAGCGTGCCTACTGCCTTTCCTGGATGTGATAGCCGTTTCTCACGCTTCTTCTCCGGAACATTTATTTAATACGTGTACTTGGCGCAAGGCACTACCGTGCCTTCCGATATAACTACAAATTAAGGCGATATATACGCCCCAATGTTAACGCAGTACTGGCCGTGCGGCCCGCGCAGAGCCAAAATTTCAATATTGAACCTCCTTTTGAAACAATAATAAATATATATTTTTTTCAAACCTTTTAACCTAGCCGTTACTAAGGAGATGCTTTAGTAACTAACCGTTTTACGGCACTAAAGCTATGGAAAGTCCTTAACCACGAGCTTCTCAAGTTACAACAAGCGTAAATTAACGAAGGTGAGCACTATGAAACATATTTTGTAAAAAAAATCGCAATAGGATTAAATTAAGGGATATAAGTTTCTACGAAGTTCGTCACTTTTGCCGATGAGAAACTTCGTCACCACATAGATTGTTCATTTACCCCAAATAATTTGTTTATGAACCCTCGACAAGCAATCAAAAATATCCCTCAACAATAATTAAATACATTTCACACAATTTTCTAAACATTCACAGATAATAACATTCGTAAACAACGACGGTGTAAGGGGGTGCACACAATACAGAAATTAGTGTCAAATTGTGCGTGTGATTGTACTGAACGTCGTAACAAGGTTAAACCGGACGGTGTAACTTTGTTAAATGCAGGCGACGACGGGGGAATAGCTAGTGTGATTTCCTTTCAGTCGTTATTGTTTTGATTTTATTTATTACGTAGTTCTAAGAGTATCAGATTTTCCCAAAAATAGTCCTGTCGGTCAGACTATATATATATATATCATTTATAAATATTTTTTTTGTCCGCTTACTGAGTCTAAATTACGATTTCTTATATAGTTTTTTTTCCACTAATAATAATTAAAAGTAATTTTTGCTAACAAGCTTTTAACCGGTTGAATGTCGTAATTACCGGTATGGTTAAGTCATTGTGTCTCGCGTGGATCCACGTTTCGGGCACTAAAGGGATTAATGGATTATGTAGGTATATTAGTGATATTACATTTCGTACTTTTTAGAATGAAATGTCAACAATAATCCAATGAGCTCAAATCTTATCTGTTTGAGGCTTTGCTATGGCCACCTTCCGGCTGCATCTTGAGACCAGCTGCATAGTACTATATTATTTAAATGTTGCCAAAGTTAAAAAAGTATGCCAAGTTTCAGTTAAATCGGATCCTAGGTAGTAATTGACAAATAATAGTAGGATTTTCAACACTAGAGAGGAGGCCTGTGTCCCAGCAGTGGGAACATTAATAGGCTGGTGATGATGATGATGAATCAACGTGTAGGAGGCCTATGTTCAGCAGTGGACATCTTTCGGCTCATGTGATGATAATAATACGTGCAGAGTGACACAACAATTTGCGCGCGCCCCGCCTAGACCGGTTTATACAGTTTTCAATAACACTTTTTTAAGGTTTAGACTCCGAACAAAATCATACTAATATTATAAATGTGAATGTAAGTTTGTTTGTTACGCTTTCACGCAAAAACTACTGAACCGATCATCATGAAACTTTGTACATATATTCTTGGAGGTATTAGAAGTAACATAGGACACCTTATATAAAAAAAAATGATTCATTTCTATTATACCCTTACCCTTGATCTCTGATACTTATTTAATGGCTTCACTGCGAGCGAAGCCGCGGGTACAAGCTAGTAAACAATAAAACCGATAATAACATTTAATAACCGGGTATTTTTAAACCTGTTCTAAGCCTTGGCGATATACGAGTAAGGTTTTTGTACCTATATAATTAGACCAGTGTATTTTATAATGCTTTTAAAAATCTACGCAATTCTGATGATGAGGGGTATACGTGTCAAAGTGACATAAGGTGTAATAACTAATATCTCTCACAGTAGGGTAGTATTAAGTTATTGTCACAGGTACTACAGGGGAGTAGGGTACTCCCTTGGATGGTGTAATGATGAAGTAGCCAATACCGACACGACATTACTTATTCAACTTTTAGGGTTCCGTACCAGAAGGGTTCAAAACGGAACCCAATTGCTGTCACTCCCGTGTCCGTCTGTCTATCCATCCGTCGTCTGTCACACGCGTTTTCAAATATTAACAGTAGCATCTTGTTGACCCAAAGCCATACAAATAGTCAAAAATATGTTTAATTGTTTTTAAGGGGGGCCGTACATATTAAAGGGGGCGTGAACATTAATTTTTACCTAACCCATCGGATGGGTTATCGTTGTTTAGAACTCGTTGAGTAGATAAATACTGTATTTTTTGTTTTAAAAAATATTGGAAAACAAAGTAATGAGAAGCCACCAAAGTCAGATTTATTTAAATTTTTTGCCGAATAATTTTATTACTTCCCGTTGACCTATAAACTTGAAATATGGCGATAATTATTATTACTACGTATATTTTTATGAACTACCTAATACCAATATATGTTGATAAATCAAAAATTTTCGTGAAATTCCCCCATTTTTTCGTATTAAAACCAACTTAATTTTGCGCACACGCAATATTCAGATTTTTTCAGATGAAGTCGAAGGTAAAGTGAATATTGCGGACCGATTTTGACTTCTACCGAAAGATCTGTCGCACTGTAGCACAGGATAGAGCTGTCAAAAAGTAGGACAAAGAAATATGCGTCTCACCTTTGTACTACATTAGGAAAATTTATCTTACTAATAATAAAAATGTGAATATTTAGAAGGAAGTGTGTGTGGTTGTATGTTTGTTACTCAATCACGCCAGAACGGCTGAACAGATCTGTATGAAATTTGGCACAGAGCTAGATTATAGTCTGGAATAGCACATAGGCTACTTTTTATCCCTTGGGATGAAAAAACGCTTTTCACGCGGGTGAAGCCGCTGGCAGAAGCTAGTAAGAACTAAATCGTAGTAATAATTACCTCAATGACTAAATCAAGGATGCTGAGATTAAAGCAAAATTTGTTATGCTATTTGCTGATTAATTGTGTACCTATTTTTTTTTCTAATAACTAAAGTTTGTTCGGTACAATTTTAATTTTAATTTCTATCCCAATATTTTTTCCAGTGTAGGGTTCGTAATTGGAACGCACAACTCTGCGGTATGTGGAATACGACTAGTCTAAATTGAAACCTTGTTAAGAAACAGTGAACGAAAAATAAAAGGCACACCCGTAGTATCACTTTTACTTAAACTGTACCACAACGAAATATTCCTACCGTTCTTAAAATGGTTCCCTACACAATTCGATCGTCCCTTCTGTAATCAAATCACGTCGATATTGAGCCTTCTGTTCGCGAATTAAAAGAGTTGTTCCCGATCTCACCCCTTTGTCAGTGTACGGTACCAACAGTAAGTCAAGTGTGACATGTCTTCAAAAAAATTACCCGTGTCATTGAGGATTAGAAAGAAACTGGGAAAAACACTTTTTCACAAAAACGTAAACCGAATTCCAAAGCAAAACACTAAAAACTGCAAAAAAATATTCGTTTCGGAAGTCGGTTTCGTAAAATCATAAAAACAAGAGGTATTATAGAAAAATTTATTTTCTCTCTTTTTAGTTTTAGTACACCATCACAAAAAATGAGCAAGTTCTATGGTAAGCTACATAAAGGATTGTTAAAATACCCTTCTTACTCCATTACCACATTCGTGCTGTTTGTCGCTAAGGAGTTCGGTTGTATTCTTAAAAACTGCTGAACCGATTTTGTCGTAGCTTGCAATATTCCCTAAGTTGAGATACCGAATTAAAAAAAAAAATTAGAAGGCCTCACAGAGTAACATATGTGAATATTGTGCAGTTCCAACAATATTACATACATACTTATCGAATTGATTACCTCTTTTTTTTTTGAAGTCGGTAACAAATACGCACACAATAATCTTTAGACAAAGTATTATTCTACCAGCGACGACGGCGATGTTCGAAATGCCAAATTGTAACTGGCAATCCCGTGACCATACATTTTTACAAGCTTGTATTTAACTTGTAATGTATGTATGTAAGTATGTTTGGGTCAAATATTGCAACTGAATTTTAAAGCAGTTACCCTCAAATGTTTAAGATGAAATTTTGCGAACATGTTTAGTTTGAATAACAATGCATGGCTAGCTAAGTGACGTCATTCTAAATCCAATATGGTTGACGGCCCAAGATGGCGGACTAGTTATTTTTTGCGCACTGCCATGATATGGGTATCAAATCAAAGGGTTTGTTGAGAATAATACGAAAAAAGCTTGTTTTTAAAAAAGGTTGTTGAATTAATATTTGTATTTGTTTTTATCTTTTTTTCCAATCGCAAGAATTTCACTTCTTCTTCACACTCACAGCTTCAGAATTTATGTCCGGCAGGGTCGCCTAATCGTCTAATACACAAATTCACAAAATCGATCGCTAGTCCTTTCATTTTGCCACTTCAACGGTATCCATTGTGTGTTTTACGATAGCGAGCAGGCGATTGAAAAAAATATATTTAAAATAACAAAAAATCCGACTGCTGAAAAAGCGAATTAAAAAGACGTAAACAAGGAGAAAATCATGCTGTGCAGTCGGAGGATACATATGCGCGAGCTGGCTGATCAAAACCAGATGTATCCTCCGACTGCACAACGGCACTAAAGCGGTGGAAGGCCCTTAACGCCAGAATAGATAACCGAATATCATGAAATTTGACCATAATCGGTAAGAAGAGAGATCTGCATACCCCTTAAGAACGTACTGGCGTGATATTAGGTTATGAAATGGTATAATCAATTAACAGACACGCGATTGCAGCAATCCCGAGAGATTTGCCGTTATTTATTGAAGAGTTCTGTCATATATCTTCGAACTTCTTCATCAGATCTTCACTAAATTAAAATGGGACCAATCTCGAAACATACTCTTTACAACAAAGACGAATACAAAAAAGAATTTTCAAAATCGGTCCACAATTGACGGAGATATCGGTGAAAATAAACAAAAAAAGGAAGATGAAGTCTTACATAAAAAAAAATTGATAAAGAAGGTACAAGCTTTTATTTTTAAAAGCTTGTACCTCACAAAATAAACTTCTGCCATTCTCTGTGCTTCACTAACAATCTGCGAATACATAAAACGCCCATCGAGGCAATTTTTCTTATCCAAATACAGCCTATCCCAAATAAAACCTTATAACACTCACACAAAGTCCAAAATCCCTTACACAATCGAAAATTAACTTGGCATCTAGTAATTTGCTGTTATTACAAGCCGGAATGCGGCGCTTTGATCCAGTTAGAACCGGATTGAACCGGTTTTAGGGTAGGTGCGACCGTCAAAGGTGGACTGAAATGGATTTTCGAAGTTAAATATGATTATTTCTGTTTTGTTTGATGTAGGGGACTAATAAATGTTGTAATGTGATTTTGATAAAGGTTTATTAAATTAAATAAAGTGGATGAAAAGGGGGTTATTAGAAGTTATTGGTAGAAGTGTTTTGATTTTATTATAGGTGGGTGTATCATCTTTTATGTTGTCTCATTTATTTTTTAAATAACAATTGCTTGCTATACTTCCAGTATGCACCACAAAGCGTACAGCAAGCAAACGACATAACACTCATTAACTAAAAAAAAACTTTAAACAAACATTTTTAATACAGATATATGAGTGCACAAATATATATCGACGACAGGTTCCTGAACAATTAGGACGTTCAGCAAATTGAGCGCCAGGGCTGTAGGAGTGTCAGGGTGCTCGACGGCAAGCACAGGTGCGCGATTTCCGCGTTCTGTCCGGAGCGAATAGTGAACAAGCTACCGTGTTCGCGTCGTCGATAATTTCGTCTCATGGATTGTGTCATGTCTCTTGTATTGGTCGGCGCAACAAGTTAACTTCTTCCTTTTTAACCGTCTTACCAAAAAGGAGGAGGTTCTATGTTCGACTTCATGTTTGGTATTTTTTTTTGTATATTTTCAACGATATCTCCGTCAAAACTGGACCGATTTAGAAAATTATTTTTTGTTTGAAAGAGTATGTTTCTAAATTGTTGCCATTTTTATTTGGTGAAGATCTGATTAACGACTTATATATATCGAAGATATACGACAGAACTCTTCAGTAAATAAAGGCAAATCTCTCGGGATTGCTGCAATCGCATGTCTGTTTATTGATTATACCATTTCATAACATAACATCTCGTCAGTACGCTCTTAAGGGGTACGCAGATCTCTCATTTCACTGGTAATGTTCAAGTTTCATGATATTTGGTTTATCTATTCTGGCGTTAAGGTAACTTACTAAACAACTTGCCTATTAGGTAGGTCCAACTAAAAAGTGAAAAATAAAAAACTTTTTTACAAAAAAATACTACCGGCTGCCAAATAAGAAAACTACAAAGTGAAAATAACTTTGTTTGTGGAAGGGGTGTCCATAACGAAAAAAAATGGTACCTACGAAAGACATCGACTTCCAAAACTAAAGTTATTTTTCACTTTGTAGTTTTCTTATTTGGAAGCATTGAGGTATTAATGTACTATGGAAGTCGGTAGTATATTTATGTAAAAAAGTTTTTTATAACTGCCACGCTATCACTGACACCCTTTTCTTTCATATCCCTCCTTACACAATCCATCCACCTCCCTCTCCATCCATCTAATATTAGGAATAAATCAACCTGCAAATACGATTTTTGTTTGTATGTACATAGTTTGTCCCGGTCTCAACAGTACCTACTAAAAATAATTCCGTAAAGTCCACCATTTGAAAACAAATCTTCCGACAGCTTTAACTTTGTACCGACGTCGTAATAAAAAAATTAGCGCGCCGTACAAAGGTTAAACTTCGCCAGGGGGCGCGACATTTAGATAAAATCGCCATAATAAAGACATGTCACCCCTTTTTAACGCACTAGGGTGATATGTTAATAGATTGAACATGTTTTAATATGAGACTTTACCCTTTAGATTACCCTCTCGGGGGATTAAGGGTAATATGACTGATAAAGGTGGAAAATAGACCCCAACAAGGTGAACCGAAGACCTGAGACTTGGAGTTAAATTTTGTAAGCGATAATGATTCAAAATAAAATTATTCTTTTTTCGTATTCTTCTCGGCAAAACTTTTCATTTGATACCCATATCATGGCAGTGCACATTAAATAACTAGTCCGCCATCTTGGGCCGTCAGCCTTATTGGTTTAAGAATAACGTTACTTGGCTAACCATGCATTGTCATCCAAACTAAACGTGTATGCAAAATTTCATCTTAATCGGTGGAGGATAAAAAATAAAATGGTTTTAAAACTCAGTTGCAAGACTTGACCCGAACACACTTACATACGAGTATTTACATACATAGCAAGTTAAATAAAAGCTTGTAATAAAAGGAATTTAATTACAGTCTGCCTCAGATTGGTTGGATTTTTTTCACTATTCGTAATAGGAGTTGAAGAAGAAAGTGAGGAATAGAAGAAGAAAAAGTGTTGCCCGTCGACCCCAAGTAACATGGGACAAGGGCCGGAAGATGATAATGTCTGTAGTATACAAGAGTTACTTTGTCGACTATTCAAATAATCTTGAAAGGTTACAATGTAAGAACGAGAGAAGCCGGTTCGAACACTTTAGCATCCCGCCTCAGATACGATACATTTTATTTTTAAACGACTTCAAAAAGAGGAGGTTATCAATTCGAATGTATTTTTTTTAATATGTCACCTCAGAACCTTTTACTAGTTGAACCAATTTTGGCTAAAATAAAGCTGGTGCTTTGATGCTTTGATACTCGTAGTTTCAACACCACATCAGCTGACAGACATAGCATACGTTAATGAATTCGGACAAAAAAATCGAGCACAATCCGTCTAATTTATTTAACTTGCAATGTATGTATGTATGTATGTTTGTATGTATGTATGTGTGTTCGGGTCAAATCTTGCAACTGAATTTTAAAACAGTTGTCGTCCACCGATTAAGATGAAATTTTGCATACACGTTTAGTTTGGATGACAATGCATGGTAAGCTAAGTGACGTCATTATAAATCATCATGGTCAATTCAATATGGTGGACGGCCCAAGATGGCGGACTAGTTATTTTCTGTGCCCTGCCATGATATGTGTATCAAATGAAAGGGTTTTCTGAGAAAAATACGAAAAATGCTTGTTTAAAAAAAAACATTATTTAATGAATAACTTATTTATTTGCATATACCTACAAGCGTATTTTTCTTCTGGAGTTAAACTTTTTCATTTGTTTATTTAAAATATTTCAATCACTCCAAGAAAACCATTAAAGAAATCAAGTCGAAATCTACGAATCATCATGTCACCCGCGATATAAATGTGCAGGTAATTTATCTCGAAACATACAAACCGGACACAACATTGGCGCGCGGATAGTATACGAGTCTACATAATTATGTGAGCCTTTGTAGTATTTTTTTTTTTATGAGATTGGGGCGAGAAGATAGCGTACGGGATCTATTTATTATACATGTATTATAGACGGATGAAATGGCGGTAGATTACCGACTGGAACAACTTGCGACTCAAGTTAATGGGGAACATCTAAGTACAAGTTTGTGATTAGACCTGTCATACCGTATGGATCAGAATGTTGGGCTGTGAAAAAGATGGATGAAAAGAGATTGCATGTAGCAGAGATGTTGTGATGGATTTGCAGAGTGACGAGAATAGAGAGATAAAGAGAGAAATATATTAGAGGAAGTTTGAAAGTAGCGCCAGTGACAGAAAAGTTGAAAGGAAACCGTTTGTCCTGGTATGGTCATCTGATGAGGAGGGATGAAACGCATGTTACTAGAAGAGTTATGAGTATAAATGTGGATGGATGGAGAGGGCGAGGAAGGCCAATGAAAAGATGGATGGACTGTGCGAGGAGTGATATGAAGGATAAAGGACTCAGTTGGATGAATAGGAATTAAATTTGGTAAAGATCTGATGATGGACTTCGAAGATATACAACAGAACTCTTCAATAAACAACGAAAAACTAACTCTCGGGATTGCTGCAATTGCATGTCTGTTTATTGTTTACGCCATTTTATTACAAAACATCAATCCGGTACGCTCTAAAGGGGTACGCATATGTGTACAGTTCACCCTGATACACCCTCATTTCACCGGTTATGTTCAAGTTTTGTGTCAATCGTGTAAACTATTCTGGCATAACTTTGTTCATTTTAGGTACCTTACTAAAGAACTTGCTCATTATGTACAATAACTAAAAAGTGAAAAAAAAAATACATATTTACAAAAAAACACAACCAACAGATAAAAATAATCCAAATAAAAATAGTACAAAGTGAAAAATGAAGAAGAAACAAAATCAGGAACACCGACTTCCGAAATTGAAGTAATTTTTTCACTTCGTAGTGTTTTACTGTTCACATCATCGCTTACCATCAGGTGAGATAGTGGTCAAACGCGAGCCTATTGATAATAGAAAAAAAAAAAGTCCAGGCGCCTTTTGACGGATTCCCGTTAGCAAAAATAAAGTTAGGTATATTGTAGCTCCAGAATTATAAAAAAAAAAAATTTAGAACCTCAAAATACGATATCGAAACTGAAAACCGACAAAAACTCACCAGATTAAAGTTTATCATTATAAACAATTAACATTTAATACATCAGCAATCAACTAACGCGAGTTACCGCCATTTCGCCGTCAACGGGCGCTTAATGTCAATTATCAAGTGATTACGCTACTCGACGGTAGATGGCGCACATCGGATTACCGTCCATTGGGACTTGTTAGGGCGTTTCACCGACTAGGTTACATTGACCTGTGCTCTTACTAAAATTATTAAAATTGTAAGCTCATTTAATATTGGTTCAATTTTCAGAGGTATCCGTTAGGAATTTAGTCTTGTAACAAAGAACATAAGGTTGGTTTTCCAATGTTAATGTTTGTTAATTAGGTTTGGTTTAGCAATCAGTTCTGTTATCTGCTTATCAGTGATAAAATATTATTGATTGAGGGCGCGGAGTAAAACACTCATATTGTGATGTAAGTAAAGTTTTCATTGTATCTAAGTACTTATTATTAGATATTATTGTTACCTACCTAACTGGTATTAAGATCGATATGTACCATCAAAAATATACTAATAATTATGTAATTGGGTTTGATTAGAGCTCGTGGCGAACAACTAACAGCCGCAGGGTAGGAATATCATTTCGAAAATTGAAAAGTCCTGACAAAAAGCCGGACTTATTGAAAAAAGGCCGAACATTTTAGTTAGGTACGAAAAATAAATTTATCGGTATAAAAACTAAATCTCTACTACAAAAAAAATGCGATCTAAAATGTATAAAACAAGAAAATATTCTTAAAGGATAGCCGTGGGTGGTGGTTTGAAAAAAAAACATTCCAAGCGAAAAATTCCGACAAATTAGAAGTCCGGACAAAGACCGGACAAATGGTAACACACGGGTCGATCTTCAAGGAACGAAACGTAACGCACCGCTTGTCGAGTTCACTGATCCTCCGTTCTTTAGAAAGCACGTCCCGGCTGTGTTTTGTAGGTCTTTCACAGTCCTTACGGTAGCCAGAAGCTATAAAATCTGAAAGCGGTCATGCCAAGGGCTTCGGTGTTTTCCAGTTACTGGAGATAAGATAGGCATTCACTCTATACACGTACTCAGCTGCGACCGATTAGACTAAAAACTGATCCCAACATAGGTTGCCACCACAGATATAAATCTAACTAGATGACGCGTTTGTATGTACTTAGCGTGCCAAAAAACGGAGTAAAGTTACGATTAATGACCGTAATCTAAGCTTTCATTTAGCATTATCGGCACCGGAAAGCCACCGAAATCTATAAAAATGCCTGTTTATGCCATATTGAACTGTAAAAAATGTATAGTAAATGTTGGCCGAGGCATTGGAAATGTTTTCTTTCATTGGTAAGTACATTTGTTTTTAAATTGTTTGCGAATAAGCGGCACGCTTTGTTGTCATACAGATGAAGGGACTTGCGTTATCTAGTTAGATTTATGTCTGTGGTTGCCACTAATACGTACGAAGCGTTTTGGGGATACATTCATTGTGCGTACAGCTGCTAAGGAGTGGAATTCCCTGCCGGAACCAGTCAAGAGTCAAGAGAGAATAAATAGGTTACGTTGGACAAAGGCTAGGCAGATTAATTAATTAATCGCTGATAGAATGTGACTTTGGTCTCATCATCATCATCAACCGATTAATGTTCCCACTGCTGAGACACAGGCCTCCTCTCTGTGAGATGGAATGGGCCGGTAATCCACCACGCGGGCCCAATGTGGGTTGGTGGATGTCATATGTCTTATTCGTATCGTGTTTTTTTTCTAAGACATGTCGGTTTCCTCACGATATTTTCCTTCACCGTTTTTGAAAGTGGTGATGATATAATTTACACAGTATAAAGAGCCTGCCTGGGTTCGACCCCACAACCTACAACTTGTAAACTTTTGTCTAGGCCCTCTTAACAGATATCTGGGTATGGGCTTGACGTTCCACTTTCATTTACATGTTAAAGATAAGATATGTAACCGGATTACGGAAGTGTGACAATCTTGACAATGGTTCGTCTGAATTGACTCAACAAATACTTCTTGGAAAGAAAACTCTTTGACGTGCATAACAGAAAAATTCAATGAATTTGAATGAAACAAGATTGATATACGTTTTTTTGTAGGCTGCAGAATTTCATCTTTTCGCGGTTAGTAGGAATAATGTATAGGTACTTTAATTTCTATACAAAGTATTAAATCAGTTGTGGATAATTTAACTTCTTCTACAAAAACTAGCCATTTGAGTTTTGGGAGAGTATGACTGCACATTTGACCCTAGATTGTACATTATGGGTGCAATAAATTGAATTTGAATTTATGTTTGATGTAAATTGATTCAGTCGTTCAAAAGTTATGTGCATTTTACTTTGAAGCTATTTTCGTTAGATTTCGTGTCATAATTACGTGTTTCGATGGATTGTCTATCGAAACGTGTTTACTACTAGATAAATTTTGTGTTTTTGTAGTTTTTTTCTATTTTACTGGTATCATCTGAATAGTTGGGATTTAATGCTTGTTTCCGAATGTGATATCCCCGATGGCTAATTTTCCGAAGTCATTCAGTCCAAAGTCATTCAGTCCGAAGTCATTCAGTCCGAAGTCATTCAGTCCGAAGTCATTCAGTCCGAAGTCATTCAGTCATTTTATTCCTTCTTTTAGTCTTCTTGAATATTTTAGGTTGAATAGCTTTCGACTTACTGGGAAGTCGAGCCAATAGACATTCCATGCAAAAAACTATTGTTGCAATTTCGAGCTAGATTTCGAGTTAGATTTTTTTGAAATTGTGCTAAAACGATTATATGGAATTTCGGCGATTCGGACGTTCGATCTGATGACTTCGGGGAATTAGCCATCGGGGATATGACATTCGGAAACAAGCAGTACTCGTAAACCCAATTAGTTGGCTAGTAATCCTTTGAGATTTGTCAGAAAAATAATAGATCTTAATTCATAAAATATCACCTGTAATCCCCAAAGGGTTGGGTAGAGACGCACAGGTAAAGTTAGTATACTCTTATAGGTTTTATTTGAATTTCAAGTCACCGTACCAGGTAAAAAATACTCAAATATAATTTTCGCTATAAATGAAGTACATCGTGAGTCATATCTTTTACACCTTAGATAACAGGTGATAAAGCAGATAAGATATTGTTGTCGCCGACATTTTGTTTCAGTCCTAACGACGCACTTGGACTAACGCGTTGTGTGTTTTTTCACTGAGTTTTATCAAAAAGTGTTCATGTGTTTGTGATCTTTGGAAGATAAAAAAGGTGAACAGATTTTTCTTTATTTTTATTGTATTTTTTATTGAAAAAAATCTAACAAGATAACGCAAAAAGTCCCTCCATCTGCATTAAAATCAAATGTGCCACTTTTTCACACACAACTATTTAATTACAATTTTATCGATGAAAGAAAATGTTTCCATTGTCTCGGCATAGCTTCGGCCAAATTTATTTGTAGGGTTTGACAGCTTAATACTGCACAATTAGGCATATTTAACCCCGACGGAAAACGAAGGGTGTTGTTTTACGCGTGTTTGTGCATTTGTGTATCTATTTGTGGCATCATAGCTCCTAAACGGATGAAGCGATTTTGATTTTGTTTTTTTTTACCCGACAGCCGAAGGAGGGTAATGTGTTTATCAGTCTATGTATGTATTTATACCCGACTGCCTAAAAAGTCCTAAATAAAAAAGGTAAATTCAAAAAATCTAAAAGCCATATAGGTTACATATTCGTGAGCTGGCTGACCAAAACCAGATGTATCCTCCGACTGCACAGCATGGTTTTCTTCTTGTTTAAGTCTCTTTAGTTCGCTTCTTAAGCAGTTGGGATTTTTGTTTTTTTTTTATTTATTACTTTTTAGTTACCATTTTTTTCGAATCAGGTACATTTGAACATATAAGTGTTATATATTTTTGAAATCACCTGTTAAAACCCTTTAACTAAAAAAAAATATGGCCACCAAAATATGCCGCCCAAAATCCGCCATTTTTTATTTTCCAATTTTTATGTAACTTGTGACACTCGCAGGGTTAAGACGAATCGATTGACGTAAGAATCATCAGAATCGGCCCACGCGTTTAGTCTCTAGAACGCCACATAGGAACACATACAAACATACATAGACTGATAAACACATTACCCTCCTTCGGCAATCGGTTAACAAACGTTTCGTTCACTGCAAACGGGGCATATAATTTGTAGGCATAGAAAATGCATACATAGTGTACAAAAGTCATCTATAAAATGTCTATTAAGTATACATGTTAAACACCTATGAAGTAGTTAGATAAGTACTACATAAAATTATGCTTCTCTTTGACGATGATGTGGTCAGCAGTGAAACACGCTTGCCTAGAAGCACTACTCACTCTTCAACTCTTAACTTTGCCTCGGTGGACGGAATGCAGGGCCCTGATTTCGATTCCTAGGTCTGGCAAAAATACTCGGTTTTTCCATTCGAAATTTCCGGTTGCCCGGTGTTTGGATTTGTGCACGGTTCATGGCAAATTGCTCGCCCCCTATTTTAGTTCTCGTCAAACTTCTTGGCCGCCTTGAAGTTGGCTACAATGGCTGGCCATAGTAAAACTCATACAAAAACAGCAGCGTTTCGTGCCTTCCGCATCGGAAAGCCAACTTCGGCATGCATTGTTCAATACATTCTTCATCCCATCTATTCGAAAAGAGAGAGGCAAAGGATTCCCCGTAAGTGCGAGCATCATTAATGGGTCATTCCGGCGCACTTAATAACAGTGACGAAATGACTTTGAATTTGGAACACAATATAATCAAAAAAATTTAACGCAATTCGCTTCTATAAAGTCCTGGCCGGTAATACACAAGTGCGAGTCGGACTCGCGCACGATAGATTCCGTACTATTATCGCAAAAAACGAAATCGGAAAAAAACCGAAAGCCAACTTCGGCCCAGAAGTTTGGCGAGAACTATACATAGAACTTAAACATAACTGACGAAATGTAGGTTTTATTATTGGTACCCCTCTGCCTTACCTTTCAGGAAATACAGGCGTGATGAAATATTATGTAAACACAAAACAATAAATAAAACCGTCCAAGTGCGAGTCGGACTCGCGCACGAAGGGTTCCGTACCATTATCGCAAAAAACGTCAAAAATCACGTTTGTTGTATGGGAGCCCTGATTAAATATTTATTTTATTCTGTTTTTAGTATTTGTTGTTAAAGCGGCAACAGAAATACATCATCTGGGAAAATTTCAACTGTCACTATCACGGTTCATACGGTTCACACGGTTCAACAGATACAGCCTGATGACAGATGGACAGACAGACGGACCGCGGAGTCTTAATAGTAGGGTCCCGCTTTTACCCTTTGGGTACGGAACCCTAAAAAAACAATAAAAAACCAAAACAAAGGGAAACTATTCGATTGATAGTAATTCATAGTACAATGGCAGGTAACCAGTAAAACCATCCTTACATAGTATAATACAAAGTTGCTTCCCGCTGTCTGTCTGTCCCTATGTATGCTTACATCTTTAAAACTACTCAACGGATTTTGATGCGGTTTTTTTAATAGATAGAGTGATTCAAGAGAAAGGTTTGTATGTATTATAAACGCGGGCGAAGCCGCTGGCAGAAGCTAGTTATAATATAATACGCAGTCTCGCACTTGGTTTTGCAATAATCAGACCGGCGAGCAAGGCCTACTGTGACAGGCTTGAGTCATCCATTTTTATCACAGTTTGGAAGCAAAAACCGTGATAAAATGCGTGACACAAGCCTATCACAGAGGCCGTGCTCGCCCCGCTGAATCGACGCGTTCTAAAATACGTAACGCGGGAATGCCTCCTACTAGATGGAGAGGAAATGCAGTTGCAGACATCGTCGTTTTCCTTTTTGATGATACATTCTCTTTAGAAGCATTAGAACCCTCAAAAGATGCTCAAAACTGCGCTGGCAACAGAGACCTAGTGTACAAAGTTGACAACTATAAATAAAAAAAGGAAAACATAGGAGGACAGTATACATCATAATTTTTCAGTTTATGGAATATCTTTTAAATTTGTCTAATATTGGAGGAGGACATACACGAGAGCCAAACCTCGAATTATGACATTTTACCAAGGGAATTAGAATTTCCTAAGTAATAAGTATATTTCGCAGACGCGACCGCATTTCCTCGGAATCCGCTGCATGCGAGACGCACAGGATCGGCCAATGTGGCGAGACTTGTGGGGGTGTCAGCAGTGCCCAGCAGTGGACGTGTTTCGACTGTAATGATGACGATGAATTAGAACTTTTATTAGAATAATCGTTTGACCAATATTCTAGAATAACAAGTGCACCTAAATGTTGGATGACGTTAAGGCAATCTGATATTTTAATATCAAAATCAAATCATTTTGATTTCCTGTCGTTACCTAAAGATAATGCTTTGTGAACTTCCAACCAATGCAACTGATTGCAGATTTGCCGCGTTTTAACAAATTTAAAAATATTAAAATTTTATGATATGTTATTTTTGTTAAAATGTTTTTATCTTTCATCCTATCTACATGACCGAATCATCTAAGCATACTCTTAGGTTTAAATAATATCGGATTAGTAAGTCAGTACTTATTTATCTGCATTTGACTAATATTGCATTATGTTACGCTCATGAGTTATTTCCACTGAATCTGATAGTGTAGCTGATAATACGTTATCAATAAGATAGCCGAGTACAATGTAGGTGGACCAAGTTACCTGTTATACTGTACGAGTATTTGGGATCACCTATGTTATGTTTAAACTGCTGTGTGTGGCCACCGAATTATGAGTTTGTAGGTTGCCCACGGCTGGGACAAAGGCCCCCTCTCTGTGAGAGGGAATGGGCCGTAATCCACCTCGCGGGCCTAGTGCGGGCTGGTGTATGTCACATGTCTTCTAATTTTTGGTTCGAGGACATGCCGGTTTCCTCACGATGTTTTCCTTTACCGTTTTGAGAGCTGTGGTGGTGAAATAATTTAGACGAAGTAAAGCGCCTATCTGGGTTCGAACTCACGATCTACAACATGTAAGTCGCGGCCGTTACCACTGGGCTATCACTGCTCCTAAGTATTTCATCACTACGGCTCTCAAAATGGTGAAGGAAAACATCGAGAGGAAACCGGCATGTCTTAAAACGAAAAAAATCGATGGCATGTGACATCCACCAATCTTCTCCCTATCATACTGAGACTTTTTTCCCAGCAGAGAACATTGCAGTGCTGCCAACTCGTCTAATTAAAAACGTGCTGTTAGCTCTTTAAAAAGCGCTAGAAAACGTTAAATGGTTGCTGTCAAAAAAGCGCTGTATTTGGCGCCAAATTCGAACAAAATATTCGAACAATATATTGTTTGTAGTTGGTTTTTTTTTATAAGGGCACATCCATTTTTATTATAGTCTCACTGCACAACTCGTAAGTTGACTTAGAATAACTGACGGATAGTTATAAATAACTGTGGAATAATAGAAAGTGAAAAGATGCTATACTCCATTTGTTTAGGTAGTTAACTAAAGGTAAACAATCTTGATATGTCTTTTTATATAAAATAAATCGTATAAAAGACCAACAAATATAATTTAAATTTAGTTACTTACCTAACATCGGTTTAAGTAAATACCTAATTGTAAACATTTTTAGATTCAATTTTTAGTCATTTTTTTAGATAAAAGACATGTTAAGATTGTTTACATTTAGTTAACTACCTAAACAAATGGAGTATAGCTACAAATTACGAAATAGTTAGCGAGGAATCAGTGCTGCCAACTCGAGGAATCCCCAACTCATAGACTAAGATACCAACATAAGAAACAAAGCAGCATTTAAGTGTAGCTAGTTCTAAAAAAAGAAATATTTGTTCCTTATTACGCACATCACAAAATAAATTATAGTAGATGTGCATATCATATTATGATTTCAAAAAGCGCTAGAACGCGCTATTGAACAAAAAAAGCGCTAGATCTGGCGCTAAAAGCGTTAAGTTGGCAGCACTGGAACATTGCTGGCTGATTATTCCTATGCTATGTTTTTTACCGAGTCTATGGCCTCTACCCCGCGAGAGAGAGTGGGGTGGAATTCCACACGAAAGCATAGTGCAGGGTGGTGGATTTCACTTAATATCTGCAAATAGTTTCGTTGCCTAGTGATGTTTTCCTTCTCAGAAATGCAATGAGTCAAGATATCAATCCGATATCACAAGATAGCATTTGTTATTTCTCAGGAAATTCGTTTTATTTAGTTCCAATTTAAAAGAAGCAACCCGCCTCAGCTTCGCACGAGACTTAATAATATCTATGTACATAAGCGTCCTCGTTTAAATTGCTCTTTCTTTTAATGAAAACGAAATCAAACTCCGTTGCGTGGCCTATAGGAAGTAAGCGGAGAAACAGACAGGCAGACAGTGACTTTGTTATATACTGTTAAGGGCCTACATCCGCTTTAGTGCCGTAAAACGGTAACTTTCTAAAGCATACTCCTTAGTAATGGTTAGTTTAAAAGGTTTGAAAACAAATTATATGTATTATTGTTACATGTACATTATTTTTTAAACATGGTTTTTTCGTATAACAAATAGTTTTGCTTTAAAAAATAAATAGCAACACGATATTTTTCGCAACTTTCGGATACTCATCCAAAACGACTTGGATGTTTAAAAATATTTTTATACAAAAATATTGATGGCTGGAATTTTTTCATAACTGAAATAGCAGTAAATCAAATAATATTTTGCAACCAAAACTGTTCGAAAGGAGGTAAAATATTGATTTTTCGGCTCCGAGCGGGTTACTGCGTTAACATTGGGACGAATATATCGCCTTAATTGTTATTGATACTTTTGTCGTCTAGTTGACCTTACAAGTCCAAGTACCTAATCCTTTAATCGTAAAATTGCTTGCTCTTGTAGTGTTAACTGTGTAAAATGTTCATGTTCCGATTTTATTAAGTAGGTAATAACATAACTTCACGCTTGTATTTATTCCCCGATGGGATAGGCACATTCTGCCGGGTATGTATAAGTTCCATGGTAATCGGTTTCGAGTCCAGACTAGTCTAGAGTCCAGCCATCAATTTTTCTGTGTAAAAATATTATTAAACATCCAAGTCGTTTTGGAGAAAAGTTCCAAAAATTGCGAAAAATATCATGTTGCTAATTATTTTTTTAAAGCAAAACTATTTGTTATACGAAAAAATCATGTTGAAAAATAATGTACATGAAACAATAATATTTTTTTTTTTTTTTCAAACCTTTTAACCTAGCCGTTACTAAGGAGTATGCTTTACAAAGTTACCGTTTTACGGCACTTAAGCGAATGTAGGCCCTTAACTAAACTACAGTAAACGTCTTCACTGATACGGAATAGAGGCGTCTGTATATCAGGTTCTTTTATAACTATAGACTGTACCTTCCATTCCATGTCGTCTGGTGATTGTGTTTATCTTTGTGATTGTATGATACAATATCAGTAAGGTCTTAAAAACAGTATGTCATTGATATTTTTATTGTTCTTCACAGGAAAATGGGTGGGCGCGTACTAACGTGTGTTATTCTGGCATTCCTAGCAGTTGGCGTTCGCAGCGAAAATGGTTAGTACCGCCATCTATTGACGATTTACGCAACTAACTGTTTTTTTTAGGTTTTCACACTGTCTAACTGCATGATAAAATTTAATTCTTTTAGTAATAAAAAAACTTAATTTAATGCAACAATGCATGTAATCGTTTGTTATTTTACAAATATATCAACGTAAATCTACAGTTGAAGCAGAAAACTTAAATTAGCGCCATCTATTATCGAGTAGCATTACTAACGATACCGAAATTTTCAGATACAGAACCGGCGACAAATGCAGTCCCAAATTCAAACATCTGCAAACTTTGCAAATGTGAAAATAATAACGTGAACTGCTTCGATCAGAGTATTACAACTTTCTTCACCAAACAGGAATGGGAAGGTAAGCTTCTTTCTACTCATATTCAAATAGAGACAGCATTGTCGGTCGAATACGCCTGGGTTCGATTCCCAACGGGCAAAATACTTTTGGGATTTTCACTAAGAAATTCAAAATTGGTGCTGCAGTTTTTAAGATATGGAGCATACAACCAAACACCTTAGCGAGAAACAGCATGGTTGTATAAATTGAGTTATTATGGGTATTTTTATAAATTGCTATTTTTTTGTGATAGTACTTAAACTAAAAAGGGAGAAAAAAACTTTTTCGCAAAAAATTTACCGACTTTTTTGTGTTTTGCTTTTGAAGTCGTTTATTTTTTGTGAAACAGTTTTAATTACAGGACACAGTTTATTTTTCGGTTTTCTATGGAGAGCTATTAGGGAGAGATCTATGACCGTTATTGCAATTTTTAAACGGAACATCTAGGAACAGCAGACTTGATTCTGGAAATGTGCTCGGTTAGTAGCATTGTCTTGGTTCACTTCATAATACCAGCGATAAATCACTGCCAGCGAAATGAGACACCTCCCCTTTATACTGTAGGCCAGGGGTCACCAATTACTTTCATTTATTTCTATTTTAAGTAAAACGAAGACTGAAGTTTGGACTCAAGAAGGTGCAGATTATTGTCAATAAATCTTGGAGATGTTCATTGATTGCAGTCAAGATTTGTATTTACGGCGCAGGCTTTTAATAAAATTACGTACTCAACTAACACTAGTAAATTTAGTTTATATATTCCGTCCACACATAATGGGTCCGGTACGGATCCGGACCGCAGTCCGCCATTAAAAAAAAGGAAATACAGATTTAATAATATCATGTTATCTACACAGTTGTTTAACAGCACAGAGATTTTTATAAAAATAAGGCTGACATGCTGACTTGGGAACTGTCAAAAGTAAAAACTTAAAACTTTGGAATTTACAAGGTCAAAATCATTTTTTTTTTTCAATTAGGCCAATAAGCGACACTTTTGAACGTCAAACATATAAATTCAAAAATAAAAATAATTGATTCTACCGTTCATTCGGAAAAGTAGCTTGTTATGGAGGAGAGGACAAGAAACGGCACACTTACTCTTTAAAAAAAAGTGTTTTACAAGTATTTGGTTACATTACTCTTGTTGGAAAAATACATATACAGACAGACGTGATACACGTACAAACGGGTGACACGATTCCATCTCATGTCACATTAGCATATCCCTGACGTGACCCAATAAGTTATCTCTTCAAAAATCTAAAAACACTTTCCCACATTCCAGGTCTAACAAAATACAAACCGAAAATAGTGGATCTCAGCGAGAACCGCTTCACCAACGTGACAGTCATCGCTGAACTTACCATCGAAGTCCTGAACCTCTCTCGATGCAGCATAGAGTTCATCGAGACGGCCAGCTTCAAGGACCTTCAGGAAATGAGGGTCTTAGACTTGAGTTATAACCAGCTGACGACCGCCAAGTTGAGCCCACATGCTTTTGAGGTAACTTGGTCCAGTGTTCTAGTGTTTTTCGCTTGTTATATTAAATTTTTGTGCTATTTGAGAGAGCAGGGTTATGTTATTGGTTTTATTTTCAACCGACTTACCAAAAAAGGAGGAGATTCTATGTTCGAATTCATGTTTGTTTTTTTTTGTGTATGTTCACCGATATTTCGGTCAATTGTGGACTGATTTTGAAAATTCTTTCTTTCTTTTTTTTTTAAAGAGTATGTTTCGAAATTGGTCCCATTTTAATTTGGTGAAGATCTGATGAAGAACTTCGAAGATATACGACAGAACTCTTAAATAAATAACAGCAAATCTCTCGAGATTGCTGCAATCGCATGTCTGTTTATTGATTATACCATTTCATAACATAAGGTCACGCCAGTACGCTCTTAAGGGGTACGCAGATTTCGCATTTCACCGGTTATGTTCAAGTTTCATGCGTTAAGGTAACTTGCTAAACAACTTGCCTATTAGGTAGGTACAACTAAAAAGTGAAAAATTAAAAACTTTTTTACAAACAAATACTACCGACTTCCAAATAAGAAAACAACAAAGTGAAAAATAACTTTATTTTTGGAAGTCGGTGTCCATAACGCAAAATAATGGTACCTACGAAAGACACCGACTTCCAAAAAAAAAAGTTTTTTTTCACTTTGTAGTTTTCTTATTTGGAAGTTGGTAGTATTTTTTTTGCAAAAAAGTGTTTTATTCTATGAATCTATTCGTAATAGAGTTGCAGAAATAGGTATTAGATAACGGCTCCACTCAGTCAGCTAAGATAATTTCTTCAAAACAAAAGACGCAGTTTCGTGTCGCTGGCAGACGAGACACACAGACAGAACATCAAACTTTATGGGACCTAAAACTTTGCTACTTCGATATGTATAAAGGCATACTTTACCTAAAAGGTGACGATAGTAAATGATGTTATCAACACGAAGAATCGATAAGTATTTATGGCTGTTTTAAAAAGCAAGAACAGGATAAGCATTAGTCACCTGGGCCTAGCCCACATTCAAATTGATGGAAGTCCACTGGAGTCGGTTGCCATGACAACAGAAATACCCTCGATTAAGTAAATAACAACAAGCACTAGAAGCAAGAATTGAAATATTATTAGTAGGTAGAATATTGAACTCTGTTGCTCTAAGAATAGTTTTTATTTTTTTACTTTGTAAAACGGATAGGCCATCGAGGACCCGAGGTATAGCGAAACCTTTCGGTGTAAAAGGGTAAGCGTGATTTAAATTTTCGCCCATCCCATCCACGCCAAGCCTAGCCGGTGTAAAACCACCTTAATACTAAAAAAACGAATAAAGGTTTGCTTACACAGAGCGAAGACCTGAGTCTCAGCAAATGGAAAATTATATTCAGACAAACTTCTGCCAGAAAAAAAGAAAGAAAACATATTGATTTGTAACCCGCACAGAGACACGAGAAATAAGCAAATAATTTAACAATAATAAAAATAGAACCCCGTGCGAGACCAATAAGGCTCCTATCTCAGCGGTTTCGCTCGCGCAAATGTCCAGAAAAATTCCAAAGGAACATTACTTCCGGGATAAAATGTGTTATTCCAGACTACAATCGATTTCATGCAGATCCGTTCAGCCATTCTGGCGTTATTGAGTAACAAACATCAATTCATCCAAATTTTCGGATTCATAACTTAACTAGCTTTTGCCAGCGGCATCGCCCACGTGAAAGTCGAAAAGTATCCCGAGGGAACATATTCCGGGATAAAAAGACCTGACTATAATCTATCTCTGTGCCAAATTTCATCCAGATCCGTCCAGCCAGTTGAGCGTGAAGATGTAACAAACATACAAACACACGCACACACTCACCAACTTTCGCCTTTACAATATTAAGTGTGATGTGATGTGATGTAAGATCTCTTCTCTTAATACTCGAAGGCAAAGTCGTTCTGTCTGTATTTATTTCTTCGCTTACTTCTTCTAAAACCACGTTATGAAATCCTTAACGTTAATGATACAGTTTTCACAAATTTAAGTAGAAAGAGCAAATAAAGGAGTCAAGTTTTTGTAAATCTCTATATAATTTGCTCCGTGCTGCGATAATGGTGTAAGTTACTAAACAAAAATAATCAATTTCAGGGTCGCTTTATGCCAGAGGAGTATGAGCCTCTAGCATCCTTGAGGATCCTCAACTTAGCTTACAATGATCTCCACTCAGTACACCAGGACTTATTCGAGCATATGCCCGAGTTAGAGGAACTAGACTTGAGTGGAAATCCATTGACAACCATCGACCATGTGACTTTGATTGCCATCTCCAGTTTGCCGATGCTGAAGGTTAGTGACATCTATTGTTGAGTAATGGTAACTATAAAACTTTACTGCAATAAAATCTTTTCGAAATTATTGTATTCGCAACATTAAATTGTGTCTATATTCTAATCATTCTTTGACTAGTTCGTATTAATGTAACTTTAAAAATAAATAAAAATAATACAACTACTGCCCAACAGATGGCACTGTTACCAGTTTTTCAACATTTATTTCACACCAATAGGTACAAGATCTTACAGTATTCCAAGACGATGTTATACACACCTAATAAACTATGTATATATGTAAAATATACTTAAACATAACAATTCAACAATAAAAATAACACTACAATAATAAAAATTACAATACTTTAACAAAATAAACTTTTCAGGTTCTTAGAATGCGTTCTTGCCAGTTGGAAGAGATTCCAAGTAAGTTCCTGCACACTCCTCGATACCTGGAACGTCTGGACATTAGTGACAATCGCCTGACTGCCGTCCCTCAGGAGTTGGAAGAGGCCAAAGACTTGGTGTACTTAAATTTGAACCAAAACCCTATTCTTCAGCTAGATAAGGATTCTGAAGACTATCCGTGAGTTTTGTTTGTACTAAAGTAATTAGATTTGACAAATAAAAAATAAGAACTTTTTAATAAACTAATTATTTAATTTTTAGTGTACGGAACACTTAAAATGAAAATAAACGGAGCCCTATTGCTGTCAGACACGTGTCCGTCTGTCTGTCTGTCCGCCAGTTTGAAAACAGTTTTTACAGCCAAACAGTTGTAGCTGCAGTTTTAAAATTTTCACAGTATAAGCCTTTGTTGACCCAAAGCCGTAGAATTTCTCAAAAACACCTCTCCCCCTCTTCTCTTATTTTTTCAAAATAATATATGTCTCCCACACAGCTAAAAGGAGGTCGCGAAAAAATTGGCACCTACCCCATTGACTGGTGTATCGTTGTTTAGAGCCCGCTCGTAGAGTATGTAATAATAATAAGAACATAATAATAAATACCGTATTTTAGTTTTAAAAAATATTGAAAAACAAAGGAATGAGAAGCCACCGAATTCATCTTTTTTTACAAAATTTTGTTTCGAAGAATTTTTTAACTTCCCATCGGCCGGGTCTTCTCCTTTTCAGGAAGCTGTGTTTGCTTTTCAGTCATAGCGTCGGTAGTTGCATACCGATTAGCACAGTGCGCTTATTTCATAAAATGAAATGAGTTTCGACTACAGCCGTTGCACTTTTGACTGAAACCAACTTTGTGGTACTTTAAGAGTCGTGTATGTTGGGTTTGACTTCCAGTCTAACCGTTGCAACTACATATCAATATATTACATAGAAAGGTCTAACAATTCGCGGAATATTTCCTTCAAATTTATCTTCTTATCGAAAATTAGGATCTCCCCTCGTCGACATGAAGCGACTGCCTGTAGGACCTCTACAACCCAGGTACTAACCGATTCTGTTTCATTTCTTCCAGCGGCTTTCCCCGGCTTCGGAGACTGCAAGAACTTCACATGTGCAACATGCCGAAACTCAGGCGTATCGGTGAAGGCACCCTTTCTGGACTTGAAATCGTCCAGAAACTGCACATGAGCTTCAATCCGGCGTTGAGCTATGTGGACCCGAAGGCCTTGGCAAGAGTCGATGACATTGGAGAGTCTTACATCTGGCCGTTGGTTAAGGAGGTATGTTGTTCTAGGATTTTCGAATCCGTAATAGTTAGGGGTCCCTGTCCAGAGCATTAGCCGTTGGTAGGAGTGCTCCAAGTGCCCATACATCTGCACTTTAGATGAATTGATGAACGCCACTGTTGCCGCTATAAACGTGGCTACCTACTGAGACCAGACTGTCTAAGGGTTAAAATCACCATCGACTTGAAAAGATTTGCAAGGCAATTTACTGGATATGGGTGTCCGCGAAGCCTTTGAAGCCCCTATGAAGCTTCTGCGCTAATGGGTGGAGCTAGGCTGGCAATTTAAGCCAAAACCCCATGCACAACAGAACGAATAGGAGTCTTAGAGCGGATAATGGAGACCGCACTACATGGGCGTCGTCACTAAGACCTACATAACAAAACTTATCTGAAATATCATTAACATCAAAGAAAGACATCAATAAAACTTACAGTTAATATAAGTCTGATTTCGTCAAACCGTCTAGAGCAAGCTTGGTGATTACCTAATGCTCGTGCTTCCTCTGTTTGAGAGGCCATTGCTCTGCAGTTGGACGGTTAACAACGGCCAAGTAGTATTTTTATTTTAACTTTATTTCTATACAGACCCTTACTTTCCACAGCTGTACCTTCAATCAAACAACCTATCCGAAGTGGACTCTCGTCTGCTGTCTCGTTGGGATCTCCTCGAGAAGGTGGATGTGTCAGACAACCCTTACCTCTGCGACTGCTCCACGCAATGGATGGTAGATGTGCTAGTTCCTAACGTTGAAAAGTGGGGAGGAAACGCTTCTCTGATGGGGTGAGTATTTTACTATGCCATTGAAGGACGAACGCAGACTTAGAATGATTGATTGTCGTTGTGGTGAGTGCGGGTTCGATTCCCGGAATAGTTACTATCTGGTTTTTTTTTGTGGCAACCCGGTGTCTAGATTTGTTTTCAGTTTAGCGGCAATAAGCTTGTCACATGGGACTTAATCTTTACTGGCAAAATAACCATGTAGGTACTATGTACACTTTTGCCAAATCCTTCGATTCAATTGTTGTTGTGTTGTGTCTGTCTACTCGTAGAATAAATGATTTCTATTCTATTCTTCAATATAAGTCAATGGCGAGTACATCACTCACTTTCGGTTTGGCGAAGATATAGTGGTCATGGCTGAGACCATGGCGGATCTTAGTACAATGCTCGATGACCTCAGTAGAGCTTCCGAAAGAGTGGTTCTTTGGATGAACATGGACAAAACCGAGGTGATGTTGAATGTTACACCCACTCCTATCAAGGTCGGAGACTCTACACTCGAAGTTGTGGGCGATACTATGTCTACCTGGGACAAACGGTCCAGTTGGATTGGGCCAACTTCAAGATAGGGGTCAACCGTCGAATCCGACTGGGCTGGGCAGCGTTCGGGAATTTGCGCGGTATCTTCTCGTCCATCCTACCACAGTGTCTCAAGACGAAAGTCCAGTGTGTATTGCCAGTGATGACATATGGTTCTGAGACGTGGTCGCTTACAATAGGCCTCATTAGAAAGCTTACAATCCAAACCCAAAGGGCAATGGAGAGAGCTATGCTCGGAGTTTCCTTGCGTGATCGAATCAGAAATGTTGAGATCCGCAAGGGTAACCGACATAGCCCGAATAATTGCCAAACTTCACTGGCAGTGGGCAGGGCACATTGCTCGCAGAACGGATGGCCGATGGGGCAGAAAAGTTCTGGAGTGGCGACCGCGAACCGGAAGACATTGCGTTGGAAGGCCTCTCACCAGGTGGACCGATGACCTGGTGAAGGTTGCGGGGATCCGCTGGATGCGAGACGCACGGAACCGGTCAATGTGGCGACGGTTGGGGGAGGCCTATGTCCAGCAGTGGACGTCTTTCGGCTGACATGATGATGATGATGGTGATGATTCTAACCTTATTCTGTTCTATTATTGCAGATGCCAGGAACCCATAGAAATGCGAGGCTACACCATGAAGCACCTTCATGATATCCACCGTACTATGCGATGCGTTGACAAGTACGGACACAGACCCGAGAAGGATGGAGCCATATTGCTCGGCACTCTTATCGGTAAGCGTTATTACAAAATTTTATTTAATTTCACCTGTTCGGGGGTCTATGTGTATGTAATCAAAGCTTACAAGTTAAATTTGACCCAATTTGATGATCTTTCAATCAGCAACTAAAACTACTGCTTTTCTTACACGGGCGAATCATATTATACAGAAAAATGCTTGCTCTGTCTGGACAAGTTCACTCAAATATGTGTGTGCTTTCACCAAAACCACCACTTCAGGCTACATGGTTCTCATATGATTTGACCAATTCCGGATTGTATGAGTTTAAAAGAGACTTTGACCTCTAAGTATGTCTCAGAGTAATCAGGTTGGAAACACCGGCCTCATTTAATTAAAATTCACAAAAAAGACAATCCCCGGTTTCTAGATATAGACGACATTCGTAGATTATCGACGAGTCAATAATTAAACGCAAGTCAAGTGATATCATTAGTTGTCGTAAATTCATTCAGCCAATCACAAGAGCTAACACGCCTTCGAACATTTGTAAGAAAAAATGCGATAATTTGCTTTCCTGAAACTGTGCCTTTATTCAATTTGCAAAATAAATATCATCAAAGACAAAGTCAAATATATTTATTCAACTGGGCCAAAAGGCGGCACTTTTGAACGTCAGAATTAAAAGTAACAAATCATAAAATAAAAATTGATTCTACCGTGCATCGATGTTCTATGTTAGAGGGGTTTTGTTTCCGCACTTAGTCCTTCAGGTGCACCATTGTGCGTGGACCATGGCGGCCGTTTGTTGGTTATTCCAACCAGCACACCTCCCTCCAGAAGTTAATTAGAGCTCCTGGTTTTCTCAGAACATCTGTGTAAGATTTAGGAGACCCGAGGGTTTGTGTTCTTATCTGGGTACACCTATGCATTGATATATAATTCTATAACGTGCGCAACGGTTCCTTACCCTGCATGCACCTCCCGAAGTTTCTGTTAAGTGAACAGTGTCCTGTGATGGAACTCGTCACCAGGCGCAGGCCATTCCTGTCCAGGCGTAGTAGACGCCTGGTAAGCCTACTATCCAAGGATGGCAAAGCTTCTTTGGACGGCTTGCAACCCGGTTTCGAGGTCCACCAGTTCTCCGCCTGTGTCTAGGTGAATCCCTGTAGCCACCTGCGTATTTGGTTGGTTGAAGGGGATGGGTACAACAGGTTCGGGTCCATAGAACGCTGTACTGGATCCGCGTCTCGGATAAAATAAATAAATATCATTATCATATATTTCTTTAATTCACAGGTGTTCTCCTAGCTGTACCCATCATGTTGAGTCTGATGCTGCTCTGGCGTCACGGCTACTTCGCCTGGCTAGGCCTTCGCCCTCCAGTGGACGTATCCCGCGCTTTCTACAAGAGAGCCCCAGCCGATGACATCATGTATTAGTTTTAAGACTGGCTTTAGATTGACTGATAGGAACGTTTAACTTCATATTTGCACCGAATGCAACCCCAAGTTGCTTGGAACAGATCGCGAAATGCGGAAAGGTAGCCATTTGTATGTTTCTTATTTGAGGTTACACTAGTCGATTATTCTTCTATACATACGTAGTAGATTACTTCTCTGTTTGACGATGTACGTTCAAAATAAAAAATAGTATCAATTTGTCTCATAACTATCTAGCCCTGTATGGACTGTAATTTTAACGCATCTTTGGGCGGAAATAAATACCATAACAAGAAGGAAAATTGCTACCATACAGGGATAGATTAGTAGTTAAACAAAATGCAAATAATTTTATTTTAAAAATATACATTTAGTCGTTTTTTCATGATATCTAGACTCCCAAAGGTCTGTTTATAAAATTTCGCGCGCTCGTTTTCGTCATAAATCATCATCCATTTCGCTACAAGCTTGCAAAAGTGCTAATTCGTACGCGGACTAGCTTCTTACTGCTCATCACAGCATCTATCTCTTTCGCACGTATTGTCGGATGAGATAGCATGTATTTTGACCCCGCGCACAAAATAGTTCGTGCCGTCGACTAGGGGAACCTTAATGTTTCCATAAGTATTGTTTTGATGTTGCTGTGCAATAAAATTTATAATAATAAATAAATAAATACTTAAATCCTCCTAAAGTTTTAGGCAATCGATCCACTAAACCTACCAAATCCATAGGCCAATATACATGCTTTGTCCATGTTTTGCAATAGTCCTGCACGAACAGTTGCGTAGTTCATACAGGGATAATCGTCGGTTGGTTTCACATTTTCTGATTCATGGCCCACAAGGCCTTTGTGAGTTGGCTTCGGCTCCTCGCACGCCTTTCAAAGGATCGGAACCCTAGGGTACCGAGATTAAATAATTTATATTAGTCTTTTAGCGATAAGACCACCCACTGTTTTTTTTTTTCATCCAATGACTAGGTACTGATTTTTGCTTTCGTAAATTTTATTTTGTATCCGAATTTATGACCAACCTTTATTAGTCAATCAGTCAGTGAAAACTTTTTGATTGTCATATAAGTCATTTTGATAGATAAGGAGTAGTGTTGTACTTTGATTATCACGTCATGTGATAGTTGAGTTCTAGATTTATAGTTTGATTTACATCTTTTTGTAATTTGAAGTTTTAGTTATAAGGATTTTAATATAAAATAAAGTATTTTTTAATATGTAAATGGTGATTTTTATTTTCTTCCTTCCTTCCTGATTTTTAACCGACTGCCCAAAAAAGATCAAGTTCTCAATTCGAATGATTTTATTGTTTTGCTTTAAAACGGAACCCTATTACGAGAAGACTCCACTGTCCATCTGTATGTATGACTGTCTATCTGTTTGTCACCAGACTGTGTCTCATGAACAGTGATAACTAGACAGTAGAAATTTTCACAGATGACGTATTTCTGTTGCCGCTGTAACAACAAATACTAAAAAGTATATAATAAATATTTAAGTGGGGCTGAATAATAAATATTTTTGCCGTTTTTTGCGATAATGGTACGGAACTCTTCGTGTGCGAATACAACTCGCATTTGCCCGGTTTTGTTTTTTTTTGTATGTTCGTGCATAACTCCGTCATATTTAGACAGATTTGCAAAATTCTTTTTTTGTTTGAAAGAGTATACTCTCGAGGTGGTCCCATTGTCACCAAATCAGAATCTAATGATGGGATATGGAAATCGAGGGAACTCCTCAAATATTGGTATTTTCAATAAAATGACAATCATTAGCACTCAGGTGATATCGTTTGGTGATGTGGAACTGATAAAGAAGACCACAGATGACCACTGGAACTCCTTAATAAGTATAAGATATGTCGAATAGTTAAGCTGACACAAATACGAGTACCTACATATAAATAAATGGTAGGTAATGATGAAAATGGAACCATCGAACTGATCTGATGATGTAGCCGGAATGTAGGCACTGGAACTCCGTAATAAAACAATGTATCCTAGTCGTGTTTGGGCTTATTGGAATTGAAATGAGTTGTACTCTGGCTATAAATGATCTTAATGGTAAAAAAAAACACAAAAAAAGTAAAATAAAAACACTTTTAACAAACACAACAAAAAAAATAACTTTGTTTTTCAAAGTCGGTGTCGAAAAACGAAAAACAATAGATACCAAAGAGCATGCAAACTTAGGTGAAGTGAGTCAATCAATAGCTTCAGGGTGAAATAACAGTTCGCTTCACGCTCACTTCACCATAGTGAAATTTAAACAGAATAGACTAGCAGGTTGCCACCAAATCACATGATTCATACTAGTTATAGGAACAATTTATGTACAAACATATAATGGATTGAAGTCCATATTTAGATAAGATTAATATCTAGCTTAGTTCTTTGTATTAATAGAGGAGCCGGAAGTTCTTATAATAATATTATATTTGTTGATATCGAAATATTGAATCATCATCAACTTCCTTCATAGGTAGCGTTTATTTCCTGTTGGTATTATTACAGCCGAACATATTTTCAGAGACAGTAACACACGAGAATCGAGCCCAGGACCTCATGATGAAACTTTTATTTGGTTTTTTCATTATAAAAATCTCAGCAGCAGGTCAAAGGAAATAAGCTCACCCGTATTCATCTAATCTATACTAATATTATAAAGCTGAAGAGTTTGTTTGTTTGTTTGAACGCGCTAATTCTTAGGAACTACTATTTGGATATTTTTTTTTGTGTGTTAGATAGTCCATTTATCGAGGAAGGTAAAAGGCGGAGCATAAATGAAAAATGTTGCAAAAACGGGAAAAAATTGCGATGCGTAAGCGGTTAAAGTTACGCAACAATCATGTATGTAGGGTAAATGGGTAGGGTAGGTAGCCAGTTGACGGGAGCGAAGCCGCGTGGGACAGCTAGTATATTGTAAGCGCGAAATCTAGGAAAACCTAACATCCCTGTCTTCGTCTTCGGAGAATGGAAAGTAACGCCTTTTTCCCATAGGCGTAGGCAGAAATTACAGCAGTCTTATTGAGTGATGAATTCTGCAAGGCAAAGAGTATGAAAAATCGGCCAATCACATAGACGGAAATCCACATCGCATCCTCATCTCGCATGTGTTTGGTCGATTTTTCATACTCTTTGTTTTTGGCTTCCCGAATTCATTACGCAATAACGCTTAGCACGCACTGCGGTTTTTATTAGCGCCTTTTTCTTCCGTCTATTATGCGACCTATAAATTGTATGAAGCTGCACACATTACAGTAAAAAAATCGCGAGGAAATAATACCGGAACATGAAAGCCGTGTTTGGCCATAGGATCCACCGCACCGCTCCGCGGATTGAATATAATGAGCTCTATAAACAGGTAGAAAGAGACAAAAATCGCACTGTATTTTATCCGAAGTGCGAAAGAGTTATGATTCAGTACGCGGAAAAAATATCGCGTGTATAGAATCCACGCTGCTAAAAGTCGCAATGCGTGATATGCCTTAGGCTGCAGGTCGCCACCCGCTACGATTCGATTCGATTTACTAAATAGAAAGAAAGAAAAAACATTTATTTGCGCCAGGCACGACGCATACCATAAAAAAAAAACAAGTTAAACTTAAATACAAATACAGAGTATGCGTCACAACCACGCAAAACGGTCATCGCTCAGCATAATGCTGGGACTCGCAAATACATCTAGTCACACACGCACGCCGGCTATGTGTACTTTGCACCGAGCCCTTCTGATGAGATCACGACCGATAAGGTCCGTGAATGTCCTTCTATAGGGCCGGCTTGTCCTCTCACGTCTGTCTTGTAAATACCTTTTGTTATTCGCCTTTAATTCTTCCTCTCAACATGGCCAAACCATGAACCTAAGAGGTACAAGCGTGATTCAATATTTATGTAACTCGCACACTGCACAATCATACTGCAGTAGTATGTAGGCATGATCGATGCTAAAATATTATTAGATTAGTATTATCAATCATTTCGTACTATATTATATGCCTATTGTATGTTATAGCAGACCAAGTTTTCCATGCGATTTTGTCTGCTTGAATTGATATTTTTATTGATTTTATACAGAAAGATCTTTCGATAATACCCATACTCCATTTTAGATAAAATTAGACATTTAAATAATCTCATTTTACAGCCCGTGCAACCGATTTTGACTATTGCGTTGTTGATATGAAAAATTGCAGCTGAATACAGCTGCCATTAAAAATAAAACAGTTGTTTAATAAAAAAGTTACTTTTGGTAACAGGTTTATGCTTTTTATTACCTGCCAGCCTTATACTTACGGGATAGAACTCAAAATCGGTTGAAAGGACTGTAAAAGGGTTTGTAAAAATTTCTAATGTTATTTCAAATGGAGTATAGATAAAAGATCAAAGATAATTGCCTGGCTGTCATTCGGAGATTACCTGTCGTAAACTACGCGAGTACGGGTAGTCCGAAGCCAGACAAACAATTTTATCAAAAGGTATCGTGTTACCCAGTTACTGGGTTGTGGAGATCAAATAGGCAATCACTCTGTTTAAAATATTGGTATTATGGTGTATCCGGTTAGATTGAAAGCCGACGCCAACATAGTAAGGACACTGCTAAGCAGATAATCTTCAATGATCTATATAAACTAAGCTTTGTCCGTCCGTCAGTCAAGGACCTATGGAATATATCTACACCGCTCTACGCTAACAAATTCGATCATTTTATCAATGAAAAATGTTGAATTTATCATAATTTACTGATTTTTTATAAATACATACATGCGTTTATCTGAAGATAAGCTATCGATTGTGCAAAGATTAAATTGGTAAGATTTGAGAAGGGCGACATTACAATTTATGCCTATCAAAAGTGTGTATGTTGACAGTGATGACATAGTAAAATTATGGAACTGAAAAATGGTCGCTCGCAACGGATCTCATGGCAATGGGCAGGTTTCCTTGTTTAATCGAAGAAGAAATTAAGATATCCGCAGGAGGACCAAGGTTACATGGCCCGAAGAATTGCCAAACTTTAGTGGCAGAGAGCAGAGCAACACGAATAACGCAGAACGGATAGTCGATGGGGCCGAAAAGATCCGGGAGCATCGACCGCGTTGGAAGACCTGCTGTTGGTGGACCAATGACTTGGTTAAGGTTATGGTAATCGTTGGAGATATCAACCTTGGTGGACCTTTGTATCATTATTTCACTGCTGTCAGCGATGTCAAAGGTAAACTTAAAAAGTACAAATGCATTTGAAAAATCACACTGGTATTTTCCGGATTTGAAGCCACGACCTCAAGCATGAGGTATGAGATCTTAGCCACTGGGCCACCATGATCTAAAGAGATTATCATTATTTCAGCTGAAAGAAAACGACTATTGGTCATAAGCCTCTAAGCTCCCAAGCGTCGCCACATCTGCCGGTCTCGAATCCAGCGGGCTGCCGTAATCATAACACAACAAATGCGAAGTTAACTCTATAGGAATATCTGTTGGTACATTTTAGTGGCTTACTCGTGTGCTGTTATTATTTACAGACGAGAAGATATACTGGGAACTGGAAAAGGAGATGAGCAATTTTTCAAGCATCTGAATCTTTGTGAGTAGCTTTGTCCTAAGGCTTTGCTTCCGTGGTCTACCCCACAAAAGCTGTTATTTGTTTCGTGATAAAACGTACCATACAACACTTAGAATAGAGTAGCTATTTATCAATGAAAGTAATTAAGAAGAATAGAGTAGCTATTTATCAATGAAAGTATCAGTTTGGAATAACTGCCAGGTAAACTATACCTGTACTATCTGCCATGCTGCCCGGTAACCCGTTTTTCTGTGTCTCTTATCTAGGTGTTTCCCACGAATTTCGTGATATCTTCGACCTAACGCGCTTTTGGACGCCATAGATTTTACTGCCCGACTGCCGAAGGACACATTTGTTAATCAGTCTATAAATCTATGTATGTTTGCTCCTATGTGGCGTTCTAGAGACCAATCGCATAGGCCGATTTTGTTGATTCTTACGTCAATCGATTCGTCTTAACCTTGCGAGTGTCACTGACTAAATTAAAATTGAAAATAGAAAATGGCAGATTTTGTGCGCCATATTGTGGGGGCTCAATTTCTTTTTTGTTTCCATACCCATCATGTTGTGTATCAAAGTAAAGGGTTTTAAGAGATGGTTTCAAAAATATATAGCACTTAAATGTTTAAACGTAGCTCATTCGAAAAAAAAAAATTAACTAAAAAGTTATAAATAAAAAAAGTTGATAAAAAATCTAAAAACCCGACTGCTTAAGAATTGAACTTAAAAAGACGTAAACAAGAAGAAAATCATGCTGCGCAGTCGGAGGATACATCTGGTTTTGGTCAGCCAGCTCGCGAATGAGCAGCGGATGTTTTGATTTTTTTAATTAACTTGTTGTTTCGTTATTATTGTAGTTAGATATTTTAGATAAAGATAACATAATGTTTTTTGTAGAGTTCTAGAATACCTATGAATTTGTCTCTTGTTAAGAATCGCGAATTTTCCCCATTACTTTAAGAATACTGTCTTTGGTAAGATCAGTGTAGCCTACTTTTAAGCATTGAATAATAGGCAGAAAACATTCACCTTTTAGCATCTGTTCACTTCATAATCTTAATCTATGCCGCCCAATATCTTTAAAGACATAGGTACCGTTTTTTCACAATCTTGTAGCAGAGTTTTTATCAATATTTTAGTTACATTTTGTGTTGAATTTTGTGAGGACGCTTTGCGAAAATGATTGTAAATAAGTTAGTCAGTTTTAGTGCTGTTTTAATATTTTTAGTGACGATTAAGTTAAGTTTAACACAAGTCGATGTTGGTGAGTGATATTTTTTATGAATGTTTTAGTTTTAGATTAGATTCAAGGGTCAAGGTTAAGTATGGGCGATTGATTTTCAGAATTGTTAACGGTCTTTGTAGAGAAGGTATCTTTCCACGCGTAGGTTTAAATTGTTCAGTTTTTATAGTGTTGTAATTGTTCTGGGGGGTGACCATAAGACCTTAGAGTTAGGTTGTTTTGAGTGTGTGTAAGGTACAGATGTATATGACTTGTATACATCTGTCCCTTACGCACACTCAGAATAACCTTACTCTAAGGTCTTATGGTCACCCCCCTTATAAAGCTTTTAGAAACAGAATCCGTCTAGATTTTTAATGTAGTTTAATGTTCACCTTGGCAATGAGATGTAGGTACCTGGATGTTCAAGTAGACCAAAAAATCAAGAATGAAAGGAAATACCGATTTAGGTATCTCCGGATAACAAAAGATTTTTCTAGATTGGAAAATAATTAAATTAGCTAAGTAAGTACAACAAATAACAGTTTTAGTTAAATGGACAAAACTATGATCGATAATTTTGAACTATTTAAGACAGAGAGGATCAATAAGATCACTCAATACCAGATAAGAATAAGTACATTATGATTAAAAAAACATATATATATGTTGTTTATTGAGTTAGACAACAGCCATGCTATTCTCTAAGAGACAGTTTCTTGGCTGTGCTCGTCAGCGAGACAGCCTAGAGATCGACCGATCGTGCAGCGCTAATTCAAACGGTATTCTCTAGCGCGGTTATGGTCGTCGACGAACTGTAGGCTGACATCTCCCGTCACATTTTCGTAGACGAATTAGAGCTTGAAACAAAATCTTTAAATTATAATCGATGAATTTCGACTGAAGTTTTATGTTCCCAAAATGTATCATACAGGTCTACTTCTATGTATTTTAAGTAATAGAGTGAAACTACAAACGATTTCATAGCTATAAGAGTTCACAATTTGGATTATTAATTACTTAAAGGGAGGAATCATCTGCAGCCGAACTAGGTGAGAGCCTGTATTTCGGCATGCATTTGTACCAAAGGTGGCCCTTATGGCTCACTCAAGACACGTCGGCAGGACAATTTCGCGAAACTGTTGAAGTCAATCAACGAATCAGTGTAAACGCGACGAAATTTTCAACTGAACTCGATCAAGTACGAAAACGTGATACTAGCAGAAGTAAGCAATGCTTCGGTCGAGATGACAAAGTCATTTGTGGAAGAGAGAAAACAATAGCCCTTCGGTCGAGGGTCCTGCACTGCGTACGGCCATAAAAAACTGCTGAGCTTTATCGGCAATCTTGCTTAGTTCTAGGCAATTTAGCTTTTACTATTCAATTGTAGACTAGCTTTATTCCCGCGGCTTCGTTCCCGTGCCCTACCCTACAGAGGGTTACCATTCGTCCGGATTTATCCGTGGATATGTCCGAACATTTGGCGTCCTGTCTGGACTTTGCCGGCTTTCTAATTTGTCCGGATTATTTGCTGGGAAGAAAAAATCTCATCGTTATGTTGCGTTTAAAAACTAAATGACAGCAGTTATTTCATCAAACAGCTTGATATCATTAACGACTACTACTTTGCCATTCATAAAATATTAACTAGCTTATACCCGTGGCTTCGCCCGCGTCCGCGTGTAAGGTTTTTTTATCCCAAGGGATCATTATACCGAGGTAATCGGGATAAAAAGTATCCTATATGCTTATGTGCTATCTCAGAATAAAATCTATCTCTGTGCCAAATATCATCCAGACCCATTCAACCGTTCTGGCGTGATTGAGTGATAAACATCCATCCATTAAAACTTTCGCATTCATAATTATAGTAGGGATTGAGCCTAGAATTTGGTAAAAATCAATTTTTCTCCCTTTTTAACCTGATTCCATTTCAAAACTTTAAAATCAGATACTATGCCCGGACTTATTTTAACCGACTCCAAAAAAAGGAGGAGGTTCTCAATTCGTTTTTTTATGTGTTTCACCTCAGAACTTTTTACTAGGTGAACCGATTTTGACGTTTCTTTTCACCCGACTGCCGAAGGAGGGTAATGTGTTTTATCAGTCTATGTATGAGTGTTCCTATGTGGTGTTCTAGAGACCCAACGCGTTGGCTGATTTTGATGATTCTAACGTTAATCGATTTGTCTTAACCTTGCGAGTGTCACTGGCTGCATTAAAATTAGAAAATAGAATAATGGCGGATTTTGGGCGCCATATTGTGGCGGCCTTATTCTTTTTTCTTCCAAACCTAACGTGTGTGTTATTAAAATAAATGGTTTTAAGAGGTGATTTAAAAAATATATAACACTTATATGTTTAAATGTACCTAATTAGAAAAAAAAGGTTATCTAAAAAGTTAATTAAAATAATATGCTGGTTTTGGTCAGCCAGCTCGCGAATATTTATCCTGATATCCTCCGGCTGCGCAGCAAGATTTTCTTCTCGTCTTTTTAGTTAGCTTCTTAAGAAAATTTTTTTCTGAGTCGGTTGTATTTTATAGTTTTTTTTTTTATATGTGTCCGTTTTCAAAATGGTAACCCTAACCCCACAAAATGCAAATTTTCTTCTAAGTACAAACTAACTTATAACATGTTAGTACTCGGATCAGTACTTTTAGAGATTACCATCCAAACCTACAAACTTTATCTATCTCTTTTTCTCTCATTAAAATACCTAAATTTACTTATAAAATATTGGACACCCTTCATCCGATCCGTGTCCGTAAAATTTCGGTCACGAAGTAGCCGTAGTACTTCTTATAAGGAAGCTTACGCACTAAATAATGAATAAAATAAAATAAAAATAAATATATAAATACATCCGAACTCTATCCGCCATAATTTCTTCTCACTTTCTTATTAACTCACTTCAATCACTTTCACTCAATTCACTTTCTTAAGTATTTATTATTTTCAATATATATGTACATATTTATTTTATATATTTGACCTATTTTAGTATGTTGTATAATAACTGGATTTATTACTAAACAATTCACATGCCATGTTATCTCTTCACCACCCTCGGTTGTACCTTTTGTGCATGAATTCTAAATAAATAAATAAATAATTCAGAACATTTTGAACTCGAAAAAATCACGGACACGGATCAAGGACACGGACAAGTAGTGCGTTAACCCTCCCATTGTATGTACGGTAATTTTGATGTAAGCTAGAAAATTCTTCTTTTTTCTTGTCAATCTGTCGAGCTGTAACAATGGCCTCATTTACATCCTGGTAGGTGCACGTGGTTTTGCACGACAGGCAGCAAAGAAGCAAACGCATTTACTGCGGAGAGACTCCACACTGGTACGGTGTTTGGGGTGGATTGACGATGTCCCATTAGTTTTCTTTAGGCGACTTACTATGTTCCCTGGAATGGCCAAAGGCCGGCCACAGTAGTAGTCTCCATCGTGATCGGTCTTGAGCTTCATCTCGCTCCACGTCATTATGACGCCACGATGCTCGTCGCTACTGCCAACACGGTGCGACGCTAGGTTTTACAAGGGCGGCCATGTTTTATTTTGCCTTGGGGATTCCAATTCAAGGTTTGCTTGGGTATGTGATTAGAATCCCTTCGGAGCGTGTAGCCAATCCAACAAGTAGAGTTGATTGGCAGTCGATCGGGGTCTCATGGCATTTACCTAGCAGCTCTACGTTAGTGATGGTCACGGACCCGTAGATTCCTAGTATGCGATGTCGCCTTTAGTTAGAGGATAGGATACTAGATACGCCTACACCCATGGTGATGTTGTCGAGATAGCCCGCAAATTTGCTACAGGAAAAACCTAATAATGTATTTTAAATTTTCAGGAACAGACACAACGACCCCGGAGGTGGTTTCGAACTCGATTTGCTCTCTATGCTCGTGCGTTGATGGTGTTGTAAACTGCGCAAACCTCAATATTACCACGATGTTCGAGATTCCTGATTGGGACGGTATGTAATTCACCAACCAAGTAACCTGACCAGTAAATGACCCAGTAAAGAGCCGGGTCACGGGGTCTTATTGCTAAGAAAGAAAATTTGGTTCAAATAAATCTCACTAGATGGCGCGATATGCACCTATCTGTTATTGAATGTGTGTAAATGTCTTGTTTAATCAACTCTCCTAAGTACAAAATTATGGCATATTGGGCTCTTAATTCACATTGCAAAGATTATTTGAACGGATCATTTAAAATTAATGCCAATAGATGGCGCATTATTAATTTTCTGAGGCATTCCACTCGATTGTTAAAATTTGCATTGAAACATTTTTTGGTGCGAAAAAAACTGTAAAGTCGTGCAAAAATATACTATAAAACGAACCTTCACTGTATTTAAACAATAAAATATTCACGAACCTAGTAAACCCTTTTACTTGCAAGTCGCAGCTAACACCGTTAAACAGAACCGAAAGCGTTCGATGTACAAAAAAATATCAGATTAATCAGACGAAAAACGCTAGTTACGTCGTCGGCACGGTTTCTTTTTTTGGGATGAGGCATGTGTATGCTAGTATTAACTGTGGCCGGGCATAGTAAAATTTTGAATTGGGTTTTGAAAAAATATTGTTGGCAAACTATTGTTTTGACGAATATAGCACGTGAACATTTTAATTTGGTACAATTTTAGCACGATACTTTAAAACTGTGATTATTTACTTCAAAACAAATAATTGATGTTGAAAAAGAAACATAATTTTTGAATCCCGAGATTGATATTTAACGATCTATTTCGGGCTTTCAGAGGAGGTATTATGCACTCTATGTTACTACCACTGCTCAAGTTTAGGTAAATGAGCTCAATTTATCCCGATTATTTTTGCCGTTCTTAATTCTTTATGGTACACCAAAAATAACATTAAATACACTGTGATGATAACGTTCATATATAAAAGCCGAGCTAAACTCAATGTTGAGTTATCTTAGAGCAAACCCTAGAGGACAGAGAAAGATGACAATGGATCCATGATCATGATGATCGGGTTTGGTCTACGATCATTTCCCGAGGTTTCAAATGAGGTATTACCCTATCTATCGAGTCCCTGATCATGATTCAACCCTCCATTTCTATTCACCTAATTTGACCAACCTAACAATTCTCATTCCAGGTCTTAAAGATTTCAACCCAATTAAGGTGAATCTGACCCAGAATCACATCACAGCTATCACAAGAATCAGCAAGTTGCCCATACAAGAGCTGAACCTATCCAATTGCGAGATCCAGTCATTTGAACATGGCAGCTTCTTGTACCTCGAAGACTTGATGGTGTTAGATTTGTCAGGCAACAAGATATCTACTTCGGCTATCACCAGAAAAGTATTTATTGTAAGTACCTTTTCATTTTCTTGAGTTTAACGCCCGGTTTCTGAATTGAGAATTTGTTTGAAGAACGTGTCGAACACACAAACTCTCTTCTTTAATGCCGACGTTTGATAGGTTTTCAAGATCAAATTATCAATTCAGAAAACGGATTATAGTACACCATGAGTTGGTTTGTTTAAGTGCCGTATAACAGAAAGCGAGTCTTTGAAAAATATTAAATACTATAACGCTTCTAAGAAGACAAATAAACTCAGTAACTACCGACAGTAACGTAGTGACGTAGTACCGTAGTAATGTAGTGACGTACTGAAGTAGTGGCGTAGTTACATATTGACGTAGTGACGTAGTAACGTAATAACTCAGTGACGTAGTTACGTAGTGACGTATTAACGTAATGATGTAGTAACGTAGTGACATAGTGACGTAATGACGTACTAACCTAGTACAGTAGTGACGTAGTAACGCAGTAACGTAGTGATATAGTGACTTAGTGAAGTAGTGACGTAGTAACGTAGTAACGCAGTGACACTGTGACGCAGTAACGTAGTGACGTAATAGTGACGTAGTGACGTTGTTCGGTTTTTGACCAACCTTTTTTAAGAAAATATTTGCTGGCGGCTTATGAACCTAAGAATGTGTATGTAAAGTATTTGTGGGTGGAAATCGTTCGTTCCTACTATCTCCAAGAAGGCAATTGAACACCACCTACCTCGTCTCAACTCCCGGGTCAGCAGAAGACCTGCGGCGTGCACGGCACTTCACAGATAGGCAGTCTAGACGTACTCTGGGTTCAAAGGTCTTGAAGATCGCACACCACACGGTAGTGAGTCCACAAACACTACAGATGTTAAAACGTTTAGCTTGAGACACGATCACAACAAGAGAGGAAGAAACGTTCCTCCAGCTCAGGGCTCTAATTCGTACTGCCCGCCACGGATATATAGAACCGCGACGTAGGTCGAAGGCCAGTTTAGTGATGGTTTACCAACTACCCTCAATTCGATAATAAGAATCGAACAGACGTCGTAACAACATAGTAACGTTGTCTGACTTTTTGTTATATTTTCACATCTTAACTGCTGAAAGGATTTAAATGAAACTCAGCACACGAACATATAGCAAATATATATCCTGGCAAATTTGGTGAATGAAAATAGCTACAGACTAGTCTACCTATCCTTTCCTGGAGTTCAGGCGTGATATACTAAATTTTATTTTTATTTCCTACACAGGGACCCCTTACCCTCGATGGTCCTGGAGACTTCAAGAAGATGCAATACCTCTATCTAGCGAACAACGACCTACACACATTGCCCCAAGATATCTTCCTGTTTATGCCCGGTCTCCTTACCCTGGACCTGAGTGGAAACCCTCTGGCTTTTATAGATCAGATCACTATGGGCGCTATTTCTGATTTGAAGAACTTAAGGGTGAGTTGTTTTTGGTCAGACTTCAGATTAAGAAGGAAATTGTCATCAATCATCATAATTACAGCCGAAAAATGTCCTCTGCTGAACATAGGACTTCCCCAAGTGATGTTTCTTTACAACCACATTTGTTTTATTTAGGGATAATATATACAATTGAATATTTCTGAACCCATGAGTAATAACAAAGCAAAACTTACCTACAAAGGGGAGAGGGGAAAGGGCGCATTGCGCATAAAAAAAAACGACCGATCGATGTCAATGGGAAGCGTGCCCAGAACACCGACAGCATTGTAATTCAGCGTGATTTCGAATTAAATGCTGATTCTCTGGCTGAAGAAAAGGCCAGCCCTCTGGTCACGTGAAGAGTCGACTAACTGTTTATGTCTCGAAACATTAGATGAGCACTCGGATCCCATGGACCTAATGTCACAACCCCAAACAGCTAATAAAGGTTGTTATATTTGCGCCGTTTGAGGTATTCTATTTTCTGTTTCTTCGTGATTCTGGGTCTAATTTACGAGATTCTTATTTAATTGGGTTAGCAAGTGTAGATATATTGTGTATACAGAAGAAAAACCAGTATTCCTAATCATGTTGAAGTCGGCTTCCAATCTTAACGGATGTAGCTGAGTACCCGTATTTTAATTTGAGCTACTGCTCTGACTTCCACAACCCAGTAACTGGTTACCTAACACAATACGCTTTGGCTAGGCTGGTGTCAGATTATAAATCTTCTAAATACCCGCACTGGCGTCGGCTTGCTAAGTGTCTTGGTGCATTCGCGTCTTCTCCAATCGAATAGCGCTCAGTGCAGCCGGTTTGGAACATTTTAGTAAGTTTGTTCTACTTCGCTACTAGCCATTAAACTTGCTAGACTCTAGGCGCTAAGCAAGCCATCTATCTGCCAGTGCGTTTTCGGCCTCAAAGATCATGCATATTAACAAGTTGGTGGATGTAGACGGAGAAGAATGGCCAAAGAAAAGATAGATGGATTATTTAAGAATAGACATGTGAGAAGAGGGAATGGCAGCGTGAATGTTGACAGGAGAGAATGGAAAATGGATAAGTGTTGCGCTGATTCTCATGTCACACGGGACAAGAGCAGGAAGACAATGATAACTGGTGCGAGATTTTAATTAGCTTAAATTACTTTTCAGGAGTTGAGACTAGGTAGCTGCGAACTGGATACGCTACCAGAGGGTCTACTACGAAGGCATCGGAAGCTGCGTCGTTTGGATCTCAGCAACAACAGGTTCACCACCATACCTTCAGTTCTGAGTGAAGCTCCCAGCCTGACCTACTTGAATCTTGACAGGATCTCTCTACAGTCTTTAGAAGCTAAAACGTATGTATTTTTGAATTGTATAGATCAGAATTTTGTATATTTTTGGTCGGTTTCATTGCCTTGTAATAGCGGGCGAATCTATTTCAATCAACCAAGCAAAAATTAAGCTGCCTTTGTTTTGTTGTTGTTGTTTTTTTTTTAAATAAACTGATTTCTAGAAAAAACACTAAAAATTACAAAAATAAATTTCGTTTCGGTAGACGGTGTCTTTGGGACCTACCTCTAGTTTTTATTTTTTTCAACACTGAATTCCGAAACGATAGTTATTTTTGCACCTTTTAGTGTTTTGCTTTAGAAAACGGTTTATTTTTTCTAAAAATGTTTTCTTTTTTTAGTTTTAGTACACTATCACTAAAAAGTGATAGTGTACTAAAACAGCAAAAGCAAGTTCTATAGTAAGGTACCTAATGTTCGGTTTTTGACCAACCTTTTTTAAGAAAATATTTGTTGGCGGCTTATGAGCCTAAGAATGTGTATGTAAAGTATTTGTGGGTGGAAATCGTTCGTTCCTACTATCTGCAAGAAGGCAATTGAACACCACCTACCTCGTCTCAACTCCCGGGTCAGCAGAAGACCTACAGCGTGCACGGCACTTCACAGATAGGCAGTCTAGACGTACTCTGGGTTCAAAGGTCTTGAAGATCGCACACCACACAGTAGTGAGTCCACAAACACTACAGATGCTAAAACGTTTAGCTTGAGACACCATCACAACAAGAGAGGAAGAAACGTTCCTCCAGCTCAGAGCTCTAATTCGAACTGCCCGCCACGGATATATAGAACCGCGACGTAGGTCGAAGGCCAGTTTAGTGATGGTTTACCAACTACCCTCAATTCGATAATAAGAATCGAACACCTAAAGAATTGAAAAAATGTACCCATAATAACAAAATTAACACATTCGTGCTGTTTGTCGCTAAGGATTTCGTTTGTATGTTCCATATCTTGAAAACAGCTGTACCGATTTGATAAAACTTGCTTTGTTCCCTAAGTCGAGAGATACGTAATCCAACAAAAAAAGAATGATCACGATCCGATAAGTAGTTACGGAGAAATACAACCGATAAGTTGTTATGGACAAACATACGTACATACATAAAAACAAACAAACATACACTTATTAAATTTGGCACACGTGTTAAGAAGCCCATGCAGAGTAATATATGTGAATATTGTGCAATTCCAACAATATTACATACATACTTATCGAATTGATTACCTCCTTTTTTTGTCTGTAAAAATCCTAATAACACTGTCCACCCCGGGTATCAAACTAAGAACTCCACGCTGAGCAGCCTAAAAAGTCTGGCGATCGTCATTCAACACCAGTCCTCACTTCTTTTTTCCAATTTTCTAGTGCCTTATCAAACATGACGAAGTTGCAAGAGCTTAACCTGAGCAGACTCAGTAGGCTTCAGAACATATCAGCTGGAGCCCTGTCTGGTCTCCAAGACCTGGTGATCCTGCGACTGAACTATAACCCGAGGCTGACCAACTTGGATCCAGACTTCTTGGTGTGGACGAATGAAGATGATGAGGAATTGTGGCCGGATTTGAAAGAGGTGAGATGGTATAGTGTATAACGAAATAACTACTTGCTTAAGGGTCTACATCCGCTTTAGTGACCTAAAAAGGTAACTTTCTAAAGCATACCTACTCCTTAGTAACGGCTAGGTTAAATGGTTTGAAAAAAATATATATTTATTATTGTTTCATGTACAGTCAGGCCACAAAAATCCTTTAGCACGTCAATAATCATTATCGCGTGCACAGTAGCGTGTATTCATTCATGTGTGAGTGAATTCAACGCAAACATTTATTCGTCATACGTAGTGTTGGGCAATGATAATAATCCGGTTAATATCATTTGGCTAATAATCGAATAAAAGTCAGTTAGTAGCCATTAATAGCAATTATGGATGATAACCCTGCTGTTAATGTTATTTTAGTGATTGAAAATTTCCCTTCATGGTTTTCAGGCTTAGGACTGTCAGATTAGACTTCATTTTCATCATCTTTCTTTGTTGTAAATAAATGTGTTATTTAAAACTAATCTGGCCCATTTAAAAATTTTCAATCAGCTATTTACATTGATTTTTGATAATTAGATTTTTATGTACTTAGTTTTTTTTTATTCATAATCAGTCATTTATTTGGGATACTTTTTTGGGATTTTTTTTTTTTTTTTTTTTTTAATTGTTTTTTTTTTATATTTGTTGCTCAAAAATAATTTTCAGCCTAATTATTGCTAGAAACACTGGAATCTTCAAAATCTCCTAAGTTTGTTACATCGATTGGATCGGACGCTAATGGATCTATTTCTGGTGTATTAAGAAGAACAGGTTCATCACAGTCACAGGATATTTCATCGATTTCTGATGTTGGAGAGAAAGGTTCTGAATCCATGTGGAAATCACTTTCCATATCTTTACTTGACGGTCTGTTTTCCAAATTCCAGTTGTGTGATATATAAGTTATTTTTCCTGCTCGTTCAGTAGTTAGTTTATTTCTTTTTTTTGTATGTACATCAGCTTGAGTACTAAAAGGTCCTTTCCGTAGCTGCTGACGTGTAAGGAGCTGATAAAATAGCAACTGCAATTTTATGAAGCTTAGTAGAACTGCAAATACCCTTCCACCAGCTAAGGGCGTCTGTTTCTTCGACTTGAGACCAAATAAAGCAATTATTAATTAGCAACAATTTATATATTATTTAGCAATAATATTTATTAGCAACAATTTATGTTCACACCCACAGATTTTACACTAAACAAAAAAAAAGCATTTATTTTTTTAACAATACATTAATAGCAGGGTTATCATCCATTGCAAGGCTATTAATGGACACTTATGGATTATAATCGATAATAACTCAAAGCATCCGGCTATTTACCCAACTCTAGTCATACGGTATAAATACGAAAAGGTGGCTGTGAGGTCAATACTAGACAAAGATAAAGATATAGTTTTATTTTCTTCTAATTAGTATTCGCACTTAGTCAATCCAAACCTAAAGCTAAAATTCGAACTCTTTGTCATCAGTTCATTTGGCTAAGATCAGAAATATATGACTTGTAAGCAAGAGACTGTGGGTTCGATTCCCATATGATTTATTGAGATCGATTTTGTATTTTCGTTACTTTTTTTATTATATATTTTTTATGTTTAAATTAATGTTATGTTATAAGTAATATATAAATTTAAATGCTTTATATATAAATATTGGTATATAATACTTTTGATCCGAAAATTACAAAAAGGAATCATATTGTAGGTTAAAATGAAATAATAGTGGGTAATTTCAAACATATTTAATTAAATTAGGTAACAAGTTTGCTTCTATGAAAAATTGTTTCTATGTCTTAACTTTATTGAGATTATAGCTTAATTTTTCATTTTCGCATGGAGAAAAGAAGATTGAAGTTTAATCCCAATTTTACAAACATAACCTAACTTACGTGTATAACTATAGATATTATGACCAGTATATTTCCTGTAATAAACATCCTATTCATTAATATTTAGTTACACCTCCATTATTGTCAATGCAACTAAGTAGACGTCGACGCATGGAGGCGACAATGTTTGCACATATATCTGTGCCACGTAAATCCTCCCATATTTGAGTGCAATGGGATTTAAGCTGCTCAGGAGTTCTCTCATCTCGTGCTTTCCACCTTTGAACCATTAAACCCCATATATTTTCAATGGGGTTAAGATCAGGGGATCGAGCTGGCCATGGAATAACTTTAATATCAGTATGCTGACTAAACCACTCTTTTACAACACTGGCACGATGTATCGGACAATTATCTTGAACAAAACTTAGTTCACCAAAGTCTTCAGTTGGATAAACATTACGCACAGTTGGTAGCATTATGTCATTTAAAACTTCGACGTAATTATAACTATCTTCAAACTACCTTCTTCCTCGAACCTCTTTACCCAACGGCTCACAGTATTTCTCTAAAAAACAAAAATATTTTATTACACACTTGCAACTAGCGATTTATGAATAGGTATCATAAGCCGCAACTATCATCATACCTAAAATAATCCTTAAAAATAACTTACACTTAAACCGGTTTCGGAAGAAATTTGAGAAATATTAAGCCCATTTCTATGCAAAGCGACAATATTTGCCCTGGCATCAATAGGAATATTAGCTTGCATCTCGAATCAGATATTCAAACAACACAATAATCGCAATAATAACACAAGTACTCTTAATAAAGTTCGCCAACTAACAACATCGTAGGTAATTACTTCTTCAATCCAGTAAGTTTATTTTATTTTACACTCACCCACATTTATTTAATTTTGTTACAAGTTCAACTAATAAGAAACATTATTCTCATCGAGTAATATCAAAGATAGATATTATTTTAAAATTCTCGATAAAAACACAAAAAGATCGACTTAGCTGGGGTTCGAAAGCAGGTCTCAACGTGTGAAACAACCAATGCGTTAACCACTCAGCCAGATAGCTATATGGCAATAGTACCGAAATTAAATACAACTATCTTAATACGCCGCCACGATATGACAGACTAGATAGTATTATACAAATGATCATTCTACCGTACTCTTTCTTAATAAATAATGATGAAAGAGTGCGATATACGAGACGTGTATGTGTGCAAAAGGTTTGTTATATTGAAAGGTCGTAAGTGCGACTTGCTTTGATGCAATAAATTTGTAAAACTGCTAATGGATTTATGCATGCGATAGTACATTATTTTTTTAAACATGGTTTTTTCGTATAACAAATAGTTTTGCTTTAAAAAAATAATTAGCAACACGATATTTTTCGCAACTTTTGGATCACGGAAAACGACTTGGATGTTTAAAAATATTTTTGCACAGAAAATTTGATGGCTGGAATTTCTTCATAACTGAAATAGCATACATATGTAAATCATATAATATATTGCAAACAAAACTGTTCAAAAGGAGGTTCAATATTGATATTTTGGCTCCGACCGGGCGCACGGCAAGTATTGCGTTAATATTGGGGCGTAAATATCGCCTTAAATGCCCCGATAGCGTCGTGGTCGCCTGCCAGGCGCGGGTTCCTGAGGTCTATTCCCATGTTTGGCAAAAAGCGTTAAGAGGTTTTTTTCAAGCTTTTATTTAACTTGCATTATTATGTATGTATGTAACTAAATGTGTTCGGGTCAAATCTTGCAACTGAATTTCAAAGCAGTTATCCTCGACCGATTAAGATGAATTTTTGCATGGTTAGCTAAGTGACGTCATTCTAATTCAAATATGGCGAACGGCTCAAGATGGCGGACTAGTGATTTTTTGTGCACTGCCATGATATGGGTATCAAATGAAAGGGTTTGCAAAATAGAATACAAAAAAGCTTTTTTTTACAAAAGGATTTTTTAATGAATAATGTTATTTCCATTACGAATGTCTCAGTAGCAGCCTGGAGCTTGAAAGTTAGTGATATGATTCCCCCGTGCCTCGGCAAGAACGTAAAACTATTGGTTCCGCCCCTGATCCCTCCCCAGTCGTGTCGGATTCTCTTTACATCGGACTATGAGATTAAATGAACAGAGAGTGCAGTATTTGCGCACCCACTTGTGTACTATAATATCTCCTGCGTATAGTTTGTGTATAAGTGTATTTGTGTATATGTCTGTGGCATCATAGCTCCTATCCCCTCCTCCTTCTTTAGTTTGTTTGTTTGAAAGGTGACATTACCGGGAGTGTTCTTAGCTATGTTTGATGAAAATCGGTTTAGCCGTTCAAAAGATACGGGCGTTTTTTTTAAGTGAATCGGGGTAATTTCGCAAGATATCGTATCATACCTAATAAGTGTTCGATAGATTGTTGATTGAAGCGTGTTTACTACGAGTACTAGAGAAATGTATTGTAAAAAGTATAAACAAGAAAAAATTGTCGGAGTTTTATGGCATTTTTTAATTACTTTTTCCAGCTATATCTGAACAACAACAACCTCACAGTCATAGACTCGGGCATCATCGACGGCTGGAACGAGCTGGAGACCGGAGACTTCTCCAACAATCCCTTCAACTGCGACTGCAACAACCAGTGGGTGGTGGACGTTCTGGTGCCGCTGCTCAGCAACACTCCTGCTAATGCCTCGATTAGTAACATGGTGTAAGTACTGTGCGGACTCTGCCCATTTAAAGGCAAGGAATTTTCCTTGCCTATAATAAGACTGTCAACAACTATTTAGTTTTGGAAGGTAATTGAATTTCGAACTTATTTAAATAAATGAAGATTTTTTTGCTAGGCTTTGATTGTCAATTTTAGGGAAGCCGCCTAAGAGCAGGCACATTGTTGCTGATATATATATCAGATAAAAGTAATTTATCCTGCCTACCCCCCTCACAGTACCTATAGACCAGGGATTTCCAGATACATCGATCTTTTCCCTTCTCCCTTAGGGCAAGCAGAAACTACTGAACGGCACCTGCTAAAGTCCTCAATCAGATCCGTCCAGACATTTGAGCGTGAAGAAGTAACAAACATACAAACACACACACTCACAAACTTTCGCCTTTATAATATTATTGTGATATCTATACTAATATTATAAAGAGGAGATTTGTATTTTTGTATGTAACGAATAAACTTAAAAACTACTGGACCGATTTCAAAAATTCTTTCACCGTTGGGAAGCTACACTATCCCCGGGTGGCATAGGCTACTTTTTATCCCTGTATTCCCATGGAAACGGGAACCGCTAGTATATAATATATATAGTGTGATACTGCGCACTTGTCATTTCTAAAGAACATCACCAATAAGATCCGTGTAAGTCCTTCTAGGAGGATGTCTCCTTCCCTCCTAAGTTTTTTTCATCTTAATAATTAATTAACAAATATGATATGAGGATTGGGTCACCGAAGGACACGCCCTGGGCGTCTGGAGTCGCAAGCCGATTCCCGCAGCCGTATTGCGTAAGTGAATACGGCAACGCAAAGAGTTTGACCGCTGTCCAATTGACCAAATCGACCAATCACACAGACGGAAATCCACATCGCGTCATTCATCTCGTATGTTATTGGTCGATTGGATAGCGGTCAAACTCTTTGCGTTGCCGTATTCACTTACGCTATATGGCTGCCGGCCACCATAGGCGCGGGCTTGCGGACTCCGACAAGGACCAGGCCCGATTCGACGACGAGTAGTGTTCCACGCGAGCGCCAAAGAGATGTCAGCAAAACTGACGGGGTCCGCTAGGACCGATACCTCTGTGTCGCGGATAAATTTGAAAGAGAGATACCGCGCGGCCCTGGCATAAGCAACTAAAGGAACACGGGTGGTTTTTAGTCAGTAAAAGTCTGACACGCCTGCCCGCTTGACCCAGAGTGGGAGTGGGAGAAGTCATTGGAAGATTGCCCACCCAAAAAGACAGAAAAAGATTGGATATTTGTGCAACAATCACGCCTGAACGGTTAAGCTGATTTGGATGAAAAATGGCAGAAGGCAAGACCAAGGTCTAGTTTAGGTTTTAGATCCCGGTAATATTAATGCGGGCAAAGCTTATTAATATATAAATGTGAAAGGCTGGATTGAATTCATGCTCGTTTCATCAATTTTTGTAACAAACAATCACGCCACAATGTATTTGAATGAAATTTGCCAGGGAAGACCAGACACAACTTGTGGATTAACTTATACACTGGGATATACAAATACAAAAACTTTTTTACAAATAAATAAAACCGACTTCCAAATAAAAACACTACAAAATGAAAAATAACCTGTTTTCGGAAGTTGGTGTTCCTGTTTTTGTTTCTTGGTTTTTTGACACCGATTTCCGAAAAATAAGTTATTTTACACTTTGTAGTGTTTGAAATTCGGTTGTATTTTTTTGTAAAAATGTTTTTATTTTTCATTTTTTTATTGTTGTACCTAATAGTCAAATTAACCGGTTAATAAGAGTGTACCAACTGTACCAAGGTGACCTGTACACTTCTGCGTACCCGTTTAGAGTGTACCGGCGTGATGTTATGTTATGAAATTGTATAGACAATAAACAGATATGCCATTGCAGTAATCCCGAGAGATTTGCCGTCATTTATTGAAGAGTTCTGTTGTCCGATCTGATCCGAAGAAATTAAAATCAGACCTTTTAGGGAACATATCTTTTGATCAAAAAATACATTTTCACAAACAGTCAACAATTGACGGAGAAATAGGTGAACATACACAAAAAGAAAAAATAACAAGCAAAGTCGAATATAGAACTTCCTCCTTTTTGGAAAGTCGGTTAAAAACTAACTGATATTCTCTTCCAGTTGCAAGAAACCAGCAGACCTTCGAGGCCTGACGTTCGCTCAGCTCAACAACGCTTCAAAGACGCTGGTCTGTCCAGAATCTGAGAGCTTCATTGAACTACCCGTGTCCAATATGGCGATCATTCTGGGGATTATGATTGGTAAGCTACTGCTTTTTAATAAGTTTAAGTATCTACAGCGGGTCGTCCTTCAAGGTTAGGCAACGCTTGCCGAGATCGGTCCGTGGATGGGTGACCATCCATTAGAAACCGAGACAACTCCATGCCTCGGAAAGCTCGTCAAGCCAATGGTCTCGGCTGTTATTTTGAAGATCTTTGAAATTCCCTAAGGTAAGAAGCCATACAATCAGACATAGTTTTCCCAGGGGGTATCGGTATCGTGTTACCCAGTTACTGGGTTGTGGAGATAGGCAGTCGATCCATGTAAAACACTGGTAAATAATTGTGAAATGGCTATGCAGATTGCTGGGTTGTGGAGATAGGCAGTCGATCCATGTAAAACACTGGTAAATAGTTGTGAAATGGCTATGCAGATTGCTAAGGAAGGTGGCTGTGTATAATATTAGTTTGTATCTAAGTCCAACAGCTTAAATCATCATCATTTCAGATGAAAGACGGTCCACTACTGGACATAGGCCTCCCCTCCTGTCTATTTCGCACAGACGGAAACCCACATCGCGTTTTTTTTCTCGCATGTGAATGGACTGTTCAAACGGTCCAGTTAGATAGGTCCAACTTCGAGAAAGAGGTCAACCGTCGAATCCGACTCGGCTGGGCAGCGTTTTTATTTTATTTTATTTTATTTTATTTTATTTGGGAAACAAACAGATGCAATAACAAACATAAGTATACAAATAGCTCAACACAATCCAGAAACAGTTTCCACAGATTAATATACAAGTAAAATAACCTAAGTGTAACAACAACCACAAGTTCACACAGCTCAAAGAAGTTACAATTCAATATTATATTATTGTATAACATTATATTATTTAAATTTATATGCCAAAATATTTCTTATGCAAAACCTAAATTTGGGTAGAGAAAGGTGAAAAATATCTAAATCTTGATTTTCTTTTAATGAGATTATGTCGTTATACAGTCGACATGCTCTTTTAATAAAAGTATTCTTGCCGTAATTGGTTCGGGAGAAACCAATTTGGAAGAGAGTTCTCCTGCGTGCATTTAAGCGTGGACATCCAAAACTTATTGTGCTGAGAAGATAAGGGGAGTCCAATTGGCCTCTAATAATTTTAAATAAATATACTAGATCTCGCTCTGCACGACGTTCCTCCAAATTCTGTAGCCTAGGTGTATGATCAGTTCCAGAGTTAAATCGCCAACTCAAGTGCTTGGTAAATTTATTTTGCAATTTTTGAATTTGTTCAATATAAACTGCATACTGGGGATTCCAAACCGATGAAGCATATTCAAGAATTGACCTTACAACTGTCCTATAAAGAAGGATCAATGTTGACCTATGTTTGAAATCCCTACCAACTCTTAGTACGAATCCCAACATGCGAAATGCCTTGTTGGTCATAGTGGTAATATGAGAATCAAAGACCAGTTTACTGTCAAGTTGGACCCCAAGGTCCCGCACCTCAGTCACTCTATTAATATGATCATTATCGATTTTATAGTTATATTTTATCGTGTTCATCTTTCTAGAAAATGATATAATGTTGCACTTTTTTACGTTAAGGAACAGATAATTTTTTTTGCAGTAATCACACAGGTTGTTAATATCATTTTGCAGTTCTAGACAATCTTCTGGTTTAGTTATAGTCTTATAAATTTTCTTATCATCTGCATAAAGAATAAATTTAGAATGTTTAAATATATTGAATACGTCATTTATGTATAAATTAAACAATAGAGGTCCGAGGTGCGAGCCCTGGGGTACGCCGGATGTAACGGGCATAAAGGATGAGCAATACCCCTTTACCGTAACGGCTTGACTGCGATCCTTTAAATAAGATTCTAGCCATCGAAGTAGATCGCCATGCATACCGACATACTCAAGTTTTTGAATTAACAGATTGTGAGAAATTTTATCAAATGCTTTAGAGTAGTCGGCATACACGACATCCACCTGGTGACCATTATCCATGGCCGTCGCTATGTAGTCAATATATTCGCAGAGGTTTGTTTCAGTTGATTTTTTAGAAACAAATCCATGTTGCTCAGGTATTATAAGTGGCTTTAATAAGGGCGTTATTAAGTCACAAACGATCCGCTCAAAGAGCTTAGGTATAACACTCAACTTAGAAATTGGCCGGTAATTTGTAATGTCATGCTTGTCGCCATTCTTAAACACAAGTACAACGTAGGAACGTTTCCAAGCCAAAGGCATAGTACCAGATCGCAATGAGGAGTTAAATAGCAGATATAAGGGAAGCGCAATAGTTTTGCAACATCTCTGCAGGAACAGTGGTGGAATACCATCAGGGCCACTGCCCTTGTTTACATCAAGAGATTTGATATACTTTTCAATAGTATTAAATGGAATATATATATTGCTGAGATTTAAAGCATTAGAATCAGACAGAGAAGATGACGTCAGAGACACGTCATTGTGTTTTTCAAAAACTGAGTGAAAATGTACATTAAAAAGGTCACTAATCTCTTTACCATCGAAGGAGGATACATTTCCTAAGAACAAGTTATCTGGCAAAGTATTTGACGACTTTTTAGATTTAACGTAGGTCCAAAAGTATTTGCAATTGTTTTTAATATTTTAATAGTGTTTGGGCAGTTGCGCGGTATCTTCTCGTCCAACTTACCACAGTGTCTTAAGACGACAGTCTATGATCAGTGTGTGTTGCCAGTGATTACTTACGGGACAGAGACGTGGTCGCTCACAATGGGCCTCATCAGAAGGCTTAAAGTCACACAAAGGACAATGGAGAGAGCTATGCTCGGAGTTTCCTTGCGTGATCGAATCAGAAATGAAGACATCCCGCAAGAGAACCAAGGTTACCGACATAGCCAAACTTAAGTGGCAGTGGGCAGGCAAGGCACATTGCTCGCAGAACGGATGGCCGATGGGGCCGAAAAGTTCTGGAGTGGCGACCGCGTACCGATGACGCAGCGTTGGAAGGCCTCCCTCTAGGTGGAGCGATGACCTGGCTGCAGGCGTCCGGTAGATGCGAAACACACAAGACCGATTAGTGTGGCGACGCTTGGGGGAGGCCTATGTCCAGCAGTGGACGTCTTTCGGCTGAAATAATGATGATGATGATGTGATTGGTCAATTGATGGGCTCAAAACCCTTTGACTTGCCGAATTCACTTACGCAATTGCTGCATATCTCCTAACAATGTTTGCCTTCACAAATTTTAGTGGATGTCTTAGAACTTAGTATTAAAACTTTATTTGTTTGTTTCCAGGGATCGTAGTTACATTCCCGATAGTGCTAGTCCTAGTGCTGTTATGGAGAAAAGGATTCTTCTCCAAGTTCCGTAATCGCAAGAACTATGATTCGGACGATGAACATGAAGATCTATAATATATAAACAGTAGTGAAAAATAGTTACTTAGCTTCCTCCTCATATCATGTGAAATGTTTGAGTAGCCCATAGACATAAATGTAACTTCTGTATGAAAACCAAGCGAGCCACTATTTACAAACTTTTATTTAACTTGCAATGTATGTATGTAAGTGTGTTCGGGTCAAATCTTGCAACTGAATTTTAAAGCAGTTATCCTCCACCGATTAAGATTAAATTTTGCATACACGTTTAGTTTGGATGACATGCTAAGTGACGTTATTCTAAATCCAATATGGCGTGTGGCCCAAGATGGCGAACTAGTTATTTTTCGTACACAACCATGATATGGGTATCAAATGAAAGGGTTTGCTAAAATGAATACGAAAAAAGCTTGTTTCAAAAAAAGATTTTAAATGAATAATTTTATTTATTCATCAATTTACATTTTCTCGGCCAATTTTTTTCGTAGGGTTTTTATGGCTCAATAATAATTAGGCATTCCATTCTATTTTCATATGGTAAGCAAAGGTGATGTCGACTATTCTGCCAAAAGCGAAAAGGCATATAACTGGATTTCGGTCGATGTCCGGTGCCAATAACTAATAGGAGCTCGTGGCTAAATAATAACAGCCGCACTGGTCGATCATCAAGGTTAAGCAACGCTTGACAACGTTGGTCCGTGGATGGGTGACCATTTCAACATACCGAGTTTCCTCCGTGCCTCGGAAAGCACGTTAAGCCGTTGGTCCCGGCTGTCATTTGAAGATCTTTGACAGTCGTTACGGGTAGTCAGAAGCTTGAGATCTGACACCGGTCTTGCCAAGGGGTACCGTGTTACCCAGTTACTGGGTAGTGGAGGTCAGATAGGCAGTCGCTCCATGTAAAACACTGGTACTCAGCTGAATCCGGTAAGACTGGAAGCCGACCCCAATATATAGTTGGGAAAAGGCTAGGCAGATTGATTGTCCGGTGCCAATAACGCTAAATAAAACTGCTCTAAGCTAGAGCATTGCTCTCGCTTTAACTCCCTTTTTAGGGTTCCGTACCCGAAGGGTCCAACCGGAGTGCTATTGCTAGCACTAATGTGTCCGTCTGTCTGTCCGTTTGTCTGTCTGACCATCGTCTGTCAATAAATTTTGTTCTCAAGAATACGTTAACTTCTCATAGAATTGGTGATAATGTTTATTATTACGTATATTTTACTAGATGACGAAGTTAAATCGAATCGAATCGAAAAAATGTTAATTAGAAAATAAATAAAAAAACCCGAATGCTTAAGAAGCGAACTAAAAAGACAAACAAGAAGAAAATCATGCTGTGCAGTCGGAGGATACATATTCGCGAGCTGAATGACCAAAGCCTGTATCCTCTGACTGCACACCATGATTTGTCGAATTAGGTACATTTAAACAAGTGTTATATATTTTTGAAATCACCTCTTAAAACCCTTTATTAGATACCCCACAGGATGGGTTTGGCAGAAAAAAAAATTGGGCCCACACAATATGGCGCCCATAATCCGCCATTTTTCTATTTTCCAATTTTAATGTAGCCAGTGACACTCGCAAGGTTATGACGAATCGATTGACGTAAGAATCATCAAAATCGGCCAACGCGTTTGATCTCTAGAACGGTACATAGGAACAAACATACATACATACATATCAGTCTGATAAACACATTGCCCCCCTTCGGTAGTCGGGTAAAAATACCAATATATTGATAATTCATATTTTTCTTCGGTATGGAATCCTTAATGTGTGAAGTCCGACATGCAACTGTCCGGTTATTTTGACAAGCGAAGTATATACATTCGTGTCATACAGTGAGAGTTATGTCTGTGGAGTAGCCAATATAGCCAGTTTCTCATTTGAGAATTTGGATTTAAGAACGTGTCAAAGCTTTCTGGTTTTAAGGCTGGAATTTGACAAATAGTCGTTGTTCAAATTCTTAATTTAGAAGCCCGCCTATAGCTTAGAAAATAATTTTAAAATTATGAGAGAATTAATGTTTGTATGTTATATCGGAAGACGTAGCATTGGAAGGCATCCCATTAGGTGTAGCAATGAATCTGCTGTATGCGAGATGCACATTACCGATCGAGGTGGCTACACTTCGGGGAGGCCTATGTCCAGTAGTGGACGTCTTTCGGTGATGATGATGTTGATGACTGGGTCATCTTTGAATTTATTTGTGTGTAGATATAAAATGGAAATGTAAAAAATAAACTGTAAATATATTTTGAGACAAAAGTAATTTTATTTTATTAACTAAATTGGTACTTTTTTTCTGATATTTTTCAGTCATCAGAAAGTTTTAACCTTTTACATTTTAATAGACAATGATTTTTGACAAGCGGCTGAAATTTTCACGGCTGGGTCGTCACGAACTGCAAAAAGAGAATAAAGCACTTAAAAGGCCATATACGGCCATTCTGAAATTTACGGACAGTTGGTACTCCGGGCTTATACATGGTGAAATTAAAATAAATAGCAAACCAGCTTCACAGACGTGATAATCGAAATCTAATGAGGCAACCTAGCAGTTACTTGACTAAAGACTTATTTAATATAAGAAACATTGTTCCTTACTGACAAGACTATTGTTGCCAATAAGCCTGACATTGTGGTGATAGACCAACTAGAGCGTTGCGCAATGATTGTTGAATAGCGGTTCCTCATGACGAGAACCTCATGAAAGCTGAGAAAGATGAGCAAACTAAGAATCTTGACAATGCTTGCGAGAATGTCGACATGTGCGATGTGCAGCAGTCATTGTGTCGAAAGTTGTGACGGCCAATGGCATATTAGTCAAGAGTCTCGACTTACACCTCGAGGAAGCTCTCGTTAGGCATTTGGATGTTTAATGCTTGATCCAGATAACAAAAATTCTCGATACGGCGTGTAGTGCATCTATCTCGCTCGCACGCTCGCTAAGTCATCCCTACTTTCCTCCACAGAAATAAACACAGTCCCGTGCGCACCACGTCAGTTATACCAGCGCCATTGGCGAGTGTAGACGTGTGGTCGTTGAGTGCTTGTACGAGCCTGTGAATAGCCTCACAATAGAACGGCGCGTATGGTTAGGAGATTCCTCTCTCAGGAGCGCTGACCGAAAGTAGCTTGGTCCCTGTTCCCGATACCGGTGGGCTACTATTTTTGCTATGTGGAATATTTAGTTTCAATAATACTTACTATGTTTAACTATGTTCTTTACAAAGCGTGGCACGATAAACCTTTTTACTTTGTGTCTGTAGAGGGCCAACCTGAAAACAAGCTTTTCTATTAAAAATTGCATTGTTACGAGATACAGACGTGTCTGCAAAGTTGTTGCTCAATTGAACATCGGGGAGTGGATCAAATTTAACATGCAGGCTTTGATTAGGTACAAATAGACATCAGGTCAGGCGAAAGACGTCCACTGCCAGACATGGGCCTCCCCCATGCGTTGCCACATTGACCGGTCCCGTGCGTCCCGCACCCAGCGGATCCCCGCAACCTTCACCAGATCATCAGTCCGTCATCACCCGGTAAGGTTAAGCTGTTTAATCTCGTACAGGCTGACGTCCGGAAGGTCTTCTGTATAGTGACGGGCAAAAAACTGATTGTCGACATATTTTTTAGGCCATAGACTGGTACAAACAGGCGGACTACCAAGTGGTCACTATGGCCTATGGACATCTGTAATACAAGGCGAATGTGAGCGTGTGCTGTGCGTGTGCTTGTAATTATAGAGGTTTCATTTGTGTGGCAGTGACGCGGAAGTCGTCGTCTAAGCAAACAAGGCTACCCATACATAGCGCCGCGCGCAAAGATTAGTTGAACTATCTACCTATACCACAGGTGCTTTGCCCTCATTCAAAGAGTCTCTTCGGTTTTTGAAAATATTTAAATTGATCTTACAAATAAAAATCAGTCGTTCACTATAGGCATGAATCGGAAGCCCCATTTTGTGGGTGTTAGAAATTCCAGACGGAAATAAGCAACTTTGCCAGACCCAAGAATCAAACCCGGGACGGAGCTCATACTCCAAGGTTGTGCTTGTGACCGGTAGACCAGTAACGACTCGTAGGCAAGCATAATACGTGTTAGTTTTGAACACAAGTAAAATTTTAAAACCCCTGACACGATATCTTGCACAAATACCCCGATTCAAACAGTAAAACGCCCATATCTTTTGAACGGCTGAACCGATTTTCATCAATCATAGCTAAGAACACTCCCGATAACGTCACCTTTCAAACAAAAATATCATAATTGGTTCATCTATTTAGGAGCTATGCTGCTCTAGACAGATACACAAATGCACAAACACACAGGTACCTATGTCAAACTTATAACACCCCTCTTTTTCCGTCGGTGGTTAAAAATACACTTACTTGCTTTTAGTTGGGCCGGCTAACTTCATAACTTGAGCTCTCATACAACGATAACTGTGCGAATTCAAGTAGTGTTTACATCTGAAATGTAAAAAGATTATTTGAAAAATCTTTTATGCTTTTTCCATCTTTCCCGTAGGAACCATACTTACTTTTTTCCGGAATAAAACGAAAAAGCTAATAGATTGCGACTTCCTTGGAAAAAGTTGCTCATTTACATGAGCAGAAGTTTTTAAAATACTTATAACCAGATAATAAGTCTTATTACATGCGAAAACCGCGGTAAATCCAAAGTTATAAATATTTTTCCACAGAGCGGGCCGACGCCATTGCGCACGCGATGCGGTTCGATTCGGAAGTGATTTTTACAAAAATGGCAGGGCGAATCTCCTTATTCACTTGCGAGGTATGTGCGGGAAAGGGAGGGGTATAGGGGAGTGGCTGTCAATCAAATTTTGAATGTTGGCGCAAACAATTATCGCACCTTACCGTTACAGTCTGCTTATGCCAGAAGCGCGGCACGGAAACTCGAGCTTGCGCGATGGAGGAATTTTTGGCATCGAGTTCCTTATCGCACGTTATAGTTCTGATTTGTTTGCGGGCTGAGGGGCTACACGGAAAAAGTGTAACAATGAAAAAAAACGACACCAAAAACTGACACCTTTTTGCAGTGTTTTTGAGATCACCTAAGAAACAAACTTTTGTCGATCGATTTAGCCTGCCGTAAATTTTGAGAATATGCAAACATATACATAATTTTAATATTTATATACCCTTTTTTGTTAACATAAATAATCATTTTTGCGTGATAAAGTGCTGCAAGCGAAGATCCGCACAAAAGGGAGACGCCGAGGACAGAGCCGGTGGCGCACGAAGAAAACCGAAGACGTACGAGCGCGAGACACATACAGTACCTACACTAGCAGCCGCTATTGAGTGTTTACACTCAGCATGTAATTTCAGCTGTTGATGTAAGTTCGTCATATGTTACTAAACTGAAAGACTGTATAATGAATCGAACTCCGTTCCAACCGGGTGACCATAAGACACCTCTCTCCTTTTAGTCTGTATAGCTATATATGTGCCACAGATTGAAATTATTGCGTACTTACCTATTTCCGTATGAACAGGAGCAAACATTGGGGTCCCTGTAACAATATTACAATATTTCAGTATTTTGATTATACAAGATCAGATATTATTGCCATTTCGGGCAAAACCTGGATGAGGCTGGAAAAAGAAGAGAGTATGCTTATCAGTGGGCGAAGTCGGGCTGTAGATTGAGCTGGGAAAATACAAATGCTTTGCTTTAATTAAAATACAAATTCTCGCATGTATTTAAAATACGAAATACCAAATAATTTTAATGCGTTTATTTGTTTTTTTTTTTTCGTTTTGTATTTTAAGTATTTTTATTTTAATACAAATTACAGTGACAGACAGGTTCTGTAAATAGAATAGAACTAATCCAGCACATTTCACTTTTTAGCAATGTCTACAAGCTGTTTTCAAGAGTCATCACTAATCGTCTCGCGCGCAGGTTTGACGATTTCCAGCGTCCCGAACAAGCCGGTTTCCGAAAAGGCGTTAACACCGTAGACCACATACATACGCTGCGGCGGATTATAAAGAAGACCGAAGATTATAACCTGCCTCTCTGCTTAGCGTTTGTGGACTACGAGAAAACTTTCGATTCGATTGAGACTTGGGCTTTGCTGCAGTCTCTCCAACGGTGCCAAATAATCGACTACCGGATCGAAATCGGTACATCGAGGTGTTGAAGTGTTTGTACAAAAACGCCACCATGTCAGTTCGACTTCAGGTTCTGAACTCGGAACCTGTCCTTCTGCAGCGAGTTGTGAGACAGGGAGACGTCATATTTCCGAAACTGTTCATCGCTGCACTGGAGGATGTCTTCAAGATTCTGGACTGGAGAAGGCTAGGCATCAACGTCAATGGCGAGTAAATCACTCACCTTCGGTTTGCCGACAATATAGTGGTCATGGCTGAGACTATGGAGGACCTCAGTACAATGCTCGATAAAATCAGTAGAGCTTCCGAAAGAGTGGGGTCTTGGAAACATGGACAAAACCAGGGTGATGTTAAATACCCAGTGTCAGTTCGACTTCAGGTTCTGAACTCGGAATCTGTCCTTCTGCAGCGAGTTGTGAGACAGGGAGACGTCATATTGCCGAAACTGTTCATCGCTGCACTGGAGGATGTCTTCAAGATTCTGGACTGGAGAGGGCTAGGCATCAACGTCAATGGCGAGTAAATCACTCACCTTCGGTTTGCCGACAATATAGTGGTCATGGCTGAGACTATGGAGGACCTCAGTACAATGCTCGATGAACTCAGTAGAGCTTCCGAAAGAGTGGGGTCTTGGAAACATGGACAAAACCAGGGTGATGTTAAATACCCATGTTACACCCAGTCCTATCAAGGTCGGAGACTCTACACTCGAAGTTGTGGATAACTATGTCTACCTGGGACATACGATCCAGTTGGGTAGGGCCGACTTCGAGAAAGAGGTCAACCGTCGAATTTGACTCGGCTGGGCAGCGTTCGGGAAGTTGCGCGGTACCTTCTCATCCAACTTACCACAGTGTCTCAAGACGAAAGTCTATGACCAGTGTGTGTTGCCAGTTATGACCTATGGCTCTAAGACGTGGTCGCTCACAATGGGCCTCATCAGAAAGGTATCAGTCACCCAAAGGGCAATAGAGCCCTCTCTCCATGCCAGGAGTGTCCTTGCATGATCGAATCAGAAATGTAGAGATCTGCAAGAGAACCAGGGTTACCGACATAGCCCGAAGAACTGGCAAACTTAAGTGGCAGTGGGTAGGGCACACAGAAAAGTTCTGGAGTGGCGACCGAGAACCGGAAACGTTGCGTTGGAAGGCCTCTCACCAGGTGGACCGATGACCTGATGAAAGTTGCGGGGATCTGCTGGATGTGGGACGCACGGGACCGGCCAATGTGGTGACGCTTGGGGGAGGCCTATATCCAGCAGTAGACGTCTTTCGGCTGATATGATGAATCCAGCCCAGCCTATTAATCAGTAAAAGAAGAATTTCCTTTCGTGAACAATAGATTTTTAAGTAATATCAGACAAACAGCCTCTTGTTGGGAAATGAATAAAACTGCTAAAGAAAACAATCTTTCTACAGGTCCTGATGAGCACAAACTTGATCAGTATTGCCAACTTTAAAAATTGAAATATTTAGCGGTCGCCATTTTGCTTACGAAAGCTATATATTTATTAATTGAGATCGCTAAATGTCTTCAAGTAAAATGTATTTTGAAGCCATAAGTATATATTAACTACAAAATACCTCAGCGTCAGGTATTTGAAATACCAATTACAAATTAAATTTTTAAGAAGTATTTAAATAACAAATACCAAATATGTATTTGTATTTCAATTACTTACGCATTTTAATTACAAGTAACTCAAATAGGTCAGTATTTAACCCTTGCTGTAGATGATGATAAAGACGGCAGATCACGGGGTGACCATAAGCTTTTAGAGTAAGGTTATTTTGAATGTGTGTAAGGGACAAATAGATGTATATGTGACTTGTATACATTTTGCAAAAGGAGGTCCCTTTGCGAAAAGGACGTTTTGTGGAAGAGGCATTTTTCGAAAGGGACATTTTGCGAAAGGGACATTCTGCGAAGGTGCCACTAAAACTGCTTTTTTTCATCATTTATATCAACAACTCGAATAAATTGACCAAATCTATATTAACGCGAGCAAAGTCGCGGGCAACAGCTAGTTAGGTAAATATTTTAATAGCCTTACCTTGGAACTTTAGCGACCAAATCGACCCTGAAAAAAACAACATAATAAATAAGAATTTAAATAAGTTCAGAAGACATTGTTGCCATCGTGGGTAGGTCGGCGAATTCACGCTGTGGATGAGTATGATGAAGACCTCAATACACGGGCTCTACCATGAGCTCTTAGAGCAAGGTTAATTCCATTGCGCAATTCCATTCTATCTTCCTACTCTTGTCCCATGTTACTAGGGGTCGGCGCAACACGATTTTTTGTTCCATACCGTCCTCTTCCCCGTCACGCTATCACTGACTCCCTTTTCTTTCATATCACTCCTCATACAGTCCAACCATCTTTTCTTCGGCCGGCCCCTCCGTCTCTATCCAACCATATTTATATTCATAACTCTTTTAACATGCGTTTCATCCCTCCTCATCACATGACCATACCAGGACAAACGGTTTCTTTCAACTTTTCTGTCACTGGCGCCACTTTATACTCATTTCTCATCTATTCTCGTCACTTCGCACATCCATCTCAACATTCTCATCTCTGTTACATGCAATCTCTTTTCACCCATTTTTTTCACACCCCAACATTGTGATCCATACAGTATGACAGGTCTAATCACAGAATTATAAATTTTCCGCTTTAACTTGAGGGGCATCCGCGGATCGCAAGTTGTTCCAATGACCTGTCGCCATTTCATCTATCCCATGTTGATCCGGTGCGTTACGTCTCGGTCTACCTCACCATTCCCTTGGACAAGACCCTAGGTACCGGCAGTCGGAGCAGATCGGTATGGGTGTTCCGGCGAGAGCTGTAGGCACGGAACTGGAGACACCGCCAACACTTTCCAATCTGTGCCACCACACATTCAATATGTTCTGGACCTCTCGGCAACCAGCACAATGTCATCGGCAAGCAGCATACATCAGGATGCCTCTTCCTATATGTCCGAAGTCAGATCAAGAAAAATTAAGGACTGAGGGCCGACCCAGCCGGCCGACAAAATCATCATGCACCACCAAGTTAAGACGCTGAAATCGATAGACACAAGACCGGTCATTTTGGCGACACTTTGGGGAGGCCTATGACTAGCAGTGGCATTTTCGAATGAATTATTATAAAAATACTTACCATCCTAGTTTAGCAGGGCGGTTATTACGGTTGATTGTGGAATATAGCCTCCTGAGGCCGCGAGCTAAAAACAAGAGGATACTTTAGGTTCCACATCATTATAGTGGGCAAGATGTTTAACGGCATTTATCCTGCCTATATGACGCGATTGTATGTTCTTCGCGTATCAAAAAAGGAAGTAAAAGTACGATCAATAATCGTACTTTAGCTGTTACATTTAGCACTATCGGGCATCAACCGAAATCTAGAAAAAAGGCAATGGAAATATTTTCTTTCATCGGTAAGTTGTTCTTAAATTGTGTGTGTAAAAATTGGCACGCTTGGTTTTCATACAAATGGAGGGACTTGCGCTATCTACTGTGATCCCGCCACAAACGAACTAAATCGCAAAATCCCACATCATGCAAGCAAAATTTTCGGCGCGATTTGAACACATATAACAGTCCGATAACAACCGTCTCGCGTCGGGCAGTTGCCCGGACCGGACACAACATTCGTCTGGTCTTATATAAGGTCGTCCGTTTTCAATGGAGGTTGCGTGAAGTTATGTAAGTAATATGATTGCTAATTATAGAGGCGTAGGAAAAATAAATATTATAATTCTATCTTACCTTGATGCTCAACCATTTCTTCGTGCAATATTCGTTTTATTTTACGAACAATATTTCTGAAAAAAAAACATTCATGTTTTTTTTTTAATAATAAATAGGTCAGCCAGGAGGCCAGGTGCGTGAAAATTATGATAACCGTGGAGAGCGGCAATTCGTCCATGCGATTGACCGACTAGATCAAGTTTGCTGTGGGCGCCTCATTGCATGAGTGCACAAGAGTCACAGCCGATAGAGAAGGATGGCGTAGCGTCGTAAGGTAAAACATGGCAGCCCGAAGCCTCACTGTAACATGATGACCACGCTCCAAGAGCGTACCGAGGCAGAAGATACAGATAAGTTCTTTAAACTTAATAGTTGCTGGGGAGTTTGTTGCACTTCTTCTTCCCCAAAACACTAGGAATAGAGGTTTAGGGCTCGCGTTTCCCAGCATAATTTGAATAAAATGAAATGACTTTTGATTTTAATTGTAAACTGAATACTGTTTTAAACAACGTACGTGTTTCTGTCGTCACTTATCAGTACACTTACGAGTGAGCTCCGATTCAATATATGTTTTTTAACTGGAAAATAAATTACATTATTATTTTATTTCATATCATGGTTAACATGAAAAGTAAGCCGTTGTTGGTTCGTTCCAGGGGTCTATATTCCTCATCTCCGTCAACGAAGTTACAGGCCCCGTCCGAAAGTAATCCGAAATTTTGGAGTGAAAAAATAAGTGTTAAGTTAAAAGTTTTTTCGGAAGGGTAAAAACACATCGGGAGTAGGTACAACTGTCAAATTGTGTTGCCATTCATTCTTAATTTGGGCCCCGAACAAATCATCCATCCGTAGGTGATACGGAGTAGGAAACGCCCGTAACGAAGGCCGAAACTACGAACTTCCTACTTAGGGAGTAGACTCCCCAGGTGTTATTTGTAGATATTTGACAGTCGCTACGGTAGGATAGACGGACTCTCTTTTCCGAACTAAGACCCCAATTTGGTCCCTTGTGCGTGCAGGCCTCCTCTCTGTGAGAGGGAATTAGGAGGAATGATACTAGTATTTAACTGCGTGGAGCGTGGGTTTAACACATGAAGCGAAGCCGAATGTGATAATAATATCACGCGAGTATTTTAATACCTTATTATATGCCGTTGCACACACTACTTTATCTTCACTCATACAGTTGAAATAAAATAAAAGTGGAAACGGAAAAAATATGTGGTATGGCGGGCAGTTTAGATTCTCATTGCGCATGACTGCGGAGCGCGCGCATCCATAGACAATGACACTACTTTTCTACATTAAGTTAATGAACTCATATGCACCAGTAAATAAAAAAGTAAAATTGTGCTATAAAAATTTAAAAGTTATTTTATGATGCAGTTGTTTGAAAATCGAAGGAAAATGTTGCAAATTAATGGTTTTTTTTAAATTTTACCTATCCACGAATATAAAGTACGTGTTTGTACAATATTTTTTGAATTCATATTTGGAACATTAAGTTGTGAGTGTAGATAAAATTACTTACATAGTTTTAATGGCATTGTGAGTAAGCTGCCGAGACGTCGGTCCATTACATTCCTTCTAATATGAAACAAAATCGTTTAGTTAAACCCAACCATCTTACTAATGTTATAAATTTATGTGAACGTTTGTAAGTATGAATGGATAGATGTTTGATCTTCTTCAAGCAAAAACTACTGTTCGGATTTTGATGTAACTTTGCAGTAATATAGTTTATACATCAGAATAACATATACGCTTAATTTAATATAACGAAAGATAGGCAGTAAGCGCTAGTTCTATATAAATTGTCATTTAATCTGATCTAACACAACCGTCGACCACATCATCGCTTACCATCAGGTGAGACAGTGGTCAAGCGCGAGCCTATTAAAAATAAAAATAAAAAACAAAAAATAAAAACTCTAAGAATTTCGTGCGGATACTCAGTTTCGATTAAAAAAACGATTACAAACAAAAAAAATATATCGATTTTGATACGTCACAAAAATAACCTATCTACGAATACTACCTACGTATTCCAGTACCTACTGCGCTCTGTGGCGCTGTGGCTGACTGCATGGGCATTGTATGGTGCGCAAATTCAATAATTTGCACTTATTAAAAATAGTCTTTAAAAAAAAACTTCTAGATTATTTTTTAAACATTATATTACAAAACTCCTTAAAATTCTCAGAGTTAATTTATTAACACCTTAAATATTGTCGCACTGCAGTGTAAAGGCCTCTCTGTCCCTATCCCATGTCAATCCTGTTCTCTGCTAGTGCGGACCAGACATTATTTTACTCCTTTCGACCTCGACCCACAATCCTTTCATCTTGCGTCAAGCTGCACCCGATCGAATGAAAATGAACGGCCCTGCACGTTAAGTATCCTTTTTTAGAAACCTATAAAAGGACCCCTGCCTAACTAAAGGACTCTATCTGAAACTTTTCAGATATTCTCGGACTCTACTTAGCAATCATCTGCTTGCTCAAAATCCATGCCAGTTCCCCCTTTAATAGGCTCTATTGATCAGGGCTGAAGCCTTTTAAAACGGTAAAAAGTGAAAAATAAATAGTAGGATGAACGCCATTGGAAAAGGAAGAGAATTATAACAAAAAACCGGCCAAGTGCGAGCCAGTCTCGCGCATAGAGGGTTCCGTACAAACCTCAGCTTAAAGGTAGTATAGACCGGAGTATTTGATATTAATTTCAATTTAATACCTCTATTCGTTCATGAGGAAAGGGGTAGTAAGTTTAAAATTGTTAAAAATATTTTTATTATATGATGTAACTAAAAATGTACGGCTTTCGCAATTTTTCCTTTATCTGTGCTATAAGACGTTGCTTCGTACCAAATATCAAGATTCGGAGTTCACGGGAAGTACCCTGTAGGTTTTGATTCCCTTGCGAGTGTCGAAAATTTGCGGTATAAACGACTATAACTTTTGATTACGTTGGCTTAGAAGTTTGATTCACAGCTTTAAGGGACAGTAGATCTGAGTATTTGATATAAATTTCAGCTTGATTCCTCCACGCGTCCCTGAGAAAAGGGTCTTGACAGACAGACAGACGGACGGACGGACGGACGGACAACAAAGTGATCCGATAAGGGTTCCGTTTTTTACTATAGAGGTACGGAACCCTAAAAATTAAAGGACAAATAATTTACGGGTGGTCTGAGGTCGGGAAGTGGAAGGGGGTGAGTTTTTATGTGTAAAAACAGTTTATCTCGATTTCCGGCAAAACTACAAGTCCTATGGAAAAAAGTTAAATCGCAAAGTTTTAGGTAATAAAAAGAGTAATGTAATTTTTTTACACCATCAGAAAATAGAGATTTCAACGAACAAAAAGCCCACAAACTTTTTAAAAGAGCAGATATTTTGACGTGAGAATTTTCGATTGAAAATTATGGTGCTTTTTTCGATGTCAAAATAAGGTGAAAAAATAAATACTTTAAATCAAAAGAATTACATTGTGTTTGGGACCTAAAAATGTATTTTTCACCAAATTCCGTGTTTTTTTTTTGTGTACGATAAAAATAAAAGACCAAAAACTTGGTTATTCGAATTTTTCACATACATTTTGAGGTAATGTGAAAAAAGTGTACACACAAAAGATGTATATCTTTTCATCACCTACAACTTTGACATTTAATTTTTTTGCATAGGATTTGTAGTTTTGCCGGAAATCGAATTCAGAAGAATCATTTTTTACCCTTAAAAACTCACCCCCTTCCACTTCCCGACCTCAGACCGCCCGTAAATTATTTTTCCTTTCATTTTTGTCATATTCTCTTCTTTTTCCAATGGGTTTCATCCTACTATTATTTTTTTTGTTTTCAAAAATTATCGACCCAGTTCTAATAATATATAAGGCTAAGTTTTTATGGATGGATGTTTGTTACTCGATCACGCCAGACCGGCTGAACGGATCTGAATGAAATTTGCCACAGAGATAGATTATAGAATAGAAGAGCACATGAGGATAACCTCATAATGTCCCGGTATAATGTTACTTTGGGATAAGAAAACTATTTTCACGCGGGCGAAGCCGCTGGCAGTAGCTAGTAGGTAATAATATTCCTAAAGATATTGTGTAGGAGGCAGTTAATATGAAATACTAACGAGATGTCTGATTCTTCAATGGTACTGTAAACAGGATCCTTCCAGTCCATGTCTTCATCAGATTTATCTGAAAAAATTGTTATTTTTCTATAGTCAACCAAATGAATTCAATTATTCTTATTAGGTACTTATCACCCTAATCGCGTTGTAACCAAATCATAGTTGCTTAATCAAATCTATGTATTAGTGTCGTTCTAGTAGGGACTGTTCCAAAGATACAGCCTTGTGACAGACGGACGGACAACGGAGTGTATGTTATTTTTCACCCTATAGTCCGAAACTGCCCCGAGAGGAACCCGAGGAGCCCTCGTCAGGGCTTTTGTCGATTAAGCCGACGACGTAGCGGCCAACTAGTAGGTTGCGGTGCCGCTTGGTATCAGGCGTCATCGTAACTGAGGCGGGCCGCAATGTCTTATGAGGCGTCCCAGGTCCCTCTACGATATTGCGGCTGAGGGTTGGAGGCCGCGGCGGGAGAGGAGTGCGGGGATTATGGTGCACCGCTCTCCCTACCTTCCGCGGCCTGGACGGGGTCGACACCGTCTGATGGCGGACTTGGTGATGCCGCAGGGGAGGAGGAGTTTCGGTATAGCGTTGGCCGCTCTACCTATCCTCTGCGGCCGCAAAATGGTAGGTGGCGGGGCCATTGATCTTGACCCATTACTGAGGGACCAAGGGTGCCATATACGGGGTTGTCTCAATCCAGTCAGTTTTTTTGATAAAACTTAATTTTCAAGAATCATCTGTTGCCAGGTGTAAACAAGTAAATTGAAAATTCACAGATCCTTATTTTATACAATTCCCTTTTTTTCAAATAACGTTTAATGCACTTGAAACACAGATATATATCTGATGTTTAAAATTTAGTATCATTAAATAAAATTCAGTTTTATTAAAACGCCTTATACCGCAGTACGTGGTAATTTAGATTACAAGTAAGGACTAAGTATCGGTTTCACCCTATGCAGATATCTCACCTGATTTTATTTTAACTACAGAAAAAGTGTAGGACGTATTCCCCTTAAATCTTGTGCTGAAAAAGAAAATTTTAATAAAATATATGCTAACGCTTCTATCTCGCTCTAGTAAAAGATGTTTCTGAGTGACAAAAAGGGTTAGAATTACGGAAAAAACGCGAATTACAAAGCCGAGTGAAATGGCAGCCCTGTCGCTTTTTCTTCCTACGAGATTGTAACGATATAGTAAAACTTTTTTACAAAAAAATACATCCGACTTCCAAATAAAAACTTTACAAAGTGAAAAATAACTTCTTTTTCGAAAGTTGGTGTCAAAATACGAAAAAAAGAAAACAGGAAGTGGGTTGTATTTTTTTATATGTTTTTATTTTACTCTTTACTTCTGGTGCCTATAAGGCAAGTTCTATAGTAAGGTCAGAATTTTATTAGGTACCCCTTTAGAGTGTACTAGCGTTATTATATGCATATTAGAATAGAATATACTTTATTCTTCTTCTTCCTGCCCTTGTCCCATGTTACTTGGGGTCGGCGCAACACGTTTTCTTCTTCCATACCATTCTGTCCCCCGTCACGCTATCACTGACTCCCTTTTCTTTCATATCACTCCTCACACAATCCATCCATCTTTTCTTTGGCCGCCCCTCCCTCTCCATCCATCCACATTTATATTCATAACTCTTTTAGTAACATGCGTTTCATCCCTCCTCATCATATGACCATACCAGGACAAACGTTTTCCTTTCAACTTTTCTGTCACTGGCGCCACTTTCAAACTTCCTCTAATATACTCATTTCTCACTTTATCCATTCTCGTCACTCCACACATCCATCTCAACATTCTCATCTCTGCTACATGCAATCTCTTTTCATCCATCTTTTTCACAGCCCAACATTCTGATCCATACAGTACGACAGGTCTAATTACGGACTTGTAGATTTTCCCCTTTAACTTTAGGGGCATACGTGGGTCGCAAGTTGTTCCAGTGACCTGTCGCCATTTCATCCATCCCGAGTTGATCCGGTACGTTACGTCTCGGTCTATTTCGCCATCCCCTTGGATAAGCGACCCTAGGTACCGGAATCCGACTTCCGTATTTGTGTGCACATCGGTATTTGTGTTCCAGCGAGGGCTAGAGGCACGGAACTGGAGAGACCGCCAAAATCGCAGAACAAGTAATAGCATATACTTTATTGTACACCAAAAAATAAAGTTACACATCTCTTTTACAATAATACTTATAACTACGGGTACAAAGGCGGCCTTATCGCTGACAGCGATATCTACCAGACAACCTTTGGATGGACATAATTATCTAAGAATAAAACAGGGGGTAGTTTGTGGTGTAATGCTACATTAAAATATAAATAAATAAATAAAAAATATATTACTATATTAAATACTATACATAAGCTCATATATAAACATACATATATAATATTAATTGTCACATACATTTATAGAAAGAAAAAAAAATGAAAAAGGATTGAATAATAATGGACTAAATTAGATCTAAATAGATTAACTTTAGAGAGAAAGGAATTGGTTTCTAACCAGGTTCTTAAAAGCAGCCAGCGACTGGGCTCGTCTATATTCTATCTATATTGATGATTGAGTGTGTCTTCGAGCATCGATTAATATGATTTTTTACTGTAAATGTCGCCATTCTTCTTGTTCCAAAGTTTTATTTCAATTACATCATTAAAAAGCATATTTGACTTCAATTGGGCTGTAATCTACCCGGTGTGTGGGTTGGTGGATGTCGCAACACATGTTTTTGAATTACTTATTGATTCTAGGATATGCCGGTTTCCTTATTTCTTTACTATTTTTGAGTGCAGAGGTGAATTTGGTTAGAGTTGAAATAGTTTGACACAGATAAAAAGAATAATCGTAAAAATAAAGAAAGAAAGAAAGCGGTACTCCTGGACACGACGCGTATAATTAGGAGGTTCCTCTCTCAGAAGCCCTGACCACCGGTAGCTTGGAACCTGCTCCCGATGCTGGTGGGCTACAACTTTTATATTTTTAAAGTTTGTTTTTTTTTTTAAATAATAATATTTAAAAATGTAAAAGTATGTATATACAAAGTTGATACGACAGAGGGGCTTTCCTTGATACTGCCTATACTAGGTACCATTCTCAAGCTCTGTACCAAAAATCAATTAAATAGGAGCAGTAGTTTAGTCGCAAATGATCTTTTAAGTTTTTGCTCTGTTTGAACACGATGTCCCTTTCCTAACAGCTGATTATGTCTATACGCCGGTAGGCGGCGGCGGCCTGCCTACCGGCGCGCGTGCGTCGTTGCCGGCTTGCCGCTTTGTTACCGCCTAGGTATCTAAGGTCAGTTAAATTTGTTTACATAGGGTGGTTGCGTTTTATTCTGATTTGTAAGCTATTTAGTCTGTTTGAAAAAAAAAAAACTCATTTATGGTGCTTTTGATTTTTATACCTTATCGAATTAATACTAAACACGTATAGTATACGTAGTGTAATTGAATGCCCCTCTGTCATATCAACTCTGTATAATAAATAAAAGCACAGTGCCTAAGTCTAAAAAGGATTTGGTGGGAAGGCAGTATTTCCTACCGTTGATCTCGGCTGTCATCTGTAGATAGTGACAGTTATAACGGGTAGTCAGAAGCTCGAAAATCTTACAATAATTCTAGCCATGGGGTATCGTGTTTTACAGTTACTGGATTGTAGAGGTCAACTGAAGCCTAACTGCGCAAGTGAAATCGATCAATCACATGCGAGATGAAAGACGCGATGTGGATTTCCGTCTATGTGATTGGTCGATTGATGGCGGTCAAACCATTTGCCTTGCCGAATTCACTTGCACAATTAGGCATCAGGAAAGTTGCTTCATGTACAAGTAAAATTTGAAAACCCCCGATTTGGTATCGTAAAGTAACACAAAGTAACACACTCATATCTTTTGAACGGCTGAACCTTGATCAATAGCTAAGAACGCTGCCGATAATGTCACCTTTCAAACAGAAAAAGCTAAATCAAAATCGATTCATCCGTTTAGGAGCTATGATGCCATAGACATAAACACAAACACACACACGTCAATCTTATAACACCCCACTTTTTCCGTCGGGGGTTAAAAATACTGGTAATCAGCGGCATCTGGTTAGACTGGAAGCTGTCCCCAAAAGAGATGGGGTGAATTTCGGGTGAAGGCTAGGTCGATTGACCTAGATAGTACTTAAGCTACATTTGCAGTCACGGAAAAGAACTTACTCAGAGTCGATGTTAACTGGAACCTCAGAACCCTTGCGAAGAGCCATGTTAGCTATCTCCGTTGAAATTCCAAGCCCTGGAGGAAGAGAACAGAATAGATTAATTTTATTGTTACGGAATCAAAGAGGAGCAGAAGGTTTAAGAGAATCTTTACGAGCAGAAGAAGGTGAAAGATTCTCCACACCATTACCTCTGCTACACAGGACGGGCAAAAAATCGTGGATTAAACGAAACAGGGCGATAGTTGGGGTTATTTGCAATAATACGAGTAGTAGTTTATGCAATGGTCATATAACAGGGGTTATTAAAACACGAGCGTGGGTTTATCACATGAGGCGAAGCCGAATGTGATAATAATAACACGCGAGTGTTTTAATACCTAATTATATGCCGTTGCATACACTATTTTATCTTCACTCATACATTTGAAATAAAACAAAAAGTGGAAACGGAAAAAATATGTGGTATGACGGTCAATTTAAATTCTCATCAGCGCGCACCTCTATAGACATGACACTACTTTTCGACAATAAATCAAGGAGCCCATAAGCGCCAAAAAAAATAAAATGTAAAAGTGTGCTATAAAAATTAATAAGTTTAAAATAACTTATTAATTTTTATAGCACACTTTTTGCAGTTGGTGCAGTTAGTTGGAAAATCGAAAGAAAATGTTGCACTGTAATGGATTTTTTGTAAACTTTACATATCCACGAATATAAAGTACGTGTTTATACAATATTTTTTGAATTCATATTTGGATCATTACGTTGTGAGTGTAGATAAAAAATATTTAAAAAACCTTTAGTACCTACTGCTAATAACCCCAACTATCGCCCTGTTACGATTTTTTGCCCACCCGGTATTTTAAAACACTAGCTTTTAACGGTGGCTTCGCCCGCGTGGGTGTCGGGAATTAGCAATTTCAGCGGCATCACCCGCAAGTTTTTATTTTTTTAGTTTTTATTTAATTTATTAAGTTTTTTTTTTAATTCGCTCACCTGCTATTCTGAGATCACTGCAAGTCAGCTTGCTTCTCTGTGAAATAAAAGTACAAAAACATTATAAGTATCTATCCGTAAAATATTTCAATGTAGTCGTTACGGGTAGTCAGAAGTCAGAAAATTACACAACCAGTCTCAAAGGGGTATCGTATTACCCAGCCGCTGGGTTGTGGAAGTCAGAACTGCCTAGTTGCTCCTTTTAAAATACTGATGATGATAAAATTTGCATCTTCGAGTGGACAGTGTAAATTAAATTATTCATTAAAAAATCTTTTTTAAAATCCAGCATTTTTTGTATTTTTCTCAGCAAACCATTTCGTTTGATACCCTTATCATGGCAGTGCACAAAAAATAACAACTAGTGCGCCATCTTGGGCCGTCCGCCATGTTGGATTTAGAATGACGACACTTAGCTAAACACATTGTCATCCAAACTAAACATGTATGCAAAATTTCATCTTAATCTGTGGAGTGTAACTGCTTTAAAATTCAGTTTCAAGATTTGACCCGAACACACTTACAAACATACTTACATACATTGCAAGTTAAATAAAAGCTTGTAAAAACGCTAAGCAGATGATCGGGTTCCCTCTATCTGGCAGAATCTTGATGCTCTAAAATTTATTTGGCATAACACACTTGGCATAATCTTCTTTGACGAATATTTTTAAGACATAAAAATGAATTAATATAATAATTGTTTGCCCGAATGTTTATATGGCCGAATTTACAATGGCATACTTTTAAGATGGCAGAATTTTATTTGGCATATTTTCACTTGGCATATTATGAAGATGGCAGAAATTCTTTTGGAATAGTTTTATGGATCAATATTATTAAATCTTCTTAAATCGAATTGATCTATTGTAAATGAGCACTTTTAAAAATAAATAATGTATTTTTGTGTAATCTTTATATTAATTATTGCGTCTATATTAGTTGATCTACAACTAAATTATAAATGAGCTGTATTCAAGGCAACATGATAATAAAGCCCGTCACAGACTTAGCTATAATATATATTAATATACCGTACTATAATATATATTATAGCAAGCTACTGTTCATTAATTGATGGTCGTCCTAGTGTTCGCACGTATTTTGTAATTAAGGGTGTTCTTATTTCAAAATACTAACATGAATTCAACAAGTACATTGTTAATGGATTTAATAGACAGTTCTTCAGAAGACTTCAGAAGAGATTCCGCCGCTGCTTTCGATATGTTAGTTGCCCGGTCAGGCACAAAAACTAGAACCAAATGGATCGAATCACATATAAGAAATAAACAAACTCGTGGCGAATTTAATTTGTATCGCGAGTTATCCTCAAAAAAATTTGTCCAATATTTTAGAAGTTCAAGATCGTCATTTCTAGAGCTACATGAATTGATAAAAAATGATATAAAAAAGAAAAATACGATTTTGCGCAAAAGTATTAGTTCTGAAGAACGTCTGGCTGTGTGTTTAAGGTAAGAAGAAAATTATTACAACACAGTAGGTATAAATATTTTATTTTCTAATCAAAACTAATTTTACTTTTAAAGTTAAGAAAACAAAATCATTTTAATAATTGAAATCCTGGAGGTGATTACGAATATTCACAGATTGTTCTGCCGAATCAGTATTTTGACTTTGCATTGCGTCAGGGCTATTGTACACTTCAACTGTTGGTGAGGTGTGAGATGACTGTGCAGAATCTGATCGTTCTGATGTGAGTGTATTCAGAGATTGTTCTGCCGAATCTGTATTTTGACTTTGCATTGCGTCAGGGATATTGTACACTTCAGGTGTTGGTGAGGTGTAAGATGATTGTGCGGAAACTGGTCGTAGAGTAGGTAGATTCCTGTTTTGTAGTTTGAAAGGAGTACCACCGGTGAAATTATAAACTGAACAACCTGGAGAATTGTCTGAGTAGTTTGATCTCATTAAATGTTGCTCTTTGGCTTACATTACAATGTTAAATATTTGGCGCTGTATTCTCATTTGTAAATATTCCGGCAATTGGCATGTGGTATCGCACATACTCAAGAAAAACTTTTCCATAGCACTAGTTTCATTTTTTGACTGTTTAGAAGCATTCTCCATTAACTGTCTTCTTAGGTGGTCTCTCTCGGCAGTTCTTTTCTCCCTTCTTTTCTGTTCATCTTCGAGCATAGAATGGATCGTTTTGTTTTTTTTTATTCTAAATTCCTTCAAAGAATCCATGGACTCATCGCCTGTTAAGCTATCATCGTTCAGGGTATCTGTCGTGTTTCTGGATCTAGTTCCTACGTTTATATGTCTATTTTTCATGTGTGGAATTAAAAACTCCATCAAATGTTTGTATTTCCATTTTGGTTTAGAATCCGCTGCTTGTCCCGTAGTTTTTTTTTAGCATTTAACGCTTGACGGTGCCCGTCTCTTAGTTTCTTCCATAATTTTTTTATTTCTGCCACTGAAACAAACAAAATAATTGATAATAAATGAAATTTCAGGTATCTTTCAACTGGGGATTCATTTAGAACCATAGGATTCAGTTATAGAATTGAGAATCTATTGTGTCCAGTATAGTGGAAGAAGTTTTTTTTTTTTGTTTAATAAGATTTTTTATAGACATGTTGTTTTACATATACACACCAACACAAACCATCGCGGGTTTATCCGTGGTGTGGCCAGACACGGCAACTCGGTGCGGTGTTGTTTTTCTCTTGAGCAGTTGTTAAGTGTGTGATTCTTTGTGGAAGCACCTTCAGCCTTAAGCTCTCGCAGAACCTACAAAAGAAGAATGGAAGGATATTGCTTCAGTTTTCAAAGAAACGTGCCAGTTTGACCACTGCTGCGTTGCTACAGATGGCAAACACGTTATTATTAGAGCGCCATCTAATTCAGGGTCTGATTATTATAATTACAAAATCACATTTTCTATTGTGTTGCTAGCGGTAGCTGACGCAACCCGTAAGTTCAGGATAATAGATGTTGGCTCAAAAGGACGATTTAATGATGGTGGAATATTTGCAGGGAAGGAAAATGTTAACTAATGAATTACAATTTCCTGATGAAGAACCCTTAAGTTCGGGCGGTATAAATATGCCATACGTTTTTGTGGGCGATGAAGCCTTTGCGCTGATGACAAATTTAATGAGAGCATATCCAAAGGGTCATCATCATCATCATCATCATTTCAGCCGAAAACGTCCACTGCTGGACATAGGCCTCCCTCAGGCGTCGCCACATTGACCGATCCCGTCCAAAGGGTCACTTAACTAAAAGTCGTAAAATTTATAATTATAGACTCAGTAGAGCGCGCAGAGTCGTGGAAAATGCATTTGGTATATTATCTACTCGTTGGAGAGTCTTTAAGAGACCATTTGAATGCAAAATTGATCTTGTAGACAAAATAGTTAAGGCCACTTGTGTTTTACACAACTATTGTATAGACAATACCATTGATTATTTCAACATTCAAAATCATCGCAGTGTCCGAATTGACAGCGAGCATCAGTTGCTCAGTTTACCTGACAATTTAAATAACGTTACACGGTCAATGTCAGATACGCAAAATGCCAGTTTTGCAAACGACTGTTTCTTTATCCGAGAAGAATTTTGTAATTATTTTAATACAGTGGGAGCAGTCCCATGGCAGTCAACACGAATTACGGAGAGGCTAAATCAAATCAGGCGTAATTAGAACGTAATTATGTAAGAAAAAAATGTTTTACTTTACTTACCACTTGGAAAATCACACTCATTAAATACTTCTTCCCACGCTGCTTCTTTTAATTCGTTGTCCTTAAACTCTTTCAAATCAAGTTGTCATAAACAGGGACGTTTTCGTACACTTTCAATCAAATGCTCCATTATAATTAAAGTGACGTGCACGTTTTTTGGTGAATGAAAAGAAACTGCAGGCGGAGGAGGGGCAGCGAGGCGCGGGCGCGTGAAGCAAAGGAGAAAGGTGTGCGGGGATCGGAATATGTCTTGCTATACCATAATATATAGTAATATGCAATAATGTATATTACGGTATTGCTTGGTGACGTCACAGAAATATATATTATAGCTGAGTGTGCGGTCACGCGAAAATTAGTATAGAAAATATATAGTAATATGCCTAGCTATAAAAATATTAATATATATTATAGCTAAGTCTGTGACGGGCTTTATGTTTAGTCAATTAATATTTGGTATACAAAAATAATATTTGATCCTCTTTGTTATTTGTTACGTAACGGTGGGCCAACTTGATAATTATGGCCAAAATATCAGTCCAAGAGCGAGCGAAGCGAGCTCGGGAGCTTAGGGCACCCCGACACGGATAGGTTAGGTTCGAAGGAGATGATCGCCTTCATGATAGGTAACTTTAGACTCTACAGACAGAAATAGGAGTACACACACAGTATAAACACTAACAGTACTTACCTTTTCTATATTAAAACCAAAGACAACATTAAAATAATTAAAATAACATATTTTTAAAAATAACTATGAATTTTCTGTAATGTGATAGATGAGTAAGTATTTCAATTAATATGGATATGAAATGTATGCCAAAAGACGATTCTGACTGTGAACTTTCTGCAATATAATAGTTCTGCCTTTTAATGACTACCGATATGAAATTTATGCCTAAATATGATTCTGTCTTACAAAATTATGAGTTTTGAATGTATGATAAATGAGTGTATGCCAAACGTTTTTCTGCGAAATGAAATTTATGCTATCCGTTGTTATGCATAATAATATTATAACGTAAAAGGTTCTGCTATAAAAGGTAGATTCCAGATGATTTTCTTCTTCTTCTTTTTGAGCCGATGGAAACTCTTGAAATTCTTTGGGGCCAGTAGGTGGCCACGCCATTTGCAACGTATGTGGCATTCATAAGATCCCCAAAAGCAGATGACAGTGATGAGGTAGATACTAACGATAGGTTCATAATATATGTCCTTCTTTTTATAACCATGATTTCTTCTGCGTTGCGGAACGGTTGGAGGTGTGCAGGGTTTAGGTTTGGTCCTGAAAAATAAGAATGCTATTTCACTTTCTGAATCAGTCTTCTATAACGGCGGTTCTCATTAAATATACTTGTTACACACATCTTACGAGTCTAATTTTATCCGAATTTAAATAAAAATAATTAAATCTAAAAATCTAAAAGCCCGTCTGCTTAAGTAGCAAATTAAAAAGATTTAAACAAGAATAAAATCATGCTGTGAAAAAGTAATGTTTTATTTTTGTTAAGCTTGCGCTTGACCACTATCTCACCGGGTGGTGAGCGATGATGTGGTAGACAATGAAGCACGCATGTTGTCACACAAAAACCCACACCGCGCAAGCAGAGTTTTTAGCGCAATTTGAACTTATTAACAGTCCGACAACAACCGTTGAACATCAGTTGCCCGGACCAGACACAACAGTCATCTGGTCGGAGGATGCTCCCTTTTCAATGCTGGTTGCGAGATTTTACATCCTATTCCGCATACTTCTAATGATGAAAAGACATCCAACTCACTCTTTATATTCCGGTACAATGCATTTTAGCAACTCCTGAGTCACATCCGTGGTGGTTCCCATTTCTGAAATAAGTACACACACTTAGAACTTAAAGAAACCTTAAGTTTTCTAAACTAATATAATAACTTAACATCACGCCGGTATTTCCCAAGGCGTTAGGCAGAGGCGTACATCCACATTTCGCCAGTTATGTTCAAAACCTTATATAAGGTGTTAAAATATTAACTCTAAGAATTTCGTGAGTATGCTAACCTACGTAACTACGAACACTACCTACGTATGCCAGTACCTACAAAGGTCTGTGGCGCAGGTATAGACTGCCATGGTGTTGTATGGTGCGCTAATTCAATAATTTACGCGTAATAGAAATAATTGCATATCTTTGGAACGGTTGTTTGTTTTTGAAATTTTTCTTAGTGAATATTTTTTAAATATTATATTACACAACTCCCAAAAATTCTTAGAGTAATTTATTACAATTGTACCTTATATAAGTCAAAAAGTCATGAGTCCAAACTCAGGGCTGCCACTGAGAAATTCCATCAGAAAAAATCCTAACATAGCAACACTTTGCCCAATCTGGGTATCAAACCCTGAATCTCGTACTCAGCACTAACAAGGAATAGACCAACGAGGCAGCCTAAAGAGTATATTTGCCAATAAGCGACAACGACAGTTAGCTCATAATCATCAATCAATACATATAATAAATCTGTAGAAAATTCGTTTTTTTAGGTACATCGAAAATATTAAAAAAAAAATAGCCAAGGTGTTATAGGATAATCAGGGTGATAATGATTTTTGTTTGTTTATTTGTGCACGCATCACGTAAAATGTACGAAACTAATGTAGATAACTTTTATACATAAACATTGCGTGTAACTTAAAGTATTACTTAGTTTTTGTATCATCGCAATCGGTTCACTCTATCAAAAGTTAAATGAATTTAAAGTGTTCAAGAAGTAAAATATCACAACACACGCAATTCAGATACTCGGACAGTTGAACTCCATATTCGATAGATGGCGTAGTGCGTTTGACGTCATTTTCTGAATGGCGGTGTTAAGATTCTCCGCGGAAGAATGACCCTTCAAAAAAAATTGGTAGGTAGTATCTACCCTACAGGTGATTAGATATGCTAGGTTGGTAGGTATGTAGGGTAGGTGGTTAGGGTAGGCAGTTGACGGGAGCGAAGCCGTGGGCACAGCTAGTATCCCATAAGATTTTACAAAAACTATGAATATACTGTATAATTACCTGGACTAGCTCTTTTAATATGGTCCAAAGTCCGCACAAAAAAGCAGTTCTAAAAATAAAGTAAATTATGAGTCATCATTTCAGCTGAAATACGTCCACTGGTGAACATAGGCCTCCCCAAGTGTCGCCTGACCAGACCAGACAAGATCAGACCGATGCCCAGGGTCATCAGTCCACCTAGTGGGAGGCCTTCCTTAAAATTACGAGCATTATCTTGTTAGATACAAGGTATAGTTCTCGCCAAACTTCTTGGTCGGCTCAAAGTTGGCTTTCTAATGCGCAAGGCACGGATCGGTGCTGTTTTCTATGAGATTTACTACTGCACAGCCATTGTAGCCAACTTCAGGGCGGCCAAGAAGTTTGGCGAGAAATATTCTATTCGTTACTAAAAGTTTTTTTTTGTTTCATCGTGTTTCAATATCGAATAGCAGGACTCAAGAGTTTTACTAATTTGATCCTGTAAGCAGTTAATACAAGACCTTCAGACTTACCTCTACATGTGTATTTTTTTCGACATGCAAAGCGTGATCAGATTTGCTGAAAACAAAAATAAAATAATTAATTAAAAAAAACTCTTTTTAAACAAGATTTTTTCGTATTCTACTCAGCAAACTCTTTCATTTGATAGCCATGGCAGTACAAAAAAGAACTAGTACGCCATCTTGGTCCGTCCGCCATATTGGATTTAGAATGACGTCAGTTAGCTAACCATGCATTGTCATCCAAACTAAACGTGTATGCAAACTTTTGGTGGAGGATAATGCTTTAAAATCCAGTTGCAAGATTTAACTCGAACACAATTGCATATAGCTCTCGCCAAACTTCTGGGCCGTCCTGAAGATGGCTTTCTGCATGCGCGAGCCAGGAAACGGTGCTGTTTTTGTACGAGATTTTCTACTGCGCAGCCATTGTAGCCAACTTCAGGGCGGCCAAGAAGTTTGGCGAGAAATAAACATACATTACAAGCTTGTAAAAAAACTGCCTTCATCTTAAAATTACAAATTTGAGCGCAGGTTGCGGTCAATTCAGGGATTCGTAAAAGTACAAGACTAAAATGAAAATGCCCTATGAATAGCTTAAAATTCATTAACAAATGAATTTTAACAGCTTTTCATCAATGTTCAATCAACCCAGGCTTGTAAACAAAGCTTGCAAGTTAAATTTGACCCATTTCCCGGTGTTCGATTGAGCTGAAATTTTGCACACTCGTTTGTTTTTCGTGACAATGATGCAATTTGTCTTGCGCAAACGTTGTCACCCGATGGTCTTCGGCTGTAATTTTTTTTATGAATGATAAGCTTTGGCTTTGCTTTTGGATTATGTTTATTTGATGCATTAAGTTTTTGTTCATTAAGTCGAAACAATGAATTGATGACCATTTGAGCCCGATTTATGGAATTTTCATCATTCTTGCCAGAACTGCCGGCGATAGGTCCTCGTATTCTTGACGAATATTATCTTTCAGGGCTCGACATAGACTCGTGACTTCAAAAACTCCACAAAAGGACGTTTGCAATGGTTTAATCAAGCGATCTTGCCGGCAAGTGCAAGTCCGGAAAATGCAGCCGTCAGAATTTCGGTTGTGGCTCGAGCCGTATGCGCCGTTGCTCTATCCTGTTAGTACCACATGTTCTCCAGTCCCAATTAATACATTTAAGGTAGGAGAAAGTCGTTGAGCATGGCTATGTAGCGCTCGCCGACCCTGCGGCTGAGGGTAGGAGTACGCGGCGGGAGAGGAGTGCCGGTATTGCGGTGCACCGCTCTCCCTCTTTTTCGCGGCCTGGATGGGGTCGCCACCGTCTGATGACGGATGCGGTGGGGCCGCAGGGGAGGAGGAGCGTCGGTTTTAGAGTTGGTCGCTCGCCATATCCCCTGCGGCCGGTGGCGGGGCCCATGTGCTGGTTGGATCCCCGGGGTGGTCACGGCGTAGGTACAATATGTTCTGGTGCGCCGGTGATGGGGGGTAGTCCCCAGAGGAGGGTGACGGACAGCCGCGGCGGGTTTGCGGTGAGTGCTAACGCGTGACCGTGTTCTCGCCATACGCGGCACAGGAGAATACCGTGGAGTTTGAGTGGGTTGGAGTCCCACACAACTGCACTATCTCCCCGTGGTAGTGTAGTATGCATGAGCATTCCTCAACGCAAAAAAAAAAAAACTGTAGGTAGGATAGGGTAAGTAGGTATGTAGGGTAGGGTAGGATAGATAGCTTGATGGTTAGGGCAGGTGGGTAGATAGGTAAGTAGGGTAGGTGGGTAGGTACGTAGGGTAGGGTAGGTAGGTAGGATAGGGTAGGTAACCAGTTGACGGGAGCAAAGCGTTGGACAGCTAGTAGGCTATAAATTATTATGACCCAGGTATAGCTGAGACGGGCTACCAGTATCTAATATACAAAAAAAGGGAATTCAAAACATCAAAAACTGGACTACTTAAGTGTAGTCGGGGGATACATATTTTCTTTTTGTTTTAGTTCGCTTCTTAAGCAGTCGGGTTTTTTAATATTTTTATTTATAACTTTTTAGTTAAACATTATAAGTGTTATGTATTTTGAAATCACCTCTTAAAACCCTTTATTGTGATACTCCACAAGATGGGTGCGGAAGAAAAAGAAATTGGACCCCCACAATGCCACTATTTTTCTATTTTCAAATTTTAATGTAGCCAGTGACAATCGCAAGGCCTGCCTTTCTTTTTCGTGTGAGGATGTGGCCATCTCTGGTGTCAAAGTTAAATAAGACGCGTCTGGGAACCCACAGGACTCTGACTTAGCTATTTGGTATGAATTTGAAAAAGTCACATTGGTACTTGCCCGGATTTGAACCTACGACCTCAAGCACGATAAGCGAAGTCTTAGCCACTGGGAAACCACGACATATAATCGCAAGGTGAAGACAAATCGAATGACCTAAGATTCATCAAAATCGGCCAACGCGTTTGGTCTCTAGAACGCCACATAAGAACAAACTTACAAAACACATTACCCTCCTTCGGCAGTCGGGTAAAAGCTTGTTCATTCTTTGCTTTCAAAGTCTAAGTAACATATAATTCCCCCACCTGCATGTCTTCATCTTCTGTTCTTTCAGATCGTCGGATTCTGTGTTGGATCCTGCAAGTCTGGCTAGTTCTATGACTCCGTCTCGGCTCCTGTCAGCCCTTCTCTCCGGCCTTCTAACGGGCCTCCTCTCAAGTTTTCTGTCATATCGTCTTACTCTTTCTCTCTCGCGTCTGGTAAATAGCAAAAAATAGCATAATCAGCCTTTAAACATTCCCACTGCTGGGACACAGGCATCCTCTCTCTGTGCGAAGGTTTCATCAGGATTTTTTCTTGCCCTGTTTTTAGAGTGGTGATTACAGAAATTTACACAATGTCTCTGGTTCAAACCCACGACCTATCTTATTCGGGGCCATTACTACTAGGCCCCCATTACTCTGGTAAATGTTTAGAACTAAATGAAAAGCCGAGTTTTCCTAAAATTGTATTAGTACCACTGCAGGGCTAAGGCCTCTCCTCATACAAAGATGGGTAGCATAATCATTATGCTTGCAGGTGCACAACTTCAGACTTCAGGTCATTTACACGACCCCGCACCAACGCCGCTCCCGCACAACACCGCCTTAAACGGGGCTGACTGCTCGCAGTCCTCTCACCGACCGGTAGCAGGCAACCAGCTGTCCACACGCTTACAGCTGCTTTTGCCTTCCTTTATCGACTAGCTAGCAACGTGCTTCAAGCGAGCAGTCTGCGTGCATACAGTGCGCGGGCCGTCCGCTTGGAGCTCGTAGTAAGCATGCGGCTAGCGAGACATCAACTATCGAGTGTAACGATGGCGATAATCTCGCTTACAGCTCACATCTCAATGAACATTATACTGCCGGGTCGGTGCGGTGTCGTATGAGTTGGCTACGACCTTTATTTTTATTACATGTCTTGAAGATCAATTCCTGTATTTGTTTAAGCCGGTACCTCGAGCGCCGTCATCAAAGGGTACATTCGCCAAAGTACCTGCGAGACTTAGATCTGGGTCTCTTTCCTCTCCCGGAAATCATGGTCTTGGTCCTGCGAGCCGTGGAGCAACCCTGGAATATCCTCTTGGAACAGCTGTTGCAAAATATTACACCCTTAAACACTTCTGCGTTCTGAAGGTTGGTTTCGCTGCAGACGTCTGAAAGCAGTGGACAGGATTATTTAGACGAGAAGGTTAAGATTATTTTAGACTCTATTTCAACGTATGAAATGTTGTTATGTTTTGATAGTGGACTTGTGTCTTTGTAACTGTATCACTGCAGGGTCAAGGCCTCTTCTCAGGCAGAGAAGGCACGAGCATTGGTCACCACGCTTGCTCAAGGCGGGTTGGCCATTTCAGACTTGTACCTATTAATTATGAGTCCAGCAAGCTTTATTGCTGAATGAATTCGGCAAGACAAAGGCAAAGAGTATGAAAAATTGACCAATCACATAGACGGAAAGCCACATCGCTTTTTTCATCTCGCATGTGATTGGTCGATTTTTCATACTCTTTGCCCTGCCGAATTCATTACGCATTAAGACTGCTAGTTTCCTCACGATGTTTTTCTTCACCCTTATTAGCGATAACAAAGATAAACTTAGAAATGACATTGAAAAGAGTCGAGGTCTTAGTCTTAGCTGCTGGACTTTTACGACAGAAGAAATATTGTCTTTAGAAGCTCATGAGATTTCTTTATTTACAATATTATCCTTCTTTTAGCTTTAATAGACGGTTCAGGCGCCGATATTTGGTACACAACTTAAGCGGAAATGTATGCAGAGCACGGAGAGTACCTACGGAGAAATCCGCCGAGTAGGCATAGTAAGGTAACTCAGATCAGCTTCGTAACGCACATAATGTGTCTCCAAGCAGTCCAGAGGCTCTAGATGAAGTCACATTTTTTAAGCGGTAACAAACGTCGAAAACTCAAAGTGTAAGGGATTCATCACTTGACATTTTAGTAGCACATGAATCATCAACATCATTATTTCAGCCGAAAGACGTCCACTGCTGAACATAGACCCCAAATGACGTCACATTGAGCGGTCCCGTGCAACTGGCATCCAGTGGATTCGCGCAACCTTAACCGTATCTAGTGGGCGATCTTCCAACGCAGTGTCTTCCGATTCGCATTCACCACTTCAGAACTTTTCGGTCCCAATAACCATCCATTATGCAAGCAAGCCTTTTGCCACTTAAGTTTGGCAATTCGGCCAATGTCAATCCCATAATTTTTTGACTTGTTGACAATCGCTTTTGCTATTCGAATGGCACTTGTCTAGAGCCTCTGTTCCGGTCTCATCCGCATATATCTCTGCCTTCCCTCTCCTATTATATATTGGGACATGGCCGCCAACCTATTCCCATCCCCTGCAACTCCTTAAAGCCAGAATCAACAGTGGCGACCACAGGAAATGCGTCAAACAATAAATCTCGACGAGTTCCGGTGACGCGTTTCAACTGTCTTGGAATTCGCAGTGAAATTACCGTTTTCGTGGATACCAAGCCTAACCTCGGCAAAAATGGATGGTCCAAAAAGAGGCCGCCGAGTGGCATCGTGAGAGGGCTGATCCTGCTGAAGAGAAAGGCATCGGGGAGGCAATTACCTTGATGGCTAAAACGCCGAAACCCCGTCTGCATGATAGAACTCCGTGGTCGCGGGCGTTCAGATTGGGGAGTCTGTCCGCCCACCAAGATATTCCAGGAAAGAGGGTGGCATAATGATCATGTGCTGCCGTGCACATCGGGGCTCAGGGGAGAAGCTTTTTCATTATCCCCAGGGCGTTGCACAGAGTGGGTTCTGGAGTGGTTTTTTGAAGGTTTCGCCCAGAAAACAAAAAAAAGACTTGGAAAAAACAGGTGTTAAGATATGGGCGAGTATACTCACAGCACTTGTGACATCTCTTGTGATATCTGAATCCCTCCCGCGTCGTAATCTTGTCGTCAATCGAGAAAGGGTTCTGACAGTGTTCACATAACTCGCAACTACATGTTAAAGCATAATTATTTATTGTTATTGGTTACTGAGAGGAGGAGCTTGTGGCCAAATAATTAATAAATAAATTAAAGGTTAAGAGCTGACTCTTCAAAAAATAAATAAGAGATACTTACGGCATCATTTTACAATTTTTTTGTTACTATATCTACATTTTATGAAAACGAGTAACTACATTAAATTTTTAATTTTGCACACACAGATTTTGACATTGTTTTTTTCATTGACAGACTGAAGTGTGTCACAGAAGATCTGTCGACGGTTTTGAAAAAAGAGAAACTGTTCTTGAAGCCTTTAAAAAGAGTTCGTCTTTATTATAGATGCAAATTAGGTTTTTCTTGAGGAATTCAGCCACAGCGCGCAGAAGCGTTGTTATATGGATACAAGCACTTTAGCGCAGAGAGGAACCGAAAGGTGGCTTGTATGAAAAATCTACCAATCACATAGATGGAAATCCACATCGCGTCTTTCATCTCGCATGTGATTGGTCGATTTTTTCATACTCTTTGCCTTGCCGAAGTCACTACGCAGCAGGGCTCCAGTGCTCTGGAGCTTGCTCTGACGTAGAGTTAGAGAAAAATATTGTTAAGCAAATTGAATTGTAACTCTTTAGCTGTGGCTTGATCATCCACGGTGAAGCGGAGAGGAATCCGAGGAGGGGCTGCTCGTCACTTTTGCCAAAAAGCCGACGACGACGTAACGGCCAACAAGTAGGTTGCGGTGCCGCTTGGGCGACATCGCAACTGAGGTGGGCTGGCCGCGATGACGTATGGGGCATACCCATACGATATCGCGGCTGAGGGTAGGAGGCCGCGGCGGGAGAGGAGTGCCGTTATTTCGTTGCGCCGCTCTCCCTACCTTCCGCGGCATGGACGGGGTCGCAACCGACTGATGGCGGACACAGTGGGGCCGCAGGTGAGGCGGAGTGTCGGTATAACGTTGGCCGCTCTCCCTATCCCCTGCGGCCGAAAAGTGGTAGGCAACTGACCTGACCCGAGGAGGATCCGGTGAAGGACAACCGCAGCGGGTTCGCGGATGAATGCATACGAGGCATGCCTTTTAAGTTCTGTCGTTTCCATATTTTCCGGCAATTTTGAATTTGGAACTGTTCTATATTCGAATGTGTTTAAATTTCGAATCTCAAAACAGTTGAAAATATTAGGATTAATGCTATTGTTTAGTCACAGCGTCGATTGGAATCTGTCAGGTTACGTACGAAAATGAATCTCACTAAGGAAAATGTTCGTGCAATAATTTTCTACAACCTTAGAAGAGGCCTGACACGGCTTCAGTGTTTTGAAGAGCTAACATCTGTGTTCAGTGAAAAAGCCCCATGTCTGCAGACTGTCGAACGCTGGTATTAAGAATTCCAGCGTGGACATACTAGTGTTAGAGACAAATCTCGCGAAGGACGCTCAAAATCCGCCTTCACTGAAGATAACATCATTGTTGTGAGACAACTAATTCTCGAAGATCGTCATGTGACGTATCGAGAGAGGCTCTATTAGACATCTCAGGGACAACCATTCAGAAGATCTTGCATGAAGCGCTTGGTGTGAGAAAGCTAGTTTGCCGTTGGATACCGCATCTGCTTTCCGACGATCACAAGGCGGCCTGCGTCAGATGGTGTAAGAAAACTTTGCAAAGGTTCAACCGAGGAGTGTCAAATCACGTCTACGACATCATCAGTGGTGACGAATCTTAGATCTACGCCTACGATCCTGATTCCAAACAACAATCTACCCAAATCCGACTAAAGTTGTTCGTTCTCGAAGCACTTCAAAGAAGATGGTGGCCACGTTTGTTGGAAAAACCGGCCATGTTGCGATTATTGCACTTGAAGATCGTAGAACGGTTAACGCAGAGTGGTATACCACAGTTTGTTTACCACAAGTCATCGCCGAACTTCGAAAATCTAACTCAAAGCGACGCATCATCCTGCACCACGACAACGCAAGCTCACACAGCGCTCGTCAAACGATTGAGTATTTGAAGCAGGAAAAAGTAGAAATTCTTGACCATCCTCCATACAGTCCTGACCTAAGCCCTAACGATTTCTTTACATTTCCTAAAATTAAGAAAAGTCTTCGTGGTCAAAGGTTCCAGTCCGGTGAAGAAGCAGTCGACGCTTTTAAGTCAGCCATTTTGAACACCCCCACTTTAGAGTGGAATAAATGTTATAATAACTGGTTTGAGCGAATGGAAAAGTATAGTAAGCTACGTGGTGAATACTTTGAAAAACAATAAAAAGTACTATAAGGTTCTAGTTGTGCTTTTTTCTTCAAACGACAAAACTTAAAAGGCATGCCTCGTACACATGCCTGTGTTCCCGCCATAAGTGACGTAAGAGGACACCGTGGCGTTTTAGTGGGTTCGAGTCCCACATTTTTTTTTTTTTTTTTTTTTTTTTATTTGTTATAGGCTCGCGTTTGACCACTATCTCGCCTGATGTTAAGTGATGATGTGGTCGAAGGTGAAGCACGCTTGCCTAGAAGTAACCTATTCACTCTTGACTTGAAGACCCCTAGGTTGTAGCTATCGGGAAACAAAGACGCCGGCAGGGAATTCCACTCCTTAGCTGTACGCACAATGAAAGTATTTTCGAAACGCTTTGTGCGTATGGGTGGGATATCAACCATGTAACGATGGCGCATTGCCGTACGTCTTGTAGTCCGATGATGGAAAGGGCTAGGCGGAATCAAATTGTGCAGTTCCATCGCACACTCCCCGAAATGTAACCGATAGAAAACCGACAGGCTGGCAACTCGTCGTCGGTGTTCAAGGCTCTGGAGCTTTGAGTCGACCAGCGCATCATTGCCGATAAGTCTCCTGGCCCGTCTGTCAATCGACTCAAGTGCGTCAAGTTGGTACCTGGCAGATCCGTCCCAGAGGTGAGAGCAGTACTCCATGCATGACCGAACTTGCGCTTTATACAAGTTGAGCAGCTGTTCAGGCGTGAAGTACCATCTCACCTTCGCAAGGATCCCTAACTTTTTTGCAGCTAATTGAGCCTTTGCCTCAATGAAAGGACCAAAATTGACATTTCTGCACTATCTCCCCGTGGTAGCGCAGTATGCATAGAATCGCTGGCAGAATTTAGTCTATACTTCTATATATACTTATAATAATAATATTATAAAGAGGAAAGATTTGTATTTTTGTATGTAACGAATAAAGTTAAAAACTTCAGAACCGATTTCAAAAATTCTTTCACCGTTGGGAAGCTACACTAACCCCGGGTGATATAGGCAAATTTTGATCCCTATGTTCCCACGGGAACGGGAACTACGCGGGTGAAACTGCGAGGCGTCGGCTAGTCATCTATAAAATTAAATCTGAAATTCACAACTGTAATTTACATTTAGAATCGAAGCCAAGCGACACGTGAGTTTGAATGTACCCAAATACTGGGTTGTGGAGGTCAGATAGGCTTGCTTCTTAAATAAAAACTTTTTTACAGGAAAAAACAGCCGAATTCCAAGTAAAAACACTATAAAGTGAAAAGTCAATTCGGCAGTCGGCACACCTGTTTTCGTGTCTTCGTTTTTGACACTGACTTCCGAAACTGAAGTTATTTTTCTCTTTGTGGTGTTTTTATTTGGAAGTCTTTTTTTCCTTTAGGTTGCGAAAATAAAAAGCATATTATTTTTCACAATTTATTATGATAAAACGAAATAAGTAAATAAATATACGCTTTATATAATATAGAACCTTGTTCCAGCACCATAAGGTTTAAATTCGACGTAAGAGCGGTGAAATTATACAGGCTGATTATATTTTTAACTTTTAAAAACAACACTTTCATGGGGAGTCGTGAATATTCATTTTTTAAGGCTTTAATAAATAAAATATTTTTGAGACATATTTTTTTTCTCTGCTATAACAACACCGCTCGTTGTTAGCATTCATTAAGTGAAAAATAAAAAATGATAATACATAAGTTTAAAAATAAAATATTTTAACTCTGTGCTAGTGAGAAATCATAGTTTAATTATAGCTTTTTATAATGTCACTGTGTAACAATTAAGGAAAAAAAGAAAATCAAAATCATTCAAAAAGATAGTGTACTCGGAGTAGAATAAAAATGGAGTCGTTTCTCAGAAAAATAAAAAGATTAAATTGGCTCAATTTTTATAAATGTGGATAGAAAATGTTTAATAAAAGGATCATTGAATGATTTTAATTAGACATTTCTTATTTGCAACTACAATATTTAGGAATGCATTTTGCATATTTTTTATTTATTGATAGTGCACAAAATTAAAGAATTCTTCAAAACTGATTTCTGGTGTTCACAAAAATAATAACGCGATATAGGCATAATATAAAATACCTACAAATTTACACATGATAAAAGATCTTAAAACTATGAAATAAAATATGTATTCAATAATAATATAAGTAAAAACACAAAAAAGCAAAATCTTATTTACAATAAGTAATAAAGTTTGCATTTAAGCTTACTGGCCGTCAAAATGCGTGTTTAACAATAATTTAAAATAAGTACAGGTTTATTTGTGTTAAAAAAGAAACAATTCGAATATTTTGTTTTTGGAACGATGTTTAACGTGGCTTGCGGTAGGAGTAGCCTGATAGAAATCGTTACGTCACGAAAAACCGTTACGCAGTCTCGAGACGTTCGATACCATCCGGCTCGCGCAAGCGCTGGCCGTATACTAACCCTCAGTTTCCCAGCTCAAAATTATCGCAGAATTAATGTGACAAATTGTCAAGCACGCGTTATCTGCTGTGATTGGCTGTTAAAAAATCATTCAACCAATCACAGCAGATAACGCGTGCTTGACAATTTGTCACATTAATTGTGCGTAATTTTGAGCTGGGAAACTGAGGGTTAGTGTAAGTCATGTGTGTGTCATGTGTAAGTTTTGTCTGGTTATCCTAATCTTTTGTCTGAAAAATATTCGATTTATTTCGTATTAAGAAATTAGTCAAAGAAAAGTCATAGTTAGTGTATTGTTTTTGAGATCAAAATCACGTAAAAACGATTAGAGAGAGAGAGGAATACCAATTGAGATCATAATTTATTACTGAAAGGTACACAAACTTATTTAATCTAAACACATTTTGATAATTTTTCAGGATATTCTGTTTACAAAAATCACAGGACGTTTTCAAATAATTCTAACTAGGTATTTATTTTTTTATTTTTTTTTCTCATTAGTACTAAATAATTTCTGAAATACTGGCCCCAAATGTTATTGCTTATTAAAATCTATTCTAAATCTATTTATTATAATAATATGCTACAAAACTTAAATATATTATTTTAAAATAACTAATTAAGTACATAAACTTTTGAAACAAAACAAGTTACTATAAAAATTATGAAAAAGCATTATTTAGTACAAAAATAGGAATTTTTAAATTAATACTAATATTGCCACTACTGCCCTGTATATTTTAATATATGTTTTTTTACAATTAACGGAACTATTTTTGAGCATTATTATACAATATTACAAAAATTAATCCGTAAACCATATATTTTTACAAAGCACAATTTTATTAATTTATTTTTGTCTTAGTTTAACTTATCTCATGGTTTACGATTACCTAAGGCTAATTTTAAATAATATCTTGATCAGAGATCTAGCTAAAAAGCATACTTGCTTAAAAACCTAATAATGTATCGTTTACTTTGTGAATTTGTCTTCATTCGATGACAACATCAACCCCGAGTTTCTCACCTCTAAATTATCGCAGAATTAATGTGACGAATTGTCAAGCACGCGTTATACGCTGTGATTGGCTGTTGAAAATTCATTCAATCAATCACAGCAGATAACGCGTGCTTGACAATTTGTCACATTAATTCTGCGATAATTTAGAGGTGGGAAACTCGGGGCAAGTTTCTCAATCCTCTTAGGGTCAAAGCACACTCAGACAACAGTATGCAAGCAAGTCAGATTAAAATTCACACAATTTTATCAGGATATGCAAAGACGACGAATTAGACGCGTCGCTTCGACTCAACTTTACATAGTCGAAGCGGCGCGTCAAATTCTGTAGGACATGCGCAAATTTGCGAGTCGACGCGCTAGTTTGTCCGCATGTGCGTATCTTTTGTTAATGTTGATAGGAATGTGTGCTTTACAAGGTGTAGATAGAGATCAATATGTTTTGTAAATTTTAAGACAGTCGCGTCACTACTGTTCGACTCTGTCTGAGTGTGTTATGACCCTAAGTTAATAAATTTTTCTCATTGTGATAATCCTCTATGTACTATAAAAAATAGGACATTTTTTTATAAATAATGCAATCAACAACAGGTCGTATGCTTTCTTTCATCCTTAACTTCTAAAGTTCTTAGTCGTAAGTACTTCGAGCGAAAATCTTCTTTTACAAATTACACATAATAGGTACAAAATAAACTAAAAACTATGTATACTAACAACATATACTTAAAATAATAAATGTATTTATATTACTGGCCTTAATTGTTTAAGATAATGCCACTTTACGTACTCATAATAAATAGGAATCGTGTGTTGGTAGGTCATCTTTAGAAAATAAAAATTTAATAAAACCGGCCAAGTGCGAGTCGGACTCGCGCGCGAATGATTCCGTACCATTATCGCAAAAAACGGCAAACAAATCACGTTTGTTGTATGGGAGCCCCACTTAAATATTTATTTTATTCTGTTTCTAGTATTTGTTGTTATAGCGGCAACAGAAATACACCATGTGAAAATTTCAACGGTCTAGCTATCACGGTTCATGAGATACAGCCTGGTGACAGACGGACAGACAGACAGACGGATCGTGGATTCTAAGTAATAGGGTCCCGTTTTTACCCTTTGGGTACGGAACCCTAAAGAGATTTTTTTTTTTAATAATAAACGTTGCCCCACACTACGAATTGCTTCCTGTATCGTGGGTGCGTTACAAACATATAAACTCACATACACAACACCCAGAGCCGGAACAACTATCTGTAGGTCATACAAATAGAACACGCAGCGCAGCAGTCGAATCGCTCAACCACTGCGCCAACCGTGCGCCAAAAATAAAATAAAGATTCAAAATAAAGAAGACGGTGGAGGCAAAGCAAATAAGATATGATAGCAGGTGAGATGGTGGTCAAGCGCGAGCTTATAAAACATTAAAAAAAATAATTACATACATAAGAAATATTAAGAAAAATCTTTTTTTTTTTTAATATCAGTACAACAAGCCCAAACACGAAGGTGCTATCTTGTTTTATTGAGGAGTTGCTATGGCCACCTTCCGGATTGTAAGACAGAGCGAGCTTATTGCCATCATATGGGCATAAATACAGACTCCGAACTGGGGGATTCCAGGTGGAAAACACTTTGCTCGACCGAAGGACCAAATGCTGAGCAGAAGCGTTTGCAACCACTATATTAATGAAGCATTCAACAATATTAAGCGTCAAATCCATACTGTACAAAAGTAACTCTGTCTGTCTGTTGACTTTTCACGCTTAAGGTTGCACTAGTCTATAATTCTTCCATACAAACGTAGTCTAGGGATCACTCCACTGTTTGACGGTGTACATTCAAAATAAAAAAAATGATATCAATTAGTCTAATCATAATCTAGCCCTGTATGAAAACAAAAAAGTAAAAAAAAAATTGTTTAAAGTTATGATCGTCGAAAGTTCCATATTACTATTAACACTAATTTTAATGCATCTTTGGGCGGAAATAAATACCATAAGAAGAAGGAAAATTGCAAAACAGCCACCATACAGGGATAGATTACTAACTTCAACAATGCAAATAATTTTATTTTGAAAATATACATTAGCTAGTTTTGTCATGATATCTGTCATAGACTAATTACGTGTTACTTGGTTACCGTTGTTGACTGGATATGTAATTCAATATAATACTGCTATCAAGTAATAATATGTTTTAATTCATATATAACAATATCCATAGTCCTAAAGGTCTTTTTATAAAATTTCGCGCGCTCGTTTTCGTCCTAAATCATCATCCATTTCGCTACAAATTTGCATAAATGCTAATTCACACGCGAACTAGCTTCTTACTGCTCATCACAGCATCTATTTCTTTCGCACGTGTTGTCGGATGAGATAGCATGCATTTTAACCCCGCGCACAAAATAGTTCGTGCCGTCGACTAAGGTAACCTTAAACCTCTGAACCATTTTAGATGAAATTCGGTATGGAGATAGTTTGAGACCCTGGGAAGGACATAGGATAGTTTTGTCCTGGAAATCATTCTAAGGGGGTGGAAAGGGGGGTGGAAGTTTTTATGGTGAACTAACACTTTCTCAAGTAAGGCGACCCACACACCTACAATATTATTGCGCGATATATAAAAAAATAGGTAAATCGAAATACTAATGCTACGCAGACGAAGTCGCGGACAAGAACTAGTCATCTCTAAAAAAAAATGTGTGTATTTTTTTATAGTCTATAGGCTCGCGTTTGACCATTATCTCAACTGATGGTAAGCGATGATGTGGTCGACGGTGAAATACGCTTGCCTAGAAGTAACCTATTCACTCTTGACTTAAAGACCGCTAGATTTTAGCTATCGGGAAACACAGATTCCGGCAGGGAATTCCACTCCTTAGCTGTACGTATAATAAAAGTATTCTTAAAACGTTTAGTGCGTATGGGTGGAATGTCCACCATGTACCGATGAGGCATGGCCGTAAGTCTTGTAGTCCAATGATGGAAAGGGCTAGGCGGAATCAAATTGCGCAGTTCCATCGCACACTCCTCGAAATGTAACCGATAAAAAACCGACAGGCTGGCAACTCGGCGTCGATGTTCGAGGCTCTGGAGCTTTGACGCGACCAACGCATCGTTACCAATAAGCCTCTTAATGAAAATTCCTAAAGATTACCGTACCCAACTCAAGAAACATCCCATCGTATCAAACTTAAGGTGCTAAAAATTGCCTAAAACGTGCAATTACTATAAAATATATTAGAACATAATTATTGTCATATCGGTTGAGCAGAGGATCACAAAATAATGCCCTTAAGTACTTAGTTGTCATTTAATGACAGTGCCTATTATTTATTATTATTCCTTTCGAGAGATTTTTTTTTGGATTCAGAGAGCAAATCAAATCTATATTTGAAATCATAATCAAATTTTTTAATAACCAAGTTTATGTCATACCTGACTAAGTTCAAAATCCATTGTAACAGATAATTTTTTCAGGTCACTTAAAAATCACTTAGAATACAGAATGCTAAATTCGATACTTGAATTGGTGACGATTGAAATTATCTCTGATTATGAATTCAAATAAAACTACTATCCATTGGTTGAACAAGTTAAGATTTTAATTGACTTCAGAAACAGTTCAAATCCTAGAGATTTTTCCCAAGCAATGAAGGCTACCGTTTTTGTGGTCACCAGTTGGCGCCACTGGCGAGTAAGGTCATTAAGCTATTAAAAATTGCTGTCAAACGCACGAAAGCAAAGTTTGTATTAAAATCATTTCTAATGCCGTAAAGTACGATTAAATATAACAAACAATTATAGTATCTTAATTTGATTTAGTATGTAAAGATAGAAAGAATAAGAGTTTAATTGCGCTAGACATTTAAGTAATTGGTTAGTGCAAAATATTCATAACAAAAAAAAAAAAACAAAATTGAAAATAAACTGGCATTGAAAGCCCACAAATAGTGGCATTTCGAAAACCTCACTCTACACTAGCACCCCTAGCGGCAAATTCAAGAACGATAGCCCTAATTGCTTGGCACTCCATTTATTAACACTCTGTGTCCTAGTTTTAAAATTACAGATACGGCTCACTACAAAATCGACCTTTTTCTAAAACTCAACATGCATCAATTAAATAAAGTATAACAGAATAATCGCAAAACATTATACGCCCCATACATATATGTTTGCATAACTCTACTAATATAATAAATGTACTGATTTTTATATCGCGATTTTTTTGTTGGTGTTACAGTAAATGTTTAATGTTGTTCATAATACCACAGATAATATAATACTAGTTCAGTCGGGTTTTTCGTTTTTATAATTATTTAGTTTTGCGTTTTTTCTGTTACACGTTGTGTATCACATTAATTTTGCTATAATTTTTGTTCCATAAATTAGACCTTACTGACCGTACGTAGTATAAATGCTCTCTACTACCGTATCCGATGTACTCTCAGTGTCTTCTCATATGTAGTCCGAGATGGTCGGACCTGGCGAAGGATCGTCTACACAGTGGGCAGGTGAATGGTCGGTGGCCCGTGTGCTTGCGAGTATGTCGGGTTAGTTCGTCGGATCTTGCGAAACGCCATTCGCAGCCGGCCCAGCCGCAGGAGTAGGGTTTTTCGCCTGGAAAATTTTAAGTATTGAGTTACAGTTATGTTGAGTTAGGAGCTCATCGGTACCATTGCCCGTTCGAGCAGTATTGTTAGGGTTAGCAATCTGTAATTTAGACCGACGAAAAAAAAGGAGAAGGTTCTCAATTCGACATGTATATATTTTTTTTATTTTTATGTACATATGCATAACTTTTTATAGTGGTCCGATTTCAACATTTATTTTTTTTATTTTAAAGATTATACCTACAAGTTGGTCCCATTCAAATTTTGAAAATAATATCTACACCTAGAAATTTCAATTTTGACCCGATTCTGTTGACATTAATAAACTACAAGACGAAAAAAAACTTAACAAAAAAATTAACCGACGAAATAACGAACTGAAAAGCAAAAAAAAATATATGTGGTCTCTAGCATTTTGAAGTGGCGCCAAACAACCAACGCTTCACGACCAAAGATACCTAAAAACGACTTCTGCGCATCTAACGACTCTTTCCAACTTACGTGCCGGGGTTATACTATTGATGGGCTGCTTGAGGGATTATTCACCATACAACACAAAATAGTACACCAAACTCACCCGTATGCGTCCTTTTATGCGCCTTCAGATGCGAGCTCTTAGTATACACCTTATGACAGCCAGCCACATCACATTTATGCAACCTCCTTCTTGGGCCATCATCGTTACTACCCGCAAATTCTTCGGCGCCATCTTTCTTTTTTTCCGTCACTTTGACAGCTGTCCTCTGTTGTGTCAGTTGGTTTAGGGAGTCTGTTAGAGCGTTCTGTAAGGCCGTGTTGAGTAGGAAGGATTTGATTTGAGCGTCTGTGGTCGGCTTGTGGGACGGTAGATACGGTATGAGTGGTAAGTACGGTTTTGTAAGCTCTAAAGTCGGTATGGTTGTCTGTGTGTGCGTTGAGGGTTTTAGTCTGGAAACAATTATTGGTAATTTAGTACAATGGTATTTACAGACTTGCGAGTTGCAATGGCAGAGGCTTTTAATGGTATAAATATCAAAGTAGAATGTATTTCAACATTATCATCATCATCGTCTAAGCCGAAAGACGTCCTCTGCTGAACATAGAACTCATTTGCATTAAAAAAAACTAAGATATACATAATATACAAGTAAAATTAAAAAAAATAAAAATCCCGGTACATTTTTTATTTCATGCTACACAATTTATTTAGTAAGTAAGTAAACTATTGTACACGTAATTATGACTTGATATCTTGCGTAAACACCCCGATTCAAACAATAAAGCGCTCGGAACTTTTGAACCGATTTTCATCAAGCATAGCTAAGAAAACTCTTGATAACGGACCATTCAATTAAAAAAAAAAAAAACAAAATCGGTTCATCGGTTTAGGAGATATGATGCCACAGACAGATACACAAACACACAGGCACACACGACAAACTTATAACGTCCTTCCTTTTCCGCCGGTGGTTAAAAACCAGAATGAGCAAGAAAGTATTCAAATCCAGGGCCGTGATAAAGGACCGTTTCTAAATTGACAATTTGGAGTTAAAGAGTCAAACTCTATTTTAATTCTAGATTTGTCAGGTTTTAACCTATGTTGTGGAGATAGTGGTCAATATTATGATATGCACAGTTAAGGGTCAAAACTGCAGTCACACTCTACAAAAACAGCAGTGACAAATTTTGTTTTAGGCAGAAGAATTACAACTTTTTGCGGTTACTAGGTATAATCTATTCTTAAATTTCTATACAATACATTATACCATTTGTGGATAATTTAACTTCTTCTACAAAAACTAGCCATTTTAATTTTGTGACAGCAAGATTGCACTTTTGGGCCTTGACTGTACACTTTTAGATGGACGCGTCGCTTCACCTCGTGTTGTCTACTATCAGCCCCTCAGCCGGTGCGAGACCTTATAATGTGTCTGTTTAATTGTTTTGTATTGTGTCTGATAATACGCCGAATGAAGCATTAAAGCGTCGTCTCTGACACTCATAACTTTGACAGACTTTTTTCAGTGATCGATGTGTCATATTTACCCTGGTTCACTGTAGTTTCGGAGCAGAAAAATCAGCTCTTGAAAAAGAGGTTTTCTTTAAAACTACACATAAATACAAAAAGTTCTTACTTGCTCATTAATTGTTTAGGCCTTCTGGCACTTCGGAGATCAGGACCCATTTTGATTTTAGACAATTGGTGACTTGAGCTGAAATAGAAAATTATTAGATTTAAGTAATTGATAAATTTTTGAGTGTATACTCTTGGCTTTGTCATGGCCTTAGTGACAGTTTTTCGTAATTCTCGGTAAAGCCAATAGGTACTTACAAAAAGTAAAAAAAATAAAAACCCCCGACACATTTTTATTTCATGATAAATAAGCAGGTCTGCTGGAAGAAATTTCTCTGTAAATAAGCAGCACCTTTGCTTTCTATCTTTATATGTATTTTCTCTTTTAAGTGTTTTGTGTGTACATAAAAAAATAAATAAATAATTTATCTATTAATACGCTTTGATCGACAATCTATTGAACAAGTAATTATGACATGATATCTTGCGAAAACACCCCGATGCAAATAGTAAAACGCCCATAACTGTAGGAACCCCAAACCAACTTTCATCAAACATAGCTAAGAACATACTCGATAAAGACACAATTCAAACAAAAAAAAAATCAAAGTCGTTTCATCCGTTTAGGAGCTATGCTGCCGCAGACAGATACACAAATACACAGGTATACACGTCAAACTTATAATATACCTCTTTTGTGTCGGGGGTTTTTATAATTTTCAAGTTTTACTTGTTATGTGATAGCTAGTAGCTTCAGCCAGCGGTTTCACCCTCTTAAAAGTCGGCAATCACGCCAAGCGAAGTAATTGGTTCAGCGGTTTAGGTGTGAAAGCGTAACAAACGCACAGACAAAGTTACTTACGCATATTCAATATGAATGTTTTAACAAATGGTAGGACTTACTCAAATATCAGTTCCGAGGATGTGGTTTCACCTTCCCTGACAATCTTAGATGAAGTAGGAAGGACGCCCCCTGAAAACAACGAAAACAAACTTCAATTAGAGTTGGCATCGTATTTTTTTTTGTAAAATTCTATTACTATAGTCTTTTTAGTTCGCTTTTTAAGCAGTTGTGTTTTTGTAATTTTTATTTTGCGATTATTTGTAAATAATTTATTTACAACTTTTTAGTTTTTTTTTTTGAATTTGATACATTTAAACATATAAGTGTTATTTATTTTTGTCACCTCAATCACCTCTTAAAATCCTTTATTTTGATACCCCCACGATGGGTTTGGAAGAAAAAAAAAATTGGCCACCCACAATATGGCGCCCAAAATCCGCCATTTTTATATTTTTATATTTTAGTGTAGCCAGTGACACTCGCAGGGTTAAGACGAATCGATTCACGTAAGAATCATCAAAATCGGCCAACGCGTTTGGTCTATAGAACGCCACATAGGAACAAACATACATAGGCTGATAAACACGTTACCGTCCTTCGGCAGTCGGGTAAAAATATATATCTGGCACAAAAAGACTAGACTACCTCTACAAAAGAACTATTCCTTAACCAACAAGAAAAATGTCAAAAATTAAAAAACCTCCGCCACATTTTTATTTCTTGCTACATAATTTATCTAATACTCGTACATAGTAGACACGCTTCGATTGACAATCTATTGAAAACGTAATTATTACACGATATCTTGCGAAAACACCCCGATACAAACAGTCAAAAAACGCCCATAACTTTTGAACGGCTGAACCGATTTTATTCAAACATAGCTAAGAACCCTCTCCCGCTCTCGTGCTTGAGGTCGTGCGTTCAAATCCGGGCAAGTACCAATGTGACTTTTTCAATTCATATGTACTTTCTAATGTTATCTTGGACATCACTGGCAACGGTGAAGGATAACATCGTTAGGAAACCTGGACTTATAGTTAGTATTTGTAAGTTTGTGCTCCATTGGTATTATTGCTTTAAAGCTCAAGACATTTCTTTTGGAAAAATGTCTTTACTCTGTAGATGAATTATAGGTTTGTGTTATTTTTTGTGATGTCAATTACCAATTAATTAATTATAATCGTTTTATTATCATACTTATGTTTTCATGTTATTTGATGTATTTAATATAAGCTTAGTGTTTATTTTTAATGTTAATGTTATGTTTTATGATGTTAAAATTTCAAACACAATGTATATTGTAACTGAATAAATTGAATTGAATTGCTGCAAGGCGTATGCAGTGCGAGGGTAAACAAATAAATAAATAACACTCTCGACAAAATCACCTTTCTAACAAGAAAAAACTAAATCAAAATCGGTTCATCCGTTTAGGAGCTATGATACCACAGACAGACACACAGATACACAGCAACAAACGTCAAACTTATAACACCCCTCTTTTTCCGTCGGGGTTAAAAACGCCTATCAACCATATAAGTGCACACAATCTTTAACACAATTACTGAGCAAACATTTTTTCAACCATAACGCCAATGGGCGAAATTTCTTGGTTTTTATATCACCAGTGATCGATGCGCTTGCGTGTGATAAAGAAAACTAGAAAAGGTTCATGCTTCAAAAGATTCTATCACACTTCACACTAATATTATAAAGCAAGTCAAAAAAAAGAAAAAAAAAATCTCCCACACTAGGAATTTCTTCCTGTATCGTGGGTGCGTTTACAAACATTTGAACTCACATACACAAAAACCCAGATCCGGTACAACTATTTATTTAGGTCATACAAATATTTGTTCCGTGCGGGAATCGAACACGCGACACGCAGCATAGCAGCCGATCGCTCAACCACTGCGCCAACCGTGTCGTCAGTTTGTGAGTTTGTGTGTTTGTATGTTTGTTACTACTTCACGCTAAAATGGCACGACGGATCGCGATGAAATTTGGCACAGAGATAAATTACAGTCGAGAATAGCACATAGGATACTATATTTTTATCCCGGGAATATGTGCGAAACCGCTGGCAGAAGCTAGTATGGTATAAAACGGTACGGTACGGTTTGGGCGCACGGTTGGCGACTAACTGCTGCGCTGCGTGTCGCGGGTTTGACTCCGGCACGGAGCAAATATTTGTATGACCTACAAATAGTTGTTCCGGCTCTGGGTGTTTGTGTACGTGAGTTAAATATGTTTGTTAACGCAACAACGATACAGGAAGAAATTCCTATTGTGGGGCAAAGTTTTTTAAAGATAAAAAAAGACTATTCTAACTCTACACTCTACAGGGAAAATAATTAAGTATAAATTTATTTTTTATACAAGCTTTTTGAACTTTATGTAATGTCGCTTATAATTAGCAGCACAATGAGCCCAAACACGAGGGTTATATCTTGTTTGGTTGAGGAGTTGCTATGGCTACCTTCCGGCTGCATCATGAGATCACCTCCAAAGTATCAAATTATTCAAATATTTCCGAAGTTACAAATGTACGCCAAGGAACAACAATAAAAACTATTTTACATAATACCTAAAGTACATAAATAGTATTTAGCTTATTGTCATTGTTAATAATGTAATTCGTGCAATAAATAATATAAAATACATAAACATAACTTTGAACCAAATATACAAATAAATATCATTAAAGCAAATAATGTAACTATTTGAATGATACTATTTTAATTTAGTAATTCTAGCTGACCCCCGGGCTTCGCTCCCGTCAATTGGCTACCTACCTACCATATCCTGTCTACCCTACCCTACCTACCCTACCCTATCTACCCTACCCTACCTTACCTACCTAACCCTACCTACCCAACCCTACCTACTCAACCCTACCTACCCTACCCTATCTACCCTACCTTACCTACCCTACCCATTACCCTGCATTATATTATTTAAAAGACAAAAATTGATCAGTTATCGAGCGGGATGAAAAAGGATTAAATTACTAAAATGGCTATTAAAAAATAGGGGTTGGTGATAAAAGGGTAAAAATTTAGGGTTGTATGTATTTTTTAATGCCACATTATAGAAAAACAAAAACAAAAAATTTTGTAAAAATTAAAGAAAAAATGTTAAGGGTGAACAACCCTTATCACTTAGGGGTATGAAAAATAGATAGTAGCCGATTCTCAGACCTACTGAATATGCATATAAAATTTGGTAAAAATCAGTAAAGTCGTTTCGGAGTAGTAAGGTAACTAACATTTGTGACACGAGAATTTTATATATAAGATGAATTTTTTTCCTAACAAAAAACGCCTTCATCCTCTCTCCTATTAAAAATTATCTTTGCTGTGCCCGACAGAGTCCATAATTGATTCGATGTTTTAACATAACAACATGTACATGTACACATTATGGAATGCAATAAAGTATTGAGTATAGGAAGAGCTTGAAAATGGATTACTAGTTGCCGGACACACATACGAAGCAAAGTAATATAAAGCTTATAACAAGTAAAATTTTAATGAAAAAACTATCCACTAAAAATTATTTTTTTTAAACAAGATCTTTTCGTATTCTTCTCTGCAAACCCTTTCGATACCCTTATCTATAGATATGGCAGTAAACAAAAAATAACTAGTACGCCATCTTGGGCTGTCCGCCATATTGGATTTAGAATGACGTCACTTAGCTAACCATGCATTGTCACCCAAACTAAACGTGTCATGCAAAATTTCATTTAATTGGTTGTGCTAATACTGCTTTAAAATTCAGTTGCAAGATTTGACCCGAACACACTTACTTAAATAAAAAATATCATATAAAAAATATCAATAGATTTTCATCAAACATAGCTAAGAACACACTCGATAGAGTCACGTTCAAACAAAAAAAACCGAAATCCGAATCGGTTCATCCGTTTAGGAGCCATGTTGCCACAGACATACACAAACACACAGGAACACACGTCAAACTTATAACACCCCTCTTTTTCGTCGGATGTTAATAAATGCAAAGGATGGTCACATGGGTCACCCATTTTAGGACCCACCTCTGCAAGCAATAGCTTCACTTCAAATCCACCCAAGCTCACTTTTTCGGAGTAAATCTTCTGAACTAGTATTCCTACGCCATTTTTTTAGGAGCAATTTAGCTTCGGCGGCGACACGACAAAGGGAATTGCGTTTAGCGTTTTTATTGGCACATACCGTTAAAACTAGCTTGCTGGATCGATTAGGATTTCAACTTTTTTGAATAGACTTGATTTACCTAATGGAAATATTAAATGAAAATTGAAATATATTGTAATGCAATGTCGGACCACGTACCGTGGTCAACTTCATAAAAACCGACCAAGTGCGTGTCGGACTTTGCACATTTAGGGTTCCGTACCAAACCGTAAAAATAAGATAGTTGTAATGGGTATTTCCCAAAGTAATCCATTATTTTGTTCTAAAAAGATAAGAATCTTATACATTAATTCCCAAGTTACTCCAAGGAATTATTATTATTTAAAAATACTTATTATTCTGCTCCATAGGTATCTGGAATTAGTCTCAAAGTACTACTCCACTGTTTTTAAACTGTCATGGTCACTAACATTAACATTAGTAGCGGGGGGGATTACCAAATATAAGAATTTCAACCTGGAGGATGGGTTTCAACTGTCGAGAGCTTGGAATCCAGTGGTTCAGCTGTGTAAAACCCGAAAAAGTGTCGAAAAAGGTTCGCGAGCGTGTATTAGCCCATTTTCTTAATAATTTGATCCAAGAAAATTTTGAGTTTTATTCTTATAACATAGTGTAATTAATTTGTAAAGTTATGTCTAACACGGAAAAAACGTCAATCGCACCAAAATCGCAGGGCGTATTTTAATGAAATTGTCACCATCTCAAAGACAATTTATTTTATCTACATTTTGATCAGATTTTTTTTAAGTTATAGTTTTATAAGGAAAGTACAAAAAACTACTGAGTTTTGGGTGGCACGGGTGTAAAACGAGTGCGCGGTTTGTTCCCTCAAGGTCGTTGGCGACTAGCGTCGTCTTAAGTTCGCAACGAACTATGCCTAACATTACGTTGCCATATTTGTTTGTATATTGCTTCAAATGGCGACTATTATGTTCGATTAATTTAACACCTTAGGAGGAAACAGCCATATCCATGACCGTAAAAAACTATGTTTTATTGTTAGTTCGTGATTTCTATTAGAAAATAGTTTTCTACATTTTAGGTTTAATGGCCTAAGGTACGCCTTCACTCTGTGGCCTATCCCTCAGAAACTATGTATTTTTCACCCCTGACGCAAAAAGAGAGATGTTAAATAAGTTTGACTTGTGTATCTAAGCCTTTTTGTGCCGGTGTATATGTCTGTGGCATCATAGCTCCTAAAAGGAAGAACCGATTTTGATTTAGTTCTTATTGTATAACACCCCTCTTATTCCGTCGGGGATCAAAAACTAACTTTATCTCTTTAAAATATTAGTTTATATTCTAAATCTCACATTAATCAAGATATACCTAATAAAAGTAAAAAAGAAAGAAACAAAGAGTTTAAAGCGATATTTTCTTTCTACTTGACAACCCTATCCACGCATAGACTCGATAGCGCAAAAAGGCGAGAAAATGCGCTGTCAATCGGTCGTTTAAGGTTTATTTTGTATAACTTTGCGTGGTTATCGGGGTTTTGTAAGATTTTCTTTAGCCAGTACCTTCTGACGTTTTTTTTACTTATTTCTGCTGAGGCCCATTGGCACTACAAATCGTGACGACACGGTTAGTGTAGTGGTGAGCGATCGGCTGCTGCGCTGCTTGTCGCGGATTTGATTCCCACACGAAACAAATATTTGTTTGGCCTATAGATAGTAGGACCGGATCTGTGTGTCTTGTGTATTTGAGTTTAAATGTTTGTAAACGCACACACGATACAGGAATAAATTCCTAGTGTGGGGGGGCAATATTAAAAAAAAGGAAAAAAAATAAAAATATTAAATCTATACTTAATATTATTAAGCTGAAGAGTTTGTTTGTTTGAACGCGCTAATCTCAGGAACTACAGGTTGAAATTGAAAAATTATTTTATGTTGGATAGCCCATTTATCGAGGAAGGCTATAGGCTATATAACATCAAGCTGCGACTAAAAGGAGCGGACCATACATGAAAAATGTAGCAAAAACGGGAAAAAATATTCCTTTTTGAGAGTTTCCGTTGCGTGCGCTGCGTAAACGGTTTAGATGGGTAGGTAGGTAGCCAATTGACGGGAGCGAAGCCGCGTGGGACAGCTAGTAAATAATGAGTACTCGAACTAAGGCACAGTGCGAGTTCTTTAATTTAGTCGATCGCGTTTACGTAAACGCCAATTTGTATTGAAACTGGATGGTAAGAAAACGCTGTGCCCGCGGTTTCACTCCCGTCAACTGCCTACCATACCTTACTTACCTACCTACCCAAACCTACCTACCAATTTTCTGAATCTTAACACCGCCATTCAGAAAATGACGTCAAATGCAAAACGCCATCTATCGAAAATGGATTTCAACTGAACGAGTATCGGAATTGCGTGTGTTGTGATATTTTACTTCTTGAACTCTTTAAATGACTTATATCTATTGATAGAGTGAACCGATTGCGATGAAACAAAAACGAAATAATACTTCAAGTTACGCACAATTTTCATGCATATAAAAAAAAAAACATTTTTTCAAGAAAATAGAATCATATTCGTTTTTTGACACCGACTTCCGAAAAAGAAGTTATTTTTCACTAAATGGAAAGCAACTAAAAAGTGTAAAGTAAAGTAAAGTAAAGTAAAAATAAACTAAAAAGTGAAAATAAAATTGTTTTTTTTTTTTAAATACAACCGACTTCCAAATAAAACCACTACGTTTTATTTGGAAGTCGGTTGTATTTAAGAAAAAAAGACATTTTTATTTTTACTTTTTAGTTGTGAGTACCTAATAGGCAAGTTCTATAGTAAGATATCTAATGCCAGAATAGATCACCCGTATATCATGAAACATGAACATAACTAGTGACTGTTGAGAGTACGAGTATAGTCACACTTTACTGGTTATGTAGAAGAAATGTACACATCTGCATACCCCTTTAGAGCGTACTGGCGTGCTGTTATGATAAGAAATGGTATAAACAATAAATAGACATGCTATTGCAGCAATCCCGAGAGATTCACTTTCATTTATTGAAGACTTCTGTTGTATATCTCTGAAGTTCTTCATCAAATCTTGCTACTTTGTAGAATTTATTGTTTTGTTACAGTAGGTGGCATACGACCACGGTTATCCTCTGAACACCAATATGAATATGTATGAAATAAAATAAAATATTTCGTGATAGATGAGAGAGTGAGTGACCTTTTGCTTTTATATATGTTACGGCTAATACCCGAAGTGCGGCTACACCTAGTATTAGTGCGGCTACACCTAGTTTTAGCCGGTTAGAACTAGGTGTAGCCACGCGACGGAGCCCCGCTGCGCGGGGCTCCTATTTCCGTCCGCAGGGTCTAAAGTAACCTAACACGAACGAGATGACGAGCAAGGCTCGGATACCGGTTAAATTTTCAAACCGTTATTATGTACTTGACATAAAACCTTTTACATTAGGTTTCGTTCGCATATACCGGTTTTTTTAAACCGATATTTGGAAGAGTATTTATATAAAGGTTTTTTCGGATTAAACGGTTTAGAGCAATAAAAACCGGTTAATACGGACGCACAATAAAGAAACGACGCGCGCAGTTCAGATTTTATTCAGTAGTAAGAATTGTTTTGTTTTGGGTTGAAAAGAAATATCGTAAGTACCCACGTCTTCATACCGCGCCGCTATGCGCGGCATCCATACAAATTGCAACGCGTTTACCGACATGCCGTTCGCCGAATAAACCGGTTAATTTTGGTTAAAATAAATTCTTAAAACGTTCACGATCTTAAGAAAAGTTCGGAGGAAAACCGAAATAAACCGGTGTTAACCGGTATTTTTTAAACCGGTTCCGGTCCGTGTCGGGGTGCCCTAAGCTCCGGCTAATACTAGGTGTAGCCGCACTTCGGGTATTAGCCGTAACATATATATAGATAGATTTATTTATAGTTTATGTATTGTAGTTAAATACTTATTTAATAACTTTCATTATAGTAATTTGTCTCCGCATTACCAAAAGGTTGACTGTTAGAAAAATGCGTAAGGCATTAAGTCCGCCTCTGTACGTTTGTGTGCTTGAAGTATTAAATAAATGTTATGTTATGTGCCTAAGTTTATTTGTGATTGATTGCTCGCTGATTTAAGTTGTACCACTTAAATTAGCGAGCGATATACAGGGTGGCCAAAAAGTCGTGGATCAAACGAAACAGGGAGACAAAGGAGGTAATTTCCAACAAAAAATCTTACAAAACTACCGAGATTTTTTACAGTGACCCTGTATTAAAAAAGCTTGCTGGTTTAATGCTGATTCGAATGAGGTACAACACTCAGGTCACTTTTCCGTAATACATTTTTTTTTCAAATGGTGGTCTTAAAGTGAGAAGTAATTTTTTGTAACGCTTCAAAATTTACGGAAAAAAATTCATTGCTCGTTAAGTTTGATACCAAGAGCTGCAATACAATTTTTGTAGTATTGATACATAATCGAGTCATAATACAACACCTTTTGTTTTATTGTTTTTAATCAATTTAATTTTCTACTGATTAAATTGTAAAAAATCTCGGTAGTTTCATGGAAAAAACAAAAATAATTCATATCTTTTCGTGCAATGAAGTTATGGCCATGCTGGAGAAAGATTTTTTGTTGGAAATTACCTCCTTTGTCTCCCTGTTTCGTTTGATCCACGACTTTTTGGCCACCCTGTATTTACTGACTATCGTGCTGTTCATTCTTACTTTCCTTTCTAACACTACACGATTCTCTTCTTATTTGATAGTAGTCTATTCAGAAAACAATGTTAAACTCTAAACATCATTAACAAATGGCTCCGACGGCTGAACGGAAAAGCAGTGATGAAATAAATACCTAAACCAATAAAAAAAGAATTGTCACGATCCGATAAGTAGTTCCGGAGAAATGGGTGGACAAATATACATACATACACTTATGAAATTTGACACACATGTTTAGAAGCCCAATTAGAGTAACATTATGTGAATATTGGGCAATTCCAACAATATTACATACATATATCGAATAGTTAACCACCTTTTTTTGAAGCCGTTAAAAACTAAAGGTGTCGTGGGACACCAAGTTGGAAAGAAGTTTCTTTCGCTATATATATTAGCAGGCACAATAAAACTGGTGGATGATATTCAGGATATTCTCGTTCGTTTAAAAAATTGGTTAAGTGAACGCGAATATCATCCATCACTCTATCAAGTTCTTTTTAAAATACACACTGGCCATCTGTAAAAAACTGTACTCAAAATTTCGAATATCGAAGCAATACAAAATAACTTACTCAAAAGTGTCGGTCGGACACTTTTTTCGTGTAGCTACAATCCGCCAAACCCACGATATAACGCGCTTAGTTCTAAAACAAGTAAAATTTCAAAATTTAGAAAACCCCCGACACATTTTTATTTCATGCTACATAATTTATCTAGTACATAGTAGAAACGCTTCGATCGGCAATCTATTGAACACATAATTATGACACGATATCTTGCGAAAACATCCTGATTCAAACAGTAAAACGCCCATAACTTTAGAACGGCTGAACCGATTTTATTCAAACATAGCTAAGACAAAAACAATCTCGACAAAACCACCTTTCAAACAAAGAAAAAACTAAATCAAAATCGGTTCATCAGTTTAGGAGCTATGATGCCACAGACAGACACACAGAATCACACGTCAAACTTATAAAACCCCTCTTTTTCTGTTGGGGGTTAAAAACGCACAACGGGATGCCTACCTGCCTACCCGAATCTCGCAACCCAGACCCGTCACTACTTACCCAACTACTCTCGCTCGTATTTGGCGAATGTATCTGGTTCATAAGTCCTAAATAGCGCGTATCTGCTCCAAAAGCAGCAACATTCGCTAGATCTTCAGTGTCCAGTCGCGTGTTTGTATGTAAAGCGTGGGAATCAGGCTATGCTTTACGCCTCTGAGTTATGGGCATTGGTGTTGCGAAATGAGCTTGTAAGTTGTTACTTACTGAAGTTACTGTGAGAGAAAAGCTACAAGGTGGTGTGTTTACAATAGTGATTTGGTGTGTTGTTGAAAAAAAAGGAGTCAGTTTTTTTCATATTTTAACAGACTTCCCAAAAAGGGGGAAGTTATCAATTTGAATGATTTTTTTGTTTGTTTGTTACCTCAGAACTTTTTACTAGATAAACCGATTTTGATGATTTTTTATCTGAAAGCTGGTGCTCGTCATGTGATCATCCCATTTAATCATAAAGATCTGATGAAGAACTTCGGAGATATACATCAGAACTCTTCAATTAATCACGGCAAATCTCTCGGAATTGCTGCAACTGCATGTCTGTTTATTGTTTACACCTTTTCATAACATAAAATCACGCAATTACGCTCTAAAGAGGAACGCAGATTTGTAAAGTTCACCCTAGTACGCTCTCTTCACCGGTAATGTTTAAGTTTCATGTTATTCGGGTAACCTATTCTGGAATAATTTTGGCCATTATAGTTACCTTACTATAGAACTTGCCCATTATGTACCGCAACGTGAAAACAAAACCTTTCTACAAAAAAATACAACCGACTTCCAAATAATAATACTACAAATTGAAAACTAACTACAACTTCGGAAGTCGGTGTCAAAAAAAGAAAGACTCTGTCTAAAAAAGAAAGAGTCTGCCGAAATTGAAGTTATTTTTCACTTTGTAGTGTTTTATATGGAAGTCGGTTATATTTTTTTTGTAAAAAGTTTTTCGACAACTGCTTCTAATCGTTTCCATTATGAAATAAGTAATGTTAAATCACTTACTTTGGATTGACGTGTCCGAACCGTTTAGCGATATCTACTTCGAGCCAGCATCAATATTTTCCCACAAAAAATTCGCCCGCCGTGAATATGTATGAACGTGAATTAAGCAAAAGAAGTATGTAAAGATCACAGATATGTATCTAACTAGATGACGCGATTGTATGTACTTCGCGTGCCAAAACACGGAGTAAAGTTGCGATGAATGATCGTAATCTTAGCTTTTCATTTAGCCTTATCGGCACTGGAAATCCACTGAAATATAGAAAAATGCCATTTTATGCCTGTAAAGAATTTTTTGAAAAAGTTGGCCGAGGCATTGGACATGTTTTCTTTCATTGGTAAGTAAATTGTTTGTGAAAAAGTGGCACGCTTGGTTTTCATACAGATGGAGGGACTTGCGTTATCTAGTTAGATTTATGTCTGTGGTAAAGATCGTTGCAGGTTGCGTTCTATAGTTACCTGTACACCAATACCTTTATTCGACAATAATAGGCCCAATTTGCACATATTAAGGAACATTATACCTGAATTATTCCGTGTCGTCAGCCATAAAAGTTATGTGCATATTGATATTGCAATTTTGCACATCCTTTTGACATTATAAAATAATTTACCAATTGCGAGTGTAATTATGCTATAATCCTCAATTTTGGTAATCGATATAACAGCAAGGTTAATTTCTGATGATTGAGTGATGGCCCAGTGGTAATGGGGAATTTCGTGTCGTAGATCATGGGTTCGAATCGAACCCAGGCAAGCGCTTTACTTTCTGTAAATTATTTCCTCACCACTGCTTTAAAAACGGTGAAAGAAAACATCGTGAGGAAATAAAAAATTCGAAGACATGTAGCATCTACCAACCCGCACTGGGTCCGCGTGGTGGATTAAGAGGAATGCCTCGTAAGGCCCATTCCCTCATTCACAGAGAGGAGGCCTGTGTCCCAGCAGTGGGAACATTAAAAACGGCTTCTGATGACCATAAGTGAAAAACATTTATGGTACGTTAAGTGGTTAGAAACATCGCGGAATCTTTTCCATCTCCACAGAGCACTGACATGAAACGCCTCTTTGGCTACCGTTGAAGACGGCCGTGTCAAAAGTTTTCTAGGATTTTCTTTTCTTGGTATGTGGTGTACAATAAAGTATATAATAAATAATCATGTATGTATACGGTCATGTAATGAGGAGGGATGAAACGCATGTTACTAAAAGAGTTATGAATATAAATGTTGATGGATAGAGAGGGAGGGAACGGCCATAGAAAAGATGGATGGACTGTGTGAGGAGTGATCCGAAAGAAAAGGGAGTCAGTGATGGCGTGACGGGGAACAGGACGGTATGGAATAAGAAAACGTGTTGCGCCGACCCTAAGTAACTTGGGGCAAGGGCAGGAAGATGGTGATAATTAAATAATAATAAATATATAAAATGGTATAACCGTAATTAAAAACAAACAGTTATATCTCTTTTAAATTGCTCTTAAAACAGTGAATGAAATATTCGTAGGGAACCCGTCAAGTTTTGGCATCTTGGGGTCAAAGCACACCTAGATAGAGTCAAAGCGAAACGACGCGTCGGTCTAAAAATGTACATAGATATTGATCCCTAACTCGAAATAATTAATGTACCTTTCAAATGGAGAAATAATTTTTTGAAAGTACGGATTTTTAACAATAAAAAATGCAAATTAGAAAACTTATAAAAATTTGCATGGATTTTTTTGCAATCAAGTGCGTTTGGCTTTTGCCTGTCTTGGTACCCTACACACAAGCCATGCTCATCCACAGTGAAGGGCACTACTCGCTAGCCAGCCACTATCCAGTACCCACTCACCGCCTTTCTAATGGCCATAATGTGGCCACAGATAACATCGACGCTGGATATGGCGCGGGGTTCTGTTAGTCTACTGTGTATTTACCTTTTTGGTGTACGGATCGGATTGTATATTACAGTTTTGGGTTTGCTAAAGCGTCTTATTCATTAGGCGACAAATGTGAAATCGTGCGATGTTGAAACGTTATGAGATGGACATTTTGTCGCTTATCGAACAGGGTTTATTAAATGTGCAGTAGAAGGGTAGGTACTTAGATAGTACGCGTAGATTTGTTAAATAGTAAAGACGTAGTAAAGACCACTTCTGAGGATAGCCGACGGTGCGGGAAATTAGCTTGGGTCTAGTGGGGCCTTGTAAAAATGACAGCCCGAACCAACAGCTTAACGAACTTTCCGTGGCACGGAGAAAGTAAACAAAGAAATAAAAAAGTTTATTCATAAAATCTAAAAACCCGACTGCTTCAAAGCGAACTAAAAAGACGTAAACAAGAAGAAAATCATGCTGTGCAGTCTTAGGACACATCTGGTTTTGGTCAGCCAAATCGCTAATATGTATCCTCTGACTTATTTTTTTTTTTAATCATCTGATCAATCATCATCTCTTAAAACCCTTTATTTTGATACCCCACACGATAAAACACACGAAAAAAAAAAATGATCCCCCACAATATGGCGCCCAAAATTCGACATTTTTCTATTATCCAATCTTAATGCAGCCAGTGACACTCGCAGGGTTTAGAGGAATCGATTGACGCAAGAATCATCAAAATCGGCCAACGCGTTTGGTCTCTAGAACGCCACATAGGAACAAACATACATACATAGACTGATAAGCTCTTTACCCTCCTTCGGCAGTCGGGTAAATACATTTATTTAGCACAGACTAAAAGACACAACATAATATTATACATCAGAAAAAATAAATAAAAAAGTGTTAAGTCTGACGTAAGAAGTTAACAGGAAAGTGTGTCTCACAGTTGCGCCAAAAAAGCCCAGTTCAGCAAAATTTGTGTCCGATAAAAATAGTGAGGAATATGGGAATATGTACATAAATAGTGTGAAAATGAGTAGGTAACATTGCAAGAATAAAAAATCTACTAATTATGTGGGTAGATATATTACATAATTGAGACATTTAGTGCGACCATATCTAGCTTCCTATGCGCTTCTACGAGATACTGCCGTAAGCGTCGTCTAAAAACGTGTATTGTGTTAATTACTCTAATCGGTGAGGACAAGTTATTCCATACTAGCTGACCTCCGCAGCTTCGCTCCCGACAACTGGCTATCTACCTAACCGACCTACCTACCCACCAAATCAATCCACTACTAATAATGAATTTTATAGGCAAAATTTTGCTAATTTGGGTTACATTTTTGCAATTTTCATAAGGATCTCTAACGTTTTTGAAAATAATTTATAGCCTATGTTACTCGGGCATAATGTAGCTTTCCATAGGTGAAAGAATTTTAAATCGGTCCAGTAGTTACGGAACCTATTCGGTACAAACAAACAAACAAAAAATCTTTCCTATTTATAATATTAGTATAGATTTTGGAAACCGCATAATGAAAGCTGCCTCTAAAAGCGGCTGTACCCTGAGACTGAGTCGAGAGTTGTTGTGAGCATTGTCTTATTTTTGCCGGAGGAGTCTAGGTGTGCAGTGTGGCGGATGGCCACCCAACTACGGCTCAACCTCAGCAAGCGTTACTAAGATCGACCCGTGTTGCTGTTATTATTTACGAGCTCCTCCAAAAGAGACTTAGTCATAACAGACAAATTGTGGCTTTACTAACACACCTCCCTGCTTTTCCCTAGGATAAGTGGCCAAGTAACCTAAAAATTTAGGTTAAGGCGACGACTAACGCCAACGACCTTGAGGGAACAAAACGCGCACTCGTTTCACACCCGCGCGACCCAAAATTTTGTAGTTTATTGTACTTTTCTTATTATTCTATGAGTTTTAAAAAAAAAGCTTCAGATCAAAATGTAGATAATTCAATTATCTTTGAGATGGTGTCGATTTGATTAAAATACGCCAAGCGGTTTAGGCGCGATTGTCGTGTTTGTGTCCGTTTTAGACATAACTTTAAAAATTAATTACGACATCTTATAAGAATAAAACTCAAAATTTTCTTAGATCAAATTATTAAGAAAATGGTCTTATATAACATATATTTTTTCTAAAAAATAACAAATAGCCGTTTTGACGTGATTCTCATTATAAAATCAGCTACTCAGGGGTATCTGCGCCTTAAGATAAAGACAGTCGCCAACGTCTTTGAAGGAACAAAACGCGTGCTCGTTTCACACCCGCGCGACCTACAATTCGGTATTTTTTGTACTTTCCTTATTATTCCATGACTTAATAAAACATTTTTTACAAAAAATACTACCGACTTCCAAATAAGAAAACTACAAAGTGAAAAATAACTTTATTTTTTGAAGTCGGTGTCTGTAACGCAGAAAAATGGTACCTACGAAAGACACCGACTTCCAAAAATACTTATACACTTTTTAGTTGTAACTACCTAATAGGCAATTTTTTTAGTAAGTTACCCTAACGACAGAATAGATAACCCCAGTATCATGGAACTTGAACATAACCGGTGAAATGAGACATCTGCGTACCCCTTACGAGCGTACTGGCGTGATGCTATGTTAAAAAATGGTATAATCAATAAACAGACATGCGATTGCAGCAATCCCGAGAGGTTTGCCGTTATTTATTGAAGAGTTCTGTCGTATATCTTCGAAGTCCTTCACTAAATAAAAATGGGACCAATTTCGAAACATTTTCTTTCAAACAAAAACAGAATTTTCAAAATCGGTCCACAATTGACGGAGATATCGGTGAACAAACATAAAAAAGAAATCTGTTTTTTTTTTATTATTTCTAAATCGAACATAGAACCTCCTCCTTTTTGGTAAATCGGTTAAAACAAAAAGCTGTAGAAAATTTAATTGTCTTTAAGATGGTGAAAATTTCATTAAAATAGCGGCAGTTTTGGTGCGATTGTAATTTTTTTTGTCCGTGTTATATATAAATTTACAAATTTATTACACTATGTTATACGAATAAAACGCAAAAGATTCTTAGATCAAATTATTATGAAAATGGTCTAATGTAACATATATTTTTTCCAAAAAATTACGACTAGTCGTTCAGACGTGATTCTCATTTTAAAATCGGCTACTGAGGGGTATCTGCGTCTTAATGACATTTCCAGTTCTATTAGTACATCAGTGTACTACGCATGTTGACATACTCAGCATAATATGGGTTTGTGGTGCATACCGTTTTGTAAACTTCTAAGCGAGTAAACGCTGTGTTGTTGAGAACAAGATGAAGGTATGTGTCACCGGATTATCGCAAACTCTTGTAAGTTTATAAACTATCTCGAGAAATTGTAAAATCTCGATAAATTGTGAACTGATATTTCGTGTTGTACTTCGTAGCACGACCATGAACGCATTCACTATAACTTTAGATGGTACTAAAATCCTTTTAATTTGTACTATTTTATACCACTAATTAGAAATTTTATACCTCTCAATTATCGCATATACCTCTCAATTATGGGTATCAAATGAAAGTTACTTAAGGCGCTGTACTTAGTCAAAATAGGCTTCACTAAACAGTTTTTTAGCCAAATGTATACATATTAGAGCAGCTAAAAAAATATATGTTAATCTTGATCATATTTATGGGTGGACCATTGTGTTCAAAACACGTTTTCGGTAAATTTTCTCGATAAAAAAAAAACATAAAATAACCATTTAAATTGAAATTCTAGCAATTGTAACTGTATTATTTATAAACAAATCTTGATATTAATAATAACAGTGATGTAATATATAATAATAAAGGGAACTGTTGTTTTTATTTATGGATTGGAATAAGATATTTGTTAGGATTAATGTATTTAATGATAAATAACTCGAACGAGTCGAACGAAACGTCGCGCCATCGCGGCGTCTTCTCGCTTCTCTTTCATTTCTACGCGGAGTCGTCTATTCACCGCGCCTTAATAGGCCATTCCAAAAAATTATATAATATATTTTAACTGTTCCTATATTGGCACAAATTGAAGACATAAAGGAAACACTGTTTTTCTTAATTTAAACTTTAAATATTATGAGGTGCTGCAGGCAGGGACAAACAATAATTATAGTAAAACCGACCAAAACTTCGTTTGTCACCGCTGGCAGCACCTCAAAATATTTAAAACATAAAGTATATGTAGTACTTGTGTTACTCTTTTCACTTAATACATTTTTAGCAATCGGGTTTTTGTTTTTAGTTAACATCTAAAGTTCTCATCAAAAATCATTCATTCAAATTAGGCTGAGAGCTAGTATTTTTGAACGTCAAAGTTCTACGTACACACAGTCTCCCAAAACGGTTATTATCACTTTCTAGTATTTTAGCTGGGAACAAGTAGAGACAAACACCTCCGTAAAGGAGTTACTGAGGTATGCGGAACAGGGGTGTAAAGTACCGCAACCTCTAAGGATCCTCCGACCAGACGGGTGTTTTGACTCGTCCGGGCAACTGCCCGACGACACGGTTGTTGTCGGACGTTTATCAAGTATATGTTCAAATCGCGCCGAAAACTCTGCTTGAGCGACGCAGACTTTTGTGATTTATTTCGTATGCGGTGTTAAATGTGTTGCTACAGACTTTTCAAAATTAGACGATGTTTATTTTCAAAACATTAAACCCATTTAAAAGTTGTAAATTATAGTAACACGTCCGGGATCGAACTAGGAACGTCATCTATTCTAATTTACAGTTTGGCCGTTAAGACTTTCACTTAACATTTATAGTTCATGGTTGGGCTATAAGATCGCCGATTGTGTTCAGTTTGATATTGTGTAGCCTTAAGATTATAGACACTTCCAATAACCCAACAGTTTGAAAAGTTTTTGACATGGACCCTTGATTTCTGAATTAAGAATTTCAAGATAAGTATTTGTGACTTTTTCAAATTCATATTAAGGCGACGACTAATGCCAACGACCTTGAGGGAACAAAACGCGCACTCGTTTCACACCCGCGCGACCCAAAATTTTGTAGTTTATTGTACTTTTCTTATTATTCTATGAGTTTAAAAAAAAAGCTTCAGATCAAAATGTAGATAATTAAATTGTCTTTGCGATGGTGTCGATTTGATTAAAATACGCCCAGCCAGCGGTTTAGGCGCGATTGTCGTGTTTGTGTCCGTTTTAGACATAATTTTACAAATTAATTACAACATGTTATAAGAATAAAACTCAAAATTTTCTTAGATCAAATTATTAAGAAAATGGTCTTATAATGCAACATATATTTTTTATAAAAAATTACAACTAGCCGTTTTGACGTGATTCTCATTTTAAAATCAGCTACTCAGGGGTATCTGCGCCTTAAGTTTATCTTGGACATCGCTGACAAAGGTGAAGGAAAGCAGCGTGAGAGAACCTGGGATATCGCCAACCCGTCTCGAGCAAGCGTGGTGATCAATGCTCGTGCCTTCTCTGTACGAGAAGAGGTCTTTGCTATGCAGTGAGACAGTAAACGGCTGGTATTATTATTATTATTTGCCAAATTCTACTACGCGCCGCCGCTTACGTACTTTGTGAGTTAACCATGAAAACCTGCTAAACCCTTAACAGTAGTATTAGTAGTACTTAAAGTAAGTTAGTAAAGATAGGAAATAAATAAAATAATAAAACCATTTACTACCTAATAAAATAAAACAGAAAAGAAATAGGGTGAAAAAGATGCCAGGCAGATGCATGTCGTGATTGTGGCAAAAAGGCTTCCACTCAGCATAATGCTGTGCCGTGGGGGATTCACAGCACGGCGCTGATCATCAGTGGTCGCCTAGGACGTGACATACGGAAACCAAATTTGTTGTGTATGTAAAAATAGATACAAAGAACATAAAATAAATACAGTATGATAAAAACAAACCACCCAAAATTATGATGTGACCAAAACCTAAAGCGGGAGTATCTTAAATTCTTATCGAAAACATAAAACTAATACCCGCAAAACACAGGCACACTCCATGTTTTGTCTCGCTTCCACACCGCACTCGCGTGGTGCTGTTTATTGTATAGCCTTATTTTGAGAGAATTAAAGAACGTTTTTAGTAGAAGAATTGGCTTTTACATTTTTTAAGGCAATAATAAAGCAAAACCTTGATTAATTAAGTTAATTGTATCGCTACAACCGTTTTAAAGTACTCGACAGCAAAAATAACCTGAGGAATACGCAAAATTTGAAATGTCAATTAAAATGTCGGTGTTTCTTGTCATTCCGAGTGTCTCCCAAGATATCGATTAAGAACTTAGGAAGTTTTAGAATTTTAGATATTTAAATTTGTAACAATCAAAAACATTTGCTATAAACCCGCGTATTTCGTGGCCCCAAAACCATAGAGTATCGCACTCCAGTTACGGAGTTTAGCCAATAGACGGCGACTGTCGAGTACCGGCTTGATTAGTTCGGCTGGACCGTAGACTGATAATACATTACGTATGACTGGACTTTCAACAAGGCGCAAAGTATTAGCGGAAAGCGGTGGCTAAGTCTACTTACATGGAGTTTCGCACTCTAGTTACGGAGTTTAGTCAATAGACGGCGACTGTCGAGCACCGCATTAATTAATTCGGCTGGACCATAGACTGATAATGATAAAACATTACGTTTGGATGGACTTTCAACAAGGCGCAAGGTAGAAGCGGAAAGCGGTGGCTAAGTCTACTTACATAGAGTAACGCACCCGTTACGGAGTTTAGCCAATAGACGGCGACAGTCGAGTACCACCTTGATTATTTCGGTTGGACCACAGACCATTATGTATGGTTGGACTTTCAACAAGGCGCAAGAAAGAAGCGGTAAGCGGTGACTAAACACACACCGCTTGAGGTTCTCGAGTTTGCCCCGAGGCGAGACGATGCCGTAACGATGCTGATTAGTGTGCGCTGCAATTCAGGGAATTCAGGGAATTCCATACAAAGAATACCGAACGGCTCGTGTTGATACGGTGATGACACGTTTACGAGTTGAACCTTAAGTCTTCTTGCAGTATCACTACATATTATAAAATAAAGTCCCCCGCCGCGTCTGCACTCGGTAAACTCAAAAACTACTGAACAGATTTTCATGAGGTGGCCTGTGCCACACTGAGCGTAAATTACTAAAGGACGGAACAGACGCAAGAGCGAGCGATCAGCTGACGGAGCGACCGTTATTAGTCATTTATATGCAACTAGCTGTCCCCCGCGGCTTCGCTCCCGTCTATTGGCTACCTACCTACCCACCTTCTCTACCTACCCACCTACCCTACCTACCTACTCAAAAATGTATGCTATGTCCTAATCCAGGACATAGTCTACCCGTGTCGAAAGTTATTTCCTTATCCGGTCAGCCGTTAAGACAAGGAAAATGTAATACAAAGACACTGTACCCGCGACTTCGCTTCCGTCAACTGGCCTATCCTACCTACCTACCCTACCCTACCTACCAACCCTACCCTACCTACCTACCTTTTTATGTCATGAGATGGCGCTGTGTTCGTAAAACGTATGGGAAATTGAATTTTCAAAAAAAAATCGTACTTTTTTCCGATAGTATAATAGTTCTTCTGTTATTCGAGACGGAGATAAATCGAACCAATTAAAAGTTAGGTAAATCGGTCCAGCCGTTCTCGAGTTATAAATGGTGTAACTAACCCGACATTGTTATTATATAAAAAAAATATTCATAAAATAAACTTATTTTTAAACCAGCTTTTTCGTATTCTTCTCAGTAAACACTTTCATTTGATACCCATATCATGGCAGTGCACAGAAAATAACTAGTCCATCATATTGGATTTAGAATGACATCACTTAGCTAATCATGCATTGTCATCCAAACTAAACGTGGAAATAAATTCCATCTTAATCGGTGGAGGTTACCTGCTTTAAAATTCATTTGTAAGATTTGACCCGAACACACATACATACATGCATACATTGCAGGTTAAATAAAAACTTGTAAAAAGAAGAAGGTATGGAAAGTACGGATTCATTCATAAGTTCGGATCATGTGACCTTTCAATAGCGCTTGTCTATGCCATATATTTTGAATCTGCAACAATCGCTATCGTCTATAGAATAACAATTGTGTAGAGCCTATGTATTATTACTATATCCACCTAATTGTTGTTACTTGGCCTTCCACTGCCGCTTATCGCTTACGCCGTACGCATAAACAGACTCTCACAGTGTGTAGTTACAGGGGAATTTATTCGCCCGCCTGACATTGTTACTGGCAGTTGCGAAATTAGGCTCTGCTGTATGTGTAGCGAAGCGGCGCTATAGATATTCTGATAATGATCAACTAGAATTTGTATAGAGAGACTTACTAAAATAAACAAAGTTTATTCCATTCGAACAAAACGCACATTACGGACATAAACATGACAATTAGTACGACCAAAATCCCTTAACAATGATTAAAGTAGGTACATCTCCATACGCACCAAACGTTTTGAGAATACTTTTAGTATGCGTACAGCTAAGGAGTGGAATTCCCTGCCGGAGAAGATTGAATAGGTTAGTTCTAGGCAAGCGTGCTCCACCGTCGACCACATCATCGCTTACCATCAGGTGAGATAGTGGTCAAGCGCGAGTAAATAAAAAAAAAACTTCCTGATTTCCATGTCCATATCCGATTCTTATCAAGCGCGAACAGAAAATCCCCTAAGAAAAACTTAAACACACTTTCCATAATGTAGCGATTCAAAATCAAAATACATTTAAATAAGGCTGATGACCTACAAAAAAACAGCCTGCCACCACTTAGAAATAGCGCAACAATCTCCACAGCAAAAATTTGATTCAATAGTTCCGCAGTGGAGCCTACGACCACTGAAACAACGAAGCTGTGTTCTTATCCTGATAAAAATCACCATTAGTTAACACATGCGGTCTTCGAGAGCGTTAAGATATAATCTCTCACACACCAGATGTGTATCGCGATAAATTATAGCTTATAGCTTGTAGTATCGTTCGGGCGATCTGTGACGGTAGTACGAAAATGTTTGTATGGTTACTGAGAGGTTTAAATAGTTTAATGTTGACTTTTAAACGGTACTGTTGAGATGACGTCCTGGGTTCGATTCCTGGGTCGGGCATAGTATTATTGGGTTTTTCCATCTGGAATTTCTCAGTAAATGCCTGGAGTCTGGATTTTATCCCTGGTTACATTCAAAGCCCATGGTTCATGTCCCCATTAAATATGACAAAGAGAATTTAATAAAATAATTAGAATTCATTTCCGTTGTCCCCGTACGCTGTCCCCATTAATTTATTGAAATATTTGATTTACAAATTATGGCCGTTGTCCCCGTTGCGTTAAAATGATGAGAAGGCCTTAATAGAGAGATTAACCGTATGGTGTCGGAAGTAAATAATAGCACTTTCCCATATCAACCCGTGGGTGACGTAAGAGGCGACTAAGGGACTTACCAGAGAAAGGGCATATTTTCAGAGAATGGGCAGCAGCATTCTCTGTGCACTGTAACAACAAATTTTATTGCGGATGCCAACCCGCCTGCCAAGTGTGGCGATTATGGCAAACTCTCCACAAACATGGAAAGCACAACAAGAAAATGGCCCGGCAGCTTGCCTACCCTCGATTACGGTAGCGGTCGAGGTTGCAAAGATTCCCCGGACGAGAGTAGGCTACGTAAACTCAAACCGACTACTGGCCCTGGCAACATATAACACGCATACATTCCGGCATTTCCGGACCGACGAGAAGATCACCGAACTTGAGGAAGAATTGAGCGGATTACGATGGCGTATCATAGGGTTATCTGAAGTCCGAAAAGAGTAGGGGTAGGACTCGATAATCCTTAAATCCGGTAGCCTGCTCTATTTCTGGGAGGATGACCAGCAGTCCCAGGGTGGTGACGGGTTTATCGTCTATAAGTCCCTCGTGAACAACGTAGTGAAGATCGAGAGTGTCGACCAGGGTGGCGTACCTTATACTCAGAATATCCTCAAGGTATTCGTTGAAGGGCATTCAGGTCTAAGCCCTGACCTCGGCACAACCCGACAACGAAGTAGTGACCAAGTATGAGGATGTCTCTAGAGACATGCATGGTCATAATGACTTCAACGCAAAACTGGACAAACGAGACGATGATGAGCTGCAAGTGGGGAAATTTGGATTTGGACAGTTTTATGGAGAAGGAGGGCCTCTATATGATGAGATCCTTCTTAAAAAAAGCGTGAGCACAGGAAGTGGACCTGGCAGGGCCCGACGGTGCTACTAGTAATGAGATTGACTTCTTCATATCGACGAGGAAGGATGTATTTATTTATTTAACCATTTATGCACACACACATTATATACAGACAAGAAGAAGAAACAGAAAAATAGGTACATAGGTGATGCTTATTTCTATAGAAATCTCTTCCAGCATACCTGCGAAAGGAAAGATGAAAAAAAAGAGATGTAGACATAGTGTGTAGAGTTGAAAAATAATAAACATAAAACGATTCATAACTAATAAACAATACCGATAACAAATTAAATATACCTACCGTCATAATAATATATATGTTACGGCTAATACCCGAAGTGCGGCTACACCTAGTATTAGCCGGAGCTTAGGGCACCCCGACACGGACAGGTTAGGTTCGAACGAGATGACGGGAGCTGAAGTGAGCGAGCAAAGCGAGCGAATTCAGCTCCCGTCATCTCGTTCGTGTTAGGTTACTTTAGACCCTGCGGACGGAAATAGGAACCCCGCGCAGCGGGGCTCCGTCGCGTGGCTACACCTAGTTCTAACCGGCTAAAACTAGGTGTAGCCGCACTAATACTAGGTGTAGCCGCACTTCGGGTATTAGCCGTAACATATACAAACATATTTGTGAAATAAATACTAAAACAATAAATACTAATACCTACCTATATATATATATATAAAATAAATAATAATACATAATTACGCAACTATGACGAAATGGAAAGATAGTGTTCTTTCACTCTTCTTTTAAAAACTGCAAGAGTTTGGCAGTCCCTAATGTCAGGTGGTAGAGAGTTCCACAATCGCACAGCGTGCACAGTAAAAGAGTAGGAGTAGAAGTCGGTAGTGTGAGGATATTAAGGAGATTTTTGAGATGCGACCGGCAAAGTACATCGGAAGGACGGGAGAAGGAAAAGCGTTCACGGAGGTAGGAAGGTGTTTTAGGATTATGAAGGATGTTAAATAATAGACACAATATGCGAGAGTTCCTGCGAAGTCGAATAGGGAGCCACTTGAGTAACTTGCGAAAATCTGAAACGTGATCATACTTTTTAAGGTTGAAAACAAAACGAATACATACATTTTGCAAACGCTCAAGTTTATTTAAAAGCTCCTCGGTGGCATCCAAATAACAGGCGTCGGCGTAGTCGATGATGGGCTGAATGAGTGTTTGGGCAAGGGAAATTTTGGTTTTAAAGGGCAAAAAGCTCTGGAGGCATTTCAGCGAGTGGAACGAGTAGTGCACTTTACGACTAACCTCAGTGACATGAGCAGTCCACGACAAATAGGAGTCCATGATTACCCCCAGGTTTCTAGCCGTCTTAGTGTACCCAATCTGTACTCCATTCAACCAAAGTGGAGACAGCGACGCAACATCAAGCCTGTGCCGCTTATGCCTGCCGCCGATAACCATGGCCTGAGACTTCTTAGGGTTGATTTGCAAGCCAAAGGACTGCGATCAACACCGGCAGTGATCACCACATGGTAAGAGGCACATTGAACTTAAATATTAAGCTTGAAAGGTCTCGACCGATGAAGTCTACGCTCTGCCCAACACAGATCCAAAACCCCCGTGGTACCCGAGCTTTCAGCTCGAGCTCCAGAATCGTTTCGAGTGCCTAGGGAGCTCCGTGGACGATTATAACGACGAGTTCGTGGAAACCGTCCATACAATCGGGTCTAAGATCTTCAAGACTCGTCGTACAAATAAGGACAAAAAACCTTTCTGATCCTACTCTCAAGTTCGTGAAGGAGAAGCGTGAAATGATCCTGCAATCTTCAGATGTTGCGTGTAGGTACCGACTGACAATAGACTGATCTTTAAGGCCTTGAATAGCGACCTCCGCCGCTTTAATACCGAGCGTATTATAGACGCGATTGAGCAGAATAAGGACATCAAGGTGTTTGCAAGAGATCTGGCTATTGGGTAGAGTCAGGTCATGAAACTGATGACCGATGATGGCAGGATAGTATCCGCCAAACCGGAGCTTCTGAGGGAGATCGCGACGTTCTATGGGCAGTTCTACACGTCAATCAGTAAATACGGTGCGAATCTAGCAAACGACCCAAGAGCTAGATTGACCCGATACTATACCGAAGAAATGCCGGACGTCAGCCTGTACGAGATTAGGATGGCTCTGAAACAGCTTAAAACAATAAGGCACCGGGTGATGACGGAATTACTATTTTTAGACGGAATTACTATTTTGAATTACTATTATTACAAATAAAATTCATAACTGACAGATTTTTCATTTCTCTCTGGGCACAATTTTAATGTCCTCGCAGATTAAGTCGCGTGCAGAAGCTAGAATACTTATTCTAGATATACATGGAACACTCAGTATAATGATCCCCTGGGATATTAAAACTCTTTTCACGCGAACGAAGCCGCGAGCCGAAGCTTATTTACAATATTAGTATGGATTTCGGACGAGCCCGCTCTTGACCCTAAATAGTTGTCCATATTCACGAGTACCAGTAGGAGTATTCACCTCCAGAAATATCACCAACTAGCTGTCCCACACATCTTCGCTCCCGTCAACTGGCTACGTACCTAACCATCTAACCAACCTACCATACCTCACCTACACTACATAAACGATTGTTGCGTAACTTTAACCGCTTACGCAGCGCACGCAACGGAAGCCCTCAAAAAGGATTTTTCTGCCCGTTTTTGCAACATGTTTCATTTATGCTCCACTCCTATTGGTCGTAGCGTGATCTTATATAGCCTATAACCTTCCTCGAAAAATGGACTATCCAACACATAAAGAAATTTTCAATTCCACCCAGTAGTTCCTGAGATTACCGCGTTCAAACAAACAAACAAACTCTTCAGCTTTATAATATTAGTATAGACTAGCACTTCGCCCGCGACTTCGTTCACGTGATTTCGTTTATCTTTTGAATGACTCTTATGTGCAATTAGTGAAGGCCACCAAAAATAAGCTATAATTAAATCTATAAAAATGGGGTATCGTAGATATACAGGGTTTATTGGTTTAGGACGATTCGTTATTTGACTTAACGAATAATAAATTTTAGGTTACCGCCACAAAGTAAAATCCTTTACTAAAAACTTAATAACCCCATTTTGCCCCGATGAAGGTAGAGTTTTGAACAACCCAAATATAATATTCACTCTTTTCTTCTCTTTTTAATTTTCGTTTATAATATTCCGCAGTAAGATGCCTCAAAAAAACGTTAACACCCCTTAACCATATCTGGGGGAAAGTTTTTAAAAAACGTTTTATGTTAAATTCGATTATTTACTTTATCCCCAAGGAATAAGATTTTTCTAACAAACAATTTTTTCCCCTTTTCACCCCCTTAAAAGTTGAATTTCCGAAATTCCTGCTTAGTGCTCCCCTAGAACCTGTCCAGTAAGATTCTTAGTTTTGGGTTTGTTTCGAAAAACTTATAACGCCAACCTTTATTGTTTACATAGTCTGGTACTTATATCACGTTTCAAGTTTATTAACCCAAGAAATAAGATTCATTAAAAAAAATTGACAACCCCTACATCGCCTTTTGGGGGAAGACTCGAAAAACTAATAATGACAACTTTTATTCCTTACTTAGGTTGGTATTTATGTCAAGTTTCATGTTTATTAACCCAAGAAAAATTTTTTTTCAAAAAAATAAAAACGTCCCCTAAATAATCTTTTGGGGGTAGTTTCGAAAAACTAATAATGAAAACCTTTATTGTTTATTTATGTTAAGTTTCAAGTTTATTATATTAACTATAGTAATAAGATTCTTCAAAGAATCTTTAGCGCCCCCTAAATCGTCTTTCGAGGGTAGGTTCGAAAAACTAATAACGAAAACCTTTATTGTTTACTTTTGTTGATATTCATGTCAACTTTCAAATTTATTAACCCAAGATGTAAAATTCTTCAAAAACACTAACACCCCCTAAATAATCTTTTGGTGGTAGTTTCGAAAAACTAATAATGAAAACCTTTATTGTTTATTTGGATTGGTATTTGTACCAAGTTTCAAGTTTATTGACTCAAAAAATCAGATTTTCCATACAAATTTCAACACCCCTTAAATCATCATTTAGGGGTAGTTTCGAAAAACTAATAATGACAACCTTTATTATTTACTTAGAATACTATTTGTACCAAGTCTCAAGAATTTTGGCCGAAGGAATAAGATTTTTCATACAATCTTTCAACCCCCTCTTTACCCCCTTAACCCCTAATATAGAATTTCCAAGAATCCTTTCTTATCGGATGCCTACGTCTTAGAAAGAATACACCCTCCAAGTTTCAAGTCTCTACGATCAGCGGTTTAAGCTGTGCGTTGATCCGTCAGTCAGTCATTCAGGACAAAGCATTTTATATGTATAGACTAGCACTTCGCCTGCGACTTCGTTCGCGTGATTTCGTTTATCCTATAAATGACTCTTATGTGCACTTAGTGAAGGCGACTAAAAATGAACTATTAAATTAATAAAAAATGGGGTGACGTAGATATACAGGGTTTATTGGTTTGGGACGATTCTTTATTTGACTTAAATAATAATAAATTTTAGGTTACCGCCACAAAGTAAAATCCTCCCCTAAAACTTAATAACCCCATTTTGCCCCATTGAGGGTAGAGTTTTGAACAACCCAAATATGTTATTCACTTTTCTTTAGTTTTTGTAGTTCGTTCTTAGTAAGATTCCACAGTAAGATTCCTCAAAAAAACTTTAACACCCCTTAACCCTATCTGGGGGGAAGTTTTAAAAACGTTTTATGTAAATTTCAATTAATAACTTTATCCTCAAGGAATTAGATTGTTCATACAAACAAATTCTGCCCCCTTATCACCCTCTCTCCAGGTCTTTCAGGCAAAACTTATAATGAAAACCTTTATTACTTTGTAGTAGTTGGTATTTATGTCAACTTTCAAATTTATTAACTCAAGAAATAAGATTCTCCAAAACACTTTAATACCCCTAAATCGTCTTTTGGGGACTGTTTCAAAAGACTTATGATAACAAACAATTAAATGACAACTTAATTGTTTATTGAAATTGGTATTTATGTCAAGTGTCATGTTTATTAGCCCAAGAAATAAGGTCTTTAAAAAAAAAAATAACACCCTAAACTATATTTTGGGGGTAGTTTCAAAAAACTAATAATGAAAACCTGAATTGTTTATTTAGGTTGGTATTTATGTCAAGTTTCAATTTTAGTGACCCAATACATCAGATTCTTACGTACAAACTTCAACACCCCCCTAAATCATCATTTGGGGGTAGTTTCGAAAATCTAATAGTGACAACCTTTATCATTTACTTAGATTACTATTTGTACGCAGTATCAAAAATTTTGGCCAAAGGAATTAGATTTTGCATACAAACTTGCAACCCCTTTTTTACCCCCTTAGGGGTGGAATCTCCAAAAAATCCTTTCTTATCGGATGCCTACGTCATAGAAAGAACACACCCTCTAAGTTTCAGATCTCTACGATCAGCGGTTTAGGCTGTGCGTTGATCCGTCAGTCAGTCATTCAGGACAAAGCATTTTATATGTATAGATGAGTTAAAATTCACCCTGTATACTCGTACATTATATTCGAATTGCAAATCGGTAAGTTGCATGGAACCGGTAACTTAAATCTAATTGCATGTAATCCAATTAATACCTTGTCTTGTAATTGAGGCAGTAATTTGTTACTAAGGATTTACTTTAACTGCTTAAGTTATTACGAAAGCAACGGTTAGGCGATTGAACTTCACTTCTCCCTTTCCAATTCTCCTTCCATGGTTTACTTGGAAGTCCCTCAACCTACATACATACAAAAACCGGCTAAGTGCGAGTCGGACTCGCGCACGAAGGGTTCCGTACGCAGGGTGGCGTAAACTATGTATGTATATATGGGGACACCCTTTAATTTTCAACTATTTTTACTTTTTAGAAAATTTTCCTTTATTTGTGCAAAGTGTAAAACCTTACTTTCTGTAAGACTACTTCTTTGTGTAAGACCTTACTTTTTGCCAAATTTTGTGATTCTAGGTCAACGGGAACTATCATACGTTTTCGACCCATAACCTATAGGGTACTTACGGTTGACCTAGAATTGTCAATTTTGGTTAAAAGCAAGGTCTTACAGTACACATTTTGGTACTTACAAGTTATCGCAAAAATCGAAATTCGCACATGTCTATTTATCGTTGATTTTTATACACCTAATAGGGATTATAGACCTCAATATCTGGTATAAATTTCAACTTGCTACGTCCACCCGTTCCTGAGAAAACCGGTGGTGACACACGCACAAGAGAGTGATCTTAAAAGGGTTCCTTTTTTACCTTTTGAGGTACGGAACCCTAAAAACTGAACTGCACCAGGGTGTGGATATGGAGCCGAGTCGCAAACCGTGCTCCACCTCCTATCCTACCCTCTGTATCGCAAAATATGTAGCCAAAATCTGACTGCGTCAACCGGGTACTGTAGTTACTGGGTAATAAGATAAATACTTGTTTTGCTTAATTATTGCCAAGTTTTGTAACTTTAAATTTATGTAAACTTTAGTTATTACAAAACAAACTTTAGTAAAATAATACAAAACTAATTCGCAAATAGCAAAACTCTGTTTTGTTGCTAGTAAGACTAAGTGGTCGTTCACACGGAGGTCCGTTCTACGGGTCCGCTTTATCGTATACGTTTTATTCGGCGCTGACGTATGTTATTGTATGAGCGAGTTCACATGACAGTAATCCAGATCCAGTAAAAATACTGATCTGACAAAATATACAGCTGTCCGTTTTACAGGTCCGCTTTATCGTGTAAGTTTTTATTCGGCAATGGCGCAGGTAGTTGTATGAGCGAGTTCACACACATCACAGTATTAAAATACTGATCCGTTTTGTTTGAAAGTTGGTGGTACACTGACTGAATGTGGTGTGTACTGTGAAGAGGTAACTCAGGGAAACTAATAATAAGCAGAAATTACTTTTAACTTGTATTGAATCAACAACGTGCCTGCCTTCGGGCGGCTTTTTCAGAAGTCCAAGCTAAACAAAAACTACACGCGTTCGATATATTTCAAATATTCTGTATTCGATTTCCTTCCAAACTTATAAGTCGCCAGTATTAGGTGTCAGCGGCCGAACAGGTTGCTTGTCCTATGTGGAAAGCCTCTACAGTACATTACCTCCAGTAGCGATGGATCCGTTAAAAAGGTACTGTAAATGCGGTGGAACATCACCTCCAGTAGCGATGGATCCCCTAAAAACTAATCTATGTTAACGTAACCTAAAGTTCGTAAGCCCCAATATTTTTTCGGCGAATTTGACTGAGTCGAGGTTGAGTTCAGTGGATGAAATGACTTAGAATATGAAGAAAAGAAAAAAACCCAAATCCCAAAGCTACGGGTAGATATGTGTATGTGTACTATAATATATTTTGCCATTATTGAATTACTTTAAATCCTACCCGTTCACTTCTGATAGCAGTGGTTGGTAGGCCTGTGGTTACGGCCCCGACTTCTTAGGCCGTGAGATCGAACCCAGGCAGGTGCATTACTTTGTGTAATTTATTTTATCACTACTGCTCTCAAAACGCTAAAGGAAAAAAACTTGTATGTCAGAGAACAAAAAAATCGAAAATGTGATATCTACCAACCCGCACTGGGCAGAGAGAAGGGCTGTGTGCCAGCACTGTAAACATTATAGGCTGTTATTGTATGCTTTTACTTAGGGAGTCTGCCCCTAGCGTTAGGTACCTTGAATTATTTTCATCGTTATATCGACCTAAACATAACTCTGTCGTCGAATCGGGTAATTATTATAAATTATAATTTATGTACCCCTAATAAGGTAATGTGCTAAAAGGAGGTATTGAAGCGGACATGGTCATAAGCGTAAGCGGGAGGAATTTATTGAAGATTTTCCATTTCAATTTGGCTTTGTAAATCGCGGTTTTCGTCAAAAATTTCAAAATAAAATAGTCTTTGCGAATGGCTACAGTCTTGCCAAGAGATATCGTGTTATCTTGTGGGTTGTGAAGGTCACATAGGAAGACGCTTTATGTAAAATGAAAAATATTGGTGGAGTTCATTCGCTAAGACTGAAAGTCAACACGCTAACATAATTGAGAAAAGTGCCATGATTATGCCAGAAGAATGCGCTGTGGACAGGGAATATGTCGCGAGGACGAAGGCGCGTAAAATACTAGCGGTAAGTTAAGGCGATATATACGCCCCAATGTAAACGCAGTACTGTCCGTGCGCCCGCTCGATGCCAAAATATCAATATTGAAACTCCTTTTGGACAATTTTGTTTGCAAAATATTATTTGATTTACATATGCTATGTCAGTTATAAAGAAATTCCAGCCATCAATTTTTTTGTGTAAAAATATTTTTAAACATCCAAGTCGTTTTGGAGGAGTATCCAAAAGTTGCGAAAAATATCGTGTTGCTAATTATTTTTTTAAAGCAAATCTCTTTTTATACGAAAAACCATGTTTAAAAAATAATGTACATGAAACAATAATAAATATACATTTTTTCCAAACCTTTTAACCTAGCCGTTACTAAGGAGTATGCTTTAGAAAGTTACCGTTTTACGGCAATAAAGCGAAAGGCCATTAAAATATTTATTTATTCACTAGCTTTTTCTCGTGGCTTCGTTTCCGTGGTCCGTTATTTTTTTGGGATGAACGAAGCCTCACTCATCCTCAGTGAAAAAGGATTAGGGGATAAATACTTCCGGAGATTACCCATTGCAAACATACATTTTCACCTTATATTTTATAATATTAGTTAAGATTTATTCATTCATTCACACACATTTGCTTGTATCCCCAAAATCGCTCCGCTCCTCTCAGCACGCTACCTTAAGCGCAAGATTAAGTTATAAATAAGTATCATGGTGACTGTAACTGCTCCATAAGTTATATTTAAGTTAAATAAGCGCGGGTGATGTCACTTAGAACTGCCTGAGGGAAACGTTGGCTAATAGGTAAGTTAGCGTTAAGTTAGATTTTAGGTTGGATTTTAGGATGTTTAGTTCAACTGTGGGAGAATAGGGATGTTACTTGGGCAAAAACAAAAATCTATTTGATCCGTCAGTTAGATAAAAATATAGGACACGTTTTTTTGGGGATCACCCCAACCGCTCAAGATAAAACACTGACCCATCCAAAAACCGACCTAGGCAAGTGTTGCTTAACCTAACCTAAAAAAATACCATCGAATTGGACAACGGGATGTCCACTTAATCTGTAACTGTATTATTCACGTGTGGTTTGTAAGTAAATAAGAATCATGGTGAGTCTAACTGATGCATAAGTTGCCTCAGTAATTTAAAACCGCGCCATCTAATTGAATCAATTATAAATGATCCGTTGAAATAATCTTTGAAATGTGAATTAAGTAATTTTGTGCTTAGGAGATTTGATTAAAAATATTAAATAATTTTGTGCTTAGGAGAGTTGATCAAAAATATTCCTTAATTTTGTTCTTAGGAGAGTTAATTAAAAATCACATACAGTTTTATGATCAATTCTAGTAAATGTTAATTTTACACACAATTAAATAACAAATCGATGCATATCGAGCCATCCAGTGACATTTATTTGTACCAAGTTTTCGTTATTAGCGCTTCTTCTTCTTTTCGATTCGACAGCACATTTAATTAGATTTTCTGGGCCCAGTAGGCGGCCACGCTTATTGTAGCGTCAGAAGCACTGTACAGGTCTTCCAGGGTACAAGTGAATGGACAGCCAGGACACTCCAGCGCTAGGACCCCGTAGGTGATGTTACAAGGCCAAGTTTTTTGGTCCGTAGTTAACTAAATCAGTGGTTAAATAAAACCAAAGGCTTAAAATTTCGGTGTAATGCGTTTATTGTTAGACTAAGAAATGGTCAAGTAATTAACTCTTTAAATTATTTGACCATTTGTGAGGTTAACAATTGATTAAAAACGCATTTTTAGCGAAATTTTAAGCCATTGGTTAGCATTTTAACCCGACTAAGGAGGGTAACGTATTTATCAGGTATGTATGTTTGTTCCTCTGTGGCGCTCTAGAGACCAAACGTGTTGTCCGATTTTGATGATTCTTACGTCAATAGATTTGTCTTAACCCTGCGAGTGCCACTGGCTACATTAAAATGGGCAAATAGAAAAATGACGGATTTTGGGCGCCATATTGTGGGGGCTCAATTTTTTTTCTTTCCAAGCCCATCGTGTGGCGTATCAAAATATAGGGTTTTAAGAGGTGATTGCAAAAATATATTACATTTATATGTTTAAATGTACAAATTAAAAATTAAAAACAAATAGGAAAAAAAAAAAACAAAAAAAATACATCCGACTTCCAAATAAAAACACTACAAAGTGAAAAATAACTTCAAAAGGTTTTCTATTTTTCACTTTTTAGTTGTGGTACATAATGGACCAGTTCTATAGGCTAGGCACCTATAATGCCCAAAGTGATGCCAGAATTAATTAACCTAATTAAACTGACTAAGTGCGAGTCAGACTCGCGCACGAAGGTTTCCGTACTGTTATCGCAAAAACGGCTAAAATATCACGTTTGTTGTATGGGAGCCCCACTTAAATATTATTTTAATTCTGTTGTTGTTCTGCCTGGTGACAGACGGACAGACAGACAGGCGGATCGTGGAGTAATAGGGTCCCGTTTTTACCCTTTGGGTACGGAACCCTAAAAATGAAACTTAAACAAAACCGGTAGAATGAGAGTAAACCAGGGTGAACTACGTACCTACCCCTTTAAAGCGTACCAATGTGACGTTATGTTATGATATGGTGTACACAATAAACAGACATGCGATTGCAGCAATCCCGAGTTATTTGCCGTCATTTATTGAAGAGTTCTGATGTATATCTCCGAAGTTCTTCATCCACCACATGATAAACACCAGCTTTCAAATGAAAAATTATCAAAATGGTTTATCTAGTAAAAAGTTCTGAGGTAACAAACATAAAAAAATACATTCGAATTGATAACCTCCTCGTTTTTTGGTAGTCGGTTAAAAATGGAAAAACCCGACTGCTTGACAAGCGAACTAAAAAAAAATAAACAAGCAGTTGGAGGAAGCACTCGGGTTTTTGATTTTTGAACTGGGCCTAGTACTGCATGAGGGAAACGTTAGCGAATATACTCCATTTGCGATAACATTGTCAAATGTTATCGCAAATGGAGTATATTCGCTTTATTAAAATCATCTTTACTACATATTATTATACTTTCGCGTTTAAATTAGCCGATTTTACAGCCCGTTCAACCGATTTTGACTTCTATTGAGTTGGTGATATGACAAATGGTAGCTGTAGTAAACAGTTGGTTTTGGTAACAGGTTTATGCTTTTTATGTCATCCTTATATTAACGGGATAGAACTCAAAATCGGTTGAACGGACTGTAAATAGATTTGGAAACTTGTCTAATGTTATTTCAAATGGAGTTTAGGTAAGTTGCCGTTAAGTTAGATTTTAGGTTAGCTGAATTTAAAGGTGCCAGGGATGATTTTTTCAGTTGTGGGACAAATCAAGTACGATGTTTTGTTCGACTTTGTGACTATTCTAAATAAATAAATATTTGGGATCTATTACACTAAGCCTTCGGAATGATTTTTTTGTTTTTATGCCAATTTATTCGGGGTTGATACATACAGTGTATTTTTTACCCCCGACGGAAAAAGACGGGTGCTATAAGTTTGAGTGTAACTGTGTGTTTGTGTATTTGTGTTTATGTATATTTGTGTATCTGTCTTTGGCATCATAGCTCCTAAACGGATGAACCGATTATAATTTCGTTTGAAAGGTGACTTTTAGAGAGTGCTCTAAGCTATGTTTGATGAGAATCGGTTAGCCGTTCAAAAGTTATGGGCGTTTTCTGTTTTAATCGGGGTGTTTTCGCAAGATATCGTGTCATAATTACGTGTTCAAGATTATCGATCGAAGCGTGTCTACTACTAGATAAATTATGTAGCATGGAATAAAAATGAAAAGGTTTTTTTTTTAATTTTACTTGTTCTTTCTCAATACCTATATTACATTGCCGATGTTTTCGAGCCATTTAACTTTATTTGCAATTTATCAAGATGTTATCTTTGGTACACTCATATTAATAAAAAAAAACTATTGAATCCCTGCGAATTACCAATAAAATTTATTATACCGATTTTATCATGGAAAGTAAATGTTCAAAAATTCCCCTTTTTTACGGGCATATCATGAATAAGTAAGCTGCTCCCAATAAATTGCTGTCTAGGTGACATGGTTTGCATCTAGGACGTGCTGCACCCATGCTCACCGCTAGTGATGTGCTAGTTTAATCGATAAATTAGGACGCACTTAAATCATGTTAAGGAAACATCGTTTGTATCTAGGACGAGATGCTGCACCCATCCTTGCCACTAGTGATATCACAGTTTTATCGATAGAGTTGAATTTATCGATAAACAAGGACAAACATTTAGTATCGTAAGTGACTTAAAAATGTTTAAATACAAGTTACAATCTCATCTCAGCAACAATCAATATGAAAATTTATCAAAAATATACATTGCAAAATAAACATTTTAACGGTTCTAAACTGAGATTAAGTTCTATTAAAAGATCGCATCATGTAATTTAACTGATCTTCTTTGCTAATGCAGGTTAGCCCGCGCCAAGATACCACACTTAATGAATTAATAATTCGTCGAAAATTTACAAATCATTGACGAGCCTTCGTTTTTCGGCTGAAAAGAAGAAGGAAAACGAAGGCTTTTTCGCGCCACCATTGACGTCAAAACTCTCGGCAAATACGTCACTGTTAAAATATTCATCAAATCAACCATAAATCCTATATTTAACAAAGCATCAACGTAATTACTAAGGATGACAGACGTCGCATGCCAAGATATAATTATCTGATGGTATCTAAAAATCAATAGCTACTTTGTAGGATAAAGGTGGTGGTGTATAGCGTCCTGCGGATAAGCTACGCAGGTGAATTTAGCTTCATTCTTAAAAGTGTATACTTACATGGTTTGGTTATGTTAAGAGGATGGATGAAAGGCGACTAACAAAAGTTTTTAACAAGGCAGACTAGAGTGGAAACGCCGGCACGCCCTAGAACATACACGGCATACACGGATCTCATTGGTGATGTTCTTCAGAAATACTAGTAACGTAGTACTCATAAGGCAGGTGCGTGTATGTTTAGATGTATAAATATGCCTTGGAAAAAAGGCGTGAGTTAATGGTTGTGGGTGTATGTTGAATGAAAATAAAAGCGGGCTTGTCCACTGCTCGCTACAGCAATGCTATATTAGGTCTGGTCAGAGCTCAAGGGAGCGTCTCCACCAAAGATGTGCGAGGTGAGGAGGTGCGTGAAGAATAAAATTACCATTTTCTTAACTAGATATAGTGTAGCTATGGTAAAAAAGGGCTAGCAGAGCTATGTATTTACATACAAAAAAAAGATGGGTGCGTCCGAAGAATGCGTGCGAGAAATGTATGCGAGGGATCCGGGCGAGGAATGTGTGCGAGCACAGCTAAAAGGAGTTCGCTACGCATCCTCGCACAGCTTTGGTGGAAACAGTCACAGCTTCACTTAGCCTTCCCGCGCAGCCTCACTACACAGCGCATCTTTGCTGGAAAAACAACCTAAAGCGCCAATCCACAGCAGCCAGATAATATGCATGCGAACTAGGATTTGCTTCAAATGAAAATCCTCTCCGTGCACATTTTACGCAGTAGTGGACGGTAGACTTAATACTAATACCATAATTTAATAAATCGATGTATTTATTATGGGTTGTGGACATCACTATCTATTTAATTGACCTCATAGACTCAGTCATAATTTATAATGGAGGAAGTGATTTACGTTATAATGAAAGTCACATAATTAAATAATACAAACTTAAGCCTCTAAGCTGTGACTGTTTCTTTTGATTTTAAATGTTTTTTTCTAGTGTGAAATAAACTTCAAGGATTGGATTAGCTTTCTTCACTTTGGATTTTTTGTTTAATTGTTCGAAAATATTAATTACTAGCTTTTTCCATACCTTGGAAAGGATTTTAAACTGTTGGTCCCGGTGGTCAATTGTATATCTTTGACAGTCGTTATTGGTAGTCAGAAGCCCGAAAATCTAATGCAAATCTTCCCAAGGGGTATCGTGTTACCCAGTTACTGGGTTGTGGAGGTTAGGTAGCCAATCTCTCCATGAAAATACTGGCATTTTGCTGCATTCGATGGATTGTAGTGCTTCTCTAAAGACACAGCTCTGCGCTCAAGGCTATACCCTAAGAGAATTGCTCTACTGGAAGCCAACCGCCAATAAAGTGAGATGTGATGTCACTTACATCACGTATAGCACATAGTTTAAGTTAAGTTAGATAATATATGTTCATAGTTTTATTATAATAAACTAGCTGTTCCACGCGGCTTCGCTCCCGTCAACTGGCTACCTACTTACCTACCCTACTTACCCTACATACATGATTGTTGCGTAACTTAAACCGTTTACGCAGCGCACGCAACGAAAGCTCTCAAAAAGGATTAATTTTGCCCATTTTTGCAACATTTTTCATTTATGCTCCGCTCCTATTGGTCGTAGCGTGATGTTATAAAGCCTATAACCTTCCTCGATAAATGGACTATCCAACACAAAAAGAATTTTTCAATTCCAATCAATACTTCCTGAGATTAGCGCGTTCAAACAAACTCTTCAGCTTTATAATATTATAAGTATAGATATAATATCATCACAAGTACACATCACGGTGTTTATTTAACCCCTCCTTCACCATCGCACTGGCAGATACTATCAAGTTTAGATGACTAAGAAAATAATAGATAAATCTCTAGACATTGACTAGCAGTCACCATCCTATTGTTTTATTTATAACCGATTACCTTGAATACGATTTAGGTCATTTAAAACAATTTAAAAGTAATCTTTTTAACCTATCACGACACTTTTTCTTCCAGTTAGTTTTTCATGAAATCACGCGAAGCATTTTTCCATATTAGGATAACTTGGTACTATTAAAATTTTGTACGGTTTATTATCTATGGTCTTTTTGTCGTCATGCAACCTTCTTCTTATAAATAATGGGTTTTACTTATAAGTCTCTGTGATTAGCACATTCTAAATTCGAACTTTTTTTTAGAGAATTTGAATTTAGAATGTGCTAAACAGTAAACATAAAATTAATGACGCACGGAATCGGTTAATGCGGCGGCGCTTGGGGGACGCCTATGATCAGCACTGGACGACTTTTTGCTAAATGATGATGTTTATAAACCAGTATCTAGATTTTTATTAAATAAGGATGAAAAAATAAAACTGTTTTTGTAACATAATAATAGGTCGCAAGGGTCGATTTTCAAGATTAGGCAATGGCTTCTGTGGTCAGCCTTTGACCATTCGTTACATAAACTTCTAACCTCCATGCCTCGGAAAGCATGTTTATTTTAAATCCAACATTCATCTGTACAAATTTGACAGACGACACGTAAGGTCGTTTGTTCACGAGGCACCGCACGACACGATTAGCGGCCACGATTTCTAACACACGACACACTGCAGACGGTCTGTCGTCTGTTCGTTTGTTCACTATACACGATTCTGCAACGACACTGCAGTGCACTTGTATTGTTTTATAAGCGCGTGAGTGACGAACCAACCGTGAGCCATGCGGTGCGGTGTGTCGTGTCGTCAACAAACTCATACTTGTTTTGTGTAGCCGCTAAATCGTCACCGCAAAAAAGTCGTGACAACATAGCGGCATCGACGACATAGCCGTAAAATCGTTTGTAAACCGTGTCGCGTGTTGTGCGGTTTCGTGCAATGAACAATCGGTCCAAACAAATATATGGAGCTCTGAACCGTGACCACATTGTGTCGTGTCGTGAACAAACGGTCTAAGAAGGAGCCTGAAAATCGCAACTTTCGCAAACCCTACCGGAATCTGTGTTTCCTGATAGCTACAACCTATGGAGTTTTAAGTCAAGATTGAATAGTTTACATCTACACCAGCGTGCTTCTTCGACCACATCATATCTTACCGTTAGCTAAGATGGTGGCCAAACGCAAGCCTGTCAATAATTAAGGTTTTTTATCGATATCGATATAAAAATTGTGATGCCCCACCACTACTCGCAATTCAAATAACGGTAACATCACGGGCGCGGCAGATGGACTATGCTTACGCATCGATACGTGTTTGTACACACACATACATACATACATGCATAAATATTTGTTTAAATGTGTGTGCAGTTTGCAGGTTTAACAGGTCTATTGACAGGTCTATTGACTTAAGACAACGACAGTCGCCAACAACCTTGAGGGAACTCGTTTTATATTCATCGATCAAAATTTAGATAGTTAAATTGTCTTTGAGATGATGTCGATTTAATTAAAATACACCCAGCGGTTTTGGTGGGATTTTCGTGTTAAATACACTATGTTATACGAATAAAACTCAACACTTTCTTTATTAAATTTATTAAATTACTTAGAAAATGGTCTAATGTAACATTGTATTTTCCCAAAAAAATACGACTAGCCATTCAGACGTGATTTTCATTTTAAAATCAGCTACTCAGGGGTATCTCCGCCTTAAACATGAAAGGAGGCGCGGTATAAAACTCGAAGGGATGGGTAGGAATGTGGTCTGTGCATCCTAGATGCTGATGACGAATTAAAGCATTTTAATTTGGTGATGTGCCGCATTAAAAGTTTTTGAGAGCGAGTTTATTGCTGCCCACCAGGGACAAATCAGACTAATAGATCTCAGTATCAGCTATGTGGTTCGCTCAAACAAACTTTAGGCTTTTGTTTTCTTTCCCCCTGGTGGGTTCCCGCATTGTCGAGGCGGGGGGCTCAGTAGCCGTAGCTTGGTCACCCACGGTGAAGCGAAGAGGAACCCAAGGAGGGCCGCTCGTCAGGGCTTTTACCGATTAAGCCGACGACGTAGCAGCCAACTAGTAGGTTGCGGTGCCGCTTGGTAACAGGCGTCATCGCAACTGAGGCGGGCCGCGATGTCATATGGAGCATCCCAGGTCCTATACGATGTCGCCGCCGAGGGTTGGAGGCCGCGGCGGGAGAGGGATGCTAGTATTGCGGTACGCCGCTCTTCCTACCTTCCGCGGCCTGGACGGAGTCGCCACCATCTTATGGCGGACGCGGCGACGCGGCGGACGCGGTGGGGCCGCAGGGGAGGAGGAGCGTCGGTATTGCGTTAGCCTCTCCCTATCCCCTGCGGCCGAAAAATGGTAAGTGGCGGGGCCATTGACCTTGACCCGTCACGGGGGACCACGGGTACCATACTCGGGGTCCTCTGGCGCCAATGTGCTGGTTTGGTCCCTGGGGTGGCAACGGCGTACAGTGTGTTCTGGAGCGCCGCTGATGGGGGGTACTCCCCCGAGGAGGATCCGGTGACGGACAGCAACGGCGGGTTCGTGGTGAGTGCTAACGCGTGACCGTGTTCCCGCCATAAGCGGCACAGGAGGACACCGTGGAGTTGTAGTGGGTTAGAGTCCCACATAACTGCACTATCTCCCCGTGGTAGTCATTATGCATTTCTCCACACAAAAAAAATGATTTTGTTTTCGTAGTGGCGCCAGTGACAGAAGCGTTGGAAGGAAACCGTTTGTCCTGGTATGGTCATGTGATGAGGAGGGATGAAACGCATGTTACTAAAAGAGTTATGAATATAAATGTGGATGGATGGAGAGGGAGAGGACGGGCGAAGAAAAGACGGATGGACTGTGTGAGGAGTGATATGAAAGAAAAGGAGTGATATAGAGTCAGTGATAACGTGATAGGGGACAGGATGGTATGGAAGAACAAAACTTGTTGCGCCGACCCTAAGTAACTTGGGATACGGGCAGGCAGATGATGATGACGATCGAGGTTTTTTTTTAAGCCGTGACGGCTTAAAAAAAAACTTTTTTTCCTATCATGGGTGCATAAAAACAATGATTCGTCATATTGGATTTAGAATTTTCATAGCTAACCATATCCTAAACAAACGTGTACGTAAAACTTCAACGCAATCGGTTGGAGATAACTGTTTTAAAGTTCAGTTGCAAAATTTGACCTATACCTCTTACTAAATCACACTAATATTATTTAGGCGAAAGTTTGTGAGTGTGTTTTTATCTTGTAACTTTTTAAGTTTTGTAACTTCTTCACGCTCAAACGACTGGACGGATTTGGATGAAATTTGGCACAGAGATAGATTATAGTCAGGAATAGCACAAATGATACTTTTTATCCCGGGAATATGTGTCCTCGGGATAATTTTTGACGTTCACGCGGGCGAAGCTGCTGGCAGAAGCTGGTTAAAATTATAAATGCGAAAGTGTGTATGTTTGTTACCCAATCACGCAATAACGAACTGAACGGATCTGGATGAAATTTGGCACGGAGATATATTATAGTCTGGAATAGCACATGGCTACTTTTCATCCTGGTATAATGTACCCTTGGGATAAAAAAACACTTTTCACGCGGGTGAAGCTGCTATCAGAAGCTAGTACTAAATAACTAACACGACAACTTAAATAAAAGTTTGTAATAAGAACATCCCGATTCATTTTATTACCTTACCGACCTTTGATAAACTAATATAATTTTAAATAAAAATAATAATTAAAGTATGAGCCCAAGCATTTTAATTTTAATGCCATACCTACCTAAGTGGTTACAACAATTTGTATGGAAAACCGCCATTTTTATGGCGTATGCTGTGTTATTTTAATTGTTTATTAATAAAAACAAGCGCATCTAAATACGTTTTCCATTTAAGTACGTAAAAAATTCCATACCTGATTTTTTTAACAGTAGGTAGGTAGTAGGTAAAACAATTGTCCTCGATGGATCTTTTCAAGTATAAGTATTGCAGATACTTTGGCAACCCAGAGCCAAAGCTAAATTGTGACATGTACTAGGTACCTATTAATACACCAGCCCCAGCTGCTATCTTGTTGACCCTTTTTGTAACCAACTTTCCAAAAATTAGAAGGTTCTAAGTGCAAATTATTTGATTTTTTTGTTTATGTTCACCGATTTCTCCGTCAATTGTGGACGGTTTTGGATAAATTCCATAAGTTCCTTTGCTTGAAATATTATGTTTCCATTTCAATTAGGTGATGATCTGATGAAGAACTGAAATTCTTTCTGATATACAACAGAACTCTTCAAAAAATGACAGCAAATCTCTCGGGATTGCTGCAATAGCATGTCTATTTATTGTTTACACCTTTTCATAACATAACATCACGCCAGTACGCTCTAAAGGGCACCTTGGTACACTTACATTTCACTCGTTATGTTCCAGTTTCATGATATTCGGGTAATCTATTCTGACATTTTGATAAATGATAAATGATAAATGACTTTATTTCTGTAAGTAGGTTTGTACAAACACTTTTACATGTCGATCATATTTTTAAAACTAGATGAATTCGGCGTTTCCTATCTGACTACTCTGAGAAGAAAGGCCGAAACAAACTCAGAGGTCACAGTCTCTTTTAAGGTCCAGACAAAATCTTTATTAGATCATGTGAAGACCATGTAGACTGAAGTCTGAAATGGTCTTTTGAGGAAAGAACCAGCCAGATTGAGTGGACCTGTCCAGTCAGTGCACGCATTTGTCAATAACCGTGCAGCTCAACTCAGAATTTAAGGAGCTCAACGATTCGACGAACAATACCAAAGAAAGGACATTCGGGTAGGCCGCATAAACTACTCAAACTGCCAGACCATGATTAAAACTAATTTGGATAAATTAAAATTAAAAACAAACAAAAATTGAATCCACATAGTCTTCACATTCACAACAATTAAAATAAACTTAAAATAAAATAATATAATACTTTAAAAAGTAAATATTCTTGTCATTGCAAGAAAACAAAAACAAAATTCACGTTGCAAAATATATAAAAAAAATCAAATTAATTGGAGCAGCTCAATCCCAAGCCTGTTTGTCCTCAACGTAATCTTTTATTGTATAAAACGCATTCTGGCACAACTTACGTTTAATGAATGTTTTAAATTTATTAACACTTAGATCTTGTACGTGGCTTGGAAGCTTATTATAAAAGTGTACACATTGACATCTAAACGAGCCACCTATTTTCTTGAGCCTTGTTGCAGGTACTACAAATTTGTGTTTGTTTCCAGTATTTATGTTATGGATATCACTGTATTTTTTAGGTATCTTACTATAGAACTTGCCTATTAAGGATCACAACTAAAAAGTGAAAATTAAAAACCATTTAAAAAAAAACAATACAACTGACTTCCAAATAGAAACACTACTAAGTGAAAATTTATTCTTTTTTGAAAGTCGGTGTCAAAAATCGAAGAAAAGAAAACAGGAACACCGACTTCCGAAAAGGAAGTAATTTTCCACTTAGTAGAGTTTTTATTTGGAAGTCGGTTGTATTTTATGTAAAAAAGTTGTTTTAGGGTCGGTGCAACATGTTTTCGTAATCAGTCATATAAGTCTCGTCGTAATCGCAGTAGCCAGACATCAAAGACAACGAAATTGTCTTCGTCATAGACTATTTAACTTTTCTGTAACGTAGTTTTTAAACCATGGTCCACTAGTTTTTGGAACAAAACTGACTGACGTAGGTGATGCTTACGTATTTATAATATTGTACACACGGCAAAACTTTTGAGGGTAGAGCCTTAGCAAAATAACGCATATTGCATAAGTTTAATGAATCGTAAAAGAAAATATAAGAAAATCTAAAGCTTTTATTCTTTTAGGTCATCTCACACTTGGCCGTTCCCTACTTTTTTAGATTCATCGCCCGTCAACCATTAAAGAAATTGAAACCACGTTAAGAAGACCAACGCAAATGTTGGTAATGGCTGACATAAATTTGTTGATCTTCGATAGTCGTTGGAGGTAGTCAGAAGCCTGCAAATGTAACACCAATCATGTAAAGGGGTATCGATTTACCCAGTTTCTAGGATGTTGTTGTTGTTTTTTTCTTTTTTTATACTGACAGTTATTTTTTATAAGCAGTAATTCTGTGTTATACCGGCGGCACTAGTTGGGAAAAGACTAGGTAGATTGATTGTACTAAGGTTGTGCATATGCACCTTTTGCTTACTGTACCATTGTAAGAAGCTTAGGTATAATACGGTTTATAAACACTTCGTCGACGAACAAAAAATACGGATATCCCCACAAAGATGAAACAAATATTTAAAGATGACTTTGCGATAACAGGTCATTTTTAGGGTTCCGTACCCAAAGGGGAAAAACGGGACCCTATTAGTAAGGCTCCGCGGTCCGTCTATCTGTTTGTCTGCCCGTCTGTCTCCAGGCTGTATCTCATGAACCGTGACAGCTAGACAGTTTAAATTTTCGCAAATGATGTATTTCCGTTGCCGCTAGAACAACAAATACTAAAAACAGAATAAAATAAATATTTAACTGGGGCTGCCAAACAACAAACGTTTTTTGTCGCTTTTTGCGATAATGGTACGGAACCCTTCGGGCGCGAATCCGACTCGCACTTGGCCGGTTTTTTAGGGTTCCGTACCCAAAGGATAAAAACGGGACCCTACGAGTATTACTAAGATTCCACGACCCGTCTGTCTGTCTGTCCGTTTGTCAACAGGCTGTATCTCATGAACCGTGATACCTCAGGGTTTCACATTTTTTTGTAAATTTTAGCTGAGCTAGGTGTGTTTCAGACGCCACCTCGGTTACGTTACATAATTATAATTAATTAAACACCAATGCAATTAATAAGTATTCACTAATCATCCTAGATCAAAATCATTATTAAAATCCTAAATATAAACAAACTCAAAATTAAATCGACGAAGGAGTTTGAAAGTCGAATATTCTTTGCACAAGAAGTTTGTATCGAGTATTTTATGCGCAAGGAGGTTGTAAAGCATTGAGATGAAAGTAGAACATATATTGGTGTGTTCTAAATTCAAACACCAAAACAGTGATTAAAAGTGCTTTTTATTCACTGCTTCCAGTGAATAAAATAAGCTTTTTAGAGGGGGAATGGTATAAATAAATATTTAAGTGGGGCTCCCATAAAACAAACGTGATTATTTTGCCGTTTTTTGCGGTAATGTTACGGAACGCTTCGGGCGCGAGTGCGACTCGCACTTTGACAGTTTTTTTATATAGTCGTGCTGGCGTGGTGATGGTCTGAGTTTTTGTTTTTACTTACCGTTATAAACTTCAGACTGAAGTTCACCTGCCAATTTGTATCTAACTTTGTATCAATTTGAGTAATAACTAAACTAATATTATAAAGAGGTAAAATGGCGTGTGATTCCGCCGCTAGAGGCGCTGGTGTAGCGTGAGGCACATGTCAAATTTCATAGTTTTTTGGCTTTTAGCGCGAGATCTTTTTTTTAATTGTTTCGGATTTATCAACCACTGCTTTAATAAGGTTTTAGGTATCGGCAAATGTTATTCTTCTTTTTTTCGAAATAAAGGGGCTGCGAAATACTGATTTTAAATTTAATCGCACTTCTTCGCCATTAGAAATGATTTTAATTCAAACTTTGCTTTCGTGCGCGTAATCAAAACATTTGACAGCTAGATACAAGGACCTTACTCGCCAGTGGCGCCAACTGGTGAGCACAAAAACGGTAGGCCCCATTGCACATAAATATTACCTCGTTGGTCTAGTAGACACAAGGCTACTGCTGAGCTTGAGGTCCCGAGATCGATTTTCGAGTCGGGCAAAGTGTTATTGGATAGGTTTAGATCCTTCACTGAAAGCTACACGCCGAGTGTCATCATAATTTCTGTATGGAAAAAAAAAATACGGATACTGTGGGGTGTAACAAGGGAGCCATGACAGTGACCCTGCGGAAGTAAAAGTATTTTAACCTATAATATGCCCAGGCAGTCGACAATAACTCAGAAGTACTCGTATTTTCGTACCCGTTATCTGCGACTGTCAACAAATGAAAATATGCGAAAATTGTAAGTATCGGTGTTAAAAATGTCCTGGACATAATGTAGGTTAAATCATCAACATAATCATTTCAGCCGAAAGACGTCCACTGCTGAACATAGGCCTCCCCTAATATCACCAACTGACCGGTCTTGTGCGTCTCACATCCGGCATACTCCCGCAGGTCACCGATCCGCCTAATATAAGGAGGTCTTCCAACGCAGCCTCTTTCGGTTCGCGGTCTCAACTCCAGGGGGGTGATCATAAGCTCTTAGAGTAAGGTTATTTTGATATCGCGTAAGTGACAGTTGTATACAAGTCATAAATCTGTCCCCTACACACACTTAAAATAACCTTACTCTAAGAGCTTATGGTCACCCCCCAGAACTTTATATTACTGTATCTTATTAAAGGCAAAGATACCCCTCTGAAGTTAATTTTAAATTGAGAATCACATCTAAACGAGTCGTTGTATTTTTTTTTACATTAGTGCATTTTCTTAACAATTTTGATCTATGAACATTTTGAGATTTTTTCGAATAATAGTGTAATTAATTTGTAAAGTTATGTCTAACACAGACAAAAAGATCCGAAAGGTTCCGAAGAACGCACGAAGGGTTCTGTACCATTATCGCAAAAAAACGGCAAAAAAATCACGTTTGTTGTTTGAGAGCCCCACTAAAAAGATATCTATTTTATTCCTTATTTAGTATTTGTTGTTATAGCGGCAACAGAAATATATCATCTGTGAAAACTTCAACTGTCTAGCTATCACGGTTCATGAGATACAGCCGAGTGACAGACAGACAGACGGACCGCGGAGTCTTAGTAATAGAGTCCCGTGTTTACCCTTTGGGTACGGAACCCTAAAAACGACAATCGCATCAAAACCGCCGGGCGTATTCTAATGAAATTATCACCATCTCAAAGAAAATTTAATTACTTATCTACATTTTGATCTAGGGTTTTTTTGTTTTAATACATGGAATATAAGGAAATTACACAATAAACTACTGAATTTTGGGTCGCACGGTTGTAAAATAAGAGCGTTCTTCCCACAAAGTCGTTGGCGACTGTCGCCAACTTAAAGCAATATATACTCCCCAATGTAAACGCAGTACTGGCCGTGCGCCCGCTCGGCATGCCGCTCGGTGCCAAAATATCAATATTGAACCTCCTTTTGAACAGTTTTGTTTGCAAAATATTATTTGATTTACATATGCTAAGTATTTCAGTTATGAAGAAATTTCAGACGTGATTTTTTCTGTGTAAAAACATTTTTAAACATCCAAGTCGTTTTGCACGAGTATCCAAAAGTTGCGAAAAAATATCGTGTTGTTATTTTTTTTTTTTAAGCAAAACTATTAGTTACGCGAAAAAAATCTTGTTTCAAAAATAATATACATGAATCAATGATATTCTAGTAAACATATATGTTATAAACATTACGTTACATATAAGCGCGCGCATTGTGAAGATTCGAATACGTCCTAATTGGGACGTATAGTCTATGTGTCGCATGGCGATGAGCGATACTCTTTGTTGAAACAAAAACAAAATTAAAAATGCCATCAATGTATTTAGAAAGTGTACCAATTATGATACCAAAGTACATAAAACAGAAGGAATCTCGTACCATATGTAAGTACGCAATACAATCCAATTTACAAATATATATTTTTTTTTCCTAATAATTATTTATTCTGTGCTAATATTCTGATATTTGGAGGTTGGAAAAAGAAAGAGATGGTAAACACATTGGTGGCCACTATAATGCTTATTTACATTCACACGCAAGTGACAAACACTAACTGTCTCTTTTTTCTTGTTGGTTTTATCAAGCCATCCCTTTCGACTTGTAGTGAAATGTCAGATGAATGAAAAGTGTGCATGTGTGCTGCCGCTGCTGCTCGGAACACTTTTTTCGGTTGTTTTGTGAGTGTATAACGTATCTGTTTACTAGAATATTATTGACATGAATCAATAATAAACATACTTTTTTTCAAACCTTTTAACCTAGCCGTTACTAAGGAGTATGCTTTAGAAAGTTACCGTTTTACGGCACTAAAGCGGTGGACGGCCCTTAATACTCCGCGAAGTCCAGTGCGTAACATATACCACCTCAATACCAACACCGAATTCTCACCAGCCAGGTACCGAACAGGTTCTAAAACCCTAGTGTAGTCCCTTTCACTATCACTGTTTAATTACCACGCCGTACCATGTTCAGTCAGGGAAAGGATTATACAACCAGATAACAGCACACTTTATGTAAATACGAACGTTTGCTTTCAAAATGTCGGTCGATCTATATTTTGTAAGGGTTCGGACGCAAGAGTGTTAACAGTTCCTACTTGTGGTAAGGCTGGGTTCACACGGCATTGTGCAGTAGTACTATTTTGTAAAAATCTCACCGTGTTAACTGAGGTGAAGCGATCTTGAAGTGAGCTCACATCGAGCACACTTCACCTAAATCATCACGGTGAGGTGTCTACAAAATCAACCGGCTGTACGTTTTTAACGTCAAACATCTTTAAAATCAGAACAGTACATACGGCGTACCACATCGAAAGTTGCCGTGATTACTGAAACAATTCAAAAGCCACTGCGGACTCGGGAGCAGAGTCCTTGCTAGCAAATGTGTTAACAGGCTTTGAAATACAATGAAGGATATTGAAAAAAACTGAAAGATCAAAGATCTACAGACTTTTGACGACATTGTTAATGCTTTGATTACCTGAAGCTCTACGTAGGCAAAGTAAATATAATACTAGCATACAGATGCCTCATCCCATACAAAGAAACCGTGTAACTAGCGTTTTTCGTCTGATTAAGGTGTTATTTTTATAAGTACTTCGATCGCGTTCGGTTCTGTTCCACGGCTATAGATGGTGTTAGCAGTGACTTGCGAGTAAAAGGGTTTTCTTGGTTCGTCGCAATTTTTTTCTTCAAATACAGTGATTTGTTTTATAGTATTTTTGCACGTTTGACAGTTTCATTGTACCAAAATGTGTTTCAATACAAATAAATAAATTGAGTGGCATGCCTCAAAAATTTAAAACCGCGCCATCTAGAATCAATTTGATTGTCAAAACGGATCATCCGTTCAAATAAACTTTGAAATGTGAATTTAGAGCCCAATATTCCATAATTTTCTGCTTAGGAGAGTAGATTAAAAATAACATACAATCTACTCAATTATAGAAAATGTTTATTTTACACACAAATCGATGCATATCGCGCCATCTAGTGACATTTATTGGAACCAAATTTTCTTTGTTAGCGCTGGAACCCCGTGACGTAGACAAAGAAAAAATACGGGTCCTGTGGGGTGCGCTACGGACAAATAGCTAGTCGGCATTGAATAAAAAGTAATTCTAAAATACATAATGGACTACCAATCCCAAAGTGTTCTTGAACCCAACATTCACAGTCGTGTCTTTGAATAATTCATTCCAATAGGCGGAAATGTCACCTTCAGTTTCATAACGAGGCTCAAATTGATACGTTCGTGTGTATTGCGTTGGCGAGGTCGACGGGACTAAACGGATATATTCCCGGATCTCGTTGATTTATAGTCTTATAATCGTTGGTAAGTAATAAAAGACGAACGGATCGATCTCTAGGAGAACCGATGACCTGGTATGTGATAATTGGCAATGAGCAGGGCACATTGCTCGCAGAACGGATGGCCGATGGGGCAGAAAAGTTCTGGAGTAGCGACCGCGAACCGGAAGACGTTGCGTTGGTAGGCCTCACTCTAAGTGGAACAATGACCTGGTGAAGGTTGCGGGAATCCGGTGAAGGCGAAACTCACAGGACCGATCAGTGTAGTGGCACATGGGGAGGCCTATGTCCAGCAGTAGACGTCTTTCAGCGGCCATGAAGATGATGGATCGATCTTCAGGGTTAAGCAACACTGGCTGAGGTCAGTCTGTGGATGGGTGACCGACCATTACAAACAGATACTCCTCCGTGTTGTGAAAGCTCATTATGCCATTGACCCGACTGTCTTTTGTAGATCTTCAACAGTCGTTAGAGGTATTATTAAGAAGCCTGTGAGACCAATGATCCTAAGGGGTATTGTATTAGCCAGTTTCAAGACGGTGGAGGTCAGATAAGATGAATACTGGTATTTGACTGCATCCGGCTAGACTGGAAAGCGACTCCAACAAAATTCAGTTTTCAAAACTAGTCGTGGTCTCCAGCTGTAGAATTGTTTGACTATGAACTATGAAAGTACAGGAACAGAGATTACACCTTTTTACAAGCTTTTATTTAACTCGCAATGTATGTATGTATGTAAGTGTGTTCGGGTCAAATCTTGCAACTGAATTTTAAAGCAGTTATCCTCCACCGATTAAGATGAAATTTTGCATACACGTTTAGTTTGGATGACAATGCATGGTTAGCTGAGTGACGTCATTCTAATTCCAATATGGCGGACGGCACAAGATGGCGGACTAGTTATTTTATGTGCACTGCCGGGATATGAGTATCAAATAAAAGGGTTTGCTGAGAAGAATACGAAAAAAACTATAAGAAAGATTTTTTAATTTATAATTTTATTTTTTTGCGTTTTATACTTTACTAAATTTCATACAAATCGGTTCAGCAGTTTAAACGTGAAAAGGTGGCAGACAAACAGACAGAGCAGCTTTCGCATTATAATATTAGTATGGATTTAGGTAGCAGAAGTCGAAACCATAAAGTATGGAATCACACGTGAATACATTGCGCGAGGCCGCAAAGACGACACGGATGCTGGACCGGATCTCAATCGATGTTATAACTAACTGCACATAGCTTTCCATGAATAACATTATTATTTGATCTTAATCAGAGGTCCCCAAAGTTTCTCGTCCCGAGGGTCCTTCGCCGAAATTTCCATGGAGTGACCTAGGCAAACGTTGCTTATCCTTGAAGAAAGACCCGTCTAAAAGAGACTTTGTCAAAGTACAACGTTAGCTACTTTTGTTGCAATGCCAAATCTCAAAATAAAGTACCTTAAACTCGCATATCGCAATTACTATCCATGGTGTAACCACCAACAATTACTAGTTAAAGTAGACTTCCGAGCAAAGTGACTCCGACGGCGTCACTAACGCAGCGACAGTGACGCTGGAGCAAGGGGTCTACTCCATAAGCTCGAAGTTGGTAGTTTCGGCCCTCGTTACGGGCGTTTCCTACTCCGTATCACATACGGACGCATGATACGTTCGGGGCCCGAACTGTAACTTATGAATGACAACGCAATTAGACAGTTGTACAATCATCGGCACGGTTCTTGAGCGCTGAGCTTCACGTGCGCAAAAGTGAATTATTGGGTCCCTCTGGTGGTACGAAGTGAGGCGCGGGGACGGGGAAAGTGCAGTGATTGGCCCGTAGCGTATGGCGTCATAGCCGTTAGTCGTGATTCGTTCTTTACTCTTGTTGCACGTACCTCACGACGACGAGTACAATTCCGGCCATTTTAATTGCTACAAATTTTTAAACTGCATCATTTTAAATTATCTGGTAAGTTAGAACTCAAATATGTTATGTGATTTTTTTATTAATTAGACCTTTGTTATATTAATAAAAGGTGATATTTATCGAAAATATAGCAGGAAAAAAAAATAATGTCAGTTTGTAATTATAGCAAAACTATTATTTTTCATTACTAACTATACTACTATACTTACAAACTATATTGTTTTTCATTTCATTAATGAACAAATGAAATTAGAGGTCAAAAATGTTAACAAAAAAAAGTATGTAGGTACGTTGTAGATTATTTAGTAATTTTTGACAAACTATAAGAACTAAGTTATAATTTTAAATTAGAAATACTTTTGTTAGTTACCTTTTTTTTTTATCACAATTTCCATTTCTCAATTTAATAAATCATTATTTAATCTTATAAGTAAGAAATTACGTAGACCGTAACTTAGAAAAAATAAATAATAAACGGGTGTGCGTTTTATTTGTCATAAGTGTACGATGCGCAAAGCGATCCCCACTCTTCCGCCGAGCGCTCAAGAACCGTGCCGGTATCTGTACCTACTGCCGATGAGTTTTTACCCGTCCGAAAAATAGAATCATTACGGAGTAAGTTTCACTCCGAAGTTCCGGAGTACTTTCGGACGGACTCGTAACTTCTTTGACGGAGTTAGGCATTAGACCGCCAGCTGAAGTCGGAAATCTACCTTTAGATCCTTAAGTATTTAGGTTTGAGATATCTGGGAAATATACTGTCCTCGTGTCGGTGCCGCTGCTAAAATGATGTATTTCCATTTTGCATAACACGAAATTGCTATGTCGCTGCGATATTAACGGAACGTCAGTGACGCCAGGGCCGCTTTGCTCGGCAGTCTTCCTTTAACGACCGTCATCAAACCGTTGAAAGTACAAGAAAATGACCGAAACCGGGTGAGTACCTACCTCTTCGCACACGCAAGTATCTAAGTAGTGATGTTACCGAATTACCTAATAGGACAGTTACGAAATGATAGTTTCTAGTCAGAATAGGTATTTTAACAAACTATCCCCGTACGGCTTCGCTCCCGTGGCCGATCCCATATCATCAGCATTTCAGGAATGGTAATTCGTAGGAAAAAAAGGTTTTGCAGATAATTGTAAGGTCAAAAATTTTTGTCTGACCTATTTTTAACCCCCGACGGAAGAAGAGAGGTGTTATAAGTTTGACGTGTGTACCTGTGTGTTTGTGTATTTGTGTACCTGTCTGGGGCATCATAGCTCCTAAACAGATGAACCGATCTTGATTTCGTTTTTTTTTGTTTGATATGTGACTTTATCGAGAGTGTTCTTAGCTATGTTTGATAAAAATCGGTTCAGCCGATCTAAAGTTATGGGCGTCGGACTGGCGCACGAAGGGTTCCATACCATTATCGCATAAAACGACAATAAAGTCACGTTTGTTGTATGGAAGCGTCACTTAAATATTTATTTTATTCTGTTTTTAGTATTTGTTGTTATAGCGGCAACAGAAATGCATCATCTGTGAAAATTCCAACTGTCTAGCTGTCTTGGTTTATGAGATACAGCCTGGTGACAGACGGACAAACAGATGGATCGTTAAGACTGAGTAATAGGGTCCCGTTTTAACCCTTTGGGTACGGAACTTTAAAATTGTTTTTTTTTTCAACATAAACGGTTTGGATTCCTGGCTACGAATATTGATTTAAAAAAAAAACAATGATGCAATTTTGATTATGTGCAGTAGTATCTGATCTACACACCACTTGGAAAACTCACCTTTTATACGAAGTTACGATTTTTAAACATATTTTATTCTATATATTTTTTTCAATCCGGGGCCGGTCGCTAGTTTATGCTATAAATATCATAGACAGAACACTTACCAACTCCTCTTGGTCGTCTTCTGGGTGTCGGTGGCCGTTTCAAGCTCAGGTCTACTGGTTCCAACTGGATTGGGGGCCCACAAGCCTGCAACAACACATTACAACTTCTCATTATACTTTGTAAACATTAAAAGTCAATACCATTTTTGAGGGTTGCAGAACTAAATTGCAAAAATATAATTTTTTTGTTCATAAAATTTATACAGCAAGAGCACAGTGTGCGTGGCGCCGACCGGTGCTGCGCAAGCACGGCAGCTGGACGAGTATGTGTGTGCATAAATTGTGTGAAAAAAATCGACTGGTCGTGCGCAGTTTAATGCCCGCACCAGTCCATCACCAAACGTCTAAAAGATATAATAAATAGAGCTTTATTTATTACTCATAAAGGTACACATTTCAGTGACAGAATAAAAAAAAAACACACCGCGGTGTGTCGTGCTGCAATACGAATGTGCGAGACTTTTGCTCATCATGATAGGTATGTGTGCATTACATGGTGGAGATAAGGGTTAATATGCTATGTACGTTTTAGAATGATGTTTCGCTTTGACTCTTAGTGTGCTTTGTTTAGTTTTTTCAGACAAAGAGCGGTCACGCGGTCAAGCGTTCAAGAGGTCAGTTTTGCGGTCGAGCGTGCAGTTGCGAACCCCGCTCTTGGACGGTCTACACGGTACGACTATTGTCACCATGTTTTTTAACAATAGTTCCTCATCGGAAGTACATTTTTTTATTTTGTGGTCATTATCAGCATCACGCCGGAAAACTTGTCTGCGTATCTGCGTGCACCCAGTAAATAAGAATAACATGGATAATTTCATAGACTTTTTCTAAATGTTTTAATGATGAAGAAATTCCAACAACAATTTCCAACCATTCTTTTGCTACTTTGCCTCGGTTTTTATAATCGTTATCCTTCGCATCGGATAAAAAACGCCTTTCACGTACTTACATAATTAGCTTTTCAGCCTCCATCTTCCTTTCAATTGGGCACCGAAACAGCAGTGAACGCGCGAACGCGTGCGTTCTGGTTGACCGTCGCGGTCAGAATGTCTCCAGTGTGGGTATATCTATATAACGTAACACAACGAACGCAAAACTGACCTCTTGAACGCTTGACCGCGTGACCGCTCTCTGTCTGATAAACCCTAAGACGATGATGATGATTCTCGTAAACCAATCTATACAATAGCTAGCAAAACTTGTATTTTATACGTCTTACAATTCATATTTTACAAAACCCCACGGAATCTGCGTCATGCGTGGTTTGATACCTTCCTCTATTTTCTGCCTCGAACCAATCCTAAGGATACTTGAGAAATACGAAATTCAATGTGCAACCACCGTGTTGCCGAATGTGAAAATTCGATTGATTACTATAAAAAACCTGCAATGTTGTAGTTAGGGTTGCCAGTTGAACAGTTTTATGTTTAAATTTTTTAACAAGAAACGGATTTAATTACCTCATTCAATTTATTATTTGACTTTCATTGTGCGTTCAGCTAAGATAGGGAGCCGGAGTCTGTGTTTCCTGATAGCTACAAAGTGGCGGTCTTCAAGTCGAGAGAATAGGTTACTTCTAGGCTGACGTGCTCCATCGCTGAAAACATCATCGCTAACTATCAAGTGAGATGGGGGTCAAACGCGAGCCAAATAACATTAATAAAAAAATCTTTTAGGCAGAGCCACGAAATTGACATCAAGCGACAACGCACAACGTACCGTCGTAATTTTTTGCGTAATAAAAATGCGGTCTATCTACTAACGGTGCTTATCAGCCTAACAAGTAGCGCCTCAGGCCTAGGAAAGCCTAACCCGAGTAAAGAATGAATTATGCAAGACCGTGGCGGGCGCGAATCGAGCCCCGTGCGGCGACCGCATCCGCGCGCCTCGTCCGGGACGCGGACGCCGCACGATTTATAGCATAAGCCAAATCATATAAAAAAGTTAATTAAAAATATCAAAAAACCCAGAAGAAAATCATGCTGTGCAGTCGGAGGCTACATATTCGCGAGCTGGCTTACCAAAACTAGATGTATTATATTTAATTAACTTTTTTTTATCGAATTAGGTACATTTTAACATTATAAGTGTTATATATTTTTGAAATTACTTACCTCTTAAAACCCTTTACTTTGATATCCCACACGATGTGTTTGGAAGAAAAAGAAATTTGGGCCCCCACCCCACAATATGGCGCCCAAAATCCGCCAATTTTCTATTTTCCAATTTTAATGTAGCATGTGACACTTGCAAGGTTAAGACGAATAGATTGACGTAAGAATAATCAGAATCGGCCAACGCGTTTGGTCTCTAGAACGCCACATATGAACAAGCATACATACATAGACTGATAAACACATTACCCTCTTTCGGCAGTTGGGTAAAAATGCTCGTGAAGTTTTGAATCTGTTCCTCGTCCGTGCCTCGCACGTGGCGCGGCTCGCGCCCGCTACGGTCTAGAATAATTCATCCTTAACCACGACTCCTTAACGACCAATATTTTTTCAGGAAACTACATATTTTACCTCTTCGTCTATTAAAAAATGCGAGTAAGTCTTTTCTTTGTTACGCTTTCACGCTTCAGCGGTAGAACGGATTTAGAAAAATTTGGCATTTGGATAAACCAGAACTTGGTTTAGGAAATAGGATACTTATCGTCCCAGTACAATGTTCCCTTGGGATAATGAAAAACTTTTCACGCGGACGAAGCCGCCGTCAGAAGCTAGTAATCTTATCTCCTTCAGGTTTCGTATGCCAACCCTACGGAAAACGGAGTAAACTGTTTAATAAGTGGTATTTAACCGTTGAGATTTTTATTGGTTTCGGAAATACGATTTTCTCTTGTACTAGCTGCGTTCGCTTGTGTTCAATTTGAATTTTATTAGCATACATGGAAATGTTCGTGAACGAAACAACAGATTTTAGTAAATAGGATTGATTTTTTGGGGTCCGTTAAAGAAAACATATACTGATAAACACACTACTAACTGTGACCTATGTCGGTCGATGTATAGGGCCAGCAGTTTTCCAACGACAAAGTTAGTTTTGTCCAGTAATCCAGTTTATCTTTTCGTTAGAAGTTCGGCTTCCAGCCTAGACTTCCACGACCCAGTTACTGGGTGAACGCAATGCACCTTGGCAAGACTGGTTTCTGATTACCCGTACCGACTGCCAAAGATCTTCCAATGACAGTCAGGACGAACAGCGCAACTTGATTTTCTAGGCACGGAGGAATCTCTCTCAGCTGAATCCGGTATGACTGGAAGTCGACCCCAACATAGTTGGAAAAAGGCTAGGCGGAGAGACTCTACAGTATTCTGTTTATTCCTACAACCCCCTCTTATCTCAAAGAACGCTTTAGGTTCCTCACACACCTTACACACATTGTAGACACATGAGATCATCGGCGAATTTGCCTGCTTAGTGGAATGACACTAAGTTTTACGACAAATCGTTTACGATCCAGGCAGTGCGATTGTGGAATGAGTTACGGTTGTCAGTAGACAAAAGCATTTCCTTTCTCTCTAACGCTTTTCTATTTCAATCTAATCTCTCATCATTATTCAACCCTTTTTCTTGTTTTTTTGTTTTTCCTCTCTCTTTCTATCAATTTCATGTCATATAATGTATGTATGTTTATATATAAATTTATGATAGTATTCATTATAGTAATATAATTTTGTATATATTCTTGGTTTAATGTAATAGCAGTGCACCGCAGCTAACCCCGACTGACGAAGGAGGGTAATGTGTTCATCAGTCTATGTATGTATGTATGTATGTTTGTTCCTATGTGGCGTTCTCGAGACCAAACGCGTTGGCGGCTTTTGATGATTCTTACGTCAATCGATTCCTCTTAACCTACATGTTCATATTATAGATTAAGTACCCATAAATAATGTACAAATACCTGTTTTATGAAATAAAGTTATTATTAGCCCTGCGGGTGTCACTGGCTACATTAAAATTGGAAAATAAAAAAATGGCGGATTTTGGGGGACAAATTTTTTTTTGAGAGGTGATTTCATAAATATGAAATACTTATATGTTCAAATGTACCTAAATCAAAAAAAAAATAACTAAAAAGTTATAAATAAAGTTAATAAAAAATAACAAAAAGCCCGACTGCTTAAAAAGCGAACTAAAAAGAGGTAAACAAGAAGAAAATCAGGCTGTGCAGTCGGAGGATACATAATTATGCGCGAGCTGGCTGATCAAACCCAGATGTATCCTCCGACTGCACAGCATTATTTTCTTCTTGTTTACGTCTTTTTAGTTCGCTTTTTAAGCAGTCGGGCTTTTTGTTATTTTTTATTCTATGTTCTTTCAGTCCATCCAAAGGTTGTCTGGTAGATATCGCTGTCAGCGATAAGACCGCGTTTGTACCCGTACAAATATGTTTTTCTTGTGAATGTGTATAATTTTTATGGTGAACAATAAAGTTTTATTCTTTTCTATCCACGGACCGACCTCGGCAAGCATTGCTTAACCTCGAAGATCGATCCGTGCGGCTGTTATTAATTAACCACAACAAATACTAACTATTTGTCGATATAACAAATCACATACAATTTATTGCATAGTATTAATACTTCATAAAATAACAGATCGTGCAGATTCGAGCATCTTCGTGCGTGGTCGTCGCTTGCACATGATGCGTTGCAAAAAAGGCTGGGGCTGCAGTGCCAGCGGTTGTTTTGACATGGTCTTCTGGTCATAAGTGGCACTCCAGCGTTTTTCCATAAATAATTCTTCAGCAACAGACGATAGTTGGCATTTGTACTTGGTTAATAATAAAAGGTCCGTCCTTTATCACGTGTCATATTTTTTAGGGTTTCGTACCCAAAAGGTTAAACCCAATTACTAAGACTCCGTGGTGCGTCTGTCTGTCACCAGGCTGCATCACATGAACCGTGATAGCTAGACAGTTGAAATTTTCACAGATCATGTATTCCTTTTGCCGCTATAAAAAAAATACTAAAAACAGAATAAAATAAATATTTAAGTGGGACTCCCATACAAAAAACGTGATTTTTTTGCCGTTTTGTGCGATAATGGTACGGATCCCTTCGTGCGCGAGTCCGACTCGGCCTAAGCCGGTTTTTCCTTGTCAAAGTATGTTGTACCACTACAGGGCAACAAAGGTGTCCGCCATAGCATTCTACACTGCCAGTTATGTTGACCAATCCGTTGCAAACGCCTCCATGTGATGTAACTGGGGATATTCCGTATATTTAAGGCACGAGTAGCCAAAACACCTCTAGTTTTCAGTCGGGTTCGGTTTAATAACAAAACAAGGAACAAAATTTGGCTCACTGATGTAAAGATAACCGCTATAACTGTGACCGCATTATACCACTCAGTTGCGCATACGCAGCGCGTCGCCACGCCCCCTCACACTTGTGTAACATCACGATTTTTATCAATCACCGGGTGAGGTCCACTCTAATTATGTGTTGATACACTGTCTTGATATTGAGGTCGACGGGTAGGACGGTTGGGCTAGCATGAACCATGCGACAATTAAAATTGAGTACAATTTGCTCAGCCTTTTCCAAAATATTTTGAGGTCTATTCCCAGTCTAACTGGATGCCGCTGAGTACCTGTATTTTACTTGGACCGACTGCCTATGTGTGATCCACAATCCAGTTACTGTGTAACACTATACTCCATTTGTGATAACATTAGACGTTTAAATTAGCCCATTTTACAGCCCGTTTAGCCGATTTGATTTCTATTGCGTTGGTGATACGACAAATGGTAGCTGTAGTAAACAGTTGGTTTTGGTAACAGGTTTATGCTTTTTATGTCATCCTTATGTTTACGGGATAGAACTCAAAATCGGTTGAAAGGACTGTAAAAAGATTTGGAAAAATGTCTAATGTTATTTCAAATGGAGTTTAAATCCCTGGGAAAGACTGGTGTCTGATTTCCTGCAGGCTTATGGCTCTCCGTAACAACTGTCAAACGAGGACTTCTTAACCTTCAAAATAGACCCGTGCGACAGTTAATAGCCACGAGCTCTTCTCCTCTCATGATTTTTAACTTAAACTTATAAATAAAATGAAATGAAACAATCGCCGGGTGTTATCATCATCATTATCATATCAGCCGGAAAACGTCCACTGCTGGACATAGGCCTCCCCCAAGTGTCACCACATTGATCGGTCCCGTGCGTCTCGCATCCAGCGGATCCCCGCAACCATCACCAGGTCTTCGGTCCACCTGGTGGGAGGCTTTCCAACGCAACGTCTTCCGGTTCGCGGTCGCCACTTCAGAACATTTCTGCCCTATCCGCCATCGCCGGGTGTGCACCACTCTTATTATGTGTAGATTACAATGTCATGATCGTAAGGGTGACGGTAGGACGGTAGGACATGAACCACGCGACAATCGCAAACTTTAAGGCCACGTTTCCACCTGCAACCAGTCTTACATGCAAGTATCTTGCTTCGCATTTTTTTTTAAAGTCCAATTTTAACTTGCATGTGAGTAGCTTACAGGTAAAAACGCAGGTTATTTTTACCGACTTCAAAAAAGAAGGAGGTTATCAATTCGACACATATGCATGTAATATTGTTGGAACTGCACAATGTTCACATATGTTATTCTATGTGGGCTTCTTAACACGTGTGTCAAATTTCATAAGTGAATATATGTATGTCTTTCCACGCATTTCTCTGAAACTGCAGAAACTGCAGATCCAAACTCCGAACAGCATTGAGTTCTTTTCAACTTAGGGAACAGTGCAAGTTTCATCAAAATCGGTCCAGCAGTTTTCAAGATATGCAGCATATAACCGAACTCTTTAGCGACAAACAGCATTGAGTAATTATGGGTATTTTGTCAATCATTTAGGTACCGTACTTTGCTTATTTTGCTTATGCTAAAGTGATGGTGTACTAAAACTAAAAAGAGAGAAATAAAACATTTTCACAAAAAATAAACCGACTTCGATGCTATCTCTTGTTGGGCGTACCGCGTCACCGGTTCCTGTTGTTTGGAGGCCAAACCGTAAAAACATTTGCACAAATCTGTTGCGACATGCGGTATCTGTGGGTAGCCCAATTCCACTTGAGTTTGGTGTGATTCCAATGGAAGGGAGACATTTGCCCCGGGCCACAAAAAAAATTACTATGTCGGTCTCGCATCGTGTGTGGACGGCCTTAAGATGGCGCCGGTATCCGCTTGTGAAATGAGCCGCGCCCAGACACACCACCGCAAATTGTACTCAAGATAATCATTATATCGAGTTTTCCTAACATATCTCATCTGTACCTTCTTTATCTTGCCTTTATGATGATTTCTTTGATTAAAGTAACGCCAGAGATTTTGAGGAGCGGCGGCCCGGTCAGCAGTGATGGCCCAGTATCCAGTAATGGCCCAATGAGCAGAGGAGGTCCAATGGTAACGGCCTCGACGTACGGGTTCTAGATCGTTTGATCGAACCCAGGCAGGCACTTTACTTATTTAATTTATTACATTACTTCAGCTGCTAAAATAGTAATAATAATATCTCGAGGTAACCGGCATTTCATGGTCTAAAAAATCAAGGACATTTGTGACTCTACCAAACCGCACTGTTACTGCCTAACACGGTACGCATTGGTAAAAGCGGTTGACAGACTTAAGGCGCGGTGAATAGACGACTCCGCGTAGAAATGAAAGAGAAGCGAAAAGACGCCGCGATGGCGCGACGTTTCGTTCGACTCGTTCGAGTTATTTATCATTAAATACATTAATCCTAACAAATATCTTATTCCAATCGATAAATAAAAACAACAGTTCCCTTTATTATTATATATTACATCACTGTTATTATTAATATCAAGATTTGTTTATAAATAATACAGTTACAATTGCTACAATTTCAATGTAAATGGTTATTTTATGTTTTTTTTTTATCGAGAAAATTTACCGAAAACGTGTTTTGAACACAATGGTCCACCCATAAATATGATCAAGATTAACATATATTTTTTTAGCTGCTCTAATATGTATACATTTGGCTAAAAAACTGTTTAGTGAAGCCTATTTTGACTAAGTACAGCGCCTTAAGGGCTTCTAATTACGTAACGACTGGCAGCATCTTCCGGTACGAGGTCGCCACTCTGGAACTCTTCGGCCCCATCGGCCATCAGTTCTCCGAGCGAGCAATGTGCCCTGCCCACTACCACAAAAGTATGGCAATCCTTGGGGCTTTAGGTAACTTTGGTACTCCTGCGGATATCGTCATTTCTGATGTGATCACCAGTGATCAGAATAGGTAGAGCTAATGTACCTAAAGTTCAAAGAACAGAGACAAAAACTGAAGACTGCCTTAAGACAATTTTTTTTTTTCGGAATATTTGTTCCGAGTTTCAGAACATTACTTAAGTACAACTAAAATAATTAATAAAGTAAAACAACTATCGAATGCATTTCCTGTTTCTGTTTTAAAAAAAAAGAGTATAAAAATAAAAAAAGAGTATAATTATTAAAGCTGGTATGTAAATAACATTAGCTGGCGCGCTTACTTATGTCGTTCCAACGAAGATAAAGAGATTACCTTTATTTTTTGAAACAATAAAAATCGTGCAATCTCTTTTTTTTTAAAACAGATACAGGAAATGAATTTGATAGTTGTCTTTGCTTTTTAATTTTAGTTGTACTTAAGTAATGTTCCGAAACTCGGAACAAATATTCCGAAAAAATATTTAGTCGTAAGGCAGTCTCCACTTTTTGTCTCTGTTCTTTGAACTTTAGGTACATTAGCACTACTTATTCCGATCACTGGTGATCACGCAAGAATATACCGAGCATAGATACGAAAAAAGCCGATCTAATATTTTATTCAAATGAGTGAATCTCCTCAAGGATGTATGGAGCCACATCCGTTTATGAAATTAACCACACCCAGACACACCTACCACTCTAAGCGGAGGAAACGTCGGTTTTCCTCGGCAATTTACCATATGCGAAGGAAAACAGTAATTTATGGAACGCGAGCCACTCCTTGAGAAGCATGACACTGTTATTTAAGATAATACTATTTTTTAGGGTTCAGTACCGTAAAAAGTACCGTACAGTACCGTAGTAAGGTAAAAAGAAACCCTTATAACATCACTTTCTTGTCTGTCTGTCCGTGTGTCACCCGATTTTCTCAGAAACGAGTGGACCTATCAAGTTGAAATTTATACCAGATATTGAGGATTAGAATCCCTATTAGGTGTATACAAATCAAGGTCCTGAGTCAATACGATAAAAAGATATAAGCAAATTTAGATTTTCGCGAAAAATTTTAAGTACCAAAATTCACTTTAATTTTCAACTATTTTAATTTTTCTGAATTTGTCCTATACTTGTGCTGTAAGACCTTGCTTTTAACTAAAATTGACAATTCTAAGTCAACCGGAAGTACTCTATAGATTTTGGGCCGGAAACCTATAGGGTAGTTTCCGTTGACCTAGAATCACGAAATTTGGCAAAAAGTAAGGTCTTACAGCACAAGTAAAGAAAAATCCCAAAAAAACAAATTTGAAAATTGAGGTAAATTTTGGTACTTACAAGTTTTCGCGAAAATCTAAATTTGCCCATATCTTTAAAACTTAGCCACTAATAAAAATGATACCAATTTTATTATGGCGGTATAATGGGTAGGTACGGAATCCTCGGCGCACGAGTTCGACTTGCACTTGACCGGTTTTTTCGCAGTCCTTGGCTCTCGTGGCTTGTCGCACAGGAACTGTGCATTTATTGGGGATAATAATGATATTCATGTAAAATACATATAACCCTCAGTTTACCAGCTCAAAATTATCCCAGAATTAATGTGACAAATTGTTAAACACACGTTATCTGCTGTGATTGGTTGAATGAATTTAAGACTAATATGGCGGACTCGCAAAGATGGCGGACCAATTATTATTTTGTTGCACTTCCATGATATATGTATATCAACCGAAAAAGTTGCTGGCAGGAACAAGAAAAAAGGTATTTTTTTTTTCAAGTTTTTATTTAACTTACAATGTATATATGTATGTAAGTGTGTTCGGGACAAATCTTGCAATTGAATTTTAAAGCAATTATCTTCAACCGATTAAGATGAAATTTTGCATACCCATTTATTTTGGATGAAAATGCATGGTTAGCTAAGCGACATCATTCTAAATTCAATATGGCGGACGGCCTAAGATTGCGGACTTGTTATTTTTGTGCACTGCCATGATATAGGAATCAAATGAAAGGGTTTGCTGAGAAGAATACGATTTTTTTTTAATGTTTTTAATGAATCATTTTATTATTTATTAGTAAATTATACATTTATTTTATTATTGACAGACTCGCGTTTGCACAGATGGCAAGCGACGGCGACGATGCCTAGTAGTAACCTATTCACCTTTGACTTAAAGATCCCCAAGTTATAAAGGTTTGGATTTTCCTTTTTAAACAACATCATTTAGTTCTCAGATAGGCGTAGTTACATACCGTATCACCTAGTTCGTATACATTGCGTAATCAGTGAGGATGTTACCAAGTTACCGACAGTGTTAGGAAGCCGACCGCGCCTTAGAACGCCATTCTAATGCACTGCGCATCGTGGAAATGTTTGGTTTCATCATTTTATTAGTATGGTCACGATAAAAATAGGTTCGTCACCTTATGATTTGTTTTCAACTAACTTTAAAAATGGAGGCGGTTCTCAATTCGACTGTATTTTTTTGTATGTCTGTTATGCGATTACTCCGCGAATTGTGGACCGATTTTGAAAATTCCTTTTGTCTTTGAAAGGGTATATTCTCGAGGTGGTCCCACTGTCACCAAGTCAGAATCTTATGATGGGATCCCATGGAAATCGAGGAAAGTCAAAGTTAAATATATTTATTCAACTAGGCCAAAAAGCGGCACTTTTGAACGTCAAAGAATTAAAATTAAAATTTACAAGTAATAAAAATTGATTTTACCGTGCATTCGGAAAAGTAGTTTGTTATGGAGAAGAACGCACAAGAAACTCTATACTTACTCTTTTTAAAAAATATATGTGTTTTACAATATTTATATAAGTACATACATTAATAAATTCATATATGTGAGGACGATGCACCCAGAATAGCACTACACTACACATTAAGTACAGGTATAAAGTATTAAAAGCATTAACAGGTAAATTCATTAATTTGATAAATAGAAATGCCTCAAATATTATAGACAATGCAATCATAATAATATGATGAAACATATACTTTTAAATAAATGGTACTGATGAAAATGGTACCATCCAGCTAATCTGATGATGAATCCGGAAGGTACTGGCACTGAAACGCCGGGATAAATCAATGTAACCTAGTCGTGTTTGGTCTTATTGCAATCGTCATAAGACGTACTTTGGCTATAAATGATTTCCATGCGTAATTTGAAGTACCAAAAATAATTGAAAAAATAAAAACTGGGCCCCACAATATTGCGCCCAAAAGCCGCCATTTTTCTATTTTCGAATTTGAATCAAGCCAGTGACAATCGCAAAGTTAAGTCGAATCGATTGACGTTAGAATCATCAAAATCGGCCAACGCGTTCGATCTCTAAACGCCACAAAGGAACAAACATACATACCATACAAAGACTGATAAACGCATTACCCTCCTTCGGCAGTCGGGGAAAAAGCCCGTTTGGTGATGATTAAGATGACAAAAACTTAAGGAGTATGATCAGCTAGTTACTGCCCGCAGCGTCACCCTTACGTAACTTATTATCCTAAGGGACCGTACCTACTGCCGGAATATGTACCAATACCTCCGTGTACCAATTTCCTTTCCAATCCATTCAGCTATTGAGCCTTGATTGATTAAAAAACATTTAAACATTCAGACTTTCACATTAGATAACATTAGTAGGAAAGGATAGGAATTTTGAAAGCACGTCAATTAATGGGTACTTACTAGGACAGTTAGCGCTTACAAATACCATAGAATGCCTGTTGCATTCGTAACAGAAATCTAGTTTATATTACCTCATATTTCACGGGTCTGACTGCCTTAATTAAATTAATACGAACATAAACCAACATCCCACTCATGTAACTGTAGTCTGTACACAACTCGCAACAAAAGCCGAACTTTCCCGAAAGGACCCGAATAGAAAACGTTTCGCAATCGCCCAATCCCGTCGCACAATCAGATAACTGACAAATCAATAGATCAATTACGATTGGTCTGTTCCAACGTTCCATATTCAAATCGATGTATCGATGCTCCATTTAAATTTAGAATTTATTTCGAATAAATTTTGCAACGGTTGCATTTTGCTGTCCGTTGGCGATTCCCGATTTCGATTCGATATGGATTCGAATACTTATCTTTAGTCTTATTTCATTGGTTTATATCTCTGAAATCTTCCATGCATTTTAGAGCACCTCATTGGTTGTATTAAAACGTGTATGGTCTGGGACAGTAGAGCGATAGACCACAGAGCACGGAACGCCGCGACGGGCGCAACTAGAGACGCCATTACTTAGGGCAATTATTAGCAACATAAACCATTGTTGGTATAAGCAATTATGGTACAAGTGAAATTTAAATATTTAAATACCCCCGACACATTTTTATTGCATACTACATAGTTTATCTAATGGTAGACGCGCTTTGGTCGACAATCTATTGAACACGTAATTATGACACGATATCATGCGAAAACACACCAATTCAAATATTAAAACGCCGATATCTTTTGAACGGCTGAACCGATTGTCTTCACACATAGCTCAGAAGACTCTTGACTTAGAACTCGCACGTGCGAGGGGGAGTGAATAGAATAGAATAAGATATTTTATTGTACACCATAAAAAGAAATTACACATACATGCGCGCGTAGTGCGTGGTTGGTGAGCCCGCGGGGGTCTTAGTTCGGCAGCCTCGCAAGAAACGACCCGTCTCGGATTCAACCCAATCGTCACGGATATTGAGCTCAAAATTGTGTACTTGATCTCGGAGAGCGATATCTCTGTTACGTAGTAACTTCTCTATTCTGTGGTATAAGTCCCATGTTATAGAAGACGCGCCTATTTATTAGATATTATTAGATCCATCAACCGGGCACAAGGCCAGACTCCGAACACCCAGACACCTAGATGGAAAATTCCAACGACTGTCAATGATCTACAAATAACAGTCCAACATGCTTTCCGAGGAGCCCCTCCATACACACACGTGCACTTAAGCATACGTAGGCAGGAACTACAGAACGCCACCTGCTACAATAGGGATGTTTCCTAGGTTAAAAATGATAATTCAAACACAGCGTTCTGGTTGGTAGTTTCTCAGCGGTCTCAACGGATTAGGCGCACAATGCCACATTCGCAAAATGACATATTGACGCAAAATGACACATTCGCAAAATGTCATTTCTCAATATGCCATATTAGCAAAATGACACATTCGCAAAATGTCATTTCTCAATATGCCACATTAGCAAAATGACACATTCTCAAAATGACACATTCTTAAAAGTTAAAGCCACTTAGTGACTTCTGAGCCGATAATTTATGAATAAAAAATAAAACTAATTTAATTACGTATTTACGAGTAATCACATTATTTATTCATTTTCATTTATTTTAACATAAATTAAAAATGTAAACTGAAATAATATATGTCGCTGAGAATCATAAACATAATTAACAAAAAAAATAACTTTTTTCAAAAAAGCCTTATTTTTTGTAAAATTGGCTTGGGTTTTTGTAAAGTATTTTTCCGCATGCGCCTTCTATTGCCAGTGTACCTTTAGGGTTAATTGATTTGCAGCATTGATTATACGATTTGCTTAATCAAGTCATTCTTAAAGTTATAGCTAGGTGGCGTTATTCATAAAAATATTTAATGTTTGAATGTAAAAAAATATAAAAAATCGACTATGTCCCAAGTGACATTGTGCGAAAATGGTATTTTCGATAAGGCATTTTGCGAAAATGACATTTTTCGAAAATGGCATTTTTTGTGACGTTTTGCGATGTGGCGTTTTCGGAATATGACAATTTGAGAATGTGACATTTTGCGAAATTTCAAAATGTCATTTTGCGAATGTGGCATTCTGCGCCTAATCCGTCTCAACCAATCAGAACGCTGTGTTTGCGTAAACTGAGTTTAGTTGAACTAATCGCGATTAATTTTATTGGTGAATACGGCCCTTAGTCCGTCATTGAGACTAACAAATAATATTAGACCCGTATTTTTGCTTTATCAAATAAAAAAAAAGATAAAGCGCATTAAAGTTCAGGAGTGGGGGCTTGTGACGTCTCTTTGTCAGTACAAAGTGTAGCTCACCATGACGTCACACGATATTTCAACGCACTGTAACGTCGCCACTTTATGTATATGTTACGGCTAATACCCGAAGTGCGGCTACACCTAGTATTAGTGCGGCTACACCTAGTTTTAGCCGGTTAGAACTAGGTGTAGCCACGCGACGGAGCCCCGCTGCGCGGGGCTCCTATTTCCGTCCGCAGGGTCTAAAGTAACCTAACACGAACGAGATGACGGGAGCTGAGTTCGCTCGCTTTGCTCGCTCACTTCAGCTCCCGTCATCTCGTTCGAACCTAACCTGTCCGTGTCGGGGTGCCCTAAGCTCCGGCTAATACTAGGTGTAGCCGCACTTCGGGTATTAGCCGTAACATATATACGTGTCAAAAGTAAAACACGTATGCAATGAATACTGATTTAAACTTCTGCATTTATCACATTGTCTGGTCATTATGAATAATACTACGTAACAGTTGGGCAATTTGATATTATGCTCAATGAATTAGTCCAAGAGCGAGCGAAGCGAACTCGGGAGCTGGAGAGGTTACTTTAGAGTTTAGCCCCTACAGACAGAAGTACGACGACTTGGTTGCTTAAATAGTAATCGTACTAACTTGTTCTATACTAAAACCAAAGTCAACATTAAAATATAACATTATATTATTTTTTATCACATTGACTACTCATATTGGGCATTTAACTGATATTCAATTTTGAGCATTAGTTAATTCTAGTTTTAACAAAGGCATTTAGTAAAAACTAGTTCTAACTAGGAAAAACGCGTTCTATCAAAAAACTGGTTTTAACTGTAACATAATTATCTAATTCACAACTTAACCTTTGAAGGACTTCAGTTAGGTAAACTTGTTTTCGACGTAGGTATTCTAAAGGCGTATCGCTGGGAACCGGCAGAGGGTTGATGACCCCTGTCAATTTGCCATGATGTACCGACGCACTGCATCATTATTGACAACCAACTATTAAGTAGATACTTTATTGAGTTAAATTCTACTCCGCCGTCCGCCGCGCGTTACGCGCTCTTTTTACCCGACTGCCGAAGGAGGGTAATGGCTTTATCAGTCTATGTATGTATGTATGTTTGTTCCAATGTGGCGTTCTAGAGACCAAACGCGTTGGCCGATTTTGATGATTCTTACACCAATCGATTCGAGTTTTACTGGCTACATTAAAATTGGAAAATAGAAAAATGGCGGAACTTGGGCGCCATATTATGGAGGACCAATGGTGTATCAAAATAAAGGGTTTTAAGAGGTGATTCCAAAAATATATAAGACTTATATGTTTAAATGTACATAATTAAAAAAAAATGTTAACTAAAAAGATATAAATAAAAAAAAGTAAAAAAAATAATTAAAAACCCAACTGTTTAAGAAGCGAACTAAAAAGACGTAAACAAGAAGAAAATCATGCTGTGCAGTTGGAGGATACATCTGGTTTAGGTCAACCAGCTTGCGAATATGTATCCTCCGACTCCGCGACTCCGACAGCATGATTTTCATCTTATGGCTCATTTACATTAGCTCGATTTGACCGATTCGGTTGCAGCCTGTATTCGGTCACCGACTAGTGTAAACGGGTTTTCGGTTAGCCGTATTCTACCTCAGCCCGTATTCGGTCACCGAACACGGCTGACTTGTTGAAACGCACCACTCATAGTGAATGAATGAATGGCTAAATGCGGTGAACGAATCCGATAAACCGTCAACTTAAACAAATACGGTTGCCGTATTCGGTGACCGACTTTAAACAGCCCAATTCGGTTAACCGATCCGGTTCAACCGAAAAAGGTTGCCGTATACGGTGGCCAACCTAATGTGAACGCGCCATTATTTACGTCTTTTTAGTTACGCAGCAGACAGGTTTTTTTTTATTTTTTTTTATGCCGGTTATTCCATACAAATCTTGATCAAAGATACAAATGAACGCGATAATCGCGTATTCGCGCGATGTCTAGCCCTCCCTGATGGCGCAACGCAATTTAAATTGCGTCGAAAGGCAAACGTATTTTCTAAGAAAAATATCAAGTGCAAATCGGTCGAATAGCATCGCATTGCGTCCATGTAAACGTATTTGCAAATCCGCTTAGTAAAATTAATTCATTAAAAAACTTTTTTTAAAACAAGCCTTTTTCGTATTCTTCTCCGCAAACCCTTTCATTTGATACCCATATCATGGCAGTGCACAAAAAATAACTAGTAGGCCATCTTGGGCCGTCCGCCATATTAGATTTCGAATGACGTCACTTAGCTAACCATGCATTGTCATCCAAACTAAACGTGTTTGCAAAATTTCATCTTAATCAGTGTAGTATAACTGCATTAAAATTCAGTTGCAAGATTTGACCCGAACACACTTACTACATAGTAAGTTAAATAAAAGATTGTAAAATCGCTAATTGATGTGATATAAGTTGAGTCGCATCGAGCCATAAGTAGAGTAGCTTTGTTACCGGCGGCAGCTTCAATTTTCTAACAGACCGACTCCTTGACAATTTCATGTTTTTTTTTAAACTTTGCCCCACTAGGAATTTTTCCAGCATCGTGGGTACATTTACAAAATACACTGACAGACACAATATTCCGTGTGGGAATCGAACTTGCGATCCGCCGATCCCTCAACCACTGCGTCAACCGTATCGTCAAATTCAAAAGACTGCATATATTTTTTTAAGAATTGTTTTGTTTTGAGTTTACTTACCTCCATTGTAGAGGGCAGCACGGCGCCAACGCGACGCCCCGCGCCCTCCCTTTCATCCTGAAACAAAACATAATTATTTTTCAAACGATTATTGCTTATAAAACTAGAGGTATGAAAGCAAGTAAAGCCAAAAAGTATGTTAGGATCGTAGCAGGTGGCGCTCAGTAGTTGCTGTCTACCCCCATGCGAAAAAAGCGTGAGTTTGTTTATGTATACTAAATCAAAATCGGCTCATCTGTGTGGGAGCTATGATGCGATAGACGGACACAAAAATACAAACTTTAAGTATATTTTCGTATCCTGAAAGTAAATAGACATAGAATTTTTTTTTATAACTTTGATTGTATATTTTGTCTTGTTCTAGTAATATACAATTTAGGACCATTTCACTGTAAATTTATTAGTATATTATTTTTTATTGTATGGGTAATTTTATGTTATTATGTCTAAGTTATATTATTTACTGGCAGTCCCCCGCGGCTTTGCTCCTGTCAACTGGCTACCTAACTTCCCTACCCTTCACTATCCTTCCTACCTACCTACCTCTCAACCCTACCTAACCAACCTACTTACCTATCCTACTCTACCCTGCATACCCTATCCTGCCTACTCTACCTACCGAAAAAAAAAATCGTTTTTATATTTTTGCCAAATTTCATTGAATTCCGTTCAGTGGTTGAGGCGCGAAAATGTAACAGACAGACAGACTTTCGAATTTATAATATTAACTGGACGTCCCCCGCGGCTTCGCTTCCGTCAACTGGCTACCAATCTACCCTATCCTACCTACCTACCTACCCTACCCTACCTACCTATCCTATTTACCCTAACCTACCTACTCCACCCTACCTACTCAACCTTACCTACTCTACCCTACCCTACACAAACAAACTTTTTTTTCTTTCTTACATAATGCAGCCTATGTCCTTTCTTAGGATGCCATCTATCTCCTTGCCAAATTTCATTGTATGCCGTTCAGTGGTTTAGGCGTAAAAAGGTAACAGACAGACAGACAGAGTTACTTTCGAATTTATAATATTAGTATGGATATGGATAATGTTTTTGTACACTGACAGCCATAAGTATCTCCTCTCCACCCATTGTACACTTGTCTTTATAAATATTAAGTGGTATACAATAAATTATATAATAAATAATAATAGAATTAATAATCAAACAGCCACCTAGTCATCGAACAAGCTCCCTGTCCCAAGCCAATTGTACCACAAGACGCATTTAACACAGTTACAAGTATATCGTGGGAACGTAACATTTGCGCTTTCACTCGCTGCCAGCCACTGGACGGTGAACACGCGCTTGACGAAACTTAGGATTTATTGTCGGCCGTAAGCTCGATAGGTTTCAGTGATGTGTGTCCTGGATAAATTAATTGTTTCTTAAGGCGCAGATACCCGTCAGTAGCTGATTTTAAAATGAGAATCACGTCTAAAAAGCTTAAGACCATTTTCTTAATAATTTGGTCCAATGTTCCGATCATATTAGACATATCAAAGTGCATTAATTCGCATAGAGCTGAAAATTGGTACGAATGTTCCGAACACCATTGTAAAAAGTTCCCATCGAACACAAACTTGCAAAAAAAAAATTGAAGGTCAAAGTTAGCAAATATGGATTTTTTGCGTTTTTGGAAATGCAATGTATAAAAATTGTCTCTACAATTTTCTCCTAAACGTCACCGTTTCTGAGATTTAATGGTTGCAAAATTTAAAAAAGTTTTATTCTTCATAATATGCACACGTTGCCACGGCACCTGGGAGGTAGTGTACTTGGCGCGTTTTTTTAACGTGGTTGCCCCGATAGGCTTATTCCACAATCTATTTTGATCCTGTTTAATAAAATACAGCGTAGCGGGTAGCGTAGTCAACAAGGAACCCTTATAGTTTCGCAATGTCCGTCTGTCTTTCCGTCCGCAGCTTAGCTCAGAGATTCTTAGTCCTAGAAAGCTATAATTTGTCATGGATATACATATTAATCACACCGACAAAGTGGTAAAATAAAATATATATTTTTTTGTTTTTTTTTGTGCCTCCTGTACACATAAAGTGGGATGTTTTTCTCGTTTATCCCATGATGTGGGGTATCGTTGGATAGGCCATTCAAAAATATTATGGGTATGTAAAAATCATATTTCGAATCAGGGATCCGTTTGCGTAAAATTAAGTTTCAACTTGTTTATTTTTGTTAGACTCAAGTGAGTGTTCCCCTGCCAGCTAAATGGTTGCTCTTGGATATGTGAAAAGAATCACGGCAAAAGTATATATAGGTAACGAAATTAAAAGGAAAACTATCACAACTAAGTAGGCTTTACAAATTAACGAGTAGTAGTCGACCAAATTATAAAATGTATTTGGAAAAGTAAAAAATATGTTTCGTTAGAGCAATATTCGGTGCCTTTATTGTTTATGATTTTTTATTTATTTATTTCAACAAAAATTACATGAGTGGGTGATTATACAAATCTTCTGCCAAACTGCAGGACAGTTTGTCGGCAGAATTTCAGTATTTTTACCTAATTATGTTGGTGAATGTAGCTGTTTGTACGGAACCCTCTGTGCGCGAGTCCAACTCGCACCTGGTCGGTTTTATTTTTAAGTTGCATCTAGTATGTAAACTAGGAAACGTCAGCTGATATTATCGTATCATATATATGTTTACATGTATAAACACACGCGTTTGTTCCCTTGGGGGTAGGCAGAAACTACAGAACGCCACCTGCTACGATCCTTACATACTTACATTCTCATTCTGCTATGTTTACCTTCATACAACTGGACATATATATACGCCGCTTATGAATACTGCGCATCTGGCCTTCTGAAGAACATCACCGATAAGAACCAAATTACTGTACCATTAAGGTGAACATGAAAATTGCTTTTCAGTAAATTCAAAGTTTTCCATTCCGTTTCTAGCTATTGGGTTTTACAAAAACATTTTTACAAAAAAAAAAAAAACATTACTTTAATTTCGAAAGTTGGTGTCAAAAAACAAAAACAGGAACACTGACTTCCGAAATTAAAGTAATAATTCACTTTGTATTGTATTTTTCAAGTTTTCTTTTAAATTTATTTGTAAGATTTTTATTTTTCACTTTTTAGTTGTGTTGCATTATAATTTATATCTATAATGACCACAGTTATGCCAGAATAGATTACCAGAATAACATGGAATTTGAACACAACTGATGAAATTAGAGTGTACCAAGAATAACTGTACCTAAACATCTGCGTACCCCTTCAGAGCGTACCGGCGTGATGGTATGCTATGAAATGGTGTAAACAATAAACAGACATGCGATTGCAGCAACGCCGAGAGATTTGCCTCATTTATTGAAGAGTTCCTATATGTCCGAAGTTCTTCATCAGATCTTGATCAAATTTAAATGGGACCAATTCGGGAACATATACATTTTAACACAAAAAACAAAATACAGTCGAATTGAGAACCTTCTTTTTTTTGAAGTCGGTGAAAATCATGGCAGTAATGCGCAAACGCAGTTCGCCGCCATATTGTGTGGCCTTCACCTAGTGGCACGACTCATCCTGTACGAGTTAGCCTTTACCTGCCGTTGTTGGCAATAAGTGCAGCTGATTATAATAAGAACGATCGAAACTAATAGGCATCTACACATCTATACTAACATAATAAATATAGAGTGCGAATTTTGTGAGTCTGCGTGTATGAGGAGGATAATCTCCGGAACCACTGCACCTATTTGAAAAATTCTTTCACCATTTGAAAGGATTTTTATTTTATTACTAGCTTTTACCCGCGGCTTCGCTCGCAGTGAAGCCATTAAAAAAATATATTTATTATTTAATAAAACTATCCTATGTTACTTATAATACCTCCAAGAATATACTCGTATGTACAAACGGTTCAATAGTTTTTGCGTAAAGGCGTAACAAACAAACCTACATTCACATTTATAATATTACAGCATTATTATTGAATTTAAATTAATGTTTTTGTAGTAAAATAAAAAAAAAAAAAACGTGCCCCACACTAGGATTTTCGTTCTGTATCGTGGGTGCGTTTACAAACATATAAACTCACATACACAACACCCAGAGCCGGAACAACAATCTGTAGGTCATTCAAATATTTGTTCCGTGCGGGAATCGAACCCGCGACACGCAGCGCAGCAGTCTATTGCTCAACCACTGCGCCTACCGTGCGCCAGATTGTTATGTTTTTACTTGTAATGTTTAATATCCTCTGACAAATTATTGATGTTCTGCTATAGTATGTGTAATAGTGAAAATGTTGACTCTGCACGTGTTGGGTCAAACTGTAAGTGCATTGAGTAACAAATAAAATTTCAAAATTAAAAAGACCTCCGCTACATTTTTATTTCATGCTACATAACTTATCTACTAGTACATAGTAGATACGCTTCCATCGACAATCTATTGAACACGTAATTATTACACGATATCTTGCGAAAACACCCCGATACAAACAGTAAAACGCCCATAACTTTTGAACGGCTGAACCGATTTTATTCAAACATAGCTAAGAACACTCTCGACAAAATCACCTTTCAAACAAAAATAAACATAAACATTAAATAACAATAACTTTCAATAACCATAATTAATATAATTTATGAGTAATTTAATAGAATGTCAAGGATAGAAATTCAATAATAATTATAAATAGACCACTAATATTATGTCACTTAAACAAACGTAAATTCGAAAATAATAATAGTAATAATCCAAATTACGTATACAATTCAGTCAACGAAATAAGCTAATGTCAGGGATAAAAAAGAAAAATCAGTAAAAATAATAAAATCAATACATGTAACAAATACCACAACAAATCCAATATAATAATCCATATTTAATCAATTCTCGTCAATAAAAAAAAACCCTTGTCAGGTTTTGCGTTTATTCTGTTACTTGTTATATAGAATAGATTTATGACCGCTGAGTTTAAAACCAAAAGCTCTTCAAATTGAAAAGGAAGAGGGCCACCAACGACCTCGCAAGTAAGTGTGACCCATGATCAGATGCAAGGTCAGTAAAGAGGCCGAATCGTGTCCGGTTGTACATCAGATCGTGGGTTGCGACACGATCTTAACTAGATGAGTTTGTATTTAATAAGGCGAAGATTTTATGTAGAAATCGGTTTACTAATGGTCGTTACAAAAAAAAGTAAAATATAAAAAAGCTCCAAAACATTTTCATTTCATGCTACATAATTTAACCCGAAAAAAACCCGATTCAAACAGTAAAACGGCACATAACTTTAGAACGGCTGAACCGATCTTCATCAAACATAGCTAAGAAAAGTCTTGTTATAGTCCCCTTTCAAAGAATAAAAAAACGAAATCAAAATCGGTTCGACCGTTTAGGAGCTACGATGCCACAGACAGATACACAAACACACAGATACACACCCCAAATGTATAACATTAGTCGGAGGATACATCTGGTTTTGGTCAGCTAGCTCGCGAATTTGTATTCTCCGACTGCACAGCATAATGTTCTTCTTGTTTACGTATTTTTACCCGACTGCTTAAGGAGGGTAATGTGTTTATCAGTCTATGTATGTATGTTTGTTCCTATGTGGCGTTCTAGAGACCAAACGCGTAGGCCGATTTTGATGATTTTTACGTGAATTGATTCGTCTTAAACTCTTAACCCTGCGAGTGTCACTGGTTACATTAAAATTGGAAAATAGAAAAAATGGCGCCATATTGTGGGGGCCCAATTTTATTTTTCTTCCAAAACCATCGTGTGTCATATCAAAATAAACATCTTACATAACATAACATCACACCAGCACGCTCTTGAGGGGTACGCAGATCTCTCATTTCACCCTTTTTGTTAGAGTTTCATGATATTCGGCTTATCTATTCTGGCGTTAAGGTAACTTACTAAACAATTTGTCTATTAGGTAGGTACAACTAAAAAGTGAAAGATAAAAACTTTTTTACAAAAAAATACTACCGACTTCCAAATAAGAAAACTACTAAGTGAAAAATAACTTTATTTTTCGAAGTCGGTGTCCGTAACGCAAATAAGAATGGTTTTACTTAGTAGTTTTCTTATTTGGAAGTCGGTAGTATTTTTTTGTAAAAAAAAAGTTTTTTTATTTTTTGCAATTCTTTTCTGTTAATTAATGCTATATTGCATGATTGCATATCTCCTGTTTGCTCCTTGGTAGTTTCAAGTCGAGACATATTATTATAAATAAAATAATTTTAATTTTATTAACGACTAGCACTTCGCCCGCGACTTCGTTCACGTGATTTCGTTTATCTTTTGAATGACTCTTATGTGCAATTAGTGAAGGCCACCAAAAATAAGCTATAATTAAATCTATAAAAATGGGGTATCGTAGATATACAGGGTTTATTAGTTTACGACGATTCGTTATTTGACTTAACGAATAATAAATTTTAGGTTACCGCCACAAAGTAAAATCCTTTCCTAAAAACTTAATAAACCCATTTTGCCCCGTTGAAGGTCGAGTTTTGAACAACCCAAATATAATATTCACTCTTTTCTTCTCTTTTTTATTTTTCGTTTATGTTAGTAATATTCCGCAGTAAGATACCTCAAAAAAACGTTAACACCCCTTAGCCATATCTGGGGGGAAGTTTTAAAAAACGTTTTATGTTAAATTCGATTATTAACTTTATCCCCAAGGAATTAGATTTTTCTAACGAACAAATTTTGCCCCTTTTCAACCCCTTAAAGTTTGAATTTCCGAAATTCCTGCTTAGTGCTCCCCTAGAACCTGTCCAGTAAGATTCTTAGTTTTGAGTTTGTTTCGAAAAACTTATAACGCCAACCTTTATACATAGCCTGGTACTTATATCACGTTTCAAGTTTACTAACCCAAGAAATAAGATTCTTTAAAAAAAATTGACAACCCCTACATCGCCTTTTGGGGGAAGATTCGAAAAACTAATAATGACAACTTTTATTCCTTACTTAGGTTGGTATTTAAGTCAAGTTTCATGTTTATTAACCCAAGAAAAAAGATTTTTCAAAAAAATAAAAACGTCCCCTAAATAATCTTTTGCGGGTAGTTTCGAAAAACTAATAATGAAAACCTTTATTGTTTATTTATGTTAGGTTTCAAGTTTATTATATTAACTAAAGTAATAAGATTCTTCAAAGAATCTTTAGCGCCCCCTAAATCGTCTTTCGAGGGTAGATTCGAAAAACTAATAACGACAACCTTTATTGTTTACTTTTGTTGATATTCATGTCAACTTTCAAATTTATTAACCCAAGATGTAAAATTCTTGAAAAACACTTTAGCACCCCCTAAATAATCTTTTGGTGGTAGTTTCGAAAAACTAATAATGAAAACTTTTTTTGTTTATTTGGATTGGTATTTGTACCAAGTCTCAAGAATTTTGGCCGAAGGAATAAGATTTTTCATACAATCTTTCAACCCCCTCTTTACCCCCTTAGGGGTAGAATTTCCAAGAATCCTTTCTTATCGGATGCCTACGTCTTAGAAAGAATACACCCTCCAAGTTTCAAGTCTCTACGATCAGCGGTTTAAGCTGTGCGTTGATCCATCAGTCAGTCATTCAGGACAAAGCATTTTATATGTATAGAAGATACGAGTAGATGTGCTGTTAAGATATCAATCATTCGTCTAGAATCATAACGAGATGACGGAAAGCAAGCCACATTTCAAGTTGGAGAAGGAAGGTCAATAAAAAGGTATGTTCGAGTCTACAAGTCCGAATGTTGTACATCAAAGTGTGCATTGCGACATAGAATACTTGATGCGCTTACGTTCATAAGGCGAAGAGCTCATGGACGTACAAGTACACAAGATTTCAAGATACGGCCGTCCCAAAGGAAGTCGTTTGTCCTGGTATGGTCCTGTAATGAGGAGTTTTAAGAATAATCATTTTAGGGTTCCACACCCAAAGCGTAAAAACGGGACCATATTACTAAGACTCCACTGTTCTTCTGTCTGTCTGTCACCAGGCTGTATCTCATGAACCGTTATAGCTAGACAGTTGAAATTTTCACATAATATGATGTATTTCTGTTGCCGCTATAACAACAAATACTAAAATCAGAATAAAATAAATAAAGTAGTGGGGCTCCCACACAACAAACGTGTTTTTTTTTGCACCCGCATCTAATAATTTGGGGACCACCGTCCAAACTGATTGATAAAATAATTCCTGAGAAATGAATTATGCTGATGAAATTAATTCATTTTAAAAATGAATTCTTCATTAAAAATATTTTTTTAAACAAGCTTTTTTCGTATTATTCTCAGCAAACCTTTTCATTTGATACCCATATCATGGCAGTGCACAAAAAATAACTAGTCCGCCATCTTGGGCCGTCCGCCATCTAGGATTTAGAATGACTTCACTTAGCTAACCATGCATTGTCATCCAAACTATGTATGTAACTGTGTATGCAAAATTTCATCTTAATCGGTGGAGAATAACTGCTTTAAAATTCAGTTGCAAGATTTGACCCAAACCCGAACACACTTACATATTACATACATTGCAAGTTAAATAAAAGCTTGTAAAATAGTACTGCCCCTTAAGAATAGTTCATGTCACGATGTTCGAGATAGCAAGGTCGACCCATCACCGCTCTATTTTGACAAGCTTGCCACACCTACATACATACTAGCTGAAATTGAGCTCATTACGGCCTGGGAACTGCGAAATCTTTATACGAAACTAGCTATTTCCCACGGCTTTGCTCCCGTGCATACGACACATGAACCGTTAATTTTTCCGAGATTAAAATAGGGCAAGAGTTTTCCTGATCGGTCGGATGTATTTTCAGAAACATACATACACTCTCGCCTTTTTCATGGGTAGGCAGAAATTAGAGATAAAGATAAAGATAATTTATTTGTTAAAACATGCGTTTACACACAAAATTGAGCATGTAATATCTTATTAAGTAGGGTAGGTCCGTACATGCTTTTACCTGGTGAGGTGTACAAATTTGTTTTTTATTACAATTATACAGATTATAAAGTTTCTATTTTAGCCATTGTTTTTCTGAGTACATTCATAATAATATTTATAACTGATGTCGGTATTACTTTCTTCGAATTACATTATACAAATACAAATAATAATAAAAAAATACAAATCTTAGATCTTAGAGAACCTGCTTCGATCCTTACATACTCCTTTTGCATCATTTACGTGTATAAATCTAGTCAGATACGCACGGTATGAGCAAGTACTGCGCACTTGCCTTGCCTTTCTAAAGAACATCAACAATAAGAACCGGGTATCTTCTAGGGCGTTGGGGATTTGTGTGTTTGCCTATGCTTAGCTCCAAAACGAATGAACCGATTTTGATTTCGTTTTTGTTTGAAAGGTGACTTTATTGAGTGTTCTAAGCTATGTTTGATGAAAATCAGTTCAGCCGTTCAAAATTTATAGGGGTTTTACTGTTTGTATCGGGCTGTTTTCGCAAGATATCGTGTCATAATTACGTGTTCAATAGATTGTCGACCGAACGTGTCTACTACTAGATAAATGTGTAGGGGGATTTTAAATTTTCCTTGTACATGAAGCGTCTGCATACCAGACCTCGACAATCCAGTAACGTGCTTTTCAGATTTTTTGGGTTTCCGACAACCCATAACGATCGATCCACGATATGGCTGGATATCGATTTTCAAAGTATGCAAAGTCACTTTTGTTGGGTTTGTGCTTATCCGTTAAACTCAAATTTTGCAGACATGAATTGTAAACGTCCCCATTGTGCAATTATAGACCTGATTGTACCTCTCTACCTGCCTATCTGTTCTGACTCCTGCGTGATGAGTCGATTTGATAAGAAAATCCTTGGAAATAGACATTATGTTTGTCTTACACCTCTGTTTGGTTAGGTGGTCGCCACTGTTGATTCCGACTTGAAGGAGTTGCAGTAAAATAAGACTTGAATCAAGGGCCATCTGACGGAAAATGCGTCGTGTTTCCTCGGTCGCGTAGCGGCAAAATGAACAAGTAGATCATAAACCATTCAACCCACAGATATAAATCTAACTAGATGACGCGATTGTGTGTAATTCGCGTGTCAAGAAACGGAGTAAAAGTACAATCAATGATCATTCTTTGACCTTTTCATTTAGCATTATCGGCACCGGAAATCCACCGAAATCTAGAAAAATGTCTTTTTATGCCATATTGAGCTGTAAAGACTGTATAGAAAAAATTGCCCGAGGCATTGGAAATGTTTTCTTTCATTGGTAAGTAAATTTGTTTTTAAATTGTGTGTGAAAAAGTGGCTCGCTTGGTTTTCATGCAGATGGAGGGACTTGCGATATCTAGTTAGATTTATGCCTGTGGTTGATTCTGACTTTCAGGAGTTCCAGTAAATTGAGACTTTAATTAAGGGGCATCAGACGGAAAATGCGTCGTGTTTCATTGGTCGCGTGACGCCAAAAAGAACAAGTAGATAATAAACCATTCAACCTTACTCACTCAACCGATGCATAGAGCATTCTAACTGACTTCGCGCGACGCATTTTCTCTCCTCCTCTTCTGTGAGACCGTGATTGGGAGGTAATCTGAGGTGATGGTACAGAAGGAGGCTGCTCGGAGACGAAGGGCGTCGTTTAGGCAACCGCCTCGATGCCTAAAACGCCGAAAACCCGCCTGCAGCATAGGCAGGCGGGAGTCCGGGGTCATGGGCGGTCCGACTGGGGACTCTGTTAGCCCATCAAGTGACTCCAGGAAAGACGTAGGCAGTGATGATCGTGCTGCCGTGCACAGCGAGGCGAGGAGGGATGTGCCCTAACAGGCGATGCACAGAGGTGGTTCCGGGATGGTCTTTTGAGAGGTCACGGGGTCCCTTCTACGTGCTGATGGGGATCACCGGGGTGGTTTTAACAAGGTAAAAATCCCACGCTCCCTGGACTATTCCCCAAATTTCCAGGCAACTTTTGAAGGTTTCCCCCCGTACATAAATAAAAAAAAAGTGCGACCTAAAACACTTACCATATAAACCATTAAGCACCTTTTGTGGGTTCTTCACTCCACATGCTGCTAGCTCGAGCTGGAGGACAAAAACTACACGTTAATCCATAAAAACATGACGCCTGTATTCCACGAAGGAATAACATATACTCCATTTGAAATAACATTAGAAATTTTTACAACTCCTTTTTACAGTCCTTTCAACCGATTTTGAGTTCTATACCGTAAACATAAAGTTGTCATAAAAAGCATAAACCTGTTACCAAAACTAACTGTTTAATACAGCTGCCATTTGTCATATCGCCAATGCAATAGAAGTCAAAATCGATTGAACGGGCGGTAAAATGGGATTATTTAAATATCTAATGTTATCTCAAATGGAGTATGCAGTACATCTACATTTCGTTAGTTATGTTTTAAGTCTCATATAACAGGGGGCGAGCTTTTTAGGTACATCAACCGGGCACAAGTCCAAAAGCCGGGCAACTACTGAGAAATTCCAAATTGAAAACCTTTTTAACAAAAAAATTAACTGACGAAATAATGAACCAAAAAGGATTTTTTTTTAAATAATCTTTTCCGTATTCTTCTCAGCAAAACCTTTCATTTGATACCCATATCATGGAAGTGCACAAAAAATAACTAAACCGACATCTTGGGCCGTCCGCCATATTAGATTTATAATCACGTCACACGTCAACCATGCACTATCATCCAAAGTAAACGTGTATGAAAAACTTCATCTTAATTGGTGGAGGATAACTGCTTTAAAATTCAGTTGCAAGATTTGACCCTAACCCGAACATACTTACATACATACAATGCAAGTTAAATAAAAATTTTTTTTTTTAGTCTAGCATTTTGAGTTGGCGCCAAACAAACAAACATGCAAATTACTTACCTGCGTAGAATGATTGTAGCTAGGTTGAGCTTCGTTGATCGTTTGTTAGGCGCCGCCTCTAAATGCTAGACTAAATGTTTATTTCTTGCTTTTTAGTTCGTTATTTCGTCGGTTAATTTTTATGTTAAAACGTTTTTTTTTTCGCTTTTTAGTTTACTTAATTTCAACAGAATCGGTTCACAATTAAAAATTCAATGGGCGAATTTATCAATAAATATTTTTTCTACCTTTAGGTGTGAAAAATATTTTAGAAATTTATATGGGACCAACTTTAAAGTATGCTCTTTCCAATAAAAAAAGTATTTTTGAAATCGGACGACTCTATAAAAAGTTATGCGTTACATAAAAAAAATGCCGAATTGAGAACCTTGTCCTTTTTTTGTCGTCGGTTAAAAACTCAATAACACTGCCCGAACCGATAATCGAACCAGTTGCTCCATGTAAAATACACCCACATCCTATTACACAATATCGATATTTTCGTCTGTAAAAAAATATCAATCATTTATTTGCAAAGAATGTAAGTATTGTACAATAGAACTGTTATAAAATATAGTGAGCTGGGTACATTCTGCCTGGATGATGATTTAGGACGAAAACGAGCGCGCGAAATTTTATTAACAGACCTTTGGGAGTCTAGATATCATGAAAAAACGACTAAATGTATATTTTCAAAATAAAATTATTTGCATTATTGAATTACTAATCTATCCCTGTATGGAGGCCGTTTTACAATTTTTCTAGTTCTTATTAAATAAAATTAGTTTTGAAATATGTAACTTTCGACGCTCATAACTTTCAAATATTTTTTTTTTACTATACATGAGATTTTACGATTTTACTAAAAGGATGAGACAAATTGATATCATTTTTTTTTTATTTTGAACGTAAATCGTCAAACAGTGGAGTAATCACCAGACTACATTTGTATGGAAGAATAATCGATTATTGTAAGCTTAAGACCGATGCGACCAAACCATGGTACGCGGGCGAAGCCGCTGGCGAAAATTAGCATAAACAAAGCTAAAAAGACCTATGCTTTTGTACTAAAATCGTGCTTAATCAATTATAAATCATCAATGCATAAATAAATCTGTAGAAAAGTCGTTTTTGTACATCGAAATTATTTCCAAAAAAATTGCCAGGGATGTTAAAGGAAACTAACAGAACCAAATTCCAGCATTTTTTTAATGTTTGTCTGTTTATCTATTTAGTTTTGCACGCATCACGTAAAATGTACGATGTAGATAACTATTATGTATAAAATTGTGCGTAAATTGAAGTATTACTTAGTTTTTGTTTCATCGCAATCGGTTCACTCTATCAAAAGATATAATTATGAATTTAAAGTGTTCAAGAAGTAAAATATCACAACACACGCAATTCAGATACTCGGACAGTTGAACTCCATATTCGATAGATGGCGTTGTGCACTTGACTTCATTTTCTGAATGGCGATGTTAAGATTCTCCGCGGACGAATGACCCTAGGAAAAAAGTTGGTAGGTAGGTAGGGTAGAGTAGGTAGAGTACGTAGGGTACGTAGGGTACGGTAGGCAGTTCAAGAGAGTTCAGCTGCGGACACAGGTAGTCTAGTCTTTACTTAATAGTAACCATTATTTAAATAACAAAAATATACTTACAAAAGAATGGCAGGAGTCGCTCCATTGCATTAAGTATCATAATCATTCATTATTTTATGTTGTTATAATTACTGGCCCTTACTTAGTAAAAAGGTTTTAACGATCACATATTAACATTAAAAAAAAAAAAACGAAAATACTGGCCTAATAAAAACAGTCATTTCTTTCACATTTTAAAAATAGAGTATTTAATTTACTTTTTTAATGTAATTTGTTTTTAAGACTGTTGGTCATCCTAGGAGTTTTTTAATCTGGAACAAAAGAAAAATAACAATTATTACAAGCTTTTATTTCACTTGCAATGTATGTATGTTTGTAAGTGCGTTCGGGTCAAATCTTGCAACTGCATTTTAAGCAGTTATCCTTCACAGAATAAGATGAAATTGTGCATACACGTTTAGTTTGTATGTCAATGCATGGTTAGCTAAGTTACATCATTCTAAACGTGCTGCCGTATAGGATTTTCAATATTCTTAGACAAGAATCGAACATGTTAATTTTAGAAAACTCTGTATTATTACTACATCAGATAGTGTCGTTAATAAACATCAAATTCGAAGAAGTAATAACATCGGCATAGCCACGCTCACTTCAAACATTTACCCTGTATAGCATATAGCCTTGCCCAACTGGAATATCGTACCTACAAAGTTGTGAAAGATTTTTTACAAGCCTTTATTTAACTTGCAATGTATGTATGTAAGTGTGTTCGGGTTCGGGTCAAATCTTGCAACTACATTTTAAAGCAGTTATCCTCCACCGATTAAGATGAAATTTTGTATAAACGTTTAGTTTGGATGACAATGCATGGTTAGCAAAGTGACGTCATTCTAAATCCAATATGACGGACGGCCCAAGATGGCGGACTAGAGATTTTTGCGAGTTTACGTAAATGGAATTGTGGAAGGTATTCTCCGCAACTACACTATTTGAATAAAATTATTCATCAAAAAAATATTTTCTTAAAACAAGCTTTTTTCGTATTCTCCTCAGCAAACTCATTCATTTGATACCCATATCATGACACCCATACCATGGCAGTGCACAAAAATAACTAGTCGCACGCCAAATTGGATTTAGAATGACGTCACTTAGCCAACCAAGCAATGTCATCCAAACCAAACGCGTATACAAAATTTCATCTTAATCGGTGGGGGATAACTGTTTTAAAATTCTGTTGCAAGATTTGACCCGAACACACTTTTTTTTATTTATTTATCGCCTGATGGATACTTACTATTTACACAAGTGGGCATGGATAAATAATAAAATATCTGAAGTATGCCGTATGTTATTACTTCTTCGAATTTGATGCTTACTATCGGATGTAGTAATAATACAGCGTTTTCTAAAATTAACACGTTTGATTCTTGTCTAAGAATAATGAATTTTCAAAAATCCTATACTGTAGCATTGGGTCTACTTGCTAAGAAAGAAAAATTATTTTTTATTGAATTGTGTGTATAATTAACATTTTCTAGAATTGATCATAAAAAAGATGTTCTTGTTTAATCTTAAGCACAAAATTATGAAATATTAGGCTCTTGTGTGAAATGCGAACATTTCAAAGATTATTTGAACGGATCATTTAAAAATGATTCCAACAGATGGCGTGTTTTTAAATTTCTGAGGCATTCCATTCGATGTTTTAAATTTGTATTGTAACACATCTTGGTACAATGGAAGTGTAAAAACGCACAAAGAATACTATAAAACAAATCGTACCTACCTGTATTCTAAGAAAAAAAAATATTCACGAACCCAGTAAACCCTTTTGCTTGGAAGTCGCTACTAAAACTGTCACGGTGGAACAGAACCGACCGCGATCAAAGTACTTACAAAAATAATCAGTTTAGTCAAACGAAAAACGCTAGTTAGTTCAGTTTTTTGGTATGAGATGAGGCATCTGTATGCTAGTATTATATTATCCGTGACTGCAGTTTTAGTTTGCATCTAAATCGGGCCCGAGACTCCTTTGAATGATTTTTTCTATTCCTCATAGTTTCGAATTTGACCATCCTAGCCCACTTGAAAAATTTAAAAACTTGTGCAAACCCTGATCGAGCCGCTAGTTATACCTATACATCGCAAATCGAGGATTTTTATTATCTATTGATATATGCAAGGTGTGATTCTACAACAACGCAATGGCCCACATTCATAACTAAAAACACGCGAGCCACACCTAAAACTTCACACATTGTTGCAATTGGCTTATCAATTAAAATGTATTAAACACTAATTCAACAGCTCACACACAAATAACACCATGCCTGTATTCTCCGAAGGGCTGGACAGGGTTACATGGACCTTGTGGGCACGCCACAATTGCGGCGATAAGGCCCCTCTTTGAGGTGTGGCCTGAGAGGCGCCACGGCATCCTCACCTGCCACCTGACGCAGGTCCTCACCGGACACGGCTGTTTCGGGAGGTTTCTGGTCAGGAAAAGGCGGGAGGAAACGCCCGGGTGCCACCATTGTGTGGATCGCCCGGAGGACACGCTGGAGCCTACGGTGGAGGTCTGCCCCGATACGACGGAGCACCACCGTGTCCTCGTTGAGGCGATCAGCGGTGGCGATCTCCCGCGTCCGGCCCTGGTTCAGGCCACGGTACGGAGCGAAAGGGCATGGGAAGCGGTCACCTCCTCTGCGAAGCAGTAATGCTCGCGAAGGAGGAGGCGATATGCGTGAGGGAGATGCAACGGAGACGGCCCCTAGCCACCCGATTCCCGGCCACCGTAAGCACGCCGATTCTCGGCCACCGTAAGCGTGGGCTTGCGGACAGCGAGTAATGGGTAGCTCGCCGTCCGGTAAGGACCAGGCCCAAATCGACGGCGCATGGTGTTCCACGCGCGCACGCGGTATAAAAATTAGGAACCCACCGGATTGCGTATTGTGCGCGCCCAAAATCCGCCATTTTTCTATTTAGCAATTTGAATGTAGCCATTGACACCTGCTATGTTAAGACGAATCGATTGACGTAAGAATCAACAAAATCGGCCAAACATTACATACATAGACTGATAAACACATTAGCCTCCTTAGGCAGTCGGGTAAAAATAGGTAGCTCTCTGCTGCACTCTTTACATTGTATTATCTGTTTCTTATTTGCTACGAATTGGACCCCGACAACTTTGGATCCAAATCAGGTTGTTATCATGATGAATTTATTCTGGAAATTTTATAACGAAAAACTGATAATAAACTGATACTTTTTAAAGTGTTTAGGCACATGGGGAGAAAAACATAGAAAATAACGCCTTAGGTGTTAAACTATCGTGTAATGTTTTACTTAGATACCTACATAAATTAATAAATTAATCAATTTGAATACATTAGGGCTAGCAATCACCCGCGGCTTCGCTCCTACCTAACGCTAAACTACCCTACCTTACCTCCTACTTTTTAGCGTGGAGAAATGCTCATGCATACTGCGCTACCACGAGGAGATAGCGCAGTTATGTGGGACTCTAACCCACTAAAACTCCACGGTGTCCTCCTGTGCCGCTTATGGCGGGAATACGGGAACGCGCTAGCATACAACCGCGGACCCGCCGCGGCTGTCCGTCTCCGGACCCTCCTCTGGGGTTTACCCCCCATCACCGGCGCACCAGAACACACTGTACGCCGTGACCACCTCAGGGACCAAACCAGCACATGGGCGCCAGACGACCCCGTGTATGGCACCCTTGGTCCCCCTGTGACGGGTCAGGACAGTGGCCCCGCCACCTACCACTTTTCGGCCGCAGGAGATAGGGAGAGCGGCCAACGCTATACCGACACTCCTCCTCCCCTGCGGCCCCACCTTGTCCGCCATCAGACGGTGGCGACCCCGCGCATGCCGCGGTGGGTAGGGCGAGCGGCGCTCCGTAATACCGGCACTCCTCTCCCGCCGCGGCCTCCAACCCTCAGCCACGATGCCTACTGTACCACATCGCGGCCCGCCTCAGTTGCGATGGCGCCCATACACCACCGCAACCTACTTATTGGCCGCTACGTCGTCGGCTTGTCGGCAAAAGCCCTGACGAGCGGCCCCTCCTCGGGTTCCTCTTCGCTTCACCGTGGTTGTCCAAGCCACGGTTACTGAGCCCCCCCGCCTCAACAATGCGGGAACCCACCGGGGGGGACCTCCTACTTACCCCAACCTACTTAATTTTTTTTTTCTTTGCGGGGTGAAGCCTTCGAAAGGCGCCTGGAAATTTGGGACAAATACCGGGGTCTGTGGGCTTTTTACCTCACTGAAACCACCCCGTTGATCACCATCAGCACGTAGCCTTCTACGTGCTGATGGTGATCACCGGGGTGGTTTGGAACCCGTGACCTCTCAAAAGACCACCCCGGAAGCCCCTTTGTGCAACGTATGTAAGGGCACATTCCCGAGAAGATAAATAAAGCACCTCCCCTGAGCCTCGCTGTGCACGGTAGCAAGTGATCACTGTGTCACCGTCTTTCCTGGAGACACTTGGTGGGCGAACAAAGTCTCCAATCTGAACGCCTTTGACCCCGGACTCCTGCCTGCCTATGATGCAGGCGAGGTTTCGGCGTTTTACCCTACCCTACCTACTCTACCCTACCCTACTCTACCTACTCTACCCTACCCTACCCTACCTACTCTACCCTACCCTACCCTACCTACTCTACCCTACCCTACACTACCTACTCTACCCTACCCTACCCTACATGCCTACCAACCAATTTTTTTTTTGACTAATTGTGGCGTAGGTATGTCATTCACCAGGATGCCATAATTATATATCTGCTAAATTTCATGGAAATCTGTTCAGTGGTTTAGGCGTGAAAAGATAAAGAGACAGTTACTTTTGAATTTATAATATTAGGTAGTATGGAGATAGGATCAATTTTATACTAGTTGTATGTTTTACGCCGTGGTGATGCGCCGACCCCATGTAACATGGGACAAGGGCAGGAAGATGATGAATATGTAAGTATTCGGAATTTCATGCTCAAGGCACGGGCACCCAACGCGAAGAAAAAAATTTGGTTCAAATAAATTGCAACAGATGGCGCGATATGCTTCAATTTGTTATTGAGTTTTTTGAAATATTTAGATTTTCCAGAAACAATGATAAAAAATGTATGTTCTTGTTTAATTAACTCTCCTAAACACAAAATTGAGGAATATTGGGCTCTTAATTCACATTTCAAAGATTATTTGAATGGATAATTTAAATTGATTTCAACAGCGGTTTTAAATTTCGGTAGCGGTGTAGCGGTTTTCGATTTGTCTTCAACCTCCGTAAGTATGATCATGTATCCGCGCATCGATCACTTTTGAAATGGTTACCGATTCGCCAGCGTAGAGTGCTGAGGGCCTTGACTACCCTGTTTTCTTTTATTGATAAACCCATTTCTCCTTCTTATCAATTCCTTTGTTCTGCCCACAGTAAAAATCTCCGTTCCGCCAATAATCGTCTTCTACAATGTCCCTCTCACCGCTCTGGGTTTATCAATTCCTCCTTCTTTGTCTAGGCGTTGGCAACCAGTCGGTCGTCTTTCAAATTGAAGGCACGCGAACACATTCGCAAGAAGTTTGCAGAATCATCACAGAGTTAATTTGTTGGATTCGATTTCTCAATAACATATTTTTTATGTATACTTAGATACATACGTATCTAAGTATATATTTCTTTACTCAATTAATTGAATAAAATGATTAAATTAATTGATTGAATTAAATTAATTGATTTAATTGTTGTATTCTTTACTCTATTTTTTTTTTATTAAGTTGCACCTGCCATATTATATATCTGCACCACCCTAAGGTCGACTGGTAGAAAATGCCTAAGGCATTAAGTCAGCCTTTGTACTTGTGCATAAAGTTTAATAAATAAACAAATTTCTGAGGCATCCACTCGATTTTTATATTTGTTTTGTTACACAGTTTGGTACAGAGAAACTGTAAGAACGTGCAAAAAAAATACTATAAAACAAATCGTCGCTGTATTTAAAAAAAAAGTACCGAACCGAGTAAACCCTTTTACTTGCAAGTCGCTGCTAACATAATCTATATCCGTGGAATGGAACCGAGCGCCATCGATGTTCATAGAAAAATAAACAGTTTAATCAGACGAAAAACCCTAGTTACGTCGGCATGGTTTCTTTTTATGGGATGAGGTACCTGTATGCTAGTATTATATTATCTGTGCTCAAAGGCAATATTTTGTTCTACCAAGGATTTTTTTTTTTGTTTCCTGTCAGACTCATTTATTTATTTATTTGGAACAAAAACATGTATACAATTACATTAATTGTGTACGGAAATGGCCGCATTAGTAAGACTGTGTCGCCGCTGTTAACGCCCACCTCCAGAAGGGAGACGACAACGTTCCCACATTATTTGAAAGCAAATAAAAACCAACAAAAATTAATTAAAACAACAAACATTTAAAATTAATCAATAAAGATCCAAATCAAAATTACACTAAAAATACAAATTAAATCAAATACCTATTAAGGATTCAAGTCAAAAAATAAAATTAAAATAATGTTACAATTTAAATCATAAATAAAATTAAAATAGAATTACAAATTAAAATTCAATCGTAAAATCAAAATTATATTATCCTGTGCCAAACTATTTATAACAGAGCATTACACAAATCATGCTGATTTTCCTGTAAAGGTTAGACACAGTACTAAATAATACTCTCAAATAACATTTAGGTAGTATTTGTAAGTATCGTAGCAGGTAGCATTCTGCAGTTTCTGCCTACCCCCATGGGAAAATTGTGCAAGTTTTTATATGTAAATAATATTTCACCAGTTATATCTGTAATATGAGACAAACCTGATGCCATCAACACCCATTAAATGTTTACTTGACCTGGGCATCAAACTTTTATATAGGCATAGTTCTCGCCAAACTGGCTGCCCAGTAAGTTGGCTACGATGGCTGCGCAGTAGTAAATCTTATACAAAAAAAAGGTAATTAAAAAGACCTTATAACCCGAGTGCTTGAAAAGCAAACTAAAAAGATGTAAACAAGAAAAAAATCATGCTGTGCAGTCGGAGGATACATATTCCCGGTCTGGCTGACCAAAACCTTAGATTTTATGAATTTACTTTTTTTATTTACGACTTATTATTATTAGTGATTTTTTTTAGAATTAGGTACATTAAAACATATAAGTGTTATATATTTAAGAAATCACCTCTTAAAACCTTTTATTTAGATACCCCACAAGATAGGCATGGAAGAAAAAAGAATTTGGTCCCCCACAATATGGCGCCCAAAATCCGCCATTTTTCTATTATCCAATTTTAATGCAGCCAGTGACACTCGCAGGGTTAAGACGAATCCATTGACGTAAGAATCATCAAAATCGGCCAACGCATTTGGTCTCTAGAAAGCCACATAGGAACAAACATTCATACATAGAGTGATAATACATTACCCTCCTTCGGCAGTCGGGTAAAAACAGCACTGTATTGTGCCTTGCGCATTGGAAAGCCAACTTCAGGACAGCCAAAAAGTTTGGTGAGCACTGTACTCAGCTAGTGCTTGCAACCACTGAACCAAAACGGCAGCAAATTAATATATTTAGCTACCTACTTTATAAACAAGTACCCTCAATTTTTAAATTAAGAATTTGACAGTGTCAACTATTTATCCTATATTCTTGCCTGAATAGCAATGACAAACAATTGTGAAATATTTAAACAATAATATGAAGAAACGTAGCTTAAGATTTCTATCATAAGTAGGTATTTCATTACTTAATTAAGTTTTAAAAGTAGTGGCAATAAATATTTATTTTATTTAAGCCTGAAAACCTGGCAAACTTTGCCATTCAAGTACGGTTTGATACATACTTGACTGTAATTCAGACATCGGCCCAATGACTAAATTAATTAAGATACAATGAACAGGTAGTTGACAGTGGCTTGACTGCCAACATAATCTCATTGTTTTCCGCTACCAGCTTTGCAACTATTTTAGAGTATGTTTCCATCCATTTTTAATAATTACTTGTTAGGCACTTACAGAAACGAAAAAGCACCAATCTGGTGTGGAAACCACCTTAGATGACATTCTTAAATGTTTATTAAGAAACACATGGTACACCAGTATAGGTAACTGGGTCTTAACTATAGTGTACTTAATTTATATTACTATTGCAGGTCAATGGTCAATGATCCAGCATTCTTGCCGACCTAGATTTTCTAGAGAGAGAACTCAAGACTCTAAGAGACTCTTGACTTAAAGATCCCCAAGTTAAGTTATCGGGATCTTAAAATATGAGCAGTGGAACACTAAGTGTTAGATGATGTATCAAGCTTGGTGAAATTAACTTTCATATTACCCAGTAAAATATACTTAGTAATCTTTGGTTCATATAAAAATTTGTTCCATAATACATCTCCAGTCATCATTTCCAGCCAGATAATCTAACATAAAAAATTGAAGTAGGTCTCCAATTCACTTTTGAATTTAGAATACAAGTAAGAATGAGTTACATCCATGGGACAAGGAAAGAAAGGTAAAGATGTTTTGGCTTAACCACCTGTTCCTTTAGAAGAAAACTTATTCGGTATTCGTCAATTTCCTTTAATTTGCTTTTTTCAATGAAGAAATTAACAGCAATAAAATTAAATCTTTGTATAGAGGTTCCCACTAACCATTACTTTTGTTTATTCAGCGATTGATTGATTGTTTTGTAATATTTGATGACATAATGCGTTCAAATCATGTTTCCATTTGCGTTCCAAATAAAATATTTATAGGTATACTGTAAAGTAATTGCAAGAAAACTTACAATGATTTTACGGTAAGTACAGGATAGTTAATCTTAAAAATATTATACACACCTTAAAATTGCAATCCAAAAGTTTATATTTACGACACATGTCCACTCACTCACAACACGAATTTAAAACTTTATAGAAACATTAAAAAGTCGCCAATATTTTTACTTTCGCATTTAAACTTTGTTCGAACGAAAAAAGTTTTTCATAAACGTCACGTCACGTAAATATTTTCATTGAACTGTCAAAATTATATTACCCGATCGAAAAAATAGAACACGGATACGGAACACGCGTTTATATAAACGCGGCATTGTGACTTAGTCGGATTATAATGAAAAAAACTGGCGCAATAAAAAGTAGGAGGTGCGTTTTGTTTTACTTTATAGCATATGCGAGGATATCCAAGTTTTTCTGTGTCGAAATTCTTACGCGATGTAAAGACTGCTGTCCGGTTGCAGCGGCCTTCTAATACTGTTCAAGAAATAACGCGAGATAGTACCTACTCGCCGTTCGCCGTGTCCGCGGCCGGTTTACGCACAAGCAATGTAGGTACAATATACCTACAATGCCACAATAATTATGAAGACAATTACAGTACAAAATAGTCCCGCTACTGTTTGAGGTCGTTTGCGTGCTTTTTAATAGTCGACTGGCTCAATGACCTTATTTTAATAATGAGATGATCATAATAATGGCTGTAGGATCATTCGTTTTACGAAAAGTTGAAAAGCGAGCGTGGAATAATAATTTTATACCTAGTGATAAAGGATTATGACAATGGACCATTCTCCAATCACGCTATTTAATACCTATAGTGTTTTTTTTTATTTCGCCGAAGTATTGTTGCTGATTCATGTCTCCATTACCCTGAATCTCTGATGCAATATGGTTCAAAAATAGTTTCTTAAAATATCCAAATACCTTAAGACCTACTTAAAACATCTTAACATCTTACGTCTGTAATTCGCAAAGGGTTGGGCAGAGCATAGACTAGGGCAGAGGTGCTTATGATAGTTATGTTTAAGTCCTATGTGGGCGAGTCTATTGCTATCAACCGGGTAGAAAGCCAGACTCTAGATTGCTAACTACTGAGAAATTCCAGATGGAAAAACCCAATAACACTTTGCCGACCTGGGAATCGAACCCAAAACCTCGTTTTCAGCAGTACCGTTTGCGACCACTCATCATCAATATCCAAACATTTGATGTAAAGTAGGTAGGTACCTACCTACTTACAATACTCCATGCCAGGCAGACTGCAGTTATTCACAATCATTCGATCGAATGGTTGTGGTGTGTAAGGTTCGTTTAGGGAGATGGCCAGTGGCGCACCCGCGAGGAGAGGGAGGAGCTAAACCCCTCTCCTGAGTCCAAAAAATAATATTTTTTATCAATGGCTTGCTAGAGCGGAAATGTGATTCAATATTCTATATAGAATCTAAGAATTAAAATAAATCTATCCTCCTCTACGAAATATAATCAGTATAACAACGAATATTTAATCATTTCCTATATTAAAAGATTGCGACTTATACAGGGTGGCCAAAAAGTCGTGGATCAAACGAAACAGGGAGACAAAGGAGGTAATTTCCAACAAAAAATCTTTTTCCAGCATGGCCATAACTTCATTGCACGAAAAGATATGAATTATTTTTGTTTTTTCCATGAAACTACCGACATTTTTACAATTTAATCAGTAGAAAATTAAATTGATTAAAAACAATAAAACAAAAGGTGTTGTATTATGACTCGATTATGTATCAATACTACAAAAATTGTATTGCAGCTCTTGGTATCAAACTTAACGAGCAATGAATTTTTTTCCGTAAATTTTGAAGCGTTACAAAAAATTACTTCTCACTTTAAGACCACCATTTGAAAAAAAAATGTATTACGGAAAAGTGACCCTGTATTAAAAAAGCTTGCTGGTTTAATGCTGATTCGAATGAGGTACAACACTTTACTCTTTGATCTTTAGTTTTGGTTTTACGGTCGTTTTTTCATATCAAGGTGCAAATTTAATAAAATAGTAAATTTAAAGGAAAGTTTAGATTTTTTATAAAAACAACGATTACGCCTTAGTAATTTTATTTAAATACAAATTTTTACATTAAATGCTCAAAGTTCCTACCTCTGACCATAATACACAATCTGCACCGCCTAATAAAATTCGCACGTAATCGGCGGAATGCACCTCTGTTATTTAGAATTTGTAACTTAGCAAACTCGAGCTTTTGTCGTAGTTCTTGTTCGGTGTTATTCTCTCCTTGATACACTATTTCTTTAAAATAGCCCCAAACAAAAAAGTCTATGGGATTAAGGTCGGGCGACCGGGGTGGCCATGCAATAGGTCCGCCTCGACCAATCCACCGGTTAGGGAAGCGCTCGTTCAAATGTCTTCGAAGTTACTAAGGCATAATCGTTGTTTTTATAAAAAATCTAAACTTTCCTTTAAATTTACTATTTTATTAAATTTGCACCTTGATATGAAAAAACGACCGAAAAACCAAAACTAAAGATCAAAGAGTAAAGTTTTGTACCTCATTCGAATCAGCATTAAACCAGCAAGCTTTTTTAATACAGGGTCACTTTTCCGTAATACATTTTTTTTTCAAATGGTGGTCTTAAAGTGAGAAGTAATTTTTTGTAACGCTTCAAAATTTACGGAAAAAAATTCATTGCTCGTTAAGTTTGATACCAAGAGCTGCAATACTATTTTTGTAGTATTGATACATAATCGAGTCATAATACAACACCTTTTGTTATATTGTTTTTAATCAATTTAATTTTCTACTGATTAAATTGTAAAAAATCTCGGTGGTTTCATGGAAAAAACAAAAATAATTCATATCTTTTCGTGCAATGAAGTTATGGCCATGCTGGAGAAAGAGTTTTTGTTCGAAATTACCTCCTTTGTCTCCCTGTTTCGTTTGATCCACGACTTTTTGGCCACCCTGTATATTAGGTATCAAAATGGGCTAAAAACGCAATTTTAAGCAAACAAATTTTTAAAAAAGTGCCGGATCTCCCCTTTGGTTAAACTCTCCGGTGGCCTCCCAGTTGCAAATCCTGGGTGCGCCCCTGGAGATAGCTGTATTATTAATGGCTTAAGGTCCAGGTTAACCAAAGAAGGTTTATGAGGAAACGCTAGCGGCGTTTAGCCCATAAAAACATATTCCCTTGTTATCTCTCTGGAAAATAAAACAAGAGCAATTTTTTTTGCTATTAGTCTATCCCCACCATGTCTCATGTTTTTTTTTTTCCATAAATTTATTATTATAAAAAATGTGAAACCATTAAAATGACTGAAATTGTCTATAACGTTGGCCGTTTTAAAACATCCAATTTATTTATACTTCATGCACAAAAGGTACAAAGGCAGACTTAATGCCTTAGGCATTCTCTTCCAGTCAACCAAGGGTGGTGAAAAGATAACTTGGCAGGTGCATTTTTTAATAATAAAAATAAAACCAGTTATTGTATAACATACTAAAATAGGTAAAATACACGTATATTTAATTATATTGAAATATGTATATATTTTAAAATATATATATACTAATATAAAAATATATATTTATAAAGTAACAGAAAAGAAGAAAGTGAGATGACTCTGCTTAGTTGCTTTGAAAGTAAATGCGCAGTTTACGCTTGAATGCATACCGACTGGTGGCCTCTACTCGGGAGGAAGGGCATTCCAAAGAAAAATGGACGGTATATGAAAGGAAGAGTGAACAAAATCGATAGAATGAGAAGGACAGAATAAGAGGAGATTAAGAAGAACGCAGAATTCGCGAGCACGTGAAGAACATAGATATTGAAAGTTAGACATAAGATAGGAAGGAGGGGTGGGAGAATTGAGTAGGGAGAAAAGTGTGGTCAAAGCGCGTAAACATCGCCTCTGGCGAATGGGCAGCCATTTTAACTCAGGCCTTGTAGTTCGACACATGGTCATATTTTCTGAGGTTAAATCTAAATCTGATACAGTTGTTCAAGACCCTATCTAGTTTATCCAGCATAACCGCGTTCAAGACAAAGTAGCACACGTCACCATAGTCGACCACTGGGAAAATTAAAGTCTATACCTACAAGTTGTGTCTTTGTCTTTACGGGTAAAAACCTCCTCAAACGATATAAGGATCACAAACTGCCGTTGACTCTCTAACACTGGCCACCTGACTTTGCCAGCAAAGATTACTATTTATATACTGGGTATTTGCCAGCTAAGTGTCGCGTCAAGATGCAAACCGAGATCTTTCACACAAGGGATAATGTGAATGACGGAACCATTAAAAATGATTGGAAGGGAGGACCACCACCAGGGAGGACCTCCGACCCCAGTCTTGCCAATGAGTATCGCTTTACCCAGTTACTGGATTGTGGAGGTCAGATAGGCAATCGCTTCATTTATAATACTGGGTGTCAGCTACGTCCGGTTAGACTGGCATCAGACCCCAGTCTTGCCTAGGAGTATCGAGTTAACCAGTTACAGGGTTGTGGAGGTCAGATAGGCAGTCGCTCCATGTATGATACTGGGACTCAGTTACGTCCGGTAAGACTGGCATCCGACCCGTCTTGCCAAGGTGTATCGCTTTACCCAGTTACTGGGTTGTGGAGGTCAAATAGGCAGTCGCTTCATGTATAATACTGGGAGTCAGCTGAATCCGGTTAGACTGGCATCCGAACCCAGTCTTGCCAAGGAGTATCGCTTTACCCAGTTACTGGGTTGTGGAGGTCAGATAGGCAGTCGCTTCATTTATAATACTGGGAGTCAGCTACGTCCGGTTAGACTGGCATCTGACCCCAGTCTTGCCAAGGAGTATCGAGTTACCCAGTTACAGGGTTGTGGAGGTCAGATAGGCAGTCGCTTCATGTATGATACTGGGACTCAGCTACATCCGCTTAGACTGGCATCCGACCCCAGTCTAGCCGAGGAGTATCGTGTTACCCAGTTACTGGGTTGTGGAGGTCAAATAGGCAGTTGCTCCATGTACATATAATACTGGGATTCAGCTACGTCCGGTTAGACTGGCATCTGACCCGTCTTTCCAAGGAGTATCGCTTTACCCAGTTACTGGGTTGTGGAGGTCAAATAGGCAGTCGCTTCATGTATAATACTGGGAGTCAGCTGAATCCGGTTAGACTGGCATCCGACCCCAGTCTTGCCAAGGAGTATCGCTTTACCCAGTTACTGGGTTGTGGAGGTCAGATAGGCAGTCGCTTCATTTATAATACTGGGAGTCAGCTACGTCCGGTTAGACTAGCATCTGACCCCAGTCTTGCCAAGGAGTATCGAGTTACCCAGTTACAGGGTTGTGGAGGTCAGATAGGCAGTCGCTTCATGTATGATAGTGGGACTCAGCTACATCCGCTTAGACTGGCATCCGACCCCAGTCTAGCCAAGGAGTATCGTGTTACCCAGTTACTGGGTTGTGGAGGTCAAATAGGCAGTTGCTCCATGTATAATACTGGGATTCAGCTACGTCCGGTTAGACTGGCATCTGACCCGTCTTTCCAAGGAGTATCGCTTTACCCAGTTACTGGGTTGTGGAGGTCAAATAGGCAGTCGCTTCATGTATAATACTGGGAGTCAGCTGAATCCGGTTAGACTGGCATCCGACCCCAGTCTTGCCAAGGAGTATCGCTTTACCCAGTTACTGGGTTGTGGAGGTCAAATAGGCAGTCGCTTCATGTATAATACTGGGAGTCAGCTGAAACCGGTTAGACTGGCATCCGAACCCAGTCTTGCCAAGGAGTATCGCTTTACCCAGTTACTGGGTTGTGGAGGTCAGATAGGCAGTCGCTTCATTTATAATACTGGGAGTCAGCTACGTCCGGTTAGACTGGCATCTGACCCCAGTCTTGCCAAGGAGTATCGAGTTACCCAGTTACAGGGTTGTGGAGGTCAGATAGGCAGTCGCTTCATGTATGATACTGGGACTCAGCTACATCTGCTTAGACTGGCATCCGACCCCAGTCTAGCCAAGGAGTATCGTGTTACCCAGTTACTGGGTTGTGGAGGTCAAATAGGCAGTTGCTCCATGTACATATAATACTGGGACTCAGCTACGCCCGGTTAGACTGTAAGCCGACCCCAATATGCCGATGGGACTCGGTACTGATGGCACACTGGATAGGTCTACACGCGAGACCAAGCGCCTAAATACTGTTACTTTACTAACACTAGGCTAAGTAAACACTAGACTGATATTGTTACTAACAAACTTAAGGACTAAGTCTGAAATAAATTAATATTATTATTAATATATAGTTGGGAATCGGTTTGACAGATTGATTAATGTATAGCCTCTTAAAAGGGATTTAAAAAAAAATGCAGGTAAACAATATAAAAAGATATATTTAATAAGCGGTTCATTTTACAGCATCATCATCTGTGTCTGCATGCTTTCTTTTTCTTCTGTTGTGGTGTTCGATTCGCTCTTCTAAACTCGCTGTGAAAATATAAAGTTTCATTTTAATGTTATACGCTAAATAAAGCGTATAGCGTATAGCGAATAAAGTCCAACTAAGAAACGGAGTCGCGGCAGACTAAGAAAGAGATGGCGGGACGAACTAGACACATATCGTCAGAACTGGAAGGATGAAGCGTGGGTTCATGAAAACTGGAAGGAGTGGAGAGAGGTCTTTGTGGGACAGAAAAGGCAAGCAATAAATTTCGCACATTCTTCTACCGCACTAGCTATAGTCACAGATAATATAATACTAGCATACAGATGCCTCATCCCGTACAAAGAAACCGTGCCGACGTAACTAGCGTTTTTCCTTTGATTATATTGATTATTTTTATAAGTACTTCGATCGCGTTTGGTTCCGTTCCACGGCTATAGATGGTGTTAGCAGCGACTAGCAAGTAAAAGGGTTTTCTCGGTTCGTGACTTTTTTTTCTTTAAATACAGTGAAGATTTCATTTATAGTATTTTTTTGTATGTTTTTACAGTTTCATTATACCATAATGTGTTATAATATGATACAAATTAAAAAAATCCAGTGCCATGCCTCAGAAATTTAAAACCGCGCCATCTATTGGAATCAATTTTAAATGATCCGTCCAAATAAACTTTGTAATGTTAATCCAGAGCCCAATATTCCATAATTTTGTGCTTAGGAGAGTTGATTAAAAAATAACATATGATACAATTTTTATAATCAATTCTAGAAAATCACAATTTCACACACAATTCAATAACAAATCGATGCATATCTTGCCATCTAGTGACATTTATTTGAACCAAATTTTCTTTGTTAGAGCTAGGACCCCGTGCTACAGTCGAATTAGTAATTGACTATAATACTCGTATACTACACTATACTACAGTTGCTAGCTGTCATTTTGAACCGACGTCAAAAAAGACAGATTCTTAATTCGTCTGTATATTTTTTTGGGTATGTTTGGGCATCATTTTGTTTTGTTTATGAACTTTATTTGAAGATTATTCTTGCGTCGGCCTGAAGTTGGATACAATGGCCGCGAAGTTTTAAATCTCATACAAAAACAGCACCGTTTCGTGCCTCGGCAAGCCAATTTCAGGGCGGCCAAGAAGTTTGGCGAGGACTATACTTATGTTACTTCGGTTCTACTAATAATAGATCCTTTCTATAATTTCACAGGCGTTCAGGTACTTACAACAAGTCACTCTATTCAGTAAAGGAGTGTAGACTCTTGCTTTAACACCTTGTAGCAGGCAGTCTGTATACGCCATAACTCTATCAGTGTCTGTTGTCTCGCTCCCACACAGTTTCCAGTACTGCGACTCTAACTCATTGATAACTTCCATTATCATTGTTGTCCTGAAAAGAATGAAAGATAGATTTTACAAACATAATATTACAGAAAGAAAGACTACAACAAAACTATAAGGGCGGTTACGCACTACACGTCCGTGTCCGTGATTTTCCGGGTTCAAAATGTTCTGAATTATGACGGATAGGACGATGTATGATAGGATATAGAGTTCAGATGTATGTTATGTTAGGTTTGGTTTCCGCACTTAGCCCCTTAAGTTGGTGGTCATTCCAACCAGCTCACCTCCCTCCAGAAGTCAATTAGAGCTCCTGGTTTCCTCAAAACATCCGTGTAAGACCTGGGTGACCCGAGGGTTTGTGTTCTTATCTGGGTTACACTTGTGCATTCAAAGAGAACGTGCGCAACGGTTTCTTCGGCCTCCATGCATGCCCTGCACAGAGGACTGTCCGTTATGTCTATTGTGTGGAAGTTTTTGTTGAGTGAGCAGTGTCCCGTCACCAGGCGCAGGCCACTCCTGTCCAGGCGTAGAAGACGCCTGGTAAACCTACTGTCCAAAGATGGCAGAGCTTCTTTGGAAGCTGAGAGTTCGGATGTAGTAAGCTTCCCTACAAGAAGTACAACGGCTACTATGTAACCGAAATTTCACGGACACGGATCGGATGTAGTGCGTATCCGCCCTAAAGATCAGAAAAAAAAGTTTGAAATCGCTTGAGCATGCGTTGTGATGAATGTATTTGAAGAGGCAATTGCCCTGAAGTGGAATAGTAACCGGCTGGATAATTGGAACTAAGTTTCATCCACATGGCCAAAAGTGTTTGACCGACACTTTTAATAGAGTACATGGGGGAATCACGACCCTAAGTAATGACGAATACTACGCGAGGAGGAAGATGTTCGTTGGCAGATTAGTATTACTCTGGGGAGTACGTTATTTCGTGTTAGTTCGATATTTGAAATTTTGAGGGCATTTACATGTGTATTTGAAATTTAATTATGGCCAGTGCGGTTTGAAAAGATCTTGATAGAGTGATGGATGATATTCTCGTGTATAACTTAAACCAACGCTGTTAAACAAACGAGAATATCATCAGTTTTAAAGAGTAAGAAGAAATACCAACTTAATGCTTTGAAGTGTCCATTCCTTTTGCAGTTCAGCCAAAACTTCGGCTAGTTGATGCTTGTCATATATCCAGCCATGCCCTGGCAAGTTGTATGAGCAATGGAAAAGATTCAGTGGTAGATCCAACGCCATGTTGTATTGAGGCTTTCTGAAAAAGAAGAACAATCAGGCGTCGTCACTTTGTCGTAGGTTGGTAGGTGTAGCGTAAGTGGGAAGGTGGGTGGGTAGGTAGGTAGATATGTAGGCAGGGTAGGTAGGTAAGGTATGGTACGTAGGTAGGGTAGGTAGGTATGTACGGTAGGGTAGGTAGGTATGTAGAGTAGGGTAGGTTGATAGGTAGGGCAAGTGGAAAGATAGGGTAGGGTAGGTAGGTAGGGTAGTGTAGTGTGGGTAGGTAGGTAGCCAATTGACGGGAGCGAAGCCGCGGGTTACAGCTAGTACTTAATGAATCTGTTTAATGTTAAAAACTGTATATCTAAAACATTTCAAATTAAAAAGGTTCACTCTATCAAAAGATATATGAATTTAAAGTGTTCAAGAAATAAAACAAAACAACACACGCTATCTGAATGGGGTAGTGTTAAGATTCTCCGCGGAAGAAAAGAAAAAAAATAGAATACACTTTATTGTAAACCAAAATAATAAATTACACGTTATATTTAAGAATGACCTTATAAAAAAAATTGGTAAGTAGGGTACGGTAGGCAGTTGACGGGAGCGAAGCCGCGGGCACAGCTAATTCATAATGAGTGATTGTAGTTGTCCATTCGCAGAAGTATTTTGTTATGGAGAAGAACAGTCAAGAATCTTCACATCCATAAAATCATGGGGCGAACGGACGACGCCTAAAGGTGAACGCGCACCTATACGCACCTCAGCGGCCGAACTCGCCGCAGTCATCGCATTTTCACAAGGCCCCGCGCAATCCGCACCGAACGCGCCGCACGCATCGGATCCACTTCTGTACATCTTAAACAATATTTTCTATACGAATACGGATGACGTCTCCACGCCTTCCGCATCGCACTCGCCGCAAGCATCGAATGCGCCGAATCTGATGACGTCATCCGCACGCGCTGGTAGATACCGTATACCTACAGTATTTTGCTGAAATGCGGGCCATGCGGCGCGGATAGGTGAGCGAGGCTGCATACGATTTCATATAAAGATTTATGAAATGCGATGACTGCGGCGCGTGTGGCTCCTGCGGCGCGGATAGGTGCGCGTTCACCTTAAATCTGCCTTTACCATCTATGTTGGGATCCGATCGGCTTGCAGTTTAGCCAGCTGTAGCAAAATATAGCTCAACTATTTTATAAGCGACTGACTATCTGGTCTCTATTAGATATAGCAACATTGACTACTGTTGTCTGTGAGCTTCCGGTCGCAATCACTTGTCACCTGAACTTTCTTCCGACTTGCGACTATCATGAAGTGTGTTCGCCATATAATAAATAATATGATTAGCCAGAACCGTCTCCAAATTTCAACCTAACATGGTGTCAGAAGTTAAAAACATCTAATAAAACTTCAAGACGAGTTCCAAATCTTTAAGATCGTCAAGATGGGAGAAGGTGAAAATAAAAACCGGCCAAGTGCGAGTCGGACTAGAAGGGCGAAAGGCGCACGAAGGGTTACATACCATTATAGCAAAAAACGGCAAAAAAATCACGTTTGTTGTGTGGGAGCCCCACTTAAATATTTATTTTATTCTATTTGTTGTCATAGCGGCAAGAGAAATACATTATCTGTGAAAATTTCAACTGTCTAGCTATCACGGTTCATGAGATACAGCCTGGTGACAGAGAGACAGACGGACGAACCGCCGAGCCCTAGTAATAGGATTTACCCCTAAAAATGTGACACGTTATAAAGGGCGGGCCTTTTGTTATTAACCAACCACAAATGCCAACTATCGCCTGTTACTGAGGAATTATTTGAAATAAAACGCTGGAGTGCCACTTATGACCAGTAGACCAATGAGGCTCAAGTTCGGGTCGCTCAAAACACTAGATGTACGTAATAGCAATATGCTGCCCATCACTTGGCAAAACTGGATTACACAACTTAATATTTACCTACGAGCCAACACTTTAAGAAATGAAGCAAACAGCAGAAAAGTCGCCATCCTGTTGCACTTCATCGGCACAGAAGCGCTCACGATCTTTTTTAACCGACTTACCAAAAAGGAGGAGGTTCTATGTTCGACTTCAAGTTTGTTTTATATATTTTTTCTGTATGTGCACCGATATCTCCGACAATTGTGGACCGATTTTGAAAATTCTTTTCTTTTTGTTTGAAAGAGTATATTTCGAAATTGGTCCCATTTTAATTTGGTGAAGATCTGATGAAGGACTTAAAAGATAAACGACAGAACTCTTCAATAAATAACGGCAAATCTCTCGGGATAGCTGCAATCGCAAGTCTGTTTATTTAAACTTCATGTACAATAGTGATACATAGGCGGACTTAATGCAGCAAGGCATTCTCTACCAGTCAACCTTTGGGTTAAAAAGGATACAACAGTGGTAAGAGTACAAAAAAAAGAATAATTATTAAAAACGAATATTAATAAACTATCTAACTAATAGAATACATAAATATTTTATTGATTATACCATTTCATAACATAACATCACGCCAGTACGATCTTAAGGGATACGCAGATCTCTCATTTCACCGGTTATGCTCAAGTTTCATGATATTTGGAATATCTATTCTGGCTAAACAACTTGCCTATTAGGTAGGTACAACTAAAAAGTGAAAATAAAAAAAATCTTTTTTACAAAAAAATAACTTTATTTATGGAAGTCGGTATCCATAACGAAAACTAAAATGGTACTTACGAAAGACACAGACTTCCATAAATAAAGTTATTTTTCACTTTGTAGTTTTCTTATTTGGAAGTCGGTAGTATTTTTTTGTAAAAAAGTGTTCTCGTTCAACGTTGACATCGACACAGTCACAATTGAAGAGCTCAACCCTTGACAATTTCTTTATGCGTTAATATTTAATTGTATGAGTGTAAGTCTCTTTTTTGTACAGGCACCTAAGTCCCATGTGATATACATTCTCTCGTTCAGTCCATCTAAAGGCTGTCTATAAGAGATTGCCTTATGCGATAAGCTTATTGTACCTATACTTATTTTTATAAATGTTTGTCCAGTTATTATCAAGAGATTTACAATACTTTGTTGTATAATACATAAACGCTGTATATAGAAGCAGTTAGTAACTGTTATTAAAAAAAAGACTGCAAGATTTTCTGGCTCCTGGCGTAACGACTGCCCCAGATCACAGATAATATAATGCTAGCATACAAATGCCTCATCCCATACAAAGAAACCGCGCCGACGTAACTAGCGTTTTTCGTCAGATTGGACTTATTATTTTTTGTACATCGTTCGTGTTCGGTTCCGTTCCATGGCGATAGATAGATGGTGTTAGCAGCGACTTGCAAGTAAAAGGGATTACTCGGTGCATGAATATTTATTTCTTTAAATACAATTTAGATTTGTTTTATTGTATTTTTTCAATATATTACAATATAAATTTAATCAATCGAGTGAAACGCCTCAGACATTTAAAACCGCGACATCTATTGGCATGAATTTTAAAAAATCCGATAAAATAATCTTTGGAATGGTAATTAAGAGCCCAATATTCCATAATTTTGTACTTCGAGAGTTGATTAAACAAGAACATACAATTTTTATGTTCAATTCCAGAAAATGTTAATTTTACACACAATTCAATAAAACTTGGTGCATATGGCGCCATCTAGTGAGATTTATTTGAATCAAATTTTCTTTCTTAGCGCTGGGACCCTGTGCCCTGATCTACAAATGACACTTCTTAGCGCTGACGGTGTGCCGGTGTTGCCAGCGCGTGGACCGAAAGTATGTCGCTGACGCTGTAATGCTGTAGTTGGCGCGTGTAACTATTGCCTTTTCACGGTTAAACATTCTGGCGCCTCTCAGGTCCTGGACTACAGTTGGTATAGCTCAATAGTTTCGGGTTGATGTGGAAAACTGTACATAGGTTCCGTTGTGATAGTTTAATGGCCTGTTGTTCATTGGGTAGATGTCTTGTCACCAAGCTGGAGTCGACATATAAATGACAACCGGGATCTATGAATGGGAAAATATGAAGTCTTAAGAGTTGAAATTTTATCAGACCTGGGTTGTTTCTCCACATCGAGTAGCTCGCTGATGACCATTGGACTCTCCTTCTTCCCTCCAATTAGGAGCAACACTCCCATGATGCACCGGATCTGGTGCCAGAGGAAGGCGTTACCCTCGATGAGAAGGTAGTACATAGATGTGGCTGAAAGAAATGAAATAAAAGTATTTCTGACATCAGTGAAGGAAAACATCGTGTAGTTATAGTTAATATGTCAACCAAACCCTCCGGGCATACAAGTGTCATGTTATATGCTGTGTGGACTTACGTAATTCTCTATCCAGATTATTGACCGGCAATATATCTGCACTAAGTATTTCCCTTCGGAACTGGACCACTCCGTTGCCAACGTCCATTTTGCACAGGTTCCGATAGTCATTCGACCCCACGAGACGGGCACAGCCTAAGCGCATAGCTTCTATGTCTAAGGAAGAGCGGGGGAAGTAGTATTTGTATGTACGTTTCTTGCAGTCGAATCTGAAAATATTCTAATAGTCGGTCATTCAAATCAAATCATCATGGTTATTTGCTAGAAAATATATTGTTCACAAGGGTATATCTTATAGGCAGTCACTAAAGTCTGTCTGCAATAATGCAAATTATTTATGTTTGTGTTATCCATACTGATATTATAAATTCGAAAGTTACTGTCTGTCTGTCAGCTTTCCACACCTAAACCACTGAACAGATTTCAATGAAATTTAATGAAATTTGTCAAGGCGTTAGATGGCATCCTGAGGAAGGACACACACAAGCTACTTTATGAGTATAAAAAAAATGTAGGTGGTTAGGTACGGTAAGGTAGGTTAGGTAGGGTCAACGACGATATAACCACTTGACGGCGCATACAGTGCCCCGTCGCTCGAAAACTATTAGTATTTTGTCGCCTATGTAAAGGCTTCGGTACTAGTAACCATTTAAGTTGTGTCCAGTTATTAGACCTGTATGCACGCTAAATAAATACAAACTGTTTTATCTTTTTATTGCAATTATATCGCATCAAAATGCCCTCATGCGCGGTAAAGGGGTATGGGAAACATGCCAAGACATCTAGTTACAAAGAGGATGGCATAACTTTTCATCGGTAAGTAAACAGTACGAAAATTATTTTTAATTTAATCAGAATATGAGACACCGCAGGGATCTAGTTAAAATGGTGGATGGGGTAAACGTCCACACTTTTGAGACTCGCGTTGATGTCTTTTGGAAAAGTCTCGCTCTTTCACTAGACAATTCTAATGCTTCTATCCCTTTCTCTCCCTTTGTATTTTTATCGTAAATATCTGTGCTGTTAGTTTTAATAGCTGAAGTCGATATCGATAATAATAAAATTAAACTTAATAAAAAATGTATTAAACAATATCTATCTACTTTTAACAGACTTAAAAAAGGAGGGGGTTCTCAGTTCGTCGAATTTTTCTTATGTATTATGTTCCCGGATTACTCGTAGATGGCTTGACCGATTTGGAAAAATACTTTTTGTTTCTCTATGTCCCCGACATACATATTTATTTTTGTAATTGATTGATATAGATTAAGTAATATTTATATGATTTTAATTGAGTATTTTTTAATAATTTTAAAATCCATTTTTTCGATATCGACAATTTTCCCTTAATCGAGTTGATCAACCCTAACGATAGCCATACCTACGCAACTTACTTAGAACTCGTCCCCCGGCCCGCGGTAGTGAGTCGTGTTCTTAGAAGAAATCGGCCTATAAGCTCTCTAGTGGTTATATTCTCTTTGAGTACCTAGGGTAGATACGTAGGTAGGTAGGGTAGATACGTAGGTAGGTAGGGTAGATACATAGGTAAGTAGGGTAGATACGTAGGTAGGTAGGTTCACGTGTCGCTAGGACTCCCGCGTCCTGACGTCACGCGGATGCGGGCCGGGAGCTCCTCCTGGAAGCCTCGATCGTGCAGGCCTGGGAACCATCACCGGACAGGCCTGCTAACATCATGGACGAGGCAGAGTGGTTCCGGGAGGCCATATCCGAGATATGTTTCTTTTTTTAAATAAATAAATCGTTTATTTTGAAAAATACATTTGTTCTTAAAGTTACAAAACCACCAAACTGCGAGGCAGTTTGTCGGCGGGATAAGCGCTCGTATAACAATTGGTTTATACTTAAATACGAAATAACGGTAGTAGGTGTTCACAACTGCGTCGGGTCGACGATGAAGTACCTGGGACTCCTTCAAGCGGGCGGAGGCTGCCTTCAAGCGGCTGCTGCCCAATCTAGGGGGTCAAACGCCTCCTGCAGGAAGCTTTACGCGGGGGTCGTGCGGTCTATGGCAGTTTACCGGGCACCGGTATAGGCGCGTTCCTTGAGGCGGCAACCAGCCCGCCGCGCCTGCGTTGAACGCGGCCCAAAGGCTCATGGCCATCCGGCTGGTCCGGGGATACCGCACGGTCTCCAGTGAGTCCTCACGCAAATATGGAAGTGGAGCGAGGAGGCGAAATGCCGGGGCGAAACTCCGTTGCCACAACAAATCGCGGCTCGGATCTCGGGCTGGCAGGATCTCATGGCAACATGGAGAGGGCGACTGTCGCAACCCAGCGATGGGCACGCCACAATTGCGGCGGTAGGTCCCCTCTTTGAGGAGTGGCTTGAGAGGCGTCACAGCATCCTCACCTTCCGCCTGACGCAGGTCCTCAACGGGCATGGCTGTTTCGGGAGGTTCCTGTTCAGGATAAGGCGGGAGGAAACGCCCGAGTGTCACCATTGTGTGGATCGCCCGGAGGACATGGTGGAGCATACGGTGGAGATATGCCCCGCTTGGGCGGAGCACCGCCGTGTCCTCATGGAGGCGATCGGCGGTGGCGACCTCTCGCGTCCGGCCCTGGTCCAGGGTACGGAGCGAGAGGGCACGGGCAGCTGCCTCCTCCTTTTGCGAAGCAGTAATGCTCGCAAAGGATGAGGCGGAACGCGTGAGGGAGACGCAAAGGAGACCTTCACGCCCCTAGCCACCGCAGGAGACGCCCCGGACGTCGGGATTCACAAGCTGATTCCCGGCAACCGTAGGCGCGGGCTTGCGGGCGGCGAGTAATGGGTAGCTCGCCGTCCGATACGGACCAAGCCCGAGTTTACGACGCGTAGTGTTCCACGCGCGCCTCAAAGAGATGTCAACAAAAGTGACGCGGGCCCCGTCACTTTTGTTGACATCTCTTTGAGGCGCGCATAGGGCCGATGCCTGTCTGGGTCGCGGATAAATTTGAAAGAGGTTTACCGAGGCCCTGGCACAAGCAACTGAAAGAACACGGGTGGTATTTAGTCTGTAAAAGTCTGACACGCCCTCCCGCTTCACACAGAGCGGGAGAAGTCATTTGATGATTTCCAATACAAAAAAAAGGTAGGTTCAAGTAGAGGCAAATTGCTAACCGCGACCTACTTTTCGCTACTCGTTTTATTTACTTTTATAATTATATTTGTTTAGTTGATCAATAGCTGCCGTACTGCTATAACCGCGGATTAGCATCTAACGGAGCTTTCGTGTAATTTTTATGAATAAACTAAATTATCATGAAGTCTGTGGTTTTCGTCAACTCACATCTAACATCTCAACTGTAAGTAATTGGCTGCCTCCGAGCCATAGTCTAGGTGACCGGCTGAACCATTTATTATCTACCCAAACTACTTTTGTTTTTTTTTAAACCTAATTACAGGTATCAGCGAAGTCGGGGGATCTGTAAAGAACTGTTCCAAGGAACCGTCCCCCGACTGCAATGAAAACATTGGTTTTCTGTCATTAAGCTCGTTTTAAATTGTTTAGTTCTATTTTTATATTCACTTTTTGACAAGCCAGGCGTGTTTTTTTTTCTTACCTTTTATTGATAAAACTATTTGATTGCAAACCCATATTTTTCTATGGGATATTTAATAGAAGGTACCTACTGTTATATTTATTTATTTTATTTATTTACTAGCTGTGCCCGCGACTTCGTCCGCGTGGAATAGTGACTTTTCGGGCAGCATATTTTGAATTACATATAACGTCGTTTGGGTAGCTAAAAATTTAATTTACAGTAATGCTTCTCTGTATACGATATTTGACGTATGGCCATCGGGGATGAAAGCATACAGGCTCTTAGGATTGCTAACCCGTGACAGAGCCGCGTCAGAGCGGCAACAACGCATCGTAGACATAATCAGCTGTTAGGAAAGATACATCGTGTTCAAACGGGGCAAAAACTTAAAAAATCATTTGCGACTAAACTACTGCTCCTATTTAATTGATTTTTGGTACAGAGCTTGGAAATGGTACCTAGAGTTTAAAGGAAAGCCCGTCTGTCGTATCAACTCGGTATAGCCACGGACGCGCAGGCGCGAGGCGTGTGCGTACTCTGATAGAATACCTTAACAAATGTTCGCCGTGATTCTTTAAATTGACATAACTTTTTTATTTATGAACCGATTGACATGAAATACACTAAATGTTAAGTGAAGCTTACTACAATATATTAGTGAAAACCGCATCCAAATTGAATAAGCCGTTTCTGAGATTAGCGTGCACAAACACACAGACAAACAGACAAAAAAAATAATAATTAAAGTTTCGGGTTCGGCATCGATATAATAACAACCCCTGCTACTTTTTTTATATATTTCCATTGTACAGACACCACTTTTCTAGAATTTTATTATATGTAATATATATAAATAGATGTTATAAGGGATCGAATGCATATTGAATACTACAGTTACATATTTTTATTATGTACTAACATTGATATCAGTTAAGCCGTTCAGAAGTTATGGTGGGATAAAGAAACTCACAAACATACACGAACCCTGTAAACATAACAAGTAAATCATAAGAAAAAAAAACAAATTAGACAAGCTGTGTTTAAGATTTAGCGAGACTAACGAACAGCAATTGATTTTTAATGAATAGCAAAAATGTTTACCTGCCCTGTTTGTGAGGTGGCCCACGGGAGCGATGTCAAAGAAAAATAGCTAGTCGTAAGTCGAGTATCAAATAAGTAGTTTATTAAATGCTCATAGGTCATACCTTGCACTATATGCCGGCATATCCTCCGGAATAGGGATCCAGGCAACCGCCTTAATATCGTTAGGCAGTATTCCGTTTAACATTTTACAGTACAGCATCTCATTATCTATGGATTCTTGGGAGAACTGCTGTGATGGCGGGAATTTACTCCGTAACGAAATAGAAATAACCTGTGAAAAAGAAATGGTATTTTTAACAAGCTTTTATTTACCTTGCAATTTATGTATGTATTTAATTCGAGTTAAATCTTGCAACTGAATTTGAAAGCAGTTATCCTCAACCGATTAAGACGAAATTATTATTATTATACAAAGGTGTATGTAAAATTTCATCTTTATCCTCAAAAAAGTTTGGATGACAATGCATGGTTAGCAATATGATGTCATTCTAAAACCAATATGGCGGACAGCCCAAGAGGGCGGACTAGTTATTTTTTGAGCACTGCCATGATATGGGTATCAAATGAAAGGGTTTCCCGAAAAGAATACAAAAACAGCTTGTTTATTGACTTATTAATTTTAATTAATAATTTTATTTTCTATCATTGCAATTTCAACATTGTAGCTAGGATTTTAAATAACATGTGGCAAATTCGTACTTTGCTTGGTATATTTTGCATGGCATGAAAATGGACAGAAAATATAATACAAAACATACACTAAAACTTAAACTTTTAAAACTAAAGTTCATCAAGATTGCATAAGATATCCTCACCCTCACTCATGCGTCCACTCACCATCATACACACACTCGCAATCATACGCTCGCATGTTCGCTTTGCTTCTTTTTATTGTTTAAATTTACTGTTTCAATAGCTACTAGTGTTACTTATTCCTTGTGTTCTTTTACATAAAAATTGAAATGTGTATTGATTTATATCAGCGGAGGACACTGATTCCCGTAACACTGGTTCGCCTAGCACGGGAGTCAGGGCTTCACATGTATGTTTGTAATATTTTTTATGTCAGTAAAGTTATTATTATTTATTATTATTATTTTATTACCTACATTTCGAAAGTTAATGTAATAGCAAGTCTCTTGCCATTAAACAGGCACAAATCCATAGAGAATAAAATAATAAGGAAAATTATTCTTGTCTTGTTATACAGTACAGTATTTCTGAGTTTAGTAAGCTTGCAGGCAAAGTAATGTTAAAAATTAAGTCATCATTGACTGCCTAGTATTTGTGGTGTCTCATCCCCTACAAAGAAACTGTCCCGACGTACTGTACTTATTATACTGATTCTTTGATTTATCTATGGATATCGATTGATTATTAGATGGTGATATAATCTATCGCCGTGGAACGGAAACGAACGCGATCGATTTACAAAAAATAATCGGTATAATCAGATGAAAAACGCTAGCTACGTCGGCACGGTTTCTTTGTACGGGATGAGACATCTGTATGCTAGTATTATATTATCTGTGCCTAAGTGTTTAGGAGTCAGCCTTTTACTAAAACTGGATGCAGCTGGATCAGGGTTGATATAATTTAAATCAATGATTAAAATCGCGATTAAAATCAATGGATCTTTTTATAAAAATCAATGATTTAAATTAATACGTTTTTACTGCAACCAAATCAGCCAAAATGTGTCAAGGGACTTCTCCCGCCATAAACTGGCGCGCACACACGAGTCCAATGTTGTCTACCTACGCGATCCCAGAATAAGAAGTACGAATTGTGTTTGTCATACAAGCATCGGCACGGTTCTTGAGCGCTGAGCTTCACGTGCGCAAAAGTGAATTATTGGGTCCCTCTGGTGGTATGAAGTGAGGCGCGGGGGCGGGGAAAGTGCTGTGATTGGCCCGTAGCGTATCGCGTCATAGCCGTAAGTCGTGATTCGTTCTTTACTCTTGTTGCACGTACCTCACGACGACGAGTACAATTCCGGCCAATTTAATTGCTACAAATTTTTAAACTGCATCATTTTAAATTATCTGGTAAGTTTGAACTCAAATATGTTATGTGATTTTTTTATTAATTAGACCTTTGTTATAATAATAAAAGGTGATATTTATCGAAAATATAGCAGGAAAAAAATTAATGTCAGTTTTTAATTATAGCAAAACTATTATTTTTCATTACTAACTATACTACTATACTTACAAACTATATTGTTTTTCATTTCATTAATGAACAAAAGAAATTAGAGGTCAAAAATGTTAACAAAAAAAAGTATGTAGGTACGTTGTAGATTTTTTTGTAATTTTTGACAAACTATAAGAACTAAGTTATAATTTTAAATTAGAAATACTTTTGTTAGTTACCTTTTTTTTTTGATCTCAATTTCCATTTCTCAATTTAATAAATCATTATTTAATCTTATAAGTAAGAAATTACGTAGACCGTAACTTAGAAAAAATAAATAATAAACGGGTGTGCGTTTTATTTGTCATAAGTGTACGATGCGCAAAGCGATCTCCACTCTTCCGCCGAGCGCTCAAGAACCGTGCCGGTATCTGTACAATTTATTTTATGAATACTGTTTTGTGGTACGATTTCGCATATGTCTTACAATACACGGAGAAAAAAAAATAACAATTTAGTAAAATAACATGTTTTTGGTTATTTTATTAAATGTAATAAAAAAAATATGTTGCGTTTTTTATAAATTTATAACCGACTTCCACATTAAAAAAGATAAGAATGTAAAAAATAGCCGATTTAAATGAAATAAATCCGATTACATCGTTATTTTTTTTAAATCATGATTTTTATCAACCCTGTGCCAGATACTATACAGCAGGGGTCACCAATGAATTACAAAAGAAAGGGTTATGATTTTAGCAGTCTATGTTTGTATTTTCGTATGTTCCTCTGTAGGGCCTAAACTATTCATCTGATTTTAATGAATAAGGTTTCAATCAATTAGTAATTATGGCCCGGATAACATACGTTAAGGTGTTTTGCTTGAAAGAAAATATTCTATTCATATTTTTTTTTAAATAGCCTTCTTAGCTTACCGTGCATTGTCATCCAAACCAAACATGTATGCAAAATTTAATCTTAATCGGTTGAGAATAACTTCTTTAAAATTCAGTTGCAAGATTTGACCCGAACAAACTTACATACATACATTGCAAGTTAAATAAAAGCTTGTAAAATATCTTTCAGCGCCAGATACAAACATTTCACTTCGTTAATTTTCTTGTCTGTTTGTTTGGCGCCAATTCCAATTTATTTAAAAAAAAAAACACTTTCTTTTTATGCTTTTCAGTTAGTTTCTATTTTTGGCTGTTTAATTTCTGTTTTAAAGTGCATACCTGACCAAAAGCACTGACACCTTTATCAGTGCGCCCACAGCGATGGTAATTTGATGTCTCTCTACTTTGTATCAAGCATGATTTGGTTAAAGCATGAAAGAGATGGTGCTCGATTGTCTGGTTGGTGTCTTCTTGAACCGCTAGGCCGTTGTAGTTCCAACCAAAATAGAGGATACGGAGTAGGACTCGACGGAAGTGGCATCTGGGAATGAATAAGTTCAGGTGTTAAACCAAATTGGCCTCTAGTCAATAGAATATAAATAGGAAATATATTTTTTTATGGCAAGTTTCAGATTAATATGCTAGGAAATGCTTGAAAAATGGTTTACTAGGCACACATATTAAAGCAAGGAATTATAAAACTTGTAATAAATAGAGTAAACTCTGATTTTTTATTTCTATTTCATAGACCAAAACGACAGGTGCCATGACCAAATTTTTTTTAATGTTGCAAGAGCAGAGCATAAAGTTGTAGGTAAGGCTCAATCAAAAGTCATTGAATCATTGTGACATGACTCCTCAATATATTTATTTGCTGTGACATACTTCCATTTTGGATCTATTTTGATTTTCGATAAATCAGGATACAACACTATCATATACTATTAGGTGCCATTGAACGTCTAATTAGCAGGCACAATAAAGATACAATGGCTTAAGCACACCAGCCGGGCGAGCATGGCCTCTGTGATAGGCTTGATTGAGGCATTTTATCACAGTTTTCGCTCCCAAACTGTGATATTAATGTGTAACTCAAGGCTGTCACAGTAGAGTGTACTCGTCCGCCATGTGTACGTTTGACATTTGAGTGGCAGAAATTATTGTCTCGTATTAAGTTTAATGTTTGGGACAAGGCTAGGTCTTCTTAATGATATTAAAAAAATAAGCTAATCTTTTTCCTAGAAAAAGTCTTACATAGTGTCATTTGAGTATTAATAGGATATAAACGATTGACTCATTAATAGCTTGTTCCTTGTTCTTGATTTAAGTTATTCAGTTTATTTTTATAGATAAAAAGATGGTTTTTAGATTGAAATAACATTATTACATAATTATTTCAAAGAATTGCGCAAAGAAAAATATTCAAGATAGGTAAGTACTTACTTGCTAAAATCCAAGTTCTTTTTCTCGTTTTTAACATTTTTACCATCACTGTTTTCTAAGTTCTTGGCTATAATATTTTTCAGTTGTAAATTATGCGCTTCGAGCTGCATGACTTTCGCGATAAGATCCTGTAAATATTTTGATATATATTGTGAAACATGAAGAAGAGGTTATATACAAGAAACAGTAATATTATACAAATATTTACTTCTTTATCTAACTTATCCCACTCTTCCTTCGGTGTGATATCCCCATTTTTCTTTTTCGGAGGCATTATCTTTAGTAAACTCGAAAAATGATGAAATATTTACGAAACTGGCCTGACAAAGCATCAAAGTAAACAACAAAAAAATGTTGATGATAATGTTAACTTGTTGACATTGACAGTCTTGACAGTGACAAATGGGAAACCGACAAGTTTGTTTTTAAAGGATCTCTCAGTTTGTAACCTAGGTTTTGTGAGTCGTAAATATTGAAGTGAACTAGCCTTTATTCAATGTTATAAACTTGTAAGTGTTATAACGGTACTCAAGCGTAACTGCTGTGTAGGGATTGCAGCGCACGCTCGTGCGTGAGCGTTTTCGCGTTTGCAGCAAAGGCGGAGCTTTCGGTGGCTAGAGGGCGAGTTCTCATTTTGGGGGCGCGCTCGCACTTGTGCCGTGTAGGCGTTGAGCGCTCACATCCACACCGTTACTCCAAGGTCAAGGGTTCAGTAGCTCTCAGTCTAGAGCAAGACATTGAGAAAAGGTATTCCTGTAAGGCTAGAAATTCATTTTTAACCGACTTACCAAAAAGGAGGAGGTTCTATGTTCGACATCATGTTAGTTTTTTGTATGTTCACCATATCTCCGTCAGTTGTGAACCGAATTTGAAAATTCTTTTTTTGTTTGAAAGAGTATGTTTCGAAATGGGTCCCATTTTAATTTGGTGAAGATCTGATGAAGAACTTCGAAGATATAAGATAGAACTCTTCAATAAAAAACGGCAAATCTCTCGGGATTGCTGCAATCGCATGTCTGTTTATTGTTTATACCATTTCATAGCATAACATCACGCCAGTACGCTCTTAAAGGGTACGCAGATCTCTCATTTCACCGGTAATGTTCAAGTTACATGATATTCGGGTTATCTATTCTGGCGTTAACTTACTAAACTACTTGCCTATACAACTAAAAAGTGAAAAATAACAAAAAAAATACCTACTACCGACTTCCAAATAAGAAAACTACAAAGTGAAAAATAACTTTATTTTCGGAAGTCGGTGTCCATAACACAAAAAAATGATACCTACAAAAGACACCGACTTCCAAAAATAAAGTTATTTTTCACTTTGTATTTTTCTTATTTGGAAGTCGGTGGTATTGTTTTGTAAAGTAGATTTTTTTGTAAAAAAAGATTTTTATTAATGTAAATCACTATTTTTAATATAAATCACTGCCAACTAACTATATTTTAATGTAAAATACAGTTAGTTGGCAGTAGGCAGGGCACTTTGATCGCGGAACGGATGGCCGATGGAGCCGAAAAGTTGTGGAATGCCGACCGCGAACCGGAAGACGATGCGCTAGGAGGCCTCCCACTAGGAGGTCCGATGACCTGGTTATGGTTGCGGAAATGCACTGGATGCGAGACGCACGGGATCGGTTAATATGGCGACGCCTGGGGGAGGCCTATGTCCAGCAGTTGACGTCTTTCGGCTGAAATAATGATGATGTAAAATGCTAGCTCTTTTGCACCAGAGCTGCCCTAAGCCTGGCTAAGAAAATGAAGTGACCCCTTTGGTCGATTTTTCTTCGCGCACCGCGTCCCTAGTCCCTACCTCACTCACCCTTGGTGTAAAATCACCCTATAAATATATCAAATCGATTCATACCAAACTAAACCGAGCGTACCTACTAACTAAATAATTAATGAAAACGACCTATCATTGGTTCTATTGGGCTACGTCATAGCGTTCTGTCTGACGTCACCTCCATTCATGATTTATGCAGTTCATATTCGGCATGAGTCTTTTTTTAGAATAATGAAGTTAACGAAAAAAAACACCTACCATTACATTCCCAGATCCCTCCATGCCTCGGAAAGCACTTGAAGCTGTTGGTCTCGACAGCCATCTGTAGATTTTAAACAGTCGTTACGAGTATGCATAAGCACAACAATTAGGGGTTCATCAATGTGGCTGTGAACGCAAAGATGAGCGCAGATGTCGCTGGTGGTTCAATGGCTGCTGTCAAATCATTTTTGCTGTGTTTACATCACGTTTTTTATTTTTTTTGTGTTTAAACCGGTTTACCATCGTTATTGATAATATGTATTGTCCCTGGAAGCTTAAGGAATTGAAAGACGAAATAAAGGAATGAGGAGCTAGGATAACTGGAAAGAAACCAGATCTTATCGAGAAGCAGACTTTTATAAAATAAAATATTTTTCATCAGTGAAAATAATAAGTAATAAAAAAAAACCCAAGACATATTTTTATTTCATGCTACATAATTTATATAGGAGTAGACACGCTTCGAAAATCTATTGAACACGTAATTATGAAACGACTAGCTTCTGCCAGCGGCTTCGTCCGCGTGAATGTCGAAAATTATCCCAAGGAAACATATTCCCGGGATAAAAATATCCTATGTGCTATTCCACACTGTAATCTAACTCTGTGCCAAATTTCATCCAGACCGTCCAGCCGTTTGAGCGTGAAGAAGGAGCAAACATACAAACACCCACACACACGCTCACAACCGTTCGCCTTTTTAATATTAGTGTGATATCTTGCGAAAACCGCCCGATTCAGACAGTAAACCGATTTAGATAGGTTCATCCGTTAAGGAGCTATGATGCCACAGACAGATACACAAACACACAGGTACACACGACAAACTTATAACACCCCTCTTTTTCCGTCGCGGGTTAAAACACATCGGTCATCACATTGGTACCCACCTGACCTGCCCGGATTTGAACCCACGACCTCAAACACGAGAGGTGAAGTCTTAGCCGCTGAGCCTCCTGATTATAATTAGCCCATTCATTATTAATATCTTATGATTACGACCTTCTTTCATAGGTATCGTGTCGCTACCTACATACTCATGAAATATTTAAAGAAAGGGCCAAAAAATAGACCATTCTGTTAATGCCAAGAGTTGCCAGATGGTCCAGATTTGTCTGGATCCCTCCAGACATTTCACACGATGGCAGTCCTAACCACAGACATAAATTTAACTAGATGACGCGATATATACGTATGTACTTCGCGTGCCAAAAAACGGACTAAAGTTACGACCAATGGTCGTAATCTGAGCTTTTCATTTAGCATTATCGGCACCGGAAATCTAGAAAAATGCCATAATACCATTTTGAGCTGTAAAGACTGTATAGAAAAAGTTGGCCGAGGCATTGGAAATGTTTTCTTTCATTGGTATGTACCTACATTTGTTTTTAAATTGTTTGTGATAAAGGGGCTCGCTTGGTTTTCATACAGATGGAGGGAATTACGTTATCTAGTTAGATTTATTTCTGTGGTCCTAACACAAGTAAAATTTAAAAAAACTTCAAACATGTTTTTATTTCATACTCCATTAATTTATCTAGTAGTATATAAACTTCGAACGACAATCTATTGAATTAATGAACGGCTGACCAGATTTTCATCAAACGTAGCTAAAGAAACTCTCGATAAAGTCATATTTCAAACAAAAAAAAAACGAAATCAAAATCGGTTCAGGAGCTATGTTGTCACAAACAGATACACAAACACACAGATACACAGTTCAAAGTTATAACACTCCTCTTTTTCCGTCGGGGGTTAAAATACACAAATAAAGGCCTCTGTGTTTTGATCTCGAATATTTTTTAACACGCTTTTATTAGTTTGGTATGTATGTATCTATGTATGTATGTATCATCATCATCATCAGCCTATAACAGTCCACTGCTGGACATAGGCCTCTCCAATTGCACGCCACTTGGTTCGATTTTCGGCAACTGTCATCCAGCTGCTACCAGCTACCCTGCGAAGATCGTCGCTCCACCTAGCCAGAGGGCGTCCTACCTTACGTTTATCAGTTCGCGGTCTCCACTCAAGAACACGTTTACCCCAACGGTCATCGGTTCTACGACTTATATGGCCGGCCCATTGCCACTTCAGCTTACTTATTCTGTGAGCTATGTCGACAACTTTGGTTCTCTGCCGGATCACCTCGTTTCGGATTCGATCCCTTAGAGAGACTCCGAGCATAGCCCTTTCCATAACTCGCTGAGCAACTTTGAACTGATGGACCAACCGTATTGTGAGTGTCCACGTCTCGGCACCGTAGGTCATAACAGGTAGGACGCACTGGTTGAAGACTTTAGTCTTCAGGCTTTGTGGGATTCGCGACGAGAAGACTCGACGAAGTTTTCCAAACGCCGCCCAGCCCAGCTGTATTCTTCTGCTAGCCTCCTTCTCAAAGTTGTTTTTACCAAACTGCAGAGTTTGGCCGAGGTAAACGTATTCTCGAACAACTTTGAGAGCACCGCCATTGACCACAATCGATCCCGGAGTGACGTGTGAATTGAAAATAACCTGGGTTTTATCCAACTTCATCCGGAGACCGATGCGTGCAGAAGAATCAGCTAGGCCATCCAGCATCTGCTGCAAGTCATGCAGCGACTCAGCCATTATGACGATGTCATCCGCAAATCTCAAGAATTACGTCCCCTTGTCTAACCCCTCGACGCAGTGAGATATGCCTAGTTTGCCGGTCCTGACTTTGGATGGTCATTGTTGCGTTTTCATAAAGACATCTCAGCACTTGGATGTATCGCCAGTCAACTTGGCATCGCTGCATAGACTCCAAAATAGACCAGGTTTCGATGGAGTCAAAGGCCTTCTCGTAGTCCACAAAAGCAAAACACAGGGGCCGATTATACTCTTCGCACTTTTGTATAATTTGCCGCACTGTGTGGATGTGGTCTATGGTGCTGTATCCTCCTCGGAACCCAGCCTGCTCCGGTGGCTGAAACTCGTCGAGTCTTCGCGCTAGACGATTTGTGACGACTCTCGAAAACAACTTATAAACGTGACTGAGAAGCGAAATGGGTCTGTAATTCTTCAAAAGGGTCTTGTCACCCTTTTTGAAGAAAATAACGACCACGCTCCTCTGCCACGCCACTGGAGTTCTGCCAGAGAACAGGACAGAGTTAAATAGGCCCCCAAGCTCCTTCAATACAGGGCGTCCTCCCGCTTTCAGGAGCTCGGTTGTAATCCCGTCCTCGCCCAGGGCTTTCCCATTTTTAAGCTGTTTGAGAACCGCCTCGATTTCATCTTGGCTTACTTCAGGCAGGTCTTCCGTAAAATGGCGGGTTAAGGTGGCTCTAGAATCCTCATTTTCGGGATCAGGCCGAGATGCATGCGATGCGTACAGTTGGCTGTAGAAGTTTTGAACTTCCGAAAGAATCTTCGGCCTCGAAACGACGATATCCCCACTCGATTTAGCCAGCTTCGTCAGATGGCTCCTCCCAAGTGGTTGGAAGAACACTTTTGACCCCCGGTTTTGCTCAATCGCTTTCTCTATAGTGAGCGTGTTGGATCGTCGGAGATCGCGTCGTACCAGTTTCCTAATTTTTTTGTTGAGTGCCCGCTGTTCTGACGAAGTGGCTGGTGGATTTTCACGTCGCTCCGTCATGAGCTTTAGAGTCTCTTCCGAAAGTTTAGACTTCCGGCCCGTACGCCGCATCTTACAAAATCTCGTACCTTCTTCCCTGAGGATTTGCACCATTTGGTCGAGCGTCTGATCAACGTCGTCTGTGGTTTCCACGGCAGCGAACCGGTTCTCCAGGTCTGACTGGAACGCTTCAGATCCTAACATAGTTTGGAGCATGTTTGGACGGAGCCTAGACTTCATCAAACGAGTTCTCTCAAGCTTTAAGTTGATATTCAGAGAGCCTCGAACAAGTCTGTGATCGCTGCCAGTATTAAACCTGTTGATCACTGAGACATCCCTGAATATATGCTTTTTATCTGTTAAGATGAAGTCTATCTCATATTTGGTCATAGTGTCAGGGCTTTGCCACGTCCACTTCCTTTGGGGCTGTTTCTTAAAAAAGGAATTCATTACGAAAAGCCCCTCCTTCTCTAGGAAGTTGACAAGCATTTGCCCCCTATGATTTCTGCTGCCAAACTGTCCTATGATTTCTGCTGTCTTAGTAGTGGAGTGCAAGGCCTTGTAAATGTCCTCGAACATTTCCTCCATTTCGTCGTCCGAGTGCGCCGAGGTCGGTGCGTAGACTTGCACAACCTTGAGGCTATACCTCTCGGTTAGTTTCACTATGAGGTACGCTACCCTGTTCGACACACTGGAGACTTCCACAACGTTGCCACAGATGGATTTGTTAACCAGGAACCCGACACCGCCTTGGGATAGCTGGTCTCCTTCTCGGAAATACATAAGGTGGCCCGATTCAAGAGTTATTGTGTCCTCCCCCTCTCTTCGGACTTCATTCAACCCCAGAATGTGCCACCTTATATTCTCGAGCTCCTGTTCTAGCTGCACGAGGTGTTCGTCAAGCCTTAACGTGCGTCCGTTGTACGTAGCCGAGGTCAGTTGGGTTTTTTGATTTTGGCGGCCGTAGTCCGTAACCCGGAGATTCTTCGCACCCCCAAGTGCCCTGCCGCTACCGTGACCGCCGCCGTAATCAGCAATAACAGCAGGGCGGCCGGGAACTGGGGGCCGTGGTTTCTTTTGACTTGCCATTGGAGGGTTTGCCCATAATCGCCACGCTGGGCATGCGGGTTGGCGATTGCAGATCGCAGTTTTTCGCACTGGTGACGCTGCTGCCCGTCACCAGTCTATGCCATTTGACTGCGAAGATTTGTTCAAATGGTTATACCGCCATTCGTCGGTTGTCGTCAGAGCCTCGTTTCTTGATCAGCAGGATGCACCACGAGCAGGTGAGATTCACTTGGGGCGCTAAGTTTGCGAGTGCGCCCCCTTACATCCCCATGCCCTTGTATGTATCAATGTAACGTAATTTTTAAACGTGATTTTCACACCCCCTTTAAAACGTCGGCTTAATTTGAAACTTTGCACACTTATCCAGGACCGATGACAGTGCAATAATTTAAATAGTTTGTCCCATTATCCTTACCGGGATCTTCAGGATTAGAGATTGAACTAAAAAGTAAAAAAATAATAACAGTTTAAAAAAACTAAACAACACGCTTTAATAGAAAACCAAACAAACAATTAGAAAAAAAAAAACAATAAATTTTAACGAAAAGTGTGATAGACAAAAAAATTTTGTAAAAAAGCGTGGGGTGCTTGATGTCAATTGTTATAATATTTTATTGACAGATATTGGTAAAAGGAGTCATTTTGAAAATTTCTTAAAAAGCACCCCATGCATTTTTACAATAGTTTTTTTTTGTTTATTTCACTGCTCTTAAATAAAATTTATTGAAAATTATTTCCTACTTTTTAGTTTGGTTTTCTATTAAAGCGTGTTTTTTAAGTTTTTTTTAATTATGATTTGTTTCCTGTGAGATATCCACGGGAGTGAAGTCAGCTAATAAGCCAGTATGCTAGAACCACATCGAGACAAGTTTTGGTAGCGTCTGCCTCTGAAGCATAACTGACGGTGAACTGTACTGAACTCATTATTTAGAGTAGTCTATTTTTCTACGTAGGTATGTCTAATTAGACAAAGTGGATAACATGTTCTATAACTACTTAAGTAGATATATGGTCGGTGATAAAAGGACATTGACTTAATCCATGACAAATACAATATATTACTAAAGTTACTTAAATAACTAGCTTTTTTTAACCGACTTCAAAAAAAGAAGGAGGTTCTCAATTCGTCGGCGTCTTTTATTTTCGTATTTTCCCCGATTACTCAAAAACTCTTAGACCGATTTGGAAAATTCTTCTTTTGTTTGGAACCCTTTAATACTTCATAGGTGGTCTCATGGTCATCAGGTTAGGATTTGATGATGGGATCTTATTTATGTATTTATACTTCATGTACAATAGTGGTACATAGGCGGAATTAATGCCACGAGACATTCTCTACCAGTCAAACAGTCAGTCGATCTTACAGAAACCGAGGGAGCTCCTCAAATTTAGCGATTTTGGTATTGTCATCAACAATGCAATCATTTGCACTCAGGTGATATAGTTTGGTGAAGTGGAACTGATAAAGAAGACCACAGATGGCCACTGGAACTCCTTAATGCTAAGTATGTCACAGGTATAAGATATCTCGAATAGTTAACCGACTATGATGAAGCAAATACTTATAAATAAATGGTACTGATGAAAATAGTACAATCGAACTGATCTGATGATAAAGCCGGAAGGTAGGCAGAGGCACTGTGGAACTCCGAAATAAAACAACGTATCCTAGTCGTGTTTAGGCTTATTCGAATCTTCATGAGATGTACTTTGCCATCATAAATAAATGATCATCATGTTAATACGTACCTACCAAAACTGAAAAGAGAAAAATAAAAACTTTTTAATAAAAAATCAAATCGACTTCCAAAACAAAACACTACAAAGCGGAAAATTACTTTCTTTTCCGAAATCGGTGTCGAAATAACGAAAAAAAAAAACATACATGAAGTCGAACATAGAACCTCCTCCTTTTTGGTAAGTCGGTTAAAAACGGATAACAATATAACAATGGGTGCAAAAGACACCGAATTCAGAAAAGAAAGTTATTTTTCGCTTTGTAGTGTTTTGTTTTGGAATCGGTTTGATTTTTTGTTAAAAAGTTTTATTTCGCTACCTCGCTCTCGTGGCCTACTCCACGGGCAACATTCATTTTTAACCGACTTCAAAAAAAGGATGTTATCAATTCGACCCTTATGTGTGTGTTCCTAACTGTCACCCGCGAATAAGTTCGAGTGAAAATTAAAAAAAAAATGTCCATTCATGACTATAATCTATCTCTGTGCCAAATTTCATCCAGTTCCATTCAGGCGTCTCTTCCTTTAGATGCCTTACTGTAGAACTTGCTCACTTTTTACCCGACTGCCGAAGGAATAATGTGTTTATCAGTCTATGTATGTGTATTTGTTCCTATGTGGCGTTCTACAGACCAAACGCGTTGGCCGATAATAATGATTCTAATGTCAATCGATTCAGCTTAACAGTATCATATGATCTGTGGTCTTAACCTAGCGAGTGTCACAGTGAAAATAGAAAAATGGCTGGTTTTGGGCGCCATTTTGTGGGGGGGGGCAATATTTTACTTTTTTCCCTCAACCGCAACATATAAGTGTTATATATTACTAAAACCCCTTTATTTTGATACACCACAGGATAATTTAGAAAAATATTGGGCCCCCACAATATGGCGTCCAAAATCCGCCATTTTTCTATTCTCCAATTTGAATGTAGCCAGTGACACTCGCAAGGTTAAGACGAATCGATTGACGTAAGAATTCAACAAAATCGGCCAACGCGTTTGGTCTCTAGAACGCCACATAGAAACATACATATATAGACTGATAAACACATTACCCTCCTTCAGCAGTCAGGTAAAAAGGCGTATCAAACACACAATATTTTCTGGGGAATAAAAATTAAAATAGGGAAAAGGAAATAAAATACCACAGATAAAACAAATACCTACTTATTTAAAACTCATACGAACAGCTGCATAAAATCTCAACTGGTTAATACAAGGTTATCCGTTAAATCGATTAACTACTTAGTACTAGTAAATTGAAAGGTACAGTTATAGAGGTTTTTGGGACAGTCTGATAAATTATGTTGACGTGCCAAGCTACCCTGAAGCCTAATGCTCTGCTTATCTTGAAGCAAACTCTAAATAGTCTACATGTAGGAACGGGTGCAAAAAAGTAATACTTTTTACTTAACCCAAGACCTTACGTGCACCATTGTTTGGATCGCCCGGAGGACACGGTGGAGGTCTGCGAACAGCGCTAGTGACCTCTGGCGTACGGCCCTGTTTCAGGCCATGGTACAGAGCGAGATGGCATGGGATGCTGTCACCTCCTTCTGCGAAGTAGTAATGCTGGCGAAGGAGGAGGCGAAACGCGTGATGGAGACGCAACGTAGACGCCATCACGCCCCTAGCCATCGCAGGAGACGCCCCGGGCGTGGAGAGTCGCAAGCCCATTCCGGGTCACCGCAGGCGCGGGTTTACGGTCAGCGAGTAATGCGTAGCTCGCCGTCCGATAAGGACCAGGCCCGAGTCAAGCGCGTTGTGTTCCACGTGCGCCTCAAAGAGATCTCAGCAAAAACTGACGGGGTCCGCTAGGACCGATGCCTGTCTGAGTCGCGGATAAATTTGAAAGAGAGTTACCGCAGCCCTGGCACAAGCAACACGGGAGGGTTTTAGTCAGTAAAAGTCTGACACTCGCTTCAGAGTGGAAAAAGTCATTGGAGGATTACCCAAACAAAAAATAAATGCCTTGCGCTGACTAACGTTGCCGCCTATCTTGCGCAGTATTCTCTCTTCGGTTGTGTCGGATTGCCTTCGCATCGGACTGTGAGATTGAGGGAGAGTGCACATACATGTGTACTTATAATGTCGCCTGCGTCGATGGCTAGTGAGATTGATCATAATTAAAATCTGGTCAGGAGGACGTACAAATACAAAAACTTTCAAGATTTACATTTTGGTTATGGGTATAATTTAGACGGTCATCAAAAATATTTTTAAGACTCTAAGCTTAGGCACCAAATAAAATAAACAACTCCAAAAAAAGTCAATTGACTTTATTAAAAGGGCCCTAAAGTATATAATATTATGATCCAAAATAAATAAAATAAAATCAGAAAAATCGCAAACCTCGCACAAATATTATTTTTGGTTCCTAAAATGGATCAACGGTCACCAAATTCTATCCAACTCAAAGATTAATATACCGGGTGTATTCGTGTTTTTAACGAATTAGTCCAAGAGCGAGCGAAGCGAGCTCAGGAGCTTAGGGCACCCCGACACGGACAGGTTAGGTTCGAACGAGATGACGGGAGCTGAAGTGAGCGAGCAAAGCGAGCGAACTCGGCTCCCGTCATCTCGTTCGTGTTAGGTTACTTTAGACCCTGCGGACGGAAATAGGAGCCCCGCGCAGCGGGGCTCCGTCGACTATGTTGCCAGAGTACTAATCGTACTTGAACCTTGAACCTCAATATATTTAGCGAATTCCATATAACGATAAATAAGCGACGTACGTTTGGGAACCCCAGTATATTAATTGATATTTGGGAAATATTCTAGCGATCGTTAGCTTTTTTAGCCTAACAAAAATGACCAAATTAGAAGTCATGTCATAATATTTTAGGAAACGTTATTTGGTGACCATTTATCCATTTTGGTAACCGTTTAGAATTTTTTTGGTAGTAAAATAGGTACTTTTTTGGGCGGTGTTTAAACACAAGCCTTTGATTATTAGCAGAAGCGGGGAAAAACGCCTGATAAAATTATAATTGCAATCAGTATCATTTTTGCAACACGTAAACTATTTAGTTATGACTGCTGCAGGAGGCAGGAATCTCAGAAATCTGATGATTGAAGAAGCTGTATCATCATCATCAGCTTTTTTAATGTTCCCACTGCTGTGGTACAGGCCTCCTCTCTGTGAGAGGGGATGGGCCGTAATCCACCACGCGGGCCCAGTGCGGGTTGTTAGAAGCTGTATACTTTGTTTAGTAGGTACGTGTTGCTGCACCATAACAGGCTCCATCGTACTACATGGGCAAAATAACATTTGCAGCGGGCTCTGTGACGTCAGTCTGACCGAGTCTCGCTATTGGCGCACGAGGGGAAAACGGGGCGCAGCGCTGTGTGGGTTGACGGGAATAGGGTAGCATTCCAGCAAGGTACACAATTATTTTGACCGTGTAGTACATAGCTTATTACTTCTTGCTGTGCCATATCAGACTCTACTTAGCACCACCACTTTACCCGACTACGGTGCCAAAGCCAAAAGAAAGGGTTATGATTTTAGCAGTCTATGTATGTATGTTTGTATTTTCGTATGTTCCTCCGTAGCGCCTAAACTATTCATCCGATTTTGATGAATGGTGTCAATCGATTGATCGATGTTATTATGGCACGGGTAAAAGGCTAAAAAAATCCGTAGTCGGGTTACAGTTTTTAACCGACTTACCAAAAAGGAGGAGGTTCTATGTTCGACATTGTGATTGTTTTTTTTTGTGTTTGTTCACCGATATCTCCGTCAATTGTGGACCGATTTTGAAAATTCTTTTGTTTTATAGAGTATGTTCCCAAATTGGTCCCATTTTAATTTGGTGAAGATCTGATGAAGAACTTCAGTGATAGGTATATACAATAGAAATCTACAATAAATGACGGTAGATCTCTCGGGGTTGCTGCAATCGCAAGTTTGTTTTTTTGTTTATACCATTTGATAACATAACATCACGCCAGTACACTCTAAAAGGGTACGCAGATGTGTACATTTCACCTTGGTACACTTTAATTTCACCGGTTATGTTTAAATTTTATGGTGTTCGGTTAATCTATTCTGGCATTATAGGTACCTTTACTAAAGAACTTGCCTAGTAGGTACAAATAAAAAGTGAAAAATTAAGAACTTTTGTACAAAAAATAGTACCGATTTCCAAATAAAAACATGATAAAGTGAAAAATGACTTTTTTTGGAAGTCGGTGTCCATAACGAAAAAAAATTTTACCTACCAAAGGCACCGACTTCCAAAAAGAAAGTTATTTTTCACTTTATAGTGTTTTTATTTGGAAGTCGGTAGTATTTTTTTGTAATTTTTTTTATTAGACTTTTTGCTTGTTGTGCCATCTTTTATACCTTCATATTATGAAGCTCTTTGGCCATAGACAAGACAATTGAAGTTCTTTCGATCAAAGTGATTGTCGAGATGCCATTGACGATGATGTCAGTTTCTGTAACAATAATACACATTCTGCAGGTAGGAAGCGGGCTAATTAGGGATAGACAGTCACGTCACGCCAGCCGCATGCACTGTGACCGCTGGGCAATATCTAATCTCCAGAAAGTGGGTGCCTGAGGATGGCATAGGTGAGATGACCTAGATGCCTACCACAAGGGCTGGTTCGAGGTGGCTGAGGAAAAGAATACTCGGAAGACTATTGCCTAACAGTTGCACAGTGTAAGCCATCAACATCTTGCTTCCCTTGCCCCTTTGCGATTTGGGGTCGGCGCAACACGTTTTCTATTTCCATACCGTCCTGTCCCTGTCACGCTATCATTGACTCCGTTTTCTTTTTTTTCTGTGGCACGGAGTAGGCAAAAAAAGGTATTTATTCCTCATCAACTATCTTTATAAGTCTTGCTTATTCTGATTTTATAATGTAGTGTGATCAAGGTATATAATATAGATACGTATGCCTCTGCCTACCCCTTTATAAAACATGGTCGTGATGTTATGTTAGTGTCGTGTGTGCTGTCCAGTGTGTGTCCGTTGTAATCGCGGACAGTTTCGTGTCACCAAATTACACGGTGCTCGATGTTCTAGTGTTGTGGTGGAAGTCGATATCGATAATTTACTTTATTTTACGCCAAATTAAAAACCAAATTGTTTGTGATGGATACGGGCGCGAAGGAAGAAAAGTTTCTTAGTATTTATTATTTATTTCATAACACCAATTATAACATCTTTACAGTTTGACCCAAAATGATACTACAAGTCACAAACACACAAAATTACATAATACTAAAATAATCTAGCAACAAAATTACACACAATAAAATAATAGTAAGTATTATAATTATGAGGTTTTTTCATGAGTCTCATAACAAAATCCAGTCATTGTTCTTATTGTATTCCACAATAACTTCCGTACTGTATCTTTTTTACTTCACTAAGAAGGGTCCAATTACGGCGAGGAATAAATGATATAGCACTATATCGGTATAATAGCGTATATTATATCCCAAGAACACAATAGGTTCACAATAGGTTCACACAAAAACAAAAATAAAATTCTAATCTCTTACACTTTTCGCGGTAACGAAACCATAGCGCGATCTAATTCGACGCCAACGCCATCTATCGAGCGCGATGACAACTCTTGACAAAAAATTAATATTAGATCACGCTATGATTTCGTTCCAAACCCCAACATATCGCCCACCAAGGACATATTGACAACATGTCCTTAATTACCGCCCACCGTGACAAACGTCCGGCTTATATCAAGCCTGACCATGACCGGAAACCTTTAAATAAAGGTTTGCGTCCTTGGTAGTAGGTTTTAACACAATATAGGGTTTATCAGAACAAATATCATACCCTTGGTTTTACATTATAATAAACAAAGAAAAATAATAAATAAAACAAATCTTAAGTACAACAAAATTTAAATTTGACCTTAACTTAACTGATTACTGGCAAATAGGTAACACACACAATTTAGAGGTAGGTCTCTTAAAGACTGAAGCCTGTGTGCGTATGGTTACGACCCGAGTAATTCCGTCAGGACCCGGATGCGTCTGTTCAACCTTACCCAATAACCACTTGCCTGGAGGCAAACCGTCTTCCTTTACTAACACGACCTCCCCAACTGATGGTTCTGGATTTTTATTGGCCCATTTATGGCGTTGCAGGAATTGGTTTAAATAATCCTGCGACCAACGACGCCAAAAATCCTGCATCATCCTCTGATGAAGCTGCCAGCGTTTTAAGGTACTCACATTGGACCTTTCGTAATTCGAATCTGGTGCTAAAACGGGTGGTTCTCCGATCAAGAAATGCCCTGGCGTTAAAATGACACACTTATCTTGATCCTCGACATACGATAAAGGCCTGGAGTTGAGGCAAGCCTCAATTTGAGCCAGCACTGTTGCCATCTCTTCGTACGTCAGTGTAGAATTCCCAATAACCCTTTTAAGGTGGTACTTGGTCGATTTTATTCCCGCCTCCCATAGGCCACCAAAATTAGGTGCGTGGGGCGGGATAAAGTGCCAATCTGTGCCATTATTAGCGAGGTACTCTGCTAGTTCCGGATTGAGGTTGGACTTCTCATCGTTAAATAAGTAGAGTAACTCGCGTGACGCTCCCACAAAGTTTGTCCCATTGTCGCTATGTAAGTCACTGCATCGACCACGTCTTGCCACGAATCTTTTGAAAGCTGTCAGGAAACCTCTAGTACTTAATTCACTGACCGCCTCTAAGTGTACTGCTCTAGTGACCATGCATATAAACAATGCTATATAGCCTTTATAGGACCTATTACCTCGACCTTTCGATACCCGAATGTTAATAGGGCCAGCGTAATCTACTCCACTATATAGAAATGGTTTACTAGGTGTAACACGTGCCGAAGGCAGTTGTCCCATTAACTGCGTTCTAACTTTAGACGAATATCGAATGCATTTAATACATCCTTTAACATGTTTTTTAACCAATTGCTTGACACCAATAATCCAATATTTGGAACGCAAGTATGTCACCATAAGTTGCGGACCACCATGCATCGTCTTTTCGTGAGCATCTGCCACTAATAGAACTGTCAGAAAAGACTGCTTTGATAACAATATAGGATGAACTCTATTATAACTTAATTGAGACATCTCAAGTCGCCCTCCAACTCTTATGATTCCTTTTGAATCCACGAAAGCATTTAAAGACCTTAAATTACCGGACTTTTTTCCTACTTTACCACTCTTTAAATCCTCCATTTCTTCGGTAAATTCTTGTTGACATTTTTTGATACATGTTTCTAGAGCAACTTCAAGTTCTAATTTGGATAAATGTCGTGTATTATGTCTGATTGTTACTGATCTCCTTAGATTTAAAAATCGCCGACAATAAGCAACAACTCGGACTAATCGGGATAATGACGAAAACTCAAACAAACCTTCACGTTCCAAAGAAGTCGTGTGAACTTTCACTTCTTCTAAGTGTGTGATAAGGTGTTTGGGTCTTTTATACTCCACCACCAGCTGTCTTAGATAATCCGGCCCATTCCACCATAAAGCCGTAGATTCAAGATCAGCTGGGGAAACTCCGCGAGATGCACAATCTGCGGGGTTATGTTTCGTTGATACGTGAGACCAATATTTCGTATCTAACAGACTTAAAATCTCAGAAACTCGATTTGCGACGAACGTTTTCCAGCGACTTGGGTGTCCGTTGAGCCAAGCTAGCACCACCTCACTATCGGTCCATGCATGCCAATTGTCACGTGGTATGTTCAATACTTCTCCTACTTCCACCATTAATTTAGCAAGGAGAGTAGCACCACAAAGTTCTAATCGTGGAATAGACACTTGTCTAACGGGCGCTACTTTCGTTTTCGACGTGACTAATGAAATGTGAATATCCCCTTTGTGATCCACTACTCTCAGGTATATGACTGCCGAATACGCTAATTTCGAAGCGTCGGAAAACCCGTGCAATTCAGCCTTCAAATTGGTACTTTCCTGTTGCAACCATCGTGGGATTTTAATATTCACCAAATTGGCCAAACTATGATGGTAAGTAATCCATTCTTGTACTAAGTTTTTTGGAATTTCTTGGTCCCACTCTAATCCCGCTAACCATAATTTCTGAATAAATATTTTGGCTAAAACAATGCTTGGTGCCAACCAACCCAAAGGGTCAAATAGACGTGATATCTCGGAGATAATTTTTCTTTTCGTTACAGGTGCAGTCAACGGTTGGAGTTCTACAGAATACTGAAAGAAGTCTTTGTTCGAGTTCCAGGTAAGTCCTAAAATCTTCGTTACATCATCTATTTTTATCCTTAACTCTTCCTCTGTAGTTTCTTTCCCATCCCTTATTTTATTCAGTAATTGCTGACTATTACTCCTCCATTTTTGTAATGGAAAACCTCTCTTGTCTAACACTTTGCTTAATTCCGTGTAAATATTAAAACAGCTTTTTATATTTTCAGATCCTGTCATCACGTCGTCCATGTAGAAATCGTTTAGAATAATCTTGGCTATTTCGGGCTGATCTGAGCACTCATCGTACGCCACCTGTTGAAGTGACCGTACTGCCAGATATGGTGCCGACGCCGTGCCGAATGTTACCGTTTCTAATTGATACACTTCTGTTTCCTTTTCAGGACTTTCTCTCCAGAGGATCCTTTGTAGTACTGAGTCTTCTTTGTGAACTAACACCTGCCGATACATTTTTATTATGTCAGCTACAAGACATATTCGGTGCGTTCTCCATCGCATAATCGTATGCCGAAGTTCCGCCTGCAATGTAGGACCAACTAACATACAGTCATTAAGTGAAGCTCCCTTTGATCCCTTACAGGAGGCATCAAATACGACGCGAACCTTAGACGTTACTTTATCCTCCCGGACAACAGCATGGTGTGGTAAATAAATAGCTTTCGGATTATTCTTGTCATTTTCTAAAACCTTTTTCATGTGATTTAGCTGTAAGTATTCCTGGATAACCTTCGAATAATCTTCCTTGAATTTACTGTTTTTCTTGAATTTACTTTCTAACGACTTTAATCTTTTTTCAGCAATAACTTTCGATTCACCAACCTTGTCGACCGGGTCCCCGTCGCGCAATGGTAGCCTTACTATATACCGGCCACCTTTGTCGCGTTCTGTTGTATCTGCGTATAATTTTTCGCAGTTATTTTCATCCTCCGTTAGCGTTTTCTTTCTCGATGGTTCTGCCTCTAACTCCCAAAATTTTCGAAGCAACTCATCGGGATCAAGACTTAAATGCATGACGGTAATATGTGCTGGATAATTTGAGTGATCCAACTCAAAGGTACCCGACAATATCCACCCTAACGTGGTATTTTGTGCCAAGTAAGTTCCGCTTACGTTTCGTTTGATTCCTTCTCGGATGACTTGGCTGTAAATTTCAGCACCTAACAAAACATCAATTTTATTAGGCCTATCGTATTTTGGATCAGCCAAATCATCATCGGCCAAGTCAACCCATTCTACCCTAGTTACTTTCGTAGCTGGGAGAAGGGCAGTGACCGACTTCAAGACGAAAGCATCGACTGTTATCTTGACCGTGGGATCTATTCTAGATCTCATTTTAAGGGTTACAGTGGACTTGGCAGTCGCACTTTTCTCCCCACCTACCCCAATCACTGTTTGTCGCGATGGAGTTTTATTTAAACCCAAATATTGTACCACGGATTCTGTAACGAAAGAACCCTGTGATCCTTGGTCCAGCAAAGCCCTAACTATTCGATACGAGCCGTCTTTAGATTTCGCCTCGATCAAAGCAGTAGTTAATAAGACGGTTTTCCGACCGCCTCCTGTGGATAAACAGGAAACCAGTGGCTTGCTCGACCCCTCCGCTTGCGCGGCCCTTTCAACGTTCCTAATTTTATTATCCTCCTTCATCAACGATGAGGTTTCCTCGTGAGCCCTATTACTACCTTCGCCCATATCAGACCCAGAAACACCTGTTGGGTGTAACAAAGAATGGTGGCGGCGTTTACACACCTGGCACTTGAGAGTGTTTTTACAATGTTTAGCAGAGTGATTATTGTATAAGCAAACAAAGCACAAATTATGTTCCTGAGCAAAACTACGCCGAGCGTCATTAGACTCCTTTCCAAACTTAGAACAGGACGTAATTTTATGATCGGCTGACGAGCAAAACGCACATGCAACCGACTTTTTTACTACATGAAACGACTGAGTCCCTTTTTGGTTTGAATGTCTGTCTTTGTTATCGACCTTATCTAAATTTTCTAGACCTCTAAACCGATTATTTAAATATTCCGAAAACTGTTTAAAGGTAGGTAATTCATCGCTTGCGTCTGAAGCCGCATTAAGTTCCCACGCTTTCCTGGTCTCTTTATCTAACTTTCCACTAATTATGTGTATCACAATCAGATCCCAGGAAGACACATCTACCCCTAAATTACTAATTGACTCTAAACATTCAACAGTAGTCGTAATAAGTCGCTTTATTTCCAATGCCGATTCAAACGATAATGTCCTTTGACTTAACAATCTTTTCATTATACTATTTGCCAGAAACCTTTTATTGTTGTACATTTTTTCTAACTTAGACCAAGCAATTTTATAGTTATCTGATGTAACATTGATATTTCGTAACAACTGTTCAGCTTCCCCTGTTAAATGACCCTTTAAATAAAATAAGCGTTGTGCATCATCCAAAGATTTGTTTTCATGCACCAAACCCACAAACAAATCTTTGAATGTTTGCCACTCCGAATACTTTCCCGAAAAAGAGGGAATTTTTATTTCCGGCAACCTTACTCTACTGAGGTTCCCTTCTGTTTTAGAACAAATATTAGAATCTGTACGCGAATCAGTAAACTTTCTTTCGGATAACATTTCTTTTAAATCACTTTTAAAATCCACATAAAATTCTTCAACTTCATCATAAAGATTATTTTTAACATAGCTCGAATTAGCCAATTCAGGCTTTTTTATCGTGCTTAATATTTCCTTATGATTAGAAGTAAATGCGTTCCATAATTGTTCCAAATTTTCAAGTCGTGTCTCTAAATATGAAGTAGTTAAACGGTCTTTAGGAGCTTTCTTAAAATTTGATCTAGCCTTAATCATTTTAGAACTAACATCTTCCTGTATACTACAGAACGACTCCATTTTGCAACAATTATGGCACAACTTTTATCAACACAATCAAAACACAAGTCACAAAAAATAGATTCGTTTTATGTTTAAAGTTATCCAACAAATCCCAAAATTTTACAAGTGTTTGGAACCTTTTATTTGGTTCTAAAATCGGGCATGGATTCCCCGTCAGAACCGCTTTTCACATAAAACAATTACAAGTCCTAAGCTAATAAAAACCATTAAAGTTAATGTTAAATTTAAAGTCCAAATTACGTGCACCTTTTGAGATTCTTGATTGATGTAAACACTAAACTTCCTGATCTAAGTTATAATTCAAATGTACTCACGATTTTTTATTTTCACTCACTGACACTTTATTGTTGTACTGCACCCGAGCCACAGCCGGCACGCGTGCTGTACTGCACCACGAGCCGCAAGCGCCTTCTTCGCAGCGCGCAGCACTGCACCATACAAGTGGCGCCCTCTATTCGACGAAATCCTCCCTCGCGACGATCCTCCGACTGCTGGGTACCAGGTTGGCTGCGTCCACGCTCCACCTGGCTGCTCCCGGCTCCAATCGGTTCCTCCTCCAACTCCTGGACACCTCACCTGGTGCCCGTTGAAGGGGCTGATCTGGACAGCGATCCACTGCCCAGTAACGACGCGAAGGGTGGTGATACACTACCACCTCTGGAAACCACCACACACACTCCCGACCAATCCAGTTCGAAGGACCATGTATCTTTTTTACTTCACTAAGAAGGGTCCAATTACGGCGAGGAATAAATGATATAGCACTATATCGGTATAATAGCGTATATTATATCCCAAGAACACAATAGGTTCACAATAGGTTCACACAAAAACAAAAATAAAATTCTAATCTCTTACACTTTTCGCGGTAACGAAACCATAGCGCGATCTAATTCGACGCCAACGCCATCTATCGAGCGCGATGACAACTCTTGACAAAAAATTAATATTAGATCACGCTATGATTTCGTTCCAAACCCCAACAGTACAATAGATACCTTGTAAGATAAAGTAGTTTCTTAATAAAAAAAAAACAATCTGCTTAACATTTTCACAAATATATTGAAGTAGGTTTCTAGTCTAACCGGATTCAGCTAAATACCAATGTTTAACATGGAGTGGCAAGGGTAAATGGTACCCTCGGGAAGGCTGGTGCTAGATTTTCCGATTTCTGACTGCTGTAACGGCTGTCAAAGATCTACTAATGACAGCTCGGACCAAAGTGAGACCACGGAGAAGTCTACCGAGTGACTACCTTTTTGACCTCTACAACACAGGGGCTGGTTGTCAGAAATACAGGCGTCTGAATGAAAACAACTGTCAAAGATCTTCATGAAATAAAAAAGTCTCTTGGATATTTCTCTTCTTTACGATTAGCTACAGTTGTTTTATTTTATTTTATTTTGTTAAGCACACCAACAGTACAACTGCTTAAAACCATCCAAATAAGAATACATTTAAAGTCAAAATTACATAGCAATCATACAGATTATAGATATGAAATTAAGACTACAACTAAACTAGGTAAACATTTATCACAATATATCAGTGAAGAGTAATGAGCATTAAGAGTTTGACTCAAACTCTTAATGCTCATTACTTACTCGTAATAGGAAGGACTGTCCAAAGAGATGGACCTTTCATTGTACAGTCTTGTCATGCGTGTAAGGAGGCTATAAAATGAGGTATTTAAAGTTGAGGACGGGATATCAAATATGTGATGCTGACGCATACTACGTTGGCTAATCCTAAAGTTAAAATAATTTATTTTATTAGGAATAATACAACTACAGACAGAAATGCAAAACATTTTTTTTTATGTATTTGCATTTTTTTTTGAGGAATTGCTTATTCGGCGATACAAGATATAACACATCTGAAGGACACTTTTATTACACTTGAATAAAAAATATCTTTACCCAATTATTGAAAGCACCTTCGCATTCTAATCTCATTCTCAATCTGGCAAAAAAAAACCATTAAATTCCCTTCATTTTGACAAGTATATCGTCGAAATTAGCTTGCAATCTGAATTTTAACGTTTGTTAGTACACAAATAAAATTGGTCTCCAGAAATATAAATACATTACACTCGAGTTTTAAAAAGACTATCAGGCAAATGAGTGACAGAGACGCAAGAAACAATAAAAAAATCCAACGAATAAAATTAAACTTTAATTTAATAGTGTCATTTCTTAAGATGCAACATGCAATAAACTTCTAACAGATTTAAATAACGCTATTGATGCTACAATATACTCAGACGCTAGCCATGCACGACCGAATCAACCTTGGAAAGATCTATCACAAAAACAAAAGTCGCGTGCGAAAATTTTCCGTGGATAAGTTGTTTTTTTGCAGATGAACAGACATACTCGTAGATGCTGTAAATAATGATATACCTATGTCGTTTTATGGGTGCAGTGGAAGTAAAGTAAACGAAGCGAAACGAAGATAAAATGAAAGATGAAAAAGCCAAAGCCAAGCTGTATTTAATACACTGAGTTAGTAATGATAATGAATGAAGATAATCCATTCCTCTTTTTTTAACTGACTTCCCAAGAAGGAGGTTTTCAATTCGGATGTTTTTTTAATGATTGTTCGGGCAATAACTCCGTCATATATAAACGGATTTGCATAATTCTTTTTATGTTCGAAAGAAGTTTATTTCAAAATGTAACAAGGTGGGTTAATCCCATTTAAATTTGGTAAAACTCGGATGAAGAATTTCAAAAATATACATCAGAACTCTTCAACTGCTGTAGAACGTGCTGTAGAACTTGTCCACTAAAAAGTGAAAATTAAAAATCTTTTTTTACACAAAAATACAACTGACTTCCAAAACAAAACACTACAAAGTAAAAAATAACTTCAATTTCGGTAATTGAAGTAATTTTACACCTTGTAGTGTTTTTTTATTTGGAAGACGGTTGAATTTTTTTGTAAAAAAGTTTTTAAGTAAATAAGCTTTTTTGTGTAGTAAAAGAAAAATCCAGCTCTTATTTGCTTTAGCTCCTAATTGAGAATGGGATTTGATTTTGACTTTATTTTTTTTGGGACATGCCTAGGAAACATAAACCAAAAAAACAAGAAATTGGACTAACAAATATGTATTAATTAAACTAACAAATATGAATAGATCTGGTTATCATCATCATCGTTTGAGATGAAAGACGTTTACTGCTGGGCATATACCTCCGCCAAGTGTCATCACATACACCGATCCTATGCTCGATGTCTTGCTTCCAGCGGATACCCACAGTAAGGTGGCGTTCCAACACTGCGTCGTCATCCGGAGATTCTTCGCACCCCTTGCCTCGTCTTAACCTTGACCGTTATCGTAGTCGAGGGTAGACAAGCTGCAACGCTTGTAATTTTGGAGGGGTTTGCCATTATTGGCACGCTGGGCAGGCGGCTTGACGATCGCATTATGGTTTTTACAATGCGTAGGGAATGCTGCTGGAATGAGCTTCCTTTAAGTGAGTCCTGTGTTCTTAACATACAGGAAGATATGGGATGGTGCTCTTTACGTCCGACCATACGGAACGACCAGTGCCAGACATAAATAGACCTGTGCGCTGTAAAAAAAACTTATATCTTCGTAGGTACTTTTTTGTTCTACCTATAACAAAAAAAAGAAACAAAAACAAATCAATTCCTTTTAAAAGAAAATTCATATCGACAGTTTTTCCGATGTCACTTCACTAGCCATTACCTTGTCATTGAGGCAGCCATCTTGGATAGTTTATTTGAAAATCGAACGCCGGCGGAAGCGCGCGAACGCGATACCTACTGTCATGGAGCGCGGATTATCGAAACAAAAACAAATAATATTTTTTTTTAGTAATTAATAAAATAACAAATAACTGATTTGATGTTTTGAAATTGTACACGGTTGATTAAATACTAAATTTGTGGTGTTGTGCAGTGTTTTAAATGGACTAATAACAATTTCGGTAAGTAAAACATTATTTTTTACGTAGAAAATTGATAAGAAGTTCATGGGGGAACATAACATTAGAAAATTATGCGAATTGATTTGTTATCGGAACTTGACATGTGGTAACTGGACTTTGTTTACATTAGTACCTACTTACAAATTTTCCACGGTTCTGCAACAGTTACAAGAATTTTAAGCAGGATTTTCGTATTTGAATCTACTTTTGATGCTGTATACGTAACGTGTTTTATCCCGGACGGAAAGGGACGATACATTTTGAAAATATCGTTTCATACAAAATGTATACGCCACGGGTACACGGACGGGACGGCGACGTGGTGTTCCTTAGCGTTTTGTACGAAACGAACTTATAGTCCCGTTCCATCCGGAATAAAACGCGTTGCGTATGCAGCGACCTTTACTCGGCGACAGACAAAAACAATGTGCCTACGTGTTTTAGGGCACACATTCTGCCTAAAATTTTTACAACTCTGTTGAGATCTGCTTTCAGTTCAACTGGGTGCAGCTGGATACCAGTATATCATCTTACTCAGTTATTTTTTAACACGCTTTTAATCGCTTGATAAATATTTGAACGTGATTTTCATCGCCTTCAAAACGTCGGCTTAATATGAAACTTTGCACACTTATAAAGGACGGATGACAATACAATAATTTAAATAGTTTGTCCGCATGCTTTTTGAATTTTTTTTTTGATCACAGTATTCTTAATTTAAATTTATTGAAACATATTTTCTACTTTTTAGTTTGGGTTTCTATTAAAGCGTATTTTTTTAAACTATTATTTTAGTAAAGATTGCCTTGCGTTTGACCAGTATCTCGCCTGATGGTAAGCGATGATGTGGTCTACGATGAGGCACGCTTGCCTAGAAGTGACCTACTCACTCTTGACTTAAAGTACCCTGTTGTAGGTTGTAGTTATCAGGAAGAACAGACTACGGCAGAGAATTCCAATCTTCAGATGTAGCTGTTCGCACAGTTACTGGGTTGAGTGTGGAGGTCATTTAGGCAATCGTTTCATGTAAAATACCTGTATTCAGCTGCATCCGATTGTTCAGGAAATATATTTCCGGCATAAAGTAATTTAGTTAATATTTATTTCTCAGTAATGTACCATACATTGAGATCTTACATTTAACATAGTTTCACACATACATACCGTTGCTGGTGTAGAATGAAATAATAAGCTAGGTACATGCAAATCGAAACTAGGTACATTATAAGAATATTATATAAATTTATGAAATTTTGTATAATGTCGAAATATAAATCATAATATCAAAAAATAAATCATAATGTCAAAAAAATAATCATAATGTCAAAAAATTAATCAAAATGTCAATAAATAAATCATCATGTCAAAATATAAATCAAAAGGTCAAAAAAATAATTTACATTGTTAAACAATTCATAATAATTGCAAAGTACTTATATTATTATTAAGATTTTAATTACAACATCAAATAGTATGATTTAAAAATTCATTGACATTATATAGTATCCTATGGGCTATGTGCTATTCCTGAATATAATCTATCTCTATGCTAAATTTCATCCAGATCTGTTCAGCCGTTCTGACGTGATTATGTAACAAACATAGACACATCCAAACTTCTGCCTTTATAATATTAGTAAGATTGGGAGAAGTACAACCAGGTGGGTGGAGCTTATTGTTTCTGAAAATACTTTCGAAGATATCTCACGTTTCATCTTTAAGATTTGAGTAGAAACTTTTTTATGTTCCATACAAATTTAATTCCACGAGTTCCATGGGAAAATGGTAAAACTATGTGTAGTAATGACGCTGTGTCTAATAAATAATCAGAAGTTGTTCCGACAACTTCCTCTGGCCCATTTTTCATGCCCGCAAATCTGCGGAATCCCGCATTCCTGATCCCGCAAAAAGGTGCAAGGTCCCACGTTTTCGGGATTGGATTCCCTAGCTCCTGCATTACTAAACCCGCAAAAAAATTGCGGAATCCCGCGATTGCTGGATTTGGATTCCCTAATTGGGAAAAGGCTAGTTATAAATTCAATGACTTATAACATCACTATGCACATTGCTTTTGTTATCACTGAGTTATAACTACAATACCAGCTTGTTACTGTATACTGTCCCGCGTCCCATCACAAGTAAAGGCTTCTTCTCCTATAGATAAGGCACGAGCATCAATGGCCACGTTTTCTCAAGTCGGGTAGGTGATTTGAAACCTATATCTTATACATATATGTATAGAATTGAATAGAAAACATTTATTCGACATAGACACAACACAACAACGACAATCACAAAGCAACAGAGAAGAATAGTAAAAAAAAAAGTACAAACAAGGTATAAGAATTATTGTGCCGGGCGTGCCCATACCGAAAAGGTTCCCAACTCAGCATTTGCTGGGCGTCAGACACCCAGCGCTGATTTTCAGTTGGCACCCCGCTGATGACACACGGACGTAGGTAAATAAAATAGATACTTTAAATAATGTAAATGTCATAGTATCAGTGAATATGTGTGCTTAACTTATAAATTTAAAAAAAATTGTAAAATAGATAATATAAAGAAGTATAAAAATATATAATGTGATAGTTAATATTGTTTTAAAAACCCCAAATGACAGTGTGGCATAGACGCAACCTCGGCCTATCACATCCCGCCAATCTCTTCCCGACTCATTACCCAGAAATAGGCACACCACTTGATAGATTAAACTAAGTTTTAGATTAAAGTAGAAATTATTCAAATTAAATAAAAAATATTGGATTGAATTAAATTAAAATAAGATGAGACAAAAATTAGATAAAAAATCTATAGGAAAGTCGTTTTTGTCCATCGAAAATATTTACAAAAAAATATTCCAGGGTGTGTTCCTAATGCCGTAGAAGTGAGGTTAAATGTAACATCGAATAGCCCGCAGTTTTGCAGAGTCCCTTTTTGTCGAAAACAAGGAGGTAAATATTTTCCGAAACATAAAACACTGTTATAGCAGTGTAAAACCCGTACCTATCAATAATCGCCCATATTTGGAAAATATTCACAACAGTAAAAAAGTAGCAAATAAACTCACACTAAAAGCCAAAAAAACCGGCCAAGTGCGAGTCGGACTCGCGCACGAAGGGTTCCTTACCATTATCGCAAAAAACGGCAAAAAGTTTGTTGTATGGAGCCTCGCTTAAATATTTATATTTTTCTGCTTTTAGTAGATATTTGTTGTTATAGCGGCAACAGAAATACAGATAGAAAGAGAATAGATAATTAAAATAGGTTAGGAAAATATTTAGCGCTATACCTCTCTCCTAGACACCGCCTGTATCTAGAATGTTGCTGTGCTCGACAGGGTCCATAATTGCTTCTGCAACTTATATTTACCACCTATATGTACATTATGGATGCAATGAATTGAATTTGAATTTGAAATACATCATCTGTGAAAATTTCAACTGTCATTGCTATCACGGTCACATGATGACGGACAGCGTAATCTTAGTAATAGGGTCCCGTTTTCACCCTTTTGGGTATGAACCCTAAAAACGGTGACATTTGAAGTTTTGAAGACCTCACTCTACACCCGCGCCCCTAGCGGCAAATTAAAAACTCGCTAGTCCAAACACCTCACTACAAGCTCACTTAAAGTAATGGTGCGTCCACACTACAAAGATTTTACACAATAGAATTCTGTCTGAAACTCAGCAGTACAGAAAAATGTCGGTGTATCAGAAAGGAGTCTGTGTATTGTGGACCTACCATATCACGGTGAGATGTATAGAATAAGCATTTCGGATTTACTCACGATGTTTCCGCCGAGTGATAACATGAATATTATTATTCATTGTGATACCAATTACATGAAACCGGTCGTTATGTATGTCAACTACTATTAAACTCTGTGAAAAGAGGCTCAATGTTCTTGAGGATGTTGCAATTTGCATCGCTTCTGCTAGCAATTCCGCCGCCGTATTTTATAATGTACATTTTCAGTGATTTTCAGTGTTCAGCAAGTTTTCTGTTATCTAGTTTATTACAGTAGTAACCGCGGATCTTTGTGTCTCTGAAGTAGGCTCTGCGAACCATTGCGCAAGAAACAGTTTGTCATCGAGTATTCTGAATAGAGTAAGCGAGATAGGACGATGCGACAAACGTAAGCGAGTGAAAGAGGCAGTTCTACTTCAACATTGACACAAAAATAGCAACTGCGCAGGGTCTTGCAGGCAAATTTCGAGACACAAAGATCTGTTGTGACTACTATAATTATTACGAAGTAAATTATAATTATCATAATCGTTTACTTATGTGTTTATCGATCGCTAGATCGCCTTTTCCGCGCTCCAGTGACCTTTTTCAGATTTTTCCGAGATAAAGACTAGCTATTTAGCGCGCACTCTCACACCACAACACACAGCAGAACACTAGACAACATCACATACGGGTGTATACTTACACATCAGTCACGTACATTCCCATCACACACAAATAAGAGGTCCTGCATGCAAACACTACACACTTTTTTCTTACCTTAATACCTAAGTATATACATCATTTATAATCGACTTTCCAAAAAGGTGGAGGTTCTATAATGGACCTCATGATTTTTTTTTTGTATGTTCACCGATATCTCCGTGAATTGTGGGCCGATCTTGAAAATTCTTTTTTTTTGATAGATTATGTTCCGAAATTGGTCCCCTTTTAATGTGGTGAAGGTCTGATGAAGAACTTCGGAGGCATACAACAAAACTCTTCAATAAATAACGACAAACTTCTCGGGATGGCTGCAATCGCATGTCTATTTATTATTTATTCCATTTCATAACATAACGTCATGCCAGTACGATCAAAAGGGGTACGCAGATGTGTACAGTTCACCTTGGTGCACTCTCATTTCACCGGTTATGTTCAAGTTTCATGGTATTTGGGTAATCTATTCTGGCATTATCCTTGCTTAAGACTTGCCTATTAGATACTACTAAAAAGTTAAAATAAAAAAAAACTTTTTTACAAAAACATACTATCTACCGGCTTCCAACTAAAAACACTACAAAGTGAAAAATAACTTTATTTTTCGAAGTCGGTGTCCATAACGAAAAAAAATGGTACCTACAAAAGACACCGACTTGCAATAAAAAAAATCACTTTGTAGTAACTTAGTGCTTTTATTTGGAAGTCGGTATTATTTTTTTGTAAAAAGTTATTTTTACGCATTCTTGTGGATAGATTGATAAATATATTATAAAGCAATGGATTGATACTGTTTGATCTATACTAATATTATAAAGCTGAAGAGTTTGTTGGTTTGTTTGTTTGAACGCGTTAATCTCAGGAACTACTGGTTGGAATTGAAAAATTCTTTTTGTGTTGAATAGTCCATTTATCGAGGAAGATTATAGGCTATATAACATCACGCTACGACCAATAGGAGCGAAGCACAAATGAAAAATCTGGCAAAAACGGGCAAAATTATTCCTTTTTGAGATCTCCCGTTGCGTGCGCTGCGCAAGCGGTTAAAGTTTCGCAAAAATCATGTATGTAGTGTGCGTAGGGTAGGCTAGGTAGGGTAAATCGATAGGTAGGTAGCCCGTTGACGGGAGTGAAGCCGCGTGGGACAGCTAGTTTAGTATATTGTTTATTACGCAATTAGGTACTTCCAGAAATTACCTTATAATATTAATATTATAATATTACATATTTATAGTTCAGATAAGTGATTCAGAAACTATATGTCTGTAGAGGTCATATGTCATTTACTCCGTGTTACCTAGGAGCATACGTAGGTACTGATTATATTATAGGTATTTTCAGATTACATATTAAGAAGCTTTCTTTTTAAATATTTCGGGATTGTAATACATAATTGTATAAAAAAACCCGCTGCTTAAGAAGCGAACTAAAAAGACGTAAACAAGAAGAAAATCATGCTGTGCAGTCGGAGGATACATATTCGCGTGCTGGCTGACCAAAACCAGATGTATTCTCCGACTGCACAGCATGATTTTCTTCTTGTTCTTTTTCGCTTCTTAAGCAGTTGGGTTTTTGGATTCTTGAATTAACTTTTTTTGTTTTATTTTCGAATTAGGTACATTTAAAAATATAAGTGTTATATATTTTTGAAATCACCTTTTAAAACCCTTTACGAGTATTTAGATATCACACACGATGGGTTTGACAGAAAAAAATAGGACCCCACAATATCGCGCCCAAAAGCCGCCATTTTTATATTTTCCAATTTTAATGTAGCCAGTGACACCCGCAAGGTTATGACGAATCGATTGACTTATTGAAAGAATTATTGAAAGAAAGTAGGACTTTGCCTAGTTATTCTGCAATAACTAGTCAATATTTGTGGCTGGTTCACAGTTCTTAACTACTGCAGTTATTTCCGTACACACTATTTGTAAAATGGATTTTTGTTATCTGGTCAAGAACAATAATCTCTAGTCAGGCGAATACTATCTGTGTCTTCGAACCGTCTGTTTCCAAATTCTATTTTAGCTAAAATGTCTGTAAAAACTAGATTAGACTATGTAGCATGCTACCCACGCTTAGAAAAAGTACGTCTATTTTTATTACATCTTACGACAAAACTCATTCACCGTTACGTCATATAAAACGCAAGAGGAGATTTATGGCTAAATAATAACAGACGAGTCGACCTTCGAGGTTAAGCAACGCTTGCCGGGGTTGGTATGTAGATGGGTGACCAACATACCTTCCGTGCATCGGAGAGCACGTTAAACTGTGGGTCTCGGTTGTCATTTGAAGATCTTTAAATAAATCTTTGACTGTCGTTACGGGTAGTCAGAAGCCTAAAATCAGACATCGTTCTTGCCAGGGGGTTTCGTATTACCCAGTTACTGGGTTGTGGTGGTCAGATAGGCAGTCCATATAGGCTCCAAGTAAAATACTTGTACTCAGCTAAATCCGGTTAGGTTGGAAGCTGATCTCAATGTTGTTTGGCAAACGCTAGGTGAATTGATTGTCATACAAGTAAAATATAATTAATTATTCATTAAAAATATTTTTATTAAAACCAGTTTTCTTAATGTACTTCCCAGCAGAACCTTTCATTTGATACCCACATCCTGGCAATGCACAAAAAATAACTAGTCCGCCATCTTGGGCCGTCCACCATATTGAATTTAGAATGACTAAGCTAACCATGCATTGTCATCCAAACTAAACGTGTATGCAAAATTTCATTTTAATCGGTGGAGGATAACTGCTTTAAAATACAGTTGTAAGATTTGACCCGAACACACTAACATACATACATACATTGCATACACTGCAAGTTAAATAGAAGCTTGTAAAAAAAACCCCCGACACATTTTTATTTCATGCTACATAATTTACCAAATAGTAGACACGCTTCGATCGACAATGTAATTATAACACAATATCTTGGGAAAACACCCCGATTTAAACAGCAAGTAAAACGCCCGTAACTTTAGAACGGCTAAACCGATTTTCATCTAAGAACACTCTCGATAAAGTCACCTTTCAAACAAAAAAAACTCTAAATCAAAATGGGTTCATCCGTTTAGGAGCTATGATACACAAATACTCAAACATACAGATAGACACGTCAAAGTTATAACACCCCTCTTTTTCCGTTATGGGTTAATTAAACCGCAACTTCTTGTTATCTGTGCGTTCAATGATCTCATCTACAGCCGATATTGAAGGTTGAATTTTTTAGTCTGACACGTTTTCTCGACTGCTAAAATAGAATCAGCTGTTCAGTGCAGTTTACATTTTTTTTGCGTTACATTCGTATATATAATCTCGCTAAAATGTAGTGAACAGTTGTTTTTTTTTGCAGTTTGGCTGATTGTTTACACAACAATACATTTTATCATTAAGGCGATATATACGCCCCAATGTTAAGGGCTTATATATCTTATAATGTTATCCGCTTTAGTGCCGTGAAACGGTAACTTTCTAAAGCATACTCCTTAGTAAAGGCTAGGTTAAAAGGTTTGAAAAAATAAATATTTTTTTTTGATACATGCACATTATTTTTGAAACAAGGTTTTTTCGTGTAACTAATAGTTTTGCTTTAAAAAAAAAATAACAACACGATATTTTTTCGGAAGTTTTGGTTACTCCACCAAAATGATTAGGATGTTTAAAAATATTTTTACACAGAAAAATTGATGGATGGAATTACTTCATAACTGTAAGGATAAGATTGTAGCTATCAGCGAACAAAGACTCCGGAAGGGAGTTCCACTTCTCAGCTGTGCGCACAAGGAAAGAATTAGCAAATCGCTTTGTGCGTATGGGACGGATGTCTACCATGTACCGATGGCGCATGGCCGTACGTCTTGTAGTCCGATGATGGAAAGGGCTAGGCGGAATCAAATTGTGCAGTTCCGTCGCACGCTCCCCGAAATGTATCCGATAAAAAACCGACAAGCTGGCAACTCGGCGTCGATGTTCCAGGCTCTGTAGCTTTGACGCGACCAGTGCATTGTGCCAATAAATCTTTTGGCCCGTCTGTCAATCGACTTAAGTGCATCAAGCTGGTATTTGGCAGACCCATCTCAGAGGTGAGAGCAGTATTCCATGCATGACCGAACTTGCGCTTTATACAAGTTGAGCAGCTGTTCAGACGTGAAGTACCGTCTCACCTTTGTAAGAACCCCCAACTTTTTTGCAGCTAACTGAGCTTAACGTTATGAATGTTAAGATATTAAACAGGTGGGTTTAAAACAAGTGCCAATAAAATTCGACAGTGAAGCGAGCTTGAAAATTTTACCACCACACCACAAGTAATTTTGGTTTTCTGATGCAATGAAAAGGGCTGTTAGAACAGTTTGGCCGCCCCTCATATATGGCGCTCTGGGCATTTGCCCTGCTCGCCTCCCACTAGATCCAGCCCTGCCTCTAAGAACACTCTCTTGTTTCTTACTTTTCAAACGCGTTTTTTGTGCAGTCCGGCTTTTTTATTGCAGACTAGCTGACCCGGCGAATTTCGTTCCGCCCAATAAAAGATATTTTCTAAAATAAACGAAGCCTAAGTTACTCCTTATTACATCAGCTACCTGCCAATAAAAGTCCCGTCAAAATCGGTCCAGCCATTTCAGAGATTAGCCGGAACAAACAGACAGACAGACGGACAGACAGACAAAAAAAAATGTTATTTTGGTGTATGTACCGTATATATATTCATATACATGTGGTAAAAAACGGTTATTTCATTATTACAAACAGACACTCCAATTTTATTTATATGTACCTATAGATTGGCTGGCGCATGACCACTATCTCACCTAATGGTAAGTGATGATGTGATCGACGGTGAAGCATGTTTGCATAGAAGTATATTCACTCTTGACTTAGTCCCCTAGGTTGTATCGGGAAACATTAGACTCCGGCAGGGAATTCCACTCCTTAGCTGTACGCATAATACAAGTATTGAGCGTATGGATAGGATGTCCACCATGTACCGATGGCGCATCGCCGTACGTCTTGTAGTCAAGTTTTAGTTTTCAACTTATTTGAACTTATTATTATGTAAGATTAGATAATAAACTATTTGGTATAGTTAATTATCAAAAAATACATGGTTTGATTGCAAGATTTTTTACTGATCTACGTAAACCTTGTAGGCACTTCTTTTTTTGCTACGTTTTCCGCCTTTATGTTGTCGACTAATACAATGATGAATAAGTTATTAAATAATAATACGCAGAAATACTGGTTTTTGTTACAAAACCGGCTAAAGTTCAAGAGTCTCAGTATTCATATTTTTTTAGGTTTAAATAATGTTTACCTACTAATATCTGAGTAGGTAGATTGATAGAGTTATCTTTAACTAGCTGGGCCCGCGGCTTCGCTCCCGTCAACTGCCTACCCTACCTACCCTAACCTACTTACCCTAGCTCACCTTACCTACTCTACCCTACCTGCCTACCTACCTACCCACCCTAGCTACCCTAACCTACTTACTCTACGCTACCTACCTACCTACCCTAACCTACTTATCCTACCCTACCTTACCTACTCTACCCTTCCTACCTACCCTACTCTACCTACCTACACACCTACCGTAACAACATACCTACCCTACCTACACAGCTAACCAATTTTTTTTTCTTTCTGTTTTTTTTCTTAATTTTTCCTATCTAAGAACCTTCTCTTAACAATGAAAAACACAACAAAATAATAATTAGCGAAATAGCTAAAGCCGTTCTCAAGTCATAGCGTGACCAGGAGAAATAGGTTTTTTTTTATATATATATTAAAATACGCAGACTTCCCTTTCTTGATGGTGTGATGCAATTCGATTTATATCACGCCGATAGGCGATTTATATTGCAAGTATGGTCACATCGACGCAATGCGATGAAATTCTACTTTTCAACCATAATTACAGTGTGTTGACAGTTTTTTTTTTCAGTGATAGCAATCTTATTACAACAGCAGTAAAGTACGTAGCCCCATCAGGAGAGGGCCTGATAGAAAATATTAAACCACTAGCTGTGCCCGCGGCTTCGCTCCCGTCAATTGCCTACCCTACCCTACTTACCTACGTAACCCACTCACCTTCCTACCATTTTTTTATAGGGTAATTCTTTCGCGGAGAATCTTAACACCACCATTCAGAAAATGACGTCAAATGCTCAACGCCATCTATCGAATATGGAGTTCAACTGTTCGAGTATCTGAATTGTGATATTTTACAATAAACAGCTTTCTATTTGCAAGCGTGTTCGAAATTTAAATAAAACCTTTGATAAGTTACCTTCTCGGTTGCCATGTTTTGGAGTAAAAGATCGTTCCATTTTTAAATTACACGCAGATATGAGATTACTATGTTATTTATTTTGCCGCTAAAACACGACAGATACTGAACTGATACTGATTTTCACACAACTTTTGCCGGCCGCTGCTCGCATTTATTTGGCCGGTATAGATTACATCAATTTCGATTTATCTCGAAGAAGATTCAAATTTATTAGAAATAATTTTCAAATTTTTGTTTTTGTTGTGTTTGCATGTTTGAGAAAACTTAAAAAAAAAACAATTAACCGACGACGCGCGACGAAATAACGAACTGAAAAGCAAGAAATAAAAATTAAACTTTTCAACGAAGATGGATAAGCTAGAATAAAAATAAATAAACCATATACAATATTATCAAGAAATCACTTTATAGAAATACCTTAGGGGGTGAACATAATTTTTTTAATTTAAATGGGACCAACTTTGAGGTATATACTCTTTCCAATAATAAAACAATTTTTGAAATCTGACCGCTCTATAAAAAGTTATGCGTGGTCATACATAAAAAATAAAATATATATTATGTCGAATTGGGAACCTGCTACTTTTTTTTTTGTATGTTAAAAACCGTAGGCGACGATGTTTGAAATGCCAAAATCATGATGTCATGGCAAAATAAGGAATTTTTAGTAAATTGCCATTCCGATAGCGCTTGACCCGCTTGACATTCCCTTAAATAGTTTTTGACTATTTTCCAGTCATTATCGAGACGCCTCCTTTGGTAGGATGTCACTTGTCTAGAGCCAGAGGTCAAGGTGATCTCAAATGTATGATTGGAGCAATAAACAAAGGATTTTTCATACTAATATTGTTACGAGCTGGGATACAGGAATAACTTATTAAAATAGCAGACTTTAATTAATCACACATTATTACAAAAACACTTCTTAAACAATTCTATTACTTCGCACTATTTTCCTTATCCGATCGCTCTGTGTCGCTTCCAAATCGAAACTGACTCACGACGATTTTCTTTTTTTTCTACCTGTCTCGCAGTTCGATCCAACGTGATCGTCCACTGCTTAAACGGGCGTACCTGTGGAGACTAAGCTATATAGCCTCCAGGCAGTCACAAAATTACTAAACCTAAGCGACAACGCTGAGGGCTACCCCCTGTGGGGTCGAACCTCGACTCAGGGCGTCGCTGGGGGGACAACTAAGGCTGGATCTTAATAAAGTGATTCTACCATCCGTTCGGAAAAAGCCTGCGTGGAGAAGAATGGACAAGAACCCACGACGAAACCGACCGCTCTTTATACAGGGTTACAGGAAAAGTCGACCTAGATCCGTTAAGGGCGTGTAGTACACATCATTTCTGAATGATTTCACTATGGAACCCCCCATCCTAAACTTAACCGTTTTCGAGATTTTCGAGTTTTAATTTTTTTTATGAAAATGCCCAATTTTTCGACTATTGAATTGAATATTTTGAAAAAAACCAAAAAACCAAAAAAAAAATTCATGTAAAAAACCAAAAAAAAAATCATAAGAGTCAAAAAAATTCAAAATATTCAATTCAATAGCCGAAAAATTTAGCATTTTCATAAAAAAAATTAAAACTCGAAAATCTCGAAAACGGTAAAGTTTAGGATGGGGGGTTCCATAGTGAAATCATTCAGAAATGATGTGTACTACACGCCCTTAACGGATCTAGGTCGACTTTTCCTGTAACCCTGTATAGCACGGAAGATGTTTCTAGAACATTCCATACTGTTCTAGATAATTCGATCAACTTCCAGAACAATCGACTTTCGAACTCACTGTTCCCGAAGCGACTAGAAACTTCCAGAATGTTTGGCTCGAACATTCTGTAGAATTCCATTAGACACGAACTATCGAGAAGATTAGTTCCGCTATACTATACTAGATGGCGCCACTAGTTACTACTTAGTTCTTCTACTCGTCATTAGATGGCGTTGCCCTATCTTGTAACAATATTTTAAGGTTCTATACGCAAAGGCTGGCTGGCTCTGGCTTACTAAGTGGGTACCCACCTATGCACTATCAGATATCTAGTATTATATATAGGATCCTGTATCTCATCCATTATCATATTATCGTAGTTGTCACATACATACAAAAGAAAGAAAGAAAAAACATTTATTTGTGACTCGCACAGGAGACACGAGATGAGCAAAAACAATAATAAAAAAAACCCCTTATCAACACACTACGATATTTTACACTATAAACGATATTACAGCAGTGAATTTCTCGGTCTTACTGATCAGCATAAAAAGAAAATGTCGACATCACCCCATTGTTGTACAAATTTTTGCTGACTTTTTAAAGTCCCGGCAAACCGTACAAATTTATTAAAGTTTGCACCAGTGATTCGTGCAGTAAGAATACTTAATAGCGTCTGTTGAATACAGGCCTTTCGACCACAGCCAAGAGACAACGCTGGGGCCCATGAGCAACGCTGCTACTCTTGAATCCTACAAGGTCTATACCAAGAGGAACGAAACGTTTGGTTCCGAACAGCATCTCTCTGCGTTTAGACATATTTTCTTGCTCTTTGCTCGGAAGTCCAGAGGTAGACACTTAGTAGTCCACTGTGTAACTTGATCTTGTTCTTCTTACTTGGGACAGCAATTTATGACTACTTTTGTTAGCAATTTATGACTACTTTTTAACCGACTTCCCAAAAAGGAGGAGGTTCTATGTTCGACTTCATGTTTGTTTTTTTTTTTTTTTTTTTTTTTTTTTATTGTGTTTGTTCACCGATATCTCCGTCAATTGTGGACCGATTTTGAAAATTCTTTTTTTTGATTTTTAGAGTATGTTTCGAAATTGGTCCCATTTTAATTTGGTGAAGATCTAATGAAGAACTTCGGAGATATACAGCAGAACTCTTCAATAAATGAAGGCAAATCTCTCGAGATTGCTGCAACCGCATGTCTTTTTATTGTTTATACCATTTCATAACATAACATCACGCCAGTACGCTCTAAAGGGGTACACAGATGTGTACAGTTTACCTTGAAACACTTTCATTTCACAGGTTATGATAAAGTTTCATGGCATTCAGTTAATCTATTCTGGCATTACTACCTCACTAAAGCAAGTTGCTTAATAGGTACAACTAAAAAGTGTAAAATAAAAAATCTTTTTACAAAAAAAATACTACCGACTTCCAACTAAAAACACTACAAAGTGAAAAATAACTTTCTTTTTCGAAGTCGGTGTCTTTGGTAGGTACCAATTTTTTTCGTTATGGACACCGACTTCGAAAAAGAAAGTTATATTTCACTTTGTAGTGTTTTTAGTTGGAAGTCGGTAGTATTTTTTTTGTAAATGATTTTTTATGTTAGCTTGGGTCTTACCTGTTAAAACAAATGTGTGTGTTAATGAATAAATAAAAATACCAGTACGGTGATGTCGTATTGTTTATGTTCAAACATAATGGAAATTCTTGAAGTTCCTCTATAGGTGCAATCCTTGTACGGAGATTCCCCCGGATTATTGCAAACACTTCAATATATATATATTTTTTTTATACACCTGCCATCATGCCGTCATGCCATTTATGCACACACCACCCTTTGTTGACTGGTAGAGAATGCCTTAGGCATTAAGTCCGCCTATATACCTGTAAGTTGCATGAAGTTTTAAACGAATAATTATATTGCGAACATATCGTTTCAAATACAATAAATGCTATCCATATTCGATAGTTTACTATATATCCGTATCTTATCGAGGAGAAAGAGTTTGCAATCAAACACGATTAATTATAATATTACGCCAAATTCCCCAAAAGGTTTGGCAGAGATGAACTTAAAATGTACACCCACATTTCGACAGTTATAAGCTTACGGTGTTTGCAATAAGACTGTGACATAGACATCAAAAATAAAAATAAAAAAATACAAAAAAATACTACCGACTTCCAACTAAAAACACTACAAAGTGAAAAATAACTTTCTTTTTCGAAGTCGGTGTCTTTGGTAGGTACCCAGGTACCCAGGTAGTGCCTTTAGTGAGGTTTTTATAATGCCAGAATATATTACCCGAATGCCATAAAACTTGATCATAATCGGTGAAATGAGAGTGTACCAAGGTGAACTGTACACATCTGCGTACCCCTTTAGAGCGTACTAGCGTGATGTTATGTTATGAAATGGTATAAACAATAAACAGACATGCGATTGCTGTAAGCCCGAGAGATTTGCCTTTATTTATTGAAGAGTTCAGCTGTATATCTCCGAAGTTCTTCGTCAGATCTTCACCAAATTAAAATGGAACCAATTTCGAAACATACTCTAACAAACAAACAAAGAATTTTCAAAATCGGTCCACAATTGACGGAGATATCGGTGAACAAAAACAAAAAAATAACGAACCCGAAGTCGAACATAGAACCGCCTCCTTTTTGGTAAGTCGGTTAAAAAATTGACAATAACAAATCATAACATTAATTCGGTCAACCAGTCGGTCGGTAGTCGGGATATAAGGATACTAGCTTCATTATCGTCATTTCAACCGAAAGACGTCGGACGGACATAGATCCCTAATGTCACCACATGCACCGGTCCTGTGCGTCTTGCAGGTACAGCTGATTCCGGCAACCTTATGTCCGATCTAGGCAAGCGTGCTTCATCGTAGGCCACATCATCACTTATCATCAGGCGAGATAGTGGTCAAAATCAAGCCTGGAAAGCAAGATTAGAAAAAAAATCCTTAACCTGGTCATCGGTCCAACTAGAAGAAGTCGCTGACGTAGAAGAAGACGCTGCGTTGGAAGGCCGCCCGCCTTCCAACGCAGCGTTTTCCGATAGACGATCGCCACTCCAAAACTTTTAGAAAGTCGAACATGTTCTTGGGATAACAAGAAAATTAAAAAATCCTGCGCCACATTTTTATTTCAGACCACATAATTTATTTAGTAAATAATAGACACTATTCGATCGACAATCTATTGAACACGTAATTATAGTACGATATATTTCGAAAACACACCCATTCAAACCCTAACGATTTTCATCAAACATAGCTAAGAAAACTGTCGATAAAGTCACCTTTCAAACGTATATTTATTAACAATTGAATATTCTAAACAATAATAAAAACACAAAACTATATACAAATACAAAGGGGAGAGGGAAAAGGGCTCATTGAGCATCGAAAAATTCGTCCACATCGATGTCAATGGGAAACGTGCCCAGAACGCTGGCAGCATTGCCACATCGGATGGCAATGCTGATTCTCTGGCCGAAGAAAAGGCCACGTGAAGAGTCGATGAGCTTTGTGCTCATTTTTCGAAAAACTCGATGCGCACTCGGACCCCATAGACCTAATATTTAAACCCCAAACGGCTCAAACATAAAACTTCCAATAAGGTTGTTATATTTGCGTCGTCTGAGATTTCCTGCACCGGCCACAGCCGCCCCAGCACAGCCCGCCGTGCTAAGAAGATGGGATGACGCAAGGGTGTCGACACATGTTGCATACCCACCTTCACATCCCGTCTGGTCTCTTCCCATCGTCGCATGCAAGCCATTGGGTTCTGAAACAGCTGGCACCCCGGCGGTGACAAGAGCTCGACGTATGATGTCATTAATGCTGGCGTGCCGTGCTATCCGGCCAGTGCTCCAACTGCGGGATAGGCCATGGTGACCGAGGCGGTCGACTGCTTCACCACATTGACAACGATGTGGAGCTACGCTAGGAGCACCCAAACGCAGACATGTAGCGATCCGGAAGATGTTGTCACTCAACATAGTACCTACCTATGTTGGGTGACGTTAGTGCCTGTAGCCAGAGGCCCGATTCCCACTCTCCCACAGCCAGCAGGCGGGCACGCTCAGCAGTATCGGTGGTCGTATTTAATAAGTTTATTCCGTCTATCGTATATTCCCGCGAGCCCCGGCGTATGTGTGAGATGGAACACCGGGGTGGTTTTTAGTCAGTACAAGTCTGACAGACCCACCGATCCCCCAGGGCGGAGGACAACCAATGAGGATTTCCACCACGGAACAAAAAATAAAAAGGGTTCAGAACATGGTCTAACCGCTTCATATCATCGCACTGCCTAGATAGAATCGTTCCACCCTAAATGCTGGCATTCTTCGTGGTATCGATGATTCCAAATTACCTGAATTCAGCCATGTTGACATCGTTAGCTGTTGCCTTGTAAAGATCTTTCAGGGTGCAGGTGTTGTTGCAAAGAGGGCAAGAAAAGAGATAAAGCATTGTTTGCGATGTAGCTCCGCAATCGCAATGTGGTTTATTGGAATTCATACGACTATATGGCGACTGAAGCGGCCCACCAGGCTTCGTAGTAAGTTTAGAGAATTTTGAGCGGGCTACGGCAGTGGGTCGGCAGGGAATTTTTCTGCAAGTTCAATAGTCAGTTAGAGTTTTTTCTTTGCTTCACTCGTCATGCCATAGCAACACGTATTCTGTGATTTCAACTGGCTACATATCAATTACAGTTTTCATGTGATTTGTTGCATTAAATCGTCACTTATTCGAATCTAATCTGATTAAATTCTATAACCAATATAATTGGAACTACGCCAAATATTCCATTTTACGATAAATTGCAATGCATGCACTATAAAGTGGATTTGAATCGACTTCCGTCTTGCTGTTAAAGATATTTGGAAAACATAACATCACGCTCGTATTCGCCGAAGGATTAGGGGGATTGTTGATCGAAGCGTGTCTACTACTAGATAAATTATGTAGTTCAAAAAGAATGAAACAAAAAAAAATCTCGGTGGTTCTGGTTTTTTTTAATTTTTACTTGTTAATCGAGTCGTTGAAGTCTATACACATATATTGGATGAGAGAAAAAAAAATGTGAAAAACAAACCTCATACGGGTATAAACCGACTAATTTAAAAAATACAACCTTACAACACAAAATCGCTACTTTTGTAGCACTCTCTAATTTATTATCATAATACTTCCGAACCCCAGACTTTCGAGATGTTTTTTTTATGGCGGCTTTTGGTTTTGGTTTTAATAACACCTTTTTTATAACACCAACTAAAAATATTGATACTGTTGTAAAATACAGTGAAGAAAATAATAATTTAAATGTTTGACATGACGTGTGTATTTTTTGTTCTATGAAATAAACATCCTCCCATGATATTTTTATTTCAGATTTTAGTGACAGTTAGGGGACACTGTAGAAACCTTTTTTATGTTTCGTTTACCTTTTTTACCCAGCGAATAGAAAAAGAAAGAAAAACATATTTATTTGTGACCCGCACAGGAGACACGAGAAATAAGCATAAAATATAATATAATAGAGTAACCTAACCCTCAGTTTCCCAGCTCAAAATTATTGCAGAATTAATGTGACAAATTGTCAAGCACGCGTTATCTGCTGTGATTGGTTGAATGAATGTTCAACAGCCAATCACAGCAGATAACTTGACAATTTGTAAAATTCTGCAATAATTTTGAGCTGGGAAACTGAGGGTTAGTAAACTCTATGACAGGGATGGCGAACCTATGGCACGCGTGCCTGTGGTGGCACATGACAAAGTATTTTGGGCACGCTAAAATGAGGTTATTTAGAATCTAGGTAATTTTTGTTAATTAACAAAGTCAAATGAAGACAAAGACAATGAAGTGCCACTAAAGTCTTTCAAGAAATTTCAAAGAATTCTTTGGTGACACTTCATTGTCATACAAAAAAACATATAATTTAAATGGCACGTTTCCTAATAAAGGTTCGCCATCCCTGCTCTATGATCTTAGATATGTGTCTTCGAAATAAAAAATCGAAGACATGTGACATCCACCAACATGCACTGGGCTTGCATGGTGGATTACGGCCCATGCCCTCTCACAGAGAGGAGGCCTGCACGCATAACGGACCAACCATACTCCACACCATAACGGACTCTAAGTGCGGAAAACGTGTCCATCTACGTATCCTATCCTAGGTTGTTGATCTTAAATGGTGTATATGCGAAGAGAACTCTAGTTCAAAATGACAAAAAAAATTGACGTGTAAAAGAGTTATTTTTCACCAATAAATTAAAAACCATTTATCATCTAATCTCTCTGCTCAGCACGTGAGTGTCCGCATGGCCACACAAACAAATCGCCGAGGTAATAATTTCCTTATATTAACGCATCTACCAACAGATTATACGACTGAAGGCCATTGTGCTCGATTTTATATAATCGACCAGTTCTACCTGAACTCGGGCACCGGTGTAAAGAAAGATTGGATTGGAAAAGCCAAAAATTACATATGTACCATCACGTATTTATTCCTCGGAGAGTTCGACAGAGACTCACTTAAAGTACACCCATATGTCGTGGTGGCCCAGTGGCTAAGGCCTCGCCTCTCGTGTTTGAAGTCGTGGGTTCAAATCCAGGCAAGTACCAATGTAAATTTTTCAAATTCCTATGTGTTTTCTAAGTTTATCTTGGACGTCACAGGCAACGGTGAAGGAAAACATCGTGAGGAAACCTGGACTTATATAGTTAACTAGCTGTCCCCCGCGGCTTCGCTGCCATCAACTGGCTACCTGCCTACCCTACCCTACCCTTCCTATTTACCCACCTACCTACTCTACCAACCCTATTTACCCTACCTACACTACCTAGGGTAACCTACCCTTCCCTACCTACCCTACCCTACTTACCATACGCTAGCTACTTTACCCTACCTACCCTACACTATGTACATACATATTTTTATTTTTTATCCTCTGGATGCCATCTATCTCCTTGCCAAATTTCACAGTTTGGACCCAATAGGTGGCCTAGTCACATTTATAGCGGCATCAGTCGCGTTCATCAAGCCCTCCAAATTTAAGGTGTATAGGCACCTGGAGCACCCGAACAAACGGGTCATGCTCTGGACAGGGGCACCGCACTCACATCTGGTATCAAAGGGGTCCGTCAAACCCCATTTTACAAAGTTGTATTGGAAACCAGTGGCCAGTGGGAACATTTAAATCTGATTATAATTTACCTACATTTATACGCTTATGACACCCAAAGGACACATCAACAAACCTACCTACCCCACAACACGGAAAAATCAGCATAGAAACACGAACTTCACTAGAAATCGAACATTAAAACCAGGGTTCAACTAAAACTGGTTTATCAATCTTATCAGTCACGCAAGCCAGGTGAAGCAAGGCATACGTGAGAATTGATGTAAGTTGAGCATCCATTGTGTGGGTTTAACACGCTTTTTAAATGGTTTGAGGAAAGTGGAGGCATTTAAACCACATATACGGGCCGCCTTTTAATTCAAACATAGTATTTAGAGAGTTGGAAGTACTCATTAATATGTGTATGATGACCTATTTAAGTCAAAACATGAAGTGTCCCTGTGTTTTGCGGGTATTCATCATCATCATCAGCCTTTTAATGTTCCCACTGCTGGGACATAGGCCTCCTCTCTGTGAGAGGGACTGGGCCGTAATCCAACACGCGGGCCCAGCGCGGGTTGGTGGATGTCACATGTCTTTGAATTTTTCGTTCTAGGACATGCCGGTTTCCTCACGATGTTTTCCTTCACCGTTTTGAGAACAGTGGTGATTAAATAATTTACTCAAAGTAAAGCGCCTGCCTAGGTTCGAACCCACGACCTGCAACTTTTAAGTGCGGGTATTAGTTTTATGTTTTCGATAAGAATTTAAGATACTCGCGCTTTTGGTTTTGGGCACATCATAATTTTTGGGTGGTTTATTTTTATCTTACTGTATTTATATCTTATTGTATTTATTTTATGTTCTTTGTACCTATCTATTTTTACATACACAACAAATTTGGTTGCCGTACTTCACGTCCTAGGCGACCACTGAAAATCGGCGCCGTGCTGTGGGTCCCCCACGGCACAGCATTATGCTGAGTGGAAACCTTTTTGCCACAATCACGACATGCATCTGCCTGGCATCTTTTTCACCCTATTTCTTTTCTGTTTTATGCAAAATGTATTATTTTATTTATTTCTCGTCTTTACTAACTTACTTTAAGTACTACTAATACTACTGTTAAGGGTTTAGCATAAGCATATATTTATATTGTATGTCGTTTTGTGACAATTTAACACTTTTTCTTTCTTTCTTTCTTCATAAGGCTGCGGAAATGCGAGATGCACTGAAGCTCAAAACAACTAAAATTTTATCAACGAAAGTGTCGAGAGAGCGATTGTAACAAGTAAAATTTCATACTTTTTAAACTCCCGGTACAACCTTGGGGTCTTTTAAGTCAAGAGTGAATAAGTTACTTCTAGGCAAGCGTGCTTCACCTTAGACAACATCATCGCTTACCAAACAAAACGCTTTCATAGTGGTCAAACACGACGCCTATCGATAAATAAAAAAATACATTTTTATTTCATGTTTTTAAACTGCATAATTTATTTAGTTTTTATTTTTTTATTTATTTATGATGGGTTTGCTCTTGACTCTAGTCTAGGTCAGAGGTGACAGAGACAAAGTCGACGATGGAGTGAGCTTACCCAGAAAAAGCCTGTTAACTCTAACTTTGAACAGATTCGGGTTGTATGCGTTCGGAAACACAGACGCAGGCAGTGAGTTCCACTCTTTTGCTGTGCGCATTATGAAGGATGTTTGGAAGCGCTTGGTGCGAATTGGTGGAATGGCAATTAGGTGAGGATGGTAAATTGCAGTGCGTCTAGATGTCCGATGGTAGAAGGGGACCGGTGGGATGAGGTCGTGGAGTTCATGAGCACACTCGCCAAAGTACTACTAGTTATTATATACGTGATTCGATCGACAATCTATTGAACACGTAATTACCACACGATATCTTGCGAAAACACCCGGATTCAAACAATAAAACGCCAATAACTTTTGAACGGCTGAACCAATTTTCATCAAACCAATAGCTAAGAACACTCTCGATAAAGTCACCTTACAAACAAAAAAAAAAACTAAATCAATATCGGTTCATCCGTTTAGGAGCCATAATGCCACAGACAGACAAACAGATATAAAGATACACAGCAAAACACCATTTAAACCCCCAAGAGGGCCTCTCCCTCTTGGGGGGTTAAAATGGCAAAAATGTTTGGGTTTGTCAAACGCTGTCGCGTGATCAATCAACCTCGGAATCAATTTTGGCATATCGACCACCGCCATTGCTGACATCAAATGACAGTCGTCGAGAGCCTCTTGTCTAGAGTTTAAGGACTTACAAGACAATGGTCATGAGATACACTTTGCTTTGCTAACTACTAACCTTAAAGTCGCCTCTTAGTAGGTACTAAAACAAAAGTGTTAAAAGCAATCTATTTTGAACATTACAAAGTTTTTCTCCGAATGGTCTATTTTTAGTTAACACAAGACATACGTCGGCCGTAAACTTTAGCATTGTTTATGTTTAAACTGTCTGTGTTGGAGTGATTGATTTGTGTGACAGCAGTGTGTGCAAGGCCTTATGTTCTGAGGTCATTGTTGATGTTAAGGTTCCGCAAGGATTTGGCAATTGGATCTTTTTTATACAGATTATATTATTTATGTTACTGCTAAAACCCGTTTTTCGTTAGAACTCGTTTTCCCTAGTTGAAACTAGTTTTTAATAAATGTCTTTGTTAAAACTAGGAATACCTAGTCTACACTAGAATTTACCACTGAAATATTTGATTTTCAGATAAAACTAGTTGTCACTCCTAGCTTTAGCTAAAACTAGCACTAGAGAAACTAATGATGGACAAAGTGATTAATCAGGGCACTATGTATAATGCCCGGGCCAAACAATGAATTAGTCCAAGAGCGAGCGAAGCGAGCTCGGGAGCTTAGGGCAACCGAAAACGGATAGGTTATGTTCGAAGGAGGCATGTTAGGTTACTTTAGACTTTGTTGCTAAAATAGTAATCGTACTTTTACCTATTCTATATTAAAACCAATGTCAACATTATAAATATTGGGCATTTAACTGATATTCAAATTTGAGCATTAGTTAATTCTAGTTTTAACAAAGGCATTTAGTAAAAACTGGTTCTAACTAGGGAAAACATGTTCTATCTAAAAACTGCTTTAAACTATAACATATATACAGTATACATTTATAGCTAATTAGCTGGCCACCCGCTATGCACGTGGATGTAGTCACCTAGTGAACCGGCCAGATGGTCAATTCATTGTCTACAGCGATTAATAGCAAATCGATTCGACTTAACTGTTTGAACCATGTACAGTCCACTATAAAATTTAAGTATTTATTTTTTTATCCAGTCATCATCATCATCATAATCATTTCAGCTGAAAGACGTCCACTGCTGGACAGTGGCCTCCCCCAGGCGTCCACACATTGACCGATCCCGTGCGTCTCGCATCCAGCGCCTTCCCGCAATCTTAACCAGGTCATCGGTCCACCTAGTGGGAGGCCTTCCAACGCATCGTCTTCCGGTTCGCGGTCGCCATTCCAAAACTTTTCGGCCCCATCGGCTATCCGTTCTGCGAGCAATGTGCCCTGCCCACTGTCACTTAAGTTTGGCAATTCTTCGGGCTATGTCGGTAACTTTGGTTCTCCTGCGAATATCATCATTTCCGACGTGATCACGCAAGGAAATTCCGAGCATAGCCCTCTCCATTGCCCTTTGGGTGATTTTAAGCTTTATGGTAAGGCCCATTGTGAGCGACCACGTCACGGTCCCATAGGTGATCACTGGCAACACACACTGGTCATAGACTTTTGTCTTGAGTCACTGCGGTAAATTGGACGAGAAGATACCACGCAACTTCTCGCACGCCGTCCAGCCGAGTCGGATTCGACGGTTAACCTCTTTCTCTAAGTTTGACCTACCCAACTGGACCGTTTGTCCCAGATAGACATAATCGTCTAAAACTTCGAGCGTAGAGTCTCCGATCTTGATAGGAGTGGGTGTTACATGGGCATTCACCATGACCTTGGTTTTGTCCATGTTAATTTTAAGATCCACCATTTCGGAAGCTCTACTGAGGTCATCGAGCATTTCACTGGGGCTCTCTTATCCATTGAATATTATTAAATTGGGGCAAGCCTTCTACACTGTTCCCAAACACTACGACTACTGAAAACAAGAATCAATAGTGTTGACTTTATGGGGTCCGAGTGCTCTTCGAGTATTTCGAGATGTAAGCAAACGGTTAGTCGACTCTTCACGTGACCAGAGGGCTGCGGTTTTCCTTGGCCAGAGAATCAGCATTGCCATCCAACGTGGCAATGCTGCCAGCGTTCTGGGCACTTTTCACGTTGAAAGCGATTTGGACGAATTTTTTGACGACCTTTGACCCATGCCCTTTTATACGTGTTCGTAGTTTTATTTTATTTTTATTTAAGTGTATATATAGGTAGTTATTATTAATTAAGTATTATATACTATGGAAATTTTATTAAATTGATTATATTATAAGTATTTCATAGTGGTGACTATCTGAAAAGCGCCGAGAAGCTCGACGTGTCAGAAACAATTGAAGCGTCTTAAATCAGCAATCGATCTCCTCATGGTTTCAAATACCCTAAAATAACGCCTGTGTTTCTTGCTGGTGTAGGCCCACTTTAGCCAGTTTATTTATGTTTGATTTATCTACAACACTCAAAGAAATTTCTAGGCTCTACGTTCAAAGCCCGGAAATGCATTTGGAATACGAGCAGGGGGCAAATCCACTATCTGCTTGGGGCACTTTGGAACCAACGACATGCTCATGAAGATGGGTCTGGCCGCGACACCCATGTGCAGGTTGTGTGGGGAACATACGGAACGCATGGAGCACCTTCTGTGCACATGCGATGCACTGGCTGGTAAGCGAATGAGTCTCCTAGGAGTTGGATATCCAAAACCGGAAGACTATAGGCTCATATCACCTGGTCCTGTTGTAAAACTCATTAAAAGAATTTTCAACGAGATTGGGGAGGAGTAAGGTATCTAGGGGACCACAACAGATCCCAATGGGTCGAAGTGTCCGAGTTATTTCTCGGCTTCTCCACAAGATAAGATAAGATATGTTTGATTTAGATATCCCCTAGATAGGTCAGAGGACGTCCACAGAAGTCCTCTATCGCTGACGGTCTTGAGCTTCACGCTTCACCTCGCTCTACATCATTCCGATGTTACGAGTAATGTTCAAATCCCGCGGAGAACTTTAATGTAGGGTTCTGTGACGTCAGGTCATGGAAAGAGAAGAAGAGAGAGACCAGCGAAAAGTTGAATGGATTGTGTGAGGAATGTGAAATTAACGGCAGTCTGTGATAGCTTGACCATTGACAGGGCGGAATGAAAGTAGACAATTTTTTTTTTTTTAAGGCATTTTTTTTTCATGCTACATAATTTAACTAGTAGTAGACACGCTTCGATCGGCAATCTATCGAACACGTAATTATGACACGATATCTTGCAGAAATAACCCGCTTCAAATAGTAAAACGCCAACAACATTTTATTACATTTTTGTTAATAAAAGCGTTTATTACAAAGCATTTAAAATACATTGAAAAATTAAATTACTTATTTTTTATTATTTCATATTATAAGTATATACATACAGCTATGATATAATCAAAAGTAAATAATTTAAAGGTAGCCATGCACAGAAATAAGTAAGCAAGCCTACCTAGGCATATTCTCTGTGGTAAAAACTATCAGTTCAGATGAAATTCATTCGGTTATCAAAAGAGTGAAGGTAATGAAAGAAAATTGATTAAAATAAATTCAACGTAAACATTTCCATAGGCAAGTTATCATAGGCATGTTTGTTAATAAATTATATTTGATAAAAAAAAACTTTATTACAAAAAATACTACCGACTACCAAATAACAAAACTGCAAAGTGAAAAATAACTTTATTTTAAGAATTCGGTATCTTTGATAGGTACCAGTTTTTTGCGTTATGGACACCGACTTCCAAAAACAAAGTTATTTTTCACTTTGCTTTTTTGTTATATGGACTTCGGTAGTATTTTTTTGTAAAAAGCTTTTTTATTGTTCACTTTTTAGTTGTACCTACCTAATAGACAAGTAGTTACGTAAGGTACCTATAATGCCAGAATAGACTACCCGACTATCATGAAACTGAACATAACCAGTGAAATGAGAGTGTACCAAGGTGAACTGTACACAACTGCGTACCCCTTTAGAGCGTACTGGCGTGATGTTATGTTATGAAATGGTATAAACAATAAACAGACATGCGATTGCAGCAATCCCGGAAGATTTGCCGTTATTTATTGAAGAGTTCAACAGATCAATGCAACATCAATGTTCATCAGATCAACATACTCTATCAAACAAAAAAGAATTTTCTATATCGGTCCACAATTGACGGAGATATCGGTGAAAATACATCAAAAAAAACAAGCATGAAGTCGAACATAGAACCTCCTTATTACGGACGATTGGTGGACTGTATAATGATGTTAAATGAAACACTTTAGATAGTTACTCGTTAATGTTATAATAGTTACAAACTCAAATCATATAAATCGAAACGCACACAAAGCCTGCCAAAAATATGTGTCAAAAACACTGTCAGTACAAAAAAACTAACGGTTTAATATATACAAAAAAGGTTGCACCAGCCAATCGCCAACATTCCGGACCCCTAGTGGAGCACTAAACTCTGGTGGCAACTGGCTGGGTATGTGCAACAAGCGGCAGAAGCTTACGGACTGGTCGGCGCAAGATACCTCCTTTGGTAGCAACGTCTGCGACACGAACCAGTCCGTCAGGTCCTGGAAAAGTTTTGTTTATCCTACCAAGAAGCCAAAGACCCCTTGGTAGTGTATTGTCCGCTATAAGAACCACGTCACCCTCGCATAATCCAGACTCGCTTCTGTTTCGGCCTCGTGGAATTAGAGTAGGCAGGTACTCAGCCAGCCATCTTGCCCAGAAATGTTCAGCCAGCCTAAGAGCGAGCCGCCAATCAGTCGCTCGTAATGAGTCTGCATCCGGAAGTTTGCAGGGCCATGATGTCACTGATGAAGATCCGAGGATGAAATGAAAAGGCGTTATAGCCTCGGGGGCGTCTGGTGAGTTTGGTACATAAGTCAATGGCCTGCTGTTGACGATCGATTCCGCTTCGATAAGCAACGTGGTAAGAACTTCTTCTCGAGGTGCTCTGTCTTTTAATGTGACTCGTAGAGCTGTCTTCACCGAGCGTACCAGCCTTTCCCACGCTCCACCCATAAATGGCGAGGCAGGTGGAATGAAACGCCAGGAGATCTTGCGGCTGGTCGCAAAGTTTTCTACTGCCTCATCGTAGAGTGATGCAAGCTCACGCTTGGCTCCAACAAAGCAGGTTGCGTTGTCGCAGAAGATTGTAGCTGGAGTCCCTCGCCGGGAAATTAGGCGTCTAAGGCTCATTATTGCAGAGCTAGATGATAATGAAGCGACTACTTCCAGATGTAGAGCTCTTGTAACAAGGCATGTGTAAAGAGCCACCCACCTCTTTTCGCGTCGTCGGCCAATTGCAACTTCTATGGGGCTGAAATAATCTAAACCAACATGCGTAAACGGCCGTGTGTGGTGGTCTAGACGCTCTGGTGGCAAATCGCCTGTTGCTGGAGTTACTAAACGACCATTCTGTTTTCTGCATTGTAGACACCCTTTGGCTATGCTTCGGATGGTAGCCCTAGCCCGTAGAATCCAAAATGTCTGCCTTATTTCATTGAGCACAAGCTCATGGTTCCCATGTCCGGCTTCAGCGTGTTTATGCAAAATGATTAAGTGTACAATACGATGACGACCGTCAAGAATGATCGGTGACTTAACACTCTCACTCACCCCAGGAGCGGATTTTATTCGTGAGTATAATCTAATCAGACCATCTTTGTCAAGAACCGGGGCGAGTGCGGCTATGCGACTGGTCTTGGGTACAGGTTGCGAGGCTTTCAAAATCTTCAGTTCTTCGGAAAAGCTGTCTATCTGAATTCTTAAGAAAAGCATCTTCTCTGCTTGAAGAATGTCATCAGCTGAAAGATGCGAGGGGGACGTAGTATCATGAACAGATTTCGATAGTAAGTTTGGTGAACTGGATTTTGACCAAAACTTTCGTACGGCTTGGAAAACGCGGGCCGTAGATCTTAGTAACCGTAGCCAGCTGCTAAAACGAGCTGCGTCTGGAACCGGCGGAACTAACAATGGATTGTCTACAAGAAGCCCTACGTGCTCCGGTTTTAACTCAGAAGTACGTAAAACTTCGTCAATGATGTGTTCTGGTTCATGTGGCCATTCTGAGGGTGAATTCATGAGAAAATATGGGCCAGCGAACCATCTATGCGATGATGTAAATTCAAAATGTTTTGGCTTAGTAGCATCGTCTGCGATGTTGAGTTCGCTAGGAAGCCATTTCCAATTGGATGGATTCGTAAATTCTAAAATTTCGCCTAACCTGTGGGCTACAAACGGCTTAAAACACCGCGCATCGCTGCGAATCCACTTTAAAACCGTTGTGGGGTCAGTCCAGTAGAAAACAGCGGAAGGTTGTGTCCGATGAGCATTCAAAATAGTTTGTGCAAAACGCGTCGCGATCAGAGCAGCCTGCAGTTCAAGGCGCGGAATAGAAAGTGGCTTTAAAGGTGCAACACGCGCTTTGCTGCCTATCAACGCTAAACTAACTGAACCATCAACGAACGCATAACGCCAATATGCAACGCAAGCATAAGCCTGTTCCCCCCCATCGGCTATAACGTGAAGTTGAGTGCTGCACTGCTCTGATTTGCCTACGTACCACCGCGGAATACGGAGATTAGCTGCAGAATCAATCTGATCAAACCACGACTTGCAGTCCACTACATACTTGGGTGGGATCGGCGAATCCCAGTCAGTCCCTTCCCTCCATAATTTTTGTATCAAAATTCTACCTTGGATAACTATAGGCATGATCAGTCCTAAAGGATCGTAGACGCTCATAACACTGGAGAGTAAACTTCTTTTAGTTATCGTGCATACGCCACTGCGATTGCGACACGTGCGAAACCCTAAAGTATCGTTCAGAGGATTCCACTTTACGCCTAAAGCACCTACGTCATTATTTAAAGGCAGGTTGACATCAGAATTCGAGTCGCTACAAAGCTCTTTGGGTACTAAAGCAAGTGCCTCGGGCACGTTCGATACCCATGAACGCATTTCAAAACCACAAAAGTTATGAACCGTGACTATGTCGGAGGCTAAACGTTTCGCGTCGGGAAGGTTAAACTCACTCCCAATATAATCGTCCATGTAGTGGTTGTGAATGATCGCATGAGTAGCAGCTGGATATTTGTGCTCAAATTCCTTAGCATTTTTGTTTTTAATTAACATAGCTATAAAGGGGCTAGATACAGCGCCAAAAATTAAAGACGTCATCCTATATTCTTTGAGTATCCTGAGAGTTCCCGTTGCGCCATAAAAACCGTAGCGCATCACGATCGTTTTCTTTCATTTTGATTTGAAGAAACATCTCCCTTATATCGGCATTAAACGCGATTGGTCCTTCTCTAAAACGGAACAAAATGTTTAAAAGAGACTGCAATAGATCCGGACCTTGCAGTAGCATTTCGTTCAAACTTACACCTCTAGTGACAGCTGCTGCGTCGTACACCACTCTCAACTTACGATTCTGTGGATGGTACACACCAAAATGTGGTAAATACCATCTCAAAGAAACGCCAGCCGAAGACTTTTGATGCGTACCATCCACAGAAGCGCCAGCCGAGGACTTGTCACTGAGAAAGTTGTCGTGGAAGGTAGAGGGCGCGCATTCTTCTGCATAACCTTTTTGAACTATGCTTTCAATATATTTTTTGTAAGCTAACGCAAGTGAGCTATCTTTGGCCACCTGTTTTTCGAGAGACTTGAGTCGTGATAAGGCGTGAGGGTAACTATCTGGAACGTCGTTTGTTAACCTTTCCTTCCAAGGCAAGCCTACCTCAAAACGTCCTGAAGCCAGTCGCTGAGCGGAAGACTCTACCAAACTTACCGCACGTGCATCGTCGTTGTTTTGTCGGGTGGCAAGCTTCTGGATGCCTAGAGAATCTACTTCATATTGTTTTTTAATTAGTGCCTCAAGAGAGTTGATTGTCCTTGACGCGTAATCTACCTCACAAACATTGTTGACAAAATCTACCGGTTTAGTCGACGAGGACATAGCGCCGTGTAGAACCCAGCCCAAAAGCGTTCTTGAGGCGACAGGTTCGTTTTTCTTACCTACTCGCATCTCACGGCTTAAAGACAAATGCCAATCGGCCGCTCCAACGAGCACAGTTGGCGAAGCGTCTTGATATTCCAACATAGCCGACAGATCCAACAAATGGTTGTATTTTGATAAATCAAGCATGTCGGTGCTTTGCGGAGTAAGACAAAGAGGGGTAAAACTGCGTGCGCCTTGGATTAAATGGCGTTCAGGCATGTCACGTCCTCGAATGTAGAAATTGACAAAGCATACCTCAGTGTCGAGGTACATACGGGGGTATGTACCTCGACACTGAGGTATGCTTTGTAACATAACATACCCCTGTAACACGTAGTTTCTGACGGTCCGTGGTGTCAGCTCCGATGCGCGCCGCTACGTCACCGTCGATAAGTGTAGCGGTGCTGCCCTCATCAAGAAGCGCAAACGTATCAAACGTGCCGCGAAGACCTTCTAAAGTGACAGGTAGAATCTTGAGCAGTCCTCGCCTACCAGCTGCAGGTACCCCGATCGTGTTAGCCACCACGTTGCCGCCGTCAGCTTGAGGAGGCACGATAGTGTCATTCTTTGGCAAGCTCTGCAGAGAAACAGTATTATTAGCGGAGAGGTTACTATTAGATACCGATTTGTCACCGTGAAGGAGGGCGTGGTGGCGCCTGTCGCAGCTACTAACACCGCATCGCTTAGTCTGGCATGTATTCCATGTATGTGGGCTAGACTTCAGGCATCTATAGCACGTTTTGGTCTCTTTTATCCAGCGCCATCTATCGTCAACCGAAAGCGATGAAAACGCTTTACATGTTTTAACAGAATGAGGCCCTTGTTTACAGTATGCACACTGTGTCGTTTTGTCATTCGAGGTAGTAGCGTGAACATTCAAATCTTTCGTTACGTTTGGCTTATAAAATGGTGCCTTACTTTGCGACGAGCTCGGCGTTACGTCAACCAAAAAGTTGTAATTCAGTTGTCGTTCAGCTTCGATCACTAAGAACCTAGAAAGCAACTCCAGTTTAGTAACCGTTGGCTCAAAAGGTTTGTGAGTGGCTGCGTAATCCGTAAAACGGTCTCGCGTGTGTTCATTAAGTTTTAAAAGGACCGTACGAAGAAGCTCGAGTGATGATAGGTACTCGTGGTGCTGAAACAATTTTATAATGGCAACGCAGTTCCTCAGCTTGTTGGCCAGAATGTTTAAATGTTCTGCGTTACCTATTTTAATACCGCGTAGACCGGCAATCTCATGTGCGACCAGCTGTTCTGGACGCGCGTAGTTTTTCTCCAAAGCAGTCACCACTTCCTCGGGATCTTGTGCCTGCCATAAAATTGAAGAAATGGCTGCCCGGGCGGCACCACGAACGGCGGATGTTAAGCGAGCTAAATTTTCTGCGGGCGTGAAAAAGGTTTTAGTTCGCTCATACGTACACTTGAAAGCTAACCATTCATCTATATTTCCTGTAAAAGGAATCAGCTCCGGCTTTCTCGGGCGATCGGGTAAAGATGAAAAAGCCTTCGCAAGCTGAACAATCGGATCGCCTTCCGCTCCACAAGTAGCAGTGTTACCTACGGGTGCTTGAACGCGTAATACGCGTGGTTGTGGGTCAAGTGCCATGTTGGGTGCGTTTTGGTTGCCCACCCACGTTGTTACACGTTCTTTATGCGAACTACGGGAAGAGACGCTACCAGACCTGTCAGAATGTGCTTCCAGGGAAGCAAGCTTTGCGCACAGCTCCAACTCGTCAGCTTTTTGCTGTTGAAGCGCAAGTTCGCGCTCTCGCTCCCGCTCGCGCTGCTCACGTTCGCGCTCTCGCTCCCACTCGCGCTGCTCACGTTCGCGCTCTCGCTCTGCTAGCTTGCATTCACGCTCTACGCGACGTTGCTGAATTTCGGCCTCTATGGCCAGTTTTTTAGCTAGTATAGAAGAGCTTGAAGAGCGTCTTGTGTATGTTGACTGACCTCTGTTTCCGTGCGGCTGATGTTGAAGACCGGAACTAGCCGGGAGTACAGTCGTTTCTTGCTGTGCAATGTTTGTAGTAGCTCCCGCCGCCAGTTTAGAACCTTCAGAGATGTGTGCCGCTTGATGCGATCCGCTCGGCTGCGGCTCGGCGCGCTCGCGGAGACGGGGTGGAGAATTGTCTTCACGTTGTGTTTCGCCTGGGCCTTGTGTCGTCGGATTCGCATATTGCGATTTAGTTTGACTACGAGTAACTACCATTGTGAAAATGACGTTTGTGAAAAAAAAATGAAAACTAGGATGAAAAGGTATAAATTTAGGCTTCGTAAGGACCAAATATTACGGACGATTGGTGGACTGTATAATGATGTTAAATGAAACACTTTAGATAGTTACTCGTTAATGTTATAATAGTTACAAACTCAAATCATATAAATCGAAACGCACACAAAGCCTGCCAAAAATATGTGTCAAAAACACTGTCAGTACAAAAAAATTAACGGTTTAATATATACAAAAAAGGTTGCACCAGCCAATCGCCAACACTCCTCCTTTTTGGTAAGTCGGTTAAAAAATATGTCTCATCAAGTTATCTGATGGGTGAAGGTCGATCTTACCCATATCTTACCACGTCTCTTAGGCTACGAGACAACTGACATTCGATCAACGAAAATTTTGGAGTAGAGATTTGTGATCATGCATGGATTGAGCAAATGACAATTAACTTGATTAATCCGTTATATTTTGGCATCTCGACAATCACCATAGCTGTTAGAATGTCATTTTTTACCCGACTGCCGAAGGAGGGTAATGTGTTTATCAGTCTATGTATGTATGTGTGTATGTATGTATGTTCCTATGTGGCATTCTAGAGACCAAACTCATTGGCCCATTTTGATGATTCTTAAGTCAATTGATTCGTCTTAACCCTGCGTGTGTCACTGGCTACATTAAAATTGGAAAATAGTAAAATGGCGGATTTTGGGCGCCATATTGTGGGGGCTCAAATTTTATCTTATTTCAAAACCATCGTGTGGGGTATCAAAATAAAGGGTTTTTAAAGGTGATTACAAAAATATGTGACACTTATTTGTTTAAATGTACCTAATTCTATAAAAAATTACTGAAGAGATGATTTTTTTTTTAATGTCAAAAAACTCGACTGCTTAAAAAGCGAAATAAAAAGACAGACAGAAAGAAAAAGGCAGTCGGAGGATACATCTGGTTTTGATCAGCCAGCTCGCGCATAATTATGTATCCTCCGACTGCACAGCATGATTTTCTTCTTGTTTACGTCTTTTTAGTTCGCTTTTTAAGCAGTCGGGTTTTATGTTATTTTTAAATAGTTTTTGTGGAGTACTCTACAGCCTCCGGTGAGCCGCCGACTTATTTGCTATCCAATATCTTAAAAGTCAATGACACCACTCCGCGTATATATATACTAAAATACATAATCAAGAAAACATACATAACTTCGTGAATATACTATTTTCAGTACAAAAGAGTGGTAATTTTTAAACACACACTTTTTATTGAAATTTGCTAACCCCATGATTTTATACGTATACTAAACACGTGATGTGAAAAAATAGAGAAAATGTCGTGAGGTTCGGTGTATGAATGTGGATAGCTAAGATTAGGGGAAAAGAAACAATGGATAAACTACTTGATGGATGATATTTCTATGATATGAAGACTGTTAGAGGTGTATGTAAGAAGATTATAATTGTAATAATACAATTATAATTATTATAATTGTACGCAATTAAATTTCAAATATGCTGGAAATTGGTTCTGTTGGTTATCCTTTAACAGCTTGGCTATTTTTTGTGGAAATATTTTCGATTTACAAAAACGGCTTTTCTACAGATTTATTATAATATGTATAGTTATATTGATGGTTCAAATCTTGCAACTTTATTTCAAAATAGTTATCCCCAACCGATTGCGCTGTTTTGAACGTGCCGAGAATTTAAACATCGTGTTTAAATTATGTACTTTGTACACATACAAATCTTCTTATATAGAATTAACTTGCAAACCAAGTATTTTCAAAGAGAAATTACCATAATCGTCTATCTCAAAGACGTCAAAACTGTACATTGAATCTATATATTCAATCTGATACTTTAAACGAGGCATTCTTGTATATATGTATAAATATATATAATCTGAACCTTAGAAACGGCTTTAACGATTTTCATGAGTTTCGGGGGCGATAAATAGATCTAGCTAAGTTTAATTTTTAAAAAACGTAGTTTTTTCTTTTTTCACCCGAGCAGAGCTCGGTCACCCAGGTACTATTTTGTATGTCGTGTGGCGCTGTATCTATCGCATCATATTGTATATTATGCTTGTATTATTAGAATAAACAGTAACAATTGTAGATTGGCCAATAAATAAATAAATGAAAAAATAAATAAATAAATATGTAGGTTACTCTGATACGTATACATACATCATCATCATCATTTCAGCCGAAAGACGTCCATTGCTGGACATAGACCTCCCCCAAGTGTGGGCTTGACCCCTGTTAGTACGAGGTAATCTCTGAAAATACTACTCCAAATAGGTACAAAAGCAAAGAGCATTGAGATGATCATCTCGTTCGAACCTAACCTATCCGTGTCGGGGTGCCCTAAGGTCCCAAGCTCGCTTCGCTCGCTATTGGAACGATTAATTTTTTAATGTTAGCATTGGTTTTAATATACAGGGTGTTTGGAAGGGAGCTGTACATACGCCTAGGGTAGAAACTAGGGATAGTCTGCTACCTACCCCCGCCCATTATATTGACCTTGGCCTCAAGGTTTTTTTTTAATTTATTATTATTTTTTATTTGACTTTTTTATGATTTTTTGACTAAAACTACCTGTAGCTCAAAATCTATCCATGGGACCGGTCGGCTAATGGCCTTGTTTTAATCGTTAGAGTCTTAGGGTCCTGCAAAAAATTATTTTACACCAGAAAATTGTGGAGAAGAAAAGTTATGGGGCCTGAAGTACCGTAGTAAGGTAAAGAAATAATTTTAAGGGCAACTTTCTATGGGGTTTAAAAAAAAACTAACAGGGTTGGAGTTCTTCTGATTTTTTTAAAACATCCTCAGTCCATGCCCTTTCTAACGATATGCTAAAAGTGTATTTATCACTTTTAGTTTTAAAGTTATTAATTAATTTCCGCAACTAGGGCACTTTTACCACCACGAGTCGACATTTGTAAGACAAATGTAATTTCAAATATTTTTATTGTTTTAGGCTTAGAGGATAACGACTATGCAAGAAGGGTGGAGTTTTGCCGCCACTTGCTCCATACGGACGTGGAAGATATTAATTTTTTACGGAGTATTCTCTGGACTGACGAGTCCAAGTTTGACAAGGAAGGAATTGTAAATTACCACAATCTCCATCACTGGGCACCCAGAGATCAAAACCCGAGAGTCAAGAGGCACAGAGGTTTTCAACGAAGGTTCTCCGTGAACGTATGGGCAGGCGTCATCGGTAATCGGTTGATAGGGCCGCACTTTTTGCCAGACAACCTAAACGGGCAAAACTACTTAGATTTCCTCGAAAACGATTTGCCTGATTTAGCGGAAGAAGTGTTTGACGAAGATCGGCCCATAGTCTTCCAGCACGACGGCTGTCCTGCTCATTGGAGCCTAGCAGTGAGGGAGCTTCTGGACAACTGCTTTCCTAATTCTTGGATTGGTCGGGGTGGGCCAATTCCCTGGCCCCCAAGGTCGCCTGACCTTACCCCACTCGACTTCTACGTCTGGGGAAGGGCGAAAGAGTTGGTGTACGCAGAAGAAGTACCAACAAGGGAGGTTCTAATTAACAGGATCCACGCCGCATTCGATACAATGCGCGAGGAACTGCTGCTTAGAACGGTGACCGTGAAGATGAGGAAGAGGTGCCGAGCATGTTTACAGGTCAATGGTCATCAATTTGAACAAAATTTGTAATTAATTAAAATTAGTAATTAATTAAAATTTGTAATTTAATGACATTAGTCATTACCAAATTTTTTGTTTCATTTGCCATCCTTTTACGATCGAACACATTTAATTTTCATTAGTTGAAATTTTTGCTTGAAGTGCCCTAGTTGCGGAAATTAATTAATAACTTTAAAACTAAAAGTGATAAATACACTTTTAGCATATCGTTAGAAAGGGCATGGACTGAGGATGTTTTGAAAAAATCAGAAGAACTCCAACCCTGTTAGTTTTTTTTTAAACCCCATAGAAAGTTGCCCTTAAAATTATTTCTTTACCTTACTACGGTACTTCAGGCCCCATAACTTTTCTTCTCCACAATTTTCTGGTGTAAAATAATTTTTTGCAGGACCCTAAGACTCTAACGATCAAAACAAGACCATTAGCCGACCGGTCCCATGGATAGATTTTGAGCTACAGGTAGTTTTAGTCAAAAAATCATAAAAAAGTCAAATAAAAAATAATAATAAATTAAAAAAAAACCTTGAGGCCAAGGTCAATATAATGGGCGGGGGTAGGTAGCAGACTATCCCTAGTTTCTACCCTAGGCGTATGTACAGCTCCCTTCCAAACACCCTGTAGAATAGGTGTAAGTACTATTAGTATTTATGCAACCGAGTCGACGGATCCCCGCTGCGCAGGGCTGCAGGATCTAAAGTAACCTCTGCGGCTGCCCTAATTAACCGAGCTCGCTTCGCTCGCGCATGGACTAATTCGTTAAAATAATTAATAAATATAAATGTCTAATGCATGATAGTTATTAATAAATCATTTGCATGAATAATATTCCGTAAAATGTTGTTTCGGTGTGGTGAAATTATGGCAAATGAAAAAAGTTCAAAAAAGGCTTCGGCCAAAAGCAAAAAGTTATTTTGTAAATCTGTGAAATTTACTTCGGTAGAATAATACATTTGCCACATGATACTTCGATGATCTGAAAATATTTCAAATAATGCATATAGCAAAAAAGACATCGGAAAATTCGGAAAAGTGATCGGTTCCTTCTTGGCCATAGATTTAGAATTTTTTTGCTACGCAAAAAGATACACGAAGGGTGCGAGCGAGAAAACCTAATCAAGTACTAAACGCCCAAGAGAAAAAGAGAGAGTGAATGAAGTACCAATATGTCATTTTTTTCGCGAGAAGGGGTCCATAGCGTCCCTTCTGTTTTACACAGCGGTGAATTTCTTGCATTTAAATAATAATCTTTAGATTTAAATTGATAATATTAATTATGCAGCTATGTTGGCTTATTTTGTGAGTGAATGTGACGTTACAAGACGAAATAACCCCAATAAATACATGTTTCATAGATAAATACAATTTTGTCCTTGGATTGTTTCGAACCATATTTTGACAAATTTCTGCTAGTAATCGGCTCAGAAAAATATTCTTACAATAGTATATTGATTTCCATTGTTTAATAAAAGTATATTTCGTATATTTAAACAGAATTTGCTAAAATATAATGTAAAAGAGAAAATTGTTTGTTTACGCTAGGGCTTGACAAAGCGGTGACGTCAGGAGTATCGATAAAAACTTAATCTTTTTATAGTGACATCATGGCATGAATACAAACATATTTAGTCAAGTTTTGTTTAAATAGATTTAAGTTAGGATTGAGAAGATGTGTTCATCTAAACTGTACTTTAAGTTGCATGTTTATTATATTAGCCTTTGTATTTCAAAATGTTTCGGAGAGTTTTGATGTTTTATTACTTTGAGTAGGTTTAAGAATGTCATATTGTTTGCATTTATTAGTTTTACAGTGTCTTGAATACATGAGTGCTCTGCTCACCAGCAAATTGTTCTGTTGTGTAAATAATAATTTGTAATGTTTATGTACCTACAGATGCCCAAATAATTCTGTATTAAGAGAAAATGGATTCGAATTTTAAACAGAGATGGATGGTCTCTACAATATGTAGTAAACATTTCGTATTGAAATACCTACTGCATACTAAGAAAACATCGACGAATCCTAATGAAAGAATCTATACCTAATTTATTTGTGCCTGTAAGAATGACACTTCCTATCGTATGGTTAGTTAGTGGCTAACCTAGATAGTATTCTGTATAAGCAAGCAAAATACATGCCCAGTTTTTATAACAGTTCAATATAAACAACAACGGCAGCAACCCTTTAATCTTGTTTCTTATTGTGTTCACCAAGTATCGATATCGATACTGAACATGGACTTTTTAACAACACTTTTTTAACTAACACATGGACAATTTCCCTCACACATAGATTTTATTTTTTTGGTTTCGCTTTTCATCTGACTCTGTTTATCTTGTACATACTATATCTATGTTCTTGGCATACATTACTCTAAAATTGAATTACATTGTATTTATCGAATAGTATAATAGTACCTATATTACGTATATCTCATTGTTCCAACAGCTGTTATTTCTCGTTTACGAAACCCATGAGAGAGCACCATGACGCCCCGGGGCGTCGAAAAGCGTAGTTTGGGAACCCTTGCCATAACCTATTGCTCAGAAGTACCGCTTGTGACCACTAGACCAAGGCAACGAGGCACTTATCTTCCTTGTGCTATAATTAATTAGTTAATAGGTCATTACTGAGCGATCCGTCATAAAACTTTGACATTTAGAGATAAATCTGTTTATTTTAGCAGGTTCGATGAAGCGTGGTGAGATTAAAATATCTTAATCTAAACTAAGGGTCAGGTTATAGCAAGACGCGGTGCGACGCGACGCTGCACTTTTTAACCCTTTCGACGGAAAAACAGGAGTGTTATAACTCAAAGTTTGGCATACCTGTGTGTTTGTGTATCTGTCTGTGGCATCATAGCTCCTAAACGGATGGAGCGATTTTGATTTAGTTTTTTATTTGAAAGGTACCTTTATCGAGAGTATGCGTAACTATGTTTGATGAAAACCGTTTCGCCGTTCAAAAGTTATGGGTGTTTTCATTGATGTATTAAAAGGAGGAAGATATGTTACGCGCTAACATCGCAATCAGTAAACCTGGGCTCGGAGTACGACTACATGCTACCTCTGTCTACTACTGTCTAGTACACCTGCACTCGTCGCGTATGAATCTCGCATTCACTCATTATGCGCGTATCGTGTCTCTCACGCATGTTTGTAATATCTATCTCGCTCTCACAAATATGGCGAAGCAAACATTCAATATTCTTGTAATTTTCAACAAATTAACATTTTTGACTGTACTTATGAGTGTTAAGTGACCCCGTGTGTCTATTTTTTCTGCCTGATATTATTTAAACACTTTTTAGCTTCACAAGAAGTCATTTTGATGCGTATTTATTGCAAAAATCCATAAAAACACTGAAATTATTGAGCTGTTTGATCAACGATGTGCCGTGTGCGACTGAGTGCCAACTACGGGCTATCACTTTTTTTTAGTTCGCTTCCTAAGTAGTCTAGTTTATTGATTTTGTTGAATTAACTTTTTTGTAGACCGTCACCAATAAAATCCGTGTTTTACCTTCTAGTTTCGCACCATAGCGTAATTAGCGAGTATTTTTTATATTTTTCAGCTCAATCAATCACGGGAGGTACTTAACTCCTATCTAGCTGACTAACTATTTTTACAGCGAATGAGCTATTTTTATTCTTCAGTAATTCACTTTTACCAGTTGCCTTATGTACGAGGGCACATAACTTCGCAGATTGTTTTCCTTAAAATACATCAGGTTTTAAAGGAAAACATTCCGCGAACTTTTGGAGCTAGGTCCAACAGTTCGAAGAATATTTGCCTTAATTCAGACCATGGTCTCTACCAGTTTTCCATAATTCCATCTAAAGCCGTTTAGCCTTTGAGACGTGACGGATCGCCAAAATCCAATCATACGTACTTTCACATTCAGTTTTCCTACAATTTTAATGTTTTGGTCTATTTTTAACCGACTTACCAAAAAGGATGAAGGAGTTTCTATGTTCGACTTCATGTTTGTATTTTTTCATTTCTTTTGAAAATTCTTTTTTTGACTGGATATTTCGAAATTAGTTTCGTTTTAATTTGGTAAAGATTTGATGAAGAACTTCGGAGATATACAACAGATCTCTTTAATAAATAACGGCAAATCTCTCGGGATTGCTGCAATCGCATGCCTGTTTTTTGTTTATCATCCTTATCCTCTTTTGTTTATTATCCTTTATCATTTAACATCACGCCAGGATGCTCTAAAGGGGTACGCAAATGTGTACAGTTCAGCTTGGCACACTCTCATTTCACTGGTGATATTCGGGTAATGTATTCTGGCACTATAGGTATCTTACTAAACTACTTGCCTATTAGGTAGGTACAACAAAAAAGTGAAAAATAAAAAATAAACTTTTTTACAAAAAAATACTACCGACTTCCAAATAAGAAAACTACAAAGTAAAAAATAACTTTATTTTTGGAAGTCGGTGTCCATAACGCAAATAAATGGTACCTACTAAATACAACGACTTTGTAAAAAAGTTATTTTTGAAGTTAAATAGTTGTTATACTTTACTTAAGCCTTGAAAACAGTCAAACTTTGGCATTAAAAAGTTTTGACGCGACGTGACCATTTAAACATACCAAGATTATGGCAACTGTCATTTGTAGATAGTCAGAAGCTAGAAAATCAGACAACAGTCGTTGCAAGAGGTATGGTGTTACCCAGTTTCTGAGTTGTAGAGCTCAGAAAGACAGTCATACTGGTACTGCATCTCGTTACACTGGACCGACCCCAACGTATTTGAGTAAAGGCTAGGCTGATTGATTGATGACACACATTACATATACGCGAGCTGGCTGACCAAAACCAGATGTATCCTGCGACTGCACAGCATTATTTTCTTCTTGTCTACGTCTTTTTAGTTCCCTCTTGAAGCAGTCGGGTTTTTTGTTATTTTTAAATATTTTTTTATTTACAACATTTTAGTTTTTTTTTGTGAATTAGGTACTTTTAAACATATAAGTGTTATATATGTTTGTAATCAACTCTTATGACGCAGATTCTAAATTCAAAAAAAACTTTTTTACAAAAAAATGTTATAAGAAAACTACAAAGTGTAAAATAACTTTATTTTTGGAAGTCGGTGTCTTTCGTAGGTACCATTTTTTTGAGTTACGGACACCGACTTCCAAAAATAAAGTTATTTTTCACTTTGTAGCTTTCTTATTTGGAAGTCGATAGTATTTTTTTGTAAAAAAGTTTTTATTTTTCACTTTTTTGTTGTACCTACCTAATAGGCAAGTTATTTAGAAAGTTACCTTAACGTCAGAATAGATTAGCCGAATATCATGAACATGAACGCAATGAACGCATGAACTTCCAATGCAGTAGGAAGTGACTGTATCAGCCGTAAAATGTTACTCCCAGTGCTGGACGTAATCCTTCCGGTCATTTGCCACATCCTCAACTTTTCTGCGTCCAGTGGTGTCTTTCCATGTTCATGGAAAGATGCTCAAATTATTCCATTACCCAAAACGTCCAATCCCACATCCTTTTCTGAATACCGTCCAATATCCGTCCTACCATTCCTGTCTAAAGTCCTGGAACGATTAATCCACGACCAAATTAGCACTTTCCTATCTAAGAATAATCTCCTCAATCCCTTCCAGTCCGGCTTCCGTCCTGGTCACAGCACCACCACAGCCCTCCTCAACATTACGGATGATATAAGGTCAGCCATGGAAAGCAGTAATCTGACGGTCTTGGCGTTGCTAGACTTCAGTAATGCCTTTAATACTGTCGATTTCGATGTTTTGCTTGGCATTCTGTGCTCTCTTAATATATCTCCATCAGTAATTGACTGGTTTCGTAGTTACCTGTTCGGTCGCCGGCAACGTATATGCATTGGAGAGACTTTGTCTTCCTGGTGTAATACTTCTGCTGGGGTACCACAGGGTGGCGTTTTATCCCCTTTACTTTTCGCAGTTTTTATAAACTCAATCTCCTTTGAACTAACTTCTTCCTACCATCTTTATGCGGACGATCTACAAATTTATTCGCGAGCTCCTCTCGGACATCTGTCTGAGGCTATCGTAACAATAAATCGTGATCTGGCCCGCATATGCGAATGGAGCAAAAGATATGGACTTATGGTTAACCCCACAAAGACGCAGGTTATTGTGGTGGGCAGTTCTAGGATGGTTTCAAGAATCGACTGGACGACTCTTCCCCAAGTTTATTTCGATAATTCAGTTATTCCATTCTGTGAGAAAGTAAAAAACTTAGGGATATTCATTGATAGGAACTTTTCTTGGACTGCCCAACTGCGAGAGGTTAGCCGCAAACTATTTGCATCTGCTGCATCTTTGAAGAGACTGCGTAATTTTCTTCCGACTACCACCAGGATTGCGCTTGCACAATCTCTTCTTCTACCCATCCTTGATTATGCTGATGCCAGCTATCTTGACCTTACTCAAGAACAACTTGAAAAACTTGAGCGGCTTCAAAATGTTTGTATAAGGTTCATATTCGGTTTGCGAAAATATGATCATGTCTCCGAATTCCGTGTGAAGCTCAAGTGGTTGCCAATTCGCCTTCGCCGGAATGCTCATATTCTTTCACTTTTATATAATGTGCTATTCAGTCCTTCCACCCCTCTTTATCTTAAGAAACGTTTTCAGTTTCTCTGCGATTCCCACTCAAAATTTCTTAGGTCATCGGATAACTTACGACTTCAAATGCCAATGCATTCCACGAGTTTTCTGGATAAATCCTTTACTGTCCAGGCTACTCGTCTGTGGAATGCCTTGCCAGACCCAATCAAACGCGCCCAATCGTTGCCTGTCTTCAAGAGACTCGTGAAGGAGCATTACCTGTCGCTGTGATTATGAATTGACTGTCATCATTTTATTTATTGCCTTTATATTTTAGTATGTATGTATTTATGTATATATTATGTAGCATATGTATGTATCTGCATATCTTTAGTAATATATATATATATTTATTTTTCTGACACTGTTATTGTCACACCATTAACAGCCCCACTTCGTGTCCAGTAATTATTGTCCATGCCTGGTTGCCTGGAAGAGATCGCGGAATGCGATAAGGCCGCCCATTGTATGTATTTTTAGTTTTAAGTTTCCTTTGTAAATGTTACTTATGGTGTACAATAAAGTATATAATAAATAAATAATAAATAAATGAACATAAAGGGTGAAATGAGAGATCTGCGTATCTCAAGAGCGTACTGGCGTGATGTTATGTTATGAAATGGTATAAACAATAAACAGACATGCGATTGCAGCAATACCGAGAGATTTTTTAAAATCGGTCCACAACTGACGGAGATATCGGTGAACATACATAAAACATACATGAAGTTTAACATAGAACCTCCTCCTTTTTGGTAAGTCAGTTAAAAACCATGCCCATAACCTGAGAATTTTTTAAAACATCACGATTCTTAAAGACAATTTTCTTTTCGAAGAAAGCAGTTCGACATTAGAAATGCACGCGTCAGTCTAAGCCGCGACCTAAAACGTCACAACTTAGATTAAAAAATAAACACGAGTATACGTAGAAATCTGCCCCCTCGAGGGGTAAGCAAACAGACAGGACACCCGTTGTATCGCACGTTCGTCCATGTGAATTATTGAAGCGCTATCGATCCATGGTAACCTTACCGGACGCTTAACATTTAATAGCTGTATAGAGTATGAATACAGAAGCGACAATTCTGATTGACACGTATTCTAAATACATTAAAAAAATAATTAACTAAAAATCTTTAAAAAAAAAAAAGCTTTTTTCGTATTCTTCTCAGCAAACACTTTCATTTCATACCCGTATCATGGCAGTGCACAAACAATAAGTAGTCCACCATCTTGGGCCGTCCGCCATATTGGATTTATATTATTAATCCCGAGATGTATCACGTCATTTATTGAAGAATTGTGTTGTATATCTCAAAAGTTCTTCATCAGATCTACACCAAATTAAAATTGGGGACCAATTTGGGAATACACTCTCAAAACAAAAAATGAATTTTCAAAATCGGTCCACAATTGACGAAGAAATCGGTGAGGGACGGTAAAAAATACAATCAACGTCCTAATAAAAACACAAGAAACTGAAAAATAACTATAATTCAAGAACTCGGTGTTTCTGGTTTTTCTTCATTTTTTGACAACGAATTCCACGCACACACTCAATATAAATACACACACTATATACACTCTAAATGAGTTTCACGTCTACGCGGATTTCTTAATCTATGACGGCTGTTATCTATTTAAATGATATACCTTGATTGGTTGTATTATTTCCTTCGATTTGAACGGAAAAGTTGGTGACATGATATTTTTTAAACTACTTACATATTTATAATTATGTTCATAGTTTATGAATCTGAAATCCTACTGTTATTATTATTGCAAAAGTATGTTTGTTGGTGTGTTCTTCGTTCAAGCAGCAGCGGTTATTTTTTTAAATTCGCCGCTGGAAGTCGTTTTTGTAGTATCTGGAAAAATTGCTAAATTACTTATTTGCATAATTGAAATCAGGAAAAAATACTGCGTCTCACGGTCTGAGCAACGTTTTCCTATGACATTTTTTTATGATACGACATTGACTTTTTAACCGACTTTCCAAAAAGGAGGAGGTTCTATGTTCGACATTATGGATATTTTTTTTTTTTATTTATGTCTACCAATGTCTCCGTCAATTGTGGACCGATTTTGAAAATTCTTTTTTTGTTTGAAAGAGTATGTTCCAAAATTGGTCTCATTTTAATTTGGTGAAGATCTGGTAAAGATCTTCAAAGATATACAACAGAACTCTTCAATAAATAACGGCAAATCTCTCAAGATTACTGCAATCGCATGTCTGTTTATTGTTTATACCATTTCATAACATAACATCACGCCAGTACGCTCTTAAGGGGTACTCAGATCTCTCATTTCACCGGTTATGTTCAAGTTTCATGATATTCGGGTAATCTATTCTGGCGTTATAGTTACCTTATTATACAACTTTCCTATTAGGTAGGTACAACTAAAAGTGAAATATAAAAAAATAAATTACAAAAATTTGCTATTTTTGTAATAAAGGAAAAAACTACAAAGTGAAAAATAACTTTATTTTTGGAAGTCAGATAACGCAATAAATTGGTACCTATGAAAGTCACCGCCACTCCAGAACTTTTCTGCCCCATCGGCCGTCTATTCTGCGAGCAATGTGCCCTGCCCACTGCCACTTAAGTTTGGCAATTCTTCGAGCTGTGTCGGTAACCCTGGTTCTCTTGCGGGTCTCTTCATTTCTGATTCGATCACATAAGGAAACTCCGAGCATAGCCCTCTCCATTGCCCTTTATGTGATTGTAAGCTTTCTGATGAGGAATATTGTGAGCGACAACGTCTCAGAGCCATGAGACACTGTGGTAAGTTGGTCGAGAAGACACCGCGCAACTTCCCGAACGCTGCCCAGCCGAGTCGGATTCGTCGGTTGAGCTCTTTCTATTTAATTGCTGTAACTATTATAAAATGCATGTTAGACTTACTTTATAATGCTAACAGTGGTGGCATCTGATAAATTTAATTATAAGAAACACCTGTTCCAAAAACGGCCTCTCCGATTCAGCTAGTTTACGAGTTATGAATTTTTGAAATAGTTTTTTTGGTTCTGGCGTAGTTCAACTTTTCGAGATACTACAAGTTTGCTTTTGTCGATAATGTTTCTATGTCAGTATGTGTGGGTCAAATTATTCAACTGAATTTTAAAATAGTTATCCCCAACTAACTGCGTTTTGAAATTTTGCATTCACGTTTGGTTTTGATGGCAATGCACGATTACCTAAGTGACATAATTTTAAATTTAATATAGTGGACTCTCAAAGATGGCGGACCAATTAGTTTTTATGTCACTCAACCCGATGTGGATAACAAATGAAAGAGGTTAGGGATTAAAGCGATTATTAATTGTTTTTTTTTAATCTTTCCAGGGACCAAACCATGGATGATGGCCAATTTGGGGAAGCACCGATAAAAAAGGTTTCGACCCGCCTAGACTACCGAGCTCCTAGACGTTTGGACCATCTTGACCAAATTGGACAGAACCTAGAACTATTGAGCAAGAAGCTTGGCCGTAGGCTGGAAAACAAAGTTGGACCCAACACGTTGGCCACTATCAGTTTTGAAAGCGAGCGACTGAAGATTAGTCAGAGTGAAAGTTCTTCTAGAAGAAATAGTGACGATGCTGGCAGAGCAGACGCCCTTAGAGCTGGTAGGTTTTTACTGCATTTGTAACCCCCGACGGAAAAATAATGGTGTTATAAGTTTGACGTGTGTACCTGTGTGTTTGTGAATTTGTGTCTCTGGCAACATAGCTCCTAAATGATTTTGATTTTGTTTTTGGCGTTTTACTGTTTGAATCGGAGTGTTTTCGCAAGATGTTGAGTCATAATTACGTGTTCAGTTGATTGTCGATCGAAGCGTGTCTACTACAAGATAAATTTTGTAGCATGAAATAAAAATATGTCGAAGGTTTTTTTAAATTTTACTTGTTTCATGTTGTATTTTGGAAGATTTCAGAATATCATCCAATGCTGTATTGGTCGTGTTCTTCTCGATAACTCCGACTGTCTATCCACTTCATCTTAACTTCTAAATTGCTACCCTGACACCTTCAACTCTCCAGATGGCACCAGTTCAGAGCCACCTACTGCGAACGTGACGAACATCAACTTGTGGGTTGAGCTGAACAGCTCCACCTCTACCACCAGGACAGAACTCAGCCTGTCTGACGGAGGAGAAGACCAGGTATGACTCCAGTAGCGTTCACTACAATCACTATTTAGTAGACAAGATCAGTAAGTAGGCAACAAAATCAAGAAAAGAGAGGCTTATGCCCATTATTGCTCGCAGTGGGCGAAGATGATGTCTTCAAGGTTCTGGACTAGAGGGGGTTCGGCATTAACGTTAATGGCGAGTACGTCCCTTACCTTCGGTTTGCCGACGACATAGTGGTCATGGCTGAGACCATGGAGAGTCTCAGTACAATGCTCGATGACCTCAATAGAGCTTCCGAAAGAGTGGGTCTTAAAATGAACATGGACAAAACCAAGGTCATGGTGAATGGTGGTCATGTTGGTGGTAACACCCACTCCTATCAAGGTCGGAGACTGTACACTCGAAGTTGTAGATGAATATGTCTACCTGGGACAAATGGTCCATTTGGGTAGGTCTACCTTCGAGAAAGAGGTAAACCGTCGAATCCGACTCGGCTGGGCGGCGTTCGGGAAGTTGCGTGGTATCTTCTCATCCAATTTACCGCAGTGTCTCAAGGCAAAAGTCTATGACCAGTGTGCGTTGCCAGTGATCACCTATGGGACCGAGAAGTGGTCGCTCACAATGGGCCTTATCATAAAGCTCAAAGTCACCCAAAGGGCAATGGAGGTGGCTATGCTCGGAGTTTCCTTGCGTGGTCGAATCAGAAATGAAGACATCCGCAAGAGAACCAAGGTTACCGACATAGCCCGAAGAATTGCCAAACTTAAGTCGAAGTAGGCAGGGCACACTGCTCGCAGAACAGATGGCCGATGGGGCCGAAAAGTTTTGGAATGGCGACCGCGAACCGTAAGACGATACGTTGGAAGGCTTCCCACTAGGTGGATCGATGACCTGGTTAAGGTTGCGGGAAGGCGCTGTATGCGAGACGCACAGGATCGGTCAATGTGGTGACGCCTGGGGGTGGCCTATGTCCAGCAGTGGACGTCTTGCAGCTGAAATGATGATGATGATGAGTGGGCGAAGTCAGGCTGCGGATAATGATGATGATGATGAGACAACAACTTAGTGGGAACGGAGGCGCTACCGCGAAAAGTTAAATTAATTGTAACAACTCTCAATTTAAGACCAAATAATGAAAGTATTAATATAATCCGTGGTACTTGGCAGACGAGATCTCAGTAGTAAACGTGCCTTTATGCTTATTGGCATATTACACATGTTTAAACAAATAAATTTATCTTTATCTATATCTTTATCTCTATCTCTGTCTCTGTCTCTATCTCTATTTCTATCTCTATCTCTGTCTCTATCTCTGTCTCTGTCTCTATCTCTATCCTATCTTTATTTCTATCTCTACCTCTATCTATATCTATATCTCTATCTCTGTCTCTGTCTCTGTCTCTGTCTCTGTCTCTGTCTCTGTCTCTATCTCTATATCTATCTCTGTCTCTGTCTCTATCTCTATCTCTATGTCTATCTCTATCTCTATTGTGTTATTTTCTACTCTCCCCAAATATTCGAAAACTGCTTCATCGTCTTTTTGCCATGAACACAATTTTCGAAACCGGCGTAGCCATAGATTTAGAATTTTTTTGCTACGGGCGTAGCATGTTTTCATTCCGATTATCTCTATCAGCAGTCATCCCATCTCCTTCGACAATAATGTTTTTTTTAACCCTCGACGGAAAAAGAGGGGTGTTATTAAATTTGACGTGTGTACCTGTATGTTTATCTTATCTTTCTGTGTCATCATATCTTCTAAACGGGTGAACCGATATTAATTTAGTTTTTTTGTTTGAAAGGTGACTTTATCAAGAGTGTTCTTGGCTATGTTTGATGAAAATAATCAATTGGTTCAGCCGTTCAAAAGTTATGGGCGTTTCACTGTTTCAATCGGGGAGTTTTTGCAAGATATCGTGTCAGAGGATTTCTAAATTTTACGTGTTTAACTATAATAATTGTCGTTAACCCCTTGTATGGCCGGAACGCAGATCTACGCGAGACACAATGGCTTTTTCATTCTCTCTCCATGCCTCGGAGAGCACGTTAAGCCGTTGGTCCCGGCTGTCATTTGAAGATCTTTGACAGTCGTTACGAGTAATCAGAAGCTTGAGATCTAATACCAGTCTTGCCAAGGGGTACCGTGTTACCCAGTTGGGTTGTGGAGGTCAGAGAGGCAGTCGCTCCACGTAAAACACTAGTACTCAGCTGAATCCGGTAAGACTGGAAACCGACCCCAATATTGTTGGGAAAAGGCTAGGCAGATTGATTGAACTATAATTGCCATCTAAGCAGGCCCATACCACTTATCCAAAATAAATAGTGAGGGATTTACTCAAATACTAAGACTCAGCGCTGACGGCCGTCAGTCTTTACCAACGATGAGCTCGCGGCGACCGTCAGCGCTGACGGTCAGTGTTGGTCGGGGTGACTCTAAAATCACCCTAACATAACCTTGATACTTTTGCCTGTCAGAAGTTATCCTTTCTTCTTCTTTTTGTCCAGCTGTCGAAAGCACGTCGTTGCAGCCACGAGTCTGCGCTACCAGGGACGCCAATGCATCAGAAGACGCCATGGAAGTCAGCAGACAGTCTCGCACCGGAGTCAGCCTTTGGGACGTCCCTAGCTGACATCATGGAGAGTCCTGCTAATAAGGTTTCACTTATTTTCTTTTACAAAACTTTTCCCCGTACTATTTCTTATGTATCGTCTGTGCGTTTATAATCATTTAAACTCACATAATTTTAAACAAATTGCTATCCGTAGGCTTATTACGTATCTTTTGCAAGAGCCTAACTATAGCGATTTTTGCGCAATAATTGCTATTCCATACAGAAGTTTTAGAATTGTTGGCGGTTTCTTTTTTAAATAAGTGCTTTTGACAAATAGCGAGCGATAAAAAAACGATTGTGTAGGACCTACCATACCTAGACTGCAGGTAATTCCGACTTTTGTGACAAAAAACGTTTGATCGCTATCGTTTTGCTCTTGCGCCGGAACAACTATATGTAGGCCATACAATATTTTTTTCCAAACGGGAACCGAACCCGCGTCGCGTGACAGCCAATCGCTTTATTTTTATTGTGTGTTTTAATGAAATTACCCATAGACATACTACAACAAAGGACTGAGTAATACTCACAATAAAATTATACATTAAAAATATTTTTTAATTAAAAAATAAACATATAATGGCAGTGAAGAAAAAATAACTAGTCCGCCATCTCGAGCCGTCCGCCATATTGGATTTTGAATGACGTCACTTAGATAACCATGCATTGTCATCCAAACTAAACACGTAAAACAAAATTTCATCTTAATCGGTGGAGGATAACTTTTTAAAATTCAGTTTCAAGATTTGACCCGAACACATACATAGTATATTGCACGTTAAATAAAGGCATGTAAAAAAAAAGAAATAACAAAAAACCCGATTGCTCACAAAGCGAACTAAAAAGGCGTAAACAAGAAGAAAATCATGCCGTGCAGTCGGAGAATACATATGCGCGAGCTGGCTGACCAAAACCAGATGTGTCCTCCGACTGCACAGCATGAATTTCTTCTTGTTTACATCTTTTTAGTTCGCTTTGTGAGCAGTCGCGCTTTTTGTTAATTTTAAATATTTTTATAGTTATTTTTTTTTAGAATTAGATAAATTTAAACATATAAGTATTGTATATTTTTGTAATCACCTCTTAAAATGCTTTATTTTGATACCTCACACGATGGGTATGGCAGAAAAAAAATTTGGGCCCCCACAATATGGCGCCCAAAATCCCCCATTTTTCTATTTTCCAATTTTAATGTAGCCAGTGACACTCGCAGGGATAAGACGAATCGATTGACGTAAGAATCATCAAAATCGGCCAACGCGTTTGGTCTCTAGAATGCCATATAGGAACAAACATACATACATAAAAATAGACTGATAAACACATTACCCTCTTCTTCTTCGGCAGTCGGGTAAATACCTTACTGTCAATTTTGCCCGCTAGGAGGCCCACTGAATCAAGGTGGAAAAAATCGGCACAAATTAAACTTAAGAAAAGCTTCTTATAACTGAAAACGACTCGTAGTAGGATTCTTTGGGTTCTTTCGTAAAATGGAAACTCAATACTTTGGCCGAACACAAGTACACAGGTAAAAATCCCTTACGGTTACACCAGTCGATCATTCTTCCATACAAACGTAGTCTAGCGATTATTCCACTGTTTGACGATGTACGTTCAAAATAAAAACTTATATCAATTTGTCTCATCATTATCGAGCCCTGTATAGAAACAAAAAAGTAAAAATATTAAATATTTGAAAGTTATGAGCGTCGAAAGTTTCATATTCAACACAAATTTTAACGCATATTTGGGCGGAAATAAATACCATAAGAAGAAGGAAAATTGCAAAAAAGCCTCCATACATGGATAGATTAGTAATGCAACAATGCAAATAATTTTATTTTGAAAATATACATTTAGTCGTTTTTTCATGATATCTAGACTCCCAAAGGTCTGTTAATAAAATTTCACGCGCTTGTTTTCATCCTAAATCATCATCCATTTCGCTACAAACTTGCAAAAGTGCTAATTCGTACGCGAATTGGCTTCTTACTGCTCATCAAGCATCTTTCTCTTTCGCACGCGTTGTCGGATTAGATATCATGCATTTTAACCTCGCGCACAAACTAGTTTGTGCCGTCGTCTAGGGTAACCTTAACAGGATTTTTACTTCACTTCAATGCCGTAAAACTGTTACTTTCTAAAGCTTACTCCTTAGTAATGGCTAGGTTTAAAAGGTATAATTATTATTTTTTGGTTCAAGTACTTATATTATTTGTGAAACATGGTTTTATCGTAGGTATGACTAATACTTTTGTTAAAGAAAGATAATTAAAAACACGATATCTTTTTGCTTCTTTTGCATACTAATTAAATTTATGGTAAGAATTTCTTCTTACCCTACATAGGATAATATGTAAATCGCAAAATTTTTCGCAAAACAAACTGTCCAAAAGGAGGTCCAATATTGATATTCTGACACCAAGTGGGCGCACGGCCAGTACCGCCTTAGCAATGGAGAATATAATTATATGCCTTAAGTATAAGTATCAAAATTGATTTATAGCCAGCCCATAGTTGTAATAAATCTAGGTTGAATCTAATAGTTTAATTTTATTTATTTCAATCTTTTCAGAGCGAGCCTTTTAACTACGATGAGAAAAAGGTACTTTTTATGCATGCTTATTTTGGACATATAATAAATAAATTTTCTAGTTCCGATATATTCTGGCTCTGATATAATTTATTTCAAAACAATACCCTTTTCTTCTTTGTGACGGAGCAGTCGTAGACGTCTTCAATGTAGTGATTTTAACGACCTTTCTCCTTCGGCTTCAGTTAGTTGATAGTCTGTCGCTTTGATTAACAGGATCTCAATCCGCAGATTTGATCAGATCATTCCTCCCTCATCCTTCTACCCCATCGGTGACTTGCCGGGTGACCTTCCACTCTTCTCTGCAACACCTGGCGCTCTATGGAGTCGCTATACCGCCTCGACAAATGGCCAAAGCACTTCAGTATTCGAGACTGTACATATACTGATAGACGTAAATATTGTTTCAGGGTCGAATTGACCCGAATTCCTTGAAGTAGGCAAAAACACATCGTTTAAAATACTTCCTTATTATCGAGTCGATGGTGATTTAACCCTTAGACAGTTTGGCCCCAGTAGGTGGCCACGTTTATGTACCAGTGGCAGTCATCAGGTCTGCAAAAGTGCAGGTGTATTGGCACTTTGAGCACTCCAACAATTGGGTCATGCTCTGGATATCTTCTGAATATCACCGCACTCACACTTGGTACCAGACGGATCTGTTAAACCTCATTTGTCAAGTTGTATTTGCAGCGGTCTACAAGTCTAATTAACTGAAAGTTCGGAAACCTAAATAAATTCTATCGGAGTTCAGAATTCTTTGTATATGTTCCAACCATTTACATAAATGTGTCATTGTCAAGCAACAAAATAAATAAAATAAATGTACCTTTTTCTTATCACCGCTGTGTCTGTCTATAGCACTGTTTGCATTGCACAGAAGCCTGCATTGTACGTAAAATGTTTTGCCTATTTATTTAAAGTGGGTTCTTTGCATATTAGGCTGTCTACGGACAGTGCAACTTTCATCTTTGAGTTGCGGCAATAGGCAAGTCGCAGTTAGCTATTTATGATGATTTTCATATAATTTTGAGTAACTGCGCAGACATAACAACTTAATTAATTACTCATTGGCTAATCTACAATTGTTACACTTTTTACACAAACTTTTTATACAAACCTACTGGTACAAATTATGCGATAGATGCAGCATGCAAAAGTTACTTACTTTTGCGTTAGTTGCGAGTTTCGGTGATCAACTTATTTTTTGTACTATACTTGAATATTTGTGCCACAAGAAATTACTTGTTTATACAACCACTGTGCGTTGAAGGACGTGAAGGTAGTGAAGTTCCTTCCCTTCAGATCTTTCGCAGTGCCTTGTTCCAGACTAGGTTAATGTCAATCCCGGCCATCATAAACTGAGGCCTTTGACAAAAGTATATTTTGTCAGAGATAACAACTATCGAAAAGTCCAAAATGGATCTACGAGTTTGACATGCGCTACCGAAATTTCATATGCTTAATCTCTTACATTTCGACAATCGCTATCATTTTGTCTACAGCCTGTGATCCCTTTTGATGTATGGAAAAAATTTGTATGGAACAGCAATTATTGTGCAAAAATCGCTATCGCTTTGCTCTTGCAAGATATTTAATAAGTCTGCCGGTTTTATAAATATAGTGTTATTCAGATTATCTAATGCTCGTGCCTTATCTGTACGAAAAGAGGTATTTAGACTGCAGTGACACAGTAACAAACTGCTATTATTATATGTAGTATTTGGAATTTGACTTACGTGGTGTAAGGTCACGAGTTCGCGGGATTTTAAGGTCATTTTAATCGAGGTGGAGATGCACAAGTAAATAAGAAAAGCTAGAATTAATTTGTATTTATTTTTAAGAAAAATTCTAAATTAAATTGGAATGATGTCACTTGGCTGACATCATCCAAACTAATCCATACCACAGATAATATAATACTAGCATATCCATACTAATAATATTAAAAATGCGAAAGTAAGTGTGTCTGTCTATCACTTTTCACGCTTAAACCGCTGATCTGATTTAGATGAAATTTGGTATGAGATAGTTTTGACCCCAGGAATGACATAGAGTAGTTTTTATCCAGGAAATCATCCTTAAGGTTGCCCTAGTCGACGGCATGAACTATTTTGTGCGCGGGGTTAAAATGCATGCTATTTCATACGACAACACGTACGAAAGAGATTGGTGCTTGATGAGCAGTAAGAAGCCAGTTCGCGTACGAATTAGCACTTTTGCAAATTTGTACCGAAATGGATGATGATTTAGGACGAAAACGAGAGCGCGAAATTTTATAAAAAGACCTTTGGGAGTATGGCTATCATGAAAAAACGACTAAATGTAAATTTTCAAATTAAAATCATTTGCATTGTTGAATTATTAGTGTATCCCTGTATGGTGGCTGTTTTGCAATTTTCCTTCTTCTTATTGTATTTATTTCCGCCCAAAGGTGCGTTAAAATTTGCGTTGAAATAATGGAACATTTGACGCTCATAACTTTCAAATATTTTATTTTTTTACTTTTTTGTTTCCATACATCTTTTTTATTTAGAACGTACATCGTCAAACAGTGTATGTATGGAACGTTTGTATGGAAGAATGATCGACTAGTACAACCTTAAGGGAATGAACAGGGGGGTAAAAGTTTTGTATGGTGAACTAATAATTTGTCAAGTAAGGCGGCCCATATACTTACAATATTATTGGGCGATATTAAAAATAGGCTATTCGAAGTAGGAATGCTACATAGACAAAGTCGCGGGCAGCAGCTAGTTCTAACTAAAGATTTTCTTGCATCGCGCATTGTCAACCAGAACAAACGTGCAGGTATGCAAAACATGAGTTTTCAAATGGGCGCACGCTTGGCGCAGTGGGTGACAGCTGTGCTGCGTGTCGCGGGTTCAATTTCCGCACGGAACAAATATTTGTATGACCTACAGATAGTTGTTCCGGTTCTGGGTGGTGTGGTGTGTATGTGAGTTTATATGTTTGTAAACGCACCAACGATACAGGAAGAAATTCCTAGCAAAATTGTTAAAAAAAATCTGTTGCTAGATTTAATTTTTAGTAACTATCAAGGCAAATTAAATTAAAGCTTATAATAATGTTAAGCCGGCACCCAAGATTGCCTTAAACTATTTCTAATACCAAAATAGTGACCCAAAACGAGAGGAATTTAGGATCGCGTGCTCCAGAAATGAGAACAACCTAAAGCTTTATACACACTACAAAAGAAAATAAACATAATATACACATAAACTCACGCCTTTTTCCATGGGGTAGGCAGAAACTACTGAATGCCACCTGCTACGATTCTAACATATCTCTTTTAGGGTTCCGTACCTCGAAAGGAAAAAAGGAACCCTTATAGGATCACTTTGTTGTCCGTCCGTCCGTCTGTCTGTCTGTCAAGACCCTTTTTCTCAAGCTGAAATTTGAATGAAATTTTCTCAAGCGGTATCAAGCTGAAATTTATATCAAATACTCAGGTCTACTGTCCATTAAAGCTGTGAAAAAATTCAAACTTCTAACCAACGCAATCAAAAGATACAGCCGTTTATGCCGCAAATTGCCGCAAATTTTCGACAGTCGCAAGGGAATCAAAACCTTCCGTGAACTCAGAATCTTGAAATTTGGTACGAAGCAATTTCTTATAGCACAGATACAGGAATAATTGCGAAAACCGTAAATTTTTATTTACATTATATAATAAAAATATTTTTAATAATTTAAACTTACTACCCCTTTGCTCATGAACGTGTAGAGGTATTAAATTGAAATTCATATCAAATACTCAGGTCTATACTACCTTTAAGCTGAGCTTTGTAAGGAAACCGCGGTGCGCGAGCCCAACTCGCACTTGGCCGGTTTTTTTACTATATGTAGTATAACGCTTGACCACTATCTCACCTGATGGTAAACGATGATGTGGTCGACGGTGAAGCACGCTTGCCTAGAAGTAACCTATTCACTCTTGACTTAAAGATCCCGAGGTTGTAGCTATCAGGAAACACAGTGAGGTCAAGCGCGAGCCTATCAATAATAATAATAAAAAAAAGAATTGTCCGAATGTAAACTTAGCTTTATACTGCCTTCGTTAGCATTTCTTACATATTTAACCAACTTACATTCAGTAGTTAGTATGATTCAGTTGTATAAGTCTCTGCAAGTTGAAAAGTAGTTCGTTTTCATTCTCAGAGGTTACTCGTGTATTTTATATTGTATGAGAAAAAGTCTTCCAGTTTCGCACGGGATTTACAGATAGAGGCAGAAAGCGACTTGTTTTATACTATTTAGAGATGATTAATTCAAATACATCTGTAAAATTGAGACAAATCAATGAAATCAAAGTGGGAGCTGTACGAAATGGACCGTTTTGGGTGGTATGTTTTTTATTACAATCTCTAATTTAGTTTCACACGTCCCGTTGTCTATGTAAACAAACCTTGCAAGATATATTTGATCCTCTTCGAAATTTTCGATTAAGCTGAAATCTTTCAGTAACGTTTGTTTCTCGTAGAAAAGCAATTTTAGTGACAATATAATCCATACTAATATTATAAATGCGAAAGTGACTCTGTAAGTCTGTCTGTTACCTTTTAACGCTTAAACTGCTGAATTGGTTTAGATGATATTTGGTATTGTGATAGTTTGAGACCCTGGGAAGGACATAGGATAGTTTTTATCACTGAAATCATACTTTAGGGGTGGAGAGGGGGTAGAAGTTTGTATGGTGAACTAATAATTTCTCAAGTAAGGCGGCCCACATACACACCTACTCGTATAATATTCAAAGTACTAATGCCACGCAGATAAAGTCGCGAACAACAGCTGGTAATATTTTATAGGCGAAAGTTTGTGAGTGTGTTTTTTATATTTTTTATTCTTTCAAGCAAAAACTATTGAACGGATCTGGATGGATTATAGTCTGGAGTAGCACATAGGATACTTTATATCCGGGACTAGGTTCCCTTGGGATAATTTTCGACATTAACGTGGGCGAAGCCGCTCGCAGATAGCTAGTATCATCATCATCATCATCATCCTCCTGCCCTTGTTCCATGTTACTTGGGGTCGGCGCAACACGTTTTCTTCGTCCATACCATCCTGTCCGCCGTCACACTATCACTGACTCTCTTTTCTTTCATATCACTCCTCACACAGTCCATCCATCTTTTCTTTGGCCGTCCCCTCCCTCTCCAGCCATGCACATTTATATTCATAACTCTTTTAGTAACATGCGTTTCATCCCTCCTCATCACATGACCATACCAGGACAAACGGTTTCCTTTCAACTTTTCTGTCACTGGAGCCACTTTTAAACTTCCTCTAATATACTAATTTCTCACTTTATTCATTCTCGTCACTGCGCACATCCATCTCAACATTCTCATCTCTGCTACATGCAATCTCTTTTCATCCATCTTTTTCACAGCCCAACATTCTGATCCATACAGTACGACAGGTCTAATCACGGACTTGTAGACTTGTACGTATCGCGGATAGCTAATATAAAATAAGAAATTCCATACTTACTTTCTCACTGACTGACTCATCAATGACAAGCGCACACGCACTACTTAGAATGCTATAATTTTGCACAGAGGTTTCTCTTTGTGATGTAGACAAGAAAGAACAAGACTCTTTTAAATATCTACTGTATAAGGAAACCAAGGGCAAAATAACTATAAATATATACTTATGTAATTTCAAGCAAAGTCTGCATTTGTGCGAGGTTAATTGTTGCCCTATATTTTCCTGAAACTTTTACCCATATAATTGGCAAAATAAGGGCGTACCTGGCTTGCACTTACAACCGTGCTATCTACTCCGGGAAATCCGAGAAGTCCGCCATTGTAACTGTTGTGTTTTTTGTAAAGGATTTGTGTAATTAATTTGGTGGACAATAGTTTATTCTTGTTATTCAACATCTCGTTTCTACAATTAAGAGTCCGTGCACAAAACTGACTCGCGCAAGATTAGGCATTTTCATGTTCGTGTGCACGTTTACGCACACATGGGTGCGATTAAAGCTTAGACATCGCGTAAACAATTTTGATCCTTTAGTTGACAATTAAAATATTTTAATAGCGTTTAGTAAAATGCGTGATTTTTGTTATATATTATATTAGTAAGGTATATTTGGTAAGTTTTTCTACATTCAAAATTGTTAATTATTAAGACAATAGGATGAAAATAAGTAGTATCTAAGATATAATTAAATAGAGAAACAGAAATCGTAAACAGTATTTATTTTATTGACTCTGTATCATATTTAGAAACGTTATAACATGTTTTTCTTATAATCGCTTAATATATAGAATGAAAAACATCATTCAACCCAGAAAATAAAATGGCAACAAACAAAAAGTACTACAAATTACATAGTAAAAATATACAATTGCGTTGAGCGTGCACCGAAAGACCTACCATCTCAGGGTTTGCTGGTCGTTAGACACAGCGCTGGTTATCAATTTGGATAAAGAGTTTTCTATTCTATTTTATAAATCAAACCCAATACTGGTAAATCAGCCACAGGGACAGCTCACTTTACCAAAGTCAGGGAAATAAAACAACATTAAATCTTTAAAAATAGTCAGGAATGATCCATTTCAGAGCAAATATATAAAAAAAAATTGTTTCTTTTACACTACATGTGTCATACCTGAAATAGCTTATCCTCCCCCTCTAAGAGACAACAAATATTGAAAGTTGTTTTGTTGTTTACATTAACTTTAAAACTATATGCAGGGATTAAAATGAAGTGCTTCGAAGGGGCATGGAACGGGCTTTTCTTGGATCGACAATTTCAGGCAATAAGCATGTGTTATAAAAATCCTCAAGTCTTTTCTCCATTTTTGTCTTCCAAAAACTATCATCTCTAATAACTCGTTCGACTTTCATCGTATAATTAGAACCTGTCCATACTGCAAACAAACACACATCCTTTTTTGTAATGTGCAGTTGACCTTGAATCTGGTACCACCAGTCGTGATTTTTATTAATTATCGGTTTTTCATTTTGGATTTTCCAAAACGTTATTTTTTTTTCTCTCATAGCTTCATCAGGGCTCATTCCAAATGCTGAAAATGGACATTTTAGCTCTACGATACCATTTTCAAATAGAGCATCTGGCGTTGCACCCAGAAAAAAATGTTCATCGTCAATGAACAGGCCACATTTTTCTAATATAATATTTTCTTGCCTTTGCAGCTGAATTAATGCGTTCTGTTCATTCGTTTTGCCATGTCGAATTGCTGCAACATGGTCAAGTGAATACGAGTAAAGTAAATTTTTTACAAGACCTGCAGAACTTATATTTTTTCGTCGCTTACACACTTTACCAAAATTAGAAGCCGTCAAAAGGCATCTGTGTAACTCGAGCCACAACGCACTTTCTGCTTGCAATATAGTGTCCCTTTCAATTTCATGTCTCTGTTCAATTTGGGACATGAGGTTTTCCAAAAATGCGGTCTTGGCTGATAAAAATTCTTCATTCGACAAGTCAGGCTTTTGACAAGAATCACCATAGTCAATATGACTGTCATCGAATCCTAGTTTTCGTTTAGGCTTCCAGATTTGTTTTGTTTTTTTATTAGCTTTAGCTTTTTGGGCTTCATATTTTTTTGCTGCTGTTGAGGGACTGTTATCAAAAATTATTTTATAAAATGTATTAATTGGTTTTCCTGTGTTGTAGGCGACCACTGCGGCATAACATCTCAGAGCATATGAGTTTTTTAATGAGTAATTGATACGTTTACCACCTACATATTTAGCTACAATTGCATTAAATTGTTCAGCTCTGTTATTATTTAAATTTTGTAACAAACTCCGAGCATGGTATGATAGGTGGGACGCGTTTGCCATTAATTTGAGCATCAAAGTTTTGATTTGAGGCACAAGATTCACCTCTGACTTTTTTTCGTCTGTGCAGTAGTAACTTTCGCAATGGGAATGGTCGCCGAAAATATGATTTGGACTGTTTATAATATCTTTCTGTAAACTTTTTATTTGCTCAGCTATCGGGATATTTTGAGCTTTTCGAAACCTTACTGCTGCTTTCACAGCTATGCTTAATCGGTTTACGCGATCCGAACCGAGTAATTTACGCTCGTTTAATGGGATGGATCTGTCCTTAATTAAACTCAAATTCTTCCCGTTATAATTTCGCATTAAGTGGTTGGAACACTCTATTTTTTCTACCGTTACGTTGGAATATGGTCTGCTTTCTAAAATATTTTTATACACGCTTGAGTCTCCATCTGCAATTAGTTTTGCGTACACCAAATTATGCGTTTCTACGGATTTACTAAATCCTTCAACGATAACTGTTTTCTCCATGCTTGTAGAAGAACCCGTATGATTTTTGTTGCACTTGTGTTCCGGGGGTGTCATATTTTTATTCGCTGCACGGGAACATACGACACAGTATTTATTTTTAATGCCAACATGTAGTATTTTACCCGTTTGTAACCCTATTATAGCTCCAACTCCTGCTGCGGAGGAGAAGTTAGTTTTATATGACCGTTTTCCCCAAGCAGCATCAGCTGTTACAGCTATAGTAGGAACTCCTGAGGGACTCAAACTTCCACTCTCCAGAGCCAGAGAAGCTTCTTCTTTACCTGCTTCTATCATAGTTGCTTCGGCTGTAGCCTTCCACCAGTTATATAAGCTATCGTGACAATTTAGATATGTTGTTTTACTTATAAGTGGCAAATTTAGAGAAGCAGCTAGTTCATTCAAGTTGGCTCGACCACATCCAATACTTATAATTCCCGAAACTGCACTTTGATTGACGTCCAATGCATTTGTGTTACTCTGACACGTTTTCAGCAGGAATCGACTACCACACATAGTACAAGATAGAGAAAATGTTGACGAAAATCCTTGCTGCTTTTCTTCTACTATTTTCAAGTTTGATGCATTGCATCCGAATTGAAGACTGTGGTTTGTGATATCAATCCACTGTTCAAAAAAATATTGGAAATCCACTATTCTTCGCCCTTCGATAAGCAATGATACCGGTGATTTCTGAAACAACAAGAGTTTTAAACTCATGGGTGCTGTCTTATGAATGGAAGTTTTTTTTTTATATTCATTAATTTGTGCAGGTATATCATACCTTGTTTGATTCAATTTCGATGTCATCGCTTAAATCTAAATCTTTTGGCGGACAGCTTTCTTGGTACGCAATATTTTCTTTACTCTGCAATAAATCGTATCAATATTAATAATACTCCCTAGACCGAATTTCGATCACCGATAATATCAATTTATGGGATACGAGAAACCTACCATGCCTAGATTTATTGGAACTGAATAGTTGACATCTCCACGCATGACAGTTTTTTCAGGGCTTCTATTGTCATTGGCCTCCTAAAAATGCGAAAATATTAGTATTACAGTACTATATTTCTATTATTCATTGTATTTGCAAAATGCATGCATGTGTAGTGTAATTAGCAATAAGCACAAAGACAACCTGATGTAGCCTCGAAGTGCTGTAAAAACGCAGTTTATTTGCAATTATTGGAGCTGATAGTAATTAAATCTTACACCATCTACAGATGACGAAGTTGTAGCCAGTTGATTATAAGTGCGTTCTCTTAGTACTTGTCTTGCACGCTCCAATCCCAACGTATTCCGTTTTCGTTTATTGACACACTGGTAGTGTGTTCCTTTCTTTCGCCCCATTATCTATAAATGTAATATGTATAAAGTAATTATGTAGTATGTATAAAGTCAATAAAAAAACAAGCTAGCAAATCAAAACCTGTAGGCTAAGCGATTCTCTAAGAATACAGCGTTAAGCGCAGCGTCGAGCTCATAGATATCAGAAAGGAGGACATATGCCCGTTAGTTGATTTTTTTTTTATGTTACACCGACTTCCGGAATTTAAGTTATTTCAGTGTGTTTTAGAAGTCGGTTATTTATTTTTTGTAAAAAGATTTTAATTTTACACTTTTTTGTTGTAAACTTGGAAAGTACATCTCGCAGCAACCAACAAGCCCAAACACAGCTAAGATACATTATCTTATAACAGAGTTCCGGTGCCCGTCTCTCGGCTTCATCATTAGATCCACTTTACAAAATGGTGCTTTCTGAATGCATCAAACAAGTGAATGAATAAAATACCAAAATCACTATATGTTATTCTATACAATTTTAAGAGATTCCTCGATTTCTCCAGGATTCCATCTTCAAATCCTGACGTGATGACCATGGACCACATGAGAAGTGTCCCATTTAAACAAAAAAAAAAACAGATCGGTTCAGGAGTAATCGGGGAGCATAAATAAAGAATTGAGAACCTCCTCCTTTTTTTGCAGTCGGTTAAAATCTATCGAATTGATAACCTCCTCATATTTAAAGTCGGCTAAAACACATAATTTATAGTTTTTCGAACATAATAAAAAACGCGGACATGCATAATATACATAATACAAACTGTTCGAATACAGAACCTCCTTTTTTCAAGTAGGTTAAAAATCCAAACTTCTTTTAACACACAATGTATTCACAACTATATTTTTAATATCAGTAAAATGTACTGAAAACAAAATAAATACTCACCGGATCAAATTGTGGTAGTCGAAGTATATTCTTGCTAAAATTCTAACGTAGAGTTCGCGAGCTCCAGTGACACAAAGCGATACATCCTCCCGCTGCGCTAGCTGAGTTGACACTGAGGCGATCGATTTTGCGCGCTTGCTATTATAGTATATTTTGAAATTTATTTTCTATACTTATTTATTATTTTTATAAAAATTAAAATTTTGATTTTATTATAAAAATAACTTAAGTTTATTATGTTATTTTTTAATTTCTTAAATAAGGAGCTAAAAATTAGAAAAAAAATACTTATGTGACTGCATTTTTCTGTAAAATGACGTAACTTCATCATTTTATTTCTGCCGATTTTTGTATGGGAATGGAAAAAAATGATCAACACAAATGCAAAAGGGTTATATGTTGTTGTTACTTATATTTTTACATGGTCAAAATTTCTCGTAGTTTTTCCTGAAGCGATGTTCAAACTTCACTCAGACGTCATTTTTGAAAAAAAGTGGTTTGAATATTGAAGGTTTACCATTAGTTATGCAGTTTTTTTGTAAATGCCTTCAAGCCACATGCAAGATGACGAGTTGAGCTACCGATAACGTCCATAGTTTTGCTAATATTATGTTACACCTTCTAACAATTACAGAACAAAGTTGACCGATATCAGTCGTTTGGTAGGACGGCCTTAGTAATTAAAATTGTAAATTTATTATTTGCTCCAAATACTCCAAAAACTGTAAGGTACGGTATACACGTAATTTAATACTCAGAAATCTGGATCATTTAATAAAAGCTAATACCACGTCCAATAATAAGTCCATTCTCGACCAGCTGAATACCAAAACCAAATTCTGCACGGTCTGCTACCAACGAGTCTTAAGTTACTTTGATCACGTCACCAGGATATAACCAGACAACCTGGAAAGACTGGACTGGAAAAGTGGACAGAAACAGACCACGTGGACATTCATCTATTCCCTGGCACAATGTACGTAAGCGGCGGCGCCTGTGTCCAATTTCTTTTTTCTTTTTTAAAAATCCTCATTAGATGTCCGCCGCCCTGGGGGAGGGGTCTATCAGACTCGTACTGACTAAAAACCACCCCGGTGTTCCATCTCACACCTACGCCGGGAACATACGAAACTTCCGTAACCCCCGCCCGCCTCTGCGGGCCTCGATCTCGGGTTGGGGGGGAGTGAGGTGTTTGATTCTCCCCGCAACGTCAAAGAGGGGCGCGCGTGGAACACTGCGCGCCACCACCTCGGGTCCTTATGTGTGGGGGGCGATGGACGTAGGCGCCTGTGTCCCTGGTCTAATCAGATCAGGAAGATTACAGGTTTATTAAAAAGCACTAAAAATAAGTTCAAAAACTAAAACCCGACTACTGTTACTACCACGGTTATACTCTGAACACCGATATGAATATGTATGAAATAAAATGAAATATTTATTAAATGTAAGTTGCTTATTTAATTTCCGATACATATTGAATAGTGTGTACATAACAATTTCAGATGGGAATATTTTCTTGTTTCATACTTTTTAGAGCGTGATTTTTCAGTTTTCATGACTTTGACGGGATGTATCTCAAGAAAGATACGCTTGACAAAAATATGATGTAACAAACCACTTTAATATGACGTCACCTAAACCACCTAGCCTAAACCCAGCGGACAAACAAGACGCTTCGAACGACACCTCATTTGTCAAATTATGATAAGTAGTTTAGAAGTTATGAGGGAACAGATGATCACACATACATATATAGATACCGGTTAAAAACATAATCCTCCCTTTTGCTTCGCCGTCGGGTAAAAAGTGAAAAATAACTTCAATTTCAGAAGTCTGTATTTGTTCTTTTTAAAAAAAAAACGAAGTATCAAATACTTCGTTTTTTTTTAGTTGGGGTACATATTTTGTGTGTTGTATTCTTCATCAGATCTTGATTCAAATTGTGATTATAAATGGGACCATTTCAGAACAGCTTTCAAATAAAAAATAATAATTAAAATCGGTTCACACAGTAAAAACTTCTGAGGTAACACACTTAAAAAATACAGTCGAATTGAAGACCACCTCCTTTTTGAAGTCGGTTAAAAAGAGAAGACCACGGCCACTAACACAATGCCCAGACCATCAACTCAGTCTATCGCAGTCCATTAACATAAGCCTCTCCCAAGTTTCGCTATCACGCTGGAAGCCCGGCAAATAGGAGTCCAGTCTTCCCAAGAGGTTGTTGTTGATGTTACCCTGTTACTGGGTTGTGGAGATCAGATAGGCAGTTGCTCCATGTAAAATACTGGTACTCAGCTGTATCCGGTAAGACTGGAAGCCGAGCTCAACATAGTAGGAAAAACGCTAGGCAGATTGTTTCGATTTAGGCGTTCGAAATATAAGAAAACAAATGTATCTATGCGTAAACAACTTATATATAATGAAAATACACTGTAAATAAATGAATGCTGGACTTCACGATGCATAACTTTGTCGTCAAGGCGATTTTGTTTTATCTTTGGGTAGTTTATCAATTTCTCCTGATGACGCTGGGGTTGGCGCTGATGTTGGCTCTGGTGTTGGCCCTGGCGTTAGCTCTGATGTTGGCGTTGGTGGTGGCGTTGTCGTAGACTCTGGCATAGTTCTTAGCGTTGAATTTGACATTTTACCTGGCTTCGACCATACCTTTGGCGCTGGCCATGACTCTGGCACTGGTGGTGGCGTGACCGCTGGCGTAGGCCTCAGCGTTGCCTCTCTCGCATCAAATCTTTCAAGAAGCACTGATGAACGAATAGGTCCACCATCACGACCCTCAGGCCGGCGAGAAAATTGCTCCATTAGATCAGCTACTAACAGAGCTATCATAATTAACTGAATAAATCCATTGAGTAAAAAAGCTATGTCCTTTTCGCGATGGGTCACGGCAAACACTGTGAGGACTACAGCTATCTCCAGCATTGTGGAAGTTATTAGTCCATATATTTGCAAGAAAGTCGATGTGTTATAACCCTGTAGAGTGCCTATGAAGAATGTCCCTATCATTATATACACAGTGAAAATAGTGGTTGGAGCAAAAAGATTTCTTGTTGTGCTGTTTGGGACATCCCTCATTCGGGTTCTTTCGTTCATTAAGTCTACGGTATTAACAAACAGGATAATTAATCGAATCCTGTTTGTCACGGAGTCAGGCATTCGCAGTAGTCACTGACTTTTCTCCGTATGATTGGCAAGACACTGCGAGTTTGAGTTCGTCAAACACATCTTCGGTTTTCTATCGAAAGTATTTCGTGTACATTTTACTTTTGCAACAGTAACGCACGAGATACAAGATATAAATGTTTAGACTTCTTATGTTATTTACTAAAACATTACAGTGAGGTGTCATCGGGTGGTTTCATTTGACAAGAAACCAATTTTTGACATAGTTCTGGCATACCTCAAGTAGGTCCTATTCTAAGGAGTCCTTTTATTGTTATATTATTATCTAGGAGTAGGTACTAAGAAGTATTATTGATATCATTGACTGGCTCACGTTTTTGGCAAAGCTCACGAATTATATTAATCTCGGCCCGCCGGTTTCTGCCCGGGCTCATTTGGGACTTAGCTGATGAAACGTGGGTGTTTCATTTTATGTTTGCATCTTAATATCCTTTAGTCTATATACCGTGTGATTGGAATGCCTCTGCTACAGTATTTCACTATCCTTTTTTTAAGTACCTATTGCGGGCTATTGCGATATCTTATTTGTAGTGATATCTTTGTTGCTAAATACGAACTGGAAAAGACATGAACTCACCAGACACAACACCCATTTGGTTGGAGGATTCACCATTTTCACTTGGCATTATTTGTTATTATTTATTCTTAATTTTATTTGCTATAATTTTTTTTTGTTTGTATCTTTTTCTGTTCGTGTCCCAATCGTTTCGTGTTTCATTTCTCTTTCTTCTTTCGTTTTGTTTTATTCCTTCAATTGCGTGTCATTTTTCAAAAAGGACTCGTTTTATCCAAACTCGTGTTATCATTCTTACCTAGTTGCCATTCCACGAATTCGCACCAAGCGCTTCCAAACATCCTTCATAATGTGCACAGCAAAAGAGTGGAACTCACTATTATAATATCTGCGTCTGTTTCCGAATGCATACAACCCGCATCTCTTCAAAGTGAGATTGAACAGGCTTCTTCTGGGTAAGCTCACTCCATCGTCGACTTTGTTTCTGTCACCTCTGACCTAGACAAGAGTCAAGAGCAAACCAAACCTAGATAAATAAAAAATTAAAAAAATCTTAAGACGAGATTATAACATTTTTGTCGTTTATTCCTAGGTCCATCTCCGAGACGACATCAAATCTATTCGTTCTGACAGCAGTTTCGAAGACAAAAAATTTCGAGGATGGAGATTCGTCAGAAACGTGACATCGGCAGCTGGAGCTTTCTCGGCGAAACCCAAAGACACTCCTACAGCGTTGCCTGGAACACCACAGCCAAGCTTTCAGGTAGTTTCTTGACCAACTTCCTTTTTTTTTCGTAGAGGAATTCCTCATGGATCTCCTTCGCCACTGAGTGGGTGGAGGAGGCTATCAGACTCACTATGTGACTTCCACTGCCACGGACTAGTGACGACCCGCCATCTGCCTGCCCTTGCCCTGCATGTTATTACTTTGGGGTTGGCGCAACACGTATTCTTCTTTCATCCTTTCGGACCGTCACGTTTATCATTGACTCCATTTTCTTTCATATCACACACTCCTTTTCATTGGCCTTCCTCTCCCTCTCCATCGATCCACATTTATATTTATAACTCATTTAAAAAAAAGGAGGAGGTTCTCAAATCTTCGCCTGGACCGATTTGGAAAATTCTTTTTTTGTTTGAAAGGGTATACTTTCCAGGTGGACCATGGTCCTGGTCCCATGAGGTCAGGATCTGATGATGGGATACTGGAGAAATCGAGGGAAATTCCCAAATATTATAGGCATGAACGGCGATTTCGGTATTTTCATCAACAATGCAATGATTTTCACTCAGAATGTATCATTGGTTGAAGTGAAACTGATGAAGAAGGCCACAGATGGCCACTGGAACTCCTTAATGCTAAGTATATCACGGGTATAATATATATTAGATAGTTAACCGACTATGATGGAGCAAATACTTATAAATAAATGGTAACATCGAACTGATCTGATGTGTTGATGATGAAGCCGGAAGGTAGGCATAGGAACTCCGAAATAAAACAATGGAACCTAGTCGTGTTTGGGCTTATTATAATCGTCATGAGATTTTCTTTGGCCATAAATGATTTTCATCAAGAGATAAATCAAAAACATTTTAACAAAAAATCAAACCGACTTCCAAAACAAAACACTACTAAAATAACTTTTTTTCCGAAGTCAGTGTTGAAAAAAGGAAAACAATAGGTACCAAACACACCGACTTCGGAAAAGACTTTTTTGTTTTGGAAGTCGGTCAGATTTTTTTGTTAAATAGTTTAAGTACGTTACTTTAGATACTAAAACAAGGTACTTGAAGTTTGAAGTTTTAAAAAATAGCCTCGTTGATCTAGTGGGCGCAAATGTGACAGCTTATTTTGGGATCCTAGGTTCAATTTCCGCATCAAAGTGTTATTAGGTTTATTCCATCAGAAATTTCTCCGTTGCAGTTCGGCGTACGGACTTGTTCTTGGTTGATGGTAATGACATGAGATTAAAAAAAAAAACTTTTTTTACTAAAAACAATACAAACGACTTCCAAATAAAAACACAACAAAGTGAAAAATTACTTCAATTCCGGAAGTCGGTGTTCCTGTTTTTGTTCCTTCTTTTTTGACACCGACTTCCGAAATTGAAGTTATTTCTCACTTTTTAGTTGTATAGTACTTAATAAGCAAGTTCTGTAGTAAGTTGCTTATAATGCCCAAAGTTGTGCCAGAATAGTTTACGCAAATAACTTAAAATTTGAACATAACCGGTGAACTGTACACATCGGCGTGCCCCTTTAGATTGTACCAGTTTGATGTTATATTATGAAATGGCGTAAATAATAAAGAGACATGCGATTACAGCAATCCCGAGAGATTTGCCGTTGTTTATTGAAGAGTTCTGTTATATATCTCCGAAGTTCACCAAAATTTTTATAGGATCACATGAGAAGCACCAGATTCCAAATAAAAAAACATCAAAATCGGTTCACCTAGTAACAAGATTTGAGGTACTTAACACACATAAAAAACAGTCAAATTGAGAACCTCCTCTTTTTTTAAGTCGGTTAAAAAATATAACTCATGATATGTACTGTAGGAGCTCCTCAACCTAGCTCTCTGTGGGGTACGCAGACGTGATGTTACATTGTGTTGTTAACTATAAGTTCCTTCAAGTTTCTTTACAATATTTACCTTCACCAAAATTGTCATGTCCAAGACAAACTAAAGTGCGATTCCATTAGGCACCTTACTTGTATGCAAGTTGCAAATTGCATGCAACTTGAACAAACCTGCTTATAAGCTACAAGTTGCATGAAGGTAATTTGAACTTGTAATTTTTTTTTCAAGTGACGCGCAAATTGAACGCGCAAACGTTAGTTGCACGTCTGCCGCCCATGATGTAAACCAGGAGTTGCCCATACTTTCATTAGGGTCCCGTTTCTTAAAAATAATATGCCCGTCGCGGTCCGTAAGGCCAACTACTCAAAACCAGGCCTTATACGTGTATCTAGATGCATGACGCACGGGACCGGTAATTTGTCAATGTGTAGACACTTGTGGGAGGAATGTGTGCAGCAGTGGACGTCTTTCGGCGGAAATCCTGACGATGATGGTGGAATCTATCTTGGATAAGTACGCACAAAATATGTCGGCGATACGCATCCGGACCGTGGACCCCCCATTTGGTGACTCCTGATGTAAACTGTCAACCTACTCAATTGGGAACTCCACTTGTATGCAAGTAAAACCTGAATGCAAGTTGCACACTCTCGAAAACATGTTTCCAATGCAAGCAACTTGTACGCAAATGTGACGTCATACTTGCATGCAAGACTTGCCTAATCGAATCGCGCCTTTAGGCAGTTAATTAACTAATGTTTGTGTTTCAGTCGAAGCCGGACAGCAAAAGTTCAGACTACGGCAAAGAAGACAAGAAGCCGTCGTTACCGTTCTATCCAAATGAAAAGGACGAGGATGTAGGCGAAACAAGTACCGACGTACGTATGTATTTCATTACTATGCTCGATCAAATTAATCAATAAGAAAGAAAAATATTTAATTTTCGACTCACACAGGAGTTGCAGACAAGAGAAAAAAAAATATAAAAGAAATTCGTACGACACCATACAAGGCTCCTCTCGCAGCTTATGCAGCGACATTTAAAAATACTTATAGTAGTCAGCGGATCTTTGAGTCTCTGAATGAACCATTACGCAAGAAACAGTTTGTCATCGAGTATACTGCATAGAGTAAGCGAGATAGTATGATGCGACAAACGTTAGCGTGTGAAAGAGACAGTTATACAATGCTATCTTCACCTTCAACATTGACACAAAAATAGCTACTGCACAGGGTCTTACAGCCAATTCAGAGACACATCCGTTAATACTCGTAGTATTCTGATAAGCCACGCTGTTGCTGTGACCTCGCGTAAAAATATGCTCTGGAGCGTATATGCGTGTTATGCGTGCATGGAGCTGCTATACAGATATTATCAACTTTCACATAGTTTTAAAATAAGTTCAGTTTAACTAGCTTTAAATAAATTTAGTTCATTTTCAGAACAAGTAAAATTAAAAAAAAAAACGAATTCGATCGAAGCGCGTTTACTACTAGATAAATTACGTAGCATGCAATAAAAACGTGTCGGGGGTTTTTTATATTTTAATTGTTCTGTCGGGGGTTAAAATGCACATTAGACAATGGATCAGAAAACAAAACAGTTTTGCTATTAAACAGGTGGGAATCACAGAAAAAGAGTATGCATAGATATTCTTTTGATTTTCACTCTTTGACATACATTGACATTCTCCGATTGAAATCAAATGTGTCAATTCAATGCACTTATCTCTAAGTAGTCTGTGCAAGTCTGTGAATCACCCACAGAGAAACTTATATAATCACCTGTGAATGCACTTCAATGTCTCTGAATGTCTGTAATAATATTGATGTAGAACAGCGTATTTTTCGCTACGTAAGAGCAAATTGGATGGAAACGCACAGGACCGATCAGTTTGTCGACGCTTGGGGGAGACATATGACCAGTAGTTGACGTCTTTTGGCTGAAATGATGATGATGAAGAGCAAATTGTGTTATAATAATACGAACCAGTAACTGTCCCACTGCAGGGTAAAATAGCCTCTTCGAATACAAAGAAGGCACGAGCATTGATCATCAAGTTTTCTCAAGACTGGTTGGCGATTTCATACTTATATGAATATTAGTCCTTTCCTCACGATGTTTTCGTTCAACGTTGTCAGTCTAAGATTAACTCAGAAAGTACAATTAAGTGTGAGTTGTGAGTCGCGAAAAATGAGTCGCAAAATTTACGTTCAACCGAAATTCGGCTGGGTTGCCAGACGGACGGACGTAATTTCAGTGTCTATTCGACGTTTGTAAGGAGCGCTGACGCTTGCCTCGCTCCCTTCCCTCACCTCGAGCACAATTCGGTTGAAATAATGTGCGTGAATCAGCAGACAACTAATTTTGCGTCGCCGTGTGGCACAAACAGGACTTTATTTATATGAAACCGAATGCAGCGTAAATTCCGCGACGCATTTCACGCAACTCACAACTTACAAAATTACGTTCGTTTGTCCTCACTCTAAGGGTCAAAAGTGCAGTCACACTCTTCCAAAACACAATTGGAATATTTTTAGGCAGAAGAATTTCAACTTCTCACGACTAGTAGGTATAATCTATACATTAACTTCTATACAACATATTAAACCAGTTGTAACTTCTACAAAAACTAGCCATTTCAATTTTGGGAGAGCGAGTGACTGCTACATACCCGGATTTGATTCCACGAGAGGCGAGTCTTAACCCAAAGGGCCACCACGACAAATTGTGTTGTTTTACCACGTTGCCTGGATTTCAATCTTCGGTCTCAAGCACGACAGGCGTGATCTTAGCATCATTGTTGCTCGTTCATCGCGTCGTTTTCTGCATCATAGTTAAAGTTTTAATAATGAAACCCAAGACACCAACCCGCCCCAGTCCGCGAGTTTCCTACGCCATGTCCCCTGTAAGAACAATACAGAATAGGTACATGAGTAGATCGGAAAAAATCATGGTGGTAAACGCCTACAAGTTCATCTACAAAACTTGGCCTGAAGGCCACTTCTGGACGTCAGAGGAATGTACAAAGAAAACAGCTGAACTGCTGGGACTCTCGCCTGCAGCAGTTAGAAGGGCTATAAATAGACACCAGGCTAGTCGTCTTCATTTTGAGCCAGATGGACGAAAGTCGAAGTTAATACAGAAATTGGGCCAATTTAAGACGTTCAATTCGTTAAAACGGATCTTACAGCATATAGCATGGAAGGAATATGAGTCTGCGCCGCCAGTCCACGTGAGACTTTTTTTTATTAAAAATGTGTTTTTTTTTTTTTTTTTTTTTTATTTGTATTGATTTTGCTCTTGACTCTAGTCTAGGTCAGAGGTGACGGAGGAGGAGGGAAACTAATCCTAATTATTTTTTTCTAAAATAATAGTAGCCCTACTCCATATATCATCAGCTAAATGCCAGTGTATGTCCCAAAAAATTGCTCCAGCCGTCTCGGATAAATTATACAGGACGGCTCATAAGTCCTTAGACATGTCACAGATAATATAATACTAGCATACAGATGCCTCAATCCATACAAAGAAACCGTGCCGACGTAACTAGCATTTTTCGTCTGATTATTTTTATAAGTACTTTGATCGCGTTCGGTTCTATTCCACGGCTATAGATGGTGTTAGCAGCGACTTGCAAGTAAAAGGATTTTCTCGGTTCATGACTATTTTTTCTTTAAATACAGTGACGACTTGTTTTACAGTATTTAACTGCATGTTTTAACAGTTTAATTGTACCAAAATGTGTAATAATACAAATTTCAAAAATTAATTGGCATGCCTCAGATATTTCAAACCGCGCCATCTATTGGAATCAATGTTAAATGATCCGTTCAAATAATCTTTGAAATGTGAATTATGTGCCCAATATTCCATAGTTTTGTGCTTAGGTGAGTTGATTAAACAATAACATACGATTTCTATGATCAATTCTAGAAAATATTAATTTTACACACATTTCAATAACATATCGCGCCATCTAGTGACATTTATTTGAACCAAATTTTCTTTGTTAGCGCTGTGACCCAGTGGACATGTAAATAATGAATAAATAAAAGGACAATAAGAAATATTCTAATTTCGTATAAATCTTTATAAAACGGGAATTATTTATTGAAAATTACATAATTCAAATGTAAATATTTAAGATCACCATGCCAATCTTGTAAGCGACGTCTAAAACTTCTTTTATTTTTTTATCTATGACTGCGCGGCAACAGTTCTGTGATGTTCTTTGAATCTTTTAGGACATCAATTGACCGCGGGTTTGTGTCATACACTTTTGCTTTCAGATAACCCCATCCAAAAAAGTCCATCGGGGTTTGACCTGGACCACATAGTGGCCAGGAAATGTCTCCTCTTCAAGAGATCACTTTGTTGTGGATAAGTTGACGAACGACGTTAATTATTTACATGTCTAAGGGCTTATGGGCCACCCTCTATGTTAGACAAAGAGCTGGATAGTATCACCAATCTATTGTTCTCAGGGTTTGGAGCCAGAATCCCTGTTATTTAGAGACGGCAGAAGGAGAATAGATATGGTACTCGCTTACGAAGAAGAGGACTATGGAGTTATGACTGAAAATGAAGCAAGGAAACGAGAACATAGAAGGGTATTTCAGGTAAGCATTTATGAGCTCGTTAGGGAGAATGAAATTCATGTTACTTAAATACTTTTATGTTTTACTAGCTGACCCGCCAAACTTTGTTAGAAAAGGACGCTACCTACCTACCCTACCTACCCTACCTGCCCTACCTACCCTACCTACCCTACCTACCCTACCTACCCTACCTACCCTACCTACCCTACCTACCCTACCTACCCTACCTGCCCTACCTGCCCTACCTGCCCTACCTACCCTACCTACCCTACCTACCCTACCTACCCTACCTACCCTACCTACCCTACCTACCCTACCTACCCTACCTACCCTACCTACCCTACCTACCCTACCTACCCTACCTACCCTACCTACCCTACCTACCCTACCTACCCTACCTACCCTACCTACCCTACCTACCCTACCTACCCTACCTACCCTACCTACCCTACCTACCCTACCTACCCTACCTACCCTACCTACCCTACCTACCCTACCTACCCTACCTACCCTACCTACCCTACCTACCCTACCTACCCTACCTACCCTACCTACCCTACCTACCCTACCTACCCTACCTACCCTACCTACCCTACCTACCCTACCTACCCTACCTACCCTACCTACCCTACCTACCCTACCTACCCTACCTACCCTACCTACCCTACCTACCCTACCTACCCTACCTACCCTACCTACCCTACCTACCCTACCTACCCTACCTACCCTACCTACCCTACCTACCCTACTAACCCTACCAACCCTACCAACCCTACCTACCCTACCTAGTCTCTCGCGATCCCCCTCGCGAAAAATGATTAAATTACTAAAATGGCTATTAAAAATTAGGAGTTGGTGATAAAAGGGTAAAAATTGAGGATTGTATGTATTTTTGTATGTTGTATCATAAAAAAATAGAAATTAAAAATTTTGTCTAAAAAATAAAAAATAAAAATTAGGGGTGGACCAACCCTAACATTTAGGGGGATAAAAATTGATGTTGGCCGATTCTCATAGATACCGGATAAGCACAAAAAATTTCATCAAAATCGGTCAAGCCGTTTCGGAGGAGTATGGCAACGAAAACTGTGACACGAGAATTTTATATATTAGATTTTTGGAACGGAGTTCTTTATTGTACGTTATAGTTCTAATTTGTTTGCGAACAGACCTAGAGCGAACCGGCTAGACCGAAGAAAAGAGTAACATTGAAAAAAATTACACCAAAAACCGACATCTTTTTGCAGAGATTTTTGAGGCACTTATCAGAAAGTGCCTAGTAGTAGTAGTACCTATAATCCATTTGCGATAACATTAGACGTGTTAATTATCCCATTTTACAGCCCGTTAAGCCGATTTTGACTTCTATTGCGTTGGTAATACGACAAAGGGTAGCTGTAGTAAACAGTTGGTTTTGGTAACAGGTTTATGCTTTTTATGTCATCCTTATGTTTACGGGATAGAACTCAAAATCGCTTGAACGGACTGTAAAAACCCGACATCTTTTTGCAGAGATTTTTGAGGCACTTATCGGAAAGTGCCTAGTAGTAGTAGTACCTATAATCCATTTGCGATAACATTAGACGTTTTAACTATCCCATTTTACAGCCCGTTAAGCCGATTTTGACTTCTATTGCGTTTGTAATACGACAAAGAGTAGCTGTAGTAAACAGTTGGTTTTGGTAACAGGTTTATGCTTTTTATGTCATCCTTATGTTTACGGGATAGAACTCAAAATCGCTTGAACGGACTGTAAAAAGATTTGGAAACATGTCTAATGTTATTTCAAATGGAGTTAAGGAAACTAAGACATTTCACTCAGCTATCAACTTTTCGCCCTGAATATGCTATGCTCTAACACCTGGCCAGTTCTCTCTCTAAAACACGTCCGCTTACGAAAATTCTTTTACTTATGGAAAGCTATACTGAGGCCAGGTTTCCACCAACAACCAGCTTGCATCCAAGTTGCATTACATTCAGGGCTATTTACAGTGTAATGTGATCAATCACTAATAAAACTTGCGTGCAAGTTGATTGCAGGTGTAAGCGTCGGTCTAACTTAGCATGAGACCGACGCTAAGTTAGACCGCGTTAGTTAATCTACTTTATTTTCAATCCCAGAAAAACATGGTTCCTATCGGATAAAAAATGATACCCACAAGTTTTTTTTTTGTACTCAAATTGAGGTTGTTTTTATTCAATCATATCAATTAAAATTTACATAGTATATAATACTTAATTAACAATAACTACCTATATACACTTAAATAAAAATAAAATACGTAAAACACGTATAAAAGGGCAGGGGTCATAGGGCGTCAAACAATTTCACAAGATTTTATATTAAAAATTGCATTGTCACTAGAAATAAGTGTGTGAAAATGTTTAGCTCAATATCAAATACCGGAATAAAGGCACTTGTCCCACAGCCGACGAGCAAGCGATAAGCTATCGACTATTTTGTCGCTGAAAAAACGTACAAAAGATATAAGATCCCTTGTCAATTAGAGAGAGACGTTTAGTTGTTGATCGCTGGGTGTTCATACTGCCGGCGAGTACTCTGTTACCACAAGTTTGTCGCAGCCACAAGAGTTATCAAAGTTATACTCGCTTAGCGATACTCGCTTGGCGATACTCGCTTAGCGATGCTTGCTTGTTCGCTTGGCGGGCAAAACTCACGCCGAGAGACGAACCAGTGATCTTTTCTACGTACTTACATTGCAGCCCCGAGCGAGTGGTGCGATTAATCGCCCATCGCACAAAACCACTCGCTTATAGACGGGCGCTAAAGCTATCGGAACTACACACTGACACACTCGCTAGTCGCTGCTCGCCAACTCGTTTTTCGCTGATCGTCGGCGGTGGGCCTTGGGTGCCTTAAATTGCAAGCTTTGATTACATAGACACCGGGACAAAAAAAGTTTGTACTAACTATTTTCTTCCAGGAGAACTTAGTAAAGGAAGGCCTCGAGTTGGAGCTGGAAAACAAAAGCCTGTCGTTCGATGAGAAAACCTGGTTCCTCAAGATTCACTTACCATGGAAGACGGAGATGAGGCTAGCGGAAGTCATCGGCATGAAGCTTCCTACACGGCGGTTCATTCCTATTTCAGTAAGCGCTTGAGTGAAACCTCCTCCGTGGGTTGTATTAATATCTAAAGACAAGAATAACATAAAAAAAATTAAAACCCTGATCAACCCATGCTTTTTACTCGACTGCCGAAGGAGGGTAATGTGTTTATCAGTCTATTTATGTATGTATGTTTGTTCCTATGTGGCGTTCTAGAGACCAAACGCGTTGGCCGACTTTGATGATTCTTACGTCAATCGATTCGTCTTAACCTTGCGAGTGTCACTACCTACATTAAAATTGGGTAATAGAAAAATGGCTGATTTTGGACGCCATATTGTGGAGACCCAATTTTTTTTTACTTCCTAACCCATCGTATGGGGTATCAAAATAAAGGGTATTAAGAGGTGATTACAAAAATATAAAACATTTATATGTTTAAATGTAACTAATTCTAAAAAAAAAAAATAACTAAAACGTTGTAAATATAAAAATTATTTAAATATAACAAAAAACCCGACTGCTTAGAAAGAAAACTAAAAAGACGTAAACAATAAGAAAATCATGCTGTGCAGTCGGAGGATACATCTGGTTTTGGTTAGCCAGCTCGCGCATATGTATCTTCCGACTGCACAGCATGATTTTCTTCTTGTTTACGACTTTTAGTTCCCTTTTTAAGCAGCCGGGTTTTTTTGTTATTAAACTACACTATCGGTTGTCCATCCAAGCGTGTCTTCTAAAATTAAAATCTATCGAAGCACGTTATTATAACACAATACATCTTGTGAAAATACCCCGACTCAAAGAGTTAAATGCGCATAACTTTTGAACGGCTGATCCGATTTTCATAAAAAGTAGCTAAGAACACTCTCGACAAAGTAAATCGAAATCGGTTCATCCGTTTAGGAGCTATGATGCCGCAGATAGACACACAGATATACACTTCAAACTTATAACATCTCTCTTTTTCCTTTGCGGGTTAAAATAATATCACCTCGCTGGTCTCGTGGTCGCAATCGAGACGTCCGGGGTTCTATTCCCGGGTCGGTTAAAGTGTTATTGGGTTTTTCCATCCTGTATTTCTCAGCAGTGGAATCTGGAGTTTTGCCTGGTTGATCGTCAGTTATACTCGTATTTAAGTCCCATACATACATACATACAGTCCATAGTTATTTAGTTTTTAGTCGTGATTTTTTCTAAGGACGAGACCTTATACCATGGAGCTTAAATGTAACTGTCGAAATGTGTGTGTATTAAAGGTGCATCTCTGCTTTACCAATATAAAAAAAAAACTTTTTACAAAAAAATAAACTTACTTTGCAACAACAACAACAACACGCAGCATAGCTAAGCATAACACTAAAAAGTGCAGAAATAACTTTCATTTCGGAAGTTAGTGTCTTTGGCACCTCTTGTTTTTATCGTTTTTCGACACCGACAGCCGAAACAAATTTATTTTTGTTTTTTGCTTTGGAAGTCCGTTTATTTTTTTGTGAAAAGGTTTTTATTTCTCTCTTTTTAGTTTTAGTACACCAGCACTAAAATGTGATTAAGTTCTATAGTAAGGTTCCTAAAGGTTTGACAAAATACCCACAATAATTCAATTTACACATTCGTATTATTCGGTTGTATTTTCCGTATCTTGAAAACTGCTGAACCGATTTCATTCAAACTTGCACTATTCGCTAAGTTTATAATTTCGGCGAAATGCTTGGACAAACATACATACATATATTACAAATATACATAAGTACACTTATAAAATTTGGTGGTTTAGAAGCTAGTCTAAAACGGGTACACCACATACAGTAAAAATTATGTGGAAACTATGCAGTTCCAACAATATTACATATATATCGAATTGATTACTTCCTTTTTATGAAGTCGGTAAAAAAGACTTTGGTTCGTCATTAGTCATTGATGCCCATCCTAGGCAAACTTGTTCAATTTTAACTTGTTCATTAATTTTCAGAACGACGAGAACAAATACGATAAACAGAAGCACTGGTACTCCAAAATCCGGAGTCTCCTGAAGAAGCTGTATGAGTACGAACATTCCAGGATTGATACGGAGCCGTCCTTCTACGGGGCTGCAGAGCAGAAAGAGGCTGAAGAGGTGTTAGTAACATTCAGTATATAATAAATGGTACATAGATTAAAACAGTAAAAGTGCACTAAGACGGGCTTTGAAACATCGCAAGTATTCTATGTTTCCTTATAGCTACAACCACTATAGATGGCCTCACATTCCGGGACACTTGACTTTTTGCAAATATCATGATATGAGACTTCAAAATCCCATACATTTTATCATACCGTCTACAGTATATTTGTCGGAAACATGAGGGCTACCTTCAATATACCTTCGGTCTTGTGGGCTTAACGTGGGTAATGCATGCGCAAAGCGGATAACTTATGACGTTTCAGAGATAGTCCTTGTTCCAATTTTATCAAAGCAGCGGATTCGGTCACCAATCGTTTCGCCTTCTCTCAAAAAAACACTATTTTTCAAGTTTATACACGCCACTTTAGGCTACTTCTCAACTGTTTTCCTCACAACTCTTTTCAACTCCGAAACGCGCGTCCGCCCGTTTCATTTTTAACCCTTCGCGAATCTGGCGAGAGATTCCACTCAGGCTGGCAGTATAGACGCCCCCGCTTTTTCATTGGTTCAAGCTCCTCATTCGGCAAAGTATCGCTTATAACATCCAATCGAAATCAAGTTTTTCGACATAAGAAAAATAAAGTGTTGTCAATCGAATAAAATCGAAGTGAGATTTGAATCAGAAGCTAAATGTTGCCAGTTAAACAAAACTGAATGATTTAAATTAAAGGGGATTCGTTCGCAGTCAGCCTCAAGTTCTACTCCTCCTCATACTTTTTTTTTGATACGACACTGAATATCAACATCATTGTACAGTCAACGCCTATCGGCGGTGAGCATGTGTTGTTTTAATACATAAGCACTGCATATGTGTGTGTGAAAAGTATAAGCAACTTATGAAAAAAAAAATGTTTTATTCGTTAACAAAAGTTGGTTTAACAATATTGAGGTTGACTTCTTCTTTTAAGTGTGAAAACACCTGCCAGGAGGGGCCGCTCTCCCATAACTTGATTACATTTATGTATCATCATAATGACTTATCTTAAATCTATTTGACTGAGTTAATAGCACAATTTACTAAATGTATGTGAGTGCGCACGCAATTGTGCGCACGTGTGTGTGGAAGTGCGAGTTAGGGTGTGCGTATGTGTGCAAGTGTGAGTGTGACTTAGGGTGTGCGTGTGTGTGTAAATTTGTGTGAGGAAATATATACAAGAACGTTACGTTTATTTATTTACATATAATTAGGAACCATAAGACATAACATAGAAATAATCAGAGGTGTATGTTTATATTTGAACAATTGGAAGTGTATCGTAACAATTTTATTAGTATCATCCGTTACAGTTGTATTTAATTTGGCTCGCGTGCGGTTTTTCAGCCAGTCACTTGTTCAAAACAATGTTCCCGTGCGGTCCGAAATAGAATTACAATCGTTCATTAGCTATTCATCTAATACATTCATCGTAATCGATTTTAGTGATGTAATCCTATTTCTAACCGCATGGTTTGTGATCCATCTCTTTGCTGATTGGAACATTTACTAACAATATCCGCATTCCAAATTCAAATCACTTTTATCATAAGGAGTATGAGCTATTTTGGTCCCTGTTAACGAAAAATAAACTAGCTCTTTTTGAATAGATTTGATAAAAAATAAAAGTTTTTGTATGTACGTTTAAATCTTTCTAAGCGCATCCACCATGCAGGAGAACTCCTTAGTGTGGGACAACGATTAAAAATTGTCTCGCACATAGACCGCTCCCGAGTTTTTTTTTGTCTTTTAATTTTATAATAAATTGATCAATGTATTGCTTACAGGTTTTTAGTAAAAGACCGTCACACACAATACTCCCCGGCGCAGAGAAGTTTACTAGTCATGCAGATATTACTCAGAGCTAAATTTGACGTCACTGAAACCAAGGTAAATTTCACCTTATCATCAGCCTATTAATATTCCCACTGCTGGGGCACAGGTCTTCTCTCTGTGAGAAAGGATGGGCCGTAATCCATCACACGGGTCCAGTGTTGGTTGTTGCATGTCACATGTCTTCCAATTTTTGGTTCAAAGACATGCCGGTTTCCTCACAATGTTTTCTTTCACCGTTTTTGAGAGCAGTGGTGATGAAATACCGTAGAGATGTAGAGATCCGCAAGAGAACGAGGGTTACCGACATAGCCCGAAGAATTGCCAAAGTTAAGTGGCAGTGGGCAGGGTACATTGCTCGCAGAACGGATAACCGATGAGGCAGAAAAGTTCTGGAGTGACGACCGCGAACCGGAAGACGTTGCGTTGCAAGGGCGCCCATCAGGTGGACTGATGACCTGGTGAAGGTTGCGGGGATCCGCTTAATGCGGGACGCACGGGACCGGTCAATATGACGACGCTTGGGGGAGGCCTATGTCCAGCAGTGGAAGTCTTCCGTCTGATATGATGAGGATGATGAAAGAGCCTGCCTGGGTTCGAATCCACGATTTACAACCAACCAATCAATCAATCAATCTGCCTGGCCTTTTCCCAACTATATTGGGGTCGGCTTCCAGTCTTACCGGATTCAGCTAAGCACTAGTGTTTTACGTGGAGCGACTGCCTATCTAACCTCCACAACCCAGTAACTGGGTAACACGATACCCCTTGGCAAGACTGATGTCAGATCTCAAGCTTCTGTCTACCCGTAACGACTGTCAAAGATGTTCAAATGACAGCCGGGACCAACGGCTTAACGTGCTTTCCGAGGCACGGAGGAAACTCGGTATGTTGAAATGGTCACCCATCCACGGACCGATCTCGTCAAGCGTTGCTTAACCTTGAAGATCAACTCGTGCGGCTGTTATTATTTAGCCTCAATTACATCCAACCATTTTAAGATTTACAACCAACCAATAAACCAAAAAAAAAACAAATAATAATAGGTACAACTGGGCCGCCACTGCTCTCATTATTTTACAAATTGTCGTGGTTCTAGTGGTCCTGGGTTCGCTAGGAAAGGTGGTGCAAAGTGTTATTGGGGTTTTACGGGCATTTTATCAGGAATGTTTTAGTAGCAGCCCGGAGTCAGGACTTGTGTTCGGTTGTCCCTCCATGCCTTGGAAAGCACGTTAAGCCGTCACTTGTGCCCGGCTTTGATTCGTAAATATTTGTTTGTCGTTTTGGTTAGACAGAAACCAGAAAATCTGTCACCAGTCTTCATAAGCTCCAGTTAGAGGTCAGAGGTCAGATAGGCAGACTCTCCATGAAACAAGTAAAATTTAAAAAACCCCGACTCATTTTTATTTCATGCTACACAATTTATCTAGCAGTAGACACGCTTCGATCGACTATCTATTGAACACGTAATTATGACACGATATCGTGCGAAAACATCCCGATTCAAACAGTAAAGCGTCCATAACTTTAGAACGGCTGAACCGATTATCATCAAACATAGCTAAGAACACTACCGATAAAGTAATCTTTAAAAAAAAAATAACCTTAATTGGTTCATCCGTTTAGGAGCTATGATGCCACAGACAGATACCCAAATACACAAACACACAGGTACACACGTCAAACTTATAACACCCCTCTTTTTCCGTCGGGGATTAAAAAACTGGTACTCAGCTGCATTTGGTTAGTTAGTAGGAAGTCGACCCCGACATAGTTGGAAAAAAAGTTAGTTCATTAAAATCAAAAAACTCGACAGCGTAAGAAGCGAACTAAAAAGACGTAAACATGGAGAAAATCATGCTGTAAAATTATACAAATTATATATCGAAGGATACATCTGGTTTTGGTCAGCCAGCTCGCGAATATGTATCCTCCGACTGCACAGCATGCTTTTCTTCTTGTTTAAGTCTTATTTATAACTTTTTGGTAAACTTTTTTTTTTCGAATTATTTACATTTAAACATTTTTGAAATCACCACTTGAAACCCTTTATTTTGGTACCCCACATGAGAAATAATTGGGCCACCAAAATTTGGCGCCCTTAATCCGCCATTTTTTTCTATTTTCCATTTCAATGTAGCCAGTGACACTCGCAAGGTTAAGCCAAATCGATTGACGTAAGACTCATCAAAATCGGCCAACGCGTTTGGTCTCTAGAACTCTACATAGAAACAGACATACATACATAGACGGATAAACACATTACCCTCCTTCGGCAGTCGGGTAAAAAGAAAGAACTTTTCAAAAATTACTATTAAACATTCCAGATGGGCATCCGTCGTCTGCTAAACGATAAAACGTACACAGCGTGTTATCCCTTACACGAAGGAAGGTACGAGAAGGATATGACTGATGGGAAAGTCACTGACAGGAGAGTAAGTAGAACACCTATACTATATATATTCTTAGAAGGTTTAAATCATCTTGTTTTCGTATGTGTGTTTGACAACTAGTAACCGTATTTTTAAGCACTTCCTGGCATCCGATTAAGCTCTAAGTGCTCGTTCACACAGAGGTCCGTTTTACAGGTCCGCTTTATCGTATACGTTTTTATTCGGCGCTGACTTATGTACTTGTATGAGCGAGTTCACACACATGACAGTTTGTCGAATCCAATAAAAATATCGATCCGACAAAATAAACAGCAGTCCGTTTTACAGGTCCGCTTTATCGTATAGTTTTTTATTACGCGCTGACGTATGTAGTTCTATGAACGAAATCACACACATGATCGTATTCCGAATCCAGTAAAAAATACCGATCCAATGAATATACAGCAGTCCGTTTTACAGGTCCGTTTTATCGTATACGTTTTTATTCGGCAATGCGTAAGTAATTGTATGATCGAGTTCACACACACAACAGTATTAAAATACTGATCCGTTTTATCCGCCGTCCATCCTTGTAGAAAGTTGGTTGTTGTGAACATTACCCCCAGTAGCGACGGATCCGTTAAAACGGTACTGTAAATGCGGTGTGAACATCACCTGCATTAGCGACGGATCCGTTAAAAACGATCCTGGAAATAAGGATGTTCTATATGAACGTACCCTAAGTTGGCGTATTTATTTAACTTTAGAATTATTGCAATAACATGGTACAATAATGGAACTAGTGTGATAGCCATGGCAACTCCACAACCAGACAAGATAGTACCATCATGTTTGACCTCATTAGATATGTACCTATTAACAAACTATATTTTATTTCGTACTTTTTTTTAGTCTATTAATAGCTGAGTAGGTTTAGGCAAAAGACCGTAGGTTCCTGGGTTTTCCAATAGGTATTTCTCAGTAGCAATCCTTAGTTTGGAAGTTGGTGGTGTTACACCTCCGTGCCACGGAAATCACGTCATGCAATGAGGCTGAACTAATTAACGTCAGTTTAAACTTGGAACGTTGACTAAGATGCATAAATATAGCTGTTAAACGTTGTCATAACGCGCACGGAAGCAAAGTTTGAGTTAAAATCATTTCTAATGCCGTAGAAGTGCGATTTGATGAATAAATAAAAAAATAAAAAAAATATATAAAAAAAAGTTAAATAAATAAATAAAAATAAATAATAATAATCCGATAAATCAGTTTAGCAGGCCCTTTTTTTCGAAAACATAAAACTCTATCAAAGCTGTGGCGCAGAGAAAAGAGGTGCAGAGCCAACCAATCGAATTGCATAAAAACTCCGATCCGTTTTATTATAGGCGACCACTGAAAATCAGCGCCGTGCTGTGGATCCCCCACGGCACAGTATTATGCTGAGTGGAAGCCTTTTTGCCACAATCATGACATGCATCTACCTGGCTTCTTTTTCACCCTATTTCTTTTCTGTTTTATTCAAAATGTAGGTAGTAAATGGTATTAATATTTTATTTATTTCTCATCTTTACTAACTTACTTTAAGTACTACTGTTAATGGTTTAGCATAAGCATATATTTATATTGTATGTCGTTTTGCTCTACCTAGCTCTACTTTTATGGTCAGATACAGTCTGCAACTCCGCTCTACATCTCCGCTCCGCTGCCTCGCCCAGCTCAAATGGACATGCAGCCTTAATCCGCCATATTTGGAAAATATTCACAACAATAAAAAAAACTCGCGCTGAAAGCGCAGAGTCATATCGTGCATTTTTTTTTGGTGGGATATCATCCAATGTCTTCTCCCGCTCTGGGTGAAGCGGAAGGCCGTGTCAGACTTTTACTGACTAAAACCCACCCGTGTTCCTTCAGTTGCTTGTGCCAGGGCCGCGGTAACTCTCTTTCAAATTTATCCGCGACCTACAGGCATTGGCCCTAGCGGACCCCGTCAGTTTTTGCTGTCATCTCTTTTAGGCGTGCGTGGAAAACTACGCGCCGTCGACTCGAGCCTGGTCTTTATCGGACGGCGAGCTACCCATTACTCGCCGTCCGAAGCCCGCACCTACGGTGGCCGGGGATCGGCTTGCGACACCCGACGCCCAGGGCGTATCCTGCGGTGGCTAGGGACATGAGGGACGTCTCCTTTGCATCTCCCTCACGCGGAGGAGGTGACAGCTTCCCAGAACCAGGGCCGGACGCGAGAGGTCGCCACCACTGATCGCCTCCACGAGGACACGACGGTGCTCCGCCCAAGCGGGACAGAGCTCCACCGTGTCCTCCGGGCGATCCACACAATGGTGACACCCGGCCGTTTCCTCCCGCTTTATCCTGAACAGGAACCTCCCGAAACAGTCATGTCTTGTGAGGACCTGCGTCAGGCGGAAGGTGAGGACGCCGTGACGCCTCTCAATCCATTCCTCAAAGAAGGGCCTTACCGCCTTAATTATGGCGTGCCCAGAGTCATATCATGCCTATAAATGCTATGGGAAATAAAAAAAAATGCTTTTACAGATTCCTCACCCAATACTCAATTTGCTTCTTCCTCCAGCTCCTATACCTCGAATGGGCCCGTCCAAGCAAATGGTACAAGAAGCAGCCTCTCTGGCTGGTCCGAAGGTACTTTGGCGACAAAATAGGGCTATACTTCTGCTGGCTCGGGTTCTACACCAAGATGCTGTATGCGCCCGCTATCGTGGGGACCCTCTGCTTTCTGTATGGATTGGCGAGCATGGATTCTGAGGATAATATTCCTAGGTAAGTCCCTGAGATTCGTAGATATAGGACCGGTTTCTTATTTGAGTATTTGGAGTTGTAAAGAATTCTTTAATGCAAAAGTTTTATGAGATGTCAAACTAAAGTAGTGTTCGACAAATAATCTGGTTCATATTCTCAATCCGGAAATCGGGAGCTGGGGAAATGGACTGAGCATTTCCATTCCTCCAGCCCACGATTAAGTCAATACATTAAAAAATCTGTAGGAAGAGATAGAACGAAAGTGCGGCTATTATCTGTCTCTTTTTTGTTAATCTCATTGACAAACTGTGGCACTGACAGCCTCTGACGAGGACAAATCAGTATTTATAATAAAGTCAACAACTGGCCGCACGATTGCTTTTGTCTCTCTCAGTTTTCTGAACGTATTCATTTTGCGCTTCCATTTTTCGTAATATCAATTGGCCTTCACTAATTCTTAATATTCTTTCTTATCCTCAGTAAAGAGATCTGCGACACCAAAGGCCCCGGCAACATCACCCTCTGCCCACTCTGTGACAAGGCGTGTAAATATCAGTCCTTGTCTGAATCCTGCGTCTTTGCCAAGCTGACGTACCTCTTTGACAACCCGGCCACCGTGTTCTTCGCTATATTTATGTCTTTTTGGGGTAAGTTGTAGCATAATAACTGTTGTATGCGTCCTTTTGGATTTTGAAAGCTTGTTTTAGTATCGAGAGATGAAAATCTAATGGGGCTCCTGCGTCTTTGCCAAGCTGATGTACCTCTTTGACAACTCGGCCACCGTGTTCTTCGCTATCTTCATGTCTTTTTGGTGTAAGTTGTGGTATATTAACTATTGTATATGCGTCTTTTGGATTTTGAAAGCTTGGTTTAGTATCGAGAGTTGAAAATCTAATGGGGCTCCTGCGTTTTTGCTAAACTGATGTACCTCTTTGACAACCCGGCCACTGTGTTCTTCGCTATATTTGTCTTTTTGGTGTTAGTTACGATATATTTATTGTTGTGTTCTGTTAGTTTTGGACGTTCAGTGTCGAGACTTGAAAATCCAGTGGGGCAATAATTTACAAGCATTAGATGGAAACTAAAATCTAGCCCGTTCCATAATCGAGCTACAAGACGTACGTCAATGCGCCATAGGTACATGGTGGATATCCCACCCATTCGCGCTAAACGGTTTGAAAGTACTTTAAGTTTAAAGAAAAAAAAAAAAGAAAAATTGTGCATACAGCTACGGAGTGGTAATTCTTTACAACCTAGGGGGGTCTTTAAATCTAGGGTGAATAGGTCTCTTCTAGGCAAGTGTGCTCCATCGTCGACCACATCACCGTTTACCATCAGACCAGGTGAGACAGTGGTAAAACGGCTATTCCACTCCTTAGCTGTACGCACAATGAAAATATTCCGTATGAGTGGGATATGTCGAATAAAAGTTTTAGTCTATTTCCTTCATTTCAGCGACCACATTCCTGGCGTTATGGCAACGCAAGCAGTCTGTACTGAGATGGGAGTGGGACATGGGTGGAGCTGGAGCAGAGTCGCAGGTTTGTTGTCTCTTTAATAACGTCCAAGTAGTTTAGACTATCCGCATTGTTTTCTAGTCTATCAAATCCAACTGAAGGTTGCCTGTAAAAGACGTTGGAGCATAAGACCGCCCATTGCTACACCAATTTAAATCTTATGTCACAGTCCTACAGTGTCTCCTTCGTCACTAAAGCTGGGAACAAATTATCGAACGCGGTTGACGGACGCGACTGGCAGCCGCGACTTAGAGTATGGGCGCACGGTTGGCGCAGTGGTTGAGCGATTGACTGCTGCGCTGTGTGTCGCTTGTTCGATTCCCGCACGGAACAAATATTTGTATGACCTACAGATAGTTGTTCCGGCTCTGGGTGTTGTGTATGTGAGTTCATATGTTTGTAAACGCACCCACGATACAGGAAGAAATTCCTAGTGAGGGGAAAAGTTAAAAAAAAAAAAAAATCTTATGTCACAGTCCGACAGTGTCTCCTTCATCACTAAAGCTGGGAACAAATTATCGGACGCGGCTAACGGACGCGACTGGCAGCCGCGACTTAGAGTATTTGGGTAATGAATGTACATTACATTGTGCAAACTATCGGACGTAAGTCGCGGACGTGACCTTGGGCGTTTGGATGTCCAATACAGATCTGGCCCGCTCGATGTTTGTGTCAGTCGAAAACGTCCGCGGACGGTGTGCACGGGGTGCAGGACGCGTCCCGGCGTCAGAACAACTCAGACTACGCGATATCTCGCACGTGCGTGCGAGGTTTTAAATAAATATTGAAGAAAACTTATCGAGTGTGTTCGCAGCAGATAATTGCGTCCTCACTTTCACTACTCGACATGTTTCTACGTAAAAATAATCTTCGTTTAATAAGCTATATTGTCTAAGGAATCAGCGCTCGAAAGCCGCGTACCAAACGACTGTGCACACATATCAGTCACGACTGTAAGTCGTGTCCACAAGCCGCTTCCGATAATTTGTTCTCAGCTTTAGACCTACAGAAAAGAGACAGACATATTGGTGGCATATTCGCTTGGTCTCATTCTATAGACAAGTCAATTTTGGTAACGGCAATGCTCGACACAATTCCTTATATCTGAGGTTACATCTTAATGAAAAGTATATTACGGCCGTATATGATGTCTCGAATAGTTTACCGATTATGACGAATCAAATAAAAGTAAATCAAGATGATAATGGTACCATCGAACTGATCTGATGATGAAGCTGGAAGGTAGGTATTGGAACTCCGAAATAAAACAATGTATCCTAGTCGTATTTGGGCTTATTTGTATCCTCGTCGTAAATGATGTTTATGGTAATAAGAGATAAATAAAAAACTTTTAAACAAAAAAAAACAAACCGAATAAGTCCACTACAAAGCGAAAAATAACTTTCTTTTCCGAAGTAGGTCGGTCGGTAGGTCGAAAAATGAAAAAAAAAAGTAGGTGCTAAAGACACCGATTTCTGAAATAGTAGTTTATGCAATGGTCATATAATAGGGGTTATTAAAACACGAGCGTGGGTTTATCAATATAACACGCGATAATGTAAGTGGGATAATAATAACACGCAAGTATACCTAATTATATGCCGTTGCGTACACTATTTTATCTTCACTCATACATTTGCAATAAAACAAAAAGTGGAAACGGAAAAAGTTTGTGGTATGACGGTCAATTTAAATTCTCATCAGCGCGCGCCACCATAGACAGTTAAATAGACAGTAGAAAGTAAAAGTGTGCTACAAAATTAAAAAAAAAAATATGATGAAGTTGTTTGAAAATCGAAGGAAAATGTTGCACTGTAATGGATATTTTTGTAAATTTTATCTATACACGAATATAAAGTACGTGTTTATACAATATTTTTTAAATCAAATTTGGAACATTACATTGTGAGTGTAGATATAGAAAGTTATTTTCCGCTTTGTAGTGTTTTGTTTTGAAAGTCGGTTTGATTGTTCTGTTAAAAAGATTTATCAATCGTGTTCGCGTCGCTTTGGTTGATAGAAAGTTATTTGTGTAGAGCTTTTGGTTAAGGCTGCGGAAATTCGCTGGATGCGATACACACATGACCAGTCTATGGCCTATGCTCAACAGTGGACGTCTTTTGACTGAGATGGTGATAGCGGTCTTTATATTTATAATAATATCTTTCCTAGCAAGATGAGGATCCTAGGCCTGAGTTCGAGGCGTCAGTGAAGACGTTCCGGACAAACCCTGTCACCAGAGAGAAGGAGCCGTACCTGCCTACATGGCAGAAGACGGCCAAGTATGTGGCAAGTGGATCAGCAGTACTATTCATGGTAATCTATACTAATATTATAAAGCTAAAGAGTTTGTTTGTTTGAACGCGCTAATCTCAGGCACTACTGGTTGGAATTGAAAAATTCTTTTTGTGTTGGATAGTCCATTTATCGAGGAAGGTCATAGGCTATATAACATCACACTTACAACCAATAGGATCGGAGCACAAATAAAAAATGTTGCAAAAACGGGTAAATTGATTCCTTTTTGAGAGCTTTAGTTGCGTGCGCTGCGTAAGCGGTTAAAGTTTCGCAAAAATCATGTATGTAGTGTAGGTAGGGTAGGCTAGGTATGGTAAATGGGTAGGTAGGTAGCCAGTTGACGGGAGCGAAGCTGTGTGGGACAGCTAGTACATAATACAAGTCAGATTAATACCCGGCCAGAAAGCAGAATTTCTGTTTTCTTAAAGGAAATAAACTCCACGGGAATTACCTAAGGAGTTTGTCATCGACTCGAATAAGTCTACTCCTGATTTTTTTAAATTTCATTTGTGAATGTCTAAGATTAAACCTCAGAGTGCTTGATTATTTCTCATTAGAAACTATTGTTTTAATCCCCGACGGAAAAAGAGGGGTGTTATAAGTTTGACGTGTGTACCTATGTATATATGTATCTGTCTGTGACATCATAGCTCCTAAACGGATAAACCGATTTTGATTTATTTGAAGAAAGGTGACTTTATCTAGAGTGCTCTCAGATATGTTTGATGAAAATCGGTTCAGCCGTTCAAAAGTTATGGTCGTTTTACTGTTTGAATTAGGGTATTTCGCAAGATATCGAGTCATATTTACATGTTCAATAGATTGTCGATCAAAGCGTGACTACTACTAAATAAATTAATAATTTAAAAAGCACGAAATATAAATGTGGGGGAATTTTTTTAATTTTAATTTTTGTGCCTTTTATTTTTATTTAACTTGCCTTGTTAATTAGTATGTTTGGATCTAACCTTACTTCTTAATTTTAAAACAGTTATCTGCAATTAATTGAGCAGACATATTGCATACATATTTTGTTTGTATGACAGTGCACGGTTAGCTTGGTTACATCAGTCTAAATCTAAAATGGCGGAACTTCCGAAGATGGCGGACCAATTATTTTTATGTACCCCTAGATATCAAATGAAATAAATTTTCAAGAGAAAAATGACAAAGATTCTATATATATTTTTAAATTGTTATTAAATGTTTTTTTCTCAATCAGATCGCCATAGTCCTGGGTGCTGTCCTCGGGACCATCATATACCGGATATCCATGGTGTCTGTCATCTACGGAGGCACCGGCTTCTTCATACAGAACCACGCCAAGATCTTCACCACCATGACGGCTGCGCTGATCAACTTGATCATCATAATGATCTTGACTAGGGTAAGTACAGGCATAGATTAGAGTTTCTTGCACGTCTTTTTCCATAGAGATCTACTTACGCTTGCGAATGTGCAACTAGTTTCATGTTTTGAATTGACCGATTGCTTGAAACATAGATTTAAAAAAAACTTTTTACACAAATAATTAACCGACTTCTAAAGCAAAGCACTAAAAAGTGCAAAATAACTTTCTTTTCGGAAGGCGGTGTCTTTGGTACTTCTTTTTTATCGTTTTTCGACACCGACATCCGAAACGGAAAGTTATAATGCACTTTGTAGTATTTTGTTTTTGAAGTCAGTTTATTTTTATAATATGTTAAGATTTTAGTTCTTTTTTTTAATTTGAGTAAACTATCACTAAAAAGTGAGCAAGTTCTATTGTAAGGTACCTAAAGGATTGACAAAATGCACACATAATAACTAAATTAAAACATTCGTGCTGTTTGTCGCTAAGGAGTTCGGATGTATGTTCCATATCTTGAAAACTGTTGAACCGATATTGATGAAACTTGCAGTATTCCCTAAGTTGAGAGATAACTACTCCAATAAAAATGGTCACGATCCGGTATGTAGTTTCGGAGAAATGCGTGGACAAACATATACTTATGAAATATGGCACACATGTTTAGAAGCCCATACTGAGTAACATATGTGGATATTAGGCAATTCTAACAATATTACATACATACGTGTCGAATTGATTACCTTCTATTTTTGAAGTCGGTAAAAAGTAGCAAAAATAGTAAATGGATTAATTGAAATAAATTATTCAAGTTTGATTTTGATTTAAACAGTAAAGATGGCCAAACGTTTGCATAAACGTGTTCACCATACAAGCATTTCGGAACATACTTACTCTTTCAAACAGAAAAAAAAATTCAAAATCGGTCCACAATTTGACGGAGATTTCGGTGAACAAAGATAAAAAAAATAAAAACATTCATAATGTCGAACATAGAACCTCCTCCTTTTTGGGAAGTCGGTTAAAAACGCGCGAGCCGCTCGACCCTTTTATTTATGTCAATAGGTACACATATGGATTGATACATCAATACATTTGTCGTTTTTCGGTTTTATCTTTATCAAATCAAGACACACATACTCTCTAGACGGGTATGTGTGTGTGTCTAGGATTTTGAGCTAGCTAGTTAGGCTATAGCTAAGTAGGTGCGGCTTGCTGAGATTCCACCGAGAATATATCTGATAAGTTTCATTTTACGTCAAGTCGCATCCGATCAAATCAAAGTGAACAGTCCATCACGTTAAGTGTCTTTTTACCCGATAGCCGAAGGAAGGGTAATGTGTTTATCAGTCTATGTGTGTATGTATGATTGCTCCTATGTGGCGTTCTAGAGACCAAACGCGTCGGCCGATTTTGATAATTCTTACGTCAATCGATTTGTCTTAACCCTGCAAGTGTCACTGGTTACACTGAAATAGGAAAACAGAAAAAGGTGGATTTTGGGCGCCATATTGTGGGGCCCAATTTTTTCTTCCGTTCTCGTCGTGTGGGGTATCAAAATAAAGGGTTTTAAGAGGTAATTTAAAAACTAATAGGACACTTATATATTTAAATGTACCTAATTCGAAAACAAAATGTTAACTAAAAAGTTATAAATAATAAAAATTAATTTAAAAAAGCAAAAACCCGACAGCCAATTAAATTTTTTTCGGAAATCTAAAAGTGGATACCTGACCAAACGGCTTCTATATGAAAATTTTCAGAAATAATCTCGGTGTTCTCAAATTTAAACGCACCTACTCAGCTATCAACTTTTCGCACTGAATATACTTGCTCGAAAACCCTTCCAACCTCTCATACTCGAAGCTTCATATTTTTCAAAATTCATTTTCTCGACGGCGTAAATAACAAAATAAATGTGTTGATTTGTAAAAATGAATGTGTTGAATTGTAAAAATGAATGTGTTGAATTGTAAAAATGAATGTGTTGAATTGTAAAAATGAATGTGTTGAATTGTCAAAATGAAAGGCATTGCCATTAATTGAGTGTTATGCAATCACCCCATGGGGATTTCACTTGTCGTTTGGCATTTCTTAGCTACAATGGATAAATAGATTATACCGTTTTATACAAGCTTTTATTAAACTTGCAATGTATGTATGTATGTATGTGTGTTCGGGTCAAATCTTGCAAATGAATTCTCAAGCAGTTATCCTCAACTGAAGATAAAATTTTGCACACACGTTTAGTTTAGATGACATGCATGGTAAGCTAAGTGACGTCATTCGAAATCCAATATGGCGGACGGCCCAAGATAGCGGACTAGTTATTTTTTGTGCACTGCCATGATATGGGTATCAAATGAAAAAGTTTGCTGAGAAGAATACGAAAAAGCTTGTTTTACAAAAATATTTATAAATTTTTGTTTTTGCTCTCTATTCAAAGAACACTTGCGAGATTTGCAGCGTACGTTTTGTTCCAGATCTACGCTACAATAGCAGTGTATCTGACCAACATGGAGAATCCTCGCACTCAGACGGAATATGAAGACTCGTATACGTTCAAGATTTTCTTCTTTGAGTTCTTGAATTTTTACTCTTCTCTAATCTATATTGCATTCTTTAAGGTAAGTGTATTTTTAGTTGAGTATAAGAAAAAAAAATACTCGGTACTTATAGTATTTAATAATAATAGCCTAGGGGAGGCCTATGTCCAGCAGTGGACGTCTTTCGGCTGAATTGATGACGATGATGATGATGATACATATATTGGTTTATACATATAAAACTGACGTTTTTTGATATGGTTTACTTTGAATTTAATCTATGGGTTGACTTGGGATTATGAGTTCAATTTAACTAACGAAACGCGTGAGGGAGATGCAACGGAGACGCCCGTACGCCCCTAACCACCGCAGGAGACGCTCTGGGTGTCGGGAGACGCAAACCGATTCCCGGCCACCGTAGGCGCTGGCTTGCGGATAGCAAATAATGGGTAGCTCGCCGTCCGATTAGGACCAGGTCCGAGTCGACGGCGTGTAGTGTACCACGCGTAGGCCCATTTAGCGTTGACTACGTATAACTAAAATTTTCTTCCCCAGGGTCGTTTCTTCGACTACCCAGGCGACGATCAAGCCAGGAAGTCAGAGTTCCTGAAACTGAAAGGTGACATCTGCGACCCAGCAGGCTGTCTGTCGGAGTTGTGCATACAACTGGCCATCGTCATGATCGGCAAGCAATGCGTCAGTAACTTCATCGAGCTCTCTGGCCCGTAAGTACGTGTGTGTTGTGTATGTCTGTCCTATATCTTATGATGTATTACACTGCACATCTGAGAGACAGCCAGCGGGTCGCAGAGACCCAATGGTCTGTCTCTCTTAGCTGTCAATGCAACTGGCCATCGTCATGTTTGGCAAGCAATTCGTCAGTAACTTCATCGAGAACGTAAATATGTGTGACGCTGGAGCCGCTTTGCTCGTAGGCTAACGTTGGTGAGACGTGGTTTCGTAAAAGTCATAGGATAATGACCCTTAACATCAGCCAAGTCATGACCCGTGCATTTCAGACATCTCTGGCTGATCGGTGACTTGGTTGTGACGTGACTGATTTGTGTGAACGAACCTTTAAGAGTCGACGCACACAGCCGCTGCGCGTCGGCTTAAAATGTACATAGCATGTTGACCCCTATCTCCACCACACGTAAAGCACACAAAACATGCAGAATTCTGACATATCCTACAGAATCTGACGCGTCGTTTCGACTCGGCTATGCGATGTTGATGAAGTGCTCAATATATAGGTTGGGCCAAAAATTGTGGATTAAATGAAACAGAGTGATATTTGTGCATACAGTATTTTTTTTTTATTCCTTGTCAACCCACCTGCTGTTTCGTTTGATCCAAGATTTTTTGCAAACCCTGTTTACTTTAGACCGACATTTCCCTTCGCTTCGCCTCTGTCAGAATGTACTTTGATTCTCAGCCTTATCTTTGAACATTTATATCTAGAAAGGTCAATGTTTGCTTCAGGGTTTTGTATTTTTTTAATTTCTGAACCTTTATGTCACCTCTCGCCAGGTGGATTCTGAACTGGTGGCGACAGCGCTCCCACCGGGCGATGACCAAAGATCCCACCAGGCCCCACATGGCGTGGGAGCAGGACTACCATCTCCAGGACCCTGGCAGGCTAGCACTCTTCGACGAGTACTTGGAGATGAGTGAGTATTACTACTTCCACAATCAACGTCAACGTTAACAATTTCGTTCAAATTAATGTCACTAGATGGCACAATATGCATTTATTCGTTAATGAAGTGTGTGTAAAATTAACATTTTCTAGAATTTATCATAAAAAATGTTCTTTTTTAAACAACTCTCCTAAGCACAAAATTATGGAATATTGGGCTCTTAATTCACATTTCAAAGATTATTTGAACGGACCACTTAAAATTGATTCCAATAGATAGCGCAGTTTTAAATTTCTGAGGCATGCCACTCGATTTTTTAAATTTGTATTGTAATTTATTTTGGTACACTGTATTTTAAGCAAAAAATAGTCACGAACCGACAAAACCCTTTTAGTTGTAAGTCGCTGCTAACACCATCTACAGCCGTAGAACGGAACCGAACGCGATCGAAGTATTCATAAAAATAATCATCTTAATCAGACGAAAAACGCTAGTTACGTCGGCAAGGTTTCGATGTACAAAAACAGCTTTTCAACAGATTTATTATAAGTGTATAATAATATAAATGTACGTATAATATATGGTTGATGGTGATATCGGTCGAATCTTGAAACTGAATTTTATCTACACTCACAACGTATTGTTCCTAATATGTAATCAAAAAATTTTGTATAAACACGTACTTTATATTCGTGGATAGGTAAAATAAAAAAAAAAACATTACAGTGCAACATTTTTCTTCGATTTTCAATAGCATCATAAAACAACTTTTTAATTTTTATAGCACACTTTTAGTTTTTAATTTACTAGCGCGTATGGGCTCATTGAATTAATGTAGAAAAGTAGTGTCATTGTCATTGCAGTCATGCGAAATGAGAATCTAAATTGCTCGCCATACCACATATTTTTCCCGTTTTTACTTTTGTTTTATTTTAACTGTATGAGTGAGGATAAAATAGTGTATGCAACGGCATATAATTCGGTATTACAACACTCGCGTGATATTATTATCACAGTCGGCTTCGTCTCATGTGATAAACCCACGCTCGTGTTTTAATAACCCCTATTATATGACCATTGCATAAACTACTTTTACAACACTGGTTCTGAAATGTTACATGCACGTTTCGTTTGGTTGACAATGCACGGTTAGTAAAATGACATCATTATAAATCCATTATGGTGGACTCCCAAATATGGTGGACCCATGATTTCAATGCCCTTTCAAATGCTAACCATCATGGGGGTCCATGATGGTTAGCAAATGAAAGGGTTTGCTAGTGTGAATACGAAAAAGCTTGTTTTAAATAATAGTTTTAATTATTTCCAGTTCTTCAATACGGTTTTATAACACTGTTCGTGGCGGCGTTCCCTCTGGCTCCCCTCTTCGCTCTGCTGAACAATATTGCTGAGATTCGTCTCGATGCTTACAAGATGGTCACACAAGCTCGAAGGCCATTGGCTGAGAGAGTTGAGGACATTGGGGCTTGGTATGTATAGCTAGACTCCATTATATTTGAATTCTGGAGATTCCTGAAAAAAACTATTAAAATTTAGTCCGTCCGTCAGATTACCAAAAAATATTACTTACCTTGATATTGAACTACCCTCAAGGCCGGATCTAGGGTGGGGGACGAGCAATGAAAATGCCCAGAGCGGCACTAATGAGGGGCGGCCAAGTTGAACTAACAGCCCATTTCGTGGTGTGGCGCTCAAATTTTCAAGCTCGCTTCGCTGTCGAATGTTATTTGGTCTTGTCTACCCTCATACTTCAATTGTTTGTTTTAGGTACGGCATTCTTAAAGGAATTACATACACTGCAGTCGTGTCTAATGTAAGTACTAATCTATATTTCTATATTATACTATGTGTATATAATATAATCTATAAACATATAAAAAAAATTGGAGTGTCTGTTTGTAATATTGAAATAACCGTTTTTTACTAAATCTATATGAATATATATACGGTACGTACACCAAAATAACATTTTTTACAATTTTTGTCCGTCTGTCTGTCTGTTTGTTCCGGGTAATCTTCGAAACGACTAGACCGATTTTGACGGGACATTCACTGGTTGACTGATTAGCTGATGTTCTAAAGAGAAATATAGGCTATTCACAGATCCTGTGGGAAACTTAAAAAAATAAATATAACTTTACAAGTTTAACGCGGACGAAGTCGCGGGCAACAGCTAGTATATAATAATATTATAAAGAGTAAAGATTTTTTTGTTTGTTTGTACCGAATAGGCTCCGAAACTGATGGACCGATTTAAAAAAATATTTCACCAATAGAAAGCTACATTATTCTTGAATGACAAAGGCTATTTTTTTTATCTCAGAAACGGGTTCTGTGGGGTGGTCCACGGGAGCGAAGCCGCGGGGAACAGCTAGTAATTAATACATTTAAAAAAATCTTAACAGCCCGATAAATATATACCATCGGGCAGTTACCAACCAACGACAACACGCGTCTGGTCGGAAGATCCTCCCTTTTCTATGGAGATAATAAACTTTTGAACCCGTTCTGCATACCCAAAAATATTAAAATAAGTTTTAATTTTATTCCCTGACAAGCTGTCCCCCGCGGCTTCGCTCTCATCAATTGGCTATTTACCTGGCTACCCTAACCTATCCTATCTACCTACCAACCCTAACTACCTACCGTACCTACCTACCCTACCCATCTACCCTACCTACCTACCCTACCCATCTACCCTACCTACTTACCCTACCCATCTACCCTACCTACTTACCCTACCCCTCTACCCTACCTACCTACCCTACCCATCTACCCTACCTACTTACCCTACCCATCTACCCTACATACCTACCCTACCCATCTACCCTACCTACTTACCCTACCCCTCTACCCTACCTACCTACCCTACCCATCTACCCTACCTACTTACCCTACCCATCTACCCTACCTACCTATCCTACCCTACCTTACTACCTATCCTACCCTACCTACCTACCTTGCCAAAATGAGCCTGTAAAATGAGCTAAAGAGTACGGTTTGTTTCCAGGCCTTTGTGATAGCGTATACGAGTGACTTCATACCTCGCATGGTGTACAAATATGTGTACTCTCCTGACCACACACTCACTGGCTATATTGACCATTCTCTATCATGTAAGTACTTATTTGTTTATTTCTAATTGTAGATTGTTTATCTAGGGAGCAAAAAACTATTTTAAAGACGTGAGTGTTTCTTTTAATCCAGAGCGCAGTGAGGGATTCAAATTACGTCACTCGAACTTAAAATAGCGTTGCTCCCTAGGTGGACACTCTACTTTAACCACCCTCTATGAGAAAATAAGTAGGTAAGTGCAACCTTTGAACAAGAACGTCATGTTTATTTATTTACATACAATTGGGTACCATAAGACATAACATAGAAATAATTAGAGGCCAATGTTTATATTTGAACAATTCTGGAAGTGCATCGTTACGATTTTATTGGTACCATCCGTTACAATTATGTATTTATTTTGTAATTTGGCTCACTTGCGGTTTTCCAGCCAGTCACTTATTTAAATGCAATGTTCCCGTGCGGTCCGAAATCGCTTATTAGCCATTCACCTTATACATTCGTTGTAATCAATTTTAGCGACGAAATCCTATTTTGCACCGCATGGTTTGTGATCCATCTCTTTGTTGATTGGAACATTTACTAGCCTAATAACCACATTCCAAATTCAAATCACTTTTAGTCCCTAAGGATTAATTAGCTAGCTATTCCAATCCCTGTTTACAAAGAATAAACTGGCTGTTTTTGAATAGATATAATAAAAAGTACTTATTTATTCTACTAACATTAGAAACGTGTTTCTGCCAGCGCCCTTGCCCGCATGAATATGATCCCAAGGGAACATACTCCCAGGGTAAGGCACTATTTAAATTTATTGTCATTAAAAAACGTAATATAAAGACGTATTGGATATTTGTATTTCATCATCATCATCAGCCTATAACTTTCCACTGTTGGACATAGACCTCTCCAATTGCACGCCATTTGGTTCGATATTCGGCAACTGTCATCCAGCTGCTACCAGCCACCCTGCAAAGATCGTCGCTCCACCTAGCCTGAGGGCGTCCTACCTTACGTTTACCAGTTCGCGGTCTCCACTCAAGAACACATTTTTCCTACGGTCATCGGTTCTACTACCTATATGGCCAGCCCATTGCCACTTCAGTTTACTTATTCTGTGAGCTATGTCGGCAACTTTGTATTTCAATTACTTCTCAAAAAATGTATTTGTAATTGGTATTTCAAATACCTGACGCTGAGATATTTTATAGTTATTATTTCAAATACTTATGGCTTCAAAATACATTTCAATATAAATTTTAATACATTTAGCGATCTTATTAGTCCGTTCTGCAGAAAATAGCGTTCGATAACTTTCATAAGGAAAATGGCGACCGCGTACAAATTGTCAATTATCTTGTCAATTGTCATTTTCATTTCAAATGGTTATTTTCACGAAACTTCTGTGTAGTAGTACGAATTTTTATAATTAGTTTATTAGTACGAATTTTTATAATTAGTTTATTAGTACGAATTTCATGATGGCTGATCGGCTGTATTTTGTTATTTGTATTTTAAATAAAAATAGTTAAAATACAGTTTTTTGTATTTCACATTTCAAATGTATTACGACTTACAAATATTTCATATTTTAAATAAATGCGAGATAGTATTTTGAAATTTCTATTTTAAATAAAAATTGTTAAAATACAGTTTTTTGTATTTTATATTTCAAATACACGAATTACAAATATTTTGTATTTTAAATAAATGCGGGATAGTATTTTATAATTTGTATTTTAATTAAAGCAAAGCATGTATTTTGCTCAGATCTGCATACTCCTGGGTTCAAAAGTAAAATTTGTTCTTCTCCAATGCTCAAACCATCTCTATACCAAAATTCATCAAAATTGGTTAATAAAACATGCAGACTTCATTTCGCATTTGTAATATTTTATATTATAGTTTTTTATTAGTAAATTATAAAATATAGTAATGTAAGCATGGATAGTATGGATGAGAACTTCTAGATGGTTATATGTTTCTTAATCAATCACGCCTTAAAAAATGAATAGATTTGAATAAAACTTGGCTCACGTGTAGAACATGTTCAGGATTAGGACTGATACGTCGCCCTTGGGAGAATTTCCGACTTTTTCCAATGTACAACTTTTCCTTCGCAAAACATTAACTTAGCCACAATTTTTTAAAGCCACTGATCAGAATTAGTATGAGGAATGAATGTACGAGAGGCATAAAAGATTGAACGGAACGACTGAGGTTGAGCACATAAGGCGCCAATTACGTTGGTGGGGATAAGAGTTAAGAAAAAAAAAAGCCTCTGATCTTCATATCATATTTATCTGTCTGTAATCTTGTATCTGTCTGTACAGAATAAACGATATTTTCTTTCTTTCTATTTATGTAGCTATTTTCATAATAATTTTTCAGGGTTCAACACATCAGACTACAAGGAAGCCTGGGGGGTCAACGAGAACGAGGTAGATCCCCCAGTGTGCGCATACAGGGGGTACAGGAACCCCCCCGATCATCCGGACCCCTACGGCTTATCTCCCCACTATTGGCATGTGTTTGCGGCCAGATTGGCCTTTGTCGTTGTTTTTGAGGTAAGCGCCAACTACTGTAGAAAAAAAAAATAAGTTGTGGTAAAATAGACTCTCTAGCGGTGCTTGTTGGGGGTTCAATGAGAACGAGGTAGATCCCCAAGAGTGTGCGTATTGGGGGCACAGGAACCCCCCAGACTATACAGACACCTACGGCCTGTCCCCCAACTATTGGCATGTGTTCGTAGCTAGATTGGCGTTTTTCGTCGTTTTTGAGGTAAGCGCCATCTTTTATCAGCCTGTTACTGTCCCACTCCCGGGCAAAGGTATCTTCTCGTACAGAGAAGACACAAGCATTAATAACTTCGCTTGCTTAAGGTGGGTTGATGATTTCAGACTTGTATCAACAAGTCCAAGTTTCTTCACGATGTTTTCCTTCGCCGTTATCAGCGATGGCCAAGTTAAATTTAAAAAAGTACATATGAATAATAATATAGTATTTATTATAATATTTATTAGTCTATTGTTTTAGAAAATATTTATGTATTTTATTAGTTAGATAGTTTATTAATATCCGATTTTAATAATTGTATTTTTTTTTGGTACTCCTACCCCTGTTGTGTCCTTTTTAACCCAAAGGTTGACTGGTAGAGAATGCCTTGCTGCTTTAAGTCCGCCTATGTATCACCATTGTACATGAAGATTAAATAAATAATGAATAGAGTCACATTTTATCTGGCCCAGATTTGGACCACCAATTATTCAAAAATTGAACGTTATAGTTAAATGTTCCATCTAATTTGGTGATTGGCGTAAACAGTTTCATAGCAGCCATTTTTTAACAGAGCCATCTTTTATCTAGTAACGATATTAACAGAACTAGTTTTTTAAGCCCCGTTCCTGGAAAGTAATAAATATTGATATGTCACAAATGATTGAGATTGGGTGTTGTGAATTCATTCAATCAATCACAACAGCTAACGCACTCTTGACGATGTATCACATTCGCTCCAAAAAATCAAATTCATAATTATATTACAAGCTTTCATTTATTTTCGCCTGTCCTGGTGTCTGTTATCAAATCTTGCAAATTAAATTTGACCCACATAAACTGAAATTTTGCACACGTATTTGTTTCTCGTGACAATGCAATTTATAATATAGAAGCTTGTTTTTTGTCACAAATTTGTTCTTAATTGCTTTACCATACCTGTAAAGGTTCACTTCCAGGCTGACACTGGCAATCCGTAGAAATGAGTTCCTAAGCGCTGTGTAATAGGCATTGCTTACGCGTTCGAGTCAAACCACTGATAAGTACTGTCGCCGCGACAGAGTCGTAGCGCAAATGGTGTCCCATACATTTCTAGTTTCGCTGCGTTAGTGACGTCTTTGCTCGAAAGTCCATCAATAATCTCATCTCTCTATCTCCCACAGCACGTCGTCTTCGGCTTAACCGGTTTAATGACGCTCTTCATACCTGATATACCCAGCGAACTGAAGACTCAAATACAACGCGAAACTCTTCTCGCGAAGGAAGCGAAGTACGAACACGGACGGAGGAGGCTTTCCACTGAGTATAGGCAGCTGATCTCGCAGAAGAGCGAAGCTGGGCCTGGTGAGTTTAATATCTAAATAACTTAAAACATGACTTTGGGGTAAATTATAAATTACATAAATAGTTAATGTTTCTTCTTCTTTACGTGTCGATCCGACTCATATTTTGTCAGACCTAATCTGTGGCCACCTGAAAAGCTCTGTCGTTGGCCTCGTTCAAGTCGTGGAACGTGCATGTGATTGTAAATGCAGTGCAGGAAAGCAGGTAGTGCATATCCTGTAAAAGGTCTCCACACTGGCTTGGAATGAGCCTAGAATACCCCTTTTTACCAGGTTGTATCTGCATTGACCAACCTGGGACCACAATTAGTTCAAAGATTTCCAGATTGGCCACTGCAGTTCATGTCCAGACATCTAAATCGTTAATATAAATTAGGAATAAGGTAGGGCCCAGAGTACTTTCATGAGGAACACCATGACCGGTATTTTTGTTTCTCATTTCTCGTATATTCTTGCACATGGATACCGGTCGTCTTGAGTATTCAGCAAGAAGCTCTTCGGCGTTCCCTTAATTCTTAGGCCATAGAATTGGAATTACATTTAGAAAATTGTTTATTTCAGAAGACAATGATAATAAAACAAAATAGTAGAAAATTATGCCTGAGCTCTTTTTACTGTTCCCCAGAAATGTAAGTGACACGCTGCATATCTTTCTTTTACGATTTGTTGAATGTTTGTTTGCTGTTACAAGCTTTTATTCAACTTGCCGCCTAGTTAGTATGTATGGGCCAAGTACTGCGATTTATAAAAAAAAATGTATGTGTAATGTAAGAAAAATAGTTATACCAATATGGCGATTGCCCAAAGATAGCGGATCGATTTTTTTTTATACTTATTCCTCATGATATTGGCATACAATTAGTAATTACTTTGCTTAGAGGAGCAACCGACGATGGAAAAAAATAAAAAAGTTGCTTTTATAAGTTTATTTAAAAAATAAAATTAGTCTTTTAGCATTATTTTTCCCACTCCGCCGAAGCTTGGGCAGCAAAATCTGAAATAAATCCAGTTGTGGCTGTCTCAGCACCTATATATTACAGGAAAAACGATGTCTCCACCTGGCACAGTTTTTTGTAATCACCAAAAATTTGCATAAAATTAAAATTTTGCCTTGTATATGAAAAAGTGTGATTTCTATCAAGGCTGGTTTTTTGTAATACATTTCCACGGACAATTTCAGACATGTTTACCAACAGCGCCCACAAAAAGGTCATCGCTATTTTTCAAAAGAAACTTATTTTGTTACTCACCTGATCTTTACGTAAAATGTAAATATGTCCTCTATTGTTTTAATTGATATCCCACCCGTTACCACTGCCTAAAACACTAGAAACTGGTGACGGACGGGCGTTTTGTAGAACTTTAAGTGCTGGCCCTCAGCGTAATTTGAATAAATTACTTTTGTTTTTAAAATAAACATGTTTTCTTTCTGCATTTAATTCCCTGTACCTTTGAATTACAGAAAAAACTGAGAAACAAAACGCCGCATGGCTCCGTCGTACATCTCGTGCCTCTGACGGACTAGACGCCCACGTGGCGGTCTCACAACGACCCACCTCACCGAGAATAACACACTGACAGCAACATGACAGCTCACAGAGCATCTATACGTCTCGGCTGCCACTGCTAGAGACCGCATTGTCAGAACAAACCGAGGACGTCAGTGAGTGTCACCCTTTACTGTCAGAAATTTACAGCCCTTGACGTTAGGGAACCTTACTGCTATTATCCCGCTAGGTGGCGCACTGCAACAAGGGGAAGTAATACCGCGCTTTTTTGATCTTGTTTTGTTTACTCTTTATTTAAGCGGCGCCAACTTTTGGCCCAGCTTTGCGTAATGTTCCCTTTACGGAGCCTTACTGTCAATAGGGAAGATCCCTGGGAAAAAAAAAAAAATTGTTATTTTTAGCCGGTCAGTTGCATTATCCAAATTTTTGTGTTTTTTTTTTCATAACAGATAAAGATCGGGAACAGATAAAGGGCATCAAAGTTCAGGAGTCCTCACTTTTGAACTTTGATGAGCTTTATCTTTGTTCAGACGTCACTGTGGGTACAATATTTTTTATTAATCAACCTGACGGACCAAAAAATTATATTTTGTCATAGTCCCTATTTCTCCCTAAAGTGATTTCCTAAAATATAGGCCAGTCAGCGTTTTTAATGTCAAAGCTTTTATCAGTGTGTACAACTTCGTCTAGTTCCTAGGAGGAAAATCAAGATGTCGCATTTAAATGAAATATGATCTGTTTTACGATTAATATAGTTTAGTGATAGGAAGGGTTAAAGTTTAAGACATACCTACTTATTGAGGGTCCAAAATTTGGGTTAATATGACTCTATAAAGTGACTTTTTAAAATCAAGATGCTTTAAATAATGTGTATGTCGATCAGCGATAGCGACGCATTCAGTTTGTCAAACGTAGCAGCGAACCGAACCGAACCGAAAACGTGGAGAATGTTAACCGAAGCGGAGACGTCAAACTAGGTGCAGCGAAGCGAAATTTCTGGAAGGTGAAGTGTCGTTGCGGGACGTCACTCATTCGCCATTCACGCCAGAACCAAAGAACTTGTGTTTTTAATGCATTTTTATATTCTTTGTGACGTGTATTGTACAGTATTGTTTTTTTTTACATATTCTATAAATTTTTCGATATCCAACATCACCACGTGTCGGAATAGTTTTGAATTTTTGTGAATAAACATAACCGTCATGTTTCGGTCTCGCTTTGCGTCGCGCATTCCCTCTCTTTTTGACGTCGTCGTGCAAACAAAGCCAGCTAATATAACTATCTCGCTCACGCCTCTTCTCTTTCGGTTCGCCATGGTATCGGCACGTTTCGGTTCGCTTTTGTTTTTCTATGTGACTAGATTCAAACGATACCATAGATTACAAAATAAAAACTCTTCGCCACGCTATCGGTTCGCTATCTATTTGTTGAAACCTTTATAATGTCGAGAACCGCCGGTTCTGTCTTCCCGATTGGGTAGGTAACACATTTTCTACAACAATCTGAAGAATTTTGAAGGATATATGTAAACTCTTTCGACAGTGTAAATAATGTCAAAATTAAAGTCATTGCTAATGATATTATGATTTACGCAAACAACCTGCAGGAATGCAATGAAGGGAGCCGCTTCAGTAGACTAGATCCATGTCATATTTAAAAAAAAGTAAACGAATTTGTTATTTATTTTATAGTGTCATACTAGCCTCATACCCAGTTTCTGGAAAGAAATTATTCATTTATTTAGACTTCATGCAAAAAGGTAAAAAGGCGAACTTAATGCCTTAGGCATTCTCTACCAGTCAACGGTGGTGAAGAGACAACATGGCAGGAATTATCGAAGCGTGAAAAATTAAACGGAAGTCAATTGATAAAATCATGCAGTTAATCACAGCAGATTATGCGCGCTTGACAATTTAGTCTGTTTAATTTTGTGTTTACTTTCGTTCGAGAAACTGGGGGCAAGTAAAATCTTAGATAGTTAATTTATTTATTTGTAATCTAATATGACAGCCAAAGTAAATGCTGGATTTTTTTCAACAAGCTCCAATTTTCGCTACAATGAATTTTGTATTCTATTTTCTTGTTAGTCTAAATCTGAATTTATCGAATCATGTAAAAAATCTAATTAAGTCTTTGCAGACGTATTTCGGCTGAAAACAAGATTTTGATGATGAAAAAGTTCTATAGGTAAATACTGAAAAAACATATCTATGTGTAAATAAATACATTTTCTTTCTTTCTTATGATTGTATGTGCTAATTTTGGAGACGGCTACAATCATGATTTTGGCAAAGTTTCTATAAATACTGAAATTTTTCTTATATGGGAAGCATTTATTTTGGCTGAATTTGTAATTTTAAGGAGAAAAGAACTTATGATTAAATCTTGGTGTATTATGTAGATGACACAACAAGAGATGGGCTACCAAATGGGTCCCGATTACTGGACTTAAATCACTGAGCCTAAACTCATCTCTAAGGGTGAAAATACACATGCCTATAACTTGCATAAAAGAGTTCAAGTGGTATACCATTATGTGATTGGAGAATATAACAATAGAATGCAAGCTACTTAAGCTGGGTTTCTACCGCTAAATTATCGCAGAATTAATGTGACAAATTGCCAAGCACGCGTTATCTGCTATGATTGGTTGAATGAATTTTCAACAGCCAATCACAGCATATAACAGGCGATTATTCGTCGATTACGTTAACAGCCCGATAATTGAGCGTTGAGAATGCGGGTGTTACACAATTGTATGCAAGTAACAGGCATGTATATTTTGGTTTTAATAGATGGGAATGTAATCAAGGGTTTAAACATTACGAACCCATCGCTAGACACGACTGTTTAATAGCGATGATACATTTTCAGGTAGATTTAAAAGAGTAACCTGTTTCCCTCCCGGTTAAGCTTGCTCGGGTCCTTCGTCAATCGTCTTTCGTTACGGATAGTCAGAAAAAAAGAAAAAAAAGAAAGTCAGGCAGATAGTCTTAACCAAGAGATATCGAGTCGGATACAGCTGAATACTGTATTTTGTCTATCTGACCTCCACAACCACACGATACCCTTTGCAGGGTTACGCAGTATTTGAATTACTCATATTTAAAATACATAATTGAAATATAAATAAGTATTTGGTATTTGTAATTTAATTACTTCTTAAAAATGTAATTGGTATTTCAAATACATATGGCTTTAAAATACATTTGAACATAAATACATTAAGGGATCTTATTAATCGTTTTGCAGAAAATAGCGGTCGATAGCTTTCGTAAGCAAAATGGCGACCGCGTACGTCAAATGGTTAAGTCTCTTGTCAATTGTCATTTTCATTTCAAACGGTTAATTTCACGAAACTTCTGTATATTAATTAAATTTATTAGTACGAATGTCAAGACGGATGATCAGCTGTATTTTGGAAACTTGTATTTTATATTTCAAATACATGAATAACAAATATTTTGTATTTCGTATTTTAAATACATACAAGATAGTATTTTATTATTTGTATTTTTATTAAAGCAAACATAAATTTTACCCAGCTTGACCCTTTGGCAAGACCGACGTCAGATTTTTGTCTTTTTACTATCCCTATCGACTGTAAAAGATCTACAATCATTAGCTGGGACCTGAGGAGATGCGGTCACAGACGTCCGACTGAATATCCTAACTAAAAAGTCATAATTCGAGGTTTGGCTCTCGTCTATTTCTTCCTCCAATATTGGACCAATCTAAAAGATATTCCATATACTGAAAAAGAAAGATATGTACTGTGCCCCTATGTTTTATTTTCTGATGATAGATTATCTTTAGAAGCACTAGAACCCTCAAAAGATGCTCAAAATTTCGCTGTAAACAGAGGCCTAGTGTACAAATTCGACAACTATAAATGAAAAAATGAAAAACATAGAAGCATAAAATATATATTTTTTAATCGTGTTATGAAATATCTTTTAAATTGGTCCAATACTGGAGGAGGAAATAGGCGAGAGCCAAACCTCGAATTATTACTTTTTACTAAGGAAATTCAATCAGAGCTCTTTGGCCCGAATTTCCTCTTAACGTATTATATATTCCGAGGCAGGGAGGAATCTCACTATGTAAAGATGGCCACCCATCCACGAACCGACCTTGGCATGTGTTGCTTAACCTTGAGGATCAACCCGTGCGGCTGTTTCTACCTGAAAATGTATGACCGTTATAATATTCCTATATACGTAGTAAATAAAGTGTCAAAAGATAAAGCCAAGAATATTGTATTATTCAAAACTGATGAGATTTCAGAGTGAAGATTTCAAAATACTTATTTTAAAAAGTATCCCCAAGTAAAGATATTATTTCAGTCATTTGAATAATTATTGTCATCCGTTTTACATTTCAAATATCTGGTTTCTGAAAGGCCAAACAGAGTTTAAAGCCGTTTCTGGAATGTTTTTAAAGTGAAACTTTTATTACATAGTCTCAAACTTTTTCGTCTGTGTGTTGCATGTCGCGTGACGGTCGGCCGCGGAGTAGGGATAAAGTGAAAGGCGCTCGTCAGAGCAGCCAGGGCCAATATGGCGGCGCCTATAGTTCGCAGCAGCTGACCGTGTAGTGTATAGACTATTGCTCATTATTCCAAAAATTTTTAGTTAAATGTCTATAATGTGAAAAAAAGTTTCACTTTTACCGTGGTTTCATAAAACCACACAATCCTTTTTTTTTCTTTTACTGATTTTCCTTTCGAGAAACCGGCTGAAAGTCAGGTCTCATTTGATTTACAGTTTCTTATCTTTAATATAAGTTTGAGATTTTAAAAAATCCCGTTCCGAAACCAGGTGTTAAATTATTGAAATACATGGGAATTTTATCTAATTTGTACAATATTTTACTACATTGAATTTTATGAGATAATATCAAATCACTTTTTTACTGTAAAGGCTCACTTCCGAGCAGAACGAAGGTCAAGAAAGAAGGTCCTAATCACCTTGAAATACGCGTCGCTTTCGCGTTCTAGTCAAACCACTTCAAGGCCACGGTGAGCGTGTATTGTTTGACTCGACCGCGTAAGCGACGCGTATTGCGAACTTCTCTCCAAGATTAGCCAGAGGCGCCGGAGCCGCTAAGCCCGGAAGTTAGCTATAGATCTATTTAAATACGTACTATTGGATAAAGTCTAAGAATTATTCTATGACTAACACAAAATAATAATAAATTGTATGATTTTTAGATTTGCTGTCAGATCATTTGTTGATAGGAATCGACAACTAATAGTTTGTAATCCCATTGCAAAACTATGCAGGTATTGATTTTTAATACAACTTGATTTTTTTAAATTATTCTTGATAGTAGAATAACATAACGGCTAACTGAGAGCTGAATTGTTTTGTATATGCACCCACGATACAGGAGAAATTACTATTGTAAGGCAAACTGAAAAAAAAGCCCGGCCAAGTCCGAGTCGCACTCGCGCACGAAGGGTTCCGCACCATTATCGCAAAAAACGGAAAAAAATCACGTATGTTGTATTTGTTTCATTCTGTTTTTAGTATTTCTTGTTATACCGGCAACAGAAATACATCATCTGTGACAATTTCAACTGTCTAGACATCATGGTTCATGAGATAAAGCCTGTTGACAGACAGACAGACAGACGGACCGCGAAGTCTTAGTAGTAGGGTGCCGTTTTTACTCTTTGGGTACTAAATCCTAAAAACACGTTTTTTGTATGGAGTCCCCCTTAAATATTTATTTTATTCTGTTTTTGGTATTTGTTGTTATAGAAGCAACAGAAATACGTCATCTGTGAAAATTTCAACTGTCTAGCTATCACGGTTCATGAGAAACAGCCTGGTGACAGACGGACAGTGGTGTCTTAGTAATAGGGTCCCGTTTTTACCCATTAGGTACGGAACCCTAAAAACGGTTTGCGGCTAGATATTACCAGGTAACCCCTCAGAAATCTAATCTACTATCAAGTAGGTATCATTTATGAAAATTAAATTTAATTAAAAACGATTTTTGCAGCGGGATCTTAGGTGATTACTATAAAAGAACACGCTTTATGAACTGTTCACTTAGTAGGTACTGCCCTTTTTTATCAAATACTTTATTGTAATTAAAAGGTGTAATTCTATAAGACAGTAGATTGTCATATCAAATACACACAGAAACAAACAATTGCCAGTAACTTGAAAGAAAACGTATACAAGTAACTTGCATGCCATTGTGATATTCACTTATCAGAAATTATTATGGCACAATGGGGATATTTTCTGGGTAGCAAAATTATAATTATATTTGGACCGTCAGTGAGATTATCAAATAATATTGGACGCGTATTTTTTGCTTTACCAAATCAATAAAAAATACAAAGTTAAGGAGCATCAAAGTTCAGGAATGGGGTCTTGTGACGTCACTAAGGCAGTATAAAGTGTACTAGCGGCGTAACGTTTCATGATATTTAAACGCAATATATAATCGTCGCTTTATGTGTACGAGTCAAAAGAAAAATACGTGTCTAAGGCCGAGTTTCTCACCTCAAAATTATCGCAGAATTAATGTGACAAACTTTCAAGCACGCGTTATCTGCTGTTAAAAATTAATTCAACCAATCACAGCAGATAACGCGTGCTTGAAAATTTGTCACATTAATTCTGCGATAATTTAGAGGTGAGAAACTCGGCCTAATATTTTATTATTCTACCTGACGTACAAAAAACTAATTTTCAGTAAACTTGGCATACAAGCTACTTGCACACTACTATGCAAGTTCCAGGCATACTTATTTTCGGCCTTAAATCAGCATTTGCCAGTAACTTGAAAAAAGTATGCATGTACGTCGTACGCAACTGTGATACAACAGATTACAATCAGAATTTCTTTTGGTACAAACGTCTTGCATACTTTTGAGCAATTTTCAACTGTATTCCTGGCAGTAGAGAGATGAGATTCCTATCTCATGAAAATTTGACGTCAATCCAATAAACAGGCCTATTTTTTTTTAACACACATTGGATTGGCGTTTACTCTAAGGGTCAGCTCACAACAAGACGCGATTCAATATCAAACTTTATTTACTACACGAGAAGGCACACATTTCAGTGAGACAATTCGGATAAACCCTGGGGAATCCAAAATTTAATTTTCGAATCTATTTGAAGGGTCTTAATGAAATTTGTACCTTTTTGTATAGTGAATAAAGTTCTTATTATATCGCGTCAGTGAGCTGGCCCAAATTTTAGACAATTTATCGTGTATGTCCCAAAATAAATGTGATATTAGTTAATTTCGCTGTACAGTAAGAAAAGAATCTTTAAATATAAGTTTTATTGTTATCTGTCTATGGTCAAATACTCAATTTTCTTTATTAAATTATAATTGTTTCTAATATTAATTTCGGTTTTATTTTAACAAGCTTCTATTTCATTCCTGTTTCCTATTTTTCCAAAGGACATTAAGACAGGGTCGAAGCAAAGCAACGCGTCAGTCTAAAATATACATGCCATATTGACCCTTATCTCCAGAGCGTAAAACCCATATCTCCAGGCGCATGTCATAAACGCAACTTTTCACAGACAGGTCCTGATTTACCCAAAGCCAATAATAACCTATACTCCATTTGCAATAACATTAGAAGTTTAAATTAGCCCATTTTACAGCCCGTTCAACCGATTTTGACTTCTATTGCGTTGGTAATACGACAAATGGTAGCTGTAGTAAACAGTTGGTTTTGGTAACATGTTTATGCTTTTTATGTCATCCTTATGTTTACGGGATAGAACTCAAAATCGGTTGAACGGAATGGAAAAAGATTTGGAAACATATCTAATGTATTTCAAATGGAGTTTAGGGCACGAGGATCGAGGGGGTGCCTAGCTTGCCTTTGCAAGCACCACTTATTTTGAGAATAAATTTAGTTTACAAATTCACGAGTAAAAACATAACCCCTTTCCTTGCAGCCGGGTAAAAAGCTGAAGCACATATTAAATTGCAAGTTTTCCCGGACATGGTTTCTCGTAGGTCTTTGTATATTTCTAGGGTGCTGCTTATAACAAAAGTACAATTAATTTACCGCGTTCTACCTCAGGAGTAAAACACAAAACTGCGGATTGACGCGATGCGAATTCGCAACGCAGAAAACAGGTTAGCAGCAACAAACTCGTAAATTTTTACGATGTGACGTCACACCGCAGTTTTGTGTTTGGGCCCTCAGTCAGCCAAGAGGCTACGGCAGAAAACAGCGAAGGGTGGTCCTGTTCAGCCCCATCAGCCTAGCATATTTTTTGAGGCTGTACTAAGGTCTTCTAGCTTACCTCTTCTTGTCTGTCAAAATAAATCTTTACCTATCCGAGGCAGGGTGCTAAAAAAATTATTCGTTCGCTTCGCTCGCCCTTACAATCGCGTGTATCAATATTTTTGGATGAGTCGATACTATGAATCCAGTGAATACAAATATATATAGGAGCGCTCAGAACTCAAAATCAGGCCCTGGCAGTAGACAGCTTGTTAAATAACGTTTGTGTAGATTTTCGTTCTAGAAAGTGGACGTTAGAATTTCAAGTACGAAAACATTTGCATGCCATCTAGCTTCGAATAGCTGAAATTTATACTCATCTCTCTATTCTAACGACTTTGTTATTTATATAACAGATGGCAGCACACTTATTGTACTATCTTTTAAATTCTATATTGAATAAAATCTTTTTAATTATAGCTACTTTCATAAGACTTCAATTTAGGAAACACGATTTGTTGAATTTAAAATGATTTAATATTACCCTACCGATATTCCATTAGGTCCATGCTTCGATGTTCTACTCGACAATAGATGGCGCTACTCTACTATCGACTAACGCATTTCCTCAGCTTTTATATATTATCAAGTCCCGTGTAATAATAGCCATGTATAAATGTATTAAAAACATAAATGTAATTATAAATTATCCGCATTTTAAGTAAGATAGACAGTCATTACAAATTGTCGTATCGTTTGGGGTCAGCAGAGGTTGTGGTTATCATAACTTATCTATTGAACGCGCCGTTTAATCTGTTGCGGACGAACTGTGACAATAACTTCTTAGAAAGATGTAATTTTTTAATAAATCACGATTTCCTGCTAATTTTTTGCACAAGTTGGATATTGCCCATTTGTATCACAGTATCACAATAACACCCGGTTTCCCAGCTCTCGTTTATCGGGCTGTTAACGTAGTCGACGAATAAATGCCGTTATTCTACTTTCAGTTTCTCAACACCAAGTGTGACAAGCGGTTGACAATTTGTCACATTTGAGAAAAAGCTCGAATTAACCATATGTTACAGTAGTTTTGGGTTTCTGAAAACCTTTTTCATTGTTAATCTCCTGTCAACGAGCCTAATTTATAATTGTTGGATATTGATCGATTATTCGCAGATTAAAATTAATATTATGATTTTAAATGCTTATATTACGATAAAAAAGAAATTGGGATCGGCGAAATCGTTCAGTTATAAAAAGTATGTTAATAAGATCAATTATAGTTGATCACCAAGATAAAAAAAATTAGGTTATTACAAACTTTTTAAATTAATTACATTAGAAAAACTTGACACAAAACTGTTACTGATCTGGGTATCGAACCTTCCTCACGCGTATTAACGTTAACTGTACCTTTGTACTTAGTTCTTACCACGGTCAGTTTTTGGATAGCTTTGATTTTAACTTGAAGCGACCGGGGTGGTGACCCCGCTAAGGTAAGCAACACTAACCAAGGTCAGTATTTGGATGAGTGACCATCTTTTTTGATTTGCTTGTGTTTGGATGGGTGACTACTTTTTTTGGATAAATGACCCCGCTAGGGTAAGCAACACTAACCAAGGTCAGTCTTTGGATGGGTGACCATCACCAAAAAAACTTTTGGTAACCCATCCTAAAGTCACCCCGCTAGGTTAAACAACATCTACCAAGGTCACCTATCTAAAACAAGCGATCCCAAAAAAAGTGGTCAGACACCGATGGACAGGCAACGGAGAAAGAAAACATTGTGAGGAAACATGACTTATATAGTTAATGAATGTCTGAAATAGCCAACTAGAGGCCAGTGAGGTTCCCAGAGGCGGGCTTAATTATCTCGGACACCAGTGGTCCAACATACTCACACGAAAAGAGAAGAACGATGGATTCGGTGTAAAGTATTTCGAATAGAACTTTTTTTTTTTGGAGTCCAAAAATGGTTTCGCACGGACACTGACAATAGTCCGTTCTTCCTACCTTCAGACCCATAAATTCGTTTTTCCTTATCAAAATTCCTACAGTGTCTTATTTACGGCCTCAAGATCATTGATTCTACAACACCCAAAAGCGTTTGAAAAGTCTGAACATTATATTTACGTAGGACCTACATGCAGGTAAGTCCGGCGGAGGGACACAAACAGTAACATAATAAAACGGAAGGACGGTCCTCTCGACACAATTAACTGCAACAGTCACTCACTAAACAGACATAGGACAGACGTAGAGTGATTTTAACCGAATTCCCAAAAAGGAGGAGGTGCTCAGTTCGGATGGTTCTATTTTTTTTGTTTATGTTCGGGCATAACTCCGTCGTATATTGACGGAATTGCAAAATTTTTTTTTTTTTAAATGTGTACTGTCCCGGTGGTCCCATTGTCACCAAATCAGAATCTGATGATGGGGTCCCATGGAAATCGAAGGAACTCCTCAAATATTATAGGCAGACATGTAGCGATTTTGGTATTTCCAATAACGTGGCAAGCATTTGCACTCAGAAAGTATCATTTGGTGAAGTGGAACTGATGAAGACGACCACAGATGACCACTGGAACTTCTTAATAAGTATGTCATGGGTATAAGATATCTCGAATAGTAAACGACTGAGATGAAGCTTTACCAAGAGTCGGTGTCTTTGGTAAGGATCTATTTTCTTTTTTATATATTTTACTATATATTATACTATTTTCGGAATACAAAGTTATTATTCGCTTTGTAGTGTTTTGCTTAAGAAATCGGTTTGTTTTTTTTGTTAAAAAGTTTATTTTTCTATTAAAGAAGCACGGGCGAGACTGCACGAGGTTGCGTAGCGAAGCTGTGAAAATATGTGACTGTTTCCACCAAAGCTATGTATTGTATTTTTGTATGTTAACGGGGGACCTCCAAAAGGCTCCTGAACTTTTGGGAAAAGAACAGCGAGTGTAGGATTTTTACCTCACTCAAACCACGCCGGTGATCACCATCAGCACGTAGAACTCCGTGAACTCTCAAAAGACCACCCCGAAACCCCGTCTATGCAACGCCTATTAGGGCACATCCCTGAGGAGATTGAAGAAGTGTCTCCCTTGAACCTCGCTATTCACGGCACCACGTGATTACTGTGCCACCGTCTTTCCTGGTGTCAATTGGTGGGTGCACAGAGTCTCAGAATCTGAGCTATTAAAAAATATTTTTAAACATCCAATTCACTTTGGAGAATTATAATGCTAATTATTTTTTTAAAGCAAAACTATTTGTTTTACGAAAAAACCATGTTTAAAAAATAATGTACATGAAACAATAATAAATATACATTATTTTCAAACCTTTTAATTTAGCCGTTACTAAGGAGTATGCTTTAGAAAGTTACCGTTTTACGGCACTTAAGCGTATGTAGGCTCTTAAGGCATCTTATTTCATTTGTAAAAAATGTTGATGTTTCCGTCTGGAATGTCTCAGCAGCAGTCCGGAGTCTGCAACTGTACCCAGTTGATGGCGATAGGGTCACTCTCTACTCATCATCAGCCTTTTAATGTTACCACTGCTGGGACACAGGTCGCCACTCAGTGGGAGAGGGAATGGACCTTAATCCACCACGCGGGGCCAGTGCGGATTGTTGAATGTCTTCGAATTTTTGTTTTTAAGACATGCCGATTTCCTCACGATGTTTTCCTTCACCGTTTTGAGAGCAGTGGTGATGAAATAATTTACACAAAGTTAAGCGCCTGGGTTCGAGCCTACGACCTACGACACGTAAGTCGAGGTCGTTACCACTGGGCTACCACAGCTCTCGCCCCTATTTACGGGACTTGAACGTAACTGACAAAATGTGGATGGAGCTTTGCCTATAGAGGCAAACTTCTGTCTAACCCTTTGAGAAATACAGGCGTGAATGCGTGATATTATGTTTAAAAAAATACCTTTTTTACAAAAAAAAATCTACCGACTTCCAAATAAGAAAACTACAAAGTGAAAAATAACTTTATTTTTGGAAGTCGGTGTCTTTCGTAGGTACCATTTTTAAGCGTTACGGACACCGACTTCCAAAAATAAAATTAGTTTTTCACTTTGTAGTTTTCTTATTTGGAAATCGGTAGATTTTTTTTTTTATTTTTATTTTTTTTTTCACTTTTTTGTTGTAGGTACCTCTAATAGGCAAGTTGTTTAGTAAGTTACCTTAACGCCTGAATAGATTAGCCGAATATCATGAAACTTGAACATAAAGGGTGAAATGAGTGATCTGCGTACCTCTCTAGAGCGTACTGGCGTGATGTTATGTTATGAAATGGTATAAACAATAACCAGACATGCGATTGCAGCAATCCCGAGAGATTTCCCGTTATTTATTGAAGAGTTCTGTTGTATATCTTCGAAGTTCTTCATCAGATCTTCACCAAATTAAAATGGGACCAATTTCGAAACATAATCTTTCATACAAAAAAATAATTTTCAAAATCGGTCCACAATTGACGGAGATACCGGTGAACAAACACAAAAAAAAAAAAAAAACTCGAAGTCGAACATAGAACCTCCTCCTTTTTGGGAAGTCGGTTAAAAATAGCGAAGAACGCATGTCCAGCATGTTTTATCACAGTACATTACATTGAGGTCGATATATAATTACTCAGTAATTTTCTAAGACTGTCTAAAATCGTCTTGTCATGTCCGCCAATTAGAAATCTTCCATCATTTTAAATTGGTCGTTATGCCTACTGTCCGTTTGCAATCACTGTATACAACACGATGGAATTTATCTTTGAATAGAATAGAATAGAATTTCTATTTATTCCAGTATCCATGACTCAAAAAATGGTTAGTAAAACTTACAACTATGTTAGTAACACACATATTATCAAATTGACACAACAAATAACAGTGGATCACCGTTGCGACAAACCATGTGAGATGGCACAACAGCAACCCACGAAAACAATCTAGGCGACTTGAGAATAGAATAGAATAGAATACTCTTTATTATGTACACCATAAAAGTTACAGAAAGTATAGAAGAAGTAAACATTACACTGGGTGACGCAATGGGCGGCCTTATCGCTAAAAGCGATCTTTTCAAGACAACCTTTGGATGGATTTTAAAAATGAAAGGAAAAACAGTACTGTAGGTAGTCTTTGGTGTACTATTTATATATAAATAAATACATATACATATATATATTATATAGACAAATATATACAGTAATAAGTAAGGAACAAAAACAGAGAAATCAAGAAAAACAACTATTAAAGAGAGAGGTAGTGGTAGATCATACTTAGGATACTTTTGGAGCTGCCCACACCCTGCGTACCATGGATGTGCACCTTTTGCGCATAGTTGTGTAAAAACAATCCACATGCGCATTAGCAAACATCCCCGATGCACTACAGAAGCGAGGCAGCCCCACCAGCATCCTAAACGCATTATTGTACTGAACACGGAGAGCGTTGTACGATTTTGGCGTATATCTAGCCCACAGGCTGCTCGTGTAAAAGGACGTACAGTAAGCTCGAAAGAGCGTTACTTTGACCGAAATTGAGCATCGTGCAAACCTGCGAGCCAGCATGTTCGCTCTAACCGACAACGATCTCCGCTCCCGTTCAATGTAGTCATCATCTTTGAGAATGGGGGTTAATATATTATGACCTAGATATTTAAACTTATGGACTCTTTTTAAAGGCGTGCCATAGAGTAAAACAGGTGGCACATTATTAGGGCTCTTACCCCCAGCCTCAAAGACCATGATCTCAGACTTCTAAATGTTATATGCCAGGCCATGTAACTTAGCAGACGCCTCACACTGGGCAACCAGTTTTCTAAACCCACAGATTGACGCACTCAGCAGCACCATGTCGTCCGCGTAACTGATATTATTAACGCAGTTACCGTCTACGTAACATCCAACCCTGATAATGCTGAGCTCGGCAATGAGTTCGTTCACATACAGGTTGAAGAGCGTAGGTGAGCTCAACCTACCCTGCCTCATCCCACACTCCAACCCGTACGGATGAGACAACGCACCAGCCCATCGTACAGTGTTGATCTGGCTTCCATACCAAAACTTAAAAATGTTTATTAGTTCTGTGGGTAAATAAACCCGCTCTAACTTACTCCATAACACATCATAGGAAACCAGATCAAAAGCCTTAGATAGGTCGAGGAAGCAGGCATAAACAGACGTCTCACGCTTCGCATAGTATGTGACAGCATCCTTAAGACACAACACTGCACTCTCTGTTGACAATCCAGCCCTGAAACCAAACTGGTTGTCATGTATGGTTGTACTTTTATTCAATTCTGCATTAAGCATGCTGTCGAAAACCTTCGATATCACAGTAGCTAGGGAAATGGGCCTATAGTTAATGCTGTCGGCGAGGTCACCAGTTTTTTTTCTAGCGATTGGTACAACAATTGTTCGCATCATCTCACTAGGCATGTAACCATGACCCATACAGAAGCTATACAGCATAGCAAGTACCCTAGTTAAGTGAGGGCCAGCATATCGGTGGTGCTCGATGCTTAGCCCGTCATGGCCGGGGGACTTACCCCTTGACATACATCTAATCGAGATAGGCAGAGCTGATTACATAAGTCTATCTGGTTATCTGGTTAACCTTTTCCCAGAGCAGCTATATTGGGGTCGGCATCCAGTTACTCCGATGTAGCTAAATACCAATATTAACCCCCGACGGAAAAAGAGGGGTGTTATAAAATTGACGTGTGAATCTGTATGTTTGTGTATTGGTGTATTTGCGAGTTTGTGTATCTATTTGTGGCATCATAGCTCCTAAACGGATGAACTGATTTTGATTTCGTTTTTATTTTTGAAAGGTGACTTTATTGAGAGTGTTCTTAGCTATGTTTGATGAAAATCGGTTTAGCCGTTCAAAAGTTATGGGCGTTTTCTGTTTGAATCGGGGTGTTTTCGCAAGATATCGTGTCATACTTACGAGTACGTGTTCAATAGATTGTCGATCGAAGCGTGTCTACTACTAGATATATTATGTAACATGAAATAATAATGAGTCGGGGGTTTTACATAATATGACTGCCTTGATATTCACAATCTTTTTGGAAATACAGGTGTCCGATTTTTCGAGCTTCCGTTTAACCGTAACGACTCTCAAAAATCTACATACTTATTGCAAGTAGCCATTGAGGACCAACAACTTAAGGCGATATATACGCCCCAATGTTAACGCAGTACTGGCCGTGCGCCCGCTGGAAGCCAATTTATCAAAATTAAACCTCCTTTTGAACAGTTTTGTTTGCAAAATATTATTTGAGTTACATATGCTATTTCAGTTATGAAGAAATCCCAGCCATCAATTTTTCTGTGTAAAAAAATTTTTAAACATCCAAGTCGTTTTGGAGGAGTTTCCAAAAGTTGCGAAAAATATCGTGTTGCTAATTATTTTTTTAAAGCAAAACTATTAATTATGCAAAAAAACCATGTTTGAAAAATAATGTACATGAAACAATAATAAATATATATTTTTTTCAAACCTTTTAACCTAGCCGTTACTAAGGAGTATGCTTTAGAAAGTTACCGTTTTACGGCACTAAAGCGGATGTAGGCCCTTAACTTGCTTCCTTAGGCACGGACGAGTCTCGATATACGACGACAAACAGTACGATACAAATAAACCTGGTCAGCTTTGTTGTACAACTATAAGCACAGACCTTTTCGGACACATGCGACAAAGATAGATCCACAATTAAATTCCATCCTCCGTCACGAGACATGGCGGGAACATAATCGTGCGCATGAATGGACGACAGACCGACACTGATAAGATAAGGATTCGGAAGTACAGCCCTTTGCTAGTAGTGTCAGGGCGTTTGTTACCGTAAACAATAAACAAGCATGTTGAAATAACGTTATGAGGAACTTGTGGGTATAGTACAGTTGCACGGGTCGATCTTCAATGTTAAAAAACGGTTGCATCAATCACAAACCGAGATTCTACCGTGGCAGTTGAGTGTGTCATGCTCTCTCTAATGTCTCTCTGATGATAGTACAGGTATAGGATCATTCGGTTCCCTTCATGATGGCTGAACTGAGTGGTGCCAACCCATGCGTCATGTTCGAGAACGGAAGCCATCAGTATCCACTTGTAATAATTATTATGGGCGCAGGTTTAGAAAATATTTAATTCCAACAATTTTTAATAACCTTCCAGTTGATATGGAAAGCTGTTGTAACACAAAAAATGCATTTAAAAAACAAGTGAGAAAGTGTCTCCTTGGAGCTTTTGGGGAAAATATTGAATATACTTAACTAACAATAACTAACTAATTTATATTGAATGTTACTACTACTACTAATATTTCTAACATTTCAAATACTTAGCTATTAAGCGAAAAAATTTACAAATATAATAATGATATAAATTTTTTGTGGGATTTGCGTCTGCCAACAAACTGTTCTACAGTTTGGCAGGAGTAAAATCTTTTTTGTATGTGTGCTATCTTTTGAGAACAAACATTTTTTCATTTCTTTTTCATTTTTTTTGTTGGGATTGGTCATTACTTAACTGCTTCGGCCTGCTTTTAATTACGTAATAATTTTATTTTTGAATTGTTTGTTTCACTCTAGACGCTTTTACGTGAACGCCTTTTAACATCAATATCACTTAAGCATTTTGCCAACAAGAATGACGTAATCAAATAATTGTAATTAAAACTGATGGAAAAGAGTGTCTATGGAGTTTCTTGCACGTCCTTCTCCATAGAGACCTACTGACGCTTGCGAATGTGCAACGAGATTGATATTTTCTTTGATAATTCAAAAGTAAAAGGTAAGGTAGTATAAGATTTAGTTAAATTAAAAATATTTTTAACTTTTTATTTGTTACTATTTGATTAAAATATGGCTTCGAAATCTCCTCTGCATCGCTTGTGTCCAATAGTCTGGCATTTTTTACAGCGAAGCCATCTGACCAAGATCCTTCCACATCGAATCCACACGATCCTGATTCAGATCCTTCCACATTTAAAGTAGGTGTCAAACTGCAGTAGGTCATACTCTAGTCTAAGACCTAAACTGTTACATAAGCGTCTGATTCACAGGATGTGACAATTGAATGTAGTGCAATATGCCAGAGCGTCCTATTTGCTAATTGGAACGTTGACCCGACCACTGTGTTGTTTAGACATAACGGCATGAAGTATCATGAAAGGGTACGGTAAGACAGTATTGAAATAATACGCCCACATTTATCGCGGCAACTGACCCGAATGAAAATTTTCAAAAAACCTCAAAATTTACGGGTCCAGTGTAAAATCCGTGCTGCTCTACTGGTGCGAAGCATGGAAGATCATAAAGGATATATCATCACAACACAAAACAACACAACATAACATCATTCCTCGACAGAGGTACACCTGTAGTACAACTAGCAGTAACATCATAATCAGCCTATGACATTACCACTGCTGGAAAACAGGCCTCTACACAGGCACAGTAACGGTTCGTGGATGTCACATGGTTTCGAATTTTTAACCGCAGGCGCAACAAAAGCAGTCACGCTCAGTGAAGCCACAAAAAAACTGATCACAAACATACTCGCGTTCAAGTTTGATCAGTCCGAAGTCCTTTTGAGGACTGCACGCTAAGAAAGAATCTGTACAGATTCGTTACAGAAACGAAAAGGCACCGACCCGAGGCGAAAAGTTCTGGGGTGTCGACAGCGCCGGTACCGGAAGACGCTGCGTTGGAAGGTCTCCCACTATGTGGACCAAATAGTAAATGGTGCAAATAGTATGAAAAATTGACCAATCATATGCGAGATTAAAGATGCGATGTGGACTTCGCTTTTGCCCTTTGCCTTGCCGAACTCTTTACGCAATAAGGCTGCTAGTTAAGGTTGCGGCAACCTGCTGGATGCGAGATGCACGGGATCGGTAAATGTGGCGGCTCTTGGGGTAGGTCTATGTCCAACAGTGGACGTCTTTTGGCTGAAACGATGATGCTTTGCCCGACTAACTTTCCCAATAATAAACTATTTTATTCAAAGCGTGGTCTAGTTTATTCGTACGTTTATCATGGTCAACACGGGGTCAACACAGTCGTATCGCTTTTGTTTGAAGTTTATCATGCTGCCCTAAAAATATTCTACCGATCAAAACGAGATGACGATTTGTTTTTTAAAAGCCATTGACACTTTATTTTGTTAAGATATTACAGGAAAATCCCACCGTTTTATTACAAGCTTTTAGTCAACTTGAAATGTATGTTTGTTCGGTTCAAATGTTGCAAATTAATTTTAATACATTTATCCCCAAACGATTGAGCTGAAATCTTGCTTACACGTTTGGTTTGGATGACAAATATTTTTTATTTACAAAACAATACAAGCGACATCCAAAAAAAAACAATAAATGAAAAATAACCCCAATTTGGGAAGTCAAAAAATGAGGCAACCAAAACAGGAACACCGACTGCCGCAATTGAAGTAATTTTTCACTGTACTGTTTTATGGAAGTCGGTTGTATTTTTTGTATTACGTTTATTTTATAGGAAGCAATAGTAGATTGTTGCTTCGAGCACAAAGTGAGTTATTAATGCATGAGTGTTATGTTGGTGCCCGAGCGCATACGAGGGCACTAAATTAACACGAGTGCATTAATTACTCACTTTAGCGAGGGGCGTAGTAATATACCTACTCAAAATAAAATTTCAAGTTAATGAAAAATATTTATCCCGCGGCTTTTGCGGTAAAAGGTTATTAACAGTTTAATTTGCAGCTGTATTTATACTTTCTGGAGTTGAATTCATATCACTGTCGCTGTCTATTTCCATTTTTTTTTAAGTATGAACTATCAGAGTTATACAATGATACAAAATGCGCGCCATTTTCTACTTTTTTTCATCAAATCTATTTTTTTTTTTTTTTTTTTTTTTTGGCAAGTCGCTATTTGCGCAATGCCACATACAAAAACGGGGAAACTTGGTAGTAAATATAATTTAATTTAGGATACCTACGGCATTTGGATGGATATTGGACAGGATTATTAGGAACGATATAAATAAAATATCTATTAAATACGTATATTATTAAGAGTGATAAATGAAGATAAATACATGTATATTTTGAAATCATTAGATGCAAGTAAAACAGAGATAGACGTAGGAAAAGGAATGTTATAGCAAAGTAGACATGTAATAAAAGGATCATGATTAAGTAGAGGACAGGAGAAGAATATGTGGTTTAAATCACCCACCTCACCACATTCGCATAGGTCGCTAGAAACGATTTGCAATCTTGCAAGGTGGACTCGAGAACAGTTATGACCCAACCTCATGCGAATAAGGCAACTGGTAGCAGCCTTACCGAAGTTAAATTTCGAATACCATGGTTTTTTGGGAATATATGTCTGAATACGTGAATAATAATTTCCTTTGGTAACGCTGCTGTCCGCCCACAACTTGCTCCAAGCTTCCCAAAGAAAGTCCATGGGCAGATTCGCCAAGTCGTGGCTAAAGTTGATGTAGGGAAACAAATCACCGCAGTCTACAGCTTCATTAGCCAGGTGGTCGGCTTTAACATTTCCCGTGATATTACTATGGCCAGGTATCCAAGCGAAAGAAATTTGAAGACCGAATTCTATGCATTTGTACAAAAGGCTTCTAATGAACAGAACTATAGGAAATATTGGTTTACATTTAAAAGGATTTCTTTTAATGGCTTGCAATGCACTTAAAGCGTCAGTAAATATTACTGTTTTTCCCAATTTCATGATGTGAATATATTCTAGGGCTTTGAACAGACCATAACATTCGCCAGTAAAGACTGATGACTCAGGAGGAAGTTTAATTTTTTGCACTATATTGTATTGTGAGTGAAAAACTCCAACTCCAACATTTCCTAAAGAAGAGTGTTTAGAGGCGTCTGTATAAATATGATGCCAATTCTCCCAATGCAAGTCTTTGGAAAAGTTAAACAGCTCCTTTACAAAATCATCGTGTTTATTAATACCTAAATTCAAGATAACATCCGGAGTGAGCACCAATGATTGATAAGAATGATTAAAGAGTGGATATGTAAGTGACTGGTAAATTGGAGCTTGCAAAGCTATAAATTTTTTATAGCTTACAACAAGACAAGGAAGAGATTTGTGAGACCAATAATTAGAAGAATTGGTTTCATCTAAAAGAGACTGAAGTTTTGCACGTAAAGGGTGGTTGGAAAATTGTAACGAACGGAATAGAAATTTGTCGGAAAGATACTGACGTCTAAGAGAAAGAGGAGGATCTACAGTTTCAACCTGTAGGGCATTTATTGGGCTTGATTTCATAGCTCCCGTCACTATTCGTAATGCTTTGGACTGGATACTATCCAATTTCTTTAATGCGGCCTTATTACAAGGTTCTAATAAAAATGTTCCATAATCAAGCACACTTCTAACTATTGCATTATAGACTAATTTTAATGAAAAGGGATGGGCACCCCACCAAACCCCTGATAAACATCTTAATATATTCAATCTTTGTTCACACCTTGCCGCTATATACTCACAGTGTGGAATCCCAGATAGTTTACTATCCAAAATCACACCTAAAAATTTTACCGAAGATTTTACAGGAATGGAAGCATCATCATAATATACAGAAAAAGGAGGAGGAAAGCGCATTCTAGAAAAAAGCACAACTGTACTTTTGGAAGTAGATAGCTCAAGACCATTGCTATCCATCCAATTTTTTAAAAGGCCAAGGGCCGATGTCATTGTATTGCAAGCCGCTGCAATAGAGCTATGAGGGCAATACAAAAGAAGATCATCAGCGTATTGAAGCACTTTTACTTGATTGTTCAAAGAGGATTCAAGATCATGAGTGTAGATGTCATATAATAAAGGACTAAGAACTGATCCTTGAGGGAGGCCTTTCCACACGAGCCTAGATTCACACCTAGAATCCTCAAGTGTAAGATTTATACACCTCTCAGATAAAATATTTAAAATGAAGTTTGTGAGTAAAATAGGAACATCTAGCTGCTGCAGTTTATATTTTAATGTTGATATTTCCACATTATCATAAGCCGAATTTATATCTAGAAAAGCAGAAACTACAGAATGATTCGAAGAGAATGCTAACCTTATGTCAGTGACAAAGATACTCAAACTATCTAAAGTACTTTTACCTCGCCTAAAACCAAATTGACTGTCGCTAAGTAGTTTCCTGTTTTCTAAATGCCATTCTAATCTATTTTTAACCAGATGTTCTGTGATTTTTAACATTACTGAAGACAAAGCTATGGGTCGATAGGATGTACTGCTAGATGGATTTTTGTTAGGTTTGAGTATCGGTAGAATGTCTTGGGATTTCCAGGAATTGGGAATATTTCCAGTTAACATAATTTTATTTATTAGTTCCAAGAAGTACAAAAGAGATAGATCACTCATGTTAGACAAAAATGAATAGGGAATTCCATCCGAACCTGGTGCAGAGTCCTTCATATGACATACAACACCTTTAAGCTCTTCGAGGGTAAATGGATTATTTAATTCACAAAGAGAATCCCCCATTGAACGGGGAATGGAATAGGTAGTAGAATTTTCAGGGACATATGCGGGAGTCAATTTATTCAAAAATTTATCCACTAACTGAGATGGAAGAAATGCGCTCGATGATTCTGTGAATGCTGATCTAAACCTTCTGATATTGCGCCAGACGACAGATGGTTGAACATCTGGAGAGATAGAGAAGCAAAATGACCTCCAACTTTCAAATTTCTTTTTTTTAAATAGTTTTTTAGTTTCTGAAATTATTACGCTCAAAATGTTGAAATTTTCTTCGGTAGAATTTTTAAGGTAATTTAGTTCACACTGCTTCCTTTTTGATATTGCATCTGTGCAATCTTTGTCCCACCATGGTGGAGAAGGAATTTTATTTTGTAACGATTTCATTGGAAAGAGTTTATCGGCTGTTTTTATCATGGCTTTGGATAAAGCATCGGCACAGGAGTGTTCATTACCATATTTAATTTCGGGAAGAACAGAAACTATTTCATCTAAGTGTTCCCTAAAAGTATGCCAGTTAGCGTCCGCCAGTTTGTACTTCAACCGCGGAGGGCGATTGAAATAAGGTTTTTGACTGTAAGGAAATGATAAGACAACAGGGAAATGATCGCTACCATAAGAGGAACGCATAACTTCCCAACTCAAACGCGAAGCTAATTTATCCGTGCATAATGACAGGTCAGGAGCACTAACACCTTCATTTGGAGAAGTGCGTCTAGTTGGGGACCCAGTGTTTAATATACAAAGATTGAGGTTATCTACAATATCTATTAAAGTGCTACCATAGTTATTTGTTGATGAACTACCCCAGACTTCATGCTGGGAATTAAAATCTCCTAAAACTATAAATGGCTTAGGAAGAATAGAAAAAATATTTACAATTTCATTAAAAATTACAGCAGATGGACGGGGAATATATACAGAAACAAAACAAATATTATCTACAACTGCTGCAATAACAGAAAAGTCATTATTATGAGGTGGGATTGAGAAAAGTGAAAATGAATGTTGATGTTTGATGAGTAAAGCGACACCGCCATACCCATCAGTGCGGTCTTCTCTAAGACAAGCATAACCAGGGATCTTGAACAAAGACCCTGGTTTAAGCCATGTCTCTTGAAGAGCAAAAACAAAAGGTTTATATTTATTTACAAGATATATTATATCAGATTTTTTACTAATTGCGCTTCGGCAATTCCATTGGAATACCTTGGCTTTGTTGTCCATTATTTATGTTTGATTCATTAACTGCATTCAAAACAGTGGCAGCGATGGACGGTGAAAGATGATGAGTTTGAGTTAGTGATTTTATTAAAGCAATGATTAATTCACTTACAGATACAGCAGACAAGTCATCTCTAGGGATGAGAGCACAGCCATCTTTTGGTTGAGGCATGCCCCTGACAAGGTCCTGATGGAATTGCTGATCATAACCTTTAGAAAAGTGAGGTGGGGAGTGAGGTTTAATAAAGACTGTTTTTTTATATGATGTCGTTTTATTTTGTTTTGAAGGAGAGTAATCGTGAGGAACAGAAGCATTTATATGGTTTGAAATTGAGGGTGAGGATAGTAAGGCATCAGCATATGACATTTTTGAAATTGTGGGATGTAGCTTTGAAGCTTCAGCATATGAGATGCAAGATTTGGCCATTGATTCCTTAATATTCTTTTGCCTCTCATACTCTAAACATTTTTTACTTGTAGCCTCATGAAATCCTTTGCATAGACAACATGATAAATTGTCCTCTGAGACAGTGCACCCATACCCAGAGTGACCTTGTCCACACCTAAAACACCTAGGTTTAGACCTACACTGATTTTTCATGTGGCCATATCTGCAACAATTAAAGCACTGGATTGTTGGGTAAATATAAAGGTCCACAGAAAGTGCTGTATAGCACATATACACCCGCTTAGGTAGAATTTGCCCATCAAAAGTCAAAATTACAGTTTCAGTATTTTTAAAGTGAGGCTTATCCTCCACTAAAATTTTCCTTTTTATTCTTCTCAACTTCAATATCCTCCCACAACCAATTGGGACGGAGATGTTGTCCAAAATTTCATCATCCGTCCACTCCACGGGTACGCCTCTGACGACACCCATACGAGTGACGGAAAATGATGGAATAAAAGCTTTGTACTTTTCTTTTTCCAAAAACTTACTAGTAATAAAAGAGTTGGCATCTTGATAATTACAGAAAGATATTACAAGTCTGTTACGGCCTATTTTCTTAAGACTACCATTAACAATATTATTAAAAGAATTCCTTTTTAAAAATCTCCCAAATGAAATCGGATTTAGATATGTATTTTCATTGGAAGCGGTTTGCTCTCTTTGAATATGGACTAAAAACGGAGCCGCATCCGAGGGATTATATGAAACTCTAGAAACTGGTTGATGCGGTGACCCATTCACCCCATCAACTCCAGCCCCCAATGGAGAAGTAAGTGGAAGATCCTTGTTTTCAGTCTCCATTTCCACCTCGCCACAATAACAATCATTATGGCGTTTCCCGCCACTTTTACGCCTTTTTTTGTTGCAATGTTTGCAAATTGTGGGCCGAGCAGAAACCCTTTTACGTTTAGAATTATTTGCTAAACTTATTGAACCATCAGTATCAACACTAGTATCATTATTTGAGATAGTAATATAATGACCAATCTCTGAAGGTGGTGTTCCTCCGGGGTCGTCCGGAGGATCCATGGCTAAAAACTATAAATACAAATAAAAACACTTACCAAATATAATAACAACACTAAAACTAACTAAAGTACTAAATTATAAGATAAAATATGTACAAAAACTTAATCCAATCCAATATTATAAATTAAATAAAAAAACAGTCGAAAAAACCACGTCCGCCAAATTTGAGGTTTCCCGCGCTTTTCATCAAATCTATTTTATTCAGCCGATTTAAATTTTCAGCCAGTATCGTTTTGATCTAATGCATACATTTTATATTAAACTTAATAAGACTAGACCAACCACAGAGGTTTAATGTCTCCCACATTAAACCTCTGTGGTATATTTATATCTAAATAAAAAATTAAAAACTGTGCAACAATGAGATTTCATATAATATTTCTGCACTGTTTTAGTTCTAAGCAAAAATACGTCATTTGTGATCGGTTTTGTAGTAATTAATGAAAACATTACTACGTAGTTGAAAGAAAACGTTTTTATTATGCAATACACTATTAAGATAGATACAACTATAAAAAATAAGATTGAATTAAAGACAGTATCATTGTGTGCCTCAAGACAGCGCCAACTAGGTACAAATCAGCAAAATGTTCTGAAAACAATTACCTAGCGCCTGATGCTAGTTTTCAACTGAACCTTGAGTGAAGATACGGACGCAAATTAGCAAAAAGAAATGTTTCACAATTGACCCAGAAGTCGATACGAACAAACTGTATGCCGATCGATTGTTTAGAACAAGCGAAATAACCCTACCCAAGTCACATATTCCAAATCCATGGGGTATCGGTCGACAAAGTATGCATGAGAAATCATTACATGCTAAGGATTTTCTTTACTCTTGTACCAAAATCAAAGGTGTGCTTGACCGTTCTATTCATTTTAATTGTTATAAATTATTTTGAACTACTAGGCACCTAAAAAAAATATTTACCGAAAGGCCGGGCGGGAGACGCGGCCGCCGGTGAACACGGATTAATCTTTTAGTTTTAAAAGGATAAAATTTCCTGTGAAGGTATCGTTTGCAGTCACAATAAATAAAAATAAAATATGCCGTTTATTTTGATAAATACATTTGTTCTTAAAATTACAAACCCACCAAACTGCGAGGCAGTTTATCGGCGGGATAAGCACAGGGACAGACATTTAAGTATGTAATATATCCTCGTCGTGTCTAGGCTTTGAATTGTTTTGAGAAGGCCTCTGGCTATAAAAAAAAAAGAAAAATTAAAAACTTTTTTACCAAAAAACTAAACCGACTTCCAAAACGAAACAAAAACTAAGTTTCTTTTCGGAAGTCGGTGTCTTTGGTATCAATTTTTTTTTAGTTTTTGATACCGACTTTCGTAAAGAAAGTTATATTTCGCTTTGTAGTATTTTGTTTTGGAAGTCGGTTTAGTTTTTTGGTAAAAAAGTTTTTTTTTTATAGCCAGAGGCCTTCTCAAAACAATTCAAAGCCTAGACACGACGAGGATATATTTTTCTATTACGAAGTTCCGGTGCCTACCTTCGGGCTTCATCACCAGAGCAGTTCAATGGTACCATTTTCATTAGAACCATTTAATAAGTCTTTACCTTTGAAATTGCCGTTCTGCAGTACTGACCATTACCAATCAAAACAAACATTTTTTGTTTGGCTAAGAATTCTAAATTCAACTTAATTTTATTTTAAAAACATGGATTTCTTTTTTCAAAATTATCATTTGTATCTTTGCATCTCGGTAGAGAGTACTATATTCCTTGCTTCGCATTTGAATATTTTAGGAGTTCCCTCGATTTCTCCAGGTTCCTGTCATCAGATCATGACCTGACGACAATGGGACCACATGGGGAGTATTCGAATAAATGAAGAATTTTCCAAATCGGTCTAGGCTTCTTTGGGTAATCGGGGAACATACATAAATAAAGAAACGAACCTTGTTTTTTTGGTGGTCCGTTAATAATATGGATTGAGAGACAGAGCGGAAGGTCAAATAAAGAAAAAATGGGTGGATTGATTGTGTGAGTAATTATTTAAATGAAAAGGTAGCCAGTGATAGCGTGACGGTTGACAGAACTGAATAGAAGAAGAAAAGGTGATGCACCGACCCCAAGGAACAAGACAAGGACAGGAAGATAATGGTGTCTGCCTTTGGGCGTTCAAGCACTACACGTGCGTGTCCGTGATTTGAGTTCCGAGTTCAAAATGTTCTGAATTATGATAGATTACGACGGATAGAGTTCGGATGAAGTGCGTGATCTTCCCTACAAGAAATACTACGTCTGCTTCGAAACTTAAAGAACAATGGCAGGTGCCCATACATTGTTTTAGCTGATATTAAATTCCTACGTCATTATATTAAAAATATCTGGTTTAACTCAGGGTGATGTTTTGAATTAGTTTCTGCAAGAATTTTTGCTCGAAAATGTAGAGAATAAAAGATATTCAGTCATAAACTTTTGTAGGTTATGTCTGGGTAAATTTTAATAATGTATTTAGTAGGTAATATTATTCAATTTCGTGGCAGAAAAAGGGCAATATCGCTTTAGTTTTTTCTTTACGTAGTTATTTCAGCATGAATGTATAATATACTCTTTGGAAAGAGTATATTATACATTCATATATTATACAATATTTAAACTAAGCGACTTTGACGTATATCAAAAGGTCGTCGTCAACAACCAAGCTATATTTCTTTTAGATTTGGATCCTTTGGCAATCATTAATTGAAAGTAATTAATTTATTTCTTCTACACTACAATATTCTTACCTACCTGCAAGGAACATCTACACTTAGACATAAACTGTATTATTAACTAATTTACTGCAATAAATACAATAATGATATTATTATTTAATATAGTTACTACTTGTCACTTAGCAGATAAAATATATAATGGCAACACTAAGCTAAAGAAATTAACTAAAAAGTCAAATAACTTTTTATTTATTAGGATTTTTCTTATCCGTTTTGAACCAGCCCAATTATACTTAAAAAACGTAGACAATTAATAGAATTTCTTTCGTATATAGCTTCACTTTCAGACTTCATCACTTTCAGACGCTCAAATTTAAGTCAGCTACGATATCGCCATTGTTGTTTCACGGCCACGGTTCGAATGTAGTGCCCAACCTCCCTAATGGTCGCAAATGTGAATCCTGAGCTAGTTATCCTGAATAATACTGGGTCAGGCAAGGGTTTTAATTAAGAATCCGTACTTGTATTCGACAAGCTAAGAGGTAGAAGGAGTCCTGAGTTCGAATCTTAGGTAATTTATAAATAAGCTGTTGAAAAGTAAACAGCTTTCGACGTATATGAGGCTTAAAAATCACAATTATCTATGTCACATCAATCATGAAAACAAACAGTTCAAGGGGATTTTCCGCGTTAAGGTTATACTAGTCGATCATTCTTCCATTAAAACGTAGTCTGGTGATTATTCCACTGTTTGACGATGTACGTTTAAAATATAAAATGATATCAATTTGTATCACTATTATCTAGCTCTGTATGGAAAAAAAAGTAAAAAAATATATATTGTAAGTCACAACACAACACACAACACAAAACAAAACACAACACAACACTAATTTTAACGCATCTTTGGGGGGAAATAAATACCATAAGAAGAAGGAAAATTGCAAAACCGCCTCCATACAGGGATAGAATAATAGTTAAACAAAGCAAATAATTTTATTATGAAAATATACATTTAGTCATTTTTTCATGATATGTAGACTCCCAAAGGTCTATTTATAAAATGTCGCGCGCTCGTTTTCGTCCTAAATCATCATCCATTTCGCTACAAACTTGCAAAAATGCTAATTCGTACGCGAATTAGCTTCTTACTGCTGATCACAGCATCTATCTATTTCGCACGTGTTGTCGGATGAGATAGCATGCATTTTAACCTCGCGCACAAAATAGTTCGTACCGTCGACTAGGGCAACCTTAAGCTGTGAACATAACATAATATGCTTTATTGCAATGGGCATCATACTAACACGAGTGATTCTATTTATAGTGTTTATGGAGATAGGCTTGTCCTAATGATAGGGTATGCACTAATAAATTGCAAATAAGTTGAAAACAAATAGATGCACTAATAAACTATACACATCTGCTTAACCTGCCGATAAATATAGTCGTGATGTTACGAGTCCAAACAAACAACAACTGACATGGTCACTCCCAATTTCCCCACAATTTAAATGACCTAACTCCTTCATTATACTACAAAAACGCTCCAACTTCAAACGGACATAAGTCACGTTAAAAATCTCAACGAAAACCGACCATGCATTGTTCTGAGATAACCTATTTAAATCATCACAAAAAATATGTATACAATAAGATAACCCGTGCATGACCCAAGTATCATCAGTAGTGTGCCAACCGTAAACGGGGGAAGACGCGCGCTCCGTCCGTAATCGGAATAGAACTATGTACTAACTTCTATAACAAAAACCAAATCCGCGAAAATGGATCACCAAAACAAATTGGAAGACAAATTTGCCCCTTCAGCTCCTATGCTACCGGTTGACGGTGAAGAAGAAAAGACGAAAGAAAAAATTGTTGTAATAACCCCTCATAATGGGGTCGGTAAAATTTTAATTCGTGAGGACACTATTTTGGCGAACTTGCATGGCTGTGCCGGGTGTGGTAGAGCCCAGTTTACGTGTGGAGGGGTAAAAAAACAGTGGTCGGTGCTATGTTGGGGTAAACAGCCGGAGAAAAAGTATTATTGTTGTGAGTATTAACACTTTTTTACCCCTTTGCTTTGTGTTACCCCGTTGTGGGTTTGTAGAAGTTAGATAGGGTGTCAATCCGTGAAAGATACGGCTGCATTCAGTTAGATTGAAGACCGACTTGTAGAGTCGAGTGAGCGACCGCTTGCCCCATGAGAGACTGGTGTTCAGATGCCAAGGTGTATCTTGTTATCTGGGTGGTCGAGGTCAGAAAGACAGTCGCTCTAAGTAAAATACTTATACTCAGCTGCATCTCGCTTGACTGGAAGCTGACCCTAACATAGCAGGGAAAAGACATGGCAAATTGATAGAACCCTCTCTTGTTTTATCCAGTAACCATTCTGTAGCGTCAGATAGGCCTAAGGCTTGGCAGTCGATGCATTTTCATGACCGTTAAGACGATGACTAAAACCAACGACCTTTAGGGAACAAAACGCGCACTCGTTTCACACCCGCGCCACCCAAAATTCAACAGTTTTTTGTACTTGTCTTATTATTCTATAACTAAAAAAAAGCCTCAGATCAAAATGTAGATAATTAAATTGTCTTTGAGATGGTGTCGATTACATTAAAATAGCGGCCGGCGGCTTTGGTACGATTGTCGTGTTTTTGTCCGTTTTAGACATAACTTTACAAATTATTTACAACACGTTATACGAATAAAACTCAAAATTTTCTTAGATGAAATTATTAAAAAATGGTCTAATGTAACATATATTTTTTCAAAAAATTACGACTAGCCGTTTAGACGTGATTCTTATTTTAAAATCAGCTACTCAAGGGAATCGGCGCCTTAACTAAGCTATTAGTGATGTGTGGAAGGAGAAAACTTAAATTGTGATAAAGGCAAAAAATTAAAAATGATGCCTTGATAGAAATATTCTTTTGTTTCCACATGATCTACTACAACAAAACAAATAATAACCAGTTAGCCAGGGTGTTGTTAAAAATCGTCAACCCACATTGACGGGATGCTGGCAGAGATTTCATTAAAAATAAGCATCCACTCTGTACTGTACCTATTTTTAAACGTCTTCAAAAAAGAGGTGGTTCTCAATTCGATTGCTTTTTTATGTTTGTCACCTCACTTTTTACTATGCGAACCGATGTTGATGATCGTTTTTTTTTATTATTTTTTTATACTCTATAGACTCGCGCTTAAACACTATCTCACCTGATGGTAAGCGATACAAATTAATTGACCATGAAATGTTAATCGTTTTTAAATATATATTTCAAAGCTAGTGCTTCTCATGTCGTCCCATTTATACAAGATCTGATGAGAGAACTTTTCATTAAATTACGGCAAATCTCTCGGGATTGTTGCAATCGCATATCTGTTTATTGTTTATACCATTTCACAAATTCAAATTCAAATTAAATTTATTGCATCCATAATGTGCATGCAGGTGGTAAATATAAGTTACAGAAACAATTATGGACCCTGTCGGGCACAGCAACATTCTAGATACAGTCAGTGTCTAGGAGAGAGGAATAGCGTTCAATATTTGCCTTATCTGTTAACATTTTAGTTATCTACTCCCTTTCTATCTGTTTTTATTTGATTTAATGCACTAATACGTATTCCTTTTTATTCGCATGTCAAATTATTTTTTTTTCTTAAATGTTAATTATTCGTTTAAGATAGCAATAACAATGATTACGTCGGAATGCTCTAAAGGGGTATGCAAATGTGTACAGTTTACCCCCCGGGGTGTAGGTACCGACTTACACTCTAATTTCTCCGGTTGTGTTTAAGTTTCATGTTATTCGGGTAATCTATTCTGGCACAACTGTGGGCGTTATAGATAAGTAACGCAATACCAAGTGAAAATAAAAACTTTTTACAAAAAAATACAACCGACTACCAAACAAAAACAAAAACAGTACAAACAAAGCGAAATATAACTTCAATTTCGGAATTCGGTGCTAAACAAAAAACGTCGAATCAAAAACAAGAACACCGACTTCCGAAATTGAAGTTATTTTTCATTTTGTAGTTAGTGTTTTTATTTGGAATTCGGTTGTATTTTTCTGTTACTTCTTCTGGTCCGAATAAAATCCGTTCAGTAGTTGCATCCATTCCCATCCACCCTCTCAAACTTTCACGTAAATAATATTAGTAGCATATAATAGGCAGAAATAGGGATAAATGATTTGTTTAAGTAATATGTCAATATTATACTTGAATGCATAATTAGACGTATTGTGTGTTTACTTAATAATTTATAGATAAATAATGTTTTCTGTGAATTAAATTAGATGCTTCAGTTAGTGATAACAGTCCAATGCTTAGTCTCGTGACCAAATAACGGCCGCACGGGTCGGTCTTCTAGGTTAAGCAACGCGTGCTGAGGTCGGTCCTTGGATGGGTGACCATCTTAATATACCGAGATTCTTTCGTGCTTCGGAAAGCACTTTAAGCCATTGGTACCAGTTGTCATTTGAGGATCTATAACAGTCGCTACGGGTAATCAGAAGCCAGGAAATCTCACTCCAGTCTCACCGAAGTGTATCATGTTACCCAGTTGCTGGGTTGTGGAGATACGCAGCCTATATATTCTCATAAGGCGATATATACGCCCCAATGTTAACGCACATCACCTGTTCTATTTTGTGACGTGATAATGTGACATAGTATATATCTTTTTTATTCAGTTCTTGGCATATCTTTTACATTGGTCCAATATTGGAGGAGGAAATAGGCGAGAGCCAAACCTCGAATTATGACTTTTTACTTAGAATATTCAGTCGGATGTCTGCGACCGCATTTCCTCATAAATGTTTAGGTATTGCCAAAAATTATTGGACGCTTTCATTGGTGAAGATACTCTTTTCGAAATAGTTCAATAATTTTTGGAAATACTTAATCATTTAAAGGGAATTTACAATACTCTTGGTGCTGCCGAATTCATTTACACAATTAAGCTGCTAGTAGGCAGACAATCTATGTGAAATATTGGTACTCAGCTGCTTGAGATTGGAATGGAAGAAGACTTCAACATAGAAAAGATTAGGTAGATTAATTTCTTGTGCTTCACTTAGGAACGAAGTGTTGTGAGTTCAAATGCCGTTTTTAGAACTAAATTTATACCATATGATGCGCCATCGGTAGGTACATGGTGGACATCCCACTCATACGCACAAAGCGTTGCGCTAATATTTTCATTGTGCGCATAGCTAATCAGAAATCATTTATTTTGCAGTGAATGTGGGTACAAAATAAGATGTAAGCATTATAAAAACAGTTCCAACACACATTATCTTACAGCATGCAAAAGTAAAACATAGATATTTAAAACTACTCAATGATACAACAGAATAAACAATGAAAAAAAATAGAAAAGGTTTGTGGATCTACAACCTTCCTTAAGAGCAAAGGAGTAGAATTCCCTGCCGAAGCCTTTGTTTCCTGTTAGCTACAACCTTGGGGTCTTTAAGTTAAGAGTGAATAGGTTAGTTTAAGGCAAGTGTGCGTTACCGTAGACCAAATCATCGCTTACCATCAGGCGAGATAATGGTCAAACGCGATCCTATCGTCAAATAGATAAAAATGTGAAACTGCTGTATTTGAAATAATAATTAGTTTAATGTCCAATTTAAGAGAAGTTGAATGACTTGTCTCTATATGTTTTTATTAAAAGCACTAAGAATTCGTTCCTCCAGAAAAGACGCACATTAACAAAAATGAAATACCAATCATATGCAACTAACATAAAAATAATAGAAACTAGCAGTCTAGTTATCCTCCTGCCAAATTTCATCAAAACAGGTCCAGCAATGTGCACCAAACACCAAACAGAGACTCGTTAGCATTTATTAATATTTATTTTACGGTCATTCGTCATAAAAACTCTGTGGTGTTGACATAGGTTGACAGTTGATAAGTCAAACGAGGAAGTTTGATATAAGTTTGTTTAGCGTGGTTTGAACAAAATATAAGTGCGTACAAGTAAAAAGCCGGCCAAGTGCGAGTCAGACCCGCGCACGAAGGGTTCCGAACCATTATCGCAAAAAACGGCAAAAAAGCACGTTTGTTGTATGGGAGCTCCAATTAAATACTTATTTTATTCTGTTTTTAGTATTTGTTGTTATAGCGGCAACAGAAATACATCATCTGTGAAAATTTCATCTGTATAGCTATCACGGTTCATGAGATACAGCCTGGTGACAGACAGACGGACAGTGGAGTCTTAGTAATAGGGTCTCGTTTTTACCCTTTGGGTACGGAACTCTAAAACGATGGGGTATTAAATAGATGCTTGAATTCATAATCCATAGGTACTTCTATTCGCTACTATCCATACTAATATTATAAATGCGAAAGTAACTCAGTCTGTCTGTCTGTTACCTTTTTACGCTTAAACCGCTGAACCAATTTAGATCTGAAATTTGGTATGGAGGTAGTTTGATTTGTTTAAGGACATAGTTCTAAGCCAGTAGTGTTTTCCCTTGGGACGATCTAACACTTTTTACACGGGCAAAGCCGCGGGTAGAAGCTTGTTCAAAATAAATTCAATATATCGCCATCAATCAAATCGAAGTATTGACATTAGCGTTGTTTATTTTAAGTTGATTGAAAAAAGGCCCCAAAAAAATTATAGGTAGGTAGGAATTTGAACTTTGACATTAAGGGAACAGAGTTGGTTGTTGATGATTGACGTTAACGCCCAATCTGATACGAAAATTAATGTAAGAAATCTTCCGGCACGAGATAATTGCAGCTATGATTGGTAAAATTATTTATTATTTGTTTAATTCATTAATTATTATAACACCTTTACAGAAACATCCAAAGCGATGTTATAACATACATATAAAACATTAAAATACAATACATCAATTGTTACAATAAGACATTCCAATGCATTATTCATTATTTAAATGGTCAGACCTTTTTCAATTAGATTTTGCGTTACTTTGACGAATCTCGGCAAGTTTTGGCAAAATATATCTTCCGATAACGTTACAGCTGTAGCCAATCACAACGTCAGAGTGAGCGTTTTTTTTTTTTTTTTTCATTTGTATCGCGCTTGACCACTATCTCACCTGATGGTAAGCGATGATGTGGTCGACGGTGAACCTATTCACTCTTGACTTAAAGACCCCAAGTTTGTAGCTAACGGGAAACACAGACTCCGGCAGGGAATTTGGGCGTTTGTTTTGTGACGCGTTGCGTTTCAGATTCCGAGCTCCGGGTGTAATTAGTTACTAGGGTTAACAAATCGGTTACTAGCAATCTGCTTATTATTTACTTTGGGTAACTCAATGCATGCCTGGTTGAGGCTGCGGGAACCCGCTGCATGAGAGACACACGGGACCGGTCAATATGGCGACACTTGTGGGAGGCCTATCTATACCAACATTATAAGGAGGAAAGATTTTTTTGTTTGTTTGTTTGTACCGAACAGGCTCCGAAACTACTGGACCGATTTTAAAATTCTTTCACCTATGGAAAGCTACATTATTCCCGAATAACATAGGCTATAAATTATTTTAAAAAAAATAGGGGTCCTTATGAAAATTGAAATAATTGAACCCAAAGTAACAAACATTTTTTCCCTATAAAATTTATTATTTGGTAGTGGCAAGGTTGTGGGTAGGTAGGTGGGAAGGTAGGTAGGGTAGATAAGTAGGGTAGATAGGTAAGTGATACGTAGGAAGGTAGCCAGTAGACGGGAGCGAAGCCGCGGAGGTCAGCTAGTAATAAATAAATAATAATTTTATTTTCTCATCACGAATGTTGCAGGAAGGTACAAAAAATGCTTAAATTAATACAAAAAAAAATTAAAGCATTTTTTAGAGACTGCTGCTCGAAGAAGGTATTGAAAACCTGTGTTACGGGTAGGGTTGCCACCTTTTTTTGAAGAAAAATAGTTTTTTTTTAAGTAATAAAAATATAGTACTTTTGGGAAATTTAGGGAAAAATAAAGCACACATTTATTTCTCATATTTTTTATTATTTGTTATTTAATCAAATAAAATAAAATTAAGTATTATTCAATTTCCATGCGTATTTACTATTACTTTTTGCCTTGGCCAGCAAAGTTCTATTATTTTTTAAATAATCATAGCAATCCGAACAATTAAGCATATTAAAATAAATTGACAGTTAATTTTTATTAAATTAATAGATTTCTTTCTTCTCGCCATTTTACGTCCATGGCAGAAAAAATTCTTTCTGTAAACCCCATTGATGAACAGTAAATTAGACTCTCTCTCTTCCATCCATTTTTCTTCTTCTTTTTCATTTTTTTTCATGTTTATGTTGTGTGCTCTGGCTTGTGTCAAATAAATGTGATTTTTTTCTTTTCTTTCATGCGCCCAGAAAAAATAATCCAATAACCCAACCAAATTTACCGATCTTGTTCTTTCCTAACCTAATCACACATCTTAAAAATGTTCACAACAAACGTTCGAACCAATTAAATAAAAGCTGACCAATCCCACTACGGGCAATCGAAAAAAAAAACTCACTTTGCTCTATATTTGCTATTAACACCTTCTTTGCACCATTGAAAGTCGGACTCCCATTCGCTTCTAGAAATATTTTTGCAAACGTTTTTCATTCTTTTACTTTTTCTTGGGAAGCGTAAGTGTAACTGAATCATTGTCATTTTCCATGTTGGTACAAAATAAACTATTCTACTAAAACTATTATAGAAAGGGAAATAATTAACCGGGTGAAAAATATACTGAATGGGCGACTATTATACTAAGTAAGCAACTATTTATCCGGTTTGAGGAATACCTTTTAGGAGGTTTTTGTGAGCTGCAGTAATAATATTGTGACATACTATAATTGTATTTGGGGTTCTATTTTTTCTATATTAGCATATTATTCTTCATCGTAAATGAAGGCGACATCGCTGTGCAGCGCCGGAATCGGGTATAATTGTGTTTTCAACGAATTGGTACAAGAGCAAGCGGAGCGAGTTCGGGAGCTTAGGGCACCCCGACACGGACAGGTTAGGTTCGAACGAGATGACGGGAGCTGAAGTGAGCGAGCAAAGCGAGCAATTCAGCTCCCGTCATCTCGTTCGTGTTAGGTTACTTTAGACCCTGCGGACGGAAATAGAAGCCCCGCTCAGCGGGGCTCTGTCGACTATGTTGCCAAAGTACTAATCAAGTCGCTGTTTTAAACATTTGTATTCGCCCACTGTTTGTCGCCCACTTAGTATTTCAGTAAGCCATATTCAGTATTTTTTACATCTTTAACTTGAATTTATTGTCGCTCGTTTAAATACTACCCTTATAGAAAAATCAAGCAGCGTTTATCGACAAATTAATAACGACGGGAAGTTGACGTTTAATTGCTATGACAAGTGACAAGTTGATACCTGACAACTAGTGGATGCAACTTACAGTTATTATAAAAAAGCGCAACATTTGATTTAGCAATGAAAATATAGTACATATCGTACTATATTTTTTTTCTATATTATGTAGTATAATTGGCTAAAATATAGTAAGGACCTACCTTACTATATTTACTATATATTATAGTACGGGTGGCAACCCTATTTACGGGTCACCAGGCTCCTCAATTAATACAGTTAGACTTTGTATGTATTAAATCAAGTATGAACTAGGTGTGTAATAATGATGAAGTTTACAATGCATAATTTATGACATAAAAAGAAATGCTGATTCTAGAATGGATATAATATGAGATATATATGTATGTGTACAGACGTATGTGAGTGAGTGTATGTAAGTAGGTGTATGTGGGTGTAAGAATATGTGTGTTAAATGCCTATGTCCAGCAGTGGACGTCATTCGTCTAAACTGATGATGATGTTGATAACCTAACCCCAACATTAGTAACCTAACCTTTCGGGGAAAACAAACTTGATGTTTTGTTATTCAGACCCCAAATTGTATTTTTTATCAGTTATAAGAAATGTAAATAACACGACACATTTGCGTGGTGTGTCGATCTGCTAAACAATAGAGTATTTGCTTGATAATACATTCAGAGAAATTAATAGTTTATCACTTTAGGATTGAATATCACTTGCAGGCCATAAGACGGCCAGGGGGACTAGACTGACCGAAATTGCAGACGTTCAGAGCATATACAAAAAAGTTATGCCCGAATAATCAACCCCCAATAACATGAAACATAACCGGTAAAATAATAGTTTACCAAGGTGAACTGTACACGTCTGCGAACCCCTTGAAAGCGTACTAGCGTGATGTTATGATAAGAAAAGTTGTAAACTAAACAGACATGCGATTGCAAAAATCAGTGGACAGTGCAAATTGCTCACAGAATGGATGGCCGATGGGCCTGAGAAGTTCTGGAATGGCGACCGCGAACCGGAAGACGATGCGTTGGAAGGCCTCCCACTAGCTGGACCGATGACCTGTTTTAGGTTGCGGGAAGGCGCTGGATGCGAGACGCACGGGACTGGCCAATGTAGCGACGCCTAGGGGTGGCCTATGTCCAACAGTGGACGTCTTTCGGCTGAAATAATGATGGTGATGAGGTCTGTTTATCTATATTTCAGTTGCTTCTATATACCTAGTTGTCAAGCTTAGTGCAGTTTCAAATTACTGAAAACAATATTGAAAAACTTGGTTACCAATTAAATTCCATGATTGTATTTACAAAGCGTAATAATAACGGTCAGTAAGATATACAAACAAAAGGAAGTATATAGGTCACTGTGGAAGTCGTTATATTGTAATAAGTGTGTTTATTTACGTATTGATCTCTAACCTCGAGGAAGCACGTGGCGAAATGATGTCAACGAACTCACAGTACATAACTCTTTTTCTATTCATTTCATTTATAATTTATATTTAAACATAGAAATAGATACAAATTGGACAGCTTATGTACAGAAACTAGCTTAACCCATAACTTGGTTTTCTTGGATTTGCAAATGAGGGTCATATCTAAATAAACAAGAAAAAAATATATACATACCGAATTACAAAATGAAAAATAACCTTCTTTTGATAAGACCGTGTCTTTGGTACCTATTTTTTTCGTTTTTGGCTCTTTTTTATATTTCTTTTTTTACTTTTGGTACTTACCTTATAAATAATCATGAAAATTATTAAGGACGGTACGCATTATTAATGATAACTCAAAAACTACTTACTCGTCAGATCTTGATCAAAATTTGCCTCCTTGGGTACTGCTACTTCAATAAAGTGCTAGCGACTGTTTTTGGCGGCCCATTAAACGAGTGTGCAAGTCACCCCCTGATTTTATTAAGTTGAAATATAAGTTTTTCTAGCAAAGACAATGAAGTGATCCTATTGGTGGATATTATCTTTGGTTGCAAAGAAACCTTTTAGTCATCCACATTCAAACTAATAGAAACGTTCCACACAAAAATTGCATCAAAGAAAATACCTCATTACTCCTAGTCAGTGCTTTCTACAAAATATATTATTCATATAAATATCTTTTTTTTTAAACATTTGATACTCATATCATGGCAGTGCTCAAAAATAACTAGTCCGCCATTTTGGGTCGTCCGCCATATTGGATTTAGAATGACGTCACTTAGCTAACCATGCATTGTCATCCGAACTAAACGTGTATGCAAAACTTCATATTAATCGATTGAGGATAACTGCTTTAAAATTCAGTTTGAACCGAACACACATTCATACATTGCAAGTCAAATAAAATATTGTAAAAACAATCAAGATATCATCAACATATGATTTCGTAGTAAAATAGGTTTCTAATTAACGTGTCATGTTCTGAAACTATGATACGCTTCAACACAAACAATTTAGCTGACACATCCTTATATGAGCGAACACAGCGCACAGCTAGTAAAATAAACTAAACTACAATAAACTAAACTACTATTGATCGCTACTGTTGATCATGCATGAGGTCCTGGGTCGATTCCCTGGTCAGGAAAAGTGTTACTGGGTTTTATCTCCTGGGATTCTTTAGCCTGGAGTTTGGATTTGTGTCTGATTAAGATTTTTTTTTTTTCAAAATATACGACCAACTTCCAAATAGTATTTTACTACAAAGTAAAAAAATAACTTCAATTTCGGAAGTCGGTGTTCCTGTTTCCGTTTTATTTATTTAGGAATAACAAACAGTTACACATTTAAAACTTATGACTAATACTATAAGAACATGATATAAATGCGCAACTTACACCGTTATCCACATCATATAAAGTAGAAAAGTATCAAAGTTTTGTCGTTTTTTGACACTGACTACCGAAATTGAAGTTATTTTTCACTTTGTAGTGTTTTTTTTTGGAAGTCGCTTGTATTTTTTGTAATAAACGTCTTTTTTTATTATTATTGTTTAACTTTTTTTTGTTTTCTTTTTTTTGTATACCTCTCGTGTCTCCTGTGCGGATCACCAATAAATAGGTATATTTTCTTTCTTTCTTTATTTTTCTTTCACATTCAAATAAATAGTTTTATTTGGAAGTCGGTGGTATTTTTTGTAAAAAAATATTTTATTATGTAGTCGAAGAAGGACAACTCAAAAACTACTCGTCACATCAAATTTAAATGGGACCACTGCCACACTTCGGTCTATGTCAGTAACCTTGGTTCCACATAAATATCCTCCTATTACATAGGCCTTAATTATGAACTGACGAAAAGTAGATGAACCAACTACACTCCTCAGCCTCCCTTCGTGGCATACAAGCGCGATGTAATGTCCATGAAATTAATCACTACGCTTGCTATAAGCGTATTTGCGATTTTATACCGTGCAATTCTTTGGAAAATCCTAACATAGAATAATATGCACACGGTAGTGTAAGCCAAGTTTCTTAATTAAAGTTGGTGAATAAAATGTGCCAAATCTCACTGTTGGGTATTCGGTGTACTCAACAGTGAGATTTGTTTTCAAGCATAACTTCTATTAAATCAACTACTACTTATTACTTAGCAACTTTTTTTTACTATTTCATAGCCTTTATTACTATATTGTAGCTGCCGGCGGCGCTCCGTCCGCGTGGTATTAGTACTACTCCCAAATTCTTTATAAATGCCTATGTGTTATACTGATGCATTATCTATATTTCGGTAAAGTTTCATTAAAATCCGTTCAGTAGTCTTTGCGTGAAAGAGTAACAAACATCCATCCATTCATCCATCACATCACATCCACATCCTCACAAATTTTCACGTTTATACTTAATAGTAATAAGATTGTTGTGTCCCTTGTTTGTCTTGTGTTGTGCCAAATAATTGAGTTTTGACATTCAACGTTCAATTTAATTTTTATTTTCTTTCAACTGAAGAACGTTTCGCATAACTATGGGCTTTGACTTAAGGGACCTCGAGAGAGAACTAATTATGAATATAGTTCGATTTCACTACTTTTATAAGCGAAGCCGTTAGAGAACTTGGCGTTCTTTACCATTTATATTTTTTGTGGTATTCACAATTACGTAGAGTTGTAGACTGTATAAACAATACCAACATGATCTCTTAAAATAATATTACACAACCTTGTCAAAATTGGTCCCCTAATTTCGGTATTTATCTTAAACACATAGATAAACGAAATTCTCATGGTCATACTTATTTTAAACAAGCTTCGGCCCGCGACTTCGCATGAATATTGATTTACCAAGAGAACATACTAACTGTATGAAAATCCTATGTCCTTCTCTAAGGTCCATCTCTATAACGAAATTCATCAAAAATGGTTCTGCGGTTTCTAGGGGTTAAATCAATACAAATTGACTGAGTTACTTTTAGGTTAGGTTAGGTTAAAACGGGCTGGTTTCTTTCTAGTATCTTTTCTAGTATTTTGCGTTTTGGTTTCTAGGAGTAAAATCGATACAAATTGACAGAGTTACTTTTGCATTCATAATCAACTAGCTGACCCCCGGGGCTTCGCTCCCGTCAATTCGCTACCTTCCTACCCTACCTACCATACCTACCCTACCCTACCTACCCTACCCGACCTACCCTACCCGACCTACCCTACCTACCCTGCCTACCCTACCTACCCTACCTACCTACCGTACCTACCCTACCTACCCTACCTACCCTACCTACCCTACCTACCCTACCTACCCTACCTACCCTACCTACCCTACCTACCCTACCTAGCCTACCTAGCCTACCTACCCTACCTACCCTACCTACCCTACCTACCCTACCTACCCTACCTACCCTACCTACCCTACCTACCCTACCTACCCTACCTACCCTACCTATCCTACCTACCCTACCTACCCTACCTACCCTACCTACCCTACCTACCCTACCTACCCTACCTACCCTACCTACCCTACCTACCCTACCTACCCTACCTACCCTACCTACCCTACCTACCCTACCTACCCTACCTACCCTACCCTACCTACCCAACCCTACATACCCTACTCTACCTAATCATGTAGTACATATTTTTTATGTATCATCAATAGTTTTCTCAGAGCACGCCAAAGAATGAATTTTATATGCAACATTTTGCTACTTTGGGTTACATTATTGCAATTTTCATAAAAATCTCTAATTTTTAAGTATTAATATGCTGTCAAGAACTTTTGTTTAGAACTGTTTAAGAGCAACAATCCTACGGTACATTATATTCGTGTATCTCAGCTCTCAGAGGGCAGATTTTTTTTTCCGACTTTCTTGATATTTCTCGTTATATTATGACCAAATTACAATAAATCATTATAAATTGTAGCCTATGTGTTATTCTGATGTATAACCTATATTAATGTGAAGTTTCATCCAAATCCGTTTGGTAGTTTTTGCGTGAAAGAATAACAAACATACATCCATCCATCCTCACAAACTTTCACATTCATAATATTAGTAGGATAAGTTTGGACTAACTTCTGCCCGTGGCTTTGCTTGCGTGAAAAGTCATTTTCCCAGTATTTCATGTCCTAATCCACAGCCTTATTGCGAAAGTGAATTCGTCAAGGCAAAGGTTTTGACCCTATGAAAGAGTATGGAGATGGAAGACACGATGTTGATTTCCGTCTATATGATTGGTTAATTGTCAATTTTCAAACAAAAAAAAAAATAATCAAATCGGTTCATCTGTTTAGGAGCTATGATGCTAAAGACACACAAGTACACACTTCAAACTTATAAAACTCCTCTTTTTCCGTCGGGTGTTAAAAACGATAGATATGTAACTACCATGTTTAACTTAAGGGCCTACATGCGCTTTAGTGCCGTAAAACGGTAACTTTCTAAAGCATACTCCTTAGTAACGGCTAGGTTAAAAGGTTTGAAAAAAAAAATATTTATTATTGTTTCATGTACATTATTTTTTAAACATGGTTTTTTCGTATAACAAATAGTTTTGATTTAAAAAAAATTAGCATCTCGATATTTTTCCAAAGCGACTTGGATGTTTAAAAATAATTTTACACAGGAAAATTATTGGCTGGAATTGCTTCATAACTGACATAGCATATGTAAATCAAATAATATTTTGAAAACAAAGCTGTTCAAAATGAGGTTCAATATTGATATTTTGGCATTGAGCGCGCGCACGGCCAGTACTGTGTTTCACATTGGGGCGTATATATCGCCTTAAGTAAGTTAGTTTTGTAAATATTTATAAAACTGGATATTAGGTATGTACACAGAATTTCAAGTCTCGGGGATTTTTATGACACATAATACATAAGTATATAGTCTTAGGCAGAAAAAAAGGCCTATGTATTATTTATGAATTGAGATTTTAAGGTCACCATGTCACTTGAACCATTAATTTTTTTGATAAATCTGTATGAGTTAATAATTTAATGGTTTATTCATAGGTACAGGTAAATATTTTTGTTGGTTTGAAAGTAGAGCGATTTAGACATGGGTCGATATTCGAGGTTAAGCAACGTTGGCCGAGGTCGGTTCGTGGATGGGTGACCATCTATTAAATACCTACCGAGACTCCTCCATGTCTCCGATGACCTTTGTAGATTTCGAAGAATGAATTTCGAAAGTCGTTAAGACTCATACGACTGCGAAGCCAGAAAATAAAACAAAAGTCTAGCCAAGGGGTACCTATTTTAGTACCCAGTTACAATTTCTGAGGCTATCAACCTTTATGTATTCCGAGGAAAAAAATCTCTAGAATGTGTCACACAATAAATACAAACATGTAAACATAAGCGATAAGACGAAACGGTAGCTGGCTTGTTTGAATTCCGGAAGGATTGCCTACGAATCAAAAGACACCCAGTATACCTCTATTTCAAGGTATTTACATCTAGTATTATATTTTACGGATATAACAACCGACAATTAATAAGAGTTACACGGGTAAGAAGATTTGAAAAACTTTGAATAAAAAGTAGGTTTTTGTTTAATTTGTTTATTAAACACACAGTTTTTTTTAGTAACGTTTTTTAATATTAGCTGTGGTAAAACTCATACTTGTTTCCACGATAAATCTTCTTATATTCATAACTAGCTTCGCTCGCAGTGAAGCCATTAATATATATTTTTTTTAATGCATAGTATCCTATGTTACTTCTAATACCTCCTAGAATATATGTATGTACAAAGTTTCATGATGATCGGTTCAGTAGTTTTTGCGTGAAAGCGTAACAAACAAACTTACATTCACGTTTATAATATTAGTATAGAAGTATAGATAGTATATAGTAAGGATGTCACTGTACATACTGGTATTGAGTACATGCTGAGATAAGAGCCTTTTTGGTCTCGCACTGGGATTTTTTATTATGATTTTTTTTTTGTTTTTGCTTATTTCTCGTGTCTCCGTGCGGGTCACAGATAAATATTTTTTCTTTCTATCTATACTAATCTATACCAATGTTATAAATTAGTAAGATTTTTTTGTTTGTTTGTACTGAATAGGCTCCGAAACTACTGGACCGATTTAAAAGATTCTTTCACCAATAGGAAGCTACATTATTTCTGAGTGACATAGACTATTTTAAAGCACGGGTCCACGGGAGTGAAGCCGCGGGGAACAGCTAGTCCATAATAATAATACAGAATGTAACAGAAAGATGAGATCATATTTTATAACCGACGACGTTCCAATTAAAAGGAGGTTCTATGCTCGACTTTATGTTTGTTTTTTGTTTGGGAGAGTTAGTTTCCAAATTGGTTCTCTATAAATTTGGTGAATATCTGATGAAGAACTTTAGAAATATACAACATAACTCTTCAATAAATAGTCTAATCGTCATAGTTATTATATTTAAATTTCTGTTTCATTTAAAATAATAATATAGTATTAATTATAATATTTATTCGTTTATTGTTTTAGAAAATATTTATGTATTTTATTAGTTAGATAGTAATATCCGATTTTAATAATTGTTCTTTTTTTTTGTACTCCTACCACTCTTGTGTCCTTTTTAACCCAAAGGTTGACTGGTAGAGAATGCCTTGCTGCATTAAGTCCGCCTATGTATCACCATTGTACATGAAGTTTAAATAAATAAATAAATAAAAAAATGACGGCTAATCTCTCGGGATTGCTTTTGGTTTAGATGATCACCCCTGTAAAAGGAAGTCAATTCTCAAAAATCATTTTCACATCCCATAGAAATTTTGGTCGGTCGACGATGAGTTTTTATGGGAGATCCATTTTCTTTTTGGGGTCTGCCTATGACTTCCTCGGAGAAAGTTGTTCATTTCATGGGTAGAAGCAATTTTTAAAATATGATTACACCATTCCGTTACACCCTTTATAAATTTAAAGTAACTCTGTCTGTCACATATTCATGCCTTAACGGCTAGACGGATTTGGATGAAACTTGGCGCACGGGTAGAACATGTCCTGAATTAGGACATAGCATTTTTATCCCGAGAGCATGTTTCTTTAATCATGTCAGTTGGATACTGACATGCAGGCGAAGCAACTGGCAAAAAATCCCAAAAAATGAACTAGAATTTTTGTTGAATAGTTTTACTGCAAAAATATTGTTTCTTCAGTGCACACCAAACATAAACATAATTTTATTTCACCAAAAAGCCTGTCTTACAAACATTCATAGTAGTTAAAAATTACAAAAAGCTTCAAACATTAGGTCATTTTTAGATACTCTGACTCCTAAACTAGGTGTATATCCTGTGACTTAGGAGTCAGCACAGACATACATCTAACTAGATAACGCAAGGCCCTCCATCTGTATGAAAACCAAGCGAGCCACTTTTTCACATACAATTAAAACAAATTTACTTACCAATGAAAGAAAACATTTCCTATCGCATCAATTTAACACCGCTCATGCATCAACGTACCTTAGAAAAGGGATTTATCAGTTGACGATACTTGCCTTACACAAGGTGTAATAAAAATAACCGACCTGAATAGGGGTCATTGTTCACTCATCATAATGAAGAAAATTTTCTATGGGACTAACCCTTAAATCACAAAAAAAGATGCAGCCGTTTTAAGTTTTATTTTAATATAATATAAAAAAGTATCAAAAAAAGGGTTAACAACCGCCCACTACCTATAAATTGTCAAATAAAATCAGATAGAATCGCTTCGTGTGATGTCTAAACTCTCAACATAAGACGACAGAAATAGAAAACAATTATTTTCAAAGCTCATACTTTAACTACGGGTTCAACGACCGCAAGATCCATCACTTCTGTGAAGCTAATTTAATTTAACATTGCACAATGCGAGTAATTATATAAAAAAAAAATTGATTATTTTTGGGTAGTATTTAAACGAGCGACAATAAATTCAAGTTAAAGATGTAAAAAATACTGAATATGGCTTACTGAAATACTAAGTGGGCGACAAACAGTGGGCGAATACAAATGTTTAAAACAGCGACTTGATTAGTACTCTGGCAACATAGTCGACGGAGCCCCGCTGCGCGGGGCTCCTATTTCCGTCCGCAGGGTCTAAAGTAACCTAACACGAACGAGAACTTTTTTTTTTTTATGAATATGCCCAATTTTTCGGCTATTGAATTGAATATTTTGAATTTTTTTGACTCTTATGATTATTTTTTTGGTTTTTTACATGAAAAATTTTTATGGTTTTTTTTTGGTTTTTCGATTTTTTTCAAAATATTCAATTCAATAGCCGAAAAATTGGGCATTTTCATAAAAAAATTAAAACTCGAAAATCTCGAAAACGGTTAAGTTTAGGATGGGGGGTTCCATAGTGAAATCATTCAGAAATGATGTGTACTACACGCCCTTAACGGATCTAGGTCGACTTTTCCTGTAACCCTGTAGGTATATTATACCTATTATTATTTTAACAACGTAATCGCAAGGCGGAAAAAATGTCGAATAGTTGCTTCCCTATACCTACTTTCATAAGGTATTTAGGTACCTATAATACAATATTTTTTTAATGTCCATTAAGCTATCTCGAAATCCGTATTTTCGACTAGTTATTGTATCAAAGTAATGGAGAGTAGGATAGTAATAAAAACATAACCTAACCCAGTAGGTATCATAATGTGCTTTCACAGTGTGCCCGTGAAAAATGTTGACGAGAAAGATTATTTGTAATGTTAATTTAGGTTTGATAAACTTCGAGTTTATTATTTACTCTGACATTAACGCTTAAAATGGAACATTATCAGATAATCAGTCTATAATGTCTCCCGTCCGCCTCCAGGCCGTACCTACGTCAGGCGCAGGCACAATGCGTTTGAAAGACGTTCTTGTTCTTGACTATTTGCTCTTGGTCATGCATGATTTCTCATGATGTTTCCCTTCTGCAGCAACCGCTCCAATCCAAGCCTGAACGTTTCAGACTTCAACAATAATTTCCTTTATTTCGTTACAAGCAAGGTACTCAAAGAGCTGTTAACATTTGCTAAGTTTTTTTTCTAATCATGCAATAATAATTGCACACGTGTATTGAATATTGTTACTTCCTACTTAACTCACAAAGAAAGTCTTACGAATAAAAGTATCCGTGGCAAATGTGTTATCGTGTCCGTACCTAACCGAAATGGTGAAACGAGCGTTAGATGTAAACGTTACAATATTTTGTATTATTAACCATTTTATAAGTCTTCCATTTCCTCGATGCATTGAAAATTTTAATATCTTTTCGTATGTGACAGTGTTTAATTTATTATGCACCAATATATATTCCGAAAATATTGTCGATAGGTATTGGTATTGTGTTCTTGTGTATGTTTTCGCTTGACTTTGTTTATTTTATTAACTTATTTGGTTTGGCCATTTGTTGTTTGGTTTTAATTTAAATGCATGTCGATTTTTGGTGGTAGATTAAGCATTGTTAATGTGTGTTAAGTCTAATACAACAAATTACATTTAAACGAATATTTTTCGGAGACACGACATCTTATCCCAATGAGTCAATTTTTATCGATATGTGGCATAGTTATTTACACAATAGTATATTTTATAAATAACTTTTTGCATAATTTCCACAAATAATAAACAAAGAATAGGTAACAACCTACCATGAATTTCCCTGTATTATTATTATACCTTACCTACTTATTTAATTCGAGCGATCAAAGGTATTAAAGTTGACCTGCTAAAATTGCTGTTTTATATAGAGCGACTGCCTATCTGACCTCCACAACCCAGTAACTGGGTAGCACGGTACCCCTTGGCAAGACTGGTGTCAGATCTCAAGCTTCTGACTATCCGTAACGACTGTCAAAGATCTTTTAAATGACAGCCGGGACCAAAGGCTTAGGCGTGCTCTCCGAGGCACGGAGGAAACTCGGTATGTTGAAATGGTCACCCATCCACAGACCGATCTCGTTTAGCGTTGCTTAACCTTGATGACCGGACCGTGCGGCTGTTATTATTTAGCCAAGAGCTCCTCGATAAAAGGGAAACTATCACAGCTAGGTAGACTTTACAAGTTTACGAGTAATAGTCGACCAATTTATAAAATGTACTTGGAAAAGAAAAAAATATATTTTCGTTAGAGCAATATTCGGTGCTTTAATTGCTAATGAACGTTAGCAATATTACCTATTTATTTTGGTGAATGCAGCTGTTTTTGCGGAACCCTCTGTGCGCGAATTAGACACGTACTTGCCCGGATTCATATTTTTTGTGTTTGCTGTTAATTATGTAAATCGCTTAGATTTGAAAATATTTGGTTTAACAATGATAAACAAATATTGTAAAGGAGTAACATTATTGCGTTATTTACCTCAGCATTAGGAACCTCAAAAAAATCTTAAAATGCGCCCTCAACGGAGGCCTAGTGTACAAATTTTATGGCTATTAAATAAAAAAACAAATACATAGGGACCCAGAATGTACATCCTTTTTATTCAGTCCATAAAAATCTTATTTTATTTTTATTTAGTTTAGTATATTTTAAGTTTAGTTAGTAATTTTTGTTTTACTTATATATGTTTGTAGTATAAGTTAATTAAGTATTGTTCTCGTATACACTGTACATATTTTCATAACCGATATTAAAGCGGTTAAAATTCGTAAAAAAAATGAGTTTGTACAATATTTTTGTTTTTTTTTCAAAATGAGGAAATAGGCGAGGATATTTAGCCAGCTCAGCACGTATTTCCTCTTAAATATTCTTTGCAATTTTCACTAATTTGCTACACTTATCTAATAACAGTTTAGTGAGCCAATGAACTGGCAAAAAATTGGCAAACACAGTAGACTTACAATAAAAATAGGTTTTATTCTAAAAATATAGTTTGACGAGGCGATTGACGCAAGTGAAGATGCTGCTTATAACTGGCCAGTAAAATTATAAACAAATCGTGTGTATATTGCCCTCAGCTATTGTCTTTCACAAATATCTATAGGACGGGCATAAAGGCGCGGGCTCATTGCAAGGAATTAACTAACAGCTAGGAGCTATATTTTATAGTTCGACGACACGGTTGGCGCAATGGTTGACTGATTGGCTGCTGCGCTGCGTGACGCTGGTTTAATTCCCGTAAGAACAAATAGACTAGATCACAAGTTCCGGATCTGGATGTTTGTGTGTGAATTTAAACGTTTGTAAACACATACATGAGACAGGAGAAATTTCAGGCAGGGCTACGCTTAAAAAAATTGAGAATAGCTAAGCTGTAATTCAATTTACTCTACGAAGTAAGACAGAAATGAAAATAATAATAACTCACTAGTTTTCTGGTTCTAATATTCTATCTCAGATAGCTGCGGAATATTGATGTCTACTTCGAGACTTGAATATAGCAAAGGTTAAGGGCCTACATACGCTTTAGTGCCGTAAAACGGTAACTTTCTGACGCATACTTACGTAGTAACAGCTAGGTTAAAAGGCTTGAAAAAAAAAATACTATATTGTTTCATGTACATTATTTTTTAAACATGGTTTTTTCATATAACAAATAGTTTTACTTTAAAAAATAATTAGCGACACGATATTTTTCACAACTTTTGGATACTTCTCCAAAACGACTTGGACGTTTAAAAATATTTTTACACAGACAAATTTATGGCTGGAATTTCTTCATAACGGCCAGTACTGCGTTTACATTGGGGCGTATATATCGCCTTAACGTGACTGACATTGATTAATAGTATTTTAGCAACCTATAATAACTATCAAACTATAACTATAGTTCATTATCTAATATTTTATAGCTCTCATTGGCACCACGCCCTATCTATGACTCACACTACACACATACTGATATTCGTAGACTTTTGACGGTCGTTATTTATTTATTTATATTTATTTACTACTCTGTCAAGAAAGTACCGGGAAAAGATCAATAATACACAAAATGTAACATATCCATCAAAATTTATTTTATCACCTTCACCGCCAACGAATAGTCCAATCATCAAAAACATTTTTTAAACGCTTTTTCCGGTATCGAGTTCAGTCTTCGCCGCGAATTCTCCTGTCTTCTACCGAATGAAAACGAATGCCACAAACTGGTAATTTGAATTTAGGAAAAGGTGGTTACTCGATGGTATTTATTGAGTTTTTGGTCAAAAATTCGTTCACAATGATGGGCCCTTTTGCAAAGGCGCACTATCGTGATGCAAAATCCAAGAATTTTCTTTCCACAAATCTGGCCTTTTTCGTCTTATTTGCTCTCTTAAACGCCGCATAACGCTCAAATAATATTCTTTATTTACGAGGAGCTCGTGGCTAAATAATAACAGCCGCACGGGTCGATCTTCAAGGTTAAGCAACGCTTGACAAGGTCGGTCCATGGATGGATGACCATTCTCAACATACCGAGTTTCCTCCGTGCCTCGGAAAGCACGTTAAGCCGTTGGCCCCGGCTGTCATTTGACGATCATTGACAGTCGTTACGGGTAGTCAGAAGCTTGAGACCTGACACCAGTCTTACCAAGGGGTACCGTGTTACCCAGTTACTGGGTTGGTCAGATAGGCAGTCGCTTCACGTAAAACACTAGTGCCCAGCTGAATCCGGTAAGACTGGAAGCCGACCCCAATATAGTTGGGAAAAGACTAGACAGATTTACTGTTTGACCTTTCTGCAAGAATGCCGAGTGCACAAAACCGCGATAGTCAAAGAAAACAGTCAACATGACATTGACTTTAGATCAGTTTCTTTCTTTGTATCGGTTCAGTTAGATGGCGCCACTCCGAAATTTGTTGACTATTTTGTATGTCAAACTCGTAAACCCACGTATCATCACCAGTAACAATGCGTTTCATGGATGTTGGGTCGGAACTGACTCGTTCTAGCATATCCTCAGTACCTCTTATGCGATTGAATTTTTGAAGAAAATTCAGGTCTTTTGAGACTAGCCGAGCGGCAACATGTTCCATATCATACCCAAGTGAGACACAAAAAGTTCGGCGACTATCTCTCTCAAACTTGAATCAGGATTTTCACTCACTATTTCCTTCACTTTTGCGATGTTAACTTCAGTTGCAGACGTTGATGGCCTACCAGAGAGAGGCAAATCTTCCATCACATCTCGACCGCTTGTGAACGCTTTGTACCAGTCATAAGCACGTGTTTTTGAAAAAGTCTATCCACTGTAAGCCTTCTGTAACATTTTCAGTGACTCCGAACACGAAATTCCATTGACGATGCAAAAATTTTTTTGATTAAATTCAGGTCTTTTGAGACTAGCCGAGCGGCAACATGTTGCATATCATACCCAAGTGAGATGCAGAAAGTTCGGCGGCTATCTCTCTCAAACTTGATTGAGGATTTTCAGTCACTATTTCCTTCACGTATGCGATGTTAACTTCAGTTACAGACGTTGATGGCCAACCAGAGCGAGGCAAATCTTCCATCACATCTCGATCGCTTGTGAACGCTTTGTACCAGTCATAAGCACGTGTTTTTGATAAAGTCGATCCACTGTAAGCCTTCTGTAACATTTTCAGTGACTCCAAACACGAAATTCCATTGACGATGCAAAATTTAAAACAAACTCTGTGTTCGATGTTTTTGTCCATTATGAAATTCGCAATACGCACTAGATATGATATAACTAAAAACAGCACTGTATTCAATCTAAATAACATTATGTAACTCAAACTCCGCGCCAAAATGGAAAACAGTTGTGCCAATCTAACAACAACAAAAAAAAATGGAACCATAAACAATTCATCCATTCCCAAAACTTTTTTTACTGAATGTATATACTTTATTGTACACCAGAGTATAACAAGGAAAACGAAACTTAGAATTAAAATAAATACAACGGGCGGCCATATCGCATTCCGCCATCTCTATCCTGGACATAAAATGGGGTTGCCATGGGTATAACAAATAACATTACCAATATTGACAGATAGATAGAGACCGTAATATTTTGTTAGACACTCAAAAGCATACAATGCAAAAGCATACATAGCATATAGGCTATAAATTCCAGCAGTGGCAACATTTTTGTTTGATTTTGTGTTCACGTGTTCTATCTCAGTCCTTAATCGTCCATCTTACATCCATGCATGATAGAATTGGCAGCTATTATCATATAATTAGTAAACATCTGGTCGAGAATTTACGCTGATCGTGGCTTTACTCATATGAGCGTGGCCGCCTCGTCCTTGGACACAGGGCTAAGTCCAATATAGTAGTTACGAGTAATTAGTGGCAAAGACAATAATTAGATACAATATTTGATTTTTGTAGTTAAATTTGCCCTAGTCGACGTTAGAATAATGAGAAGTATAAATAAGAATAAGAAGTTAAAATGCATGCTATCTCATCCGACAACACTGCGATTTTTTTTTATTTCAAACAATTTTTACATTGTGTCGAAAAACGAAATTGCCAACAAGCACCACTACTCCTTTATACAAATTAACTTCGAAACAGTTACAAGACAATGAGCTAAAATTTCACATTAAACAATAATACACTTCTATTTCAACCTTCAAATAGTCAGACAAGTATTCCATGATGTCAAATAGATATTCATCTAATATACAGATAATATGTCAAACACAAGTTTTATTAAAAATTTTTTTACAAAAATTACAATCGACTTCCAAACAAAAACACTACAAAGTAAAAAATAACTTCAATTTCGGAAGTCGGTGTTACTGTTTTTGTTTCTTCGTTTTTTGACACCGACTTCCGAAATTGAAGTTATTTTTTACTTTGTAGTGTTTTTGTGTCTTTCGTAGGTACCATTTTACTGCGTTATGGACACCGACTTCCAAAAATAAAGTTGTTTTATCACTTTGTAGTTTTCTTATTTGGAAGTCGGTAGTATTTTTTTTTTAAGTTTTTTATTCCACGAACTCTTCCCGTAAGGAATACCTACAAGCGCCATATTATTTACTATAGGTATTTAGTTGCCAACCAGTCCGTCAAAACAGAAGGCAAAAGTCACGAAAAAAACCCCAACAATTACACATTTTTTTTATTATAAACAACATCGTACGATCATTTCTTTATCAGTCCAAAGTATATCTTTAAGGTCATTTTACAAATTATTAATGTTAAAATTGTAATCAAGATGTATTTTTAAGCGACTTCAAAAAAGAGGAGGTTCTCAATTCGACTGTATTTTTTATTTGTGTTACCTCAGAACTTTTACTAGGTAAATTGATTTTGATGATTTTTTTATTTGAAAGCTGTTGTTTCGCACGTGTTCCCAGTTAAATTTGATCAAGATCTGATAAAGAACTTCGGAGGTATACTACATAACTCTTCAATAAATGACGGAAAACTCTCGGGATTGCGGCATTCGTTGTTTACACCATTTCATAACAAAACATCACGCCGCACCGGTACGCTTTAAAAGAGTATGCAGAATCAGAATCATAATTATTTATTTGCCAGCAATGTAGGTATACAGGTAGGTAGGTATACAGTTCACCCTGGTATACTCTCATTTCACCGGTTGTGTTCAAGTATCATCACACCACACCACAACTAAAAAGTGATCAAGTAAAATAAAAAAAAAATAACGCAGCCGTTGGGTGTAAAAAATAACAATCGACTTCGGTCGTCGGTGTCAACAAAGTGAAGAAACAAAAACAAGAACACCGTTTGCCGAAATTGAAGTTATTTTTCACTTTGTAGTATTTTTCATTTGGAAGCTTGTTTTATTTAAATTTTATTTTGGGCTGGATTTAATGACTGATGATGATGGTGATGAAGTTCTTTTGAAAACTTAAGGTTGCCCTAGTCGATCATTCTTCCATACAAACATAGTCTGGCGATTACTCCACTGTTTGACGATGTACATTCAAAATAAAAAAAATGATATCAATTATTTGTCTCATCATTATCTAGCCCTGTATGGAAACAAAATAGTAAATAAAAAATATTTGAAAGTTATGATCGTCTAAAGTTCCATATTTCAACATACATTTTAACGCATCTTTAGGCGGAAATAAATACCATAAGAAATTGCATAACAGCCACCATACAGGGGTAAATTAATAATTCAACAATGCAAATAGTTTTATTTTGAAATATACATTTAGTCGTTTTTTCATGATATTCATACTCCCAAAGGTTATAAAATTTCGCGCGCTCGTTTTCGTCTGAAATCATCATCCATTTCGCTATAAATTTGCAAAAGTGCTAATTCGTACGCAAACTAGATTCTTACTGCTCATCACAGCATCTATCTATTGATAATTCTATGAATAATTCTGGCTGATTGTTTGTAATGCTTGCGAAGTTGGGGTGTATAAAGGTGTAATAGGGCATTTACAACTAAATTGTTACCAACTCTATATTATTGTCATTTATTTTCTTTTTTACTTTTGCACATATAATGGAATTAGAATATAATCATTGTTGTATTTTTGTTTGACATCTTTACTTGACATATCTGGATACTATATAAAATTTCTTTGACATATTTGCATACTTTTTTTGACATTGTTGAAGAGTAAAATAGCAGTATTGTTTTAATGCATAATCTTGCTGATTGTCTGTAAAGCTTTCATTATTATTAATTTTTTTTTCAGTCCATGAGACGGCATTATTTTTTTATATGATTATATGATTGAAATCTTTATTGGGATCTGAATTTATTGGTTTTTAACCGACTTCACAAAAAAGGAGGAGGTTATCAATTCGAAAAAAAATGTGTAATTGTTGGGGTTTTTTTCATGACTTTTGCCTTTTTTTTGACGGACTGGTTGGCAACTAAATACCTATAGTAAATAACATGGCGCTTGTAGGTATTCCTTACGGGAAGAGTTCGTGGAATAAAAAACTTAAAAAAAATACTACCGACTTCCAAATAAGAAAACTATAAAGTGAAAAACAACTTTATTTTTGAAGTCGGTGTCTTTCGTAGGTACCATTTTACTGCGTTATGGACACCGACTTCCAAAAATAAAGTTGTTTTATCACTTTGTAGTTTTCTTATTTGGAAGTTGATAGTATTTTTTTTGTTAAAAAGTTTTTTTTTTTTTCACTTTTTAGTTGTACCTACCTAATAGGCAAGTTGTTTAATAATTAACCTTAACGACAGAATAAACCGTTCAAATGAGAGATCTGCGTACCCCTTAAAAGCGTACTGGCGTGATGCTATGTTATAAAATGGTATAAACAATAAACAGACATGCGATTGCAGCAATCCCGAGAGGTTTGCCATTATTTATTGAAGAGTTCTATCGTATATCTTCGAAGATCTTCATCAGATCTTCAACAAATTAAAATGGGACCAATTTCGAAACATTATCTTTCAAACAAAAAAGATTTTCAAAATCGGTCCAAAACTGACGGATATATCGGTGAACAAACATAAAAAAAAAACACATGAAGTCGAACATAGAACCTCCTCCTTTTTGGTAAGTCGGATAAAAATGATAACTGCTGCAAAAATCTATCATCATAGTTACACAGTTCACGAGTATGGGTGACCATCAAATACATATTGTTCGCATTCAATTATGTGTAACAAAAGTTTGTAAGAAGAAAATTAGTTCCATCTCCGGAGATAGATGGCGTTGTTCATTTGGACAGCGTTCCTGGATCGTGGTATTACAAGTTTTTGTCGATCACGTATACAATTAAGGTTAAGGTTTTTTTTTTGAGAATGAGTATAGATGAAACACGAATTACGATCTGAAATACGGTCAAGGTAAGGTATCCGGTCTCTTATTTACCTGAGTTCCGCGAAGTTTTTGCTCACATACTGTGACTCTCAAAGCCATATAAGCCGTTGGTCCCGGCGCGGCTGTCTTTGTAGGTCTTTCACAGTCAACAAATCATATCGGACCACCTGTCTTGCCAAGGGCACAGATAATACTAGCATACAGATGCCTCATACCATACAAAGAAACCGCGCCGACGTAACTAGCGTTTTTCGTCTGATTGAACTTATTATTTTTTGTACATCGTTCGTGTTCGGTTCCGTTCCATGGCGATAGATAGATGGTGTTGGCAGTGACTTGCAAGTAAAAGGGTTTACTCGGTGCATGAATATTACTTCTTTAAATACAGTGAAGATTTGTTTTATAGTATTGTTTTGCACGTTTTTACAGTTTCATTGCACCAAAACGTGTTACAATACAATTTTAAACAATCGAGTGGAACACCTCAGACATTTAAAACCGCGCCATCTGTTGGCATCAATCTTAAATGATCCGTTCAAATAATCTTTGAAATGAGAATAAAGAGCAGAATACTCCATAATTTTGTACTTAGGAGAGTTGATTAAACAAGAACATACAATTTGTATTTTCAATTCCAGAAAATGTTAATTTTACACACAATTCAATGACAACTCGGTGCATGTCGCGCTATCCAGTGAGATTTATTTGAAAGAATTTTTTTCTTAGCGTTGGGACCCCGTGCCAAGGCGCTTCCGCCACTCTTACGATGATAGAATGTCTAGGGCCTCTGGTTCGCCATGTCAAAGGAGATCGTTCTCGGTCTCTTTTGCCTTGAACATCAATAGAATAATCAATATTTGTAATTAATCTATGAAATGTTTCCTTGTTTCAGTACTATTGTTAATATCAACGACGTTCGTCCTCAGCATGATCGGGACAATATTCTTTTGTTTTACGAATACAATCAACGACGCCATATTGTCTGTGAGTATTTGAATATTTATCTACAAATTGTTATTATTACTATGATTCAATATAATCGAAATTATGTACTATATACAATGTGGAAATGGGCAGTAATATTTTAAAACTATCTACTTCGGCCCATGTGTTTAATACCAAAAACACTCAAATGGTACTCAGTACTTAAAGTTGAACTATTGATACTAGTAGGGTTGAAGGTCAAATAAAACGATCAAACTGTACTGATCTAAGTAAAGTGAGTATATTTGCTAAAACTCTACATACCCTATACCAAATTGGCAAACAATCTCCATTGCGACTTCTATTACGACGGCAACGCAATCTAGTAGCGTCATTGTAAAACTTAAAAAGAATCAATGTTTTTTTTTGACCTAAAGAGCGACTGTTGATCATTAACACCATGAAAATGAACAACTTTTGGCAAGTAACCCATAATCGATTCACAAAATAAAATTAAACTTTCTATAGTAATTTATTCTAAGTTATATTAAAAATATGAAAGTTATTATTACATAGAAACTTTGTGTGGTTCATTTTGAGAATCAGGATAGATGTTGATTCAGGATGGCTTATTTTCGTATACCTAAATGTGTGTTGGTCAATGACCGCTATTTCGATGCTAAAACGCAAAAGCCCATTGTTAGTTGTATATTTGTAGATACGAGTAAGTAGTTTACACAATTTAATAGAGCTTAGGTATGTTAATAGAGACTATAAATAAATCAACTTATTTTTAGGATTAGTGTGATTCGTGATCGCAAGCGCGAAAACTTGAAGTCCTGGGTGCGAATTCCATGTCTTGTGGTTTTCCGTCAAGAATTTTGATTTCCTGCATTTATGTTTTTTTTTGTCAAAATGTAATTAAATTCACACACTGGTGGTGAACGTGTTAAGTATAACAATACAGGGTATTTTTTTAAGTCATTGTAAAGTAGTATAAACCTAGGATTAACCGAAATACGGTAAATCCTAGGTTTTACCGGTAAACCCTTGGATTTGCCAAGTCAAACTGGTAAAACCCCGAAATGATCTATAATAGTTCATTACTAATTGCCGGCTTTTACCAGGAATCGTGTATAGTGTATCATAGACTCAACAATTTCCAACATTAACAAGTCTCTCAGGTAAATTTTCAGCTTTCAATATCGGACTACCAGACGTACGGCGATGCGCCATCGATACATGGTGGACATTCCACCCATACACACATAACGTTTTGGGAACACTTTTATTATGCGTACAGCTAAGGAGTGGAATTCCCTGCCGGAGTCTCTGTTTCCCGACAGCTACAATCTAGGGGTATTTAAGTCAAGAGTGAATAGGTTATTTCTAGGCAAGCGTGTTCCAGAGTTAAAAAAAATCTTACATTTACCGTGCGACTGCAGTTAAATGGTCGAAATCGGCGATTATCATAAATAATTTCGGATTTTTACCAGTATGACTTAGTAAACCCGAGGTTTTTCTGGTAAATCCTAGGATTGTACGGTAACACCGGGCTTTTAAAGTAACTTATATTATAAACTCAAAAAAAATAAACTATAATGTGATTTTTAATGTCGTAGACCAAACTGACATTTGGCGGGTTGTCACTTTATCGTTACATTAAGATAGTGTCGTATCCTGACTATCCCATGTGATCGAAAGTTGATCGAAAATCGAAGTAGACCGAAAATGAAACTATTGCACGGCAAAAGAATTACATTTGTTAAGAAACTACCGACCCTTATTTAGTTTCAACTAATTTATGTTAGACTTCATTTTATCGATCGCATTTATTATATTGTTGATTTCATATTTAACAAAATATGTATTTAAGTGTATGTACTATGCGTATGAATACTGTTATATTTAAATATGTTACGATTTTTATACATAAAACATTTATTTACACCAATTATTAAAATTAAATTGACGAATCATGTCTCATCGATTAGATGAATCACTTATGATTGAGCCTTACCTACAACACTATGCTTCATGCTTGCAACATTTTTAAAAAATAAGGTCATTGGCAGCTGTTAGTTTAGTCTACGAAATTAAAAATCACATTATAGGTAGGTACAGTTTCTCGTTGAAAATTTTTAATTACTTTTTACAAGGTTTTATTTAGTTTCACCTATCCGGCCCGGTTTCTGTTTGTAATCAAAGCTTGCAAGTTTAATTTGACCCACTTCTTGAAGCTGGTCTTAAAAACAAATTTTATATAAATCTTGCTTTTTACAAGCTTATAACTTGCAATGTATATATGTATGTAAGTGTGGTCGGGTCAAATCTTGCAACTAAATTTTATCCTCCACCGATTAAGATAAAATTTTGCATACACGTTTAGTTTGGATGACAATGCATGGTTAGCTAGGTAAAGCCATTCTAAATCCCATATGGCGGCCGGCCCAAGATGGCGGACTAGTATTTTTTGTGCACTGCCATTATATGGGTATCCAATGAAAGGGCTTGCTGAGAAGAATACGAAAAAAGATTGTTTTATAAAAGATTTTTTCGTCATGATTTATTTATTTTAATTCAAAAATAATAATTGTGATCTACAATTTTATTCTACTTTTCAAAATTTTGTCTGTTTCCAATATATGGGATATTTACCATGTATATTTAGGTTTTGGTTGAGTGCTCGATATTTCGGCACCGTTACAAGCGCCATGATTACTAGAACTTTAATTTAATTCTAATGATTGTGACCATGTCAGCTTAAAAACTTATATACGATAAACCTTCGTCCACAGAGCATGGTGATCCGTAACAATTCCCTAGCATACAAAATCTGGAAGCGGCCTAACGTGCAACCTCTTATGAAGGTCCATCTCTTCAACTATACCAACTGGGAACGAGTGAAGGACGGACGAGATGAGAAGCTACACGTCCATGAAGTGGGCCCTTACGTGTACTCGTGAGTATTGTAAACTTATTTTTACCCCCGACGAAAAAGAGAGGTTCAATTCAATTAATTAATTTATTGCTTCAAATATGGTAGGTACAAGTTCGTATCAATATTAAGTGACACACATTTGGCCAATATATAGCATGCAATATTACCTACAAGTTTTAATTAATGTATTTATTACTAGGTAACCACATTTCGTCAATAATTGACGAAATCTGTTTTGTGAGGAGAAATAAACGATGTTATTATCCTTACTAATATTATAAATGTGAATGTAAGTTTGTTTGTTACGCTTCCACGCAAAAACTACTGAACCGATCATCATGAAACTTTCTACATATATTCTTGAAGGTATTAGAAGTAACATAGGATATTTTTTTATAAAAAAATCTTTTTTTTTTAATGGCTTCACTGCGAGCGAAGCCGCGGGTAAAAGCTAGTTATATTATAAAAATATGACATAATTATCAATATTATAAAGGCGAATGTTGGTGAGTGTGTATTTGTTACTTCGTGACGCTCAAACAGGTGGACGGATCTGGATAAAATTTGGCACAGAGAGAGATTGTAGTCAGGAATAGCACATACTTTTAATCCCGGGAATATGTTCCCAACGGATAAAATTCGAATTTCACACGGGCGAAGCCGCTGGCAGAAGCTATAGTCGTATCATAATTACGTGTTAAAACAGATTTCGACCGAAGAGCGTCTACTACTACATAAATTATGTAGTATGAAATAAAAATGTGTCGGGGCTTTTTATTTGGAAGCCAGTTCTAGCTTTTTGGAAGCCGGTTCAGTTTTTTTTTGCCCTTTCCCTCCTTACGGTACTTAGAAGTACCTTCACATTTTTCGTCTAATAACTTAAGTACGAAAACACTTTATGTTAACTACAACTGACGATCCTTTAAAGTACCGTTTCCGTAAGCCAATCACAGCGCTTTATTTGAATAACTGCGAGATATTGTCAAAAAATTTGAACAGCGAGTTACAACCTGTCGAACATTTTGTCACTTCGCTGTGCGGTGTATTTGGAAATGTTTTATAAATAGAATATCATAGGTAAGTGCTATTTTTTTTACTAATTACGTTGTTTATATCATTGACTACATTTCTAAAAGCTGTTATACTGTATTATCACTTTATTTTATATGAATATTTGATAAAAACTGATGCGGACTTAAAAGTACCGTCAGGTGATTTTAGTCTCAAAAATTATGGGTTTTATAATACACATACTTCATGAAGTGAGTATTTTGTTTTATAATAAACGAATATTTTTTTTATTTTTATTATTGTTTTGACCTATTTTCTTATTGTTTTAGCCATTGAGATGGATATTACAAACAATACTGCTCTAATTGAAGCCCTGTTATTAGAAGAGCTTCCGGACTGCGACGAAGAGTCTAATGCAGGTGTGTCCGATGATGAAGTTGAAAATCTTCAACTACCTTCACCAAGAGGTTTCGATGAGGTTTTTGAAAGAGCTGTAGACAGTATTTTTGCCGAAGTTCCGCCATCGTCCCCGTCAAATGAAGATGTATTGGAGTGCCCTATAAATCAGGTACCCACATCTCCATTACCTGGATCTAGTGTTCAGACTGATCTACCATCTGCAAATACGTCTTCACACAGAACTAACCAGCGATTACCCGAACCAAACCGTAAATGGAAAAAGCGGGATCTAGTTACAATTTTACCGGAATACACTGCAGATACTGGAGTAGTAGAAGACTGTTTTGCTCACTGTACCACACCGACTGATATATTTTTAGTATTGATTGGAGATATTATTGACAATATTGTATACCAAAGTAACCATTATGCTACTCAGAAAGGCAAGGTATTGAACCTAAAAAAGGAGGAACTCCTAACATTTATAGGTATGAATTTTTTTATGGGTTACAATACTCGTCCGGCGTGGAGAGACCATTACTCTTCAGCACCTGATCTCAACAATGCACTTATTTGCAAAACAATGCCAAGAGACAGATTCGCTATTGTTTTATCTCATCTGCATTGCAATGATAACTCCCAAATGCCTAGAGACTGCAAAGATAAGTTATATAAAATTAGACCGATGATTGATGCACTCAATAAAAAATTTCTAGAGGTTTATCATGGTACTCGCGAACTGAGTGTAGACGAGTCAATGGTTAAATTTAAAGGTAGGTCTGTCTTAAAACAATATCTACCTATGAAGCCCATAAAAAGGGGGTACAAGTTGTGGTGTCTTGCCGACCAGAGAGGCTATATAAAGAAGTTTCAAATTTACCAAGGGAAAGACGAAGAACTGAACTCAAAATTTACCGGCTATGGCTTGGGAGAGAAAGTAGTTTTGGAGTTAACGGAACAAGATTGGGGTAAAGGGAAGGTAGTTTACTTTGATAATTTTTTCTCGTCTGTTGCTTTGCTTGAGAAACTGAAAACTGAAAACACCTATGCATGTGGAACTATCCGAAGTAATAGAAAAGGACTGGCCGGAAATATGCTCGCTGATTCTCAATTGAAAAGGGGCGACAGTGATCATCGATTTTCAAATTTAGACATTGGATATTGGAAATGGAAGGATAACAAAGTGGTTCATTTAGTATCTAATTTTCATGGGAACCAAGAGGCAACTGTATTACGTAAAGAAAAAAATGGATCCAGGTCTGCCATTACATGCCCTGTAGCTGTCAAAGATTACAATAGTTATATGGGCGGCGTAGATACAGCTGATCGTTTGAGAGCCCTTTACTGTATAGATCGCAAATCTCCAAAATGGTGGCATAGGTTGTTTTGGGGTCTTCTGGACATCGCATTTGTCAATTCATATATCATTCATGGACTTATAATGGAACAGACTACCGTAAAAGAGTTTCGACGCTCTGTTACTCAAGGTTTGATGACAATGAAAGATGCTAGTCAGAAAAGAAAGACTTCTACTGATAATACTGCGAAAGGCGGCCCTTCCAAAAGGCGCAAATCTGACTATTCCACTATAAAAGACGTACGCTTGGGTAACAGAGGCATCCATTGGCCTACGTTCGTAGAGAACAGGGGAAGGTGTGAGGTTTGTAGTTTGAAGAAGGTTCAGTCGAAACCTCATAGTAAATGTTCGCATTGCAACGTGTTTTTGTGTGTAAATGAAAAGAAAAATTGTTTTAGTGAATACCACGAGGTTAAACTGTAATTAAAAGCTATTAATTTAATTATTACTAAGTCAATATTGGATCTCATTACTTTTGTCGTTTCTATCAAGGTTCCTATCATTGTGATAACACGAAGTTCCTGACGGTACTTTTAAGTCTAGGTCTTAGAAATAGTACTTCTAGATATAATAAAAATCTAAAAAAAAATTGTGCTTTTCCTTTTACCTACCTTATTATGATAATAAAGTTCAAAAGCGGCAATTCGATAAAAATCACTACCCCGGGGGGAAAGGGTTAAAAAATGTATTTTTATGTTATTGACTGCATGCGGACGAAGCTACTTAGTTGTTAATAAATAACTTCAAAGCTTAGGTTTCCTTTAACACAAACAATTTCGTCATTGTATTTATTTATTTAATAATTAATGTACACAAAGTATAATACATAAAGACAACACATCAAGACAATAGAGTACAAGGGAACTGCTTATTTCTTAAGAAATTTCTGCCAGCAGACCCGCGAAAAGGAAAAATGAAAAAGAAATGTAGACAAAAGTGTGTGAGAACAGGAAAATAAAAAAGTGAACGACTTTAAACTAAGATATAAAAATTAGCGCACCTACACAAATAGTGTAATGGTGGATATATACAAATATAAATACATAATTGTATTAATTTTATGTTATCAAAAAAAGATCTTTAAATCTATCGGCATTCTGCAGCCACTGTACGACGAGACTGCTTTCATAGTAAACTCATGCTTTACTTGCGGTTTCGCTTACGTTTTTGATTCTACTCCCACAGAAACCAATTAGCTCCAAAACCTTTTAAGACGGAAACACACTTACGTGTCGTGGCGTGGCGTGGCGCGGGATCCACCAATCAAACTACTCTGATTCCGCGTACGTCATAACACAACGAGTTTTGTAGCCAATCAACTGCGTCAAAAGGCGCTACGCCACGCCACGTAAGTGTGGTTCCGCCTTTAGAAACCAATAACCATACATATTTTTTCGGGATCAAAAGAAGTATGTAATTTTGCCAGTGTAATTGCTCATGCAGAATCCCAGCTTTTTAACCGACTTCAAAAAGGAGCCAGTTCTCAAATTGACTTATTTATTTACCTCAGAACTTTTACTAAGTGAACCGATTTTGATGATTCAATTCGAATTTGATCAAAATCTGATGAACTTCGGTAATATACAATATAACTCTTCAAAACGTCGGCAAATCTCTCAGGGTTGCTGCAATCGCATGTCTGTTTATTGCTTACGCCATTTCATAACATAACATCACGCCGCCCGGTACCTACGATTTAAACGGGTACGCAGATACGAGTATGTATACTTCACCCTGGCACAATCTTATTTCACCGGTTATGTTGTTCGGGTAATCTATTCAGACATAAATTTGGCAATTATAGGTACCTTACTATTGAATTGTGTACCACAACAAAAAAGGGGTAGGTATATATTTTTGCTAAAAATTTCAACCAACCGACATCCAAATAAAAACATGACAAAGTGAAAAATAACTTAAATTATGGAAGTAGGTGTCAAAAAACGAAGAAATAAAAACAGGAACGCCGACTGCCGAGATTGAAGTTATTTTTCACTTTGTAGTGTTTTTATTTGGAAGTCGATTGTATTTTTTTGTAAAAACGTTTTTTATTTTTGTTAAGTATATTTTAAAACACTTGCGATGATGGCTCTTTACCACTTACCACCAGGTGGGTCAGTGTGCATTTGTTTATTTACTTATTAATTTACACATATAAATGATTTTACAAGCAAGACCTAAGCTAACAAAATGTAGTCTCAAATAACCACATTCAGAGACGCCCCTCGAAAACTGACCACGCACTCAAATTCGTGATCCTGAGCGTCTACACAAGTGTCAGTAAAGGCGATGGTCAAAATGCCAAATATCTCGTGACATTTCGATAGCTTTCGAAATTTATATATAATATATAATAGGCAAGACATTTTTGACATTTTTCCAATCGCTAACGCTACGCTTTTGTTGATAGAATGTCTTGCCTATCAAGCGTAAAATAACATAAGATAGGACAGGATAGACGGATCTCCTTTGCCGCACTTGACTCCATTTTGATCCGTTGTGCTTGCAGGCCTCCTCTCTGTGAGAGACATGCCGGTTTCCTCACGATGCTTACCTTTACCGATGTGTTCATGCAATGGTTTAATGTCATATGTTTTAATTAATGTATATGAATTCTTATGTATATTTATGTATAATTTGTAGTTCTTAATATTGGGATAAACTTCCTGAAATAAATGACAATTTAATTTACCATTTTGAGAGCAGTGGTGGTGAAATAATTTACACAAAGTAAAGCGTCTGCCTGGGTTCGAACCCACGACCTACAACTTGTAAGTCGTGGCCGTTACTACTGGGCCGTAACTGCTGTACTGTAAAACATATAGTTTATTGAACTATAGAACACCTAAACAACCGCAAAACACATGGTCAGTAGGCATATCGGTAGACCTTGAAAATATCACGCCATATCGGACGGAAGCGATATTGCAATATCTAGAGTTCGTTGCTTTGCGGTACACAGTTCAGAACACCATACTCACTATAATACACCCAGCTGTCAACAGTACCAAGCCAAACGTCCCTTTGTACCTATTGGCCTTTTTTTTTGTTTTCGGGGGGAAACTTCAAAAGACGCCTGCACCTTTGAAGAAAAACTAGGGTGGGAACCCTAAAAAATTATTCTTTTTTAGGGTGCCGTAGATAGTTGTTAATAGTCAGAAGCTTGAGATCTGACACCAGTCTTACCAAGGGGTATAGTGTTACCCAGTTACTGGGTTGTGGAGGTCAGATAAGTAGTCGCTCCATGTAAAAACTGGTACTCAGCTGAATCCGGTAAGACTGGAAGCCGGCCCCAACAATAATTGGGAAAAGGCTAGGCAGATGATGATGAGATAGTTGTAAATATTGTGAATAAATTTAATTGTCAATAATATCAAATCATTTGACAAGACTTTTGTAAATTAAATCATTGGTTCACAGTCATTATCGCTGACAGAATGCCACTTTATCTAGACCCTCTTTATGTGACCAAATCTAAATTTTACAAAAAAAAAATTGAAATAAAAAATATTTGTGACCCGCACAGGACACACGAGAGATAAGCAAATTCACAAAGTCAAGAGATACAACGTAGCTATATTGAAAGGCAATTATTATCACTATTGTTTTAATTAAAAATTAAATTAATCAATAAATGTAAACATAGGTTTATTTGCAGAAGATTATGAGTGAGGCTTGGTTTTTTTGAGCCAGACATAATACCTTTTTACAGTAGCTGTTGCCTAGGTAGGTATTGATAGTAGATATATTATCTGTGGCCACACATTGCGCCGTACAGATAATATAATATTAGTATACAGATGCCTCATCCCATACAAAGAAACCGTGCCGACGCGGACTAAACCGATTATTTTACTAAAAGTACGAGTACCTTGAACACAGTCAGTTCTCTCCCAAGCGATAGATGGTGTTGTCAGGGTTTTCTCGGTTCGTGATTATTTATTTCTTTAAATACAGTTACGATTTGTTTTATACTATTTTTTTGCACATTTTGTACGGTTTTATTATACCACAATGTTTTACAATACTTTAAAAACTTGAATGCTTCAGAAATTTGAAACCGCACCACTAGGAATGAATTTCAAATGATCCGTTCAAATAATCTTTGAAATGTGAATTAAGAGCCCCATAATCCATAACATTATGCTTAGCATTGTTGATTAAATAAGAAAATACATTTTTTATGATCAATTCTAGAAAATGATAATTTTACACAAAATTCAATAACACATCGTTGTAATCGCGCCATCTAAAGTCGTCACAATCTAAGAAGTCCGTTGACGTTTATCATTTTACATGCCGCGATAACTTTCTACGTAAGAAATTGCAAAATCAAATTTATAATACTAATTAATTACTATGTTACGCATACACTATAACAACGAGAATCATTCGCAATCATCAAGTTTAATTATTATTAGGTATGTTTATTAGGTATATTTTTAGACCTTTTATTTTTTGACAACTTTAGTGACATTTATTTCAACCAAATTTTATTTTGTTGCGTCGGGTCCCCGTGCCCTGAATCTATATTCATGCCCGTGCAAGCAGACGCTTTACTCTGTGTAATTTATTTTTGATTTCGTTCTTAAATCGGTGAAGGAAAACATCGTAAGAAAACCATTGTCTCTAGAACATAACTGCTTGTTTTTTAATTCGATGGCATTTGATATCCACCAACCCGCACTGTGCCTGTGTGGTGGATTACCCAAAATCTCTCGCAGAGGTGGACTGTGTCCCAACTGTGGGAATATCATAGTCTAATTGCTGTAAATTTTATTTAAAACGAGCAAACCGCCCCGGCTTCGCACGCGTAGCAGAGCATATACACAAAATCTCAATGAAACATGAACCGCCTCGTCCATTGGCGAAAACTAATGGAAATTATATATTCGGTAATTTTTGAGTTTATCGCGTACCTACAGATAGACAGATGCGGCGGGGGACTTTCTTTTACAATTATGTAGCGAAGGTCGATATTACTCAACGACTATTATTTAATAACACAACAAGATCACCTCAATCAATACCTATAAAATATTAATTATTTATTGCATTTTAACTTGCTGCCTTGTCTCAGGTTCACAGGTCAATCTTTAAAAAAAAAGCAACGTTATCTATGCTTCATGTTATCACAACGAGACGAAACTACTGAGCAGGGATTCGCTGCGTGATCACACATCATATTGTTTATGTTAAATTATTCTGTTCTAAACTTAATATCTAATTTATTATTTATTGTTTGTGGCAAATATTTATTGTAAATTGCATGTTATCGGCAGACCCATGGTCACCGGCGTAATCATCGTCATCATTTATTTGATAGACGTCCACTGCTAAACATTTATGTCTTCCCAATGGTATTCTAGTAAACAGATATGTTATGAGCGCGCACATTATGAACACTTGAATACGTCCTAATTGGGACGTATAGTCTTTAGTCTATGTCACGCATGGCGAAGAGCGATAAGCTTTTGTAGAAACAAAAACAAATAATTAAAAACATGCCATTGTGTGTATTTAGAGTGTACCAATTAAGATACCAAAGTACATAAAACAGAAGGGATCTCATACCATATGTAAGTACGCAATACACCTCAATTTACTAATATATTTATTTTATTTCCTAATATTCTGATATTTGGAGGTTAGAAAAAGAAAAAAACATTGGTGGTCAGAATAATGTTTGTACACATTCACACGCAAGTGACAAACACTAGCTGTCTCTTTTTTTCTTGTTGGTTTTTTCAAGCCATCCCTTTCGACTTGTAGTGAAATGTCAGATGAATGAAAAGTGTGTATGTGTACTGCCGCTGCTGTGCGGAACACTTTTTTCGGTTGTTCTGTGAGTGTATAACGTATCTGTTTACTAGAATATCAATTGTGTCTTCCATTAAGTCTCATCAGATCGACTGGCCCTATGCGCCCACATCCAGTATATACCCGCAGCCTTAACAAATTCATGGGTCAACCTAGCCACTAGGTACACAGATGACTTGGTTAAGGTTACTAGGTCCTAGTGGGAGGCCTCTAAATCAGGTCCTGCTAAATCCGAAAGTCAACTGGTTCAAAGAGTTAACTTTAAATCTTGGGCTTTACATTACACAATGAAACATTTTGTCAGTGATATCTATGGGTGCTACCGCATATGATTTCGCCGCTAGAGGCGCTGGTGTAGCATGAGGTCCGATATGTCAAATTTTTTTTAGCGCGATTTTATCCACATTTTTTTATTGTTGTGAATATTTTCTAAATTGATTTAATAGAGTTTTATGTTTCGGCAAATGTTATCCTCCTTTTTTTTTTAGAAAAAAAGGGCCTGCGCAAAATTCCGGCATACTCGATTTTATATTTAATCGAAAGTGTTAGGGATTAATCAAATGATATTTCAGCATCGTCTGTCAACGCATACATTTTGACACAGACGATGACGTATATAATAGACTATCTCTTGGTTAAGTCATCGTCAGCTATTTTAGATTTCTTTATGTTGTTTTCAATATATTGTTGGTCTTTTCATAACTACAATGAGAAAAGTAAATAAATAATCTATCGACCCAATTAACACCCGATATTTACGTACTTACGCATACTGTGCTCATTCATAAATAAGAGAAAGCGTATCGATGGATGGACAAAGTCTAAACGCGTGGATACTGGCATACTTATAGTTACGTCAGTTCTATTAAAGTTTCTACTTGCGTTAATACATTGGTACGTCAATTTATTCTAGGGTTTTCCCAAACTAGGTGCTCGTGGCTAAATAATCTTTCTGTCTTCATCTTTTCGATTCGACGATACATTCAATAAAATTGTTTGGGACCAGAAGGTGGCCACATGATGGGCACGCTTGTTGCAGCGTCAGATGCACTGTACAGGCCATCCATGTTGCAACTGAATGGACAGCTAAGGCACTCCAGCAAGGCATAGTCTGCACAGGGGCACCTCAATCGCACCGGGTGTTCGACGGATCAATAATCCCCCATTTTGCCAAATTATATTTACAGAGGCCTACTTAAGTACGTAACCGATTCAATGCCTTCCATATCTTCGAGGTAAAGCAACGGTTCCCGAGCTCAATCTACGGTGGTGTGACCAAGACCAGTCTTTACTTAACGCGACTTCGCCGCGCCTCGGAAAGCACGAGCCGTTAGTCCTAGCTCTAATTTGTTAATATGTTAATACATCCATCTTTCTAACAGGTATGAATTCGCCGCTAGAGGCGCTGTTGTAGCGTAAGGTCTCCGATATGTCAAATTTCATAGTTTTTTTGGTTTTTAACGCATGTTTATTTACATTATACTGTTGTGAATTTTTTTCCAAATGTTGCATGTAGTTGAGATTCCGGATTTACCAACTACTGCTTCAATAGAGTTTTATGTTTCGGAAAATTTTATTCCCATATTTTCGAAAAAAGAGGTCTGCGAAAACCTGATTTTATATTTAATCTCACTTCTAAGGCATTAGAAATGATTTTAATTGAAACTTTGCTTTCGTGCGCGTTATAACAACGTTCTTATAGCAGCTATATTTCTGGACCTTATAAATCAACGTTCCAAGTTTAAACTGACGTTAATTAGTACATCCTCATTGGTATACTAGTATTGGTTTGGTGGAGGTTGTCAGATAGTCAGTCGGCTGCAAGTAAAATACTCTGGTACTCAGCTGCATCAGCTTAGGGTGGAAGCTGACCCCAACTTCTTTCTTCTTCTTTCGCCTCGCCTATTCCCGTTACGCGGTATCGGCTTTCCCAATCATGCGGCACCATTTATTGCGGTAAATGATAAATGATAAATGATAAATGATTTTATTTCTGTAAGTAGGTTTGTACAAACACTTTTACATGTCGATCATATTTTTTAAAACTAGATGAAGTCGGCGTTTCCTATCTGACTACTCTGAGAAGAAAGGCCGAAACAAACTCAGAGGTCACAGTCTCTTTTAAAGTCCAGACAAGATCTTGGTTAGATCATGTGAAGACCATGTAGACTGAAGTCTGAAATGGTCTTTTGAGGAAAGAACCAGCCAGATTGAGTGGACCTGTCCAGTCAGTGCACGCATTTGTCAATAACCGTGCAGCTCAACTCAGAAATTAAGGAGCTCAACGATTCGACGAACAATACTAAAGAAAGGACATTCGGGTAGGCCGCACAAACTACTCAAACTGCCAGACCATGATTAAAACTAACTTAGATAAAAAATTAAAAACAAACAAAAAGTATGATCCACATAGTCTTCACATTCACAACAATTAGAAAAGAAATTAAAATAAAATAATATAATACTTTAAAAAGTAAATATTCTTGTCATTGCAAGAAAACAAAAAAAAAACAAAATTCACGGTGAAAAATATATAAAAAAAAAAAAAAACTAAATTTATTGGAGCAGCTCAATCCCAAGCCTGTTTGTCCTCAACGTAATCTTTAATTGTATAAAACGCTTTCTGGCACAACTTACGTTTAATGGTCTCGTGCGTCATCTTCCGTAAGTCCCATCTTCCTCATATCCTTTAAGACCTTCGTCATCCATGAGGTTTGAGGTCTTCCTCTTCCCCTCTTATTTGTAGCCATGGAAAAGGCATATTTTCAAGACATGGTCATCTGTTCGTCTAAGTCCATGACCGTACCATCTCAGTCTGGACTCTTTCACCTTATCCGCTATTTCTACAACCTAATATATTCGTTGCGTACCTTGTCTCTGAGTGTGACTCCTCCTGCCCATCGCAGCAAACGCATTTCTGTTTTGTGAAATTTTTGTTCGTGCGTCTTTTTTATAGCCCAGGCTTCGCCGCCGTACATTAGAGCCGATCTAACAGCTGTTTTGTAGACTTTGGCTTTCGTTTTTATGGGTATTTTTACATCACACAAAACTCCAGTCAAAATACGCCATTTGTTCACCCCGACTTTATTCTGTGGGTTATATCCGCTTCAATTGATCCATCCTCCGAGAGTAATGAGCTTAGATATTTTAATGTTTTAACTCTTGGCAGGGTTGTATTATCAAGCTTGATATCTACACTGGAGGTAGCATCTGGGTTAAGGTTACAGAACATATACTAATTCTTCGTTCTGCTAATGCGCAAACCATTCTCTTCTAATGTCGCTTACCATTGCTTTAGGCTTTCTTGGATCTAATGACAGTTATCGGAAACGGAAGGACCACATCATCAGTGTAGAAAAGGTTCCACGGTCTTGGTTGTTGAATTTTTGCTGTGAGGTAATTCATGACGATGTTAAACAGAAAAGGACTAAGGACACTACCTTGACGAACACCAACTTTGATATCAAAACTTGTAGATGTTCATGCAGGGGTTCTGAGGCATGATTGGGCGTTGTTGTACATGACTATAATAAGTCTTACATAGCATTCAGGGACTCCATGTGCCCTTAGAGCCGCTGAACCCAACATAGTTAGAAAATACTAGGCAGATTGTTTGAGGTCTAGGAAAGGCCCGAGTCCCTAATTGAATAGCATTAAGATACTTAAAATGATTTTAATTTCAATCTGTTTCATTATCGGTTATGAAAGTATATAAAGTGTATAAAATACTTAATTACTAAGACTACAAACATGTACACTTAAACTAAAAACTAATCACTAACTAAATCTACAAATAAGTATACCTACAAAATTAAAATATGGCGTCAAAAACTCCTCCACATCGTTGTCCACAGGTAATGTGCCCAAAAGACTGGCAGCATTGCCACGTTTTATGGCAATGATTATTCTTTGACCAAGGTAAATGCCAGCCTCTGGGGCACGCGAATTTTCAACTAGGCGTTTGAAAAGATCTTTAAACAAAGCGTGAGCCCACGGACCCCACGGACCAAGAGTTTCAACCCGAATGGGCTCGAAAATATAACTATCGATGAGGTTATTACATTTCCGCCGCTTGATGTTCTCTGCAGATAATTTTAATTAAATCTATATCATAGTTTAGTATGTTTACTTCCCACAATTTGCGTTATCAGCAACAACTTTGAACTCCGCTTTAGACCGTGTTTCCGTCAGTAGACTACAATATTGACGTAGATCTAGTCTCCACCTGACTTTAAAATTGACGTCACTAATCGTCTACGGCGCATTGGATATAAGAATCAAACTACCTAGCCTACTCCACCTGTTATACAAGTTTTTATTTAACTTGCAATGTATGTATGTATGTATGTGTGTTCGGGTCAAATCTTGCAACTGAATTTTAAAGCAGTTGTCCTCCACCGATCAAGATTAAATTTTGCATACACGTTTAGTTTGGATGACAATGCATGGTTGGCTAAGTGACGTCATTCTAAATCCAATATGGCGAACGGCCCAAGATGGCGGACTCGTTATTTTTTGTGCACTGCCATGTTATGGGAAACAAATGAAAGGGTTTGCTGAGAAAAATACAAAAAAGCTTGTTCAAAAAAAAAAATTTTTATGAATCATTTATTTCAAGTATTTTGGGATCGACCGGGGGAATCATAATTTTTCTCTGGTTGTTCTAGTCTAGCTAATGTAGACTGTTTGTATAGACACAATCCTTGTAACCTGGATTATCCATCAGCAACTTACTCTTAAAAAAGTCTTATGGAATCGGAAGTAGATACCGTATGTGCCCTGTGTACTACAAGTATGTGCCCGACCCAGTTCACGAAAATGGCTACATCACGTTTTTCTTCTTCTGGGATCGGTCTCTCAGCACTGACAGGACTATAGTTGTCAATAAGAGTGACATAGTGGTGATAGACTGCAGCATAGTGCTGAGAAAGATAAGAATACTAAGTATCTTATAGCCGGCTACTTTTTATACAGGGAGAACGATCTCTTGGGATAATAGCCGACTTTCACGCAGGTGAAGCCGCTGATAGAAGCTAGTGTATCTCAAAAACCGGCCAAGTGCGAGCCGGTCTCGAGTTCCGTACCATTATCGCAAAAAAAACGACAAAAAAACACGTTTGTTGTATAGGAGACCCACTGAAATATTTATTTTAATCTGTTTTTAGTTTTTGTTGTTATAGCGGCAACAGAAAAAAAGAAATGCGAAAATTTCAACTGTCTAGTTATGACATGAGATACAGCCTGGTGACAGACAGACATACAGACAGACGGACAGTGGAGTCTTAGCAATAGGGTCCCGTTTTTACCCTTTGGGTACGGAACCCTAATAACGCACATGCCTGTGCTGGTTTCTGCCTTTGGTATACGAAAACGGCCCTAATCTATTACATTATCATTTTATGAATGATTATGAAATGCCAGCGCCCACTATGGAAGTAAAATAAGGCTGCGACCAGAGATATTTTGGGAGCGGGCTCACAAGCGACAACATGCATGCAGCAATGCACGCTGTACGCTTACAAACATGGAGAGATCAATCTAAAATTCTGAACAGACTGATATGAAAATCTTAAATAGTTTGGTGTTTGTTAGGCTAGGTTTGGTGGCATTGGATAGAGCGTTAACTTTTAACGTGCACTGCCATAGCACGAAGCGAAAGGTCAGTTCCCGGAATAACCTGTTGCGTCGTCTTCTCTCTGCCAACTGGGGGAGCAGCACCCGATGATTTTCGGAACCGGCATGTCCCTCTGCCTCTCAGCTGGCGAATTCGCGTGTCCTGTGTGGCACCGATCCACGCATGCTAAGCAAGTTGACATCGCCCTAAACGAGACGTGCGTTCATATTGGGTTGCCTCAGACTGACTCCGCTCAACAAACTTTACACGTTGGCTTGTATTGCACCACCAGTAGTACGAAGGATTGCGCATGCGTGCTTGAGAAGAAATACCAGGAAGCCGGTTCCCAACATCCCCTCTATAATCACACTACAACTCCGAGTAGACTTAAGAGTGGAAAAGTTTTCTTCGATGCACACGGGCCATCCAAGACCTATAGTGAGAAACAAGTTTTGGAAAGAAGATCACCTACCACCACCCGCCTTCTTGAAACCCCAAGAACACCTGCCACCTGGACGTAAACTGCAGTGGTCTTTATGGCAAGCACTCAATCGTTTGCGTACCCAAGTAGGCCAAGCAAACACAATTTGGCAAAATGGGATGACAATTGACCTGTATGATACCCGTGTGAGCGCAGTGCCCCTTTGCAAAATATGGAAAACCTGCTGGAGTGTCCCAAGTGCCCATACACCTGCACTTGGGAAGACCTAATGCTCGCCATTGACCCCGCAATTGGGGTGGCCACCTCTTGGGCCAAAATTTATAAAGAGTTTTCCGTCGACTCGAAAACAAAAAGAAGACCAGCGCTAAATCATCTGACTGGGTAAAAAGCACATGACACGAAACGGTCAGATGCGATTAGAGACCCAAGAGAAATGACATTCGAAAAAAAAACCGACTTCTAAAGCAAAACACTACGAAACTAAAATAACTTTTTTTACGAAGTTGGTGTCTAATTGGTACCTACTGTTTTTCGTTTTTTTAGACACCGACTTCGGAAAAAGAAGTTATTTTTGGATTTGTAGTGTTTTGCTTAAGAAGTCGGTTTTATATTTTTGTTAAAAAGTTTTTTATTTTTCACTTTTTAGTGGTATTTAATGGAATAGTTATATAGTAAGGTCCACCGTAATGCCAGAATAGATGACCCAAATAACATGTAACTTGAACATAACTGGTGGAATGAAAGTTTACCAGGGTGAACTGTATACATCTGCGTACCCGTTAAGAGCATATTGGCGTGATGGTATGTTATGAAATGGTGTAAACAATAAACAGACATACGATTGCAGCAATCTAGAGAGATTTGCAGTCATTTATTGAAGAGTTCTGTTGTATATCTTCGAAGTTCTTCTTCGAAGTTTATAAGATCTTTACCAAATTATAAATGGGAACATTTCGGAATAAACTTCTTTCAAACAAAAAAAAAGGAATTTTGCAAATCCGTTTATATATGACGGAGTTATGCCCAAACATACATAAAAAAATGATATATATAAACATCCGAATTGAGAACCTCCTCCTTTTTGGGAAGTCGGTTAATAAAACAAAGCGTCACCATAGTAATTGAAAATTAAAAAAAATTGTATAGGATTTTGAAGTGTTATCGAAATATCACGTGAAATGGTCACGTTTGATTTCGATCTTTACATATTTGCATTTCGATCCATCGCCATCGGCGACATTGAATGACTTTATTGTGTAGACTGTAGAGCATCAGATGACACTTAGCGATCAGATACGATCCCAATCCTCATTTGAGTTTAGAGTTTCCCAATCTGTGCATTTTGATGTGATTTTGACGGATCGAAGCGTAATAATGACACGTCCGCTCAGCTCTCCGCTTCTGCTATCTCCCACGCCTCAGTCCGCTGCTTTAACAATAATATTTCTGTCTCTCGCCGCCGAGTAATTTGCCCCCATCAATAGTAGAGTTTATGGTGGCCATAACAACCTTATTTTTGGGCGACTATCATTGATAACAAGGGTCGATATATCGCTATTATAGTGATAATCATTTACCGACTTCCCAAAAAAGAGGAGGTTCTGAATTCGGATGTTTTTTTTTGTATGTTCGGGCATAACTCCTTTCAAACAAAAATTAAAAATATTTTGTTCGACAAAATTTACTCCAAAATGGTCTCATTTAAATTTGTTAAGGATCTGATGAGGAACGTCGGAGATATACAACAGAATTCTTCAATAAATGACGGCACATGTCTCGGGATTGCTACAATCGCATGTTTTTTTTTATTGATTTCATCATTTCATATCATCATTTCACCATCACGCCAGTACGCTCTAAACGGGTACGAAGATGTGTACAGTTCACCCTGGTACACTCTCATATATTAGGTCATCACTGTGGGCATTAAAGGTACCTTAGTATAGAACTTTTACATTATGTATCACTAATTGTCCCCCGCGGCGTCGCTCCCATCAACTGGCTACCTACCTACCCATTTTCCCTACCTACCCTACCCTACCGTTACTACATACATGATTCTTTGCGCTTACGCAGTGCACGCAACGGGAGCTCTTAAAAAGGAATTTTTGAGAGCGTTTTTGCTTTTTTGCAACGTTTTTCATTTGTGCGCCGCTCCTATCGGTCTTAGCGTGATGTTATTTAGCCTATTAGTAGTTATATACCTTTCTCGATAAATGGTCTATCCAACACAAAAAGATTTTTTCAATTCCAACCAGTTGTTCCTGAGATTAGCGCGTTCAAACAAACAAATAAACAAACTCTTCAGCTTTATAATATTAGTATAGATTAAAAAGTTAAAAATAAAATCCTTTTTACAAAAAAGTACAACCGACTTCCAACACTACAAAGTGAAAAATAACTTCAGTTTCGGAAGTCGGTGTGCCTGTTTTCGTTTATTTTTCACTTTTTTGTGTTTTTATTTGAAAGTCGGATGTATTTTTTTGTAAAAATGTTTTTTTATTTTTGTGCCCAAGGAGTAGAGCAGAGGTGTTCCTATAGTACACTTACTAACATTAGGTAGAACCCAATAACATTCTGCTCGACCCGGGCATCAAACCCAGGATCTCAAATACAAATTCAGATCATTTAATTACATGAAACATGTTATAAAATGGTGTTAAATATAATTGAAAAGGTAAAAACTTGTTCAGCTAAATTATGACATAGCATGCAATGTTTGGGTAACACACAAATTAGTTACAAGCAAAAAAAAACTTAAAATTCTTTTCAAACAAAATCATGAGCTATTGAATCCTTCAAAGGGTTTCATAGCCATAAATTCTTTTATAATATAAAAATTACATTCACTTAACCACTTGTATAATTTATCTCTTAATCTATTTATATCTAAATTTTATTTATCTAGTATATATATAACTAGCTTCTGCCCGCGGCTTTGCCCGCGTAAAATTTTTTCTTCATCCCAAGGGAATATAAACTATCCTATGTCCCTCCCAGGGTCCCAAACTATCTCCATGCTATATTTCATCTAAATCGGTTCGGTAGATCCAGAGATTACCCCCTACAAACTCACAATCTTTACCTCTTTATAATATTATAGCTGTTCCACTCGGTTTCGCTCCCGTGGACCACACCACAGGACCTGTTTTCAGGTTAAAAAATAGCCTATGTCACTCAGAAATAATTAAGCTTTCTATTGGTAAAAGAATTTTTACAAATAATAATACATTATAAAATACTAGCAGTCCGGGTAACAAAAAAACAAGATCAATTACTTATAAAAAAAAAATAAAAAAAAATAACGAGAAATTTAATCCAACTTTTCAGGCAACGGTATATTAATGCATCGTTACCTGCAACGGAACGGACAAATAACATGAATGAAGTGACAGTGACACTGACAATTAGTCATTTGTCAACTTCACCCGTCTCTGTTTGTTGACATAGAAATAATTATCATTGTGTGTTCTTTACTGAGCTAAGACAATAAATTGAGTAACGGGATCAGAAACAGACCAAAGCGTAGCCAAAACAAAACAAGTTAAGGTGAAATATAAAAAGAAAACATTACCCGGACATTGCATCATACACTACACAACACATCACTTCTTTAAGGGCATAAAAAAGGTTATAGTGAGTCAATCTTAAAAGATAGACATATTATGCTGTCGCGGATTTTTTTTTAGAACTTTTAAAGAGGAGCAATTCCTTCATACATGATTTTTGCGTAACTTAAACCGTTTACGCAGCACACGTAACGGAAGCTCTCAAAAAGGAATAATGTTGCCCGTTTTTGCAACATTTTTCACTTATGCTCCGCTCCTATTGGTCGTAGCGTGATGTTATATAGCCTATAACCTTCCTCGATAAATGGACTATCCAACACAAAAATAATTTTTCAATTCCAACCAGTAGTTCCTGAGATTAGCGCGTTCAAACAAACAAACTCTTCAGCTTTATAATATTAGTATAGATTTATATATTCATGCTCGGCAGAAGCGCTTCCAAACACTAGATCAACGAGGCCGACCATTATAATTAAGTATCTATGTTTAGAATACAATATGTAATTCTAAGAAACGACCAGATAATAATTAGCAACATTGCTTATTATTAAACAAAGATTATTGTGTCAATTGATAACTAAGTAGGGCATTCGTTAACATGACACATCCAGCTCTTTTCTGCTAGATCAACGGGCGGATCTCTAGGTTTTGATTCCCTTGCGAGTATCAAAATTCTGAAATTTCTTGGCATAGACGACCGTATCTTTTAAGTGCGTTGACTCAGAAGTTTAATCTATTCACAGCTCCAAGGGATTTATTTTTATTGCAAACATGTGTTTTTACCCGACTGCCGAAGGATGGCAGTCGGGTAAAAATCAATAACCCGATGCCCGACCTCGGAATCAAACCTAGGACCTCATCCTCAGCAATAACGCTTGCGACCCCTAGACCAAAGAGGTCGTAGACAAATAAAATTTAAAAAACGCCCGATAAAGTCAAAGTCAAATGTATTTATTTCCACTAGGCCACTAAGCGGTACTTTCGAACGTTAACAATTAAAATCTACAATTATTAAAAATTGATTCTACCGTGCATTTGAAAAGTAGCTTGTTATGGAGAAGAACGCACAAGAAACTCCATACTTACTCTTTTTAAAATAATAAGTGGTTTACAGTGTTAAAGTAAATACATTAATAAATTCATATACGTGAGGACTATGTACCTAGCACTACTATACTACATATAAGTATTACAAGCACTAACATAACTAACAATTTGATAAATAGGAACATGGTTCTAACATACTTACAAATATTGCAAACATATAATAAAATTATGAATATAATACAAATCAACCAGTTTGACTTTGTCTACACTAAAGATTTCCCTATGGAGCAGGACCAGCATGTTTCCAAGCATTCTTATCCTGAATATAATCATCTAATTTGTAATATGTTTGGACACATTTTTATTTCATGCTACATAATTAATCTAGTAGTAGACGACATTCCAATAGTTGTCGATCGACAATCTATTGAACATGTAACTAGGACACAATATTCTGCGAGAACACCTCGATGCAAACAGTAAAACCTCCATAACTTTGGAACGGCTGAACCGATTTTCATCAAACATAGCTAAGAACTCTCTCGGTAACGTCAGCCTTAAACTCGGTTCATCCGTTTAGGAGCTATGATGCCACAGACAGATATACAAACAGACATAAACACAAACACACAGGTACACACGTCAAACTTATAACACCCATATTTTTCCGTCGGGGTATAAAAAGGCATAGGCAAGGCTAGAAACAAATTATCGGACGCGACTGACAGCCGCGACTTATAGTATATCTGGGTAATGAATGCACATTACATTGTGCAAACTATCGGACGTAAGTCGCGAACGTGCCCTTGAGCGTTCGGACGTCCGATAGAGATCCGGCTCGCTGGATGTATGTGTCAGCCGAAAACGTTCGCGGACGGTGTGCACGGGGTGCGAGACACTCGCGAACAACTCAGACTACGTGATATCTCGCACGTGCGTGCGAGGTTAAAAATGAAAATGGAAGAAAAACTTATCACTTACACTACTCGATATGTTTCTACGTAAACATAATCTTCGTTGAATAAGCTGTATTGTCTATGAAATAAGCGCTCCGTCGCGTCCGTCAGCCGCGTCCAATTATTTGTTCCCAGCTTTATTCAATCATTGTGTATAACATACTGTTTCTTTTGATCCAGGCAGCAACTGGAAAGAGTGAACATCCAGTTCAACGGTGACAAGCTGAGCTTTCAAGAACGCAATCATTTTCAGTATTTAGCTGAAAAGAGCAACGGCGCGCATTTTGATCAAGTTATAGTGCCCAACCTGCCTTTACTTGTAAGTTTCTCACTCCTTCATTATTTCATCATTTCACTTTGCAAATAACAGCCCGCGGGATCTTCAAGGTTAAGCAACGCTTGCTGAGGTCAGTACGTGGATGGGTGAACATCTTAACATACCGAGATTCCTCCGAACCTTGGAAAGTACGTTAAACAATTCGTCTCGGCAGCCATTTGTAAATCTTTGGAAGTCAGAAACCAGGAAATCTGTCACTAGTCCTGCCAAGGGGTATAGTGTTACAGGTATAGGCGCGGTTTAAAGGAAGTCGATTTTTGGGTCTATTTGGCGGGGGGTGTGAGGTGCAACGGTGAAGCGGCCGGCGCCGGCGACATATTTGTCAGCCAGTGTGGCCTTCCCCCGTCTCGCCGCGCTCATACGTCTCGTGTCCCCTAGGTACAGTCGCGCATTATGGTGTTAAATAAGAAGTTCCGTAGCATATTGTTTAATAATTTCGTTCGTTTCGTTGCCGATGTAAGATAAACCGAGAAAAAAGAGTTAACGAGGCAAGCACGAAAACTTACATAAAATTTTGTTTCTATATTTAATTTAGTGACATATTTATATCGGTTATTACAGATTAACCGACTTCCCAAAGGCGGAGGTTTCTCAGTTCGACCGATTATATTTTTTTTATGTGTGTTCGCGGATAACTTCGTCGTTTATGAACCGATTTTGATGATTCTTTTTTGTTGGAAAGGAGATATCCCAAGGGTGGTACCATGATAAGGAAACCAGGATCTGATGATGGGATCCTAGAGAAATCAAGGGAAGTCCTCAAATATTACAAGCATACATATGTAGGTATGCTTGTAATATTTGAGGTAAGCGATTTTGGTATTTTCATCAATAATGCAATCATTTGCATTCAGAAAGTATCATTGGTGAAGTTGAACTGATGAAGAAGAAGACCACAATGGCCACTGGAAATAAAAACAATGTATCCTAGTCGTGTTACGGCTTATTGGAATCTTCATGAGATGTTCTTTGGCTATAAATGATTTTCATGTTAATTAGAGGTACCTACCAAAACTAAAAAGAGGAAAATAAAAACTTTTTAACAAAAAATCAAACCCACTCCCAAAACAAAACACTTCAAAGCGAAAAATAACTTTCTTTTCCGAAGTCGGTGTCGAATAACGGAAAACAATGGGTACAAAAGACACCGACTTCGGAAAAGAGAGTTATTTTTCATTAAGAAGTGTTTTATTTTGGAAGTCGGTTTGATTTTTGTTACAAAGTATTTTTAATATGATGATAGCTAATGTGCCTAAACCACACTGTGTTAGCTATTTAAATATCCATTCTTCACAAAATTTAAACTACCTACAAACAAATAATTAGTTCAGATCACACTCAGTAATTTAAACTGTGCATATTACACATGCGCAAATCACCCCGCCACTTTTGCCGAGCGCTCTCAAGGCGATATTATGCCCCAATGTAAACGCAGTACTGGCCGTGCGCCCGCTCGATGCAAAAATATCAATATTGAACCTCCTTTTGAACAGTTTTGTTTGCAAAATATTATTTGATTTACATTTGCTATGTCAGTTATGAAGAAATTCCATCCATCAATTTTTCTGTGTAAAAATATTTTTAAACATCCAAGTCGTTTTGGAGGAGTATCCAAAAGTTGCGAAAAATATCGTGTTGTTAATTTTTTTTTTAAAGCAAAACTATTAGTTAAACGAAAAAACCTTTTTAGGTTTTAAAAATGATGTACATGAATCAATATATTTTTTTTCACAAACCTTTTGACCTAGCCGTTACAAAGGAGTTAAAGCAAACTTTGCTTTAACAAGAAAGTAACCGTTTTACAGCACTAAAGTGGTGGAAGGCCCTTAAATCGTGTCGGTACCTATAACCAGTTACTGGGTTGTAGTGCTCAGGGAAGCAGTTGCTCAAAATAAAATACTGGTACTGAGCTGAATCTGGTTAGATTAGAAGTACAACTAAGTATACTCAAAACTATTGTGCCAAAGAATATTAAACTTAAGTATAAAGATGATGAGTACGGATTATTTAAATACTGTAAAATTGTGTCAGTCTTTGATAAATTCAGGTCGGCAATTATCTTGGACAAATTCAATAATATTAGCTCCTTAACTTTAAACAATAGACCAAAACAGTTACGTGATCTGGATTACTTGCCAACATATAAACTACCTACAACTGTGAATGTGTATGACACGAGAACGTGGGAATATATATATTACCTGATACTCTAAAAAAAAATCCTAAAACTGTGCAGTCAAATATTGTCAACAGCACATATAAAAATTGTAAATCTACCTTAAAGAATATTATATTACTGGTGACATCACATCTTAGGTTTTAAGCGGGTATAAAAGTATATGTTTACCTATTTTAGTAACATGCGGTGTGAGTTTGCTTCCTCCACTTTGTCACATAAACCTTTTAAGGTTTTAGACAAATGTTATGCTGTACAATAAGTGTTATTTAATGTTTTTGAAAAATAAAGGCAAAAAAATGTCAACCTCCTAACTTATAGGGCAAAAGGCATGTAATTTATGCAATGTACAATCAATCTGCGGAGATTGATTCTACATTGCATAAATTACATGGACAAGTATAACGATGAACTTTCCGAACCTTCCTGAAGCGATTTTATGAGAGGGAAATACAATTTTTAACAAAACAACCTCCGTATCAGGTTATTTTCGTTCGTTTATAGCAAAGAGATTAGATAGGTGCTCTTTTTTATTGCTTAGCACAAATTACTATCGCTAGTGTATTTAATAACTATGTTTAATATTGTACTGAACATGGGGGGTCCGATAAAGAGCTGACCTTTCCGAGGTCATGTTTTTGGAAGAGTATAAAACATGCCTCCAATTTGCCAACATGCAATGAGAATGCAATTATTTCATCACAGGTACTGCTCTAACAACGGTGAATGTCCCAGAACCAAAAATTCGTAGACATGTGAAAACCACTAAACCGCACTGGGCCCACGTGGTGGATGCCCATTTCCTCTCATAGAGAGGAGTCTTGTGTCATCATGTCCCACAGTAGGAAAGGTTAAAAGGTTGACCATCCAAGAGTGGGGTACGTCACTAGTGACCGCCCCAGAACGGGGAGAAAGGCACAAAGGGGACTGGACAAGATATTTGTAAAGAAGTTAAAAAGCAACTCCGGTGATAGCGCACCAACTTTGGCGGGCTATGTCCGCAGCCGTCTCCTTGAGATTCGGTCCATACGACAAGATGTCGTATGCGCCATGTGTAGTGAACCCTTATGCTTATGAGAAAGCATGGTAAACGGTGGTTAAAAAGAAGGTATTGCCTTGTATCAAATATCTTTTATTAGTCATCTTCCTGTTCAAGCCCAATGTTACTTGGGGTCGGCGCCACACGTTTCCTTCTTGCTTTCTCCTCCGTTAACCGTCACGCTAACATTCACTTCCTTGTCTTTCATATTGGCATTCCTAAAACCTGCATGTTTTCTTATATCACACTCTACTTCTCCACCCATTTATACACGTACTCTTTTAGTCACATGTATAGTATACTTGACTTATTGTCCTATGTCCCCTAGATGGGGTAGAGGACGCCTGCAGAAATGGTATACCTACACATCGCATTTATTAAGAAAAGAAAATGCTTCTAAATATTTGACTACTTTATCAACATCATCTCCAAAGTTTCACCACGTCGAACGGTCCCGTGCGTCGCTCATTCACCGGATTCCAGCAACCCAAACCAGGTCACCTATTGGGACGCCTTCCAACGCAGCGTCTTCCGATACGCGTTCGCCATTCCAGAACTTTTCGGGTTTCAAGCTACATACAATTTTGTTTGAGAGATATTTTGGCAACAACAGACTAACCATACCCCAGATTCTGAATACATCACGATAAACTTATTTACCCATCGAATATCAGTTTATTTTATGGTAGCGCTGCCTCAGAGATATGCGATCCTTGGTGAGAGAAGCTCATGCCTCCTAACCATTTCATGGAGCCATCGGAGAAACTCCCGTCTGGGCATGCGTTGCCGTGGCCGACATGAAAAGCTCTAAATAGTCGCCGCAATCAGATCGGCCGCAGCAAAGAAAACCTCCTCAGGTGGGGGTTTTCGGATGGCTCCGATATCCAGTGCTTGATTGGCGTCTCTCCGCAGACCATGACCCATCTTTCATACACCCGTCACCGCATGCCCTGCAACCTGGACATTTGAGGACTTTTTATGGCTGCGTCAGCGAATGGTGTTGTTGCCGTAGCTAAATACTGGGTCAAACATAATATTTAAAACTGTACAGACCTTTCGTACTGTATGGATCAGAATGTTGGGCTGTGAAAAAGATGGATGAAAAGAGGTTGCATGTAGCAGACATGAGAATTTTGAGATGGATGTGCGTAGTGACGAGAATGGGTAAAGTGAGAAATGAGTTAATTAGAGAAAGTATGAAAGGAAACCGTTTGTCCTGGTATGGTCATCTGATGAGGAGGGATGAAACGCATGGTACTAAAAGAGTTATGAGTATAAATGTGGATGGATGGAGAGGAAGGGGACGGCCAAAAAAAATATTGATGAACTGTGTGAGGAGTGATCTCGCATGAAAGAAAAGGGAGTCAGTGGTAGCGTGACGGGGGACAGGACTCGTATGGAAGAAGAAAACGTGTTGCGCCGACCCCAAGTATCAAGGGACAAGGGCAGGAAGATGATGGATGATCTATGATGATGATGATATTTTGCATCGACACGTTAAGAATAAGAAGTCGAATATAACACAATATTCTTTTGTTTCAGGGTGTGATCTCCAAGGCTTTGAGTATGGACATGAACATAATAGGTCAACTGACGCTGAGCTCCGCTTTGCCATTGGCAAACCATCCTGAAGCCTTCGCTAAACTGCCAGTACATAGGTAAGATAATCAAGCTGTCGACTTGAGGCTCTAGGCTAATAGTGTAAGATCGAGTATAAAATCACGAAAAACAAAAAAAAATATTGCGGTAGTTTTTTTTTTATTCCTTGATTTTTATGAATGACCAGCTTCTGCCAGCGGCTTCGCCCGCGTTAAAAGTATTTTCTTATCCCAAGGGAACTTTAAGCAGGGATAAAAAGAACCCTATGTGCTATTCCTGACTATAATCTATCTCTGTGCCAAATTTTATCCAGATCCGTCCAGCTATTTGAGCGTGAAGAAGTAACATACATACAAACACACACACACAAATTTTCGCCTTTATAATATTTGTGTGATAGTAAGAAGTAAGATAGTAAGATTCCATAAACTGAAAATGATAGATAATATACTGTGTCCCTATGTTTTCCTTTTTAATGATACATTATCTTTATAAGCACTAGAACCTTCAAAGATGCTCAAAATTGCGCTATCAGCAGAGGCATAGTGTACATATTTGACAGCTATAAACGATTAAAGAAACACATAGAAACACATCTATCATTTTTATTCAATTAATGAAATATCTTTTTAATTTGTCCAATATTGGACGAGGAAATAGGCGAGAGCCAAACCTCGAATTATTACTTTTTTCTAAGGAAAAGTCGGAGCTCTCTGCCAGCATTTCCTTCTGAATAGTGCTAAAAAAGTAACCATTATAAGGTTGTACTTTTAAAATTAGTCGGATTATAAACCTTTGACGTTTGTTTGTTTATCTTTTATTTTTTGCTCCAGCAATAGAGTATAGACGAAGTGTCATTCTAAGCAATGGCGATTGTCGGAATGCCAAAATGAAAGGAGTCGATCACGTCACATTCTTTTTATGTTTTTCTTCTTTGGCAACTGAGCCGATGCCGACTATTCTACCAGTGTCATGTACACAACAGAGCGCAGTGAGGCGAGCCGTCGAATTGTGCTTATTCTTTCGGTGTCATGTAGAGACGACAGCACGGTGAGGCGAGCCGGCGAACTTTGTCTATAGTTCCAGTGTCATGTAGAGGCGACTGCGCGGCTTTATTTAACGCTTGGCATTTCCATTCAGTTTTGACATTTTACCAATCGCTATCATCGCTAGAATGTCACTGTCTAGAGCCTCGGTGGTGATGATGATAATTATGTTAATGTTTGTTTCCAGGTTTCTATGGGGTTATGACGACAGCATTATAGACATTGCGAAGCCGTTCCTAAGCCTCGGAGGGCAGCTCAAGTTCGAGAAGTTTGGATTACTGGTTACTGTAAGTTTGTCTATCTATTCGTGTATTTGTTAGTTTGTCCTTCTTACACGTAGCAATAGAGCAACGAATTTTCGTTAGATATTGTTTCTGATCTAGTCATGGGTGGCGTTCGGGAAGTTGCGCGGTATTTTCTTGTACAATTTACCGCAGTGTCTCAAAACAAAAGTCTATGACCAGTGTGTGTTGCCAGTAATTAAATATGGGAATGAGACGTGGTCGCTCACATTGGGCCTTATCAAAAAGCTCAAAGTCATTCAAAGAGCAACGGAGAGGGCTATAATCGGAGTTTCCTTGTGTGATCGCATCCGAAATGAGGATATCCGCAGGAAAACCAAAGTTATGGACATTCCTCGAAGCGCGACATAGCCAATAGCGAAACTTAATTGGCAGTGAGCAGAGTACATTGCTCGCAGAACGGATGGCCGATGGGGCCGAAAAGTTTATTTATTTATTTATTTATTAAAACTTCATGCAACATACAAGGTACATAGGCGGACTTAATGCTTGACGCATTCTCTACCAGTCAACCAAGGATGGTTGAGAGATAACATGGCAGGTGCACAACAAAATTAAATAATGATTAAAGTAAAAACTGAAGAAGAAAAGTTTCAATAAACATACACATATATTTACTATAATAAATACACATATATATATATATATATAAAAGTAATAGAGAGGTGATTGAAACGACTCTGCTATTGGTGAAGAAAGTAATGCCGTAACTTCCGCTTAAATTCATATTGACTGGTGGCCGTCCTCATATCGAGAGGTAGCGCATTCCAAAGAAGAATGGACTGAATATGAAAGGAAGAATGAATAAAATCAGAAGTATGTGAACGGCGACCGCAAACCGGAAGACGATGCGTTGAAAGGCCTCCCACGAGGTGGACCGATGACCTGGTTGCCGGTATGCGCTGGATGCGAGACGCACGGGATCGGTCAATGTTCCGACGCCTGGGGGAGGTCTATGTCCAGCAGTGGACGTCTTTCGGCTGAAATGATGATGATTATGACGATGATGGAATGTATTCCTGATCCCGGAAATATGCACAGATTCTATTTATTTAGTATCCTCTTCTTAATTCGGGCGCACGGTTGGCGCAGTGGTTGAGCAATTGACTGCTGCGCTGCGTGTCGCGGATTCGATTCCCGCACGGAACAAATATTTGTATGACGTACAGATAGTTGTTCCGGCTCTGGGTGTTGTGTATGTGAGTTTATTTGTTTGTAAACGCACCCACGATACAGGAAGAAATTCCTAGTGTGGGGCAACGTTTTTTAAAAAAGAGAAAGAGAGAATTCTTTATTGTACACCAAAAACAACATCATAATAAACAGTGTGTTAATAAAGTACATATACAACTTAATGTTGAGTTAATTAAGCTCGCCTATCGTCTACCAGCGGAATAATTTTTAAATAATAATTTTTGATACTTGTTCGTTGTCGTAGTTGATTGTTTCAAATCGAGGAATCCCGGGCAAAGACAACAAAACACAATTGTATATCTAATGATTCTGTTTAATAACGTTTATTCTTCAAACTAAAGAGTTGACGTGAGATTTTCTATGACCCTCCTCCCTTTTCAATGGACGTCTTCTTCTTAATATCAATATTTTACAGAAAAACGGCACAGTCTCCGAGCGATTCACGATTAACACTGGCGAGTATGACAAGGATAAGATGAACATCATTGAAGAGTTTGACGGACGCGACCATCTGTCATTCTGGGGCAGCGACGAGTGTAATAGGTAAGTCTACACTGTCGTATACAGAGTGTAACGGAAAGGTATATAATATTTAAAAAACTGCTGCTGGCCATGTAAATGAACAACTTTTTCCAAGAAAGTCAAAGGCAGTTCCTAAAAAAAAATGAATTATCCATACCAAGTTGTCGTCAGCTGACCAAAGTTTGGGTTAAAATGTCCATTATGGACTGATTTTTGGCGCGGGGAGGATCAGGGGAGGGGGGAGGTTTGGCTACCCCTTTATACTACTCGGAACACCATGGTTATGGAGATATCCGTGGTTAAAGTTTTTAGGTAAGAATAAAAAATTCCGTAAATGTAAAGGGAAGGAAGGAAAGTGGGTAGAGGGGCTACCCCACTGCACCATCCCCACCCCACGGAACCCCATGGTTATGGAGATATCCATGGTAAAAGTTTTTACGATTATTATTTAAGCAACAAAGTCGACGGAGTCCCGTTGCGCGGGGCTCCTATTACTGTACCTAGGATCTAAAGTAACCTAACATAAAGGAGATGACGGGAGCTGAGTTCGCTCGCTTTGCTCGCTCACTTCAGCTCCCGTCAACTCCTTCGAACTAAACCTATCCGTGTCGGGGTGCTCTAAGCTCCCGAGCTCGCTTCGCTCGCTCCTGGACTAATTCACATTTTTTTAACTCACTAATTATATTTAAGTAAAAAATATATCTAATATCACCATATCCATGGGGTTCCGTGGGGTAGCGATGGTACAGTGGGATATTTTATAAACCTTCCTCGTTTATTTTTTTTTCTATCGAAAACCATATCAAAATCGTGAGTAATTAAGCGGCGAAACAGACAGACAGTGACTTTATTTATACTTGGTGGAATCTCGCGCCAATCCCGCTGGTCCGTCGCCATCTTGTAGTTTTTTCACAATGGCGCGTGGAATCATCTGACTAAAGTCATTGACTACAGCATGTCAATGAGATGAGACTAAAGAACATTATCAATATTTTGTAATGCGTCTTGTATCATTATGCCAAAGGTTATCGCGATTGATAACCAAGCGCCTGAGCAAACAGAACGAACTCTGTCTAAAAAAAATATCAATATGATTTTGTAATTTTAATTTGCGTATTATATGGATATACCTACAGAGTGATGAGGAGGGATAAAACGCATGTTACTAAAAGAGTTATATTAATGTTAATGTGGATGGATGGGGAGAGATAGGAAGGCTGAAGTTGGAACCACACTTATGTTTCATGGCGTGGCGTAGCGCGGGATCCACCAATCAAACGACTCTGTTCCAGCCTTCGTCATAACGCAACGAGTTTTGTAACCAATCAACTGCGTCGGAAGGCGCCACGACACGCCACGCCACGTAACTGTGGTTCCGTCTTAAAGAAAAGATGGATGGACTGTGTGATGAGTGATATGAAATAATAAGGAGTCAGTGATAGCGTGACGTTTGACAGGACGGTGTAAGTATACAAGTAACATGGGACAAGGACAGGAAAACGATTATGGATGTATGTATGGATGGAGGAACTTTAGTTAAATAATAAAAGCCACATGGTTCGATCTTCGAAGTTAAGCAACGCTCGATGAAGTCAGTCCGTGAATCCGAGTAAACCGAGACTCATCCGTGCCTCGAAGAGTTCTTAAACTGTTGGTCCCAGCAGTCATTTGTAGATTTACATTCGTTACGGGTAGTCAGAAGTCTGAAATCTGACATGAATCTGCCCAAGGTATTCTGTTACACAGTTACTGGGTTGTGGAGATCAGATAGGCATTTTACCATTTAATATACTGATACTCAGCAGCATGAGGTTAGACTGGAGCCGAGGCCAGCTTAATAGGGAAAAAGCCGGGCAGATCGATCGACACAGAACTGCATACGGCTTTGGGGATTTTTAACATATTTACATGGTCGTGATGGTGGCTAAAACCTTGCCTCTCTTGCTAGAGCTCGTGGGATCAAATCTGGTCACGTACCAATGTAACTTTTGCAAATTCATATGTAGTTACCAACTTTCTAAGTTTATCTTGGACATCACAGGCAACGGTGAAGGAAACATTGTGAGACAATCTGGACTTATATAGTTAATGTAAGTCTGAAATAGCCAAGTCAGAGGCCTATGGGGTTCCCAGAGGCAGATAAATTAATGCTGACACCAGAGGTGGCATACTCATACGAAAAGAAGAAGACATGGAAATAAACGTTTTCGTAGTTTATCGAGATGTGAGTCCTTCCTGTTTAATCAAATGCAAATTATATTAAAACCGTCTTTATCAATAAAACTTTGTTAAAACAAATATTATTAAGTAAAAATCACGTTTCGGACGCAGGAAATCACGTTTTAATAGCTTTGAAACGATTGTATCAATGCCAAATATTTTTACAGTAAATAAACTGGTCGCTATCTCAAACTTTGCAAAAAAATAAAAACAAACTTTATCTATATTGCTAGCATATGTGCCACAGTCTACTGCCGTACATAGCCTCTCCCAATTTGCGTCACAACACATTCTACGCCTTTCTTAACCAGACCGTCGTCTTCGCGCGTCATCTGAACTCAAGGAACACGGTTACGCACTAAATCCGATCCGTGTCCGTGTTTCGGTTCCGAAGTAGCCGTAGTACTTCTTGTAGGGAAGCTTACGCACTACATCCGAACTCTATCTGTCATAATTCAGAACATTTTGAATTCGGAACTCAAATCACGAACACGGATCACGGAAACGGACGTGTAGTCCATAACTGCCCTCCCTTTAGGTATTTATACGTAGCATCTAATTGTACATCTAAAAATTGGGCTTTAATTCAGTGGCCCAACGAGATGCTTCTTCAGATATTGGTCAAGGCTCCTGGCAATTTGAAGCATCGTTCATCTTGAGCTAGGTAAATCCATACTCTTTTATGTGGTGAAGGTTTAAGCGGACTGTAGTTTGTATTTAGGTTGGTATTGATACAATTTCTTTGTTTTATTACTTAGTGTTGCCATCAACAAGACCATAGACCCTAACCATGGTTAGGGTCTTTAAGTCAAGAGTGAATAGGTTACTTCTAGGCATGCGTGCTCCACCGTCGACCACATCATCACTTACCATCAAGTGAGATAAGGTCAAGCGCGAGCCTATAATAAATAAAAAATACTACATACAAACCCGCTGATTTTGTAGTATCAAGTGTGACTGCCTGACTGAGCATGTGGGTTTGTACCCACGGATACAGGACGGGTAATATTAATGGGATTTTCCAAAGGCATTAGGAGCCTTGATTTGTACCTGGTGAATATCAATAGGCTCACCGGGACCTTAAAATGTTTTTCATCGACATCATCATCAGCCTTCAAATGTTCTCTGGGAGCACTGAGACACAGGCCTCCTGTCTGTGAGAGGGGGAATGGGCCTTAATCCTCCACGTGTGCCCAGTGCGATGCCACATGTCTCCGATTTCTTTGGTTCTATGACATGCCGGTTCCTCACTATGTTTTAGTCAATTGTGATGAAATAATTTACATAAAGTAAAGCGCCTGCCTGGGTTTCAACCCTTGACCTACGACACGTAAATCGAGGCCGTTACTACTAGACCGTACTCTTATTCTCTACCCCTGCTGACATCTAATTCGAATACAGTAGTGATGTTATGTTATTAATTTCAGTATCGAGGCATCAGACGGCTCCATTTTCCCACCTTCACAACTGGACAAGAATACTACTCTCCATGTTTTCTACCCCAACCTGTGCAGAAGATTGCCCTTCAAGTTTGAGAAGACTGTTGAGGTGAATATGATTTAAAATTCTGTACACATTTCAACTACACCCGTGGTGGCTCATTGGTAAAGGCCACGTAACGTGAGTTAGGTCATCAAGTTGTAATACCTAATAAATAGATCTATCGCCACGAAATTTTTTCGTTCTCAGATAAAGTAAAAGTGTTCCCAGGTATTAATTATCAAATTAATGTTAATATATGTGTAAAATAAGAGATGGTTAACAATAAAATTGTAGTGCATTAGATAAATATGTAAACTTCGTTCTTATAATAATAGTTTTATCACTTTAATAATTGGTTTTTGCTCAGAATGTTAGATCTGTCACCAAATAAATCGATTATCGATCCCTGACTGCGACTCCTTTTTATTTGTTACATTTTGTTTCGTTCAGTTATTAAAATAATAGTATTCGCTAACAATTTAATACATCAATTTATAATTTTAATGAAAATGTCAACATTAAAATAACAAATTATGGTCAATGAATCGTTCCAAGAGCGAGCGAAGCGAGCTCGGGAGCTTAGGGCACCCCGTCTCGAACAGGTTAGGTTTGAAGAGGATAGGTAGGTACATATAGGAGCCCCGTCGACTCTTGCTTTAAATACGGTGACGATTTGTTTTAAAGTATTTTTAAGCACGTTTTTACCCGACGTCCGAAGGAGGGTAATGTGATCATCAGTGTATGTGTGTATGTTTGTTCCTATGTGGCGTTCCAAAGACCAAACGCGTTGGCCGATTTTGATGATTCTTACGTCAATCGATTCTTCTTAACCTTGCGAGTGTCACTGGCTACATTAAAATTGGAAAATAGTAAAATGGCGGATTTTGGGCGCCATATTGTGTGGTCCCAATTTTTTGTTTTCTTCCAAACCCATCGTGCGGGGTATCAAAATAAACGATTTGAAAAGTTGATTTAAAAATATATATAATACTTATATGTTTAAATGCACCTAATTCGAAAAAAGGTTGACTAAAAGTTATAAATAAAAAAAATCATTCAAAAAATCTACAAACCCGACTGTTTAAAAAGCGAACTAAAAAGACGTAAACAAGAAGAAAATCATGCTGTGCAGTCGGAGGATACATACTTATTCGCGAGCTGGCTGACCAAAACCAGGTGTATCCTGCGATTGCACAGCATGATTTTCATCTTGTTTACGTCTTTTTAGTTCGCTTTTTAAGCAGTCGGGTTTTTTTTTTGAATTATTACAGTATCATTGCACCAAAATGTGTAACAATATAAATCAGAAATTTAAAACCGCACCATCTATTGGTAACAATTTTAAATGATCCGTTCAAATAATCTTTGAAATGTGAATTAAGAGCCCAATATCCCATAATTTTGTGCTTAGGAGAGTTGATTAAACAAGAACATACAATTGTTATGTTCAATGCCAGAAAATGTTTTTAATTTACACACAAATTTAATTTACAAACATATCCCCTTACTCCTATACTCCTCCTATACTCCTTTACTCTTCGCAATATTTATAAATGCTATCTCCAAAAAACTTCTCTCCTCCTACCTCCTTTATGCAGACGATTTACAAATCTACAAACAAGCTGCCCTTACAGAGTTAGCTGATGCAATTATTTCAATAAATAAGGATTTGGCTACAATTTGTGAATGGAGTAAGGCGAATGGGTTTCAGGTAAATCCGTCGAAGACTCAGGTCATAGTTATTGGCAGCTCTGGGATGATTCCAAAAGTAAATTGGACACAACTTCCTCTGGTACAATTTAACGGAACTACTATTCCAATATGTGAGAAGGTTAAGTACCTTGGGGTTTGGATCGACAAATATCTGTCTTGGGGTCCGCAGCTTCAGGACGTAAGCCGCAAAATTTTTGCATCTGCCAGGTCCCTTAGACGATTGCGAAACTTTCTTCCCACTGCCACTAAAATTGCGCTAGCACAGTCCCTTCTGCTTCCTATCCTTGACTATGCTGATGTCAGTTATCTCGATCTCACCCAGGCACAACTAGTTAAACTTGAGCGTCTTCAAAACCTTTGCATAAGATTTATATTTGGCCTGCGCAAATATGATCACATTTCTGAATTTCGGACAAAGCTCAAGTGGCTTCCCATACGTCTTCGCCGGGATTCTCATATTTTATTTCTTCTTTACAATATTCTATACAATCCTACAACCCCCTCTTATCTCAAAGAACGTTTCAAGTTCCTTCATGACACACATAATAGATATCTGAGGTCATCGGAAAACTTGAGACTAGAGATGCCGATGCATTCCACCAGCTTTTATGACAAATCTTTTACGGTTCAAGCGGTGCGGTTGTGGAATGCTTTGCCCGTGTCAATAAGGCGTGCTCAATCTCTGCCCATTTTTAAAACTATGGTAAAGAATCACTACCTCTCTCTTTAATAGTTGTTTTTCTTGATTTCTCTGTTTTTGTTACTTACTTTTTACTGTATATATTTGTCTATATAATATATATATGTATATGTATTTATTTATATATAAATAGTACACCAAAGACTACCTACAGTACTGTTTTTCCTTTCATTTTTAAAATCCATCCAAAGGTTGTCTTGAAAAGATCGCTTTTAGCGATAAAGCCGCCCATTGTGTCACCCAGTGTAATATTTATAAATGTTTACTTCTTCTATACTTTCTGTAACTTTTATGGTGTACATAATAAAGAGCATTCTATTCTATTCTATCAAATCAGTGCATATCGCACCATCTAGTGAGATTTATTTGAACCAACTTTTCTTTCTTAGCGCTGGCACCCTGTACCTATACTGTGTTTATTTTTGTGATGATTTATTTTATATTTTTAGGCGTTAAGCTGTGGGTTGTCATTGGTAGATCACCTCTGCCCATCGCTTTGGGGAAAACAGGTTAGGTATTATGGGTTAAATCTCTTTTTTCTCAACAGATTGCAGACGGAATAGAACTGTATCGCTACAGAATGCCTTTAGACGTGTTTGATGACCCACCCCATAATCCCGAGAACCAGTGTTACTGCGAAATTGACACCGGAACCTGCCCCCCCAGAGGAATCATCAACGTCACCGATTGCACTATGGGTGAGTCGACTTATCGCAAAAAAAAATATGCCTAATTGCACGAAAACTTAACTCAGAGTTAGTTGCTAACACAAGGTTAAATTGTCAGTTTGTCATACAATATTGCCAGTTTAGCCTCGTCTTAGTAATAACTCTGAGTTATGCTTTTCATGCAAGTGGGCCTTAGACTTGTAGGAAAGTATTTCTGTCTGTGGTTTTTAAGTAAAGAGGCGCCATCTGTTATCGAGCAGCGGAACTAATTTTGTATAATGCTTGTCGAAATATAAAAATGTACCCTGGGCTCTCAGCCCTGCTACCAACTTGCTAATTGACTAATATGTTTCTATACCAAAGCATATCTCATCTATACCGCCACAAATGAACTACAAAAAGACCTGACGCCACACAAATCCTACATCGCGCTGTCAAAGACCTCCGCGCCATTGGAACAAAAAAATGAAATGTGAATGAGATGACGGGGTGTGTGTGTGTGGTTTGATGTGTGTGAGTTGTGATGTGTATGTGTGAGGGTGTGTAATGTGATGATGATGTGTGATTTGAATGTCTGTCTGATGTTTGTTGTCAAGCTGTTATTTAACAACAGCCTGACAACAAACATCTGGCAGTTGCTTACCAAACAGAATACCCGTCTGGTCGAAAAATCATTCTCATTCAATGGAATATGCGGGACTCGCCACCCTGTTCCGCATACCCCTCGACACATAAGATATTCAAGTTAAAAAAGATCTACGTATCCATAGAAGAAAAGAAGCTTATGCAAGAAATAATTTATTATAACCACTTCTTCATTCGTTTACAGGAGCCCCAGCACTTGTATCTTTTCCTCACTTCTATTTGGCTGACCCAAAACTCCGAGAAGACATTACTGGACTGAAACCTGACCCGTTGAAGCATGACTCCTTCCTTGACTTGCATCCAACTCTGGGAATTGCTCTAAGTGGGAAATCTAGGTAAGAAATGTAATCATTTTACTGTTACGCTTTTTGTTTACCTACCCGATGTGTAGGTAATTCGCAAGACAATTCCAGGTATGAGGTGTGATTGTCTTTTTCGTACTAAATACGGAAGATATGTTTAAAAAACATAGTTACATAAACTCTCACCTTTTTTCCCCTTGGCGGTAGGCAGAAAGAAACTACAGAACGCCACCTGCTACGATTCTTACATACTACTTTTGCTTCGTTAGGTTCATAAATGTAGTCATAGGTACACGGACGCCAGTTACGAGTAAGTATTGCGCACATGGCCGCGGCACTTGGTTTTGTTATTTAAATGCCACGAATATAGGTATGACACCTTATCACTTCACAATCGCTTCAATGTCCCTCAACACATTGTGGCTTAGGCGAAGCACATCATCTTCATTTCAGCCGAAGGACTTCCACTGCTGGACAGGACATAGGCCTTCCCCAAGCGTCACCACACTGGTCGGCCCTGTGCGTTTCTACTGGAATCCCGCCGCCTTGGCCATGTCGTCGTTCCACCTAGAGGGAGGCCTGCCAACGCTGCGTTTTCCGGTACGCGGTCGTCACTCCAGAATTTTTCGGCCCGAACGGCCCTGCGAAGCACGCTTTGTGGCTATCGTACATAGGACTCGACCGTCAGACTATACACACAACTAGCTAAGTCGGCTGCCAAAATAAACTTGTTTGTGACGTTCTCCTCATGCGTCAATAGCAGAATCGAACGTTGGATCGACGTGACAGCGCCAAGTGCAGTTTTTTTAACCAAGTAGTATGTAAAACATAACCTTTCAACTATTTGTTTCAGCATTCAAATCAACATACAAGTGAGGAAAAGTAACTACTTCAACTCAGTTCAATACCTTAAACAAGGACTTATCTTACCCGTGGCTTGGATTGAAATGGTGAGAACAAAACAATTCTAGTAATTAACAAAACAGTTAATACTACTCGGTGGTAGAAGTCATTAGTAGAATAATTTCACATTACTAATCATAGATGGCATGTATTGACTTCCCATTACTGATAATAGATGGCGTCCTTATCAATCGTGAAACTAGTATCATATAGTGTTGAGTAATGAATAATTACTTTATTTATGAGTTCTACTATAAATAGCACTGTGAATTGCAGCAAAAACTTTTTATGTTCAATCATGGATGGTTTGCACGTTTTATTAGCTGTTCATTTAATGGCGTTACTAGACAGGCTTTAATTGTATATCCGTGAATAACCTAAAATATTTCTTTTCAGGGCGTAGAAGAGCTTCCCGAAGGTCTCCGGTCCCTCGTGTACCATGGCACCTACTCTACCGCAGCAGCCCAACTTGGCTTAACTGTAATCTGTGTTGTAGCCTTCATTGGATCCGGAATATGCTTGCTCTGCACTTTCGCCCGCAGGAAACAAAAACCGTGCGCTACTCTGAAAGTTAAAATACCCACAGAAACCGAACTAAAAAGTCAAACGTCGTGAAACAATAGATTTTTGTAAATTATGTGCTAATTTCATAGATATTTCAATTTCAAATTCGAACCAAAGAATGCGAATCATTATTGCAAGATTTCTCCAAAGTGGTGAACTTTTTGAAAAGTACTGTATCATTTTGCCTGATTTCTTGATACTACATGGTCAAAATAACTGAGCACCCCTCTGGAATGTGAGCCCACTCCTGCCTACTTGTGTGGTGCACCGTGTTTGTCACAGGCGCCAATAGCGAGAGTCAAACTTCAGAGTGACGTCACAGCGCCAGCAGTGATGCACAGTTATTTTTACCGAGCAGTAAATACCTACTTAGCGATGAATAGTCGTTTTAAATATTTTGTATGTAAGTACGAGCCATAATATTTTTGCTGTTTTTACAAAAGTGTTAATTGAATATGATAAAGACATTCAGTTACATTCCACCGTAAGAGAAAAATATATTGAAACGGTTTCTAATAATAAGAATTTTCAGCACTTCGTCTTGGTTCGTGAGAAACAAGATGAACTGCTGAAAGTTCTGTTCCTGCAAATATTATGAAGTTATTTTTATCATATTATTGTCGGCTTTTAACCCGACCGCAAGAAAAGGGTTACGTTTTTTACGTTTTTTATTATAGCGTAATGGAGTTTAATGTTAAGATTGAGATGAAGACGTCAAAGACTGGCTGTGTCTTGTTTATGTTGATATAAATAATAATAAAACTTTTCACAAAAGTAGCTAAGCATTGCTTTACTTACCTACAAATTCACAGAGGAATTTTAGTTTTGGAATTTATATTTTTGTTTAATATTTTAGATTATTTAAACTACCTATAGATTTTTTTACGAGAGATTTTATTAAACAATAATTATTATTATTTTAGTATAAAAATACCTATAAGAATGATTGTACAAAATACAGAATTTGTAGTAGATAATCTTGTTTTTTAAGCGGGAATAATGAATGTTATTTTCAATTTTAAGTTTTTTTACGAATTAATAGAATGTTAAACAATAGAAAAATAATTTAATATTAGCTTTTAAGTAGGTAACTAAGTATATGAATCTCAGATAAAAACTAAAAACTTATTTTGTAAAAAAGATGAAATTTTAAAATAAAAGTTATGCTACTCCATACTAGATGTCGCTACTGCTTTATCTATTTACGAACTGGATATGAAAACAAAATTCATTCAAAGTCCACCAACAGTAGAAAAGTAAAGTAAAATCATACAGTTTTAGTTATTATTTGATGCGAACGCTGATTATCGCATTTCAACCTGGCGTTATTAAGAATTATTTTACACTACAGGTTTTAGAAAGATACCCGTGTAGGTATGAATTAGTGACAGAGATGACGCTCTAGAAAATTGAACTTCAGTGGACCAACTACACGGTCGAAATAACTGTGCACTTCGTACGTCAAACCACCCTACTGCCCCCTTTTCCGCGGCGCCCGCGTTCGCCTCGTGCGCCTATAGCGAAAGTCGAACATCAGGGTGACATTGACAGCTCCAATTGCAGAATTATTTTGACCGAGCCGTAATAATATTATGCGACCAAACCTTCGACTTCGCCAAAAATGGCCATCGGTTTCGGCCGAAGCCTAAAGTCTAGATACTTTACAAGTTATAAGTGCCGAAATTGAAGTAACTGTTACGAATGGGCGATGGACGACAGGGCTCATATTGCGTTGCGCCGGCCAGTCGCCATCGCCAGAAAACAAGCGCAACAAAAAGAAAATGCCAATCTGGAACTAAATTTCATTCGACCTTTGGCTTGGGCCGGTTATTGTTAGAACCCGACTTGTTCTGATTCGGCCGGAAATTAACTTTTGGTCGAACACTAGAGCCTACCTTTTGTAGATAGTCTAGCTTAAATACCAGTAATCTGTAAACAAATCCACAGGCGAGTACTAGTATTTTAATTTAAATTATTTTATAGGTTAATAGGACAGGATAAACATATTTTTAATAAAGATGTTATATAGTGAAGAATATTATATTGTAAAAAGAAATTATGAAGAAATACAATTTATTTTTAAACATAGTCAATTTTTTTGCCTGTTTTTTTTTCCACTGTAGTGTTAAAGCCTTCCTGACTTCCTTTCAATCCTCTATTTGCCGCTAGTGTGGACCAATCCTGCTACATTGTAGGTAGGCATCAAGTTCGTCCTGTCATCTTCACCCTGGGATGCTGCGATGTCATCGGACATTTGCCGGGAATCACCCAGTATATTGTAGCCACTTCAATGTCTTTGGAAAATGGTAAAAGAAATTCTTCTATGTAAGACTCATTTTTGCGTTTTAAATTCACTTGATTCTGAAGTTTTTCGGCATAATTTGGCAACGTAGCTACTCTATTTTATGGGAAAAATTTTGCAATCTAATGTTTATTTTCAGGGTTCCGTACCCAAAGGGTAAAAACGGGACCCTATTACTAAAATTCCACTGTCCTCTGTATGTCTGTCACCAGGCTATATCTCATGAACCGTGATAGCTAGACAGTTGAAATTTTCACAGATGATGTATTTGTGTTGCCGCTATAACAACAAATACTAGAAACAGAATAAAATAAATATTTAAGTGAGGCTCCTGTACAACAAACGTGATTTTTTGCCGTTTCTTTTTGCGTTAATGGTACGGAACCCTTCGTGCGCGAGTCCGACTCTCAATTGGCCGATTTTTGTAGATAATTACCACACCAAGGTGCTTTAATTTTTTGTTATTTATTAATAACTATATGACCTGCGGGGATTTGGCGTGGGCGCCAACTCTTTAAAAATGTTACTGGTGCCACATGTTTGTGACTACCGCCGGACCCCGACGCCAATCGCTGCCAGTCTACTTCGCAGGGGCAGGTGCCCCTGCGAAGTGGACTCTCTGTGGCACCTGTGTTAAAGATATGTTTGTTTAGAGGGCAGTGACTCAATCGCTATTACTTTTGACAATTGAAAAAAAAAACAAAATAATATCCACTTAATTAGTTATAATTACACATTTTTTATTAAACAATCAGTATTTTGACAGTGAAAAATTCATAGGAGTTGTCTATCAGCCTCAATACAAAACTGAAGAAAAACAAAAAACCAAATTATTGAAATAATAATTATTATTAGATAGTGTCTATTTTCGTAATAAAACCTTCATGATAAAAACCACGGTGTAAGTACCTAAACATTTAAAGTTATTCCCCAGTGTAGTGTTTACGAATATCTTTTTTTAAATTACCCTTTTGATTACAACTATACTGACATACTTCACATTTGTAAGGTTTTTCACCAGTATGTATCCGAATGTGTCTAATTAAAGATTTTTTTTGGATAAAACTACGTTGGCATATATCACATTCAAAAGGCTTTTCACCAGTGTATTTATGCATATGATTATCTAAAAGTGCCTTTTCATTAACAACACATGCTGACATACTTCACATTTGTTAGATTTTTCCCAGTGTGTATACGGATATGTTTTGTTAAATGACTCTTATAATTAGAACAGTACTGGCATACTTCACATTTATAAGGTTTTTCATTACTGTGTATACGACCATGTTTCGTTAAATCATCCATACGATTACATCTGTACTGGCATAGTTCACATTTGTAAGGTTTTTCACCAGTGTGTATTCGAATATGTTTTGTTAAATCACTCTTTTGTTTAAAACCATGCTGACATACTTCACATTTATAAGGTTTTTCATTAGTGTGTTTACGAACATGTTTCGTTAAATCACCCTTATGATTACATCTGTACTGACATACTTCGCATTTGTAAGGTTTTTCTCCAGTGTGTATTCGATTATGTATTGTTAAATCATTCTTTTGATTTAATCCACGCTGACATACTCCACATTGGTAAGGTTTTTCACCATTATGCATTCGAATATGTCTTTGCAAATGACATTTTTGATTAAAACATCGCTGACATATATCACATTTGTAAGGATTTTCTATGACACGTAGTCTTCGATGCCTATTTAAGTCATCACTGTCACTAACTTTGTTCAATATTCTTACATTTACTTTTACCTGTGTTATCATTTTCACAGAAATTTGTGATATGAATTAAAGGCTTTTTAAATTTGAGGACTGGTTTGGGCGTACGATTTTGAGTTGGCCGGATAACTTGCGAATCTGATAGTCCACTTTTCTTTTGCTCTTCTGTAAGAACATCTTCTAGTTTTGTTCTTCGTATATATAGTTTAGCTTTCTTCTCAACGGGTGCCCCTGTGATTACAAATCTAGTAAATACCAAATTAAAAGTAGAATCAATAGAACAGGGGTTTGATTGGTCCACATTAAGTTCGAAGATTTTTTCTTGTTGTTAATCATATAATCAAAAACTACACAAAAGATCAAGAATAATACTTTCCCTCAAATTTATTTAAACATGTGCACGGCTTACAAGTTGTAGCTATGTCATCTTTCACGCACATTTATCCATCGTTCCTTTGGTCATCCTCACACCTTTATCCATCCACATTCATACACATACAATTTTCGTCACGACATGCTTCTCTTTCCGCCGCATCACATGCATATACAAGGACAATCGATTTATTTATTTATTATTTATTTATTTAAACTTCATGTACAATGGTGATACATATGCGGACTTAATGCAGCAAGGCATTCTCTACCAGTCAACCTTTGGGTTAAAAAGGACACAACAGTGGTAGGAGTACAAAATAAAACAATAAAAAAGAACAATTACTAAAATCTTATATTAATAAACTATATAACTAATAAAATACATAAATATTTTCTAAAACAATAGACTAATAAATATTATAATAATAACGCTGGCAACCCTAAAATGTCAACATGTCAATTTTTTTCCTGCACTGTTTATTTATTTACAAACTCATAAAAAACATCAAACTTAGAAACCATTTACACCAAAATAAACCAGTTATAAAATACCTATAATATACAGTTGAATAAATCCACAAGAAATACAATAAAAATCTCTAAATTACAAGAAACCAGTTGACGTCGTCACTGACAGACGTCAACTAAGGAATATATACAATGGAAAAAGTTAAAGAATGTTGACCAGAGCAGCAGCCTATCGCGCACGCCATCCACCCCCGGACCCGTCGCTCAGCTCCGCCTCGCCGCCGCCGGACCTCGGATCACCAGTATCATCGGCGGCTGCAGTTGCGTCGAGCTCAAGCGACGAGTATTTTTCCCCGCCGACGTCGCCAACACCTGTACGTCGGCAGGGGAGAGGCCGGCCACCGAGGAGCTTGGGATCTAGGGGCCAACCGGCCCCGAGCCGGGTCCCCGCTGCCGGTGGTTGTGTGCAGCGCATGAGATGGACTCAAGGTATGAATGAGAACGTCATGCGCGCATATTACGGGTCTACAGAGGGGGGAACTAACCTCACTGCGTACCGTGTTAGGATGCTGTCTCTGTTTCGGGACCTAGAACCAACAGTAAACGTCTCGGCCCAACGATTGTCGGATCAGGTGCGGGTCATCCAGCATAATCACAGGTTGGACGACGCCGCACTTGATAGGCTGCGCTCAGAAGTGCTGAGCAACCAAATCATTTCAACCCCGACACAGACCGTGGCACCGCCAACCACTATTGTAGTCCCGCCACGGTCCATTCAAGTTGATGTTGAGGAAGACGATAGGGTTGTTTCAGTAAGTAGCCAGTGCAATGAAAGGTTGAGGAGCGCACTGGAGGATGCGCTCCGCGAGTACAGGTCCACTCCGTCTGAACTTAGACCCCGATTACCACGGTTGCCTATGCACAAGAAAAATAGGGCGCTGGTGTGTGCTTTGGACTCGCTGCTTGAGAACATCTTTGAGAGCAGCGAGAACCTCGTTGATACGCACTCAATCCTGTATTGTGGGGCTGTTGCAGCATCTCGTTTAGCCAAAGTTAAGTTCCCAAATGAGGCTATTCGACCAAAGCCTGCTGTGCCAGCCTGGCAATGCAGGATCGAACGGCGTATCGATGGGGCCAGGGTACTCATCGGCAAACTATACTGTTTCAGGGAGGGCAATACACGACCACGTGTGATGCGCTTCGTGAGGCGGGCATTTTCGGGGACTGGAATCAGTCCTCGAGAATACATGTCCAGTGTCACGGAGCGCATCGACTTCCTGAAGCAGAAAGTTTGTGCATGGGCCAGCCGTATTCGGCGGTATAAGCGGCGGGTTGACCGGTACTCGCAGAATCGCATGTTCCAGAGTGATGAGAGGTGGGTATACAGAACCTGGGAGCGACCTGAACAAAATGTGACTGACGTGTGCCGCCCGGATAATGTCGCCACGAGTACGTTCTGGCGAAGCATCTGGTCGGTACCCGTCTGTCACACTGAGGACGGCTGGATGCGTGATGTGGAGCGCGTGTGTGAAGCTATACCATCAATGCAAAAAGTGATCATCAGTCCATCTGATGTAGCCAAAGCAGTTCGTCCACTACCGAACTGAAAGTCTCCGGGACCAGACGGACTGCATAACTTCTGGCTAAAATGGTATAGCAGCTCACACGCGTTTCTGGCATCTCAATTCCAGTCATGTTTAGAGTCTGGGTCGCTTCCGCAGTTTTTAACAACAGGCGTTACCCATCTGCTCCATAAGACAGGTAGTCCCGCGGAACCCAAAAACTATAGACCGATTACATGCTTATCGACGGTTTATAAACTTCTTACATCCATCCTGAGAGTAAAAATTGTTAAACACATTGAAAATAACTCAATAATGTCTACCTCTCAGAATGGATGTAGGAATGGGTCCCGCGGCACTAAGGAGCTACTCCTCATTGACATGGCCATAAGCCAACAGGTTCGTCGATCCCGCAAGGATCTGTCGACATGCTGGATAGACTACAAGAAGGCCTACGACTCTGTGCCACATACATGGCTTATGAGGGTGCTGGAGTTGTACAAAATAGATGAAACTCTATGCACCTTCCTTGAGTCATGTATGGGTCAGTGGAAGACAGTCCTTCGATATCCGGGATGTCGACCGATTCAGGGGGATGATGAGCCTGTATGGATTAAGCGGGGGATATTTCAGGGCGACAGTTTGAGTCCACTTTGGTTCTGCTTAGCCCTGAATCCTTTAAGTACACTGCTGGAGGATTCAGGTTTAGGCTATCGGTTAAGAAGAGGTGGTCAGGTCATATCTCACCTCCTTTACATGGATGATCTGAAACTCTTTACCCCCAACAAATTCCAACTGACGGAGTTACTGAAGTTAACTGAAACCTTCAGTAACTCCATCAGGATGGAATTTGGTGTGGATAAATGTGCAGTCATGCATGTAAAGCAAGGGGAGATTATGGAATCCGAGGGAATTCAACTCTCTGATTCCATACACCTTAGACACCTCTCCTCAACTGAAACTTACAAGTATTTGGGTATGTCGGAAGCGTTGGGCATCAACAGTACTAACATGAAGCAACTGCTGAAGGAGCGTTTCTTTGGCCGCCTGAAAAAGGTATTAAATAGCCTTTTATCAGGCGGAAATAAGGTGCGCGCCTTCAATAGTTGGGTCATGCCGGTTTTGATGTACTCTTTCGGCATACTCAAATGGACTCAGACCGAGCTCGACGCCCTCGACAGGAGAGTCCGGACACTGCTGACCGCAAACCGGATACATCACCCACGATCATCGGTGATGAGACTGTACATTCCGCGGAAGTGTGGGGGTCGAGGCTTTTTAAACGCCAAGACTCTTCACAACCGCGAAGTGTGCAGTCTCAGAGAATACTTTTTAAAAGCTGAAGTGGGTATGCACCGGGATGTGGTCGCAGTGGACAAGGGATTCACCCCGTTGTCCATGGCTAAAGAGAACTGGCGCAAACCTGTAATACTAACTACTGATGAACGCAAAGAGGTATGGCAAGGCAAGGAGCTACACGGGCGCTTCTATCGGGCTCTCCATGGGCCCGATGTAGATTTTCAAGCGTCTGTGTCCTGGCTACGTTTCGGTGACCTTTTCGGGGAAACTGAAGGTTTTGTCTGTGCAATTATGGACGAAGTTATCCTGACGAATAACTATCGGAGACATATAATGAGGGACGGGACGGTTGACATGTGTCGGGCATGCCACCGTCCGGGTGAATCCATCAGACATATAGTCTCTGGTTGTTCTCGTCTGGCTAACGGCGAGTACTTACACAGGCATAACCAAGTGGCCAGGATTATTCACCAGCAACTTGTTTTGAAGTACAATCTAGTGGATTCTGAGGTACCGTATTACAAGTATGTGCCCGACCCAGTTCTCGAAAATGACCATGTCACATTGTACTGGGATCGGTCTATCATCACTGATAGGACTATTGTCGCCAATAAGCCGGATATAGCGGTGATAGACCGATTAGCGCGCCGCACAATGATAATCGATGTCACCATCCCGCATGACGAGAACCTCGTGAAAGCTGAGAAAGAGAAACAAATCAAGTATCTCGACTTAGCACACGAGGTTGTCGACATGTGGAATGTGGACTCGGCAATCATTGTGCCGATTGTTGTTACGGCCAACGGCCTGATGGCCAAGAGCCTCGACGACCATCTGTCGAGGCTGTCATTACACGGTTGGATCAAGGGCCTGATACAGAAGGCAGTACTCCTCGATACGGCTAGCATTGTGAGGAGGTTCCTGTCTCTGGAGTCCTAACCACCGGTAGCTTGGACCCTGCTCCCGACACCGGTGGACCACCATTATTTTTTATATTTTTAAATGTTTTTTTTATGATTTGTTTTTATAAAGAAATATTTAAAAATGTAAAAAGTAGATGTGTAAAAAATTTAATAAACGAAATTATAATAAATTCCGTATTATTATTTTAAATGAAACAGAAATTTAAATATAATAATTATGGCGAAGACCGAGCTACGTAAGAGAGGACAAGTAATAGTTCCGGATTCTATGCTTAAATGAAAATTTATTCTCAGCTTTTTTTATGTCAAGGGGAAGTACGTTCCAGAGTTTTATAGTAGAGACAGTGTAAGAATTAGATAGAAACCCAGTGCGGTGAGAAGGAATATGGAGAAGTAAGTTTTTGGAAGCTCGAAGCTTTTATTTTTTAGCTTTTATTTAGCTGCAGATATCGGACTAGTATGTGCTCACGCCCGGTGCCCTTCACGGGCGCTGGGGTCAGTACTTAAATTGCACTCGGACACAAGCTAGTGTAGACACACATGGCACATCTTTTGTTTTGTATATCTCTTCCTCTCAATTGCAACTTTCACAATTGTTGTAGTACATAAGTGCACCATAATATTGTAATTTTAAGGGTGTGAGCCTGGAGATCTGTCATACAGGTCTCGAACACAGTATAGTCTCCACCTCTCACAAAGGTTTGAATCGGCCTGTAACCTAGATACTTATTACCGAAATTGTACCTTTTTGAGAGAAATAAACTACTGTTATTATCTTTAGCAATCTCGGGACTCCGAGGTCCCGGTCCTTTGCAAGGCGTGCCAGGGGCCGAAGCCAACTCGCAGAGGCCTTGTTAGTCATATATCACCTACACCAACCGACGATTATATCTGTATGCACTAAGTAAGTGCACCCAAGGACAATCCCCGGTTGGTGCAAGACTATTGTTAAATATGGAGACTAATATACTGGGTTATGGGTTTGGGAGGTTTAGTGGATCGATTGCCTAAAACTATAGAATGACTAGTGGCCCCTGCCTGACCACTGTTGAACTACACGGCTATAAAATGGCAGGGATGACTTGCACACTCAATTATTGGTCCCCCATAACGCAATCAGGACAATCCAGGAAGTATGGTCAAGATCCCTACCAGCATCTTACCGGGTTAACTTCCTTCCTCTGAGCACGTTTTCTCTTGCGAATCTCTACTCAAGCCAGCCAATTAAGGCAAGAGAGGTCGGATCTCTGTTCCCCGTCAGTGTTCACTCCGACCAGCCAATTAAGGCAAGCCGGAGATGAGGGACAAGACTTCTACCTGGAGATCAGGTCCGTGGGGTCGCCACAGCCCATCAGCTCGCCACAAAGCTGCCCTGCGGATTGTATCTCTCTTAGTCTGGCCTCTCGCCCTAGGCATGTTGCGGCAAAATCATCTTATCTAAGCTGCATGCGCTTCCCTTTCATTCATCTCTTAAGTGTCCCAACATCCGTATACGACAGCAGACTGATCATTGGTTTTTAAATCATTCCTTTCATTTTAAGGAAAATGCGGTAATCGCATAGCTAGAATTCAATAAACATACGCTGATCACACACAGAATTTACTTTTAAGCAGATGACATTACGAGTCATTTGACAATAGGAGTGCTATCACCCCTCTTGTCAGAACACTTACTCAAAGGTGTAAAATGCCATTTTTACGCTATTTAAGAGGTATAGACAGGGTGTATTTTCTTTTGGCAATTGAAAAAAAAAAAACAAAAATATATCTTAACAGTTTTAATTACACATTTTTTACTACATTTTTGAACAAAAACTCTTGGGAGTGATCTCTCGGTCTTAATATAAAACTTAAGGAAAAACAAGTAACAAATAAATTATTAATTTTATAAAAAAGCTGTACACAGTACAAATAAACTATATTTTTTCGTTATAAAACTTTCATGATAAAACCCACGGTGTAAGTAAAAATTTAAGGATTTTGCCCAGTGTGGTGTTTAAGAATATGATTTTTTAAAAGACCCTTTTGATAACAACTATACTGACATACTTCACATTTGTAAGGTTTATCGCCAGTGTGCATCTGTAAATGTTTGTGCAAAAGATATTTTGTATAAAAACTACGCTGGCATATATCGCATTCAAAAGATATTTTCCCAGTGTGTTTTCTACGGATATGTTTTATTATATGAACCTTTTGTTTACAACTGTACTGACATACTTCGCATTTATAAGGTTTTTCATTAGTGTGTGTACGTTTATGTCTTGTTAAAGCACTGTTTTGATTACAACTATATTGACATACTTCACATTTATAAGGTTTTTCATTAGTGTGTATTCGAATATGTCTTATTAAATCACCCTTTTGATTAAAAGCATGCTGACATACTTCACATTTGTAAGGTTTTTTACCAGTGTGTATACGCATGTGATTATTGAAAGGACCTTTTCGACTAAATACATGCTGACATATATCACATTTGTAAGGCTTTTCATCATTGTGTATAAGAATATGTTTATTCAAATCACTCTTATCATTACAACTGTAGTGACATACATCACATTTGTAAGGTTTTTCACCAGTATGCACCCGTAAATGTCTTGTCAAATGATATTTTTGAACACAACTATACTGACAAATTTCACATTTATAAGGTTTTTCATTAGTGTGTATTCGATTATGTTTTATTAAATCACCCTTTTGATTAAAAGCATGCTGACATACTTCACATTTGTAAGGTTTTTTACCAGTGTGTATACGCATGTGATTATTGAAAGGATCTTTTCGACTAAATACATGCTGACATATATCACATTTGTAAGGCTTTTCATCAGTGTGTTTAAGAATATGTTTATTCAAATTACTCTTATCATTACAACTGTAGTGACATACATCACATTTGTAAGGTTTTTCACCATTATGCACCCGTAAATGTCTTGTCAAATGATATTTTTGATCACAACTATACTGACAAATTTCACATTTGTAAGGTTTTTCTTTGACACATATTCTTCTATATCTATTTACACCATCACCGTCACCTTTATTCGACATTTTACATCCTAAATCATCTTTACCAATATCACTCGTATTACAGAAATTTGTATCTAAAGAAGTAATAATAACACTACTACTATTATTTATAGTATTATCAGCTAGAAGTTTTGTATACATTACAGATTCTGTGCATTGTGGAATACGTTTAGCGGAATTTGTGCACATAATTTTGGAGTCCGATTGTTCATTTTCTTGCTCTTCTTTAATTACATCTTCTAGTTTTGTTCTTCGTATATGTAGGTTTGCTTTCTTCTCAACAGGCGACCCTGTGATTATAAATGTAGTAAGTACCAAATTCAAAGCAAAATCGAATGAACGAATGGGTTTGAATGGTCCACATTAAGATCCAAGAGTTGCTTTTTGTTGTAGATCATACGATCAAAAACCAAAATAAATAAAAGATCAAGCAAAATAAGTAACCTAATTATAAATATAATATATTTGATATTCATCAATATATTGACGATAATAACAAGATTGAATCGGTTAAAAGTCAAAACACTGTATTAGATATGTGCAACAATGAGTAGAAATGAACGTCGTGACGTCACACGGACTCTGGTTTGTTCGGGAACTGTCGACGTGTTTTCGGTACTGGATTCAAAAAAATATTGTCAAATTGATATTACGTTGTACGTATAGCGAAAAAAAAACTAAAAATAGTTTTGTACGAAAACTAATATATGATCTTTCCGTTTATTACAAAAAACCAGCCAAGTGCGAATCGGACTCGCGCACGTAGGGTTCCGTAGTTGGTAAATTGCGGTTTACGATTTATGACGTATTAAAAAATACTACTTACTAGATCTCTGAACTAGTGGAAGTTTACATGGTAATGTACATCATATATTTGTTTTATCATTTTCTTGTTTTAGAAGTTCTCGCGCAAACTATTCAGTTTAGAAAAATATGATATTAGAAAACTCAATATCATTTTTGAAAACCTATCCATAGATACCCCACACGTATGCGTTTGATGAAAAAAAAAGGAGTTTCAGTTCTAAGTATGGGGCACATCCAAAATGAATCGTATTTTTCTATTTTTGTGTGAAAATCTTAATGCGGTTCACAGAATACATCTGCTTACCAAGTTTCAACAGCATAGTTCTTATAGTTTCGGAAAAAAGTGGCAGTGACATACTGGCGGACACAGACAGACATGACGAACCTTTAAGGGTTCCGTTTTTTGCCATTTGGCTACGGAACCCTAAAAAAGTTGGTTCAACAAACCAATTGAAGGGTTCTGGCATTAGTGCGTTGAAAATAAGCGGGCAAATATTCACGGATCAATTCCGGCGATTAGATAGTATATTTTTATTTTTTATTTTATTTTTTATTTATTCATAAAAATCCGTTTTTACTTTAAGTTGACAAAGGCACACAATGAGACCCTTGGGGTCTGTCTTAGCATGCCATGACCTGACATTTGCTCAACGCGCTATAAAAAGTTAACTTGTAATTAAGTTGATGTAATGTTCTTTCAGCTTGTGCTTAATATTTTTATTGTTCATTGAGTATGGGAAGGTCAACCGGCGAATCCCACTGTAGCTCCAACCGTTTAGCTGTAAAACCTGTGCGACAAACGGCGGACAGACAGACAATAGGGCTCCGTTTAGCATTTTGAGTTGGCGCCAAACAAACAAAAATACAAATTAATTACCTGAAACCTAGAATGACTGTAGCTAAGTTGATCTTCGTTAATAGTTTGTTTCAACAGAATCAGTTCACAATTGAAAATTTAGTGGTATTTTTTTTACCAACTTCAAAAAAAAGAAAGAGGCAATCAATTCGACACGTATATCTATACCAATATAATAAAGAGGAAAGTTTTTTTTTGTTTGATTGTACCGAATAGGATCCGAAACTACTGGACCGATTTAAAAAAAACTTTCACCTACAGAAAGCTACTTTATTCCCGTGTATCATAGGCTATAACTTATTAAAAAAAAAAAATAGAGACCCTTATGAAAATGGCAATAATGTAACCCAAAGTAGCAAAATATTGTCTATAAAATTTTTTATATGACGTGCGCTGAGAAAACTATTGATGATACATAAAAATTATGTTCTACATGATTAAAGTACTCATTATTACCTAAAAAAAAGTCTGCTAGAGAATATATCTCACTACATTTTAGAACACAAAAGCAGCTATTGTGATTTAACTATGAAGTTAAATCACAATAGCTGCTTTTGTGTTCTAAAATTTAATTAGATCGCCGGTAGAAATAAAACTTGGTTACATTCGTATTGTAGTATAAATTTAATTCAACTATAAATAGTAGTTTAACAGGTTGATAGATAAGGTGGCGTAGGTGGAGTAGGTAGGGTATGTAGGATAGGGTAGGTATGTACGGTAGTGTAGGATAGGGTAGGTAGGTATGTAGGATAGCGTAGGGTAGGTAGGTTTATCGGTAGTTTAGGTGAGTAGGTTGGTAGATAGGTGGGTAGGTAGGTACGTTAGATAGGTAGGTGGTAGGTAGGTAGATAGCCAGTTGACGGGAGCGAAGCCGTGGGTGTCAGCTGTATGTAATATTGTTGGAACTGCACAATATTCACATATGTCTTTCTATGTGGGCATTCTAATAACGTATGCCAAATTCCATATTGGTGTACTAAAAATAAAAAGAGAAATAAAAACTTTTTTACAAATAAAAATCTTTTTTACAAAAATTACAACCGACTTCCAAACAAAAACACTACAAAGTAAAAAAATAACTTCAATTTCGGAAGTCGGTGTTTCTGTTTTCGTTTCTTCGTTTTTGACCACATGACAAGCACCCGCTTTCAAATGGAAAAAGAATCATCAAAATCGGTTCACCAAATAAAAAGTTATGAGGTAACAAACATAAAAAAAAAAAAATACAGTCGAATTGCTAACCTCCTTCTTTTTGCGAAGTCGGTTAAAAATAAACTGACTTCAAAAGCAAAACACTAAAAAGTGCAAAATAACTTTCGGTTAGAAAGTCGGTGTCGAAAAATGATAAAAATAAGAGGTACCAAAGACATCGAATCGCTAGAAAAATTTAATCGTTGTCGTTTTGTGACACCGACATCCGAAACGAAATTTATTTTGCACTATTGTTTTGCTTTTGAAATCGGTTTATTTTTTGTGAAAAAGTTTTTATTTCTCTTTTTAGTTTTAGTACATCAACACCAAAAATGAGCAAATTCTATAGTACAATACCTTTAGGGGTAGGTATTAGTTTCATATTTAATGAGACCAATTTTGAGATAAGTATACAGACTACTCATTCCAATAAAAAACTTTTTTTGGAATCGGACCAATCTATAAATAGATATGCTTAGTCCTATATAAAAATATACATGTGGAATTGAGAAACATCCTCCTTTTTTTTTCGTTCGTTAAAAAGAGCAATAAATGACAATTGTTATTTTAAATTTTATGAAATTTGTAATATTGTGTTTCTACTATTGTAAATCTTATCCTTTCCAATTCAGTGTATTTAATCAGAAATCTACTTAAATTAATGTTAACAACATTCAAAATATAAACAGACCAAAAAATTGTTTTGGCCAACTTTTTTATCAGATACCTATGTGCATCGTTTCTTCCTCATCCCTTTAACCATCCACATTCATACTCAAAACATCCTTCACAAGATGCTTCTCATTCCTCCACATCACATGCCCATACCAGGACCGCTGATTTCCATATTAAGTTCTTACACTCATTAACCTACTTGCATAACACCAAACGTCCCACATAGCATTCTCATCTTAGCTGTCTTTCATTCCACCTTTTGAAAGCCTAACATTTTGATTCGTACAAGACAGCGGGGCTGATCATTGTTTTATAAATCTTCACCTTCAGTTTAAGGCGATGACATTCAGCGAATGTCCTATTATGTGGAGTGTGAGTGCGCATTCCAATTCCAGTTAGTGCAATTATTAAAAGGTGCAGCATAGAGTGTTTATGCTACTCAAGAGGGTAAAGAGTGGGTCATTGTGTTTTCTTTTTTAACCGACTTCGCAAAAAGGAGGAGGTTCTCAATTCGACTGTATTTTTTTTTTTTTTATGTTTGTTACCTCAGAACTTTTCATTGGGTGAACCGATTTTGATGATTCTTTTTTTAATTGAAAGCTGGTGCTTGTCCTATGGTCCCATTTAATTTTCATCAAGATCTGATGAAGAACTTCGGAGAAATACATCAGAACTCTTCAATAAATGACGGCAAATCACTCGGGATAGATCTAATCGCATGTCTGTTTATTGTTTACACCATTTCATAACATAACATCACACTGGTATGCTCTAAAGGAGTACGCAGGTGTAAACAGTTCACCCTGGTATACTCTCATTGCACCGATTATGTATAAGTTTCATGTTTTGGGTTAATCTATTCTAGCTTCACTTTGGGCACTATACGCGTAGGTACCTAGCCTATAGAACTGGTCTATTATGTACCATAACTAAAAAGTGGAAAATAAAAAACTTTTCTACAAAAATTACAACCGACTTCCAAACAAAAACACTACAAAGTAAAAAATAACTTCAATTTCGGAAGTCGGTGTCAAAAAACGAAGACACGAAAACAGAAACACCGACTTCCGAAATTGAAGTTATTTTTTACTTTGTAGTGTTTTTGTTTGGAAGTCGGTTGTAATTTTTGTAGAAAAGTTTTTTTAGTTGTAACCAGTTGGCCTGTTTGCTTAACTAAAGAGAAACTAATACTCACAGTTTGTGTTTTGTTCTTCTTCCACTTCTGTTTTAAAAACCGTCACAGACACATCATATTCTGACTCTGAACGGTGTACTGGTATGTCTTCAACATCTGAAAAGTCTGGATTGTCCATTTCTAGCTCTGTAAGTGAAAAACACACAAACCACACGAGTGTATCTATCTTAAGTATAATTTATACTTGCATAATAATTCAGAAGAGTTAGTTTTTCACTTGTTTGAATGCCAGGTGGATTTAAAAATTCTTTTGACTAAAGAGCTTAAAGGTTATCAACTGTTTAAGCCGTGCAAATTAAAAGTCAGAAAGAATGCTGAGCAAGAACATAGCAATAAAACATACAATGATTTTTTTTAAATACTGTATTTTATGTAAAAGAGAATGTTAAATTAAATTTTATTGCATTACCATTTTAAATTGTTTCAAAATTTATAGAGGAGGGGAAAGAAATGGAAAATTTTGATAGGTTTTCACTATAAGCAGAAGCAAGCTTTGGGTGAAAGCTAATATACTCAATATTGTTTTTTATTATAATAAGCGTACCATCAACTTGAAGTTCCTCCTTTGGCTCAATAATATCACGTAATCTCTCACAATCTGCTGGCACTTCTTCTTTGACTGCATGGCATTCTGTTTGGCATTCACCAACTATACTTATAAGTTCTATCGGCGATTTAATAAACCCATTGTTTAACCCCAAGGCTGGCTTTATTGAAGGATGTACCTGTAAAAAGATGATAATAAGATAGATTTTCATGCATTACATACTGAGACCCCTCCGTGTCTTTGGAAAGCATGTTAAGCTATAGTTCTTAGTTGCTATTTATAGATATAATACCGGACGCCTCGCGGTTTCACCCGCATAGGGAACTATCCCGTCCCCTAGTCCCAGTGGGAATACAGGGATAAAAAGTAGCCTATGTCACTCGGGGATAGTGTAGCTTTCCAACGGTGAAAGAAAACTTTTGCGGCTTCACTCGCAGTGAAGACATTTTTTTTTTTTTTTTGGTATAATGTATCCTATGTTACTTCTAATACCTCCAAGAATATATGTACAAAGTTTTATGATTGGTTCAGTAGTTTTTGCGTAAAAGCGTAACAAACAAACTTACATTGACATTCATAATATTATAGTATAGAAGTATGATATTTGTCAAGTGACCCCCTGTGATAGTCCATAATAACCTGATGCAGCTAAATACCTGTGTTTGACATTGAGCAACTGCTTATCATGATTTATCTTGGCAAGAAGTGATATGTAGTGTTTCAGAATTTTGTAATTATATATTAATCCTTCATTACTTGTATGGGGCAGATTCTCAGTGTTTATAAATTCTTTCTTTTTTATATTGAGAACCTAACTAATTCCAACATGCTGAGAAGCAGTTATTTAAGTTTTTAAACACAAATTTAAGATTACGTTAAAGACTATCTCACCTCATAATCCTCATCCAGCAACTGAGCAAACAGCTCTTCGGCTGCCAGACATTGTCTCTGGATCCGGCAGCATTGTTTGAGTCTGGAGCAGCAGAAGTAACAAACGAACACTGGCCTTCTGTCTTCAGTTACAAACTGCAACAAAACTTGTCTTGTTTTCTAAACTTATCTAATATCTCTATAGAGGTAAAATAGATTGTTTGTATTATGCATGTTTGTTGAAGGTAATCTCTGGCACTACAATTCAGATTATAAAATTCGGTTAATGACAGTAATACATTAGTAGTACAGTATGACCGATAAAACGTGGCATGTCTGAAGTTAGCGCCAAGGGGTTGCACAGAACACAATTTACGAACCAAATGCCTGTTTTCTTCACAAGTGTACATGCGTGAAACTTCACAGAGCCTATGTTCAGACGGGTACGGTACGACCGATGAGTCCTACGACTCATCGGTCGTACTGTATAGCATTCCCAATTCAAATCCCATCGGCTTTTTAAACCAGAAAAATGAAAAGATAAGCCAATGCCAATGCTAGGTACTCCTGAATAAAATACTTTCAATCGTACAATAACAATTACGTGAACTGATTCATTCGTGCTCAAGGTAAATGGGTAACTTATTGTTATTAAACTTTTTTCCTTTAGTGATGTCAGTCGTAGAACGTCTTACCAAAAGTGCACATTATTAATTACCTATATCCACTTGTGCGAGAGGCATTTAAAACCTATTCATTTGAAAGCAACAACTTACTTGTTTATTAGTCAGCTTCTCATAAACTTCACGCATTTTCCTGTTGACGACAACATACATGGGAGCATCCTCCACCAAACACATCCTACACATTTGCACTCTTTCCATTTTATTTTAAAGAGAAATGACAGGAAGATAAATATTTCAACTTCCTATTCAATTTGATTCAACAACTTGGTTACAATAAAACTAGGGTTAAAATTCTACGCTGTTGCGCCTGTTTACTACGCTACATGTTTACTATAGTATAGATCTGTAAACTATAAATGCTATGAATGCTATGATCCATAGACATATTCCATGAACACAATGACAGTGACAGACAACTGAGGTAAAGTGTGACCAGATTATTTTTGTTTGAAAACCCTAGAAACTGTCAGGTATTTTCAGAATCAGAATATTTATTTGTGTAACATGGGTAGGTTTACATAGAGAACTTAAGTTAATTATAATGAGTGCTATGTTTTGCCGTGAATGCGTATAAATATTGTTGTAAATAAAAGCAAAAGATAAAAGAAAATAAAAAAAATCTATCAGAATAAAACAAAATTCAATACTCATGTAAAAGAAAAGAAGAAAAAATCTATTTTAAATGTATTTAATTAACTTAATGAATCTAACCAAAATAGCGAAACAGAATTTGTTCTTGCATATAGGAAAACTATATGAAGAAAAGAGATCAACATAGACAAACGCTACCATCTTGAATGTTAGTGACAACTATTCAGTCCATAGAGAAAAGTAATATATCGGGTATTCAGTCACTGTGGTAGTCTTTCGGATACCAGCTGTAATTAAAGTTTTTCGCTGTGTTCACGCGTTTGTTTCGTTTTTAACAGAAATTATGTTCTTGATTAATTATCTTCATGGACCATTCTATTTAGTGAAATAATAAACTTTATGCGTTCAGTGATAGAGCAATGACAGTTTACGTACTTACGTTTTGATGTTAAAGATGTGACAACAGTCATAAGAAAAATTTATCGATACTATTTGTACGGTCGTACGCGAGCATAACAAAAGCTTTCACTTTTATATCATGATGTAGTATTTGCGCTAGCTATTATTAAACATTATATACCCCCATATGGGCCACCCCACAGGACCCGTTTTCGGGATTAAAAATTAGCCTGTGTTACTCAGGAATAATGTAACTTTCTACTGTTGAAAGAATTTTTTAAATCGGTCCAGTGGTTTGGAGTTTGGAGCCTATTTGGTACAAACAAACTAACAAACAAAAAAATCTTTCCTCTATAATAATATATAAACAACATTTATAATGCACAAAAAATTTACAAAAGAGTGGAAGTTTTCATGTACAATGAGTGATAAGTTCACTCTTTGAAGGAGTTACACGTCCACCTTTTTAAATAAATAAAAAGAATCTTTACAAAACGTAAAAAACAAAATCCGCCAGTCAGGAACTATTCTTACAGACTATTAATTGAGCAAATTTGTGGATCGGAGAAAAACCTACACTCGATACAATAGCGATATGACAGTGGCACCGATCTAGTACTGATATATATCTAAAAAGAAGTATTTAGAGCTTATTCGGCCACTGGTACCAAAGATGGCATAGACAAAAGTATATCTATCTCTTTTTGCTTATGACGTTATCTGTTAGTGTGAAAGTGAATACCGTTACTGAAATTGCGTCTTAAATATTTTCAGTGTAGTACAATGTCTCTGTCTTGAATTATCTCGGGAAACTATTTACATTGACAGCTCTAAAACTTATGAAATGATAACCAAATGCGTTACTCATGCAATAACTTACAACAATCGACTATATTTACGAAGAAATTTTAATCGATTTATCACAGTAGTACTTAAGTTTTGCCCAATATTTTATATTGTTTTCTAAACAGCGGAGTTTTAATGACTACCCAATGATATTCTAGTAAACAGATACGTTATATGTACACTCACAAAACAACCGAAAAAAGTGTTCCGCACAGCAGCGGCAGCACACATTCACACTTCTAAATACACACGATGGCATTTTTTTTTACTTTTGTTTTTGTTTCAACAAAACGTTTCAATCTTCGCCATGCGTGACATGCGATTATACGGCTCTTTCACAGTCGCAAAAACAGGATGATGAACTTAAAAAAAGTTACTACAGGCATCCGAAACATCATTAAATCTAAAAGAAGTAATAATACCAGGTACTAAAACCGTCCTAGTATGCGATACATCTACAGGAAACCTCGCCCCTACATAACACCGCCATTCCGCCGCTCATTCTTTAACCAACTCCACAATCTCAGCTGTTACGTATCCGAACTTGTAAAATATTACTCATGTATCTACTGTTTCCGTTTCCTTCCACTTGTTGCCATTGCTCGCCCGTCATGCTGAATACACGTATTCTAATACAAGAGTCTAGTCGTCTTATTCATATAAAATCCCGCCCACGCATCATCATAATATGGTGTGAGAAGTCACCAAAGATACCTACAAGCCACAGAAATAAGCGTTCGCAGCAGCCGTTAAAATACTTAAAGCCATAATTTTCGCCGCCGTGTGGTCTCGTCCTAAAATGACCGAAAATGCAAGTCGTCCCTATTCGAGCGGTCGTTGAAAGAGGGAATCGTCCCGCGGATGTGGAAATCGGCATTTATTACACCAATTTTTAAAAAGGGGGATAAATCTAAAGTAGAAAACTGCCGTCCCATTCTTGAACGAATATTACATAATGAAGTTTACTCAGCTATGCAATGCCATTTCGGTGACGAACAGCATGGTTTCCTCAGAAAACGGTCAACCGCCTCCAACTTGATACTATCCAATGAAATAATAACCGCTGGGATGGAAGAACGATGCTAGGTCGACGCGATATAAACGGACTACAGCAAATGTTTTGACCGTATATATCATCGGGTGCTTCTTCAGAAACTATTTGCCGTGGGAATTCACGGTGATCTGTTCCGGTGGTTCTCGCCATACATAGATAATCGAACACAGGCTGTGATTTTGCGTGGATAAATGTCTGGATGGAAATCTGTCCCATCAGGAGCGCCCCAAGGCTCAATCCTGGGACCATTGTTGTTTGCAATATTTATTTTGGACATAAAAAACTGCTTTAGAAACTCACTTATCCATCGCTGATGACATGAAGGTTCTAAAGTCCATACGCACATTATCTGATACTGAGCTACTTCAGTCAGGCCTTGACAGATTCGTACAATACTGCAAAACCAACAAACTACAACTAAATGTATCCAAATGTTTTCACGTTATATTCTCTCGCCAGAAGTCTATCATTGGCCAAGGGTATACTCTGGATGGTGCTTACATAAGTAAAGAAACCAGTATTAGGGATCTTGGCGTGGTACACGATAGCAAAATGCTTTTTGATGATCATGTAGAAACGGTAGTCAGCGGTAGTTGACCTTCAAGAACACCGTTGTAAGCGGTATCATTTCTTACCGTTGGAAGTAAGACGTAATATCAATGATATCTGTTTTTAGTGAGCATCGCAAACGGCTACGTCGATTGTCTCGAACTAATCAGCAAAATACTTTTTCGCACTAATAAAAACAACTTAAGAAAACGGCCGCTACTCCACGTACCATTCACATCGACTAAGTAGCTTACAATACTTAGCATTCAATAGCTTACCATCACACCTGGAAATCGATTTATTTGGCACCAGCGCACATAAAATTAGAAAGATTTTAAACAAGGAGTACTTTGGCGACAACCATAAATAGCTTTTAATTCTGATTTTGAGGTTGCACGACTTGACATACCTAATATGTTGTCTCGACACGCCTAATGTGTTTACATTGTTTTCTTACCATACTGTTTGTTTGGTCAAATCGCTGTAACTGGTCAACGAAAATAACGCGTAATTATGTAGATATTTACATGTGGAAACTTGTAATTAGCAAATGTCCTTACTTACGCATGATATTAAGATTGTTGTTAGTCTGTAAGCTTTCTTAAAATTAAATAAATAAATAATAAATAACTGTTCTTGCTTGAAACACTTTATTTCTATACATAGAACAGCAGTTTTATTCTAGCTGAATCATACTTCATAAGGTACTCATGTAAAATTAATGAATTAATGTACCAATATTGTAAAACATTTTTATCTAAAAGAAGTTTTTATTTTAAAGAAAAGAGTAAGTGTGGAGATTGTTGTCCATTTTTCTCTATAACAAACTATCTTTGGGAATGGACAGTAGAATCAATATTTTTTTGACTTTGAAATTTTCACATTTATAAGTGCCATTAAATGGTTTAATTGATTTGACTTTGACTTTGAAAATTGACTCAACAGGCCGAGTGTTAGGTTATCACCGGATTACGTGTATGAGGTCATACATGTTGTCAGGATGGTCGAGTTTTAGGTTTCCTTTGATAAATACATCTTTTACTTGTTAAGTATCAAATAGTATTTAAAAGTTGTTAAATTGATTATCCTAGAAAATATTCGAATGTCAAATGACGTCACATCTAATGACAGTTGATGATTGGAGGGGGATTGTTCGGACCATAGATAGTAGCAAAAAATTTCTAAATCTATGGTTCGGACACAAGGCGGTTTGAGTCAGTTGGCCGGTCTAATCTGGGCGGGCTTAGCAGATTGTAGTGTTGACCTAAGTAAATAATATATTGTATGGTGTTGAAGGTAACTTAGTGTGAAATGGAAAATAAATAATAGTTCAAAGTCCAAACGGTGTGATTGCTGCATTACCAACTACACGTGAGTATTATTTATTCTTTAGTATTCTCCTAGCAACTGACCAACCTGCTTTGAACTAGCTCTGTTGTATGTCTTGTGATCTAGTAATTATATTTATGATTTTTTTTCAGTAGTTAAGAAAATAGTTATATCAAACAATTATAACATCATCATCATATCAGCCGAAAGACAGACGTCTTTCGGCTGATATGATGACTGCTGGACATAGGCCTCCCTCAAGCGTCGCCACATTGACCGGTCCCGTGCGTCCCGCATCCAGCGGATCCCCGCAACCTTCACCAGGTCATCGGTCCACCTAGTGGGAGGCCTTCCAACGCAACGTCTTCTGGTTCGCGGTTGCCACTCCAGAACTGTTCTGCCTCATCGGCCATTCGTTCTGCGAGCAATGTGCCCTGCCCAATGCCACCTAAGATTGGCAATTCTTCGGGCTATGTCGGTAACCCTGGTTCTCTTGCGGATCTCTACATTTCTGATACGATCACGCAAGGATACTCCGAGCATATCCCTCTCCATTGCCCTTTGGGTGACTATAAGCTTTCTGATGAGGCTCATTGTGAGCGACCACGTCTCAGAGCCATAGGTCATTACTGGCAAAACACACCGTTCACAGACTTTCATCTTGAGACACTTTGGTAAGTTGGACGAGAACATCGAACTTCTCGAACGCTGCCCAGCCGAGTCGGATTCGACTGTTGACTTCTTTCTCGAAGTTGGCCCTATCCAACTGGATCGTTTGTCCTAGGTAGACATAGTCGTCCACAACTTCAAGTGTAGAGTCTCCAACCTTGATAGGAGTGTTATATATATGTATTATTATATTCATGAACTTAATTATAGAATGCAACATATTTTGTTAAATCACCACCTCCTATGATTTGAGGGCGCAGCTGTGTTTAATTACCGTGTTTGTTGATGACAACACTGTTACGTCATTATAAAGCGACAGCAACATCTTGATATTTAGAAACTATGTTAGAAATATAATGTTTTCAGTATGTTTACTATAATATTATTATAGGGTTATAAAAACCATAATTTTCCATTTTACACCAAGACGCACACAAGGCCGGATTGCCAATTTACGATGACAATAAATTGTATTGTGTGTGAGTGGTTTTTATTTACTTTTTGGCTGGGTAATTAAGTTATATTAGTGTTATAAGGTAGTACCTAATAATTTCTAAATAAATAAAAAAAGTAAAAAGCTTTATTAGTAATTTGTATTAAAGTCCTTAAATTAGGTCCTATGCTAACTACTGATCATCGTCGTATACATAATTATTGGAGTTTTCATTATTTACAGAACACGATGAGTGAACCTGTTTATTTTTTTCAACCTTCTAGGAGTCAAATTTATCGCTTTTTTTACAACTTGAGCTACCTTTCTTTTGTCAGATTTCACCAGACTTGTTTCAGGGGTAAAACGCGAGACAAGTGACCAAACTTTTCTCTTTCTGCTGCGTTCAGAACTGACTTAAACAACTTTTTTGCTCTACCATGCTTTTCTCCGAAGAAATAGGTTGTTGTGAAGGTGTTGTAATACCTTTTTTTTGTTAGAAGGAATCCTTCCACTTCTTACACACCTTTTTTCTTTTTTTTCCTTTTTTAAGGGGAAATTAGTTACCTAGTTCGTAGCTGAGATGATGATGATAATGGAATACAATTTTTTCATTTGACACGTACACAAAGTGATGACGATTTATTGCGTTAAAATATCGTGTGACGTCACGCCGTAAGTACACTTGATACTGACTTAGTGACGTCAAAAGCCGCTACTCCTGAACTTTGAAGCGCTTTAACTTTGTATTTTTTTATTGATTTCGTAAAGCAAAAAAATAAGTGTACAATATTATTTGATAATCTTACTGACGGTCTAAATAGAATTATAATTTTTCTACCCAGTAATTGTCCCTATTCGTGAGATTATTGGACACCACACGGATTGGAGACCGTCGTCTCCAATCCGTGTGGTGTCCAATAATAGTACCTATTAATTCCATGAGTGCCATTTACTCTATGGAATGAGTACATAATATGGTTTACAGTGCTACAACGACCTTTTAGTCCTGTTTCCATGGTCTGTGGAAAAAGTGTTGGAAAAATCAAAACAAAATAGCAATTGAGTGAATATATTTATTTCGTACAAAATATGGTAAATAAAAGGTCTACGTGTAAATCGTTCTACATATTTTGCTTACATATTTTCAGCACGCAAAATGATGAAAATTACTATTACAACAGAGATCATTAAGACACTATTCAAAGCTTAAAATAAAATTATATTAATAAGTTACTAGATGTTCATTAATTTTAGAAGCTAATTATTACATAATATTTCGACAAGGCTTATAGTCTAAGAATTTACAAGTGTAGAAGATAATAATTATTTAATGTTAAATGGTAGCTCTCTAATTCTTTCGGTATTTGGTTATAGATTCCAGAGACCCATGAACCGCTAGTGCGTATAAGATGGCGGCCAGCCGCGGTTGGCGGTTAAATGCGTACGATACCAAGCGGTTGCAAATTAAAATGGAAACGCGGCTAGCCGCCCCGCGGTTAACCGCTAGTGCGTATGGGGCTAAGGTTTTCTCTCAGTGTGTATACGGATATGTTTTGTAAAAACACTCTTTTGAATACAACTGTACTGGCATAGGTCACATTTGTAGGGTTTTTCACCAGTGTGAATTGGAATATGGTGCATTAAACTAATCTTTTGGTTAAAACTACGCTGACATACTTCACATTTGTAAGGTTTTTCGCCAGTGTGTATCATTAAATGTCTTTTCAAACAAGATTTTTGATTACAACTGTACTGGCATAGTTCACATTTGTAAGGTTTTTCATTAGTATGTTTAAGAATATGTTTCTTTAAATCACCCGTATGATTACAACTGTACTGGCATATTGCACATTTGTAAAGTTTCTCACCAGTGTGTATTCGAATATGGTTTATTAAATTACTCTTATCACTAAAACTGTACTGACATACTTCGCATTTGAAAGGTTTTTCACCAGTGTGTATTCGAATATGTCGTCTCAAATTATATTTTTGAGTAAAACTTCGCTGACATATATCACAATTGTAAGGTCTTCGTTTTGTATAAATTAAAGGTTCTTTAAAACCGGTCCTCGGTTTGGGCGTCCGATTTTGAGCTGTCCGGATAAGTTTAAAATCTGATTGTCCATTTATCTCTTCTGTAATCCCATCTTCCAGTTTTATTCTTTGTATATGAAGATTAGCTTTCTTCGCAACGGGCGCCCCTGTAATTATTAATCTAGTAAGTACTAAATTCAAAGTAGAATAAAATGAACAGGGGTTTTAATGGCCCATATTAAGACCAAAGATTTTTTTATGTTGATCATACCCCTCAATAGCGCTAAGATAAATTACGTCGTTGCATAGATCTCTTCAAGGCGAGTAATCTATACTAATATTATAAAGCTGAAGAGTTTGTTTGTTTGAACGCGCTTATCTCAGGAACTACTGGTCGGAATTGAAAAATTCTTTTTGTGTTGAATAGTCTATTTATTGAGGAAGTTTATAGGCTATATAACATCACGCTTCGACCAATAGGAGCGGAGCATAAATGAAAAATGTTGCAAAACGGGCAAAAATTATTCCTTTTTAAGAGCTTCCGTTGCGTGCGCTGCGTAAACGGGTAAAGTTACGCAACGTTAATATATGTAGGGTAGGTAGGGTAGAGTAGGTAGGTAGCTAGTTGACGGGAGCGAAGCCGCGTGGGACAGCTAGTACTTATTATGACGACTTGCCGGAATTGTGTATAAGCGAGGATCTAGAGAGCTGAAATGTGAGACATTAAATCTCATTTAAATTCTGGTATTTCGTCAATTATTTAACTTTAATTATTACTGTGTCTTTCAAACATCGTTACATAATCCTATAATAATCGATCGCTTTAAGGGCCCACATCCGCTTTAGTCCCGTAAAACGGTAACTTTCTAAAGCATACTCCGTAGTAACGGCTAGGTTAAAAGGTTTGAAAAAAAATATTTTTATTATTGTTTCATGTACATTTTTTTAAAATGGTTTTTCCCTATAACAAATAGTTTGCTTTAAAAAAATAATGAGCAACACGATAGATAGGCTGGATTTTTTTATAACTGACAAAGCATATGTAAATCAAATAATATTTTGCAAACAAAACTGTTCAAAAGGAGGTTCAATATTGATATTTTGGCATCGAGCGGGCGCACGGCCAGTACAGCGTTTACATTGGGGTGTATATATCGCCTTAACACCGGCCTCCTATATGCTGTTTGAGGGTCAATGTTTAAGTATCGACTCAGTTAAACATAACGGTAAGTCTGCTCTTCGCCTCAATAGCGTTAAGATATTTGTCGTTGGATAGATCTCGTCAGGACAAATATTTCTTATTCCGATTACTACTCTGGATTCTGAATACGTAAGGAGCAGCAACGTTCTAAATCAGAGTAATTAAATATAATTTATTTAAAGACCTTCCACCGCTCTAGTGCCGTAAAACGGTTATTTTCTGAAGCATACTCCTTAGTAACTTAAAAAAATAATGAGCAACACGATAGATAGGCTGGATTTTTTTATAACTGACAAAGCATATGTAAATCAAATAATATTTTGCAAACAAAACTGTTCAAAAAGAGGTTCAATATTGATATTTTGGCATCGAGCGGGCGCACGGCCAGTACTGCGTTTACATTGGAGGGTATATATCGCCTTAAAGTTTTCAAAAAATAATAGGCCCGTTTTGACAGCTATAAAAATACTTAATAATGATTAAACTTGATGCTTGCGACTGATACTCGTTGTTATAGTGTATGTGTAACATAGTAATTAATTAGGATTATGAATTAGATTTTTCAATTTCTTACGTAGAAAGTTATCGCGGCATGTAAAATGAGAAACGTCAACGGACTTCTTAGATTGTGACGACTTTAATTCTGAACCATTAAGTCTGCCCTTTGCCTCAATAGCGTTAAGATATAATAGTTGGATAGATCTCTTCAGTAGCAGTCGAGGTTACGGCATGGCAAGGGGTGCTAAGAATCTCCGGACGAGATCTGGCTACCCCAACAATCACCGACGACTGGCGACGTACAACACGCGCATACCCATATTGCCAGGTCCAGTTGGACCGACGAAGAGATCACCGAACTCGAAAAGGAATTGGGCAGGTTGCGATGGAGTATTATAGGGTTATCTGAAGACCGAAGAGAATGTCCTCATACATGGTCTCTACTTCGTCATCGGTGTGTGCCGAGGTCGGGGCTTACACCTGTATGACCTTCAGCGAATACCTTGAGGATATTCTGAGTATAAAGTACGCTACCCTGGTCGACAAACTCTCGACCCTCACTACGTTTGTCACAAGGGACTTGTAGACGATAAACCCGACATCACCCTGGGACTGCCGGTCACCCTCTAGGAAGTAGATCAGGTTACCGGATTTAAGGATGATCGAGTCCTGGCCCTCTCTTCGGACTTCAGATAACCCTATAATGCTCCATCGTAACCTGCTCAAATCTTCCCCGAGTTCGGCTATCTTCTCGTCGTTCCGGAGTGTTCGCGTGTTAAATTGTTGCCAGGGCCAGTCGTCGGTTTGTATTCTGGTAGCCGGTTCCCGTCCGGGGATTCTTCGCACCTCTTGCCACACTGCAACCTCGACGGTTACCGTAGTCGACGGTTGACGGGCTGCTAGGCACTAGGGGCCATTTCGTTGTTACGCTATTCATCGGTTTGGGGGGGTTTGCCGTAATCGCCACGCTTGGCAGGCGGGTTGGCGATCGCAGTTTGTTATGAAGTGCACAGAGACCGCTGCTGCCCATTCTCTGGTATGTCCCTTAGTCGCCTCTTACGACACCTACGGGTAGATTTGGGATAGTGAAATTCTTAAAGTCCGACACCATACGGTACATTAGCAAGTGCGTGGTGTATTTGTAATTGCGTGTTGTCAAACCAATCGGCCTGTTCCCTTACCTAAAGATTAACTATTTAATACTTACAGTTGGTCTCTTGTTCTTCTCTCACTTCTGTTTGAAACTCCATTATAGTAACACCATCTTCTGTCTCTATATTGTGTCCTGGTAAATCTTTTACATCTGAATCGTCTGGATTCTGCAGTTCTAGTTCTGGAAATGAAAAACCAACAGTCAGGAGTGAATATATTCTAATACAATTTATACTAATATAATAATTAGAGTTTGTTTTTAACCCGACTACGGTGAAGTCAAAAGGAGGGTTATGATTTTGACGGGTATACATGTACATATGTTTTAGTGACATACTGTAAAAGCCAACATGTGTTAATAAATGTAGGGATTTTATAATAAACACAGACGATTTTTCGGGCCGTTACCTTTAGCGCTTGGTACATAATTACACATTAGGTGTTACCAATGATGATTAGTAAATCTACAGGGTGTTCAGTGGCAGAGTTAGGAATTAAAAGTTAAATTAAAAAATAACTACTATTGAAATAAGTTTGTTTCTATTACTATTACAAAGAAGACAAGTGCGGTTTTTTTTTAATTATTCCGTATAAATGTTGACCGTGACGTCGGACACACTCTTGGAATCTGGCCTCCGTATTCCGTGAAAATTACCGAAGTTCAAAATGAGATATTTCAAATGATCATTACATTTTAATTATCAGTTAGAGCATTTACTTTTTTTATTATAGTTTAAATTATTATTAATATTTCGTATATTTATTTTTATTTAATAGTACCAGTACGCATTTATAAATAAAACACCTTCAAAATACGTTTTAACACATTTATATTAGCATCACATGTTTTCACCCACTTTATAACGTCAGATTAAATTGAAACTTTGGGAGTCAATGTCCAACACAGCACATTCATCAAGGATACATTTCAAATTATTCTGGAATAAAAAAAATGTCTAAAAACTAAAAAAAAATACGCTTTTATAGCAGATCTAACTGCCACCGCCTTCTTCTGCGAGATGACATTTGAACAGAAGGAGATCACCGTGTCCCAAGACTGCACTACCGACCATTGAACAAACCACGGTCGGCAGCGACTGGTCTCTCACTTCTGAAATCACAGCACGGCGCGGCTCCTCTCATGCGACCACTATGTGTGATCCCGGCGACTTGTTGAGGACCATCTCTAGGCGTTCACTACCTGTAAGACCGCAGTCGTAGCTAGCAACCTCACCCTCTGCAAACTCCATCGGGTCGTGACCAGCGCGTCGTCCGCATAACACATCAAGTTCATTCCCGATAGGAGCTCGCTCCTTAACCTCTTGGGTGTTGATTGAGTGCCCGAAACGTGGGTCCAAGCGAGACACAATAGCTTTTTTATTGTTTTGGTAATTACTGTACTCCAGGAGTTAAGACTCGATCGCATCCAATTTCCACGGGAGTGGGCCCAGTACCGACGCCTCTCTAATGTCGCTCCTTAACCCCTTGGGTGTTGATTGAGTGCCCGAAACGTGGGTCCAAGCGAGACACAATAGCTTTTTTATTGTTTTGGTAATTACTGTACTCGATCTCTCCAGATATGACTATGGGGACACCTGGGGACCCTTAGTCGGGACTCCCGTTTCCACACTTAAGACTACCATTCGGTCCGTTGTGCGTGGGGATACTGGCTAACATAGCCAGCCTAGCTCCGTCCAATAACACAAAAGCTTCCTGGGGACTTCACAGGCTTGACGGAGCGATTTCATGGTACCGAGGATTTCTTAACGTTGAGATGTAGATGGCACGGCCTCGCATTTCAGGATTACGTGGGCGGCTGATTCTTCGGCGTGAAAACAGCCCCTGTAAAGTGGGCTGTCTGTGGTGCCTATGTTAAAAAAATGTTTGTTAAGGTGGGTGTAGGTTGGTATTGTGTTATTTCTACTTAGGCAGTGATTTTCTTTTTAGTTAGACGCGGATATACATTTGACAAAGCCTGGGAACCCTTTCAAACAAAAGAAGAATTTTCCAAATTGGTCCAGGCGTCTTTAAGTAATAGGGAAACATAAAAAAAGATGCCGACGATATGAGACCTGAATTAAATTGAATCGTATCGAACTATAGGAGGGACAAATAAAATTAAGTAGAATAAAATTAGAAACTAGAATTTAAGCTTTTTGTAATACTAACCCAATATGGATCACTGTTGTCCGAATTAAATGAATTTGAATTTGAAAATAAATAAATAATTACAATATTAATAGTAGGTTTTCACTATAAGCGGAAGCAAAGCCGTGGGATTAAGCTAAAATCACCGCCAGATAACAAAAAAAAAAGAAAAGTCGTTAACACCTGTCTACAAACGTATTCCAATAATTCAAAACGAAATAACCAGCCAAGTGCGCAGTAATAGGGTTCCTTAGTTGCATAATAATGCGAACTAAGAAGAGGGTTTTTTGCTGTAACATGAACATTAAAACGGTTTCAGCGGCTCACAACGTCAAAAAACGGGCCAACATGGGGTGATGGTAACTGAAGAAGGATTTATAAAATCCAACTTCACAAGTGAAGTTAGAAAAAATATTATCTATTTGAGTACCACCGCGGGAAGAGGCAAGCGTGTGTAATAAAGATTTATAATCAGCGTCACTTAATAATTTTAATACTGCAGTATTGCCGTTACGGAGATAGTCTTCGTTAAAATTTGCAAATATTTACAAACCGAAAACAAATATTTTAGTATGATAATATTTTTACATGGTTCATAAGCATATATTTACTATCTGTTTTACACAGCTAACAACGTTATTTAAATAATTTGCAATGGCATTTGTACAAAAGTTTTACTGTGCCAAGTACATTTTATAAGTTGGTCGACTATTACTCGTAAACTTGTAAAGCCTACTTAGCTGTGATAGTTTTCCTTTTAATTTCGTTATATTTACTACTGCCGTCAATTCTTTCACATAGCCAAGAGCAACCATTTCGCTGGCACGGGGGGGAGGGGATATGACCCTAACAAAAAATTGCAATTTAAAGCTTATTTTACGCAAACGGATCTCTGAATTGTAAAATGGTTTTAACAAACCCATAATATTTTTCAATGGCCTAGAATAGAAGAGGGACTCCCTTTTCCGCACTTAAGACTCCCTTTTCCGCACTTAAAACTCCCTTTTCCGCACTTAAGACTCCCTTTTCCGCACTTAAGACTCCCATTTGGTCCGTTTTACGTGGGGTTTCCGGCTAAAATAGCCAGCTTAGCCCCGTCCAAAAGCACAGAAGCTTCCTGGGGGCTCCACAGGCTTCGCAGAGCGACCTCAGCGTTCCGAGGAATTCTTCACGTTGGGCAACCACGGCCTCGCAGTCCAGGACGACAGCTGATTTCTCGGCGTTAAAACAGCACCTGCAAAGTGGGCTGTCTGTGGCGCCTATGTTAAAAAGATGTTTGTTAAGAGGGCTACGACCCGTAATTGTCACTATGATTATTCTGAGGTTACTTCTACTCAGGCTAAGAAGTTTTTTGGTTAATCGAGGGTTTACATTCGGTAAGGCCGTTCTTGATTGTCTACAGTCTGTAGCCCGTGACCATCTGTTGTTATGCAGTTCGGTTGATCTTTGGCGTATCCATGCACGAATTTGTGAGAAAGGCAGGGGGAGAAGTGGGTACGGGCCTAGCACTATCATGTGAGAACCTCTCCTTGCAAGTTCATCCGCGCATCATTACCTAAAGACCCACTAGTCCCTAGATCCGCTGTAGGGTGATTCGATTGGATGTCTATAAACTCTCCAGGGCGAGGTGGCTTTCACGGTAGAATCAATTTTTATTCCTTGTAAATTTTAATGTAACGTTTAAAAGTGCCGCTTGGTGGCCTAGTTGAAATAAAATATCTTTGTCTTTGTAATTCAAAGATTAGTTTGCTGTTGGTTCGTTTGTTTTCTAGGGCTTTGATCTCTGCCAGACTATCGGATAGGAATCTAATCCCATAGTTATGGATACCTAAACGCTTTACAGCACATTCACATTGAAAGATTGAACTGTGTCTGCCTAGCGGTAAGTGAATATTAATGTTGAGTTCAAGGGAATGTACGCTAGCACCTGAACAGTTGCCTGTTTTTGAGCCATCTGTGTAAATGCGTACTTCATTGGCTCCAGACTGATCCCTGTCTTCCTCTACAGTTTGTATGCTATAGTTTTTGTTAAACAAAGGTTGGTTTGGTGTGCTATCACACGGGACGGCGATGAGAGGTTGGTACCGAAACGCCCGGTCAAGGATTTCAGCGTGTGGGCTGGTGGGATTCTTTGCCCATATGCCCAGATGCCCAGATGCAACAGCCTGATGGAAGCTAGTGCTGCCTCCTGCTGTATGTATAGGTCAAGAAAAGTTAATTGTAGGGATAGGGTCTCCATGGCTGCTGTCAGGGTGGTCCTCATGCAGATAGCTGAACAGGCCAATCTCTGGAACCTTTGGTGTCTGGCAATGGTGGTAGACAGTTCCGTCCTTGTCCACCAAACCAGAGCGCCATAAGCCAGCATTGGCCTGATCACCGCTGTGCCACAGCGTGATCTTCGGCGAAAGCCCCCATTTTTTTCCTAAGATTTTTTTACATTGATAAAGTGCGATTGTACTTTTGTTAAGTTTGTAGTCAAGATGCTTGTTCCAGAGCAGTTTGCTATCAAGGATCACCTCCAAGTACTTGACCTCGTCTTTAAGAGTTAGTTCTGTGTTGAAAAGTTTAGGGAGTCTATGGGGTCCTAGGACTCTTTTGTTTGTAAACATTATTAGTTCCGTTTTCGAGGGGTTAACCGGTTTTGAAAGCTCTTCTCATGAGGTCGCATGAGATGCCCTCAAATTTCCCAGAGATTAGAATTGCTATATCATCTGCGTATCCCACCGAGTACAGGCTGCTAGCGTTGAGCTCTGCAATGAGCTCATTCACAACTAAATTCCACAGTAGTGGTGACAGCACCCCACCCTGTGGGCAGCCCCTACTCACGACACCGCGTGTGGTGGTGTTCACAGAAAATTGAATAGCGCGGTATTTTAGCATGTTATTGATCCATTCTATAAGCGTTGGCGCAACACCGTGCGTGGCGAGTGCCTGCTCGATGCTGGTGAAACTTGTTTTGTCGAAAGCACCTTCTATATCAATAAAAGCGCTAAGGGTTGGGTTTTTGGTTTTGAGAGCATTTCCGATACGTGACTACGCAGTGGAGTGCTGATTCGGTTGATCTACCTGCGCAGTAGGCGTTTTTACCGCTGTGTATAGCCACAGCGTGATCTTCGGAGAGAGTTTTCCACCTAATATTTTTTTACATTGGTAAAGTGCGATTGTGCTTTAGTTAAGTTTGTAGTCAAGATGCCTGTCCAGAGCAGTTTGCTATCAAGAATCACCCCCAATTACTTGACCTTGAAACTTGAACCTTGAATGGCCTATCCAACGATACCCCACACCATGGGATAGACGAGAAAAAAAAACATCCCCACTTTATATCTGTAAAAGGAACCCAAAAAATTTTTTTTCTTGATTTTATTTTACCGCTTGTCGGAATTATTAATATGTATATCCATGCCAAATTAAAGCTTTCTAGTACTTAAGAGTCTGTGAGCTAAGCTGCGGACGGACAGACGGACAGGGCGAAACTATAAGGGTTCCTTGTTGACTTCGGAACCCTAAAAAATGTAGATAAAGGCATTGTCGCACACAATCAACACAAACGTATTGCGGTAAGGGGCGTCCTTGACCTCTTCACTTGGCTTTCAATGATGCGTTAAACTGCCGCCATGACCACCAAACGGCCGCCATGGCCCACGCACAATGGTCCACTTAAGGGACTAAGTGCGGAAACCAAACCCCCCTAACTAGAACTAGATGGGTTAAACTTACTAAATTATAAATGCGAGAATTTGGATGGATATATGTTTGTTACTCAATCACGCCAGAACAGCTAAACGGATCTGAATGAAATTTGGCACAGAGACAGATTATTGTCAGCAATAGCACATGGCTTACTTTTCATCCCGGGAATATGTTCCCACGTGATAATTTTCGACTATCATGCCGCGGCAGAAGCTAGGATCTCATAAGCACGTGGACCGATTTACATGATTTCAACAGATAAAATCGTTATAAACCTATACCTTTCATTTGAGACCAAAATTATTAAAATATCTCCATAAACAAAATATCATGTTTTCAAGTTACATAGTTATACTTTTGTGGTACAAGTGGGTCTTAAATTATTTTGTTATCTGGTGGAGACTTTAGTACTCAATATTTTTGTTATTCTAATAAGCGTACCATCAATTTGAAATTCCTCCTTGGGCAGAATGACATCATTTAGTCTCTCACATTTGGCTGGTAATTCGTCTTTGATAGCATGACTGTCTGTTTCACATTCACCAACTATATTTATGTGTTCCACCGGTGTTATAATAAGCCCATTGTTAAACTCCAGGTCTACGTTCATTAAAGCATTTAGCTGTAAAAAGATATCAACAGTAAGATGGGGGACCATGCATTACAAACTGAGAACCCTCCGTGCCTATCAGTTAGTGTTTGTTTCCTGTCTTGGAATATTGACTGGTCAAAAACTTAATGATTTAGTTTTAGTTTTCAAAATCAGGTCTAATGAGTGTTTTTCACTATTCCTGATAGTTTCAGATTTGGCCATCATTCCCATTTGTTCACTGATGTTCTTTGTGTAATTTTGAGACCAAGTTTAATAACAACATGCTGATAAGAGTAACCTTCAAGCAACTTGTAGGTTTTTAACGCAAGTAACCAAGAGATAAGATTCTGTGAAGACTAGGTATCTCACCTCATAACCCTCATCCAGCATCTGAGCAAACAGCTCTTCGGCCTCTAGACATTTTTTCTCGAAACGGCAGCATTGTTTTAATTTGGCGCTGCAGAAGCAACATGCCAGCACAGGTCTTCTGTCTTCAGTTACAAACTGAAATAAAATTTGTCTTGCACTATTTTGTTTTGAAACTTATTTAATAAGAGATAAAATATGATTGTTTATATGTATTTTAGAACTTTTGGTAATTCTAACTACATTATAAAAAAAAATACAGATAAAAATTAACATTAGCACTGAGTCCCATAGGTCTTCTATTCCAGAACAATGCAATAAAAAGTCAGGGGAAAATTGTTACTTACGTACCTACTTCTTTCTCACATGAATTATTATAACAGTCTGCACACGAATATAAATATTATGTCAGTTAAAAAGTATCTCGAAGTCACATAACTAGCAAGTAAGAAACCTACTCAATCTTGCTCAAGATAGATAGGTGACAGTAAATTAAGAAGGGATTCCAGAAATCATCGAACGTCTGACCTAAAGGTCACTTTATTAATTATATCCACTATTATGAGAAGCATTTAAAACCTATTAATTTTAAAGTTACAACTTACTGGCTTACTAGTCAACTTCGTAAACATTTCATGCATGTCCCTGTTGACAACAACATACATAGGTGCATCCTCCACCAAACACACTCTACACATTTTCAGTCTTTCCATTTTTACTCAAATATCACTGAAAAACAGATTAATAATTACAACTTTACAACTTGGTTAAATGGGTTACGATACGATACAACCATTGCATTCCAGTGCTGCCAACTCGTCTAAGCAAAAACGCGCTGTTAGCTCTTTAAAAAAGCGCTAGAAAGCGCTAAATGGCTGCTGTCAAAAAATCGCTGTATTCGGCGCTGAATTCAAACTATGTTTTTTTAAACGCCCAATAGTTTGAGTCTAGGGATGTATAAACCTATTTTTTATTTTCTTTATTGAATCACAATATGTCACATAAAATAATTATAAAATAAAGAAATTAATTTAAATCATTGTGGTGTGTCTATGTAATTATTTATGATATCTTCCGTCAACACTTGACGTTTTGTCATGCTCATTTTTCTGTCTGTTACTTTAATTATTAACTTGTATTTTAGCAGAATAAAGCCAAGATTTCTGTTGGTATTTTCGTTTAAATGTATCAATTTATTCTGCTAGTAAAAAATGTCTAAAAATGATACAAAACCGAATACGCTAAAATCCGAAAAATCTTCAACCATACTACGATATTTACGACCGGACCGTTTCGATACCGAACCCGGAACGGTGGCGGCTGATTCAAAATGGAGACATTGGTATACAACTTTTTCTAATTTTATAATTGAAGAGAATTCTAATATTTCTGATTCTATGAAACTGAAACTATTGACGAATCATCTTTCTCCTACGATTTTCATATTTATTAACGAATGCGATACGTTTGATAATGCTATTGCACGGCTCAATGAAATATATATCAAACCTTCCAATGAAATACATTCACGCCATGTCTTGTCAACTCGCAAACAGCAATCAGATGAATCAATATCCAAATATATCCAAGCTTTGAAACAACTCGCGCAAGATTGTACGTTTAAAAGCGTAACTGCTGATCAATATAAGCAAGAGTACATACGTGACGCTTTCATATCAGGAATTTCTTCGCAAAAGATACGTCAAAGACTGCTAGAAAATACGGTACTAAGCCTTGATGACGCTTTTCGACAAGCTATTGCAATTGATTCGGCTGAGAAACATAGTCTCGCATTTGTAAACACACTTGATCCATCACAACTTAATGCTGTAACATCCAATAATCATAATCCAACCTTCTGAACCAAGCCAAAGCTCAAACTTAGCGGCTATGACACAAGGGAAAAGACGTTGCTTCTTTTGTGGATCTAATACTCTACATCAACGCATCAAATGCCCCGCATTTGACTCCATATGTCAACTTTGTTCGAAGAAAGGGCATTTGGCACGTGTATGCCGATCTTCGAAACCTGTCGCGAATGCAGCGATCAACAATGATGAAAACAACGCCTGTATTTCGGCTGCATCTCCGTCTAGTCTACGGAAAGCGACTATACCTATATTACTCAATGAAACTCGTGCTGAAGCACTGATTGACACGGGAAGTTCTGTAAGTTTTATCGACGAGGCTTTGTCGAGAATAATGAATCTCAGAAGGAAGAACATAAATCAATCTGTTTCTTTGGCTTCTCTTAATCATTCAACATTCGTCAATGGATTTTGTCAAGCGACTATCAAACTTGACAAACATATTTACGAACAACATCCTCTCCTCATCGTGCAGAACCTGTGTGCTGATGTAATCATTGGCCATGATCTCCTGAAACATCATCAATCGCTAGAATTCCAATTCGGAGGTGAAAAAGAACCTCTACATATATGCAACGTTATGCAAGCATCTGTGCCTCCGGCCTCTGTCTTTTCTAACCTCTCACTTGATATAAGGCCGATTGCTATCAAGTCCAGGTCATACTCAGAAGAAGATGAACGATTTATTAAAGAGGAAGTAAGTTATTAGCGAGTGGCATAATTGAACCGAGTATGTCACCATGGAGGGCCCAGGTTTTAGTAACGGGAGGTATTAGTCACCGTAAACGAATGGTAATAGATTACTCTCGTACTATAAACCGGTACACTGAATTGGATGCCTTCCCTTTGCCGAAAATAGAATCCATTATATCCAAAGTCTCAAAATACAACTTCTTTAGTCAAATAGATCTAAAATCCGCGTATCATCAAGTGCCAATCTTATCGAAAGAAAAACCTATGACGGCATTTGAAGCTTGCGGAAACTTATATCAATTTACACGAATACCGTTTGGTGTAACCAATGGCGTAGCCGCCTTTCAAAGAACGTTGTCTTTCATCATAGAAACTGAAAAGCTAAAAGGCACATTCTCTTACCTTGATGACGTCACAGTCTGTGGCAAAACAAAAGAAGATCATGATAAAAATCTGAAACGATTTATGGATGCAGTTACTAAATACAATTTTACTTTAAATGAACAAAAATGTAAATTTAGTAGTGATGAAATAAATTTACTCGGATATACAATTCGCAATAATATTATAAAACCTGATGAGAATCGACTTAAGCCCCTTTTGGATCTACCATTACCAAACGACAGTAGCAGTCTTAAACGAACTCTTGGTATGTTTGCACACTACTCGAAGTGGATACCGAACTTTTCTTCAAAAATACAACCGCTAATTCGTGCGAACATTCCACTAAACAAAGAATCAACTGAATACTTTCAACAATTGAAATCTGAAATCGCTAAAGCCGCATTAGTGGCCGTAAATGATTCTGATTTACTCACTGTAGAAACTGACGCTTCTGAGTACGCTATCGCTGGCACCCTATCTCAATGTGGCAGGCCTGTCGCTTTCTTTTCTCGTTCACTTAATAATTCAGAGAGAAAACATCCATCTATAGAAAAAGAAGCTTACGCAATCGTTGAATCCTTACGGAAATGGCGTCATTATTTACTTGGAAGACACTTTTTATTAATCACAGACCAAAAGTCTGTAGCTTTTATGCTGAATCAAAAGCACGCCAGCAAAATCAAAAACGAAAAAATCGAAGGGTGGCGTTTAGAACTCTCTTGTTTCAAATACGATGTGATATACCGCCCTGGCAAAGAAAACGTTTCTGCAGATGCGCTATCAAGAGTTTGTGCTGTTATGAACACGGATAAATTATATGAATTACACAATTCTCTTTGCCATCCAGGTATAGCCAGAATGGCGCATTGGGTTCGTACAAAGAATCTTCCCTTTACAATTAATGATGTAAAATCTATGACAGCATCTTGCCGTGTCTGCGCGGAATTGAAACCACGTTTCATTAAAACTAAGAGTCACCTAATTAAAGCTATCGAGCCTTTTCAGCGTCTGAACATTGACTTTAAAGGACCTCTGCCGTCTAATACTCATAACAAGTACATTCTCACTATCGTTGACGAATACTCAAGATTCCCATTCGCTTATCCATGTAGCGATCTTTCAGCACAAACTGTTATCAAGTGTCTCAAAGACTTGTTTCTTACTTTTGGTGCCCCAGCCTATATTCATTCGGATAGGGGCACAGCATTTATGTCACAAGAGCTAAAACAATTTCTGTACTCTTATAATGTTGCTTCTAGCAGGACAACTCCCTATAATCCAGAAGGAAATGGCCAAGTAGAGCGGCTAAATGGAACGCTTTGGAAAACAATCCAACTATTTCTTAAGTCGAGACAGTTACAAACTGCGGAATGGGAACGAGCGTTACCTACTGCGCTGCATTCTATTCGATCTCTATTATGTACAATAAACATTTTTTTTTTATGTCGCCTATTTCTGTAGACACAGATATTGCAATAATCTGAATATCTTCATAGTTTCTAAACCTTATACTTTAACTGACTGTTATGCAATATTTTTTTAACCAAAATTTCAGTATTTATTTACTCAACACGCTTTAAACAACGATAGACGCTGGCTATTATAAATCTGCAGAAATCACAACTGGTATCCCCAAAAAGTTTTGTAGGTGGCAGTGCTGCCAAGTTTCTGCTGGCGCTTTCAGCGCCAGATCTAGCGCTTTATTTTTTCAATAGCGCGTTCTAGCGCCTAGCGCTTTTTGAAACTTTAGACTTTCTTTTAAAAAAGGTAAATGCGCAAACTATCAACTTCCAAACGACGTGTTGAGGAAAATTTCATCCACAGATAAATACAAATTCAAGTTTAAAACAGATTAAGACCAACCATATAAGGGCCGGCGCTCACTTACGGCATGGCATGCCAAAGGATTTTTTCGTGAACAAATGATTTTCGACCTTGCCGCGGCACCGCACGGCACTTTTCAGCATACTAAATCATTTTGCCGCTGCATGCGCGGTATTCGTATAGAAATAAAGGAATTTCAACGCTAAACTGATTGAAATAAGATTGAAAATCATATGTCCACGAAAAATCCATTGCCGAGCCATGCCGTCAGTGAGCGCCGGCCCTAATTCGGCGTGAGAATTTTGGTAGAATCAGAAGATGATGAATTAATTTAATTCCTTTATTTTATATGATAATTAAATTAACACGTTATTACTTTATTTTATTTTAATAAACAATTACTTTAATGTATGTAACACTTATATATGGCATATTTTGATTAAAAAAAAATAGGTTTATACATCCCTAGTCTCAAATTATTGGGCGTTTAGTATGAATTCGGTGCCGAATACAGCGATTTTTTGACAGCAGCCATTTAGCACTTGCTAGCGCTTTTTAAAGAGCTAACAGCGCGTTTTTGCTTAGACGAGTTGGCAGCACTAGTAGGTGGTATGCTTTTACATCGGTCACGGCACACACACTCGGTTATGCATGCGCGCAAACATAACCGAGCGGCAAAATATATCTGTTTTAATATTCGCTAGGTTGCATGTACCATAGCTTGCGCCGATAGCTATACAGTCTTGTCACTTATGGCCGCCATACTCGTTTTGCATGATGCTTTTAATCTTGCATGCATAATCGACAGGCAAACCCTAGCGTGTATGGCGGCCATAAGCCAAGTGTGGCCGGTCCCATGACTCCAGTGCTTCTCGCATCTGGCGTACCCAGTATATAATAGATCATCGGTCACTTTATATATACAGGGTGGACAATAAATCGTGGATCAAACAAAACAGGGTGATGACAAGGAGCAAAAAAAATTTTTTTTTTTTTAATGCTTACCGCAAATAGACCCAAATATCGCGCTGTTTCGTTTGATCTACGATTTTTGGCCGACTCTGTATATTTTAGAAATTTCCTTTAAAAATAATTTGGTCACACTGCAAACCAGTTGTCATCTCAAACAAAATTATTATTGATTGTTTGTTTTTGGTTTGTTTAGCACAGAGAAACTAAATAAAGAACGAAGTTTTTCAATCAAATAGATTAAGAAGTTTAAATATTTACCTGTATTTCAGTGGTTTGAGTGATTTTCGAGTAGAAAATGGAAAGACTGCAAAAGTGTAGGGTTTGTTTGGTGAAGGATGCTCCCATGTATATTATTGTCAACAGGGACATGCATGAAATTTATGAAAAGCTGACTAATAAAACAGTAAGTTTTTACTTTAAAATCAATAGGTTTTGACTGCCCCTCTTACAAGTGGATATAATTAATAATATTGTGATCTTCTGGTCAGACATTCTATGGTACCTACTGACATGACTGAAAGAAAAAATGTACCTAAAAAGAATAATTTCACCTATCTACCTAGAGAAAGAATGAAAAAATGCCTATTTTAAATTTTTTGGAGAAGAGGCGTACCTACAGAAAGCAATACTTACCACCTATTTGTTGTTGTACGATTGGAAGTACGTCATTTATCCATACTAATATTTTAAACGAAGTGTCTAATCGTCTGCTTAGCGGATGAATAAATAACCTAGTCTTCTGCTAAACTGACAAATATAAATAATCAAATTATATGACTATCGAATGAATAGATAACCATTTAAGACTAAAGCTAGTCATCCGTACATTTTAAATAAAATGGCAAGCTCATCTGCTTTATTAAAAGAATGTTAAAAGTTTTAAAAAACTAGAATATTTATTAAATTTCTAAGTCAACATACACTTTGTATGATACAAAGTCTTGGGAGTGTAAGGATCATTTGATAAGTACCCTAATTGTACATGTTCCTTTCATCATATATTCATGAATCCGTCTACTTGACGGCGTAAAACTTGCAATGAATATTGTTAAATTGTTAAAATGAAAAGGAATCCCGAAGTAGAAATAATAGAAGAACATACCGGACGTATTAGATGATTAATTTATTTTATTCATCTTTCCGAACGACTATTATGTGCTGCACTACTGGTTTGAGTATTACCCTATGTAGATACATAAGTAATCATACCATTAATAAAAGAATAATAACCTATATTTATTAGATGATTAATTTATTTTATTCATCTGGTAAGTTAAAGTTAAGTTAAGACGGGCTGTTGTCGGCAACTCCACGTCTAAGCGCGTATTTTGCGTATGGGTGGGATTCGTCTTCCTCACTCAATCCACCCCAGCTCCTTGAGGAAAGCCAGCAGCGCCTTGGTGTTGCCAACTATCCTCTGTATGGTACCTGGGTCGCCAAGGAATTTGGCCCTGTAACCAGCGATTACTGGGCAACGTAGGAGCAGTTGTGCTGCTGTCTCGTCCTTCTCCATGCATGCTCTGCACAGTGGGCTGTCCATGATCCCTAAGACAAAAAGATGCTTGTTGAGGTAACAAGGAGCTTACCACCTAGGTTTGATAATCCTCTGATTTGGCCGCCCCTAATCCACGGCTCCTGAAACAGGGCAATGGCCCAATCAGAGAGTGTAGCACGTGATCACTGTGCTATCGTCTTTCCAGAGGTTACTCGGTGGGCGGACAGCGTCTCAACTCTGAGCGCCCGAAACCGCGGAGACCCGCCTGTCTTAAATGAAAAACAGGCGGGGTTCCAGCATGTTAAGCTTCGAGGCGGTAACCTCCACCATGCCTCCTTCTCCGAGTAGGATCGGCCCTCTTACGATCCCACTCGGTGGACTCCTTCTGGAACATCACGATCTCATAGAAGGAGGCCATTTCCCTCCAGTTTTTTGTCACCGCCAGCATGGCCCTCATTAGTACTGGCAGAGACAGGTCTCACCCGGTCCTGGCGACCAAGACCTGCCGCTTAATGGCCCACATAGGGCAATTCTCTAGCATTACCTGTGCAGAATCTGGGTCATCTCCATAATGGTGGCAGTTTGCTGTGGTCTCTCGCCCAATCCTACTCAGGTACTTACCGTAGCAACCGTGCCCGGTCAGTACGTTACCTTTGTTCAAACCGACTGTCAGGTGTCCGAGGCTGCAGGGCTAAAATCAACAGCTTGCAGTGGAAAATGGCTATTCGAATCGCACGTGGCTGGCTGCAAAGAGTGGAACGCATGTCCTATAGGCTCACTCAGGTACTGACCGGGCCCCCCTCGGTAGATTCCCGCATTGTCGAGGCATGGGGGCTCAGTAGCCGTGGTTTGGTCACCCATGTTGAAGCGAAGAGGGTTTGCTTTTTGTTTATTTTTTTGGGACAATCCCACCGCACTATTCCCAAACCATTGCAACTCCTGAAAGCCAGAACAGTGGCGAATGATGCTCGATGAAGTCCCGGCGAATGAATTTAAGTTTCTTGGATCCCGCAACGAAATTAATCAGAAAAGAATAACTGATGAGTAGGAAAAAATATAAATTTCCACTTCCCTCCATATCAAGCAGGAGACAAAACAAACAAGGCCAATAGGCACAAAGGGTCATTTACAACTGGGATAAGCCCAGTTGCCTAGCACCACGGGTAAAAATTAGGATTAATATTAATGGGTGCTACACTCCTAACATATTGATTTGTATTTGAATAGTGAGCTGTTATATTGTTTCCAATAATAGATATGGCAAAAACGCATGAACGCGCGGCAATTTGTTCTAGTTTCCACAAGGTCCGTATAGTAAACAACTCCTGATGCAGCCTGTACATTATTCTACATAATATGGCGTTCATTCTGCCAAAGAATACACTCTCATAAGATATGATGTGCATATTCGCAGTCAGAAGTAGAACACTGACAAAGGCTAGGCAACGAGTTTAAAGGAAAATAATTTACTTTTAAAGTTACCATGCCTTGTGAGAAATTAGGCAACACAGTGATCCACCTCCAGCCACGTCCTAGCCAGCCGCACGCGAACGGATGGAAAGAATTGGTGGAGGTGTCGGCCCTTGATGGAATTATCCCACCTTCATTACCATTCGGATAAAAGTGCCTCCCAGACGTCGATAGGTAGTTTAAATAATCTAGAGATTTTCTCACGGTCACTCCGCGTTAAAAAGTCCGCGTCCATGGTCTCTCGTGCCGAAAAGTACATTGCAGCACGTCGCTGCTCTTCAAGGTCGACCGGAAGTACGCAAGCAAGTACCGGGTAAGGGTAAGGGTTTGTTTAGTTCTTTTTTACCTGACTGCGGAAGGAGGGTAATGTGTTTATCAATCTATGTATGTATATAATGTTTGTTCCTATGTGGCGTTCTAGACACCAAACGCGATTATGATGATTCTTAAGTCAATCGATTCCTCTTAACCCTGCGAGTGTCACTGGCTACATTAAAATTGGAAAATAAAAAATGGCGCATTATGGGCGCCATATTGTGGGGGACCATTTTTTTTTCTTTATTTATTTACCTGTTTAACCCGAAACGTCAGGTTAAATAGGTAAATAAATAATCGAAATCATCGCGTTAAATTCCCTTGATATAATGTTTTTCTTAAAAACTCTATCGGTATCGGTCGATTTACCCAACATGATAAGCCCATAGCTTAGAAGAGATGACACATAGCCATGGCTCGGTAAAGATATATAACAGTATTCTATCTTCATACAAACGTTCGGAACCCGAGTCATACCTACGCGTCTCGAGTTCAGCCAACACTCGATACACTACAGTCGGAAACAGTCGCGAACGGTGTGATGGTTTGGTAAGCAGCAAGCGTGCGATTTGTGAATATTTGATTGAAATAGGTACAAGTACTTACTTAATATGGCAGTGAGCAATTATAGACTATATTGTACTGTGTTTGGTTGCTTGAATTCTTCTTTAACGCAACCAGAGATAACATTTTTTTAATTACCAGGCACCTCCGAAAGGCAAGACCATAAAAAAATATAGAACTTAACTTACTAGTAAGTAATTTGTTTATTTTTTTAATAGGTAGGTATTTCGCTTTTTCCACCGAGTAAAATACCGGGATTAATAAATAAATAATTGGATAGGTTGCTACAGTGACAAACGAGCGACCTAGCTACGCTGGCGTTAAAAATAATTAGTAGGTAGTTGCCTAGGCTCGGCTACATACTTACTTATGTACTTAGCTATTTACATATATTATTGAATTAGACGAATTAATATCATTATGAAATGATTACCAATGAGAGTAATAAATGGTAGGTACCTACCTAGTAAGATTTAAATAAGTATAATAAAAATTTAATATTTACCTCAGATTAGAGAAAAGAATCTGAGTTATTTACAATCACAAAACTAGAAAGAAACTCAAGTAGGTAGAGGCGGGCAGCTCTAACGCGTGTTTAGGTAACGCTAGCTTTTAGGCACTTATTTTAAGGACACGGCCGAGTCACAATACTGTTAGATATCTTTTACCATGGCCATGGTAAGCTGAAAGAGCAGCTCCTACAGAAACATTTTGTCGTAGCTTTTTCAAAACAAACACAAACCTATCAAAATTCTGACATATATGTTCCACATGGCTTTTCCAATTGAGATTCTTGTCTATATTAATACCTAAATTTTTTATTTCATCCACTTGTTGTACTTTTTCATCTTTATATAGGGTTGCCATGCGTCCGGGTTTCCCCGGATTTGTCCTAGTTTAGAAGGCGTCTGGGGAGCGTCCGGGCGGGGTTTTATGTGTAGTCCGGGTTTTAAAGTCTTCAAATCACCAATGGTAACTTAACACCGATTTCTCCGTTAATTGAGGACCGATTTTAACAATTGTTTTTTTGTTTGGAAGGTTTTGATCCCGAATTGGCCCTATTTAAATTTGTTGAAGATCTGATGAAGGAGTTCGGAGATATTCAACAGAGCTCTTCAAAAATTATGGCAAATCGCCCGAGATTGCATGTCTGTTTCATTGTACACTAGTTTCAGCCAGCGGCTTCGCCCGCTTGAAAAGTGTTTTTATCATCCCAATGGAACATTACACCGGGATAAAGAGCAGCCCTATGTGCTTATTCCAGACTATAATCCATCTGTTTGCCAAATTTCATCTAGATCCGTTTAGCCGTTCTGGCGTGATTGAGTAACAAACATACATCCACATTTACGTATTTATAATTAAGATTACTTTAGAAATTGCCCACTAACTAAGTACCGCGACAAAAATGTGAAAAATAAAACTTTTACACAAAAAATACAACCGACTTCCAATTGAAAACACTGCAAAATGAAAAATAACTCCAGTTTTGGAAATAGGTGTCAAAAAACGAAGAAACGAAACGGTAAACACCAGCTGCCGAAATCGAAATTATTTTTCACTTAGTAGTGTTTTTAATTGGAAGTCGGTTGTATTTTTTTTCATTAAAACTATATTTAGTTTAAAACGTTTATGAAATTAAATAAAATGTTAATTTATAACCATTAAAATTATATTTTTTTTACTGAGTAGGTAACTTAGAAAAATACTCTGTTCAAATGTCCGGGTTGCAAGCTCCAAAATCCGGGGATTTCACGCTTCTTGTCCGGGTTGGCAGATTTTAGAGATGGCAACCCTATCTTTATACCTAACTAGCGCTACGCCCGCGACTTCGTTCGCTTGATTTCGTATTTTATTCAACTAAGTTCAGATGACTTTATTATGTGCAGTTAGTGAAGACGACCAAAAATAAGCTATTGTTAAATCAATAATAAATGGGGTATCGCAGATATCTACGGTTTAAGTTAGGATTTACGAAACTTGAATTACGTGTCCGATAAGTTTTAGCTAAATAAAGGGCTCGTGGGTAAATAACAGTCACACCGGTCATAAGCATGAGTTATCAGCATGTCAAGGACCGCTCAACAAACGTCTTACTAATATATATTATAAATGCAAAATTTGCATTAATGCATGGATGTTAATCAGTCATGCAAGAATAGATGCACGGATCGGATAATGGGTTCTTTGTTTTGATAAAACAATTTTCACACGGGCGAAGCAGCTGGTAGAAGCTATTACATAATACAAAAAAAAATTACCCCATATAGTTCAGAAAACAAAAATGCATGACAAGTTTTGTTGCAGTTTGTAACTGATGACCGAAGACCTGTGCTCGTTTGTTACTTCTGCTGCTCTAAACTTAAACAATGCTGCCGTTTCCAGAGAAAATGTCTGGAAGCTGAAGAGCTGTTTGCTCAGATGCTGGATGAGGATTATGAGGTGAGGTAGTCTGCAAAATAATCTTAACCCTTGGTTACTTTTGTTTAAAAACTTAAATCACCACTTTCAGCATGTTGGATCTTGGAATTAACCTTAGGGCCAATGTTATAAAGAAGATTAATGCTTTGAGATAAAAACAAAGAGTTTGAAACATCAGTGAACGATAAATAAGTGTAAAGTGAATTTATTTATGTCTATTTATACTTATACATATTTAACATATCAAAACTAAATTGTGATTTATGATTACGAGGGCTGCACTAAAAATATCGGAAATGGAATATTTCCACTGTTCCTGTCATATTAAAATCTTCATAATCCTCCATCACGACAATGCGAGTTCTCACACCGCGCACAGAACAAAAGAGTTTTTAGAGCAAGAAAACATAGAATTATTAGACCATCCGCCGTACAGCCCCGACCTAAGCCCTAATAATTTCTATACTTTCCCCAAAATAAAGAATAAATTGCGTGGTCAGAGATTTTCATCGCCTGAAGAAGCTGTGGACGCCTACAAAACGGCCATTTTGGAGACCCCAACTTCCGAATGGAATGGTTGCTTCAATGATTGGTTCCATCGTATGGAAAAATGTGTCAAATTTCGCGGAGAATACTTCGAAAAGCAATAAATACATTTTTAAATAGTAATGTTGTGTCACTTCCTTGATTCCCGAAATTTTCAGTGCCGCCCTCGTATTAGACAAAACAGCCAAATGACACCAGGCAGGTAGGAAACTACCAACAAAATAAAAACGGTAGATAATAAAACAAAAGAAAAGTGACCGATTGATTGTTTGCTGTGGTCAATTTAATCTGTGAATATTTAAAGTTGCCCTAGTCGAAGGCACGGACTATTTTGTGCGCGGGGTTAAAATGCATGCTATCTCATCCGACAACACGTGCAAAAGAGATTGATGCTGTGATGAGCAGTTAGAAGCTAGTTCGCGTACGAATACACACTTTTGCAAATTTGTAGCGAAATGTAGGTATTATGATTTAGGACAAAAACGAGCGCGCGAAATTATATAAACAGATCTGATCAGATCAGAGTCTGGATATTATGAAAAAACGACAATGTATCTGTTCAAAATAAAATTATTTGCATTGTTAAACTACTAATCTATCCCTGTATGCTGACTGTTTTGCAATTTTCCTTCTTATGGTATATATTTGCGCCCAAAGATGCGTTAAAATTTGTGCTGAAATATGGAACTTTCGACGCTCATAACTTTCAATTATATTATATTTTTACTTTTTTGTTTCCATAAAGGGCTAGATAATGATGAGACAAATCGATATAATTTTTTATTTGAATGTATACCATCAAACAGTAGAGTAATCGCCAGACTACGTTTGTATGGAAGAATGTTCGACTAGGGCAACCTTAAGGGTTAACATCTAATTAATAAAGTTTAATATTACTTTTGTCTATGGAAATCATGATAGGCATTCACTCCATCATAAATAGCTGCATCTATTTATTACGGACTAACACAGGGCTTGTCCCCATCACCACGTCACGACGTCTCAAAGTGGAAAGGTGCAGTGACGCGGCGTGGTGCAATGACGTGAGATTAAGGCTGAGCACGCATTGGGATTTTTATTCGCGCGAATTTTTGTCCGCGTACTGAATAAATTATCTAACACGCGCTGCGGATAAACTTCCGCGCGATTTTTGTCTCCTACTACCTGTTCATAGAGTTCAAAATATTCGCGCGAATTTAATCCGCGCCGCGGTGCGGTGGATTCTGTGGCAAAACACGGATTTCTTGCGGTATTATTATCGCGCGATTTTTTTTCGCAATGCGTGAGCTTCATAAAATTCCATAGGTCGCAGAATGGGCGGAAAAAAAATCGCGCGAATATAAATCGCAGTGCGTGCTAAGCCTTAATGCACGGTACCGCAACGTCGGCGCGTCGAGTCGTCGGTACGGACGTGGCGATGCGCTTGCTCAGACGCTCAGTTGACGTTTAAATGTCTTAGCGATTAGTTTTGCAAGAAAGAAATGCCGTAACTGTCAGAAACTACAAGAAACAAAATTAAACGTTGTTTCGTTCTATCAGAAATGCTACAACGTTGCGACATCGTGACGTGCATTTTTAAAACAGTGTAACGTAAATTTGCACGCCACGCCAGCGTGCCGCGTCGCGATACCGAAACTTTACAAGTTGACGACATCGTGCAGTGGTGATGGGGATAACCCTCAGGTAGTTGAGTTACAAATGTCTATAAATGGCAGCCAGGAACATCAGCTTAACATGCTTTCCAAAGGCACGGAGGGGTCTCAGTATGTAAAGCATGAACATCCATCTTACCATCGTCATCTTTTTACAGCCAAATCCTGTAATAAACCCAGAAGTTCTGGAGTTTAACAATGGGTTTATTAAATCGCCGATTGACCTTATAAGTATAGTTGGAGAATATCAAATAGATAGCCATGTGGTCAAAGAAGAATTGCCAGATGATTATGAGAGACTAGTTGATATTATTGAGCCAAAAGAAGAACTTCAAATTGAAAGTATGATTATAACATAAATATGAACTTTTTCCACAGCTTCGCTTCTGCTCATAGTGAAAACCAAAAATCCTCTATTTCTTCCCCTCCTCTATAAATTATGAACCAATTTAATATTTTAATACAATTCAATTTAATAGGGATGATGGCAAAAAATCTATTTGATCTGTCAGTTAGATTACCTAAAAATATTGGACACGTATTTTTTCTTTGCTAGACGAGCTATACCGAAGACATCCCGGACGTCAGCCTGTACGAGATTAGGATGGCTCTGAAACAGCTTAAAAACAACACACCGGGTGATCACGGTTTCACGGCCGAACTCCTGAAGGACCGGTGGGAAACCGGTCTATAAGACCCTTCAGAAGCTGTTTGATTCCGTCATACTCGAGAGCCAAACGCCACAGGCGTGGTGCAGGGGTGTGGTGGTACTCTTCTTCAAGAAGGCGACAATGCCCGGCTGAAGAACTATAGGCCCATCTCGCTTCTTAGCCATGTCTACAAGTTGTTTTCCAGAGTCATCACGAATCGTCTCGTGCGCAGTCTTGACGACTTGCAGCCTCCCGAACAAGCCGGATTCCGAAAAACCTTAAGCACCGTAGACCTCATACATACACTGCGGCAGTTTATACAAAAGACCGAAGAGTATAACCTGCCTCTCTGCTTAGCGTTTGTGGACTACGACAATGCCTTCGATTCGATCGAGACTTGGGCTGTGCTGCAGTCTCTCCAAGGGTGCCAGATCGTCTACCGGTACATTGAGGTGTTGAAGTGTTTGTACTAAAACGCCACCATGTCAGTTCGTCTTCAGGATCAGATCTAGAAACCTATCCTTCTCGCGCGTGAGACAGGGATACGTCATTTCGCCGAAACTGTTTAATGCTGCGTTGGAGGATGTCTTCAAGGTTCTGGACTGGAGGAGGCTAGGCATAAGTATTAATGGCGAGTACATCACTCATCTTCGGTTTGCCGACGACATCGTGGTCATGGCTGAGACCCTGGAGGGCCTCATTACAATGCCCGATGACCTCAGTAGAGCTTCCGAAAGAGCGCCAAAGCCTGAAAAATAGCGAAACTTAGTGGCAGTGGGCAGGGCAAATTGCTGGCGGAACGGATGGGCGATGGGGGCAAAAAGTTCTGGAATGGCGACCGCGAACCGGGAGACGATGCGTTGGAAGGCCTCCTACTAGGTGGACTGATGACCTGGTTACGAGACGCACGGGATCGGTCAATGTGGTGATCCCTGGGGGAGGCCTATGTCCAGCAGTGGATGGCTTTCGGCTGAAATGATGATGATGATTTTTTCTTTTACCACGTAGACAAAAAATTACGACGATATTGTATAGTGCGTTGAAATATCGTGTGACGTCAGGCCGTGCTGCACTTTGTACTGGAAAAGTGACGTCACAAGCCCCCACTCCTGAACATTGATGCGCTTTTTCTGTAATATTTTTTTAATTTGATCAATCAAAAAATACGTGTCCAATATTATTTGATAATCTCACTGACGGACTAGACAGAATTATCATTGTTCTTCCCGCATCCCTATTCAGTTTTTTTTTTTTTTAGTAAAGTAAATAATTTGCTTTATGGCGTTAAACAGAAAAAAGCAACATCAGCATTAATAAAAAAAAATATTAGGATAGATTCACTCTATGTTATGTCTTGTGTCACTCGATTGATTTTTTTAGTTGAAGAGCTAAAAAGCGAAAATCCAGACTATTCAGATGTAGAAGACATACCAGTATTCCATTCTGATACAGAAGATGAAGTGCCTTTATCAGAGTTTAAAACAGAAGTTGAAGAAGAACAAGAGACTAACTGTAAGTATTAGTTAGTTAATCTTTAGATAAGCGGACAGGCCGACTGGTTTGACAACACGCATGTACATGCAACTGTACGCATGTACGAGGAACTAGTTTTAATCCGCACTGCGATGCGGCTGTAGCTGGTTGCGGCTGCTGCCGGACGGTTGACCGCGTTCCGGTTTACCGCATAGTGCCTAATGAAAACGCATCCTGTCTATACTTCTGAGTAGCATAAACACAATATGCTGCACCTTTATATAATTGCTCTAACTGTAGATCACACTTCTACTTCTAACTGTCTCATAACTTGAGTTTCGCCGAATGACATCGCCATAAACTGAAGGAGATGATTTATAAAACAATGATCAGCTCTGCTGTCTTGTATAGATCAGAATATTGGGCCAGTACAACCACCACCGGTAGCTTGCGCGTTGGGTGTCACCGGGAGCTTGCGCGTTGGGTGTTACGCAAGAGCATAGAATAAAAAAATAGTGTAAGAATGTTGTATGGAAATCGGTTCTGTTGTCCTGGTATGGGAAAGATTTGAGTATGAATGTAGATTGTTAAAGGGGTGAGGAAGACCAAAGACACGATGGATGAATTTGTGTGAAAGTTAACATAGATATAGAGGACGCGATCTATTCCGATGCTAACGCAAGCCGTGCACTAATTTAAATAAATTTGGGGCACCTTACTTTTCTGGCAAAATCTCGAATTATATAGAACATTATGGAACATTCTAGAAACATCTACGTGCTATATAAAGAGCGGTCGGGTTCGTCTTGAGGCAGTTTCGATTTGGAAGCGATACATAGCGATCGGAAAAGGAAAATAGTGCGAAATAATAGAATTGTTTAAGAAGTGTTCTTGTAATAAAGTTTCATTAATTGAAGTCTGCTGTTTAATCATTTATCCCTGAACCCCAGCTTGTAACAATATACAAAAATAACATTGATATTATGTTGTGCCATGTGAACCCCTGTTAATTTTATTCTACTTTGAGTTCGGTACTTACTAGAATTATAATCCTAGGGGCGCCCGTTGCGAAATAACTAAACAAAATATACGAAAAACAAAACTAGAAGACTACAAGAAAAATGGAGAGTCATACTTTAAAGTTTTTCGGATAACTCTAAATCGTGCGTCAAAACCGAGTCTGAAATTGAAAGGACCCTAATTGCGTAACTGTTACGTCAGTGCCATGCACGCGCCCTCCCTTTCAATTTGAAAACTTAACAGTATTCAATGCGTGCTTTACGCTGTCGAGTAGATGGATTTATCAAATACAAAGCATGCGTGTGTCACTCTTTATACTTACTCAATTAGGGTGGAGGTCTGCTGTCTTGCACGGGCCACTTAAGGGATGAATGCAGCTGAGATGAGATTGCCAAGAGGAACGTTTGATGCTACGCAGGTGAATACAATAAGAAATGGTCATGGTATGGTGATGCGTACGAATGAAGAGCATATCGTGAAGAAAGTTTTGAGTATGAATGTATATGGTTAACGGGTTGAGGAAGGCTAAATATACGATGGATAAACTGGCGTGAAAGATGACATTGCTATTAAGGCGGTGATCTATTCCGATGCTAGCGGTAGCCATGCACAACTTGAAATATTTAGGTTCAACAATAAAAAAATATTCTTCGGTCTTTATGGACCATTCAAACCACTGTGCATTTGATTCTATTATGAATTTGGTATTTACTTGATTGATAATCACAGGGGCGCCCGTTGCGAAGAAAGCTAAACAACACATACGAAGAACAGAACAAGAAGATGGAATTACAGAAGAGCAAGAAAATGAACAATCAGACTCGAAAAATATCCGGACAACTAAATATTGTATGTCTAAACCGATTCCGGAATTTAAGGAACCTTTAATTTATACAAAACCCACTGATAACACTATTGGTAATAGTAGAAGTGTAAATAATATTATTTTAGACATAAATAATGCCTTTAATAATGATAATAAAGATAATATTAGATGTAAAATATCAATCAAGGATAAAGACGGAGATGATGTAAATAGGCATCGAAGACTATGTGTCAAAGAAAAACGTTATAAATGTGATATATGTCAGCATGCTTTTAATCAAAAGGATGATTTAACAAACCATATACGAATACACACTAATTTAAAACTATACAAATGTGAAGTATGTCAGCGATCTTTTAATCAAAAGCGTTATTTAACAAATCATTTTCGTAAACACACGAATGAAAAACCTAACAAATGTAAAGTATGTCAGTATAGTTGTAATAATAATAGTTCTTTAATAAGACATATTCGTATACACCACACTAATGAAAAACCTTTTAAATGTGAAGTTTGTCAAAATGGTTTTATTCAAAGGTCTGATTTAACAAGACATATTCGTATACACACTAATGAAAAACCTTATAAATGTGAAGTATGTCAGTATAGTTGTAATCAAAAGGGGGATTTAATAAAACATATTAGAATACACACTGGTGAAAAACCTTATAAATGTGAATTATGTCAGTATAGTTGTAATCGAAATAGTGATTTAAAAAGACATGTTAGAATACACACTGGTGAAAAACTTTATAAATGTGAAGAGTGTCAGTATAGTAGTAATCAAAAGGCTCTTTTAAAAAATCACATTCAAAAACACCACATTAGTATAAACCCATAAAAGTGTAGGTAAGTGTTTATTAGATACTAGCTGTCGCCCGCGACTTATTAGCATGAGAATGGCTGGTTGCCTATGGGAAGCGGCTCTGAAAGTATATTCAAGAATTGCTATCCATTTGCTAAATTTTTTCAATAATTGCTACATAATATGATACATTCAGAGAAATATGAATATTTTTTTGACCAATTATTCTGACGTCAGGATGGATGGTGGGGGCCGCTTGATACAACAAACTTTTAGAAATTCTGAGTCCTTCATGCTGTACACGGAGGCCACCACCCATCCTGACGTCAGAATGGCTGGTCAAAAATATATTCACATTTCTCTGAATGTATATGTAGCAATTATTGAAGAAATGTAGCAAATATAAATAATTGGATATAGTGCTCGCCAAACTTCTGGGCCGCCCTGAAGTTGGCTTTCCGGATTTACGAGGCACGAAACGGTGTTGTTTTTGTATGAGATTTACTACTGGGCAGCCATTGTAGCCAACTTCAGGGCGGCCAATAAGTTTGGCGAGAACTATAGCAATTCTTGAATATACTTTCAGAGCCGCTTGCCATAGGCAACCAGCCATTCTGACACTAACCGCGAATTCATCCGCGTTACACTCGATTTATTTTCCCTCCGGAACTGTGAATTGAACTTCCGAGATAAAAAGTACCTAGTCTATGTTACTCCAACATCAGCTATTTACCAGTAAAAGACAAAATAGGTCCAGCCATTTCGAAGATTACCCGGTACAAACAGATAGACAGACAAAAAAAAATACGTATTTGATAATAGTACAGAGTTGATATGACAGAGGGGCATTAAATTACACTACGTATAATATACGTGTTTAGTATTAATTCGATAAGGTATAAAAATCAAAAGCACCATAAATGAGATTTTTGTTTCAAACAGACTAAATAGCTTACAAATCAGAATAAAAGGCAACCACCCTATGTAAACAAATTTAACTGACCTTAGATACCTAGGCGGTAACAAAGCGACAAGCCGGAAACAACGCGTCGTAGGTTTTACTCACATTTATCGTTTTAAGGTGCATGACCCATGCGTATAGACAATCAGCTGTTAGAAAAGATACATGGTGTTCAAACGGAGCAAAAACTTAAAAAATCATTTGCGACTAAACTACTGCTCCTATTTAATTGATTTTTGGTACAGAGCTTGAGAATGGTTCCTAGTATAGGCAGTATCAAGGAAAGCCCCTCTGTCGTATGAACTTTGTATATACTTTCACATGCATTCAATAAATGTTGTTAGTTTGATAATACATACAGACACTTCTATTTTATTTATTTATTATATCTTGAAGGGTATCTAAGAAAGTAGTTTCCTGTGTACAGATTTTATAACATCAATATTTTATTCTGAAAATATATAAGTTTGTAACTTCCAATAGTAATTAATCATTGCCAAAACAGTGATTGTTTAGTAAAAAAATGTACAATTAAAACTAAATACATCTTTATTTCTATGTTGATATCTTGTTTTTTTTCAATATCCAAAAATAAAACACATTGAACACAGCCTGTCTGTAATAGACTCTTAAATGAATTCTACACCTTTGATTAGTTGCTCTGTCTGAAGAGCGCACTCCTACTGCCAAATATCTCTACATCTGCTTAATATATTAAAGTCGGATTGCGGATACACAGAATAATTTCTGTGTGTAGGTACTGTCAGGCCTCCTTCACTCGACCGTACTTACAGCGATTAAAGCCTACACTATCGCGCGACCCCATCATCAAATGACTTTTATTTATTTACTAGCTTTTACCCGCGGCTTCGCTCGCAGTGAAGCCATTTTTTTTATATATATATATATAATTTGTATCCTATGTTACTTCTAATACCTCCAAGAATATATGTACAAAGTTTCATGATGATCGGTTCAGTAGTTTTTGCGTGAAAGCGTAACAAACAAACTTACTCAAACAAAAAAACAAATTAATATTATTTGCAAATTGATTCCTAGTGGATATTGTGATATAAAATAGGTGTTTTATGTTTCAACTGTCTACGCAACTGGACAATATGTGAAATCATTGACAGAAGCGATCTCGGGATAGTGGAGCTGAGAATTTTATTGTAGTATTGACTACCTTCGCAAAGCTTACTGGGAAGGCTGACTCGATACAATTTGCTGCCAAATACTCCAAAAAACATTAGAATCTGTTACATCCGCATTCTAATGCATACTAAATAATTTTAAAATTGCACTGAAGACCGAGCGGTATGGACCAAGACCTTAGCCTGCCCGAGTATGGCGAACGAAAAAAAAAAACTCATTGTTGACAAATATTGATTGCCGAATTGCCGATTGTTTGTATCATCGCTTTCATCTCATTCAAAATATTTACTCCTGTACCAGTTTTAAAAATTTTAAGAGTTTATGAAATTGAAATATTTACCGATCTTTCAGTGATTTTCGAGTAAAAAATGGAACGATTGCAAATGTGTAGGATGTGTTTGGTAGAGGATACTCCCATGTATTTTGTTGTCGACAAAAATATGCATGAAATATATGAGAAGCTGACTAACAAAACAGTAAGTTGTTACATTAAAATCAATAGATTTTAAATGCCAATACTGAACACATTATTTGTTGTTGTATGACTAGAAGTTTTTTATTCATTTGTTCCCTTGGCTATTTGCGTTTTTTATGAATAAAAAGCTGGGAATTAGGAATAATGTAATAGTTACCTACAGTTTTTTCAAAATGATCTGTATTTCCAGAGATTACCTTTAACTACATAATAATATTATTTGTTGCAGTTTGTGACTGAAGACAGAAGACCGGTGCTAGTTTGTTACTTCTGCTGCTCCAAACTTAAACAGTGCTGCCGCTTCCAGAAAAAATGTCTGGAAGCTGAAGAGCTGTTTGCTCAGATGCTGGATAAGGATAATGAGGTGTAGTACAACCCATAGTTACTTAAATTAAACATTTACGTAACTACTTGCATTACTCTTCTTAGCCTTTATAAATTTAATTATGATTATCGAACAAAACAGCAAAATTACACCAGGTGCCCTACACGCATGGGGTCAAATTAACCCCAATTGTGCTCATTACCAGAATGGATGATTTTTAAGGTTCCGTACACAAAGGGTAAACACGGTACCCTATTACTAAGACTCCACTGTCTGTCTGTCTGTCTGTCACCAGGCTGTATCTCATGAACCGTCATAGCTAGACAGTCGAAATTTTCACAGGTGATGTATTTCTGTTGCCGCTATAACAACAAATACTAAAAACAGAATAAAATAAATATTTAAGTTTAAGTAGGACTCCCATACAACAAACGTGATCTTTTTGCCGTTTTTTGCGATAATGGTACGGAACCCTTTCCGACTCGTACTTGGCTGGTTTTTTAAATAAAAACGCTAGATAATAAACCTAATGAAATATGACCAATTGATATTTATTCTGGGGTCAAACTGACCCCAGGCAAATAATTATAGTTATTATATTACTTGTGGGAAATCATGATAGGCAGTCACTCCATTTAAGTACTGTTTTAGTAAAGTGGATCTTGTAAAAAACTTATTGTCTTATAGGATTGGACTAACTTGTCATCCGATTGTATATTTTTTTATGAATGCTGTATTTGCCGATTAATATTGTACACAATTGATATCTAACTTCTGCACTTGTAATCTTGTATGTATATGTGTAACAATTGTAGGCAAATCAATAAATAAATAAATAAAAACACTAGTATTTTGCTGCGTCCAGTTATTGTGGACTATCACAGGTAATCAATTAGCAAATATCAATAAATAGCAGCCAGGACCATCAGCTTAACATGCTTTCCAAAGGCATGTAGGGGTCTCAGTATGTAAAGCATGAACATCCATCTTATTATCGTCATCTTTTTACAGCTTAATCCTTTAATAAACTCAGACGTTCTGGCGTTTAACAATGGGTTTGTTAAATCGCCAATTGAGCTTATAAGTATAGTTGGGGCATGTCACATAGATAGTCATGCGATCAAAGAAGAATTGCCAGCTGATTGTGAGAGACGAGCTATTATTGAGCCAAAGGTGGAACTTATTGGTAAGCTTTTAAAATAACAAAAATATTGAGTATTACTAGCTTTTTCCCACAGTTTTGTTTCGGCTTATAGTTAGAATGTACCAATTATTTGTATTTATCTCCCCTCCTCTACATATTTTAATTATATTTAATTCAATTTAATATTTTAATATAATTCAATTTAACTTTCTCTTTGTTACTTTTCGATAAAATATTTACAACTTAGTTTTTAAACAGTTAGGTTTAGAGTCTGAGATCCGTGAATAATACCTATCTGCACTCCATTGACCTTGTAGTGTTCTGGAGTTTATTCAGATAATTTCAAACAGTTCCGTCATGCACCTGTATAGTTTATATTTGCCTCTCGCCCTCAGTTTCCCAGCTCAAAATTATCGCAGAATTAATGTGACAAATTGTCAAGCACGCGTTATCTGCTGTGATTGGCTGTTGAAAATTAATTCAACCAATCAGCAGATAACGCGTGCTTGACAATTTGTCACATTAATTCTGCGATCATTTTAAGCTGTGAAAATGGTGGTTAGTGTCACCAGCCCGACTATTACTTCGTTTTCGCTTAGCGTTCTTTTTGTTTGTTTTGCATGCCAGCTTCTAAGGGCTCCTACACATAAAGACGATACAATGTCGCGTCGTAGCGTGACGCGACTTCGTATCGTCTTTACGTGTAGGAGCCCTAAAGGTCGTAGCGTGATGTTAGCTAGCTTATAACTTTCCGCTAGAATTAGGCTATCCAATGTTCAAATCCGAATGATAGTTCCATGGCGTTCAAACAAAAATACGAACACGTCAGTGTTATTATACTTAAATTAACCCAAGATCCCACTGCAAAAATCTGTATATCATTTATTTATGATAGATACCTACTCGATAGTTGAATAGATTACATACTATTGGGTGGCCTTGCCGCATCTAGGCGAAACTAGTTTTAATTAGGGTTCCGTACCCAAAGGGTAAAAACGGGACCCTATTACTAAGACTCCACTCTCCGTCTGTCTGTCTGCCACCGGGCTGTATCTCATGAACCGTTTTAGCTAGACAGTTGAAGATTTTCACAGATGATGTATTTCTGTTGCCGCTATATCAACAAATATTAAAAACAGAATATAATAAATATTCAAGTGGTGCTCCCATAAAGCAAACGTGTTTTTTTTTGCCGTTTTTGCGGTAATGGTACGGAAACCTTAGTGCGCGAAATCAACTCGCACCTGGCCGGTTTTTTATTTTTAAAATTTGTCCTACACTAGGAATTTCTCCTGTATCGTGAGTGTCTATGCAATAGTGATGCAACAGACCTCTGTTTCTGTTTCCGTAACTGCCAAAGTTCCGCACGCTTTCTTACGCCGTTTCTGCATCTGCTTCCGCAACTTTTAAAACGGAACATTAAGGCGGGGTGACGCGCGGCTGGGCAAGTGGACTAGCAATTTATGAAGAGTACCAAAGAAAATTGCTGGGTACAAAAGCGGCAAAACTAATCTTTAAAATATAATTTACTTTCATTTCATTTTCAATACTGATTTATTAAAAATATAAGATTTTAAGTACTTTACTTTACTTTTTTTATGTGGGTCTTTAACTAGTTAGAGATGTTATTAATTGTTATCGACAATACGTTAATTATTGTATAGTTTTCCGTTATCTTTCTTGCTTAGGGAATGCTGTAACGATAGTATGTAGTTTGAATTTAGCGTTTTTTATTTCACTTTGATAGACTCATGATTAGTGGTTTTTGGTTGCTATTTAATACAAATAATTGTGTACTATTTTGTATAGTTGATAAATAAAGGAAAAAAAAAGTATTTATGTTCTTAGTATTTACACTTCCGCTTCTGCATCCGTTTCTGCTTCCGATGAGATACTTCCTTTGCATCACTAGTATGCAACATGATCTAGTTATCAGTTAGTCGCAAATATTGCTTAGTCAGGTTTGCTACAGGTAACCAAAATCTATGCGTAGCCACTTTAAAACCTAGATTGTGGCCAGATATTTCCAGACAACCCTGCAGCAATCTATTCTACAATCAAGCGTTAGTCATGAATTTAAATTTAATCAAATACAAATTTACCTTTAGATTTTTGCAGTGGGATCTTAGGCTATAAATGTAAATTATATAAAATAGATTCACTCCTAACTATTTTTCACTTAAAGAGCTAGAAGTAAAGCTGGAAAATCCAGACTACTCTGATGTAGAAGATATAACAGCACACAGTTCTGATTCAAAAGATGATGTTCCTATAACAGAGTTTAAAATAGAAGTGGACGAAGAACAAGACACCAACTGTGAGTAGGTATTAGACCAAGTTTTTTTTTATCCCTAGTTAACTCAACCAATGGTTTAATATACTAAACTGTCAAACTTATTCGACGATTTGTGAGGTTAATAATTTATGATAAAACGCATTACCGAATTTTCAAAACATTGTTAAGCTTAATTAATCATTGGTTGACTTAACTAGCGATAAAAACTGGGACTTAGTTAATCTTTAACTAAACCTAACAATTAAAAACACGCATCCTGTCTGCACCCTCATCAGTAGCATATACACAATATGCTGCTCCTTTCCACGAGGTCTCAGCGCTAAGAAAGAAAATTTGGTTCAAATAATTCACACTAGATGGCGCTATATGCATCTGTCTCTTTTTGAATGTGTAAAAAATTAACATTTTCTGGAATTGAACTTAAATAAATTGTAGTTCTAAAAACTAAAATAACACGCTTTGGTAAATTGAACTAAAAAGCCGCTACATTATTTTAGATCAAAGGTCATGTTCTACTTCTTTCTTCTTGACGTGGGCTTTTCAAAATCAAAATCAAAATAGTTTATTTCAAATAAACCTTAAAGGTACTTTAGAATTGTCAAACAAAAAAAAAATATGACTCTAGTTGCAAATTCGCAAACGTCAGTAGATCTCAATGGAGAAGAATTTGCAAGAAACTCCACGGACACTCTTTTCCATCAGTTTCAATTACAAGTTTTTGGTTACATCATTCTTGTTAAAAAATAAATACATATATGTGAGAACGATGAAAAAAGACGTGCACGTAAAAGCGTCTAGAGTAACAAACAATTTCAACATAAAAATGCAATAACAGGCCGAGGCAGCCAAGTTATGACCAATCCCAACTGATGGCGCCCGTTCACGAACATGACGCAAGGATCGGCACCACTCAGCTCAACCATTATGGAGGGAACCGAATGATCCAACACATGTGCCACCATCAGAGAGAAATTAGAGAGAGCATGACACACTCAAATGCCAGGGCACACAGAAGTCAACCAACGACACATAGGTAGATTTACAGTCGGAACATAGTACTCACACATGTGCTATGCAGTTATATAATACTAAAAGAAATTGAGTTTATACAATACAAATATATTCATACAGTCTTCAGCAGCTCCAACAATACTTCAAAACTTTTCTGCCCATCACTAATTGTTCTTGCGCCCTAATGGCTGCGAAGCGGGACCAGCATTTAGCCAAGCATTTTTATCAGCGAAGTAATCCCCCAACTTATAATATGCTTGCCTGCATAGTGTGCGTTTTATACAAGTTTTAAATTTCGTCTCATTCAGTTCTAGAATGTGGGGAGGTATTTTATTGTAATATTTTATACAGTACCCCATAAAAGATGATGCTACTTCAGCCAGCCTGAAACCTGGTTGGATTAATTGGTCCCTATTTCTAGTAACATAATTATGTCTGTCGCCGTTTTTACTGAAAAGTTGTAATTTTTTTCTAACGTACATGATGTTTTCATAAATATATTGACAAGGTACCGTCATGATGTTAATGTCCTTAAACAGTTCCCTTAGAGAATCGCGCCGGCGAAGATTGTATATCGCTCTGATGGCTCGTTTTTGCAGAATAAAAATTAACTCAATGTCTGCAGCCCTTCCCCATAGTAAGATACCGTAAGACATTATACTATGAAAGTAACTAAAATAGACTAGCCTTGCGGTATCTACATCAGTAAACTGACGAATTTTTCTAACAGCATAAGCTGCCGAACTTAGCCGCCCTGCAAGTGATATTAAATGAGGACCCCATTGCAACCTTGAGTCTAGCGAGTCCCCAGGAGTACCGTTTTATCGACAAAGTCTAGCTTCTCCCTACCCAAGATAATGTCACAATCGGTACTTTTGACATTCGGCAAGGCAAATTTTACGCACTTAGTCTTTTTAGCATTTAAAACTAAATCATTAGCCGTGAACCAATTTTGAACCTGTCGCAAGACGTCATTTACGTCGTCAACGTTACTCGTACGTCTATTTAACTTAAAAATCAAAGAAGTGTCATCAGCAAATAACACCATGTTTAAATTGTTATTCAATAGATGGGGTAAATCGTTAATGTAGACTAGGAATAAGAAAGGACCCAAAATTGAACCCTGGGGTACCCCCATTTTCACGGTTAACCTGGACGAATTGACACCGTTTATTTGAAGTAATTGCTGTCTATCATTTAAATAAGATTTTACTAAACTCAACGCTGATTGGCCTAGCCCGTAATGCTCAAGTTTCAAAAGTAATGTTTCATGATTAACGCAATCAAATGCTTTCGACAGGTCGCAGAAAACACCTATAGCATCTTGTGCCTCTTCCCACGCATCAAAGATGTGTTTTAATAAGGTGACACCAGCGTCGGTCGTACAACGTCCTTTGGTAAAACCATACTGTTTATTGTGTAGGATGTTATTCGTATTAAAATGAATGAGCATTTGATTTAGCATTATCTTTTCAAATATCTTGCTTTCCAGCGTAACTTTGCGTCAAGAGTCATACCGAGATATTTGGCTGTATTCTCATATGGGGCTTGTTTTTGTTAGTAAAATGTATGTGAACAGATTTGGATTCATTTAGTTTAATCCTCCATTTTTTCGTCCAGTCATAACCTTAATTTACAGCCATTTGAACCTTTTCTACTGCTTCTATGTGACTGTTTCCTACAGCCATTATGGCTGTATCATCAGTAAAGATCCCAATCGTGTTTTCTCTAATTCAGGAATATCACAGGTGTGTACAGAACCGGACCTAACACACTTCCTTGCGGTACGCTAGCTTTTATTTGTTTCAGTTCTGAGTAGGTATCATCATGTCTTGTTCTAAAGACTCTGTATAGAAAGTAGGACTCTAATATATCTGCAAATAAGAAATGAGTGTAAAAAATACTATGGATTTCGGTTATTCTGGCATGTGACGCGGAGGAATAAGGAGTAGAGGAATAATATCGTGAAAGTTTTGAGTATAAATGTGGATTTGTAATGCACACTAAAAACAACGGATGAATTTGTGTGAAAGATGATATAGCTATATGGCGATCTATTCCGACGCTAACGCCATCTAGTTACGTCAGCACTACTTTAAATAAATTTGAGGTACTTATACTTCATTAAAGATAGCTTGATCTCTGCGACATATGTCAAACTGACGTATACGTTATTGTAAGCCTGTCAAGTGCTATTGTTATTGTATTGATACTGACAGCTGTCGCAGATATCAAGCTATCTTTTATGAAGCATAACTTATTTTGCTTGAACCTTTGTGCAGTTTTTGATCATGTGATTAACCACAAAAAGTAATTATTTGGTTCTAATATGGTCCATTGAAACCCTGTTCATTTGATCCTACCTATTGAATTTGGTATTTACTAGATTTATTATTACAGGGCCACCCGTTGCGAAGAAAGCTAAATTTCATAAAAGAAGAACAAAACTAGAAGATGAAATTACAGAAGAGCAAAAGAAAAATGGTCAATCAGACTCAAAAGCTCTCCGGACAACTCAACATACATCCAAAACCAAATTGTCAAAACCAAAACAGAGTCCAAAATTTAAAAGACCTTTAATTTATACAAAATCTGTTAATGATAGTAGTGTAAATAGTACTGTTGTAGATACAAATTTCGGTAATAATGGTAACAAAGATGATATTAGATGTAAGATATCGAACAAAGATAATGACATTAATGACGTAAATAAGCATCGAAGACTATGTGCCAAAGAAAAGCGTTACAAATGTGATAAATGTCAGCAAAGTTTTAGTTATTTATACAATTTAACAGCACATATTCGGATACACAGTGGTGAAAAACCTTACAAATGTGAAGAATGCCAGCGTGGTTTTAATCGTAATAAAGATTTAAAGACACATATTCGGCTTCACACTGGCGAAAAACCTTTTAAATGTGATATATGTCATCACGCATTTCGACAAAAAGGCACTTTAAATAAACACATGCGTATACACACTGGGGAAAAACCTTATAAGTGTGAAGTATGTGAGTATAGTTGTAGTAATAAGAGTGCTTTAATAAGACATATTAGTATACACACTACTGAAAAACCGTATACATGTGAAGTGTGTCAGTATGGCTGTAGTCAAAAGTCTGATTTAACAAAACATATTAGAATACACACTGGTGAAAAACCTTATAAATGTGAAGCATGTCAGTTTAGTTGTAATCGAAAGAGTGATTTAACAAGACATACTAGAATTCACACTGGTGAAAAACCTTATAAATGTGAATTATGCCAGTATAGTTGTAATGACAAGTGTAATTTAACAAAACATACTCGTACACACCACAATTGAAATCCTTAAAAGTTTACCTACACCGTTCTTAACTTTTTTAAATTAATTTACTATCTTGATTGGTATCTAAATATATATTTTTTATGATGACATCTTGTTTTTTTTTCAATACCTACCCATTAAAACGAATTAAACCTGTCTGTAACGTCTTAAATCTAATCTATAGATTAGATTCTATCTAGATAGATTAGATTTAAGACTTTTTTTATTATTCATTCTACCTTTACGTTGTTGTTCTGACTGGAGAGCACACTCCTAGTGTCCTAGCTTAGTACATCTGCTTAAATTATTGAAGTCTGATTGCAGCTTTAACAAAAAAATCGGTTGGAGAGCCCACTGAGGAAAAAAGAATTATTTTTTGCCAAAAAAATATATTTTCGCAAATAGTCTATTTTCTCGATTCTATCGCATGTTATACCTAAATAAAAGGCTAAGGCCGAGTTTCTCACCTCTAAATTATCGCAGAATTAATGTGACAAATTGTCAAGCACGCGTTAACTGCTGTGATTAGTTGAATGAATTTTCATCAGCCAATCACAGCAGTTAACGCGTGCTTGACAATTTGTCACATAAATTCTGCGATAATTTAGAGGTGAGAAATTCGGTCTAAAAGTGTATTGGAGATTTGTGTCTCGGACCAGCTGTTTTTCCTAAAAATGATATCGAAGTAACCCTAAACAAACTCGTTTGGGATTTAAAAAATGATGTACTTTTTTGCGTTTTTCGCAAAACTTTACTTTCTCGATTCTATCGTTTAAATCACCTAAATATAAGGCTAAAAGCATCTTGGTGGATTTTGTCTCCGATCAGCCGTTTGTCGTAAAAATTATTTCGCCAGAGACGAGCAGCAGCCGAAGCTGCGGAGGTGAGCCTATCCTTTGTTACGAAAGGGCGATGGGGTTGCACTTCCCGTAGCGCCGGTGATGATGCAGAAGCAACTTTATAGTGAAACAATACCGTTATGATCAAAATCAAATACCATTATGATCTTTGTGACTGGTTTATAAAATGTACCGTGAACCGTACACCGCACCGTGATGTGTATGTAACGTGATTTTTCCAAAAGAATCTAAATGTTAAATGAGACATGTAAAATAACAATTGATTATTATCTACATATTGAGAATTACGCGGCAGTGAGTTTAAAGGGGATTTTTTTTGTTCTTTTTGCGATGGGACACACCGTTTTCGAGATCTATGCAAATTTATAAAAAAGAAACGAAATACTGTTTTTGCACTCGGAAGTCAAGGGGTCGGTAGTGTCTAGGTACTGGAATTCCAAAGACACTCCCAAGGTCACTTGACCATCCAAGGTCACTCGACCCTGACCTCCAGGATCACTTGACCAATAATCACTTGTCCTTGGCCCTAAGGTCACTTGACCTTGACCTCAACATCACTAATCATGAATATTGACCTGTTACTGCTCCTAAGAATCGCGGATCTTGTTTTTTGAAATTTTTGATCTCTTAATTTCCCCATCCTACTACTCCCACATCCCACCGGGTCCCGAAGGCTTGAATAGGCGATGGTTTTAGTTTTAATGTGTGCGCCAACCTTTAAATCAGTTCAAATAAACGTTGTCAATTCGTTGGGGTTAAACGTGGAAGTGTGGGTAGCAGCCAGTGTTCAATTCCTTTCTTATTTTTTGTCTACATTAACGATTTAAAAGATGGGGTCTTTTGAAAAACAGACTATTCATGGTGTTAATTGCTGATGACACTTCTTTGATTTTTAAGATAAAAAGACGTAAGCATAGATGTAGCGTAGCGAAAACTTACTAAATCTATGGATGTACGAGTAACGCTGACGACGTAAATAACCCCTTACGACAGGTGCAAAATAGATTCACTGCAAATAATTTAGTTTAAAAGACTAAAATGCAATTTGCACTGCCGAATGACAAAAGTACCTACTGATTACGATCATATGAAACAGGAAATGGCTAGAATTCGTCGATAAAATAGTTTCCTGGGGATCACGCTAGACTCAAGGTAACAATAGGGTCCTCATTTAATATCACTTGCAGGGCGGCTTAGTTCGGCAGCTTATTCTGATAGAAAAATCGACAGTTTACTGATGTCGATACCGCGTGGCTGGACTATTTTAATTACTTTCATAGTATAATACCTTACAATGGGGAAGGGCTGCAAACATTGAGCCAACTTTTATTCTGCATAAACGAGCCATCAGAGCGATATACAAACTTAGCCGGCGGTAGCCATGTACGTTAGAAAGAATTTCATATCTTTGGTAAAAACGGCGACAGACTTATTTATGTTACTAGAAATAGGGACCAAGAAACGTCATCTTTTAAGAGGTATCTTCTGTATAAAATGTTACAATATTTTTTTTTTTTACAAAAATTACAACCGACTGCCAAACAAAAACACTGCAAAGTGAAAAATAACTTCAATTTCGGAAGTCGGTGTTCCTGTTTACGTTTCTTCGTTTTTTGACACCGACTTCCGAAATTGAAGTTATTTTTCACTTTGCAGTGTTTTTGTTTGGAAGTCGGTTGTAAAACAGTTTTTTATTTTTCACTTTTTAGTTGTGGTACATAATGTACCAGTTCTATAGGCTAGGTACCTACGCGTATAGTGCCCAAAGAGAAGCCAGAATAAATGAACCCAATAACATGAAACTTAAACAAAACCGGTGCAATGAGAGTATACCAGGGTGAACTGTTCACACCTGCGTACCCCTGTTAGAGCGTACCAGTGTGATGTTATGTTATGAAATGGTGTAAACAATAAATAGACATGCGATTGCATCTATCCCGAGTGTTTTATCGTCATTTATTGAAGAGTTCTGATGTATTTCTCCGAAGTTCTTTATCAGATCTTGATGAAAATTAAATGGGACCACATGACAAGCAACAGCTTTCAAATAAAAAAAGTATCATCAAAATCGGTTCACTCAATAAAAAGTTCTGAGGTAACAAATATAAAAAAAAAAAAAAAAAATACAGTCGAATTGACAACCTCCTCCTTTTTGCGAAGTCGGTTAAAAAAAAAATACAGTCGAATTGATAACCTCCTCCTTTTTGCGAAGTCGGTTAAAAATACCTCCGCACATTCTAGAACTCGAATGAGACGAAATTTAAAACTTGTATAAAGCGCATATTATGCAGGCAGGCATATTATCAGTGGGGGATTACATCGCTGATAAAAATGCTTGGCTCAATGCTAGTCCTGCTCCATAACCACTAAGGGCGCAAAAACAAGTTTAAAGCAGCAAAGTTTTATTGAAGTACTAGCTGTGCCCGCGGCTTCGCTCCCGTTAACTGCCTATCCTACCCTCTTACCTACCTACCTGTACCTACCCTAGTTACCCAGACCTACGTGCCTTACTTACCTTTCTACCTACCTAGATCGAGCGTTCGCTGCACAGAATACCTACTATTTACTTTAGGGAGAAGAATATCGACTTCATACGAAAAAGGAAGGACAGATTTGCTGCGCGCCATCTAGTAGCACTCCAGAACACCACACCGAAGCGAAAACAGTAAAAGAAACTTTTTTTTCAAAAAATTACTGCCGACTTCCAAATAAAAACACTACAAAGTGTTAAATAACTTTCTTTTTGGAAGTCGCTTAGCTAGACACCATGTTTTTTCGCTATGGACACCGACTTCCAAAAATGAAGTTATTTTTCACTTTGTAGTGTTTTTATTTGGAAATCGGTAGTTCTTTTTTGAAAAAATGTTTTTTCCTTTTCACTTTTTAGCTGTACCTAATAAGCAAGTTCTTTAGTAAGGTACCTATAATGCCAGAATAGATTACCCGAATATCATGAAACTTGAACATAACCGGTGAAATGAGGGTGAACCAAGGTGAACTGTACATATCTGCGTACCCCTTTAGAGCGTAGTGTTGGCGTGATGTTATGTTATGAATATTTTATCTCTTATTTTTTTTTTTTTAATATGAGTTCAGGTGGCAGGCTCTTCGATGAAGAATACATATTAAATAAACCGAGTACCGGTTGTACCTGGGTTTCCAAAAAAATAATCTGGTAACTAGAGATATGCAACTCGTGTTAGTATCACTAAAAACTAAAATAAAAAAAAAACTCGAGAAGATGTTTATTTCAAAGAACATTTTAACTATTGTTTTCTTAATCGTATTTTACAACAATAACATTATGTTTATTGTGTTAACAAAAAAATAGGTATTATTAAAACCAAAACCAATAGCCGACATTAATAAGCATCTACAAAGCCTTGAGCTCAGCATTATTATATTAACAAATTAAAGAGTGCTTTCAAGTAACCATTTTGTGTTGTATGATTGTGTTTTTTATAATAGTCGGATTATAATCATTTGACGTTTCAAAAGTATATTTGTTTGTTTATAAAAAGGGTTTTTCCCTCAGTGAATAGATAAGCGTTTGTCCGTTTGTTATTGTTTTTATTGCAGCCAAAGGCCTTCCCCTATTCCTTCCATTTCCTACGATGTTGTGCCTCATCTCACCAATTCTCAAGGAAGTCATCCAATTATCTGTCAAACATGTAAAAAAGTGATTTCAACAAATAAATAGGTAATTAATTCTAACGTAACGTACGTTCTGCTAACTCGAGTTCAACTCGAGTTAACTCGAGTCGTATTTATCCCGAGTTGCCCATCACTACTGGTAACACCGCAACGCAGTTGTCATTGTCATTCTCAGAAGTGTTACATTACGTACTTACTTTTTGATCTCTGGATGTCATTGTCAAGTCAACTAATGGCGCCAAATTTTTTTTGATTTGATTTCGATTATAGTTTTTCACTATAGAGTTGATAATTTTAGCCTTTTTTTTGATAGTGTTGTTGGGAAAGCAGTTAGTTTTCGAGTTTTCCTTGATTTGAGTGTTTATATTAGTGTAATTCCAAACGGAAATTTTTCTTGGTGTTTGTGTTCTAACATCCAGGGTTTGTATTAACCTATTCCTTTCTTAGATTAAAACTTTTTAACCGGTATCCACCATGGATAACAAGAAACCCCCTGATCCTCCCGATCCCTTTGATTACTCTCCGATTCTAACCATTACTCTCCCCGATGACAAAATAGATAACGTTATGGACTCCGAATCTGCGCAAAGAAAAAGACCCGCTGCCTCACCCCCCGCTACTCCGATCAATCCGCCCAAACAATCCAAGCATACGATAGGCAGACACACCTATAATTCAAAGGATAACGCGCCATATGTAGTTCACGTATCACTGAAAGATGGACAGACCTCTGGCACTGTTCTACATCCTGTTAAGTTTGGAATGTTTCTCACCTATAATAACTTTGCCAATGTTATACTCGGAAGCTTGAAACGTTTGGGGAGAAATAGACTCGCAGTTAGTTTTAAGACTCACCTGGATGCGAACAGTTTTTTGATAAGCCCAATACTAACATCCCATGGCTATATTACTTCTGTTCCTCTATACAACGTTACGCGCATGGGTCTCGTTAGAGATGTACCTATCGAGTGGACAGAGGAAGAGATAATTGAGAACATCAGGGTTCCCACTGGATGCGGCCCAGTAATTAAGGCCAGGAGAATGAACCGTAAGGTGAGTTCTCTGGGCGTTACGGAATGGAAGCCCACATAAACCGTTATTCTTACCTTTGATGGCCAAGTTTTGCCAAATCGTGTATATTGTTTCTACTCTACTCTCCCAGTTGAAAAGTATATGTACCCAACTATTCAATGTTTCAACTGTTGTCGTTATGGTCACACACGCACTGTATGTCGCTCGAAACCACGCTGTTTTAAATGTGGTGAAGACCACCCAGGTGATGGCTGCCAAGTCCCAACTGAATGTGCCTTTTGTGTTTCCTGTTCTGGAAGTCACTATGCCACGGACAAGGCCTGCCCGGAGTTGGGTCGGCAAAAGGGAATAAAAGCACTGATGGCTGAGAAATCCATCTCATATGCGGAAGCAAGCCAGGTATTCCCACAAGTTTCAAGATCTTACGCTGAAGTATTTAGATCATCTCCAAAAACAAAACCTATAGACAGTCCTCTTCTGTTTCCCAGATCAACTCCCCAAACTCCAAAATCACACCGGAAAACTGTATTAATCAAACCAAAATCCCATGCCCCCCTGTCACCTAGTTATGATAAGCAAGCTCACCAAGCCCTTATTCAAAATTACTCATTCACTCCTATTCAAAATGGTGGTGCTTACCCTCGGGAAAGTACTAGCAGTCCTATTTCCTCAGAAAGTATTTTAAATATTATATCCAGTATGCTAATGGCTATATTAGCAAACCCTGCTCATTCTCTACCCGACCACGTTGCCAACAAATTGACATCTATCATGAATTATATTCACAATGCTCCCCCTTCACCTTCTTCAGTGGAACGTCAGGAGTATTACTCCCAGGAAACATGATTTACTTTTCCTCATTAACAAATTCAAACCATCAATCTGCAGCATCGCTGAGACATGGCTTCGTTCTGATAGTAATTTTGGTGTCATGGTGTTCGACATGATAGATCAGATGGATATGGGGGATGTGCTTTGTTCATCAATAACAAAGTATCATTCTCCCCGATTCCTCTTCCCTTTGTAGGTGACAACATCAATGTTGTTGCTGTTAAGGCTGAGGATATAAATATTTTTAGTTTTTATATTGCATACCCACAAATTGATGATCTTGATATCATAAAAAGTTTGTTAAGTAATGTACAAGGCCCATTACTTGTTATGGGTGATTTTAATGGTCACCACTATAGATGGGGGTCAGAAACCTGCGACAATTTTGGTATAGGCCTAGTGGATATATTAGATGAACTTAATTTATGTGTGATAAATGATGGGTCTGCCACACGTCGGGCTGTGCCAGGGCAGAATAATAGCTGTGTTGATTTGACATTTTGTTCATCTAATATAGCCAGCCTTTTTAATTGGAGTCGCTTGAATATGACCTATGGGAGTGATCACTATCCCATCATGGTGGAAATCCCTTCCAAAACTATCCCTGATAGAACCTCTGCTCCTCTTTTAAAATACCAATTGAACTCAGTTGACTGGGACCTTTACTCAAAAATTCTAGATTTACGTGTCTCCTCTCTTCCTTCCATTAATGATGAAAATGCTCAAGAATGCTTTTTGTCATTCTCCAACATAATATCAGCTACAGCGGATGATTCCTTTCCTTCCAAAAAACTGCCAACAGGCAAAATCCCATCTCCGCCATGGTCGGATAGGGAATGCTCTGCTGTGATCAAAGCTAGGAATGAGGCCGAAATGAATTTCAACTTGGATATGAACTTGGAGAATATCATAGCTTTTCAGCATATATTGGCTAAGTCCAGAAAACTACTTAAGAAAAAAAAAAGAGAAGGTTGGCGTAGGTATTGTGAGTCACTGAGTCCATCCACTCCAGTTTCAGTAGTATGGCGTAGGTTGAAATCCTTTAGGAATAATTTGAGGCCTCCCTCCGGGAGCATAATGTCTGGGGAGCTAAGTCACCAGTATTTTTCTAAGTTGGCCCCAGCTTATGTTCCTGGTAAATATGAATGCGTCTCTATGAACCACCAAACAGCATCAGATGATCCGTTGGACAGACCATTTACACTGGATGAACTTAAATCTGTCATCGCCCATGTAAAGGACTCTGCCCCTGGAGTGGATGGATTCCCGTATTCCTTCATAACCAAAGCTGGGGATAAGACCCACCAGTATTACCTGGACTTGGCCAATTACTGCTTTTACTCTGGATATATTCCTCCTGATTGGAAGGTTCAAATTATTATTCCAATATTAAAACCTGGTAAAGATCCTAGTGATCATTGTTCCTACAGACCAATTGCTCTATCGTCCATACTCATTAAACTCTTGGAACACCTTATTAAAAACCGTCTGGAATGGTTTGTGGAGAGCAGGAAATTGCTACCAACGACTCAATTTGGCTTTAGGAAAAGTCTGGGTACAGCTGATAGTGTGGGTACCCTCACATCAGAGATCCGGCTGGCCCTTAGTAGGAATGAGTCTGTGGTAGCCGTTTTCTTAGACATTTCAGCTGCATATGATTCTGTCCTCATCCCTGTTCTCAGGCAGAAAATGAAAGAGCTGGGAATCCCGCCAAAAATACGTCAGATCATATCAAGTATGTTTTCAGACCGTAGTCTTAAATTAAGAATTCCTGGGGAGGAGTCTGCACCAAGATTAGCTTGGCGGGGACTACCTCAGGGATCCGTTCTTAGTCCCCCTCTATACAATATTTATACCTGCGATCTTCCTTCCTGTTTAAATTTTAATTGTAAAATCCTCCAGTATGCTGATGATATTGCGTTATTGGTCTGTGGCAATTCCATCGTGGATGCTGCTCAATCTATGAATGTTTCTTTGTCCTCATTAAACCAATGGCTGTTAGATCATGGGTTATCTTTAAGTGCTTCAAAAAGTACATCAGTTATTTTTACTCGCAAACGTATTATCCCTCAAGTTGACATTAATATTGATGGCCAAGCTATACCAGTCAAAGAGAAGGCTAGGTTTCTGGGAGTTATCCTGGATTCTAAATTGTCGGGTGTGGATCACATTAATAATACAGTTAAAAAATGTGAGCGCTCAGTTTCGATTCTTAAGGCTCTGGCAGGTGTCTGGTGGGGGGCTCACCCATACACCTTAAAACTGGTTTACAATGCTCTGGTCAGAAGTGTGTTAGATTACTGTAGTTACTTAATTGAGCCATGTAATAAAGAAGCCCTACGTAAACTTGATTCTATCCAGGCCAAATGCCTTAGAATCGTAATTGGCGCCATGAAATCTTCCCCCATTAACGCTCTCCAGGTTGAATGTGCAGATCCTCCCCTTAACCTTCGTAGACAGTACTTAGCAGATCGTTTCTTGTCAAAAGTTTTCTCCCTCTCCTCCCATCCCTTACTTCCCATTTTGGAGCAAATCAACATTTCTCTGACTTTCTCTTCTTACTGGAGTAATAAATGTATTCCATTGATAAATCGGTACAGGGAGCTTAAACAACTCTCTTCGCCTGTTTGTCAATACCCTTCTCTTCCAGTATTTGCTTCCGCATATGAGGTGGTCCATTTCAAGCCAAAGATTGTCTTGGACCTTGGTATCACTAAAAATTCCCAAGACGTAAAAGCGGAGTTTGATCGGGCTATTGAGAGATTCTGGAAGGGTTGGAATTTGTTTTATACGGATGCATCTAAATTATCGACAACGGGATGTACAGGTGTTTCAACATACTTCCAGAACTCTAAAATAGCTCTTTTATTCCAATGCCCGCCAGAGTCTTCAGTTTTTACAGGGGAATGCATCGGTATCCTGGAAGCTATCAATTTTATAATATCGCACAATATCCAAAATTCCGTAATTTTTTCAGATTCGCGTAGTAGCATCCAGGCTCTAGGTCAAAATCAATTAAAATCTAAAATTCACAGCAAAATTGTTGTAGATATACGTAATTTACTCTTCTCTTGTCACAACAAAGGTTTAAACATTGAAATAGTTTGGGTTCCCAGCCATTCGGGTATATGTGGCAACGAGTGTGCTGACTCTCTGGCAAAATTTGCTACATCCAAACCTGTGGATAGAAAACACTATCTGATTCATAGTTACGACTTACGCTCAGACACCAAACATAAGTTATTCAGCTCGTGGTCAGCGGAGTGGCAAGCAAGCTCGAAACTCAAAGGGGCGTATTATGCCAACATTCAACCTGACATCCAGCGGAAACCTTGGTTTTTCAAATGCCCTAAATTGTCTAGAAGAGCTGTTTCATCCTTGTGTAGGCTGAGACTTGGTCACTGCTGTAGTCCAGTATTCCTAAATAAGATCCGTGTTCGTGATTCTTCCTTGTGCGAGTGCGGCCTTGATGATGGTACATTAGACCATATCTTTTTTTCATGTCCTTCGTATTCCCACTCCTTTGACTTGTATCATATGCTTCCCAACATTAAAATCCCCCTCCCTATCAACTTCCATTCCCTTTTGACAAATTTCTCTCCTAAACTTATCAAACTCCTTTCAAAATTTATAAATGACAATGACATCAAAATGTAGGTTTTTTTTTTTCGTTTTTTTTTTTTTTTTTTATCAATGTCTATCTTTTTTATCTACCGCAAAGGACAAAGTTCGTCAGCTCATCTCACCCCGCGCTGTCGCCTCTACATGAAACTGGAAGTATAGACAAAGTTCGACGGCTCGCCTCACCGTGCTGTCGTCTCTACATGACACCGAAAGAATAAGCATATTTCGACGGCTCGCCTCAGTGCGCTGTCGTCTCTACATGACACTGGCAGAATAGTCGGCATCGGCTCAGTTGCCAAAGAAGAAAAAAAAAAAAAAAAAAAAAAAAAACTTTTTGATCTCAATCACAGAGAAACTTAAATGATCTCAATATTCTCAATGATAAAGATTGCGCACGTTGTATCAAATAAATCAAATAATTATTATTCTGTGAATTGTGATTGTGTCCAAATTGTACCGCATTCATTTAGTTTAGGTATTTCAGTTTTTCAAATACAGAAGTTGAGATATTTACCATTCTTTCAGTGTTTTTCGAGTAAAAAATGGAACGACTGCAAATGTGTAGAATGTGTTTGGTGGAGGATGCTCCCATGTATGTTGTTGTCAACAGAAACATGCATGAAATATATGAGAAGCTGACTAATAAAACAGTAAGTTGTTACATTAAAATCAATAGGTTTTAAATGCCTCTCGTACAAGTGGATATAATTCATAATGTGAACTCCCTTCGTACCAATCAAGTTTGACCAAGAATGAATCAATGCTTATGCTTTCTCGTAGACGATAGATACTGAACACATTATTTGTTGATGTATGTTTGGAAGTACTCATGAATAAAATATTCATGAGTTCCTAACTTGTTCTCTTGTCTTTTCTTTGCAATTTTTCTGGATATTAAGCCTTTAGAAATTAGCAATTATGTAGATTGGTGTCAGTTACAGAATTTTTTGAATCTTATTTGTACTGCCAGAGATTACCTTTAACAAGCATACTCCTTTATAATAATATAATATGTTTCAGTTTGTAACTAAAGACAGAAGACCTGTGCTTGTTTGTTACTTCTGCTGCACCAAACTGAAACAATGCTGCCGTTTCCAGAGAAAATGTCTAGAAGCTGAAGAGCTGTTTGCTCAGATGCTGGATGAGGATTATGAGGTGTGCTAGTCTTCAATGTAATCTTAACCCTTAGTTATTTGTGTTAAAAAACTTACATCACTGCTTCTCAGCATGTTGGAAGTAATTATAGTCTCAATATAACAGATAAAGTAGATAGAAACTTTGAGATATTAACCCTTCAATACTTGCGTAGGGTCAGTTGGTTATTCGTGTTAAATACTTACATCACTGCTTCTCAGCATGTTGGAATTAATTATGAACTCAATATAACAAAGAAATAAATTATAAACTTTGAGATATTAACCCTACATGGGGTCAATCTTACCCCACGCAAGTAACGAAGGGAATGAAATTACTTAAGTCTCAAACACATTACACATCACTTCTTGCCAAGAGAAATCTTGGTAACCGGTTGTTCCATATAAAAAACTGGTATTTGGCTGCATCCAGTTATAAAGGACTATCACAGGCAGGCAATTATCTATAAATGGCAGCCAGGAACATCAGCTTAACATGCTTTCCAAAGGCACGGAGGGGTCTCAGTATGTAAAGCATGAACATCCATCTCATTATTGTCATCTTTTTACAGTCAAATCCTTTAATAAAGCCAGACGTTCTGCAGTTTAATAATGGGTTTGTTAAATCACCAATTGAGCTTACAAGTATAGTTGGAGAATGTGAAACAGATAGCCATGTGGTCAAAGAAGAATTGCCAGCTGAGTTTGAGAGTCAAACTGATATTATTGAGCCAAAGGAAGAACTTCAATTTGATGGTATGTGTATAAGAGAAAATAAAAATAATATTGTAATAGCTTTTTCACACATCTTTGCTTCCGCTTCCTCTGTTTCTTTCGGCTCCTCTATAAATTTTGAGTCTATTTAATATTTTAATACAATTAAATTTAATTCAATTCAGTTGTATTTAAAATTCCCTTTGATACTTTTGTATAAAATATCCACCATAAAAAAAAATATGGTTGCCTATGCTATTTCTATGCTACCTCTGACTTGATGTTAAATAACCTATAACATTCTTCAAGAATTGAGCTGAGACAATTCTGAGTGATAGTTCCATGGGGTTCAAACAAAAATAAACAAAAATAAAAAATAGGGTAGATTCCCTCTTGACCGATATTTTTTTCACTTACAGAGCTAAAAAATGAAATATCAGAATATTCAGATGTAGAAGACATACCAGTAATCCATTCTGATTCAGTGATGTACCTTTATCTGAGATGACAAAAGAAGTGAAAGAAGAACAAGAGACTATCTGTAAGTATTAGTTAGTTAATCTTTAGGTAAGTGAAAAGGCCGACTGGCTTGACGACACGGACTTACAACTGAAATCAAAACACATCCTGTCTATACTCCTGAGTCCTGAGTAGCATAAACACAATATGCTGCACCTTTGAATAATTGCTCTAACTGGAGATAGCTCTACTACTGTACTCCTACTACTGTTTCATTACTTGAGGTTTCACTGAATGACTTCGCCTTAAGACGGAACCACACTTACGTGGCGTGGCGTGTCGTGGCGCCTTACGACGCAGTTGATTGGCTACAAAACTCGTTGCGTTATGCCGTAGGCTGGAACAGAGTCGTTTGATTGGTAGATCCCGCGCCACGCCACGCTACGACACGTAAGTGTGGTTCCGACTACGACACGTAACAGTGGTTTTTCAAACCACTGTTCATTTTAATTTACTTTGAATTAGATACTTACTAACTTTATAATCACAGGGGCGCCCGTTGCGAAGAAACCAAAGCTATATAAACGAAGAATAAAACAAGAAGATGTAATTACAGAAGAACCAAAGAAAAATGAACAATCAGATTCAAAAATTATCAGGACAAATTCCGCTAAACGTATTCCGCAATTCAAAAAACCTTTAACGTATACAAATCTTATAGCTGGTAATACTATTAATAATAGTAGTAGTGTTATTAGTACTTGTCTAGATACAAATTTATTTAATACGAGTAATTGTGGTAAAGATGAAATTAGATGTAAAAATTCGAAGAAAGATGTGGACAGTGATGATGATCATATGCATCGAAGACAAGGTGTCAAAGAAAAACCTTACAAATGTCAAGTATGTGAGTATAGTAGTAATCAAAAGGGTAATTTAACAAAACATATTAGAATACATACTGGTGAAAAACCTTATAAATGTGAATTATGTCAGTTTAGTAGTAATGAAAAGGGGAAATTAACAAAACATATTAGAATACATACTGGTGAAAAACCTTATAAATGTGAATTATGTCAGTTTAGTAGTAATGAAAAGGGTAATTTAACAAAACATATTAGAATACACACTGGTGAAAAACCTTATAAATGTGAAGCATGTCAGTTTAGTTGTAATCGAAAGAGTTATTTAACAAGACATACTAGAATTCACACTGGTGAAAAACCTTATAAATGTGAATTATGTCAGTTTAGTAGTAATGAAAAGGGTAATTTAACAAAACATATTAGAATACATACTGGTGAAAAACCTTATAAATGTGAATTATGTCAGTTTAGTAGTAATGAAAAGGGTAGTTTAATAAAACATATTAGAATACACACTGGTGAAAAACCTTATAAATGTGAAGTATGTCAGTTTAGTTGTAATCAAAAGGGTAGTTTAATAAAACATATAAGAATACACAATGGTGAAAATGTCAAGTATGTGAGTATAGTAGTACTCATAAGGGTGAATTAACAAAACATTTTAGAATACACACTGGTGATAAACCTTATAAATGTGAAGTATGTCAGTTTAGTAGTAATGAAAAGGGTAATTTAACAAAACATATTAGAATACACACTGGTAAAAAACCTTATAAATGTGAAGTATGTCAGTATTGTTTTATTTATAAGTCTCATTTAACAAGACATATTCGTATACACACTGGTTAAAAACCTTATAAATGTGAAGTATGCCAGTATAGTTGTAATGTTAAGAGTAATTTAACAAAACATATTCGTAAACAACACACTGGGGAAAATCTTAAAAGTATATCTACACCAGTTTTTATCAGATATTATCTTCATACAGGACTCACAGTGGTCTGAAAATCGAGCTCCATACTCATAGAAAAATAAAGTAAGGAATTTAAAAAAGGTATTGTAATGTCTGTGGTATATCTCCCTTTATATTAACGTATACCCATACTCCGTAGGTTTTAGTACCTCCACGCGTGAGAAAACAAGTTTTGTGTTTTTTTTTTGTATGGGAGAAAACACTTGATGTACATTTTTTCGAAACTTATTGGATTTGAAGGGCTGGTGCTTACAGGAGCTATTGCACCATACACGGTAATCAAGATGACATACAATTCGTGCACCTTTGGGTGCCGTTTTGCGCGTGGCAAATTTTTGAAATTTTGAATTTCAAAAATTTCAGGTATGTGTTTTTTTAATTTTGATTTGGTTAAATGAAGTTGCCGATCAGTTTATTTACATAATTGTTAGTGTACAGCCCGCTTATGACCTGTATGATGACAGTAATTAAAAACGATATGGTTTATAAACATTTTTTTGCAAAATTGCATTCCAAGAATTAAGTAACTCATTATTTAATCACCGTGATTATGGTCGATTTATAATTAGATACTAAGATTGCCGTTTTATATTACTTTTAAGACAAACACGAATATTAATAGCTTAAGAAAAAATAGTTAAAAAAAGAAAGCCAGACCTGTGTTTTAAATCGAGTCGTTGATGTATGCTAGACTATTAGCTGCCACTGAGCAGACCTTGATCCAGGAGCAATTTGGTTTTCGTGCTGCTCTCTCAACTACTCAACAGCTAGCCAGGGTGGCTGAACACATTTTCCCATCATTTAATCCTCAGACAATCTACAGGTATGTTCCTGTTAAATATCGAAAAGGCATTTGATAGCGTGTGGCATGAAGGCCTGCTACACAAGTTACTCATTCTCAAGGTGCCCATGCCGCTCATCAATCTCATCCAGTTGTACCTTGCAAATCGTACATTCCTAGTTTACATCAGGGAAACCTCATCATCACCCCAAAAAATCCCAGCTGGCGTTCCTCAGGGCTCGATTATCGGGCCCTTTTTATTTCTCCTTTTCTTAAACAATGTCCCCATTCAACCCCGAACTAATTTAGCTTGCTTTGCTGACGATACTGCCTCGTATAACTCTTCGGATGATACCGATCTGATCATAGATCGCCTCCAATATTCCATCGACTTCTTGACTAATTCAAGAAATGGAAACTTAAAATAAATGAGAATAAGACTGAAGCTATATTTTTCTCTCGTGCTAGGCAACCCCCTCTTAGAGGTTTAAAGGTTGCAGGCCACACCGTAACTTGGAAAACTTGTGTACGTTATCTTGGGGTCAATATGGATAGTCAACTTAATTGGTCTAAACACATATCTGACTTGCGTGTAAAGGGGGCCCAAGTTCTTGGCGCTATAAACCCTATACTTAATACAAAAAGCAAATTAAGTAGCAGTACCTTGTATAACATATACTTGTCCAGTTTGGAGCAGCACATGTCTCTCTAACCATAAACAATTACAAGTTATTCAGAATAAAGCAGTAAAACTATCCTTCAAAACCAAGTTTAAAACAAACCTCAAAAAGCTACATATACAAATTAAACTTCCTTTCCTATACAATCACATACTTAAAATATCACTAAGATTTTACAATAAGAATAAAATTAATACATCTAATCCCTTGATCTCTAATCTATGTTCATCAACATTAGACATATTACCATATGTCGATAGTTACGGCACTTACTGCCTACCGCATCACTATCTTTTGTTCCCACCAACTGAGGCGCGAGCGACCAGCGCTTTGACCCCCGAGAGGCTCGCTGCCGCCCCGGCGGCCCCGGCCGCTGTAGCACCGGAACGTTCATTAGCTGGTCGCGCGGCTGATAGTTTTCTACAGTTACCGTGCGTGCGATCAGCTGATATTTATCATAAATTATACTTTTAGTTACTTAGAAATACCTACATGCAAGCACCAAAATTATGTGTCCTAAATAATTTAGAAGTTAAGTTAATAATTTAGTTTACCACATTAATAAGTTACCATATTAATGTGGTTAAAAGTTTATGTTATAATCAGCTCTTGTTAAAATCATTGTGACAAACTATGAAAGGCGAATTTTGTAGCCTCATAAAGTGTTCTGTGTTATACTATTTTAATGTACAATATTCTGTCACATAACAGCTTTGTACAATATTCTGACAAATAAATGCAATCTATTCTATTCTATTCTATAATGTGTCTTAGGGAAAGTGCATTTTTGTAAAATTTTATTTAAAGTAAAGATCTTTGAAAATGAAATGAATGACTTTATATTACGTTATACATTTATAGCTAGGCGCTGGCGCGGTATCTTATTCTGTATACGTTGGCGGTAAAAAATATTTAGAGGTACAAAAACAAAAGTGCGAATGATACGCATTTTCTGTGAGTAAGTTATAGACATATTAAATTAATGTTGGACGGTTAATTGTGCCGATGAGTGTGAATCAGAATAAATTATTATAATAAAGTATTTAAAATCTATAACCAAATACCGAAAGAATTATAGAGCTACTATTAACATTACCCTAGGATGAACTAGAGAAATGGCACTATAATAACAATATTGTGTTCTTCACTTGTAAATTCTTAAACTATAACCCTCAGTTTCCCAGCTCAAAATGATCGCAGAATTAGTGTGACAAATTGTCAAGCACGCGTTATCTACTGTGTTTGGTTGAATGAATTTTAAACAGCCAATCACAGCAAATAACGCGTGCTTGACAATTTGTCACATTAATTCTGCGATAATTTTGAGCTGGGAAACTGAGGGTAAGCCATATCAAAATATTATGTAATTATTAGCTTATATTTATAATGAGCTATCTTTTATAACTTATTAATGTAATTTTATTTTTTTATTAGTATTAGCTTGTACTAGTGTTTCAATGGTGACTGTACCTAGATAAAGTAATTTTGATTATTTTGCGTGCTGAAAATATGTAAGAAAATATATGTACTACGTTTTACGCATATACCGTTTATGTACCATATTTTACGCGAAATAAATATACATATTCACTGTAGTTTACGGCTTTTTTAATTGGTATTTTTTGATGCTCCTGTTTTTTTTTTCAATACGATTTCCTCAGAAAATGTTAAGAAGCAGGGCCAAAAGGTCCTTGTAGCACTGTAAGCCATAGTATGTACTAATTCCATGCAGTAAATAAAGACAATCATGGAATTAAAAGGTACGACTAGTGGACACCTCACGGATTATACACCGTCATCACGGTAAAGATATGGGCCACTTAAGGGATAAATCGAAGTGATTCGAATGCTGTTGAGATGAGTAAGCTAAGAGGAACTTCAGATGCTACGCAGGTGGATAGAATAAGAAATGAATATGAGAAAGTTGTATAGAAATCGGTTGTCCTGCAGCAAAATTTCAACTGAGCTGATGGTTCATATTTTAATCGACTAGGAATGAAAAAGGTGTCAGCAAGATGGTACCGCGTTTGTTGACCGCCGAACAAAAACTCAATATGGTAGAAATCTCAAAAGAGAACCTGGAGTCTAATTGCGTAAGTGAATTCGACAAGGCAAATGGTTTGACCGCTATCAATCGACCAATCACATAGACGGAAATCCACATCGCGTCTTTCATCTAGCATGTGATTGGTCGATTGATGGCGTCAAAATACAAAGTTTTCAAAGAAAAATCTTGCAAATGTGCATTTTTTCAGTATAAAAAAGATCTACATCGGGCCCATGTAGGACCGGGTAGAAGCGTCCGTGAAGCTCCTTGTTCGTACGAGTAATATCTACCTGCGGTCATTAGTATCTAACACTATAGGTTTGCGCCAGTTCTCGTTAGCCAAGGAGAGCGGGGTAAGGCCCTTGTCCACCGCTACCACATCTCGATGCATACCCACGTCGGCCTAGAAGTATTCCCTAAGACTGTAGACCTCGCGGTTGTGCAGGGTCTTAGCATTTAAAAAGCCATGACCGCCGCACTTCCGCGGGATATACAATCTCATTATCGATGACCGTGGGTGATGCATGCGATTTGCGGTAAGCAATGTGAAGACTCTCCTATCCAGAGCATCAAGTTCTGTCTGAGTCCATTTGAGTATGCCGAAAGAATACATCAAGACCAGCATGACCCAGCCGTTGAAAACGCGCATCTTGTTCCCGCCTTATATAAAATACTATTTAGAACTTTTTTCAGGTGGCCAAAGAAGCGCTCCTTCAACGACTGTTTCACGTCAGTAGCATTGATGCCTAGTGCTTCTGACATACTAACACCGCGGAACCCAAAAATTATAGACTTATTAGGTACATGTTTACCAACGGTCTATAAGGTTCTTACATCCATTTTGAGAGTTAAAATTAATAAACACGTCGACATAACTCCATCATGTCGGTCTCTCAGAATGGATGTAGGAACGGGTCCCACGGTACTAAGGAGCTACTCCTGATAGATATGGCAATTAGCCAACAGGTTCGGCGTTTCCGAACCAGCGCTGACCCAGTGCGAGTTGGCGGATGTCACGTTTTCGAATTTTGGTTCCAAGACATGCCGGTTTCCTTACGATGTTTTCCTTCACCCTTTCGAGAGCAGTAGTAATGAAATAATTTACACAAAGTAAGGCATCTGCCTGCGTTCGATCCCACGACCTATAACTTTTAATTCGTGGCCGTTACCACTGGCCACCATTGCTCTTTCTATTCACTACTATTTAGGATGCCCAGTTTTTTTGGCCACAATTTTTACCTTGTACTCAATGGAGGCGCCGAAATAGATACTGGATGTCAACTCCATACCTAGGAGCTCAAGCCGAGCAGTTACAGTAACAGATATACCCGAAAAGTAAGAGTTTGATCGGAACGACTCCATTTAGCGGTAAAAAGACACGCCTGTGTTTTGGTGGCGAGATTAAAGAAATCCCAATCGCGTCGTTTATGTGATTGGTCGATTTTTCGTACACGTTGTCCTTTGCCTTGCCGAATTCATTACACAATAATGCTGCTGGACTCTCAAACTACTTTTGGATAAAATGCAGAAATGGCACTATAGTAATAATGTGTTTCTACCTCGTGAAAGCTGAGAAAGAGAAACAAATCAAGTACCTATCTCGACTAAGTGCACGAGGTGGTCAGTAGACCACGAATTCCTCTTCAATAGTCTAGAATCACAAGGTCGTAGATGTGTAAAAAATTTAATAAACGATATAATAATAATAAAACCTTTATTACATGCATTAATTGTTAATTTATAACATAGTAATTAATAAAACAGCCAATTAAATTCAGAACCGTAAATAAACATCATTAGTCATATAAACATCATTAGTCAGATCACTTAACAACATATTTTTATTTACTAATTTAATTGTTTAGATATGTAGTTAATTATTAAATTTATTCTATTATTTAAATTATTCTATCATTCAATTTATTATATTATTAAATTTATTCTATTATTTAAATTATTCTATCATTTAATTTATTATATTATTAAATTCATTCTATTATTTAATTTATTCTATCCTTAAATTAATTCTGTTATTTAATTTATTCCATTATTTTATTTATTTAACTATATAATTTCTGCTGCATGCAGCTGACGCAAAGGCCTCCCCCAACTCCTCCCATTCTTTCCTGTCCCATGCCTTCCTCCACCACTTGCTTGTGTTTTTGGATATTTCATCTATCCATCTTGTTTTCGGTCTACCAACTCTCCTCATCTTATCTCTTGGAACCCATTCTGTAGCCATCTTTGCCCACCTTCCACTTGTCATCCTGCTGACGTAGCCAGCCCAGTTCCACTTCAGCCTTTTTGCTGTTTTAACCACGTCTTCCACTCCTGTTTTCGATCTAATGTCAGTATTTCTTATCCGGTCTATTCGATTAACTCCAATCATAGATCGCTCCATGGCTCTTTGACAAGTGCTTAATTTGTCTTCCTGTTTATTTGTGAGGCTCCAAGTCTGGGCTCCATACGTGAGAGTTGGCAGTATAGCAGAGTTGAAGACTGCTTTCTTCAGGTCAATCGATAGTTCACTTTTTATAATATACTTCAGACTCCAGTATTTCCTCCAAGCTTTAGCTATTCTGTGTTCAATTTCTTTGCTCTGTCGGTCTTGGAAGGAAACAAGTTGTCCTAGGTAGATATAGTCTTCTACATAATCTATATTATCGCCGTCGACCACTATCTGATTTACTTCCCCATTAGACATAATTTTACATTTGGTTTTGTTCATTGATAGGCCGGCAGGTTCACAGGCCGTGCGGAACTGGACTATCATCTGTTGTAAGTCCTCGGGTGTTTCAGAAAATATTATCACATCGTCCGCGAATCTTAAGTTGTTGAGGTACTCTCCATTTATTTTTATACCTTTCTTGGCCCAGTTGAGTTGTCTAAATACATACTCTAACACGGCATTGAAGAGTATCGGTGAGACTGGGTCACCCTGTTTTACTCCTTTCTGCAAAGGAAATGTTACTCCCATTTTATCGGTTCTAACAGCTGCAGTGCTGTTTTTGTATATACTCTTGATTATATTTAGGACTTTATTATCACTCAGACCTTGTGATTCTAGACTATTGAAGAGGAATTCGTGGTCTACTGAATCAAAAGCTTTAGAAAAATCGATGAAAGCTAAGTAGATATTATAGTTGTATTCATTAGCCTTTTCTATTATTTGATTTACAGTGTGCAAGTGGTCAGTTGTGCTATATTGTGGTCTAAATCCAGCCTGTTCAGGCGGTTGTTCCTCTTCTAAGGTCTTTTGTAACCTTCCTCTTATTAAAGTCATAAACAGTTTGTACATACATGACGATAGACTGATGGGTCTGTAGTTGTCAATATTTGATTTGCTTCCTTTTTTATGCAGTATAGCTATATTTGACGTGAGCCATTGCGTAGGAATTTTCTCTTCGACTACAATTTTATTAAATATAGTTTGTATGTGTCCAAGAAGATTATCATCTGAGTATTTTATAATTTCGTTGCAGATACCGTCGGATCCCATTGCTTTCTCATTTTTCAGCTTCCTTGCAGCCGATCGTACCTCATCCAATAGGAATGGTTCCCATGTTGTATCTTCATTTGGGTTATATTTAGTTAAATCATGATTGATGTTATGGTAAAGATTTTTATAGAATTCGGTGGCAATTTTAACTATATCTTTTCGATTGTGTTTGATTTTTCCCTTGCTCTCAAAATTTAGAATTAATTCCTTTCCTATAGTGTTGGTGTTTTGAGCTTTCCTTATTGAGCAACTTTGCATAAGTAATTGTTCTATTTTTGCCATTCTACTGCTTTCTATGTCTATTTTTTTCAATTTTCTAAGTCTTCTCTTTATTGCTCTCAGTCTATTATTTTCTGATCTACTTCTATTTTCTAAAGACTCTAGCTGTAGTTTAAGGTTCAGGAAACTTTTTGTTTGCTCACTATATATATTCACTTCCTTTTGTTCTTCTACTAATGCTTCTTCCATTGCTGATTTTAATGCACTTTCCAGTTTATCGTATTCTATCTGTAGTGTGTCTGATACGTCTAGTCTTGTGGCTAAAGCTTCTCCCTGTTTCTGTGTAATTGCTGTTATTGGTTTATTTATGTCTATTTTTAGGGATTTTGAATTCTTGTTCAACTTTCTTCGCTTTATTGGTACTTCCAGTATCATCTCTACAGGTCTGTGGTCTGAATTAAATTGAATTTGTCTTATAGTAGATATATTGTGTACATAGCTTTTATTAGGTATTAGGAAGTAGTCTATCTGGGTTTTGTCTTTATTGTTTGGGTGTTTCCAGGTCCATCTTCTGTTAAGTTTACATTTGTAAAATGTGTTTCCTATCTTTAGATTAAGCGTTTGCACCAATTCTAACAGTTGTCCTCCTCTAGGGTTTCTTCTGCCGTAGTTGTATTTTCCCATGTTGAAATCTTCGCCAGGTTTTCTTTCACCTACTTGACTGTTGAAGTCTCCCATTATGTATTTATAGTCACTTTTTGATTCACAGTGTGAATCTTCGATGTCCTTCAAGCAGCGTTGTACATCTGGGTCCAGAGCATCTGTATTAGTCGGTGCATATACTTGGATGAATGTGTATGAATTCTTGTTTATTGCAAGCTCCAAGCTTATTACCCTTTCTGAAGTGTGTTTTATTTTTGTGACATAGCTTTTTACATCCTTATTGATGAGGAAACCCACTCCATGCGTTCCTTGTTTCACGCCATAGTAGTAGAAAAGGTTGCCTGACTTTAATTCTATAAGACTTTCTCCCTCTCGCCGTACTTCCGATAGGCCTATAATGTGCCACTTCAAAATTCTTAAACTCATTTCAAGCTCCTGCAATTTATGATCTTCCATAAGGGTTCGAACATTGTATGTCCATATATAGAGGTAGTTGCGGGTATCTCTCCTTAATCCTTCTATTGGGGGGTTGCGGTCGGTGTTATGCCCCAGACTGACCAGGTTTCTTGGGGTGATTTTGTTTAATTTACTTTGTACTTCTGACATGCTACGGTTCCGTTGGCTGTTGTCCTTATCCTATGGTTTGGACGAAGAAGAAGGATTAGCTAAGCCTCTCATGACATCGAATGCATTTGTCTTTTTTCCCTTAAGAGCAGGTTGTTTGTCTGGCTGAGTTGGAGTATTTGGGGATTTTGACAACTCTCTTTTCCTGTTTTCTTTGTATTGGATTTTTTCTTTCACAATTAGCTTGTCATATTTAATGATTGCAGAGTTTCCTTTTTCTCTTTCTGCCTTTAATTTTCCTTGTAATTCTCTCCTCTTCTCTTGGACTTCTTTAGGGTAGTCCTCTGATATGTAAATATCTTTTAGTTTCTTTTTCTCCTTCATGATAGTTGTTTTTATCCAGCCGCTGACAAAAGATATGAGTATGGGTCTACCTTTTCCCTCTTTTTTTCCAATTCGGTAGATTGTATTTATATCTTTATTTTCTATGTCGAAATTTATATCAGTTTTAATCTTTTTTATAACTGTTTCCCTGAGTTGTTCAAGAGACTTTTCGCTTTCTTCCAGACCATGCATAATTATGTTGTTCGACCTTTTAGGTTTTTTCTAGGTTAAATATTTTTAATTTTAAGGTTTGGTTTTCTTGCCTCAGTTCTTCTATTTCTTGTCTAACAGGTACAAGCTTTTCATCCATATATGCAGCAAGTTCTTTGGTTTGGTTTTGCATTTCTATTTTGATTTTGTCAAAAAGTGTTTGGCTGTCCATTTTAATGCAACTTGGTTTGCGATACGTGGAACGGAACGTAATTTTTGCGAGCTGTGCGAACGCACCCGTAATGTTTTTAGTTTTCGCAATATGGGGTCTTGGTTGCGATTCGTCCGTCTTTGACGTATTGTCGTTAGATTATGACAGCTTAGCCACCAAAATATTTGTTAAATATTTATAAATATTTATAAAAAGCCAATTCCAATTTTTAGGGAGATTGCGATTAGCTGGCAACCCTTTTTTAGACAGGTGGCAGATGTCAATGTCTCAGTTTTGAAATGACAGCCGTCATTTGGTATTGACAGCAGAACATGAATCTCAATGTGGGTACTTGGACAACTTTCCACTTTTATGTTTGATGGGTACATAAAATAATGCAGTACTTGCGGTTGTTTTTCTCCCAAAAACGGCTGTGATCTTCGTAGATAACTATGATAGAGCTTGTTGCGATAATGAACATCTCACTGCAGGAAAATATTAGAGTTTTCAAGCGAAATTACCACTTTTTCGTATAATTAAACTCGGACCGTAACGTAAACAATGTCAGTACTATCAGTGTTCGTCTATCGTATCTTAAGACATTATACTATGAAAATAATGAAGACCAGGCTCGCGGTATCGAAATAAGTAAATTGTATTTTTTTTCTAAGAGCATAAGTTGCTGAATTTAGCCGCCCTGCAAGTTATATTAAATGAGGACCCCATTGTAACCTTGAGTCTAGCGTGATCCCCAGAAAAACTGTTTTATCGACGAATTCTAGCTTCTTCTTGTTTTATGTAATGCCACAGTCAGTACTTTTGACATTCGGCAAGGCAAATTTTACCCATTTAGGCTTTTTAGGAATTAAAACTAAATTATTTGCAGTGAACCAATTTTGAGCCTGTCGTAAGGGGTTACTTACGTCGTCAACGTTACTCGTACTTCCATAGATTTAGGCCGAGCTTCTCACCTCTAAATTAACACAAAAATAATGTGACTAATTGTCAAGCATCTTTTGTCTGTTGTGATTGGCTGTTGAAAATTCATTCAACCAATCACAACAGTTAAGGCAAGACGTTACAGACAGCTTTAATGTGTTTTATTATTAGGTAGGGATTGAAAAAAAACAAGATGTCAGCATAAAAAATATCTATTTATTTTTAAATAAAACATGTTTTACTGAACAGCCATTGTCAAATTACTGATTATTTTGACAATGGCTAATAACTCTTTGAAGGAATTAATTACAAAACTTAAGAAGGTATTTTTATAACAAAATTATTGATGATATAAAGTCTGTACACAGGACACTACTTTCTTATATACTAATCAAGATAATATATTTTAAAAAGCTATGAACAGTGTAGGTACACTTTTAAGGATTTTCCCCAGAATCTATGAACTGTAATGTTCGTTGAAGCTCATCGAGAATTATTTCTCGTTCAAAAAAATCTTGTTGGATTGCCGCCATATTGATAGACGCGTGGCGTCGTAACTTGAAATTCGAACAACAAGGGAATATGGAATGGAAAACCTCACAGGTGAAAAAATATGAACAATCCGGCTCGAATGATCAAACAATTATGTGTAGAAGATTTGTGAACAGTGGATTCGAAAAGCACTCACCTCTCGCCTCCGTAGGTATACTGCCTCGCGCTCCTCGGGCTCGGCGTCGTATCAGGCAGCGAGGGTCTGGATCCAGCCGTTCACACACACGATATCGTCATCAAAACAAGTCCATAGGCATAAGTCCTTCAAATTGTTCACCTGGAGCACACTAACCACCAGAAAACCGGGATAACAAAAAAAGCGCGGAGAGGTCCGCCGCGCGTTCGACGTGCGTAGACAATTCAATTTTTAAAGAAAAAAAACGAACGCTTTCAAAAGTTGCCTCATAGATGGCGCTGCATTGTGGTTCGCCGTTCGGATTGGTTAGCGAGTATCCAAAGAGACGATGGCGGGACGTTTCAAATCCACCGTAATTTGGTTCTTACTACACACAATTGATAAGACACTCTCAGAAAACTACTAATATTTAGAATGTTTACAAAATAAAGAACAGTACGGAACATGCCGCTCGCCTTAAAAGAATGTAATTCTTTTAACCTTAAGTTAAAGATATTGAAATAATGAAAGATTAAACGAAAATAGTCGCTAATCGCATTTAAAACTGAAATAAATTCTATTAAAAATAATTAATACTTAAGAGGTAGGTACTTAGCTAAGAAACGTAACAGTAAGAAATAGGTATTCTTAATTATTCTAAAGGTAAAGGACATATTTTAACTACAGAACGTTTTACAAAAGTTTTGCCCATCTGAAGGGTTACGACGCGGGTGATATTATCTGACCCTGGATGAAGAGCATGTACACGAGCCAATCGCCATTGCAAGGGTGGCAGGTTGTCTTCACGTACGACAACAATCATACCCTCTCGGAGTGGAGAGCCGCTATCCTTAAACCATTTATTGCGTTGTTGAATCTCGTGTAAATATTCACGACTCCAACGCCTCCAAAAATGCTGTACGCACTGTTGCACTCTACGCCATCTAGTGAGACGATTTGACACGTCTTCGCATAAAGAAATATCAGGCAAGGCCGTCAGAGGACCTCCTATTAAAAAATGAGAAGGGGTTAAGGGTAAAGGGTCTAACGGATCAGCACTTAACACACAAAGTGGGCGCGAATTTAGTACCGCTTCTATCTGGCAAAGAAGAGTATGCATCTCATCATAGGTTTGAGTCTGAGTGCCAAGTACTCGATGAAGATGGTGTTTAAAACTTTTAACTCCAGATTCGAAAAGACCACCAAAATGTGACGCATATGGTGGTTGAAAATGCCAAGTGATACCCTGTTCTAATGTCTTACTGTGAAGAACGGTTTGGACAGAATCGTTACGTAAATATTTATATAAATCTTGTAGGTAATTATTACAACCCACAAAGTTCTTTCCACAATCCGAGTAAATATCAGAACATAAACCTCTGCGGGACGTGAAGCGTCGCAAAGCTGCCAAAAAGGCATCAGTTGACAACTCGGATACGAGTTCAAGGTGAATGGCCTTGACGGACATGCACACAAAAACCGCAACGTAACATTTGACTATTTTTGCATTGCGAACCTTATTTGCCCGAACGTAAAACGGGCCTGCAAAATCAACAGATGTCTTAAGAAAAGGTCGCTCAGGTTGCACTCTTGCGGCGGGTAGGGTACCCATAGCTGGCTGCGGGTGCGTGGGCTTCGCACGAAAACAACGAACACAGCGATGTATACGCATACGTATAGCGTCGCGACCAGACACGATCCAGTACCTTTGTAATAATATGTACTGTACAGCCTGTGGACCGGCATGCAAGTGACTGACATGGGCATGGTCAATAAGTAGATTGGTGAGATGGTGCCTTTTAGGCAGAATTAATTGATGTTTAGAAACAAACGGCAACAATGACTTATGAATCCGCCCACCGACACGTAAACTATTTTGTTTGTCAATGAATGGTTTTAACCTACGTAGTTTAAGGGAAGGATAATTACCTAATGCAATATTTTTTATATCTTCGGGAAAAGATGAATGTTGAACTAAATGAATAAGTCGACCTAGACAAAAATTAAATTCGGGAACTGTTATGTAGGTTGGATATTGAATTTGAACCTTTTTGCATCTATTATAAAATCGAAATATGAGTGAGGTGACTCGAACAAGTTTACCTAAACTAGAAAATCTTTCTATGTAATCCGTAGCATCAGGAGGCGCTGGCGTCGTGATGGACGAGTTTGTTACCACCGATAGTGGGGAATTACGCTTTTCCTCGGTAACTTTAGATACCTCTTTAGGAATTGGCCAACACCTAAAATCACGTGACAACCACCAGGGCCCCTGGAGCCACATTGAAGAATTTTCAATAAAACTAGCAGGCAGCATTCCTCGAGAAGGTGCGTCTGCTGGATTATCAGCAGAGGGAACATGTCTCCAGCAATCGGCAGGAAGCCGGGATAAAATCTCACTCAAACGATTAGAGACGAATGTTTTCCATTCATGTGGTGGCGAACGAAGCCACGCTAACACAATCTGAGAATCGGTCCATGCATAGACATGATTGCAGTTCACACGGTCACCGTACACCTTCATAATTTTATCAATTAGCTGTGACAATAAAACAGCCGCACACAGCTCGAGACGCGGAATAGTGAGAACCGGTTTGAGCGGCGCTACGCGAGTTTTCGCTAGTAAAAGAAATGTTTTAACGTTATCACTACTATCGGTCACACGAACATAGACACACGCAGCGTAAGCACGCTCAGATGCGTCCGAAAACCCATGAATCTGAATAGAACTTACATTTGGAAAAACAAAACGTGGGATTTGAAAACTTGATAGCGATGATAATTCATTGATGAAATTAGACCATGAATTAATTATATCTATGGGAGGTGACTCGTCCCAATTGACACCGGAGATCCATAATAGCTGAATAAGATGTTTTGCATAAATAGCTATAGGAGATAACCAGCCCATAGGGTCATAAATTTTTGCTATTTGGGATAATATGGTCCGCTTGGAGATTTTATCTAAAGTTGCTTGAACACTAAAGGAAAATGTATCTGATTTTGGGTTCCATTGGAGTCCTAAAACCTTTGTTTGTTTATCGCTTTCCATTAATGCAAATGAAACATTATCGGGCCGCTCGCCATGAGCCTCTGATGTATGTACAGCAGCGAGTAACGCTGGCGAATTGCTCTGCCACTTTCGCAGTTCGAAACCAGCCGATGAACAAATACCTACTAACTCTCGTTGTAAAATCAGAGCATGTGTGACGTCACATGTGCCAGTGACCACATCATCAACAAACACTTGGTCGCGGAGGACCTTAGAACCTAACGGGAAGTTAGTAGCTTCATCATCCGCCAACTGTTGAATCGTACGAAGTGCTAAGTACGGTGATGAACTAACACCGAAAGTGACGGTTCGCAGCCGATAATCACGCAAAGGTTCGGTTGGAGATTGTCGCCAAACAATACGCTGATAGTCCCAATCAGAATGTTGTAACAAAATGTTTCTGTACATCTGCTTAATATCAGCAGTGACAGCGATAGCATGAATACGAAACCCTAATAAAACATCTACGATGTCCTGGTGCAATTTAGGCCCAGTTAATAAAACATCGTTAAGTGAAATACCATTAGAAGTTTTGCAACTCGCATCAAAAACAACACGGGTACGAGTTGTTTCACTAGAATCTTTGACCACGCAGTGGTGCGGAATGTAATAGGTACTGATAGAAGGAGGGGAATTCACGGGCTCCATGTGTCCAAGATCTAAATATTCCTGGAGGCACGCGTGATAATCAACCTTAAGTTGTGGATTACGTTCTAACCTATACTCTAATTTTCTAAACCTAGATACTGCCGTATCTCGTGATTCGCCGAGGGCAGGTGCATCGGGTTTAAATGGAAGCGAAACTACATATCGCCCATTTTCGTCGCGAGTGTGTGATTTTACGAAGATAGACTCACACAAGGCTTCGTCAGGGCTGGAAACTCTTTTTTCAGGAAGGGACTCTAATTCCCAGAATCGTTTCAGATTTATGACGTCATCGTAGGATGAGCTAGAACTACTGAAACACACTTGAAGCGAAGAAGGCGTATTTTGGTTGCAAGAAACATCACCCATTAATAAATAACCAAAGATACTATTTAATGCCATTGGGGACCCGGAAGGGCCCGTAATCACGTGACCTAATATCACCTGGGATAGAATATCCGCACCTAAAAGCATTTCCACCGACTGTGGAAGATAAAATTTCGGATCTGCCAAATGTAAGTGTTTTATGTGTGGCCAATCCCTAAATGGTAATGTTACACAAGGCATGCGTGACATAAGTGTAGGTAAAATCAATGCATCAACTGAAAGGGATGGTTGATCAACATGAGTAGGTGTGACGCAAAAAGAAACAACACCCTTAGGGTATACAGGATCACTACCTCCTATACCGAACACGGGAACGCGCGCATGCCTACGCTGCAATCCTAACCGCTGAACACAAGTCTCGGTAATAAAAGTCGCTTGACTACCGGTATCTATAATACACCGAACGGTGTGTTTTTGCGAGCCTACGTGTACATTAACTAGCGCTGTACACAAAAGCACGGTACTTGCGCGCACGGAAGGCGCAATGGATTGCGGAGCGATCGCGTTATCTCTCGACGTATGATTCACAGCTGTCAGTACGGTTGGCGCGGTACCGGGCGCATCTGTCTCTGTCGTTTGATGCACGGTAGGTGAGACAGCACTAGCGTTCAAATCTGCTTCACTGACAACCGGAAAGCTATGCTGTTGATTAAAATGAATTAAACTATGGTGTCTTTTATGACACGAACGGCACACAAAGTTAGATTTGCAATGTTTCACATCATGTCCTACACTTAAACAATTGTAACAAACATTTTTGTTTTTTATGAAAGAATACCTATCTTGAGGGGATAAGTTTAGAAAATTCGCACATTTCGTCAACGTATGTTGAGCACCGCAACTAATACAAGATATCCTTTTACTATTTGAATTGTTGGACTGTGAATTGTCTGACTTTGTTTCCGGGCCCGCCGCGACGCCGGCCGAGAGCGCACGGCGCGCGTTCGATGCGGGCGGAGTCCTAGAACTACCTACCTTTTCCGCATAATGAATGGGTTTGTTTTGATACGCAAATTCACTTGCAGATAACTCGCGTTCTAAGAAATTTATTAATTCACTAATTGTGGGTATCTTAGATGGTTGGGACAACGACAAATCGAAACGTCTACGTAATGTTGGTGGAATCTTACGTAAGAAAAGAAGCACTAACATGAAACTCCACTCCTTCGTTGGAAAGTGCATTACTTCTAAAGCCATGATATTTTCATGATAAGTGTTCAGTAAATTTCTTAACCCTTGAACTAATTTGTCGCTTTTATCGTACTGACAAGGTTCAATATCGAATATTTTTTCTAGATGAGCGGAAGCAATGGCTCGTTCGTTATCATACCTAGACTGTAGCATACCTAACGCGACCGTATAGTTCTCGTCAGTTATTGGAATAGATTTAATTAGATTGTAGGGTTCATTTTTCAAAGAAAGTAGCAAATAGCGGAACTTCTCCGAGTCTGAGTAGGTATTTTTGTTGTGCACTAGTGACCGAAATAGATCGTAAAAAGCAGGCCAATCTGTTATTTCTCCTGAAAAGGTAGGCATTGGAAGAGTAGGTAATCTACTAGCACAACTACTAGACGATGGCACGTGAACAACAGCATTATTAGGGGATCCGAGTGACGACATCCTACGTTTATGTTCAGTTTCATCTTCTTTAATTTTATTTAAATGTACCACAATAGCATAATAGCAATCATTAAAACTGTTACGAATTCTTAGCTGTTCCTCTTTATCAAAAGTATTAGACTTAATGAGGGATTTTTCAATTTAAGCTTGAAGTTTGAAAAACTTGCGCTGTTGTGAAGTTAAATCTTTAGATCGAGATTTAAATTGTTGTTCGTCGGAATCTATGAACTGTAATGTTCGTTGAAGCTCATCGAGAATTATTTCTCGTTCAAAAAAATCTTGTTGGATTGCCGCCATATTGATAGACGCGTGGCGTCGTAACTTGAAATTCGAACAACAAGGGAATATGGAATGGAAAACCTCACAGGTGAAAAAATATGAACAATCCGGCTCGAATGATCAAACAATTATGTGTAGAAGATTTGTGAACAGTGGATTCGAAAAGCACTCACCTCTCGCCTCCGTAGGTATACTGCCTCGCGCTCCTCGGGCTCGGCGTCGTATCAGGCAGCGAGGGTCTGGATCCAGCCGTTCACACACACGATATCGTCATCAAAACAAGTCCATAGGCATAAGTCCTTCAAATTGTTCACCTGGAGCACACTAACCACCAGAAAACCGGGATAACAAAAAAAAGCGCGGAGAGGTCCGCCGCTCGTTCGACGTGCGTAGACAATTCAATTTTTAAAGAAAAAAAACGAACGCTTTCAAAAGTTGCCTCATAGATGGCGCTGCATTGTGGTTCGCCGTTCGGATTGGTTAGCGAGTATCCAAAGAGACGATGGCGGGACGTTTCAAATCCACCGTAATTTGGTTCTTACTACACACAATTGATAAGACACTCTCAGAAAACTACTAATATTTAGAATGTTTACAAAATAAAGAACAGTACGGAACAACATATCTGCGTACTCCTTTAGAGCGTAGTGGCATGATGTTATATTATGAATATTACACCTCTATTTTTTTTTAAATATTAATTTAGGTGGCAGGCTCTTCGATGAAGAATACATATTAAATAGTATTTTCCCGAGGTTGCACCTGGGTTTCCATAAAAATAATCTGGTAACTAGAGATGTGCAACTCGTGTTAGTATCACTAAAAACTAAAATGAAAATAAAAAAAAACACGAGAAGATGTTTATTTCAAAGAACATTTAAACTATTGTTTTCTTAACCGTATTTTACAACAATAACATTATGTTTATTGTGTTAACAAAAAAATAGGTATTATTAAAACCAAATAGCCGACATTAATAAGCATCTAAAAAGCCTTGAGCTCAGCATTATTATATTAACAAATTAAAGAGTGCTTTCAAGTAACCATTTTGTGTTGCTAGGTTGTGTTTTTTAATATAGTCGGATTATAATCATTTGACGTTTCAAAAGTATATTTGTTTGTTTATAAAAAGGGTTTTTTCCCTCAGTGAATAGATAAGCGTTTGTCCGTTTATTATTGTTTTTATTGCAGGCAAAGGCCTTCCCCCATTCCTTCCATTTCCTACGATGTTGTGCGTCATCTCACCAATTCTCAAGGAAGTCATCCAATTATCTGTCAAACATGTAAAAAAGTGATTTTAACAAATAAATAATTAATTCTAACGTAACGTACGTTATGCTAACTCGAGTTATGTGAATTTCAACTCGAGTTAACTCGAGTCGTATTTATCCCGAGATGGCCCATCACTACTGGTAACACCGCAACGCAGTTGTCATTGTCATTCTCATTCATTTCATACATTACGTAGGTACCTACTTTTTGATCACAATCACAGAGAAACTATTTTAATGATCTCAATATTCTCAATGTTATAGATTGCGCACATTGTATCAAATAATTATTATTCTGTGAATTGTTATTGTGTCTAAATTGTACCTCATTCATTTAGTTTAGGTATTTCAGTTTTTCAAATACAGAAGTTGAGATATTTACCATTCTTTCAGTGATTTTCGAGTAAAAAATGGAACGACTGCAAATGTGTAGGATGTGTTTGGTGGAGGATACTCCCATGTATGTTGTTGTCAACAAAAACATGCATGAAATATATGAAAAGCTGACTAATGAAACAGTAAGTTGTTACATTAAAATCAATAGGTTTTAAATGCCTCTCGTACAAGTGGATATAATTCATAATGTGAACTCCCTTCGTACCAATCAAGTTTGAGCAAGAATGAATCAATGCTCATGCTTTCTCGAAGACGATAGATACTGAACACATATTATTTGTTGATGTATGTTTGGAAGTATTTTATTCATGAGTTCCTAACTTGTTCCATTGGCTTTTCTTTGCAATTTTTCTGGATAAGAAGCCTTTAGGAATTAGCAATTATGTAGATTGGTATTAGTTACAGAATTTTTTGAATCTTATTTGTACTTCCAGAGATTACCTTTAACAAACATACTCCTTCATAATAATATAATTTGTTGCAGTTTGTAACTGAAGACAGAAGACCGGTGCTTGTTTGTTACTTCTGCTGCACTAAACTGAAACAATGCTGCCGTTTCCAGAGAAAATGTCTGGTAGCTGAGGAGCTGTTTGCTCAGATGCTGGATGAGGATTATGAGGTGAGCTAGTCTTCAATGTAATTTTAACCCTTAGTTTTTGTGTTAAAAAACTTACATCACTGCTTCTCAGCATGTTGGAATTAATTATGATCTCAATATAACAAAGAAATAAGTTATAAACTTTGAGATATTAACCCTTCATTACTCACATGGGGTCAATCTTACCCCACTCAAGTAACATAGGGAATGAAATTACTTAAGTCTCAAACACATTACACATCATATCTTGCCAAGAGAAATCTTGGTAAGTGGTTGTTCCATATAAAAAACTGGTATTTGGCTGCATCCAGTTATAAAGAACTATCACAGGTAGATAATTGGCAATTATCTATAAATGGCAGCCAGGAACATCAGCATAACATGCTTTCCAAAGGCACGGAGGGTTCTCAGTATGTAAAGCATGAACATCCATCTTACTATCGTCATCTCTTTACAGCCAAATCCTTTAATAAAGCCAGACATTCTGCAGTTTAATAATGGGTTTGTTAAATCACCGATTGAGCATACAAGTATATTTGGAGAATGTGAAACAGATAGCCATGTGGTCAAAGAAGAATTGCCAGCTGATTTTGAGAGTCAAGCTGATATTATTGAGCCAAAGGAAGAACTTCAATTTGATGGTATGTGTATAAGAGAAAAAAAAAATTGTAATAGCTTTTTCACACATCTTTGCTTCCGCTTCCTCTGTTTCTTTCAGCTCCTCTATAAATTTTGAGTCTATTTAATATTTTAATACAATTAAATTTAATTCAATTCAATTGTATTTAAAATTTCCTTTGATACTTTTGTATAAAATATCCACAATAAAAAAAAATATGGTTGCCTATGATATTTTTATGCTACCTCTGACTTGATGTTAAATAACCTATACACCTAATACCTAACAGTCTTCAAGAATTGAGCTGAAACAATTCTGAGTGATAGTTCCATGGGGTTCAAACAAAAATAAATAAAAATAAAAAATAGGGTAGATTCCCTCTTGACCGATATTTTTTTCACTTACAGAGCTAAAAAATGAAATATCAGAATATTCAGATGTAGAAGACATACCAGTAATCCATTCTGATTCAGAAGATGATGTACCTTTATCTGAGATGACAAAAGAAGTGAAAGAAGAACAAGAGACTAACTGTAAGTATTAGTTAGTTAATCTTTAGGTAAGTGAGCAGGCCGACTGGCTTGACGACACGGACTTACAACTGAAATCAAAACACATCCTGTCTATACGCCTGAGTCCTGAGTAGCATAAACACAATATGCTGCACCTTTCAATAATTGCTCTAACTGGAGATAGCTCTACTACTGTACTCCTACTACTGTTTCATTAATTGAAGTTTCACTGAATGACTTCGCCTTAAGACGGAACCACACTTACGTGGCGTGGCGTGTCGTGGCGCCTTCCGACGCAGTTGATTGGCTACAAAACTCGTTGCGTTATGCCGTAGGCTGGAACAGAGTCGTTTGATTGGTAGATCCCGCGCCACGCCACGCTACGACACGTAAGTGTGGTTCCGACTACGACACGTAACAGTGGTTTTTCAAACCACTGTTCATTTAAATTTACTTTGAATTTGATACTTACTAACTTTAATCACAGGGGCGCCCGTTGCGAAGAAACCAAAGCTATATAAACGAAGAATAAAACAAGAAGATGTAATTACAGAAGAACCAAAGAAAAATGAACAATCAGATTCAAAAATTATCGGGACAAATTCCGCTAAACGTATTCCGCAATTCAAAAAACCTTTAACGTATACAAATCTTATAGCTGGTAATACTATTAATAATAGTAGTAGTGTTATTAGTACTTGTCTAGATACAAATTTATTTAATACGAGTAATTGTGGTAAAGATGAAATTAGATGTAAAAATTCGAAGAAAGATGTGGACAGTGATGATGATCATATGCATCGAAGACTAGGTGTCAAAGAAAAACCTTACAAATGTCAAGTATGTGAGTATAGTAGTAATCAAAAGGGTGATTTAACAAAACATATTAGAATACATACTGGTGAAAAACCTTATAAATGTGAATTATGTCAGTTTAGTAGTAATGAAAAGGGTAATTTAACAAAACATATTAGAATACACACTGGTGAAAAACCTTATAAATGTGAAGTATGTCAGTTTAGTTGTAATCAAAAGGGTAGTTTAATAAAACATATAAGAATACACAATGGTGAAAAAACTTATAAATGTCAAGTATGTGAGTATAGTAGTACTCATAAGGGTGAATTAACAAAACATTTTAGAATACACACTGGTGATAAACCTTATAAATGTGAAGTATGTCAGTTTAGTAGTAATGAAAAGGGTAATTTAACAAAACATATTAGAATACACACTGGTGAAAAACCTTATAAATGTGAAGTATGTCAGTATTGTTTTATTTATAAGTCTCATTTAACAAGACATATTCGTATACACACTGGTGAAAAACCTTATAAATGTGAAGTATGCCAGTATAGTTGTAATGTTAAGAGTAATTTAACAAAACATATTCGTAAACAACACACTGGGAAAAATCTTAAAAGTATATCTACACCAGTTTTTATCAGATATTATCTTCATACAGGACTCAAAGTGGTCTGAAAATCAAGCTCCATACTCATAGAAAAATAAAGTAAGGAATTTAAAAAAGGAATTGTAATGTCTGTGGTATATCTCCCTTTATATTAACGTATACCCATACTCCGTAGGTTTTAGTACCTCCACGCGTGAGAAAACAAGTTTTGTGTTTTTTTTTTGTATGGGAGAAAACACTTGATGTACATTTTTTCGAAACTTATTGGATTTGAAGGGCTGGTGCTTACAGGAGCTATTGCACCATACACGGTAATCAAGATGACATACAATTCGTGCACCTTTGGGTGCCGTTTTGCACGTGGCAAATTTTTGAAATTTTGAATTTCAAAAATTTCAGGTATGTGTTTTTTTAATTTTGATTTGGTTAAATGAAGTTGCCGATCAGTTTATTTACATAATTGTTAGTGTACAGCCCGCTTATGACCTGTATGATGACAGTAATTAAAAACGATATGGTTTATAAACATTTTTTTGCAAAATTGCATTCCAAGAATTAAGTAACTCATTATTTAATCACCGTGATTATGGTCGATTTATAATTAGATACTAAGATTGCCGTTTTATATTACTTTTAAGACAAACACGAATATTAATAGCTTAAGAAAAAATAGTTAAAAAAAGAAAGCCAGACCTGTGTTTTAAATCGAGTCGTTGATTTATGCTAGACTATTAGCTGCCACTGAGCAGACCTTGATCCAGGAGCAATTTGGTTTTCGTGCTGCTCTCTCAACTACTCAACAGCTAGCCAGGGTGGCTGAACACATTTTCCCATCATTTAATCCTCAGACAATCTACAGGTATGTTCCTGTTAAATATCGAAAAGGCATTTGATAGCGTGTGGCATGAAGGCCTGCTACACAAGTTACTCATTCTCAAGGTGCCCATGCCGCTCATCAATCTGATCCAGTTGTACCTTGCAAATCGTACATTCCTAGTTTACATCAGGGAAACCTCATCATCACCCCAAAAAATCCCAGCTGGCGTTCCTCAGGGCTCGATTATCGGGCCCTTTTTATTTCTCCTTTTCTTAAACAATGTCCCCATTCAACCCCGAACTAATTTAGCTTGCTTTGCTGACGATACTGCCTCGTATAACTCTTCGGATGATACCGATCTGATCATAGATCGCCTCCAATATTCCATCGACTTCTTGACTAATTCAAGAAATGGAAACTTAAAATAAATGAGAATAAGACTGAAGCTATATTTTTCTCTCGTGCTAGGCAACCCCCTCTTAGAGGTTTAAAGGTTGCAGGCCACACCGTAACTTGGAAAACTTGTGTACGTTATCTTGGGGTCAATATGGATAGTCAACTTAATTGGTCTAAACACATATCTGACTTGCGTGTAAAGGGGGCCCAAGTTCTTGGCGCTATAAACCCTATACTTAATACAAAAAGCAAATTAAGTAGCAGTACCTTGTATAACATATACTTGTCCAGTTTGGAGCAGCACATGTCTCTCTAACCATAAACAATTACAAGTTATTCAGAATAAAGCAGTAAAACTATCCTTCAAAACCAAGTTTAAAACAAACCTCAAAAAGCTACATATACAAATTAAACTTCCTATCCTATACAATCACATACTTAAAATATCACTAAGATTTTACAATAAGAATAAAATTAATACATCTAATCCCTTGATCTCTAATCTATGTTCATCAACATTAGACAAATTACCATATGTCGATAGTTACGGCACTTACTGCCTACCGCATCACTATCTTTTGTTCCCACCAACTGAGGCGCGAGCGACCAGCGCTTTGACCCCCGAGAGGCTCGCTGCCGCCCCGGCGGCCCCGGCCGCTGTAGCACCGGAACGTTCATTAGCTGGTCGCGAGGCTGATAGTTTTCTACAGTTACCGTGCGTGCGATCAGCTGATATTTATCATAAATTATACTTTTAGTTACTTAGAAATACCTACATGCAAGCACCAAAATTATGTGTTCTAAATAATTTGTATAACTGTTAATAAGTTATTAATGTGGTTAAAAGTTTATGTTATAATCAGCTCTTGTTAAAATCATTGTGACAAACTTTGAAAGGCGAATTTTGTAGCCTCATAAAGTGTTCTGTGTTATACTATTTTAATGTACAATATTCTGTCACATAACAGCTTTGTACAATATTCTGACAAATAAATGCAATCTATTCTATTCTATTCTATAATGTGTCTTAGGGAAAGTGCATTTTTGTAAAATTTTATTTAAAGTAAAGATCTTTGAAAATGAAATGAATGACTTTATATTTCGTTATACATTTATAGCTAGGCGCTGGCGCGGTATCTTATTCTGTATACGTTGGCGGTAAAAAATATTTAGAGGTACAAAAACAAAAGTGCGAATGATACGCATTTTCTGTGAGTAAGTTATAGACATATTAAATTAATGTTGGACGGTTAATTGTGCCGATGAGTGTGAATCAGAATAAATTATTATAATAAAGTATTTAAAATCTATAACCAAATACCGAAAGAATTATAGAGCTACTATTAACATTACCCTAGGATGAACTAGAGAAATGGCACTATAATAACAATATTGTGTTCGTCACTTGCAAATTCTTAAACTATAACCCTCAGTTTCCCAGCTCAAAATGATCGCAGAATTAGTGTGACAAATTGTCAAGCACGCGTTATCTACTGTGTTTGGTTGAATGAATTTTAAACAGCCAATCACAGCAAATAACGCGTGCTTGACAATTTGTCACATTAATTCTGCGATAATTTTGAGCTGGGAAACTGAGGGTAAGCCATATCAAAATATTATGTAATTATTAGCTTTTATAATGAATGAGCTATCTATTAACTTATTAATGTAATTTTATTTTTTTATTAGTATTATCTTGTAATAGTGTTTCAATGATGACTGTACCTAGATAAAGTAATTTTGATTATTTTGCGTGCTGAAAATATGTAAGAAAATATATGTACTACGTTTTACGCATATACCGTTTATGTACCATATTTTACGCGAAATAAATATAAATATTCACTGTAGTTTACGGCTTTTTTATTTGGTATTTTTTGATGCTCCTGTTTTTTTCCAATAAGATTTCCTCAGAAAATGTTAAGAAGCAGGGCCAAAAGGTCCTTGTAGCACTGTAAGCCATAGTATGTACTAATTCCATGCAGTAAATAATGACAATCATGGAATTAAAAGGTACGACTAGTGGACACCTCACGGATTATACACCGTCATCACGGTAAAGATATCTAAAAGTATTGTGACTCGGCCCTGTCCTTGGAATAAGTGCCTACAAGCGCGCGTCATGTAAACATCCGTTAGGGCCGCCCGCCTCTACCTACTTGAGTTCCTTTCTAGTTTTGTGATTGTAAACATCTCGTATTCTTTTCTCTAATCTCTGGTAAATATTATATTTTTTATTATACTTATTTTAAATTTTCTAGGTAGGTACCTACCATTTATAACTCTCATAGGTAATAATTTCGTAATGATATTTCGTCTAATTCAATAATTATATTAGGTAGCTAAGTAGATAGATAGCCTAGCCTAGGAAACTACCTACTAGTTTTTTTTTTGTAACCCGAGCTTAGGTATGTCACTCGTGTGTGACTTTATCACCCTATCCACATATTTATTTATTAATCCAGGTATTCTACTCGGTGGAAAAAAGCGAAATACCTACCTATTATAAAAAGAAACAAATTACGTAGTAGTAGGTTAGGTTTATAATTATTTTTTATAGTCATGCTTTTCGGAGATTCCAGGTAATTTAAAAAATGTAGAAGAATTCAAGCAACCAAAATCAGCACAATATAGTCTGTAATAGCTCTCTCCCATATTAAGTAAGTACTTGTACCTATTTCAATCAAATATTCACAAATTGCAAGCTTACTGCATACAAAACCATTACACCGTTCGTGACTGTTTGCGACTGTAGTGTATCGAGTGTTGGCTGAACTCGAGATGAGTAGGTATGACTCGCGTTCCGACCGTTTGTATGAATATAGAATATTGTTAGATATCTTTACCATGCCGTCATCTTACGAATTGTGCCTGATTTCAGATGCATTATTTGTGTAGGTACTGTGTAGGGTTAACAGCGTATGTTTACATAGCCGTAGCTAGGCCAACCCTGCATTTCCTTCAAACCGGAGAGAAGCATTTATAAAACAACGATCAGGTCTGGTGTCGTATACGGATCAGAATGATGGGCCACTTAAGGGATGAATCGAAGTGATTCGAATGCTGTTGAGATGAGTAAGCTAAGAGGAACTTTAGATGCTACGCAGGTGGATAGAATAAGAAATGAATGTGAGAAAGTTGTATAGAAATCGGTTGTCCTGCAGCAAAATTTCAACTGAGCTGATGGTTCATATTTTAATCGACTAGGAATGAAAAAGGTGTCAACAAGATGGTACCGCGTTTGTTGACCGCCGAACAAAAATTCAATATGGTAGAAATCTCAAAAGAGAACCTGGAGTCTAATTGCGTAAGTGAATTCGGCAAGGCAAATGGTTTGACCGCTTCAATTGACCAATCACATAGACGGAAATCCACATCGCGTCTTTCATCTAGCATGTGATTGGTCGATTGATGGCGTCAAAATACAAAGTTTTCAAAAAAAAATCTTGCAAATGTGCATTTTTCAGTATAAAAAAGATCTACATCGGGCCCATGTAGGACCGGGTAGAAGCGTCCGTGAAGCTCCTTGCTTCGTACGAGTGATATCTACCTGCGGTCATTAGTGTCTAACACTAGATGTATGTTTGCGCCAGTTCTCGTTAGCCAAGGAGAGCGGGGTAAGGCCCTTGTCCACCGCTACCACATCTCGATGCATACCCACGTCGGCCTAGAAGTATTCCCTAAGTCTGCAGACCTCGCGGTTGTGCAGGGTCTTAGCATTTAAAAAGCCATGACCGCCGCACTTCCGCGGGATATACAGTCTCATTACCGATGACCGTGGATGATGCATGCGATTTGCGGTAAGCAATGTGAAGACTCTCCTATCCAGAGCATCAAGTTCTGTCTGAGTCCATTTGAGTATGCCGAAAGAATACATCAAGACCAGCATGACCCAGCCGTTGAAAACGCGCATCTTGTTCCCGCCTTATATAAAAGACTATTTAGAACTTTTTTCAGGTGGCCAAAGAAGCGCTCCTTCAACGACTGTTTCACGTTAGTAGCATTGATGCCTAGTGCTTCTGACATACTAACACCGCGGAACCCAAAAATTATAGACCTATTACATGTTTACCAACGGTCTATAAGGTTCTTACATCCATTTTGAGAGTTAAAATTAATAAACACGTCGACATAACTCCATCATGCCGGTCTCTCAGAATGGATGTAGGAACGGGTCCCGCGGTACTAAGGAGCTACTCCTGATAGATATGGCTATTAGCCAACAGGTTCGGCGTTTCCGAACCAGCGCTGACCCAGTGCGAGTTGGCGGATGTCACGTTTTCGAATTTTGGTTCCAAGACATGCCGGTTTCCTCACGATGTTTTCCTTCACCCTTTCGAGAGCAGTAGTAATGAAATAATTTACACAAAGTAAGGCATCTGCCTGCGTTCGATCCCAAGACCTATAACTTTAAATTCGTGGCCGTTATCACTGGCCACCATTGCTCTTTCTATTCACTACTATTTAGGATGCCCAGTTTTTTTGGCCGCAATTTTTACCTTGTACTCAATGGAGGCGCCGAAATAGATACTGGATGTCAACTCCATACCTAGGAGCTCAAGCCGAGCAGTTACAGTAACAGATATACCCGAAAAGTAAGAGTTTGATCGGAACGACTCCATTTAGCGGTAAAAAGACACGCCTGTGTTTTGGTGGCGAGATTAAAGAAATCCCAATCGCGTCGTTTATGTGATTGGTCGATTTTTCGTACACGTTGTCCTTTGCCTTGCCGAATTCATTACACAATAATGCTGCTGGACTCTCAAACTACTTTTGGATAAAATGCAGAAATGGCACTATAGTAATAATGTGTTTCTACCTCGTGAAAGCTGAGAAAGAGAAACAAATCAAGTACCTATCTCGACTAAGTGCACGAGGTGGTCGACATGTGGAATGTGGAATCGGCAATTCAAAATTTGATTGACATATCCGCTACCCATCCCTTTCCCGCACATACCTCGCGAGTGATTAAGAAGATTCGCCCCGCCATTTTTGTAAAAATCACTTCCGATTCGACCCGCACCGCGTGCGCAATGTCGACGCAAAATATTGATAACTTTGGAATTACCGCGGTTTTCGCATGTAATAAGACTTATAATCAACAGTTTGTGTTTAACGTGTTGCGATGACAGTAACTCGAAACCCAGCCGCCCTTGAACCCTGGTGAAGTGATTCGGTGCACCGACGACGCGACCACGAGGTTCCCGCAAAGGTTTGTGCATCCTTCCTTAATTATTTTCGGGTTGTATTCTGTTGTCCCACACCCCCGCAACTCGAAGTACCTATCGCTAAGCGTTTGTCAATCGTTTTGCTCCGCATCGCAGATATAGTCCATTAAACCAGCCCTTCGCGCCACGCCACCACCCATTGTAAGATACCGTAAGACATTATACTATGAAAATAATGAAGACCAGGCTCGCGGTATCGAAATAAGTAAATTGTAATTTTTTTCTAACAGCATAAGCTGCTGAATTTAGCCGCCCTGCAAGTTATATTAAATGAGGACCCCATTGTAACCTTGAGTCTAGCGTGATCCCCAGAAAAACTGTTGCATCGACGAATTCTAGCTTATTCTTGTTTTATTTAATGCCACAGTCAGTACTTTTGACATTCGGCAAGGCAAATTTTACCCATTTAGGCTTTTTAGGAATTAAAACTAAATTATTTGCAGTGAACCAATTTTGAGCCTGTCGTAAGGGGTTACTTACGTCGTCAACGTTACTCGTACTTCCATAGATTTAGGCCGAGCTTCTCACCTGTAAATTAACACAAAATTAATGTGACTAATTGTCAAGCATCTTTTATCTGTTGTGATTGGCTGTTGAAAATTCATTCAACCAATCACAACAGTTAAAGCAAGACGTTACAGACAGCTTTAATGTGTTTTATTATTAGATAGGGATTGAAAAAAAACAAGATGTCAGCATAAAAAATATCTATTTATTTTTAAATAAAACATGTTGTACTGAACAGCCATTGTCAAAATACTGATTATTTTGACAATGGCTAATAACTCTTTGAAGGAATTAATTACAAAACTTAAGAAGGTATTTTTATAACAAAATTATTGATGATATAAAGTCTGTACACAGGACACTACTTTCTTATATACTAATCAAGATAATATATTTTAAAAAGCTATGAACAGTGTAGGTACACTTTTAAGGATTTTCCCCAGTCTGGTGTTTACGAATATGTTTTGTTAAATTACACTTGTCATTACAACTATATTGGCATAATTTACATTTAAAAGGTTTTTCACCAGTGTGTATTCTAGTATGTCTTATTAAATCACTCTTTCGATTACAGCTATACTGACATACTTTACATTTATAAGGATTTTCATTATTGTGTGTACGAATATGTCTTGTTAAATCATACTTTTGAATACAACCATACTGACATAATTGACATTTATAAGGTTTTTCACCAGTGTGTATTCTAATATGTTTTGTTAAATCAGACTTTTGAGTACATCCATACTGACACACTTCACATTTATATGGTTTTTCATTAGTGTGTTTGCTAATATGTCTTATTAAACCACTCTTATTAATAGAACTATATTCACACACTTCACATTTATAAGGTTTGTCTCCAGTGTGTATACGCATGTGTTTAGTTAAATTGCCTTTTTGTCGAAATGCATGCTGACATATATCACATTTAAAAGGTCTTTCGCCAGTGTGAATCCGAATATGTGTCGTTAAATCTTTATTACGATTAAAACCATGCTGACATACTTCACATTTGTAAGGTTTTTCACCACTGTGTATCTGAATATGTGCTATTAAATTGTTTTTATGGCTGAAACTTTGCTGACATATAACACATTTGTAAGGTTTTTCACCGGTATGTATCCGAAAATGCCTTATCATATGATATTTTTGAGGAAAACTTCGCTGACATTCATCACATTTGTAACGTTTTTCTTTGACACTTAGTCTTCGATGCATAATTACGTCATTAATGTCAGTATCTTTGTTCGATATCTTACATAAATCGTCTTGGTTAGTATTTGTATCTAAAACAGTACTATTTTCACTACTATTATTAACAGGTTTTGTGTAAATTAAAGGTTCTTTAAATTTTGGACTCTGTTTTGTTTTTGACAATTTGGTTTTAGATGTACGATTTTGAGTTGTCCGGAGAACTTTTGACTCTGATTGACCATTTTTCTGTTGCTCTTCTTTAATTTCATCTTCTAGTTTGTTTCTTCTAAAATGAAATTCAGCTTTCTTCGCAACGGGCGCCCCTGTGATAAATTGATAATAAATCTAGTAAATACCATTTTCAAAGTAGGATTAAATGAACAGGGGTTTCAATGGTCCATATTAGAACCAAATAATAACTTTTTGAGGTTAATCACATGATCAAAAACTGCAAAAAGATGCCAGCAAAATTAGTTAGGGTACCTCAAATTTATTTAAAGTAGTGCACGACGTAACTAGATGGCGTTAGCGTCGGAATAGGTCGCCTGCCATTTAGCTATGTCATCTTTCACAACAATCTTTCTTAGGTCTTCCAAATACACATTCATACTCAAATCTTTCCTCACGACATGCTCCTTATTCCTCCGCGTCACATGCCCGTAACAGGACAACCGAAATCCAAAGATTTTTTTACACTCATTTCTTATTTGCAGATATATTAGTCCTACGTTCTAAACAGAGTCTTTCGAACAAGACAAGAATATACTGTGAGGATTCAAGGCAAACTCCTTGAGTAAGACTGGTAACAGGTAAATTCAAACACATGTTAAATAAGTGAAGATGTTTTGATTAAGTTTTGACTGTCAATTCGATAGAAGCCGCCTGAAGACAGGCAGGTCGTTGCTAAAATCTATAATAATATAAGCTGACCCCCGCGGCTTCGCTCCCGTCAACTGGCTATCTATCTACCTGCCACCTTCCCTACCTACCCTATCTACCTTACATACCCTACCTACCCTACCTTTTTTTATAAAAAAATTTTAGATTTGCCATAAGCTCAGAGATATTTTAATCGAAATAGAGTGAAAAACATTTACAAAAAAGACGATAATTGTTCAGTTATCGAGCGGGATGAAAAATATTAAATTACTAAAATGGCTATTAAAAAATAGGGGTTGGTGATAAAAGGGTAAAAATTTAGAGTTGTATGTATTTTTTAATGGCTTGTGTTTAAACACCGCCCAAAAAAGTACCTATTTTACTACCAAAAAAATTCTAAACGGTTACCAAAATGGATAAATGGTCACCAAATAACGTTTCCTAAAATATTATGAAATAAATCCATTTTTTCGTATTATTGACTGCCAAAAAAATATATGGACGCCTTTAAAGTCGACGGAGCCCCGCTGCGCGGGGCTCCTATTTCCGTCCGCAGGGTCTAAAGTAACCTAACACGAACGAGATGACGGGAGCCGAGTTCGCTCGCTTTGCTCGCTCACTTCAGCTCCCGTCATCTCGTTCGAACCTAACCTGTCCGTGTCGGGGTGCCCTAAGCTCCTGAGCTCGCTTCGCTCGCTCTTGGACTAATTCGTTAAAAACACGAATACACCCGGTATATTAATCTTTGAGTTGGATAGAATTTGGTGACCGTTGATCCATTTTGGGAACCAATTATTTTATTTGGTGCCTAAGCTTAGAGTCTTAAAAATATTTTTGATGACCGTCTAAATTATACCCTTTTTTAATGCCACATTATAGAAAAATAAAAACAATAAAATTTGTCCAAAAATTAAAAAAAAAAATGTTAAGGGTGAACAACCCTTATCACTTAGGGGTATGAAAAATAGATAGTAGCCGATCCTCAGACCTACTGAATATGCATATAAAATTTGGTAAAAATCAGTAAAGCCGTTTCGGAGGAGTAAGGTAACTAACATTGTGACACGAGAATTTTATATATAAGTAGGTAGATAGATAGAATATTATAAAGCTGAAGAGTTGGTTTGTTTGTTTGAACGCGTTAATCTCAGGAACTACTGGTTGGAATTGAAAAATTCTTTTTGTGTTGGATATTCCATTTATCAAGGAAGGTTATAGACTATAATTATAACGTAACGTAACGACCAATAAGAGCGGAGCATAAATTAAAAATGTTGCAAAAAACGGGAAAAATACTCCTTTTTGAGAGCTTCCGTTGCGTGCGCTCCGTAAACGGTTTAAGTTACGCAAATATCATGTATGATGGAATTGTTCCTCTTTAAAAGATCTAAAAAAAGTCCGCGACAGCATATGTCTATCTTTTAAGATTGACTCACTATAACCTTTTTTATGGTAATCAAATTTGTTAATTTGCGAAGGCGTTTTATCAACATCTATACTAATATTATAAAGCTGAAGAGTTTGTTTGTTTGTAGGGTAGGTAGGTAGTGGTAGGTAGATCCCTTCATTCACTACTTTAACGTAATCAGTAACTATAAATAGTATTTTATCTTGAGCAACTGGGTTAGGTAAACCGCCAAGTTAAACAAACCTTACCAAGGGCGATTTTTAGTTGGGTAACCACTTTTTTAGTTTTGCTTGTTTTTAGATAGGTGACCCCACACAGGTTAAGCAACACTTACCAGGCTTTGGATGGGTGACCACGTTTTTTTAATCGTATTTTTTTGGATGCCTTAACCCGCCAGGGTAAGCAACATTTACCAAGGTCAGTCTTTGGATGGGTGACCACGTTTTTTATTTCGCTTGTTTTTGAATGGGTGACCCTGCCAGGATAAGCAACACTTACCAAAGTCAGTCTTGGATGGGTGACCAGTTTTTTTGTATCGCTTGCTTTGGATGGGTGACCTTGGTAGATGTTGTTTAACCTAGTGGAGTGACTTTAGCATTGGTGACCAAAATTTTGCTGGTGATGGTCACCCATCCTAAGACTGACGTTGGTAAGTGCTGTTTAACCTGGTAGGGTCACCACCCCGGCAGCTTCAAGTTAAACACAAACAAATCCTTGACCTGACCTTAATAACTATTTTTGATAATTATGTCAAGTTTTTATAATGTAAATAATTTAAAAAGTTTGTAATAACCTACATTTTTTCAAATCTTGGCAATCATTTAAAATTGATCTTATTAACATATTTTTTATAACTGAAACCATACCATAGTTTTCGCCGACCCCTATTATTCTTTTATCGTCATATAAGCCTATAAAATCAGAATATTAATTTTAATCTATTTATAAATTAGGCTCGTTGACAAGAGATTAACATTGAAAAAGTTGCTCAGAAACCCAAAACTGCTGTAATTCGAGATTTTCTCAAATGTGACAAATTGTCAACCGCTTGTCACACTTGGTTTTAAGAAACTGAAAGTCGAATTAACCGGCGATTATTCTGCGATTACGTTAACAGACCGATAATCGAAAGCTGGGAAACCGGGTGTTAACCATTGGTTGAGTTAACTAGGGATAAAAAAACTTGGCCTTATACTCACAGTTGGTGTCTTGTTCTTCTTCCACTTCTGTTTTAAACTCTGTTATAGGGACATCATCAGAACTGTGTGCTGCTATATCTTCTACATCAGAGTAGTCTGGTTTTTCCAGCTTAACTTCTAGCTCTGTAAGTGAAAAAACAGGAGTGAATCTATTTTATATAATTTACATTTATAGACTAAGATCCCACTGCAAAAATCTACAGGTAAATTTGTTTTTGAAACTTAATTTTCATGACTGATGCTTGATTTTAGAATAGATTGCTGCAGGGTTGTCTGGAAATATCTAGCCGCAATCTAGGATTGCCAGATGTAAACAGATAAACTGGCTACCTGAAGCTGGCTAGAATTGCCTTAATTAAATAAATTGAAATTTATGTTTGATAGTTAACCCCCAATTAAACAAATTTTTCAAGTCAATCCAATGTCATTTAAAAGTAAGTGATGTAGAGGAAAATATAAGATCTGCAGCTCTCAGTTAGCCGCAATCTTCGGGTGTCCAGTTTGCTTGCTAAACCTGACAAAGCAATAATGGCGACTAACTGAGAGCTAGATGATGTTGCGTAAGCAGAAACGGAAATAGATGTAAAAAATAACTTTCGGCGAAAACGGATGCAGAAGCGGAAGTGTAAATACTATGAACATAAATACTTAAAATCTTATTTTTTTAATAAATCGGTATTGAAAATGAAATGAAAGTAAATTATATTTTAAAGATTAGTTTTGCCGCTTTTTTACCCAGCATTTTGCTTTGGTACTAATAAATTGCTAGTACACTTGTCCACACGCGCGTCGCCCCGCCTTAATGTTCCGTTAAATTTCCGTTTTAAAAGTTGCGGAAGCAGATGCAGAAACGGAGTAAGAAAGCATGCGGAACTTTCGCAGAAGAGATACAGGAGAAATTCCTAGTGTAGGACAAAACTAAAAAAAATGAAAACTTTGTTCGCCTAGACGTGGCAAGGCCACCCAATAGTAATCTATTCTACTATCAAGTATCTATCATAAAAATCAAGTTTTATCATAAATAAATGATACACATATTTTTGCAGTGGGATCTCGGGTTATTATATGTATAATATTACTGACGTGTTCGTATTTGAACATTGGATAGACTACTGACTAGACTCGTGTTTATGTGTAAGAGCCCTTGGGAGCTGACAAGAAAAGCAAAAAAAACGAGTCCGAAAGAACGCTAAGCGAAAACGAAGTAATAGCCGGGCCGGTGACACCGAGAGGCAAATATAAACTATACAGAACTACTGGTGTATGACGGAACTGTTTGAAATTTTCATCTGAATGCAGTTTTCTATTTTTTTTATTGGCTTTCGCATGACCACTATCTCACCTGATGGTAAGCGATGATGTGGTCGACGGTGAAGCACGCTTGCCTAGAAGTAACCTATTCACTCTTGACTTGAAGACTCCCAAGTTGTAGCTATCAGGAAATACAGCCTCCGGCACCCGGCACCTTTGGGTTTGACCTCCTGAACACTAAACTCAAGGTCTACCAACGGGCCTACTATTTACGGACCTCAGACTCTTCGCCAAACTTCTGGGCCGCCCTGAAGTTGGTTTACCGGATGCGCGGAACACCGACTTCCGAAATTGAAGTTACTCTTCACTGTAGTGTGTTTTTATGGAAGTTGCACTGCAAGTTACCATCCTTACCTTGTTGCCATTCCACCAATTCGCACCAAGCGCTTCCAAACATCCTTTATAATGCGCACAGCGAATGAATGGAACTCACTACCTGCGTCAGTGTTTCCGAACGCATTTAACCCGAATCTCTTCAAAGTTAGAGTGAACAGGCTTCTTCTGGGTAAGCTCACTCCATCGTCGACTCTGTCTCTGTCATTGACCTAGACTAGAGTCAAGAGCAAACCCATCAAAATTAAAAAAAAAAGAAAAGTCGGTTGTAATTTTGGTAAAAAAAAGTTTTTTGATAAAATATCTACAGCTTTGTTTTTATACAATTAGGTAAAGTTCTCGCCAAACTTCTTGGTCGCCCTGAAGTTGGCTACTATGGCGGCGCAGTAGGAAATCTCATGCAAAAATTCTAATAAAAAAAGATCCATCAAAATCGGTTCACCCAATAAAAAGTTCTGAGGTACCACAAATAAAAAAAATACAGTCGAATTGATAACCTTCTCCTTTTTGCGAAGTTGCTTAAAAAGTAAAAAAAAACAAAAAGAAATATCGAACTATATTAAAATTTTAAATAGAATTAAACTATATAGAGGAGGAGAGATGAATAGAGATTATTGGTACATTCTAACTATAAGCAGAAACAAAACTGTGGGAAAAAGCTAGTAGTACTCAATATTTATGTTATTCTAATAAGCTTACCAATAAGTTCCACCTTTGGCTCAATAATATCAGCTAGGCTTTCACAAACAGCTGGTAATTCTTCTTTGACCACATGGCTATCTGTTTCACATCCTCCAACTATACTTGTAAGCTCAATCGGCGATTTAGCAAACCCATTATTAAACTGCAGAACATCTGGCTTTATTAAAGGATTTGGCTGTAAAAAGATGACAATAGTACGATGGCTGTTCATGCTTTACATACTGACAACCCTCCGTGCCTTTGGAAAGCATGTTAAGCTGATGTTCCTGGCTGCATTAATAGATATTTGCTAATTGATTACCTATGATAGTCCATAATAACTAGATGCAGCTAATTACCAGAATTTTATAAGGAGCAACTGCTTATCAAGATTTCTCTCGGCAAGAAGTGATATGTAATGTGTTTGAGACTTAAGTAATTATAATTATATTATCCCTTTGTTACTTGCATGGGGTTACATTGACCCCATGTGACTAATGAAGGGTTAATATCTCTAATTTTATAACTTACTTCTTTGTTATATTGAGATCATAATTAATTCCAACATGCTGAGAAGCAGTGATGTAAGTATTCTAACATGAATAACCAACAGACCCCACACAGGTATTGAAGGGTTAATATCTCAAAATATCTATCTAGTTTACTTGTTATATTGAGACCATAATTAATTCCTTCTAACGTTGACTGGTAGAAAATGCCTGAGGTATTAAGTCCGCCTTTGTACATTTTTGTGTATGAAGTATTAAATAAATAAAGAATTCCAACATGCTGAGAAGCAGTGATGTAAGTTTTTTAACACAAATAACCAAGGGTTAAAATTACATTGAAGACTACCTCACCTCATAATCCTCATCCAGCATCTGAGCAAACAACTCTTCAGCTTCCAGACATTTTCTCTGGAAATGGCAGCATTGTTTGAGTTTGGTGCAGCAGAAGTAACAAACAAGCACCGGTCTTCTGTCTTCTGTTACAAACTGCAACAAATTATATTATTATGAAGGAGTATGTTTGTTAAAGTCATCTCTGTAAGTACAAAAAGATTCAAAAAATTCTGTAACTGTTACCAATCTACATAATTGCTAATTCCTAAAGGCTTCTTATCCAGAAAAATTGCAAAGAAAAGCCAAGGGAACAAGTTTGGAACTCGTGAATAAAATACTTCCAAACATACAACAACAAATAACATGTGTTCAGTATCTCGTTCGTCGTTCGACTTCGAAAAAGCATGAGCATTGATTCATTCTTGCTCAAAGTTGATTGGTACGAAGGGAGTTCACATTATGAATTATATCCACTTATACGAGAGGCATTTAAAATCTATTGATTTTAATGTAACAACTTACTATTTTATTAGTCAGCTTCTCATACATTTCATGCATATTTCTGTTGACAACAACATACATGGGAGCATCCTCGACCAAACACATCCTACACATTTGCAGTCGTTCCATTTTTAACTCGATAATTACTGAAAAAAAGTAAAATATTTCAACTTATAATTATATAAATGCGAGATAATTTGGATACAATCAGAATTCACAGAATAAATAATGCAAAACAATACAATCTGAGCAATTTGCGATCAATAATATTATTGACATGAATGTTTTTTTTTTGAATTTGTGGCTATGCCACTGGTTTGGTTACGAGACCTTTAAGCCAATGACTTGAATGACAACTGCGTTCAGTACTGCCAACTCGTCTAAGCAAAAAGGCGCCGTTAAAGTCGGAACCACACTTACGTGTCGTGGCGTGGCGTGGCGCGGGATCCACCAATTAAACGTCTCTGTTCCAGCCTACGACATAACGCAACGAGTTTCGTAGCCAATCAACTGCGTCGGAAGGCGCCACGACACGTAAATGTGGTTCCGTCGTACCTCTTTAAAAAAGCGCCAGAAAGCGCTAAATGGTCGCAGTCAAAAAATCGATCAAATTCGGCGCCAAATTCAAACAAAACGCCCAATAATTTGAGACTAGGGTAGGGATGTATAAACTAGTAAACCAGATGTGCATCATCCGCCGCTAGAATTAGCCCTTACTAAAACTTCAATTTCTAATTTAAATTATAATAGTTTACAGTTGAAATATATTTTCATTAAAGCAGACTATGAGGCGTGTGTACGTGATCATGATCACTCAATTCTTTCTATGAAATTAAATAGCGCTGGCATTCATGGCTCTCTGTTGCGGTGGTTCGAGAGTTATTTAGTTAATCGGTCTCAAATAGTTGCCGTAGCGGGATATGAATCTGTACCTAAAGGTGCCAGGTAATTTAAAAAATGTTATCTCTGGGTGCGTTATAGAAGAATTCAAGCAACTAAAAACAGCGCAATATAGTCTATAATTGCTCTCTGCCATATTAAGTAAGTATTTGTACCTATTTCAATCAAATATTCACAAATCGCACGCATACTGCTTACAAAACCACCACTTTTTTGAAGAAGAAGCTCGGGCGGGGTCTCCGATTATTCCATTTAATCAATGATGAATTTAATCAAATATATACAAACGAATTTCGGCAGCGACGGGTCAGTGTTGTCAACTTTCTTGTTATAAATTACCCGATACTTAACTAATTATTTAAGTCCACGAAATATTAGTTTCTATTCTTGCTGCAGGTTAGCGTAACGGTAACGTACATCTATTAGCCTGCTAAGTGAGTGAGCAAACTAACCTGCCAGATTTCAAATTTCTACTAACATTTACTTTATTATCTTATATTTCAGGTGTGAGTCAAGGACTAATTTCAAAAATAGTTAAGGAAGGGCACACAGCAGAAGAAACTGGTACAAAAATTCGGACACCTGGTGTGAAAACGTAAAAGTGGATTTGTTGTTTGTTTTTGCATGTTGATGATTTTGACATGGGAATTATACGGAGGAATGTACATGAATATTATTCTGCTAAAAAAGAGGTCCATAATGTTAAAAAGCTTCTAGAGGTCTTAAAGACAGAAATAAATTACACAGGACAGCGAGAGAGTCTGCGAAAGCTGCATCACAAGGTGGGATTTCGTTTTAAAAAATCTCAATCCAATCGGAAGGTTCTTATGGAGCGTAATGAAATATCAGCTTGAAGAGCTAAGTACTTGCATGCAGTGGATATAAATAATAAATCTCCCCAGCCCCGGCCCAAAATTTATTTAGAAGAGACCTATATTCACTCTTTGCATACATCGGGTAAATGTTGACAAGGAGAGGGTGATTACGGAGTATTGGAGCCTGTATCGAAAGGGCAAATATATATTATTGTTCATTCTTAATTCTTTATTGTACACCAAAACAATACATTTACAGAAAGTGAAATCAATATTCATGTACAAGGGCGAGCTTAACTCCAAAATGGAGTTTTCTTCCAGCAAACCTTTGAGTGATAGAGATCATTATAATTGAGGGCAGTAATCCAGTGTACAATTTTGCAGTAAGATTTATTAAATATATAAATATATTATTACTATTAAAGTTTTACAGTGCAAACGAAAAGTGTAAATTCACAACACGAATTTGAGTTTTAATTTAATTTGTTTTAGTTTAATTTTTTTTCCTGTTTCAATTTACCAGAACACGTTGTGGCTGGTTTCCAAGGAGCCACAACATGAAATTCGCGTTATGGCCGTTTGTAAGGCTTAGCCCGCACTGCGATTTTTATTGTGTATAGTGATTTTTTCGCCTATATAATAATAATACATACATAAAAAAACTACATTCATAAATACAAATATACATATATATACGTATATATCTACTAATATTATTTATTGCGTTGAAAGAAAATGCTCCTTAATTTTCCTCTTGAAGACATCGAGAGAAGGGCTATCGCGTAGGGAGTGTGGTAGAGAGTTCCAGAGATGCACTGCAGTAACAGAGAAGGAGCCATCATAACGGCTGGAAGTGTGACGCGGAGTTCGAAGAAGAAGCGAAGTGGCTGTGCGACAAGGTTTACCCCTCGGGACGAGGTACTCAAACCGTTCGCGAAGATATTGAGGAGAAGTAGGATTATGCAGGATAGTATAGAGAAGGGATAGGATGTGGGTATCTCGTCGACGCCGAATCGGCAGCCACTTCAATCTGGTCCGAAATTCCGACACATGGTCGTACTTGCGGAGGCCAAAAATAAAGCGGATGCATAAGTTCTGCAGTAGCTCGAGTTTGTTTAGGAGTACCTCCATTGCATCTAGAAAACAGACATCCGCATAGTCTATTAGCGGCAGAAGAAGAGATTGCGCAAGAGTTACCTTAGTGTGAAATGGTAAGAATTTTTGGAGACGTTTAAGAGACTGAAACGAGTAGAAGACTTTCTTACTCACATCAGCAATATGAACTTCCCAGGAGAGATTAGTGTCAATATGGACGCCCAAGTTTTTCGCGCTTTTGGAGTAATATATGGGCACAGAATTATACATTACTGGCGGGAGGGACTGGGGATCTAATAAATTGAGCATGTATCTGCCACCAATAACGAGCGCTTGAGATTTAGTTGGGTTCAGGAGAAGTCCAAAGGACTTAGCCCACTTGTTGATATTTTCAAGGTCATCATTGATGGCAGCCACAGCCTCAGCGAGTTCACCCACTTTAAAATGGCGATACAACTGCAAGTCGTCTGCATAGAGATGATAGTTAGAAGTTAGGACCCTAGTGATAGAATTTATAAAAAATCATTATATCAATATTTCATGCGGGAGGAGATACTGGATTTGTTACAAATGCACTACTTGTACACTAATCAAACTCAAAAAGTGTTGATTATCATGACGAGATGAATAGTACCAACTTTAAAAAGTGGGTTATTGAAAAACTTGTGCCTAATTTACGAGAGCCATCCATAATAGTGATGGAGAATGCTCCTTATCACCGTATTTGTGTGAATAAAGTCCCAAATACGAATTCCTTAAAAAAAGATATGCAATTATGGTTGACCGAAAATAAAATTGACTATGGAGAGTTTTTGACTAAACCTCAGCTTTTAGAAATAATTAAGAGAAACAAGCCTGAACCTGTATATGAGATTGAAAAAATTTTAGAAGACAGTAGACACAAATGCTTTTATTTACCACCTTATCACTGTGATCTCAATCCCATTGAACTCATATGGAGCACAATGAAAAGAAAAGTTGCTGACGTAAATATTGAGCACAAAAATGCTGAAATTGCCCGCCTAGTTAGAGAAGCTTTTGACGCTATTACAGTTCATGAGTGGGCACAGCATTGTAAACACGTGCGCAGGTTAGAAGGAGAATACTTAAAACATGATTTGTATTTAGATAAACCTTTTATTATAGAAGTGGTAAGTGACACTGAAACCGAAAGCGATAGTGATAATGATGATAGTGGTACGGAAATAAGCGGTATGGCCTCACAACCAGGATGAAGTTGTGTATGCAGGTTCATCTAAAGATCACAATTACTGTGAACTTGGTTTTCAATAAATCATTGTAAAGCAATTTGTTTTTTTTTATTACACTACACTACTACTAGGTACCTCTGCCAATTATAATTAGTCAAATCTGGTGTTAGGGGTTAGGTACGGTCATAACTAAATGCTAGACATCCAGGTACCTCTTGCAGGGTTGTATCCCCCCCCCGTGGAACATTTTATCTGCTGAATTTCCACTTCATTGGATTACTTTTTAGATAAAGCCATTGTTTATTGCTGAGATACTAAACTGTTAGCGTAGCTACGTAACTGTAAATTATCAAATTCTTTTTATTTTATTATTTTTATATAGGTGTCATTGTTTTTAATTTGTAAAAACTGTAATTCTTATTAAACGATTGTCTAATGTGAAATTTCCTTCTTAAAAAATTTGCTAAATTTTGGGCACCTTATATTAATTAGCAACGCCGAATCCACGGTGCATGCCGTCCTCTATCAGTTCACAGATAAATTGGTAGGACTGTAACTTAGAATAGCCTCAATAACAGCTGTTGATTGAAAATTAAACATTATACAATTTAAGTGTAGCGAATCCATATCTTTCATAACTTCCACCCGCACAAATATTTCAATTATAGCCGAAATCAGCGCAAACAATATCGAATAAAACTACGGTGTAGGACACTGCTAAGATTTTGCCCCAGTATGGTGTTTACGGATATGTCTTATTAAATTAGTCTTATCACTACCACTATACTGACAAACTTCACATTTATAAGGTTTTTCACCCGTATGAATTCTAATATGTCTTTTTAAATCACCCTTATCAAAACAACTATACTGACATAATTCACATTTATAAGATTTTTCACCAGTGTGTCTTCTAATATGTTTTGTTAAATAACCCTTTTGATTACAACTATACTGACATACTTCACATTTGTAAGGTTTTTCATTCGTGTGTATACGAATATGGTTTATTAAATCACTCTTTTGATCGTAACCAAGCTGACATACTTCACATTTGTAAATTTTTTCACCAGTGTGTATCCGAAAATGTCTTGTTAACTCGCACTTTCGAATAAAACTCAATTGACATACTTCACATACATAAGGTTTTTCATGTGTGTGAGTACGAATATGTCTTGTTAGAGTACTTTTTTGATAACATCTATACTGGCATACTTCACATTTGTAAGGTTTTTCACCAGTATGCATCCGTAGATGTGTTTTTAAATTATATTTTTTAGTATAACTTCGTTGACATTTATCACATTTGTAACGTTTTTCTGTGACACGTAGTCTTCGATGCATCTTTACACCATCATTGTCCATTTCTTTGTTTGATATTTTACATCTAATATCATCTTTACCACAATTACTCGTATTACAGAAATTTGTATCTAAACAAGTATTAATAACACTACTGCTATTATGAATAGTATTATCAGCTCGACGTTTTGTATACGTTAAAGGTTCCTTGAAATGCCAAATTTTTGAATCTGATTGATCATTTTTCTTTGGTTCTTCTGTAATTATATCTTCTAGTTTTATTCTTCGTATATGTAGTTTTGGTTTCTTCGCAACGGGCGCCCCTGTAATTATAAAGTTAGTAAGTATTTAATTCAAAATAAAATCAAATGAACAGAGGTTTGAATGGTTCACATTAGAACCGAAGAGTTGCTTTTTTTTGTTGATCATATAATCAAATACCTCTCAAAAGATCAAGAACAATAAGCTCCCTCAAATTTATTTAAATTAGTGCACGGCTTGCGTTAGTGTCGGAATAAATCTCCTCCTTTTTAGCTGTGTCATCTTGCACGTAAATTCATCCATCGTATCTTTGGTCTTCCTCACCCGTTTAACCATCCACAATCATACTCAAACCTTTCTTCACGACATGCTCCTCATTCCTCCGCATCACATACTCATATCAGAACAACCGATTCAGTGCCGGACTGCCAGCCCTAGGGGTAGAGCGAGAGGGGGCGGTCACTAGGCGCCAAATGACAAGGGGCGCCAAAAAACCAAATGCATATAAAAACTTTTTTTACAAAAAAATAAAACCGACTGAAATTTTCTTTTCTTTTCACTTTTTTGTTGGGGTACATAATGAGCAAGTTCTATAGTAAGACACCTATAATGCACAAAGTTATGACATAATAGATTATCCTAATAACATATAACTTGAACATAAAGGGTGAAATGTGAGTGTACCAGGGTGAACTGTACAGATCTGTGTACTTCTTTAGAGCGTACCGGCGTGATGTTATTTTATTTATTTATTTATTATCACCAATTATAATATCTTTACAGATTAATCCAATATGATGCTACAAGTCACAAACACACAAAATTACATATTACTAAAATAATCTAGCAACAAAATTACACATAATAAAATGATAATAATTATTAATAATACATCAATTATTTACATTAAATTAAACATGCCAAAGTCTATAGCTCCAGGCCTCGCTCAATAATTATTTGAGCTTTTTGAAGAAGTCGCGACAGGTTTTGCCCAAATATGTCTTCCGACTTTGTTATGTAACGGCGTAAACAGTAAACAGGCATGCGAATCCAGCAATCCCGCGAGATTTGCCGTTGTTTATCTAAAATAGGACCACTTGAGAAGGACCAGCTTTCAAATAAAAAATGAATCATCAAAATTGGTTCACTTAGTAAAAAGTTCTGAGGGGACACAAAAAAAATACAGTCGTATTGAGAACCTCCTCCTTTTTGAAGTCGGTAAAACAATTTCTAGCGCAAGATACATTTTTGATAGTGCCTTTTGAGATAGACGGATGCCTTCCCAACGCCTTTTCCGAGCGGGATCGGCCTTTTCAAGATCCCGCTGGGCGGCCTCCTTCTGGACCATCACGGTGTCACAGAAGAAGGCCATTACTCTCCAGTTTTCTGACTCCGCCAACATTGCCCTCACCACTGCTGGCGAAGACAGGTTTCACTAGATTCTGGCGACCAGGACTCGCCGCTCAGAGTCCCACACAGGATGATTATCGACAAAGATAGGCTTATTTATGCATACAAGTATAATTTATACCACGCAACAGGTCTAGTTATAGGCTTATGACTAGAGCTGTTTCGTGGTATAACTTGTACTTGTATACATAGGGCTGGTATGAAATAAATAAGAATTAAATACGATGAAAACAAGGGCAGTTAATCTTAAATTGGTATACATGTGGCCTGCCAAAACGCTCATTATTAATGCAATTATTACTTACTTATTTACTACATAAAAAACTTTTTTACAAAAAAATACTACCGACTTCCTTATGAGAAAACTACAAAGTGAAAAATAATTTTATTTTTGGAAGTCGGTGTCTTTCGTAGGTACCATTTTCTTTCCGTTATGGACACCGACTTCCAAAAATAAAATTATTTTTCACTTTGTAGTTTTCTCATATGGAAGTCGGTAGCATTTTTTTGTAAAAAAAAAAATATTTTTCACTTTTTAGTTGTATCTACCTAATAGGCAAGTAGTTTAGTAAGTTACCTTAACGCCAGAATAGATAACCCGAATATCATGAAACTTGGAACATAATCGGTGAAATGAGAGATCTGCGTACTCCTTAAGAGCATACTGGCGTGATATTATGTTATGAAATGGTATAATCAATAAACAGACATGCAATTGCAGCAATCCCGAGATTTGGCGTTATTTATTGAAGAGTTCTGTCGTTTATATTCGGATTCTTCATCAGATCTTCACCAAATTAAAATGAGACCAATTTCGAAACATACTCTTTCAAACAAAAAAAGAATTTCCAAAATCACAATTGACGGAGATATAGGTGAACATACAAAAAAAAAAAACACGAAGTCGAACATAGAACCTCCTCCTTTTTGGTAAGTCGGTTAAAAACCAAAGGAAATGAAGAAAGCGTCGACCAAAGGGCACTGAAAGACTTAATCACTCTACCTTGATCAAGGGCTGGGACCAACGCTGAACTTATTTACACACAACTTTCTTACACTCATTTCTTATTCCATCCACTTGCTTAACCTCCCTTTATTTCTTCTCCATAGAGACCTACTAACGCTTGCGAATGTGCAACTATCTTTTGCTTGACCATTCAAACGTAAAATAAATGATTTGATTTGATTGGGCCAACTTTCTGATCTGTACAAGACAGCAGAGCTGATCATTGTTTTATGAATCACTAGCGACCCGCCTGGGCTTCGCCCATGACATATTATATACACAAAAACCTTGCTCGTTTCTCACTCCTTCTATTGGTTAAAAATCCATCCAGTAGTTTTATGAATTTATCGTTTACAGACGTGGCGAGGGACTTTGTTTTGACCCTTCAGATTAAGGTGATGTCATTAGCCGCGTACTGTGTGAGTGAGCAGCCTCGCGAGGCAGCCGCGTGAGGCAAATCCTCGGTAGGTCAGGACGTGCTTCGGCCGAGGCAAACGCACGCGCTGCCTCGCCCGAGCGTGCCGCGGCCCGAGCCGAACGTTGTCGGTTTTTGTCGATGTTCAAAAGCACCTCAGTAAGTTTGCCGCGCGCACTCAAGACGGTTGTGTTTTGCCTCGCTTGTTCGACGACCGACGGAATCGTTTGCGCCATGTATAAAGAACAGTGCCTTAAAGTTATACAATTATTTGGCGAGAGTAGACTACTTTGGGACGCACAATGTTCTGATTGTACTAATAGAGGACTAAGAGAAGATGTGTTTTCCTTTCCTTTTTTGTATATGTCTAAGAACTAACATAAAAGCAGTGGTAGCGATAACTCTCCGAACCAACGACCTCATGACGGTCTTGAGCAAAACTGGCTATAAGCCGCGTTAGGCACGCGCAGTCTCTTTTCGACTTCACGTTAAACTGAGCGCTCGATGCTGGCTCAGCCTCACCGTGGCTCGGCCTTATCGCGCGCGGCAGCCTCATGTAAAAAATTATAGACCGAGGCGACCTCACGCGGCAAACGATGCGCGACAAACGTCCGAGGCTGCCTCGCAAGGCTGCTCGCTCAGTCAGTACGCGGCTATTCAGCGAAAACTCGAGTTATGAAACAGTAGTAGGAGTGCTATCTCCAGTTAGAGCAATAATTCAAAGGTGCATCATATTGTGCTTATGCTACTCAAAAGGGCGTAGACAGGATGTGTTTTCGTTTTAGTTGTAAGTCCGTGTTGTCAAGCCAGTCTGCCTGTTCGCTTAACTAATACTTACAGTTAGTCTCTTGTTCTTCTTCCACTACTGTTTTAAACTCTGATAAAGGCGCATCATCTTCTGTATCAGAATGGAGCATTGGTATGTCTTCTACATCAGAATTTTCCGAACACTCTAAATTTTCGATTTCTAGCTCTGTAAGTGATAAAAATCTGTCAAGAGGAAATCTAAATATTTTATTTTGTATTTTTCATTTCATATTTATTTCAAATCAAATCTTTTTATTGTGGGCATAGGTTATACAGACAGATGTTAGGTTAATTACAGTTATATTATATCCTGCCTTGTAGGCATACAATAATTAAGTCAACATGCAAAATAATCATAGGTATCACATATAAAGCAAATCTTACAAAATAAGAATTAGGTGCATGGTGACAGATTGAAGTAGTTACTCATTATTAAAAAATCTTGGATCGTGTAATAAGCTTTGTCAATTAAAAAATTACGTAATTTATATTTGAATAGTGGCAGTTCCTTGGTGTTTAAAAAGTCCACAGGTATCCTATTGTAAATTTTAGATGCCATTCCGAAAAGACTTTTGCTCGGAAGAGCAATTCTATGTGGTATACCTACTAGATATTTTAAGTATATTATATCTTTTTGATTTTAGTTCACCGAATAGATTTTTATTTATTTTAACAAATACCGCAACTACATAAATGTTGGAAAGGCCAGAATTTTAAACCTTTTAAATATGGTTCGCATGATTCAGGAACAAATATACCAGCAATTGCGCAAACGCATCATTTTTGCGCTTTATGGTTCATTCACACTAGTCGATCATTCTTCTAAAAAAATAATATATTTGAAAGTTATGAGCGTCGAAAGTTCCATATTTGAACACTAATTTTAACGCATCTTTGGGCGGAAATACAGGGACAGATTGGTAATTCAACAATACAAATAATTTTATTTTGAAAATATACATTTTGTCGTTTTTTCATGATAACTAGACTCCCAAAGGTCTGTTTATAAAATTTCGCGCGCTCGTTTTCGTCCTAAATCATCATTCATTTCGATACAAATTTGCATAAGTGCTAGTTCGTACGCGAACTAGCCTCTTACTGCTCATCACAGCATCTATCTCTTTCGCACGTTTTGTCGGATGAGATAGCATGCATTTTAACCTCGCGCATATAATAGTTCGTGCTGTCGACTAGGGGAACCTTAAACACTGATTCTTTATTTGTGGCGTTGCCCCAGAATATAATATATTTAGGGAATAACTTTCTCTTTTTATAATGATGTGTATAAAAGGCAGCGAGCGCGGCTGTATCGGTCATTTGCTCGCTGGCCTTCGTAGAGTACGGTAGTTGTCGACGTGATTTGTTATTGTCTGTCAAATTGATTCAAGTTGATAAGGGTGTTATTAAGCTCTGTAAGTACATGCTATTTTGTTACTGTGTGATTGGTGTCTTATTTCTTTAAATCAATGGTGTTAAGTACGATAAATCCGATTTGTAGGGTACTTTATTTTTCTTTATTAAAATAATTAAATGCGTTCAAGATTGTTTGTTTTTTTTTAAAGGAATTTGCTACTGAAACCTAATTTCTGAAGTGGGATTCTTTTCCAAAAAAAACGCCCACTAAATTCAGCTGTTGATTTAGTAGTATCGGTTACAAAAATAAGGCACCAAACAAACGCTTTATTTCAAGACCTCGGTACTTGTTTTGTGATTTAATATGGCCGATAGCCGGCATGAATCTCGTGACAGGTCACGTCGACACGATAGGTACCGTAGATCTCGGGATGGGTCTCGGGATAGACTTCGGGATAGATCTCGTTCGCGAAACCGTTCTCGCTCCAGGAGTAGGGTTTATCACACGAGCAGGTCTCGATCGAACAGTAGGGTGCGCCCGCGATTTAATCTAGGCGATCAAAATGTGACAATGCAACAAACATTACAATCAATCCTATCTCGTTTAAATACGTTAGAAACAGAACGCTCCACCTTACGTAATGCGACCGAGTTTCATAGCCAGCTAGTTCAGAATAGCACGCCCATAAGGTCTCACACTCCCCCGATCAGTGAATTACAGAATGCTCAGGCCCTTCAGACCAGAAACCCGATATCTGAAACTTTGTTACCTAGCTCAACGGCCACGTTAAATATACCCACCGCCGAAAGCATTGCGACCGAGGTGCCTAGTGTCGACACGCACCCCCGTAACGAACAATCTATGACTGATTCGGCGCGGATTTTAGTTGAAGCAATTAGATCGATAAATTCGGACAAAACTCAAAAATATTTCGTATCTAACTTCGATCCCACTATCAATGACATAGATGTGTGGTGTGAGGAAGTTGAAAGGGCCAGAATTTCTAGTAACTGGGGAGACTCGGAGTGTCTATCACGTGTATCGATATGCCTTAAAGGGGACGCACGCACCTGGCTAAATGAGTGGGTGACCAGTGACCGAACGTGGACTAATTTCGTTAAAGAGTTTAAGCCTTTGTGCCCTCGGCAACTCGATTACGCAAATATTCTTTATGATACGATGCATACGACTTCTGATAAGTACAGCACATATGCTGAGTATGCGAGAAGGACGTTACTACGCCTCAAAATAGTTAAGGGATTAAGCGACGAACTGATAACTTTGATAGTCATACGCGGTATAACAGACGCTCAGGTTAGGGCTGCGACCGCCAACGCTAATCTAAAGTTACACGATCTAGTTTCATTTTTATCCATTTACACCAAACCGCGCTAAATTAGAATACCGGAACCATCCTTCCAAACCATCGAATAATCGTTCATCAAACATAAAATGTTTTGCTTGCGGAAAACTGGGACACAAATCTAACGCTTGCCCCAAGAAGCCCAAAGCTGATCAGGCGTCTAATATCACTCCGGATAATACCAATAAATTAGTCTGTAATTTTTGTAAAAAACCGGGACATAGTGAAGATGTGTGTTTTGCTAAGGAAAGATCAGGCTCACGTAATAAGCGAAACATTAATTTATGTACTACCCCCGTGGCAGGTTCATCGCAAAACAGCGACCTTAAGACCGCAATTATCCAGGGTATCCCTGTCGATGTTCTTATCGATAGTGGTGCCTTAAATGTCTCATTAGTCTCGTCTGATGCATTGAAATACTTTACTTGCGAACGGAAACCTCGGCACCATGTTTTGAAAGGAATCAGCGACTCTGCTATCCAAACCGACTCCTACGTTACGTTAACGATTGAGTTTGATGAAATCTCTATTGAGGCCGACTTCGTCGTAGTGCCAGGCTCTTGTATGACTACCCCCATTGTGATAGGAACCGATATCCTTAACCGTGACGGTATCACGTACGTGCGTACTAGGGATAGGCAATGTCTAAATCGAACCGTTGGGACGGCCGTTCACGCAGTATCCGATGATGACTTACATATTAACACACCCCTTCAGGGTGCCGAACTCGAGTGTCTTAAAGACTTAATAAAACAATTCTCGAAATACCTCATATCTGGCACTGCTTCGACTACTGTCTCAACCGGTAAAATGACTATAAAGGTTACGGACGATACACCTGTTGCTTATCGACCTTACAAACTGTCACACTCAGAAAAACTTAAAGTTCGAGAAATTGTGCGCGATTTGAAAGATAAGGGTATCATTCGTGACTCCACCTCTGAGTACGCTAGTCCCATAATATTAGTAAAGAAGAAGGATGGTAGCGACAGGATGTGCGTCGACTATAGGGCACTCAATCGACTAACTGTTAGAGACCGGTACCCTTTACCACTGATTGATGACCACATAGACAGGCTGGGCAACTTTAAATACTTCAGCAGCCTCGATATGGCTACAGGGTTCCATCAAATAGCTATTGAAGACGATTCAATTCGTAAAACTGCGTTCGTCACGCCGGAAGGACATTATGAGTATCTTCGAATGCCTTACGGTTTGACGAACTCTCCCATAGTCTATCAGAGAATCATTAACGACACCCTTCGTGAGCATATTGAGGCTGGCAGCGTGTTGGTTTACGTCGACGACGTACTCTGCATGAGTAACACTATCAATGAGGGTATCTGCTTATTGAGAAAGGTTCTGGAAACACTCACTAGGTCGGGTTTTTCGATAAACTTGCGAAAGTGCTCTTTCTTGTCCACTGAAGTTGAGTATTTGGGGCGCGTGATAAGTCAGGGTCAGGTTAGGCCGAGCCCCCGAAAAATCCGAGCACTTGTAGATGCGCCGACACCGCGCAACGTAAAACAAATCCGGCAGTTTCTAGGTTTGGCGGGGTATTTCAGACGATACATTAAGGATTACGCGACTAAAACCGCTTGCATAGCACGCTTAATGAAAAAGGAGGTCACCTTTTGCTGGGGTCCAGAGCAGGAAGGGGCTAGGCAAGAGATGATAGACTGCCTGACTAAATCACCAATACTGTCCGTCTTCGACCAGTCCCTACCTACTGAGGTACATACTGACGCCAGCAGTGTTGGTTATGGTGCAGTATTAATGCAGAAAAAGGCCGATGGTACGAAGCATGTAGTCGCTTACTATAGTAAAGCTACCCAGGGCGCCGAGAGCAGGTATCACTCATACGAGCTAGAAACTTTGGCTGTTGTAAGGGCACTGCAGAAATTTCGTCATTATCTTGTTGGCATAAACTTCAAAGTCATTACAGACTGCAACGCCCTTAAAGCCACCAAAAATAAAAGGGACCTGCTTCCGCGCGTCGCCAGGTGGTGGATCTATTTACAAGATTTTCATTTTAGTATCGATTACAGAAAAGGTACCATGATGACACATGCAGACTACCTAAGCCGAAACCCAGTCCCAGATGCCATAGTGCATCAAATATCTAGGCCACGCAATTGGGCACAGATCGCTCAATCTGCAGACGATGAGACGCAAAGTCTTCTGCAGAAGTTACAGGACAGAGAGTTAGACTCTCAACGGTACGTCCGACAAAACGACGTTCTCTATTATCGATATACACCAGTGGGTGAGGAAGCTAGACTCCTTTGTTTTATTCCCAAAGGACACAGGTTAAGCTTACTAAGAATTTTCCATGACGAACATGAGCACGTCTGCGCGGAGAAGACTTTCGATTTAATCATTAAGTACTTCTGGTTCCCCGGTCTTCGTCAATTTGTAGCAAAATACATAAAACATTGCCTAGTGTGCATATCAAGTAAACGTGTCCCTAGAGCCCCTCACCAACCAATTACATCCTGGAAAAAGCCTAGTACCCCTTTTGAAACATTACACACGGACGTACTTGGTCCACTACCCGAATCTGAAGGATACAAGTTTGTTTTATTAGTGGTTGACTCTTTTTCTAAGTATTGTTTATTATACCCCATTTATAAACAAGATGCGAGTGAGCTTAAACGCACGTTTACCAACGTGATTTCACTCTTTGGTGCTCCCAAACTTGTAGTGGCTGACCGCGGACGAATGTTCGAATCCTCGGGATTTTCTAAACTTTTAACTGAATTTGGCTGTACTATTCATTTCATAACGCCCGAAATGCACAATGCTAACGGACAGGTAGAAAGATACGTCAGGACTGTTTTAAATATGATTCGTATTGAATCAAATCACAAGCACTCGAAATGGTCGGAACAACTGTGGAAACTCCAACTTGTTCTGAACATTACCAAGCATAAAACAACGCAAACTTCAGCTCTGAAGCTCTTGGTTGGCACGGAAGCCACCATACCTGTTGTTCGGACACTAGTTCGTGATATCGCTGTTGAGATGTCTCAGAACCGTGAAAGCCGGCGGGAGCTGGACAGAACCAGAGCTCGCCAACTGCTGACCCAAAACCAAGCTAAACAAGACGCTTATGTCAACCGACAGAGGCGAGCACCACGTATTTTTAATGTTAACGATCTGGTTTTTGTAGTCAAATACTCCCAGTCTACAGGCAAACTAGATCCTGGAATGCGTGGACCATATCGAGTGATGAAATCACTACCCAGTGGCCGTTACCAGCTGAAACTCATTAGTGGTTCATACGGCAAGACCACTCAGGCAGCCGCTGAGTATATGGTTCCCTGGAACGGTGAATGGTGTCCAGAGTCGTGTGCAATTTTTTTTGAGGATGAGTTATGTTGGCCCGGCGCATGTGTGGTCTTGGTGAGTCGCTCTGCCATGATTATGTTTAACTTACTCATTTTTAGTCCTTTTTAGCTACATTCACTAATTGTAAAGTTTCAGTTTCTTAATTTGGCCTTTTACATGCTCAGTATGAGTAGTGAGGTGCACTCACTGTGACTGTTTGGGCCGGACGTGCAATTCAGTGATGCCTCCGTCCGCATTGGTACGTATAGCGTGATCTTGTGTGAAGGACGTGCGATTCAGCGATGCCTCCGTCCGCCCCAAAATCACGTGGTATAGCTTATGTGTATAGCTTATGTGTTTTTGACTGATGAGAAATATGTGATGGAACGTGCGATTCAGAGATGCCTCCGTTCTGATAGACATACCTATAGTGAGAGGTATTGGTCTATGATGAAAGCGTTGACGTGCGATTCAGCGATGCCTCCGTCAACTTCAGACAGAGGGGACGCCTTCTGTCTGATTTGTTCACAGATGCAGTTCAACACTACCGGTAACGCGACATGGGCCGATGTGGAGACTGAGTAATAAAACAACGGAAACTCAAATGCTTATCCTATTAGTTGCATGTTTTGTATGTTTACACTTGTTAAAACTAAGGCAAGTTTTAATCGTGGTAATATTTCAGATGATGAAGTGTGTGATCCCGATGCAGGGTCATCATCAGCATCCATACCACCTAGTGCTGAAGTGACCAGGAGCAGCGGTGAACACACATCTGCAGACTTGGACCCGGTACAAGATGAGCACCACAAGGAACGCGCCGAGGACGACGCTACGTCGGGATAGGCCGATTTAGGGAATAACTTTCTCTTTTTATAATGATGTGTATAAAAGGCAGCGAGCGCGGCTGTAACGGTCATTTGCTCGCTGGCCTTCGTAGAGTACGGTAGTTGTCGACGTGATTTGTTATTGTCTGTCAAATTGATTCAAGTTGATAAGGGTGTTATTAAGCTCTGTAAGTACATGCTATTTTGTTACTGTGTGATTGGTGTCTTATTTCTTTAAATCAATGGTGTTAAGTACGATAAATCCGATTTGTAGGGTACTTTATTTTTCTTTATTAAAATAATTAAATGCGTTCAAGATTGTTTGTTTTTTTAAAGGAATTTGCTACTGAAACCTAATTATATAATATTTCTGAAGCATTTGTTTTTTTTTGTTTGAACGCCATGGAACTACCAGTCGGAATTGAAAGTTCTTTTTACATTTCATAGCTCAATTCTTGAAGAATGTTATAGGTTATTTAACATCAATTCAGAGGTAGCAATAGCACAGGCAACTATTTTTTAAACGCTGTAGATATTTTATTTAAAAGTATCAAAGATAACTTTAAATACAATTGAACCAAATTAAATTGAATTGTTTTAAAATATTAAATTGGCTCAAAATTTATAGAGGAGGGGAAAGAAATAGAGGCAGCGGTAGCAAAATGTGGAAAAAAGCAATAACTCAATACATTTGTAATTTATTAAATTACAAATATATTAAGTTATTGCTTTATATTGAGTTATAGCTTACCATCAAATTGGAGTTCCTCCTTTGGCTCAATAATATCAGCTTGACTCTCACAATCAGCTAGCAATTCTTCTTTGATCACATGGTTATCTGTTTGACATTGTCCAACAATACTTATAAGCTCAATCGGCGATTTAACAAACCCATTGTTAAATTCCAGAACGTTTGGGTTTATTAAATGATTTAGCTGTAAAAAGATGAGGATAGTAAGATGGATATTCATCCTTTACATACTGAGACTCCTCCGTGCCTTTGGAAAGCATGTTAAGCTGATGTTCCTGGCTGCTATTTATAGATATTTGTTAATTGATTACCTGTGATAGTCCATAATAACTCGATGCAGCTAAATATCTGTATTTTATGTGGAGTGACTGCCTATCATGATTTCCCTAGGCAAGTAATGTTAGACTTTAATAATTAGATGTTAAACTATAATTATTCATGTGGGTCAGTTTGACCCCAGCATATACTCAATCAGTCGTATTTCATTAGGTTTATTAACTAACCCATTTATTTTAAAAATCAGCCATTTTTGTGGAGAGCACAATTGGGGTTGATTTGACCCCATTGGAGTAGTTACCTGTTGCAATATTGCTGTTTTGTTTAATAATCATAATTTAGTTAATAAATGCTTATAAAGAGTAATTAATGCAAGCATTTACATAAGTTTTTAATGCAAGTAACTATGTATTATGATTACATTGAAGATTACTACACCTTATAATCCTCATCCAGCATCTGAGCAAACAGTTCTTCGGCTTCCAGACATTTTTTCTGGAAGCGGCAGCATTGTTTAAGTTTGGAGCAGCAGTAGTAACAAACGAGCACCGGTCTTCTGTCTTCAGTTACAAACTGCAACAAATGACATTATTATGTAAATAAAGGAAATCTCTGGTAATACAGATCATATTATAAAACTCATCAGGTAGCTGATAGCAATCTACATTATTGCTAATTTCCAAAGGCTTTTATTCAGCAAAATATTGAAAGTAAAGCCAAGGTTATAAGTTCGGAACTCATGAATCTCATCTCACTGCCAGTCACACAACAACAAATATGTGCTCTGTATTGTTTTTGTACGCCTCTTCGCCAACAAAGAAGCATGAGCACTGATTCATTCCTATTGATGGTTGATTGGTGTTAGTACGAAAAGTTCACATTTTGAATTATATCCACTTGTATGAGTGGCATATAAAATCTATTGATTTTAATGTAACAACTTACTGTTTTATTAGTCAGCTTCTCATATATTTCATGCATAATTCTGTTGACAACAACATACATGGAAGCATCCTCCACCAAACACATCCTACACATTTGCAGTCGTTCCATTTTTACTCGAAAATCACTGAAAGATCGTTAAATATTTCAACTTCATAATCTCATACATAGACCGACATATACATAGACTAATCTCATAATATTTTGAAAAACTTGCGAGAATCAACTTTTCCGCAAATCCGCAATCAATATTTGACTATTTGTAGATTTTATAGTATTTGTCAATATTATTGATTTTTTTTTTTTTTTTTTTTTTCCCTTCGCCCTTCTCAGGCAGGCTAAGGTCTTGGACCATACCGCCTCGTCTTCAGTGTTATTATTTTTCTTGATTTTTAAGTAAGGCCAAAGCCTCGTCCTCAGTAGTTTATTCCTTGTTTAATATTTATTTTAGGCCAGAGCCACGTCTTCAGTATTTATTATATAGTTAAAATCATATATTATGTTGTCATATCCGAGTATTAAGTAGGGTCATATCCGTGTATTGGTCATAATCATGTTGTGAAGTAAAGTCATATCCTTCTAGTCGCCCCGAACGGTCAAATTGCCCATCCAGTGCTGTCAATAAATTTATACAGTGCTATGTATGTACTGTAATTTTCCAGCAAACCTTGAGTGTCGCGCGGGATGCTTGCTGGCGTTTTATATATTTCCAATAATTTATCAACTAAATGAATTCTTTGTAAGTCATAAGCAGGGCATTCAAAAATTATATGATCTAGAGTCTGATCACTTCCTATGTCACAATTGATACAAACAGGCGATGTTATCATTTTCATTCTGGCTAAATGTGCATTGAATCTTCCATGTCCAAGTCTAAGACGATTTAAAATTGTATAAAATTTTCTGCTCTTAGGAATAACAGATCTGGTGAACCAGGGCATAGAACCAATGGTTCGATTTATTTTCGCATACCATTTTCCTTTAGTTCTTAGTGTTTCTTGCCAGTTCTCATGCCAAGTAAAGGTGTATTGTTCATGTAATTTGGTAAGCAGGTCGGAACTTGGTATGGCAACATTTCTCGTCTCTGGGATGTCAACGTCAACAATAACTCTTGCAAGATAATCTGCGTTTTCGTTTCCTGCTACTCCTATGTGGGAGGGTGTCCATAATAAACATATCGTAAATCCTCTAGAACAAAGATCAGCGTATAAAGCCCGAATCTCATATAAAATATTTCCGGTATTGGCGTCCAGTTTCGGATTGTGTAAGGCCATGAGAACACTCATGCAGTCGGTCGCTATAAGCCAGTCTGTGTGCCCAAGATTCTTTTCATGTATATACTGCAAAGCTGATAAAATGGCTAGAGATTCTGCTGTAAATATAGACATGGCTCCAGGTAACCGAACTCCATGTCCAACAGTAATATGAGGTATATATATAGCTAACGAAACATTTCTATTGTTTTTGGATCCATCAGTAAATATATGCCTGTATCCAGTGAACTCTGAAATTAACTGATAGACCTCTTCTTTACTCCGTAGGTCACGGTTAATATAAATGTCCATGGGCCAAAATTTGCTGATATAATTACCAGAGTAACATGGCCATCTGTCTTTACATTTCTCAATTTGATATTGATCATCAATACTGATTATATTAGAAAAGTCATGAAATATATAGGGGACATTTACGGAATTTGAGGGACTGTATACTCTATGATAAAATAATATTTTCTTTAATAGAGGATGATTTTCGAAAGATAAAAGTTTGAGAATGTACTTGGATTTTAAAAACTGAAATCTTATATTCATAGGAGGTGTGTTACACTCAATTTGAAGTGAATTAATTGGAGTTGTTTTCATTGCACCAGTTACACATCTAAGATTGTGGTTTTGAAGGATCTCTAATTTGTGAACCAATCTCTGATCAGACCCAAAGCATAAAAATCCATAGTCAAAATGACTACGAACTAAAGATTTATATAGCATAAGTAAAATTTTAGGATCAGCTGCAAATGACAGTGACTTTATAAAATTAAATGCTTTATTAGCTTTACCTAACAGATAGTCAACATACTTAGACCATGAGAGGCTGCTTGTAAAAATTATACCCAAAAACTTTACTTCATTTACTATTGGAAGAACACTATTATTGTAATAAATACATAAGTCTGTTTCAGACTCTCCAAACACTATAACTTTAGATTTTTCTGGACTGATATCCAAGTTTAAATAATGAAAATAGTTCTTTAGCCGAGTTAAAGCTGTGTTTAAAGTACTTTCAACAGAACTTATATCTGAACCTGAAGCATAGATTACCAAATCATCTGCAAACTGCAAATTTGCCACTTCAAGACCAAGAACAATGTTAAGTCTATGTAAATAAAGAAGGTAAATCAATGGACTGAGGATGCCACCTTGACATACCCCTTTGTATGAAAAACGTGGCCCTATTAAACGTTTATTTACTTTGACATATACTTCTCTAGCATGTAAAAAGTTAAAGATCCATATTATAATTTTTTCAGGAATACCAAGGGCACGAAGTTCACCACACAAAATGTGCAGATTGATGTTGTTGAATGCACCCACTATATCAAAGAAGACACCAACAAAATGATTGTCCATTTTATTAGAATTGTATATATCTAATTGCAAATGAGAAATGCTATCTCGAGTGGAGTAACCACGTCGAAAGCCAAATTGATTGGATGGTAATAGACTATTACTTTCTATATAAAATTCTAACCTTTGTTTAATTAATTGTTCAAAGGTTTTTCCCATGCATGAAGTTAATGCTACTGGCCTATATGATTCTGCTTTATGTCTTTCTTTGTTAGGTTTAAGTACTGGGATGAGACAATCTATTTTCCATTCATTAGGGATGATTATTTCCTGCCAAAGTAGATTAAAAACACTTAGTATGTCAGAAAGTGCCTTAATTGATACATTTTTCAACATTTTATAGGGTATTCCGTCAAGGCCAAAAGCTGAATCACGTCTAGATGATATTGCAGATTTGAATTCCTGAAGAGAAAATGGATTAAGCAAATACTCATATTGTCCTGAAGCTTTTACTTCATAAGAAATTGATTGAAATGGCCTCTCAACTGTATCTGGAGTATATTTTTTAAGAAAATCGAATACCCAAGCTGAAATATTATTACTTGGAAGTTTATGTGTTTTATTAAATCTCTTTGAAATTTGCCAAACTCTTGATAATGGAGTAGATCTATTAAATGACTCACATAGAGAAATCCAGCTCAAATGTCTTTCTCTTTTTAACACTAACTTTTTCAGTGCTTGTAATTTTTTAAACTCAATATATTTTTCTAATGTGGGATTGTACTTGAATTCTTTATAGGCATTCCTAGAGTCTTTTACTGCTTTAGTGCAATTCAAATTCCACCATGGTAATGGGATGCGTTTTTTACGATTATTATTTACTAATGTTGTATCAAATGATGTAGCAGGTCTTAAATTTGAGGGTGATGATTTAATAATAGCTAAATTTAACAACTTTATCAAGTCATTGTATGACTGTAGTGGGTTATCTTGATTAATTTTAAAATCCACTATCAAACTATCAACACTCTTCCTATATAATACCCAATCAACCAAGTTAAAATTAACATGTTTTGGTAAATTTGAAGTTTCTGCATCATGTGAGATATTATAATTATTATTTATATGTACCCTTGTAATTACAGGCAAATGGTAACTACCTAACGGATCGTCATGAACAGACCAGTTACAAGACAATGATATTGAAGCTGATACTACAGTTAAATCAAGTGCATTTCTTTGCCACCTATCAGAGCCTACAGTAGTCATTTCTCCATCATTTAATAAAACCAAATTATAATCATTAATGATTTCAAGCACCTCTCGGCCGCGAATGTTCACACTGTTACATCCCCAAGCCGAATGATGTGCATTGAAATCTCCACCAATCAAGAGAGGACCAGGAATATTGCGAACTAAGTTATCAAATTTATACTTAGTAAATGGAGCGTTTCCGGGACTATAAAAACTGACTAATGAAATTTCTTTACTATTGCCATATTTTAAACGAATCGCTATATTTTGTATGGAATCATCATATAAAGTATCTATTTTACTAAACTTTAAACTGTTATGTATTAAAATAGCTACACCATTATGTGTATTACCTGAGTCTAATCTTACTATATTATATCCTTTAATACTAAATCTCATGTGAGGCTTGAGCCAAGTCTCACACAATAAAGCTATATGTATGTTATACTCATATAAAAAATATGAAAAAGCATGTTTGTTACTATTGATGCTCTGAGCATTCCACTGTACTATATTTAGCTGATCCATAAAATTAAGGTTTACTTATATTATTCTGAATTTTTGATAATAGAACATCTTTTATGCTTTGAGTGCAAATACTCTTTTCGTTATTTTTATTTTGAGAAATTAATGTTACTATTGTCTGTATTAAAATATTTAAAATTGGTTCTGTTTCAACTAATGATTGTAATTGTTTAGCAGGACTGGCCTTTGAAAGAGATGGAAATGACTTTTCATTGAATAAATCTGCATATGATTTTTTATTAATCTTGCTTTTGTTTTCTTCCACTTTTTGTTGTTTGACTGGGCACTGTGATGAAATAGCTACATGTTTACCTTGACAGTGGCAACATGTTGCCTCCGTTGATGGTATTTGGCATTCTTTATAATTATGGTCTTTTGAACATATGGAACATCTTTGGGAGTTCTTACAGAATTTAGCTATATGGCCATACCTTAGACACTTCAAGCATTGTTTTACCGGCGGAATGTACGGACGCACTTCGAACCGCCAGCTGTTCAGGTCTACACTATCGGGTATCGCTGCACACGAGAATGTGATGGACACCGTCTTCGTCGGCTGAAAGGACACCCCCCCTACTTCTGAAATAGTGCGACGCATAAATCTTCTAATAGAAATAATATTCTTTGTACTAGTTATTGCGTTGTAGATGTGTTCATTGCTAAGGTCAATGGGAACATGCATGATAACACCTGTATTTTCCGTAGCGGCTGCAGGAATACTGGCTTTCAATTTATAAGTATCCAGAAATTTTCTATTCATTAGCGCTGCATTGGCCAAACCAGGACGTTCAAAAATGACACCAATTTTGTAACGATTCATCCGTAATAATTGTTTTACACCCTTGTTGTATTTTTTAATGCTGGTTGAAAGAGACATCATATCTCTATCACCAATCGGGACTAAATCAATGCTTTCTAAAAATACGACATATTCAAAATTGCCTCCGTTTTCAGGATATGACCTAATGTAGTCGGGAACCCTGAATTCCCGATACTTATCCTTTTCTACAGGGACAGCTTCCTCTGAAGAGCTTGAGGCTCCACCGTCATCTTCAGAAGACACCAACGGTGGAGCAGTAGACGAACTATCTTCTTTTTTCTTTTTTTAGGATTCCCTTTCTTCCCCAACATGAGAAAAGCAAGCAAATAGACTTATGAATGAATAAAATAATTATTTAAAAATTTGTTTTAAAAAAAGGCGCCCTTTCGCTATGAATTTCCCGCGCTTTTTTTTTCAATATTATTGAAATGAAATCAGAGATGACAACTGGGCAGTCTTACCAACTCCAAAAAATATTAACCCCTTGAGCTAAAGTCAAAAACCTCTAAAATCACCACAAATACTAGAAAAACACCGAGTTTCCGGCGGGATTTTCTCGAATCAAGAGAGTTAAAATAGAGTTTGATTAAATTTTCTAGTGGATATTGTGATATAAAATTGGTGTAGCTTTGTGTCTCAAATATCTACGCAACTGGACAATATGTGAAATCATTGACAGAAGCGATCTCGGGATAGTGGATCGGAGTATTTTAACCAACTTCCCAAAAAGGAGGAGGTTCTATGTTCGACATTAGGTAGGTGTTTTTTTTTGTTTTATGTTTGTTCACCGATGTCTCCGTCAATTGTGGACCGATTTTGTTTTTTTTTTGTTTGTAATAATATGTTCCGAAATTAGTCACATTTTAATTTGGTGGAGATCTAATAAAGAACTTCGAAGATATACAACAGAACTCTTCAATAAATAAAGGAAAATCTCTCGGGATTGCTGCAATCGCATGTCTGTTTATTGTTTATACCCTTACATAACATAACATCACGCCAGTATGCTCTTAAGGGGTACCTATCTCTCATTTCACCGGTTATGTTCAAAATTTAAGATATTCGGGTTATCTATTCTGGCGTTATAGGTACTGTTATATATGAATTAAAACATATTATTTCTTGATAGCAGTATTATATTCAATGACATATATCCAGTCAACGATAGTAACCAAGCAACATGTATTTAGTCTATGACACGCCTCCGCCGTGATTCCCAGGAATCAGAGGCGCCGGGAGCAGCTGGTCGAGGTGGCGCATCCATGTGCGTCCGCTGTCGATCTCTATCTCATAGTGGAGGTTTCCCAGTCGGCGGGTCACTGTACCAAACTCCCACTTCCTTCCTGATACAGAGTAATTGCGAGCTTGCACTCTGCTTCCGACTGCAAACTCTCTTACCCCTTCTCTTCTGCCCCTATGTAGTGCCTTTGGTGGAGCTCTAATCTTGGCTACCAATCTCGTTCTTATCTCTATTCCAAACATTAGCATATAGGGCGAGTCGCCTGAGATGCCTGGCGTAGCCCGGAGGAGACTTCTAACTGTACGAACCTTGTGCAGTATCCCACCACTCTCCCCCTCTAATTTCTGCAGTGATTTCTTAACCGTCTGAACACATCTTTCAGCTTGTCCATTAGTTGCGGGATGGTAAGGTGCGATCGTTTTGTGAACAATACCATTGCTAGTTAAGAACGTCTGGAAATCTTGAGAGACAAATTGTCTTCCATTATCCGACACCAGCGTGTAGGGTAATCCAAAGGTGTCAAATAAATCGTCTAGTTTCTGAATACAGAATGCGCTCGTCGTAGTTTTTGTAGGGATTATTTCTACCCATTTGGAAAATGCATCAACGATAATTAGAAGATGATAGCCGAAATCGGACCTGCAAAATCGATGTGTATTCTTTGCCACGGGCCAGTAGGGTTTTCCCAGTGGTGCAGAGGGGCTTTTGGCGGTTCATTCTGGTTTAATCGACAAGTTCTGCACGATTTCACTTTGTTTTCGATATCTTTATCAATGTTCTTCCAGTATACGAAACTCCGCGCAAGAAGTTTCATTTTCAAGATCCCGACATGTCCCGCGTGAAGTTCATCTAAGATGCGTGGACGTAGTTTATATGGAATTATAACTCTCATACCTTTTAGGATGCAGTCATTCTGAAGAGTTAGTTCATTATCTTTATATCCGGACTCCCTAAGTGATGTGCCTGATTGGAGTGTTTCAAGTAATTTCTTTAATTCTGGGTCTTCTCTTGTTTCATCTGCTATTATTTTTGGAGAAATATTTAATGCGTTTATCTGATTCAGCTGGAATATGTAATGCTGGTCATATTTACTCTCATTAATCTTCTCAACGGGAAAACGTGAAAGGTAGTCGGCGTTGGAGTGCTTTGAGGAACTTCTATATTCGATATGGTAGTCAAATCCTGATAGAAAATGTGCGTAGTGGAATAGCCTCATGGTACTCAAGGCGGGTAAGGTTTGGTGCGGGTGAAAAATTGATGTAAGGGGTTTATGGTCTGTGATTAGGGTGAATTTCCGGCCGTAACAATAGTGAAAGAATTTCTTTAAACCCCAGAAAATAGCTGTCGCCTCTTTATCGATTTGACTGTATTTCTTTTCGCTGCTGGTCAAGGATCTAGAAGCAAATGCTATTGGTCTTTCTGAGCCATCAGGTAGTTTGTGACTTAGGACGGCACCAAGTCCTGTGGGTGAAGCGTCTGTGGCAAGTATAAGTGGTTTATTCTGATCGAAGTGTATTAGAATTCTTTCGCTTAGTACTTATTTCTTTTTTTATTTCTTTCAGGCTTTCTTCACATTTTGTAGACCATGTAAATTTTGCTCCTTTCTTCAAGAGTTCATTTAAGGGGGCAGTGATGGATGCCAGATTGGGTATGAATTTGTTGTAATAATTTGCCATGCCTAGTAACGTTCTTAGTTCATTTACATTAGTTGGGCGTTGTGCATTTAAAATTGCTTTTATTTTGTCCTGATTTTTATGTAAACCCTCTTTGTCTATCGTGTGTCCCAAGTAATTGATACTTCTTTTGAAGAATTGGCACTTTTCTTTATTAACACGAAGGTTGCTATCTTGTAGTTTAAGCAAAACTTGTTTCAATCTGGATAATAATTGTTTTTCTGTCGATCCTTGAATTATAATATCATCGAAGAAACACTTGACACCGTCAAGGCCCATTAATAATCGGTCCATGTATTTTTGCCAGAGACTTGGGGCTACATTAACTCCAAACATGAGTCGGTTCACTTTAAAAGTACCTTTGTGTGTACTCAGTGTTTGCAGCAGGGCGCTTTCTTCATCCATCACCATGTTCAGGTAGGCTTGCGTGATGTCTAAGGTGCAGAAAAATTGTCCGCCGTTCATTTCAGCTAAAATATCGTCAATTATTGGTATTGAATATTGTTCGTCTTCTATCATTTTGTTTAAGGTAATTTTGTAGTCGGCGCACAGTCTGATGCTTCCGTTTGGTTTTACTATTGGGACGACGGGAGTGCCCCAATCGGAGTGATCAATCTTTGTAATAATACCCAGTTTTTTAAGTCGGTCGATTTCTTCATCAACTTTAGATCGTAGCGCATATGGAATTCGTCGAGGTTTAATAAAAATTGGTTGCGCATTTTCTTTAAGAGTCAGGTGGCCTCGAACGTTTGGAATTTCACCTAGGTTTGTAGTGAAGACGGTGGGTTCGAACTCTATAAGCAATTGTTCAAGATTTTGTGTCTTCTTGCATGTATCAACCAAATTTAATTCGGCTAGTTTATATTAAACTCCTTCATCCAACTTCTACCCAAGATGGGTTTCACGTCTTTGTTAATCACGTATAGTTTTCCATAGAATAGTTGGTTTTTATATTTGCATCGAACGAACGTGACACCGATGGGCTTAAAAACTTCGCCTGTATAAGTTCTTAGTTTGATGCTCGTGTCAAATAGTCTTTTGTGAATGTTAAGCGTCCTAAAATCCTTAAGTGAGATGGTAGAGAGTGTTGCACCCGTGTCAAATTCCATTCTTATTTTCTTTCCTTCTATTTCGATAGTTATAATGTATTTGTCTGAAATTTCACTCTTCACGAAATTGATTCCTGCGATGCTGTCGGTACTGGCGCTGCTTGCAGAGTCGTCATTCAGCAAGTTCGTTTCATTGCGTTTGTATCCTTGAAGGCAGACTCGCGCTAGGTGTCCTTCCTTTTGACACTTTCGGCATGTACTTTTAATGGCCCCACATTCATTTGCTTTGTGGTCGTCTTTTCCACAGCGATAGCATTTACCTTTAAGCTCTCTGATAGAAGTTGGTCTTTTAATTAAACTTGCCTTATTCGGTGCGTGTTGTATTTCATTATGTTCTTTTGAAACCATATTGATCGCATCCAATGGTGGTGGACGAATGGATGTAGACATGGTCGAATTTTCATTTTTACCCATTTCCATAGATGTGGCCGTGCGAACTAATTCTGAAAATGGCGCTGTTTGTTTAGCTTGTAGAATTTTCGTGCGAATTTCGCCATCTTTTAATCCTCGTATAAATTGTAACGATAAAAATGAATCGAGATTGGGTTTCAGACAATGTGAGCACTTAAAGTTACATTTTGATGACAGTCTTTTTAGTTCTGACGCGTAAAGAGTAATCGATTCATCCGCTTGTTGTAGCCTTGATATGAAGGTGTGCTGTGAGGCCCATATGCTAGGTTTTGGATCGATGAAATTGTCCAAGATATCAGTAAGTTCTTCATAGGTCTTCTTGATTGGATCGTCGGGTGAACACAGGTCGTAAATTCTTTCATGAATGTCAGGTGGTAAAGTGGACAGCAGGGTGTAGACCATCGTTGTGGGATCCGTAATATTGTTGAGCATCATGTAAACAGACAGTCTTTTTATAAAGTTTTTAAACGATTCGTTTGCTTGAAACGGTTGGAAATTGAATTTAGGATGTACGTCTCGATGAATGCTCGTGAATTCGTGCGCATGTTGTGTAGAAGGTACGCTGGGTAACGGCTCAGGAGGTTTGAAAATGTTCATTAGTCGAATCATTTTTGTACGTAAATTTGTATAAAGTTCGTCCACTTCGTACCTGTAATCGGTTTCGGATTCGAGGTATTCGTCTTCGGTATCCTGTTCTATCTGTAATTGTATGTTTTGCAGTCCTTGGTAAGTATTTTGAAGTGTCAGTAATCGTGTTTCTATTTCTTCATGAGTATATACATTTTGCTCTGCTTGAAATGCGTTATTAGTTTTCGTTAGCAAACAGCGTAGGATGGCTCGCGAACGTTTTGCTTTCTTTACATCGAACGGCATCGTCGCCAGATGTTATATATGAATTAAAACATATTATTTCTTGATAGCAGTATTATGTATTATATTCAATGACATATATCCAGTCAACGATAGTAACCAAGCAACATGTATTTAGTCTATGACAGGTACCTTACTAAACAACTTGCCTATAAAGTAGGTACAACTAAAAAGAGAAAAATAAAAAAAACATTTTACAAAACTATACTACCGACTTCCAAATAAAAAAACTACAAAGTGAAAAATAACTTTATTTTTGGAAGTCGGTGTCCATAACGCAATCAATATCTAATAATCTCCCTCTGCAAAGCTTACTGGGAAGTCTGACTCGATACAATTTGCTGCCAAATACTCCAAAAAACATTAGAATCTGTTACATCCGCATTCTAATGCATACTAAAGAATTTTAAAACCTATTTATGTATATCTATGGCCATGAATAATAATTAATAATAATTAAATTATTTAAAAAAATATGAAAAAGCCCCTAAAACATAACAGTAACAGATAGCGCCTACGGAACATGAGAGCGCAACCACCAACGCAAATACAAATTCCAAAACGAATACAAAGGCGCTATAGTACGAAACTACGCATCGCACTGCTTTCATGTCTTATGTGATTTCTTATTTTAAGGTAAAAAATACCGTCTTGTATCTTTAAACATTGCAAAAGTTGTTTCCAAATACAAAAAAAGAAGATGGAATATCTTTCCAGAGGTAACTATTGTTTATTTTATAGTTTTGTTATTGATCTACCCACTAATATTTACGGCACACTCGGAACACAAAATATTGCCAATATCAAAGAGTATGTAACACTACTTTTTGCCAATATTGGCAGTAATTGGTTGGTATTGCTAGTTTACATCGAAAAAATTTGCCTTGAATTAGGGAAATGTGCTTGGGGAGTGGGCAGATCGCTGAATGTATATGTCGGCACTTCTAAAGATTTCGTTCTGAAGAGAATAGTAGTCTATGGAGATATGGTTTCGAACATCGAATGACTCTGTCAGATGTCAATTTGACGTAACACTAAGCACTAGTTTTTGGCGCGAACAAGTGAAAGGAGGACAGGATATCGGGGCAGGACATGGCGGTTTAGATTGAGTTGTGAATTGGTGATAAAACACAAAAGAAATGCAGTGAGAGTTACGGATTGTTCGTGTAGATCAAATTACGTGCTTAGTGGAATGTCGATTAACATTTAATATAATATAATTAGGTTTCAGTAGCAAATTCCTTTAAAAAAACAAACAATCTTGAACGCATTTAATTATTTTAATAAAGAAAAATAAAGTACCCTACAAATCGGATTTATCGTACTTAACACCATTGATTTAAAGAAATAAGACACCAATCACACAGTAACAAAATAGCATGTACTTACAGAGCTTAATAACACCCTTATCAACTTGAATCAATTTGACAGACAATAACAAATCACGTCGACAACTACCGTACTCTACGAAGGCCAGCGAGCAAATGACCGATACAGCCGCGCTCGCTGCCTTTTATACACATCATTATAAAAAGAGAAAGTTATTCCCTAAATCGGCCTATCCCGACGTAGCGTCGTCCTCGGCGCGTTCCTTGTGGTGCTCATCTTGTACCGGGTCCAAGTCTGCAGATGTGTGTTCACCGCTGCTCCTGGTCACTTCAGCACTAGGTGGTATGGATGCTGATGATGACCCTGCATCGGGATCACACACTTCATCATCTGAAATATTACCACGATTAAAACTTGCCTTAGTTTTAACAAGTGTAAACATACAAAACATGCAACTAATAGGATAAGCATTTGAGTTTCCGTTGTTTTATTACTCAGTCTCCACATCGGCCCATGTCGCGTTACCGGTAGTGTTGAACTGCATCTGTGAACAAATCAGACAGAAGGCGTCCCCTCTGTCTGAAGTTGACGGAGGCATCGCTGAATCGCACGTCAACGCTTTCATCATAGACCAATACCTCTCACTATAGGTATGTCTATCAGAACGGAGGCATCTCTGAATCGCACGTTCCATCACATATTTCTCATCAGTCAAAAACACATAAGCTATACACATAAGCTATACCACGTGATTTTGGGGCGGACGGAGGCATCGCTGAATCGCACGTCCTTCACACAAGATCACGCTATACGTACCAATGCGGACGGAGGCATCACTGAATTGCACGTCCGGCCCAAACAGTCACAGTGAGTGCACCTCACTACTCATACTGAGCATGTAAAAGGCCAAATTAAGAAACTGAAACTTTACAATTAGTGAATGTAGCTAAAAAGGACTAAAAATGAGTAAGTTAAACATAATCATGGCAGAGCGACTCACCAAGACCACACATGCGCCGGGCCAACATAACTCATCCTCAAAAAAAATTGCACACGACTCTGGACACCATTCACCGTTCCAGGGAACCATATACTCAGCGGCTGCCTGAGTGGTCTTGCCGTATGAACCACTAATGAGTTTCAGCTGGTAACGGCCACTGGGTAGTGATTTCATCACTCGATATGGTCCACGCATTCCAGGATCTAGTTTGCCTGTAGACTGGGAGTATTTGACTACAAAAACCAGATCGTTAACATTAAAAATACGTGGTGCTCGCCTCTGTCGGTTGACATAAGCGTCTTGTTTAGCTTGGTTTTGGGTCAGCAGTTGGCGAGCTCTGGTTCTGTCCAGCTCCCGCCGGCTTTCACGGTTCTGAGACATCTCAACAGCGATATCACGAACTAGTGTCCGAACAACAGGTATGGTGGCTTCCGTGCCAACCAAGAGCTTCAGAGCTGAAGTTTGCGTTGTTTTATGCTTGGTAATGTTCAGAACAAGTTGGAGTTTCCACAGTTGTTCCGACCATTTCGAGTGCTTGTGATTTGATTCAATACGAATCATATTTAAAACAGTCCTGACGTATCTTTCTACCTGTCCGTTAGCATTGTGCATTTCGGGCGTTATGAAATGAATAGTACAGCCAAATTCAGTTAAAAGTTTAGAAAATCCCGAGGATTCGAACATTCGTCCGCGGTCAGCCACTACAAGTTTGGGAGCACCAAAGAGTGAAATCACGTTGGTAAACGTGCGTTTAAGCTCACTCGCATCTTGTTTATAAATGGGGTATAATAAACAATACTTAGAAAAAGAGTCAACCACTAATAAAACAAACTTGTATCCTTCAGATTCGGGTAGTGGACCAAGTACGTCCGTGTGTAATGTTTCAAAAGGGGTACTAGGCTTTTTCCAGGATGTAATTGGTTGGTGAGGGGCTCTAGGGACACGTTTACTTGATATGCACACTAGGCAATGTTTTATGTATTTTGCTACAAATTGACGAAGACCGGGGAACCAGAAGTACTTAATGATTAAATCGAAAGTCTTCTCCGCGCAGACGTGCTCATGTTCGTCATGGAAAATTCTTAGTAAGCTTAACCTGTGTCCTTTGGGAATAAAACAAAGGAGTCTAGCTTCCTCACCCACTGGTGTATATCGATAATAGAGAACGTCGTTTTGTCGGACGTACCGTTGAGAGTCTAACTCTCTGTCCTGTAACTTCTGCAGAAGACTTTGCGTCTCATCGTCTGCAGATTGAGCGATCTGTGCCCAATTGCGTGGCCTAGATATTTGATGCACTATGGCATCTGGGACTGGGTTTCGGCTTAGGTAGTCTGCATGTGTCATCATGGTACCTTTTCTGTAATCGATACTAAAATGAAAATCTTGTAAATAGATCCACCACCTGGCGACGCGCGGAAGCAGGTCCCTTTTATTTTTGGTGGCTTTAAGGGCGTTGCAGTCTGTAATGACTTTGAAGTTTATGCCAACAAGATAATGACGAAATTTCTGCAGTGCCCTTACAACAGCCAAAGTTTCTAGCTCGTATGAGTGATACCTGCTCTCGGCGCCCTGGGTAGCTTTACTATAGTAAGCGACTACATGCTTCGTACCATCGGCCTTTTTCTGCATTAATACTGCACCATAACCAACACTGCTGGCGTCAGTATGTACCTCAGTAGGTAGGGACTGGTCGAAGACGGACAGTATTGGTGATTTAGTCAGGCAGTCTATCATCTCTTGCCTAGCCCCTTCCTGCTCTGGACCCCAGCAAAAGGTGACCTCCTTTTTCATTAAGCGTGCTATGCAAGCGGTTTTAGTCGCGTAATCCTTAATGTATCGTCTGAAATACCCCGCCAAACCTAGAAACTGCCGGATTTGTTTTACGTTGCGCGGTGTCGGCGCATCTACAAGTGCTCGGATTTTTCGGGGGCTCGGCCTAACCTGACCCTGACTTATCACGCGCCCCAAATACTCAACTTCAGTGGACAAGAAAGAGCACTTTCGCAAGTTTATCGAAAAACCCGACCTAGTGAGTGTTTCCAGAACCTTTCTCAATAAGCAGATACCCTCATTGATAGTGTTACTCATGCAGAGTACGTCGTCGACGTAAACCAACACGCTGCCAGCCTCAATATGCTCACGAAGGGTGTCGTTAATGATTCTCTGATAGACTATGGGAGAGTTCGTCAAACCGTAAGGCATTCGAAGATACTCATAATGTCCTTCCGGCGTGACGAACGCAGTTTTACGAATTGAATCGTCTTCAATAGCTATTTGATGGAACCCTGTAGCCATATCGAGGCTGCTGAAGTATTTAAAGTTGCCCAGCCTGTCTATGTGGTCATCAATCAGTGGTAAAGGGTACCGGTCTCTAACAGTTAGTCGATTGAGTGCCCTATAGTCGACGCACATCCTGTCGCTACCATCCTTCTTCTTTACTAATATTATGGGACTAGCGTACTCAGAGGTGGAGTCACGAATGATACCCTTATCTTTCAAATCGCGCACAATTTCTCGAACTTTAAGTTTTTCTGAGTGTGACAGTTTGTAAGGTCGATAAGCAACAGGTGTATCGTCCGTAACCTTTATAGTCATTTTACCGGTTGAGACAGTAGTCGAAGCAGTGCCAGATATGAGGTATTTCGAGAATTGTTTTATTAAGTCTTTAAGACACTCGAGTTCGGCACCCTGAAGGGGTGTGTTAATATGTAAGTCATCATCGGATACTGCGTGAACGGCCGTCCCAACGGTTCGATTTAGACATTGCCTATCCCTAGTACGCACGTACGTGATACCGTCACGGTTAAGGATATCGGTTCCTATCACAATGGGGGTAGTCATACAAGAGCCTGGCACTACGACGAAGTCGGCCTCAATAGAGATTTCATCAAACTCAATCGTTAACGTAACGTAGGAGTCGGTTTGGATAGCAGAGTCGCTGATTCCTTTCAAAACATGGTGCCGAGGTTTCCGTTCGCAAGTAAAGTATTTCAATGCATCAGACGAGACTAATGAGACATTTAAGGCACCACTATCGATAAGAACATCGACAGGGATACCCTGGATAATTGCGGTCTTAAGGTCGCTGTTTTGCGATGAACCTGCCACGGGGGTAGTACATAAATTAATGTTTCGCTTATTACGTGAGCCTGATCTTTCCTTAGCAAAACACACATCTTCACTATGTCCCGGTTTTTTACAAAAATTACAGACTAATTTATTGGTATTATCCGGAGTGATATTAGACGCCTGATCAGCTTTGGGCTTCTTGGGGCAAGCGTTAGATTTGTGTCCCAGTTTTCCGCAAGCAAAACATTTTATGTTTGATGAACGATTATTCGATGGTTTGGAAGGATGGTTCCGGTATTCTAATTTAGCGCGGTTTGGTGTAAATGGATAAAAATGAAACTAGATCGTGTAACTTTAGATTAGCGTTGGCGGTCGCAGCCCTAACCTGAGCGTCTGTTATACCGCGTATGACTATCAAAGTTATCAGTTCGTCGCTTAATCCCTTAACTATTTTGAGGCGTAGTAACGTCCTTCTCGCATACTCAGCATATGTGCTGTACTTATCAGAAGTCGTATGCATCGTATCATAAAGAATATTTGCGTAATCGAGTTGCCGAGGGCACAAAGGCTTAAACTCTTTAACGAAATTAGTCCACGTTCGGTCACTGGTCACCCACTCATTTAGCCAGGTGCGTGCGTCCCCTTTAAGGCATATCGATACACGTGATAGACACTCCGAGTCTCCCCAGTTACTAGAAATTCTGGCCCTTTCAACTTCCTCACACCACACATCTATGTCATTGATAGTGGGATCGAAGTTAGATACGAAATATTTTTGAGTTTTGTCCGAATTTATCGATCTAATTGCTTCAACTAAAATCCGCGCCGAATCAGTCATAGATTGTTCGTTACGGGGGTGCGTGTCGACACTAGGCACCTCGGTCGCAATGCTTTCGGCGGTGGGTATATTTAACGTGGCCGTTGAGCTAGGTAACAAAGTTTCAGATATCGGGTTTCTGGTCTGAAGGGCCTGAGCATTCTGTAATTCACTGATCGGGGGAGTGTGAGACCTTATGGGCGTGCTATTCTGAACTAGCTGGCTATGAAACTCGGTCGCATTACGTAAGGTGGAGCGTTCTGTTTCTAACGTATTTAAACGAGATAGGATTGATTGTAATGTTTGTTGCATTGTCACATTTTGATCGCCTAGATTAAATCGCGGGCGCACCCTACTGTTCGATCGAGACCTGCTCGTGTGATAAACCCTACTCCTGGAGCGAGAACGGTTTCGCGAACGAGATCTATCCCGAAGTCTATCCCGAGACCCATCCCGAGATCTACGGTACCTATCGTGTCGACGTGACCTGTCACGAGATTCATGCCGGCTATCGGCCATATTAAATCACAAAACAAGTACCGAGGTCTTGAAATAAAGCGTTTGTTTGGTGCCTTATTTTTGTAACCGATACTACTAAATCAACAGCTGAATTTAGTGGGCGTTTTTTTTGGAAAAGAATCCCACTTCAGAAATTAGGTTTCAGTAGCAAATTCCTTTAAAAAAAAACAAACAATCTTGAACGCATTTAATTATTTTAATAAAGAAAAATAAAGTACCCTACAAATCGGATTTATCGTACTTAACACCATTGATTTAAAGAAATAAGACACCAATCACACAGTAACAAAATAGCATGTACTTACAGAGCTTAATAACACCCTTATCAACTTGAATCAATTTGACAGACAATAACAAATCACGTCGACAACTACCGTACTCTACGAAGGCCAGCGAGCAAATGACCGATACAGCCGCGCTCGCTGCCTTTTATACACATCATTATAAAAAGAGAAAGTTATTCCCTAAATATATAATAACTGACAATTACACAGTATGTTCCCTATATACATTTATGCAACATTTGTAACATACACACTGCCATTGTTGTGATTTGGATTATTGGCGGGAATTTCAACCAAGGCGCGCTTTTTCAATTTTTGTCCAAGTTTTTTCATTGAATTTAAATACTGTAAATTGTGTATACTTGCTGTAAGTAGTTCGTTCTCGTCCTGAAAATGGACGGGAATGAGGGGAGCGGGGCTGATCCCTCGAATCCGAAAATTCGAAAGCGGACTTTTGGCGCTGATGGTGAGGACCATGTCGGCGTCGGTGAGGAAAGTGACTCTATTAATTACGCGCCCTACTTTAAACCTAATTATAAAAGACTGTATCCAGAGCATTCGGGTAGCACAGAGTTTAAAGTGTTTGTAGAAAGCCAGGATATAGCACGATTGGGAAATAAAAGACCATATACTTGAATCACATTTTCGCAGCGGACGTTTAAGGTCTGGTGGCGATACGCCGTATCACTGTGAATAAAATAGTAGTCGTGTTTAAGCAATACAACACGGCCAACAATTTCATCAACAACGTGACCTACCTTGAAAATCTTATGATGAAAAAAAAAGATAGAACGAGTTGGCATCATCACCATAAGGTTCGTGCCAACACATATTTCCAATAAAGAATTGTACACAAAGCTTTCTTCTGTCTACGAAAATGTGGCAATCAGAAGATCTACAAAAAAGTGGGACAGAACATTGTACCACTTTTTGACAGTTAGCATAACATTCTTGTCAAATTCATTTCCAGACTCAAGGAGGGTCCGGTGACCAAAGACCTTATACTTCTTACTACTAGACTGTGCACTATGGCGCAATGGTCCGCGTGAGAGGGCTCCCGTTGGTAGTGTATCTCTTTCTAATGAGGTGACCATGACCAAACAGAACACGGGACAAATTGATTGTAAAAACGATAGTGTAAGTATCCCGACATATTTATTGTAAATAAAAAAAATAGTATGTATATTTTTTGGAATCTACAATATTTACCGTATGATGTCAGGCGTAAATAATTTCACCATCCCATGTTTTCCCGTGGGTGTCGTAAGAGGCGAGTAAGGGACAAACCAGAGAATGGGCAGCAACGTTCTCTGTGCATTTGTAACAACCATACTGCGATCGCCAACCCGCCTGCAAAGCACTCCCCATGAATAGCACAAATAAAACATAGCATAATATAGTGCCCGGCAGCCTGCCTACCATCGACTACGGTAGCGGTCGAGTTTACGGTATGGCAAGGGGTGCTAAGAATCCCGGACGAGATCCGGCTACCCCAACAAATACCGACAACTGGACCTGGCAACGTACAACACGCGCACACTCCGGTCCGACGAAAAGATCACCAAACTCGAAGAGGAATTGAGCAGTTTATGATGGAGTATTATAGATCTGAAGTTCGAAGAGAGGGGAAGGACTCGATAATCCTCAAATCCCAAGTCTCCTCAAGTCTCGTTCTTCAAGACCCATCGTATAGATAGGAACAAAAAGCTCTCTGATCCTACTCTCAAGCTCATTAAGGAGAGGCGTGAGATGATCCTGCAGTCTTCAGACGATGCTTTGAAATACCGGCAGCTAAATATACCTCAAAGCATCTCAATGATTTCACATATTGTCCAGTTACGTCGACAGTTGAGAAACAAAACTACGCCAATTTTATTCCTCTAGGAATCAATTTGCAAATAATTTCACTCGAACAAAGCCTGCCAAAAACTCCGCAAACCACCATCTTACATTTAGTATTACCAGGCCCAAATATTTAAAAGTACTACTCTTACTAAGTATTAATGAATTATTTTTGAAATACAACGAATTGATTAATTATAGGAACTTTACAAATATTTAAATACGTTTCAAAGTCTATGAATCGTTTGTTTTGGTATAAAATAAAAAAGAAAAATTTTAAATTTTCTACCATTTCTAACAAACCCAATGATTATTTGAGCTTGCAAGAAGTCAGACAAGGACACACTACCAGCGGAAACCCTCTCGCCAGGACCGCTTTTGATTAGCTACCGCTTATAAGGAAATAGCTAACCTAGGTGTATGATAATAGATTTCATTTTAGCTAAACAAAACTTTTTGGTACACAGTCTAGTAGTAAGAAATACGTATAAGGTCTTTGCCGGTGACGGACAGTCGCGGCGGGTTCGCGGTGAGTGCTAACGCGTACCCGTGTTCCCGCCATAAGTGGCACAGGAGGACACCGTGGACTTTTGCATGAAGAGCTTTTGCAGGTAAGATTGAATAACAGCGGCTCCTAACATCATGTTCCATAGATGTACGTATTTGTGAAATTCCACGGCTTTAAATGGGGTAATCTCGGGTCCCGCGGTACCACGAACAGAATTATACCGCTTAGACTTACGATTACGTACCTCTACCCAATTCTCATTCGCAACATTATCATCAACTGTTGGTGCTAGAATTTCGTCATGGTCATCCAGATGTACAGTTTCCGTAACAGATCCGATAGGCTGTGTAGAGATAATGGGTTGCGAGGGTGTCTCTGAGAAATTATCTTTTACGACGAGTTAGGCAGCAAGTTAAATAGCGTAGGTCAGGGACCTAGGGTGCGGCTGGGGCGCTGTCAACGCTGCCTCCCAATCTGGGGGGCCCAAGCGCTGCCTGTAGGCGGCCCTACGTGGGGATCGTACGATAGATGGCCCTGTATGGGGTCCCGATATGGGCGGCTTACCTAACGGCCGGAAGCATCGCTGTTCTATTATAAACTGAATGCCTGCCCTCTATAAATATCAACTTTCTCTGTCACTCTGGGGTTTGCTTTAGGAATAACTTAGCTTGGGGCCTTTTTACATGTACCTACTTTATTATCACACGTATAATAAAGATTATCACATGTATAATAAAGAATTAAGAAAAGATATGAAATCTATTTAAGAGGTTACAGACGTTACTGTTTAAAGTGCTTTATTTTTGGGTATTGAAAAAAAAACAAGATTTCAACATAAAAATATATATTATCTATTTACTTTTAATTAAACATTTTTTTTAAAAACAATCAGTGTTTTTTTACTAAACAATCAGTGTTTTGGCAATAATTAATCACTTATATGATTTGCCTGATTACAAACTGGAGAAGGTATTTTCAAAATTATTGATGTTAAAAAACCAGTACACTAAAGAAACTAATAAAGATAGTATCTAATAAAAACTTCATGATAAAAACTATAGTGTAAGTACACTTTTAAAGGCTCACCCTAATGTGATATTTACGAATGTGATTTATTAAAAGACCCTTTTGATTACTACTATACTGGCATTCATCACATTTGTAAGGTTTTTCATCACCGTGTATTCGAATGTGTTTTGTTAAATCACCCTTTTGATTACAACGATATTGACACACTTCACATTTGTAAGGTTTTTCACCAGTGTGTATCCGTAAGTGTCTTGTTAAATAGAATTTCTGACTGAAATTACGTTGGCATATATCACAATGAAACGGTTTTTCACCAGTGTGTATACGCATGTGATTATCTAAAAGGCTTTTGCGACCAAACATATTCTGACACACACCACATTTGTAACGTTTTACACCTGTGTGTCCCCGTAAATGTCTGTATAAATGACATCTTTGAGTGAAACTTTTCTGACATCTGTCACATTTGTAACGTTTTTCTTTGTTTTGTCTTCCATGCCTATTTACATCATCACAGTCATTATCTTTGTTCGATATTTTACATCTAATATCATCTTTATTACTATTATTACAGGAATTTGTATCTAAAGTTATATTATTTACACGACTGCTGTCATTAATTTTCGGAACCGGCTTAAAATTACGATTTTGAGTTGTCCGGAAAACTTTCGAGACTGATTGTTCATTTTTCATTTGCTCTTCTGTAATTACATCTTGCAGTCCTGTTCTTCTTAATTGTAGTTTAGCTTTCTTTGCAACGGGCGCCCCTGTGATTAAAAACTTAGTAAGTACCAAATTAAAACTAAAGGGTTTTTCAATTGGCGCGGGTAGATTTTGGACGGCCGTGGCAGCCATTTTGTTTTGGTGATACCTATTAAATCTTTTGTTTATTATTCAGTTACTTATGCCAAATCACCATGGCAAGTTACGCGAATGAACAGCACGTTTAAATGATAAAACTTCTGCATGAGCGATTTGAGGGTAAGGTTATCTCTCGCAGGGGTGATGTGAATTGGCCACCAAGGTCATGCGATTTGACCCCGCTAGACATTTTCTTGGGGGGTTTCTTGAAGTCGCTTGTCTATGCAAACAAACCAAAATTGACCGATGTCCTAAAGGTCAAAACACACACACATAGGCCATCGCTCAAATTCAGCCGGAGCTATGCAGAAGAGTCAATGAAAATTGGAGCACTCGGGTCCGTGCCACTGTAACTAGCCGAGGCGGACATTTGAACGATGTCATATTCAAAGACCTTATACTTCTTACTACTAGACTGTGCACTATGGCGCAAAAACCGGTCCGCGTGAGAGGGCTCCCGTTGGTAGTGTGTCTCTGTCTAATCAGGTGACCATGACCAAACAGAACACGGGACAAATTGATTTTAAAAACGATAGTGTAAGTATCCCGACATATTTATGCTACCTTAATACGCTACCTAAACCTACCTAATTTATTGTAAATAAAAAAAATAGTACCTATGTATATTTTTTGGAATCTACAACATTTATCGTATGATGTCAGGCGTAAATAATTTCACCATCCCATGTTTTCCCGTGGGTGTCGTAAGAGGCGAGTATGGGAAAACCAAAGAATGAGCAGCAACGTTCTCTGTGCATTTGTAATAACCATACTGCGATCGCCAACCCGCCTGCAAAGCACTCCCCATGAATAGCACAAATAAAACACAGTATAATATAGTGCCCGGCAGCCTGCCTACCCTCGACTACGGTAGCGGTCGAGTTTACGGCATGGCAAGGGGTGCTAAGAATCCCGGACGAGATCCGGCTACCCCAACAAATACCGACGACTAGACCCGGCAACGTACAACACGCGCACACTCCGGTCCGACGAAAAGATCACCAAACTCGAAGAGGAATTGAGCAGTTTATGATGGAATATTATAGGGTTATCTGAAGTTCGAAGAGAGGGGGAGGACTCGATAATCCTCAAATCCCAAGTCTCCTCAAGTCTCGTTTTACAAGACCCATCGTATAGATAGGAACAAAAAGCTCTCTGATCCTACTCTCAAGCTCATGAAGGAGAGGCATGAGATGATCCTGCAGTCTACAGACGATGCTTTGAAATACCGGCAGCTAAATATACCTTTAAGGATCTCAATGATTTCACATATTGTCCAGTTGCGTCGACAGTTGTGAAACAAAATTATGCCAATTTTATTCCTCTAGGAATCAATTTGCAAATAATATTAACAGCCGCTGAATTTCACTCGAACAAAGCCTGCCAAAAACTCCGCAAACCACCATCTTACATTTAGTATTACCAGGCCCAAATATTTAAAAGTACTAGTCTAACTAAGTATAAATTAATTATTTTTTAAATACAACGAATTGATTAATTATAGGAACTGAAGAAATATTTAAATACGTTTCAAGTCTATGAATCGTTTGTTTGGGTATAAAATAAAAACAATTTTTTTAAAATTTTCTACCATTTCTACCAAACCCAATGATTATTTGAGCTTGCAAGAAGTCAGACAAGGACACACTACCAGCGGAAACCCTCTCGCCAGGACCGCTTTTGATTAGCTACCGCTTATAAGGAAATAGCTAACCTAGGTGGATGATGATAGATTTCATTTTAGCGAAACAAACATTTTTGGTACACAGTCTAGTAGTAAGAAATACGTATAAGGTCTTTGGTCATATTCCACACTTAATGTCACAAGTGGACCTTTCAAATAAAAAGAGTTTTTTTTTAATACCTCACACAGTTTGTTTTAAGTATTTCAAAATTTACCTATAGAAAATCCCTTTAGAATGAAACGAATCGGGGAGAATTTCTTTTTGTTGTTGATCACATGATAAAAAACTGCACAAAATATCAAGATAAAGTTGGGTACCTACCTAAAATTTAGGGGTCCGTGCCCACTCAACCCGATTAGACTCGACCCGAAGAATAATATCAGATGTTTTACTACCAATTCAGTGCCATTTTTACAGTCAGGAAAAGTGATATTAAATTCGAAATAGATTATTAATTTACTATACATAGAATAGTTAATATTTTGTTAAGATACATAATTTATCCTGGTAGTCAGTGATTTTGTTTAAAAAATGTAGTTTATAAAGATAGCCTCTACCTCGCTTTAACCAATTTTCTGGTTCTTAATTTTTTATATTTAAGAAGTTAGTACCTAATTGTTACCCTAATAATTATAATCACGTATAAAGACTGATGCAATAAATACCACCGTGCCACTAGCTATAATATTGTTATGATAATTAACAACAATCTGTGATTTTTACTACAAAGTACAAAGCGTATAATTTACTAAAAAATGATAAGTATTTACTCGTTTAATTATTGATTTATTTATCCAAGCATTATTTAAATTTTACTTTCTCTGTGGTGCAAGCGCTAAATCAACACTTTTTCTACTTGACTATAAATCGTTTTTACGCCTATCAAAACAGAAATATGCAGGTATTATTCTTCGGGTGGAGTCTAATCGGGTCGAGTAGGCATAGACCCAAATTTAGGTGGCGTTCTTTAGTTACTGCGTATTCCAATGAGAAAAAGGAGTGAGTTTATATGTATTTACCCCAAATTTATTTAAAACTAGCTGTGCCCGCTTTGCTCCCGTCAACTACCTACCCAACCCTACCCTACCTACCTACCATTTCGTTTTCTAGCATCATTCTGCCGCGGTGAAACTTAACACCGCCATTAAAAAAATGACGTCAAATGTACAACGCCATCTATCAAATATGGAGTTCAACTGTCCGAGTATCTGAATTGCGTGTTGTAATATTTTTCTTCTTGAACACATAAGATTCATATATCTTTTGATAGAGTGAACCGATTGCGATGAAACAAAAACTAAGAAATACTTCAAGTTACGAACAATTTTTGTGTATAAAAGTTATTTACATCTCAACAGACATAATTCAAAAAATGCTGGCAATGGATTCTGTTGGTTATCCCTGGTTATTTTTGGTGCAAATATTTTCGATGTACAAAAACGACTTTTCTACAGATTTATTGTATGTATTGATTGTGCAAGGCGTCACGAGATCACGTTAGTTTCGGAATAGATCATCTTCGACCTTTACAGCTGTGTCATCTTTCATGCAAATTCATCCATCGTATCTTTGGTCTTCCTCACCCCTTTAACCATCCACACTCATACACAAAAGTTTCCTCACGATATGCTCCTCATTCCTCCGCATCACATGTCTTTACTATGACACAGAATTCCACAAAAAAAAATAGTGAACATAACAGTGTGTTATCAAACAAATTGACCTGTTTGTGTAACTACTGATTAAATAACTTTATACTTACAGTAAAGATCTTGTTCGGCAGGTTCATCTACTACCTCTATTTTAACTTCCGTTATAGATACATCATCTTCTACATCTGAATGGTCAATATTTTCCAATTCTAGCTCTGTAAGTAAAAAAACGGTCAACAGTGAATCGTTTCAACATAATTCATTTTTATACTTATAGTTTTTTTTTGTTTGAACACCATGGAATTACCAGTCGGATTTGAAATAGTAGATTGTTTATCTAAGGAGCAAACAACTTATTTAAAGGCGAGTGTTTTTTTTTTAATCCAGAGCAGAGCGAAGGATTCTACAGTACAATCCTGAGCGCAGCGAGGGAATACTGTAATTTTATTTTCTAGTTTTTAGTTTAGTTTTCGTAAGCGTGTTTTTCAGTTTTTATAACTATTATTTATAGTTATTCTAATAAGCTTACCATCAAATTGAAGTTCCTCCTTTGGCTCAATGATTACATCTAGTCTCTCACAATCAGCTGACAATCCTTTTTTGACAGCATGGTTTTCTGTTTCACATTCCCCATCTATACTTATATGCTGCATCTGGATTGTGACAAGTCCATTATCAAACTCCAGGTACTCTGGGTATAATAAAGGATTTGGCTGTAAAAAGATGACGATAGTAAGATGGATGTTCGTGCTTTACATACTGAGACCCTTCCGTGCCTTTAGAAAATATGTTAAGCTGATGTTCCTGAAGCTGTTGGTATTTGTTTGTTAATCTGTAGTTAGTTATTAATGTTTTGTTTATTGTCTAAAATATGTTAGTTAGAGTTAGTTTTTGCTATTGGATATGGACCTCTCCTCGGGTGAAGGCCTCCTCCATTTTTTTCCAATCATCTCTGTCCTTGCCTTTAGTTTGCCAGTCCTTTCCTATTAATTCGGTTATATCGTCAGCCCATCGTCTTTTCGGTCTCCCTTCTCTTCTTTTGCCGATTGACCCTTTCCACCTAATAGTGTTGATTGTCCACCTGCTGTCTGTGTATCTCGATACGTGACCTGCCCAATGCCATTTCAATTTTAGAGCTTGTGTGATCTGTTATCTTTGTTTTCTGTCTGATTACTTTGCTCCTGACTTTTTGTATTTTCCTTATGTTTAGTATACTTCTCTCCATTGCTCTTTGTGTTGTTTTGAACCTTTGTTTTGCTTTTGCCGTGTATATCCAAGTTTGGCAGCCATACAGTAGACAAGGCAGTATACAGGTGTCTAGTACCGTTTTCTATTTTCTAAGGTTTATCGAGTAATCTCCTTTTAGAATTTCTTTGAATGACCAAAATATCTTTCAGGCTATGTTTGTTCTTCTTTCAATTTCATCTTCAGTGTGCGTTTTCAGAAATGATATTTGTTGTTTGCCTAGGTAGATGTAGGTGTGGATATATTTTATAGATTTTTCTTTTACATTGATAGGCCGTTCTGTTTCTCATGATTTTGGTTTTATGTAGCATTCATCTCTAATCCTATTTTTGAGCTTGCTTGAGCAAGAGAGCGGAGCATATCTTGTAATTCATTCGCTGTTTCAGACAGTATAACTATGTCGTCCGCGATATAGACAGCTGTTGTTTATTTTTATGCCTCTAGTTTTCCAGTTTATGTTTCGAAATACATCTTCTAAAACCGCAATGAACAATTTAGGAGACAGGGGTCCCCCTGTCTGACTCCTCTTTCGATATTAATTGCATCACCTCTAGATTCTAGCATGACATTACTTATGCTGTTGATGTATATGTATTTTATAATATTTATATATTTTGAATTTATGTTTGAATTTTTAAGTGATTGCCTTATAGAGTTGTGGCTTATGCTGTCAAATGCTTTGCTGTAGTCGATAAATCGTATTATATAATTATAAGTAATATTAAATTTTGCTGTTTTGTTTAATAATCATAAATCAATATTTAGTTTGTACATGTAACATAGGTATACGTATACAAATAAATGCACTTTACACTTATTTATTCACTGATGTTATTTTGAAACCTTTTTTTTTAAAGTTTCATATCAAAGTACAAAATCATTTTTTTACTGTAATATTGAGAACAAGATTAACTCCAACATTCTGAGAAGAGAGTCGCATGCAGTTACATTAATTTATTAACTCGAGTAACCAACGGTTAAGATTATGTTAAGTGAAACCTCACCTCATAATCTTCATCCAGTATTTGACCAAACAACTCTTCGGCTTCTAGACATTTCCTCTGGAAACGGCAGCATTTTTTTAGTATGGTGCAACAGAAGTAACAAAGGAGCACCGGTCTTCTATCTTCAGTTACAAACTGCAACAAAACTTGTCTAGCACTATTGTTTTCTAAACATATCTAATACTAGCGGACGCCTCGCAGTTTCATCCGCGTAGTTCCCGTTCCCGTGAGAATACTGGGTTAAAAAGTAGCCTATGTCAGCCGGGGATAGTGTAGCTTCCCAACGGTGAAAGAATTTTTGAAATCGGTTCAGTAGTTTATAAGTTTATTCGTTATATACAAAAATACAAATCTTTTCTCTATATAATATTAGTATACTAGCTTTCACCCGCGGCTTCGCTCGCAGTGAAGCCATTATTTTTATTTATTTTTAATAAAAAGTCTCCTATGTTACTTCTAATACCTCCAAAAATATATGCACAGAGTTACATGATGATCGGTTCAGTAGTTTTTGCGTGAAAGCGTAACAAACACACCTACATTCACATTTATAATATTAACTAAAGCTGGTGGATTGCATCGGCATCTCTAGTATCAAGTTTTCCGATGACCTCAGATATTATATGTGTCATGAAGGAACTTGAAACGTTCTTTGAGTTCTTTATCGGCTTTCACCAGGTTCCCGTCATGCGGGACGGTAATGTCAACAATCATTGCATGGCTATCGACTCGGTCCACCACCACAAATGATGGCAGTGATGTCAGTCATCGACTCATCGTCGAATGTCTGACCAAAAGTTCACATTATCAATTGGACATAGATACACAAAAAGGATCCAACCCACAATATTGACGAAAATGAGCTGAGTATGCCAAATTAGTCTCGAATAAAATTTTTGATTATATATGTGAAAACTTTTAATTGGCCGTTTTTTGCACGTTATTTCTGCGTATTTATTGTGTTAGCTGTAAGTTTTCCTAAGATTAATAAAATAAAATAAAATAAATAAATAAAATAAATTAGCAAAAACACCCTTGTCAAAATGTGTTAATTTGACCTTTTTATTAATATGGGGTACCAACCCACATCTATGACAGGTTTTTATTTTAATTCCGCACAAACGATCCAACCTTCTTGGATCATTATAGAGAAATTATACGATATTGAAACTGGTCAACAAATTATATCTCAAAAAGAATCCAATCCTCCTGGATCGCTTTTAATAAAAAACATTATAGTGTTAAACAATGCACTCGTAAATTCACAAAAATGGTCCAAGTTGTTTCCTTCTAGCTTAATTGATTTTTGATGCGATTGGTATCTAAAAATAGTATATTATGCAACTAGTGAATAAAGGACGGATTCAAAGCGAGGGCAATTGATGAATCACGAGTTAGTGAAGGATTCTAACGACTGAATCACGACCGTGGGGAGTCATTCATGATTATTGAATCACGAGCATAGCGACTGATTCATGGCCCTCGATATAAATCCGTTTTGTTCGAGAGTTGCATACTATACTTTATACCATGACTACGAGAAAAAGAAAGATTTAAGCAGAGCACAATGAATTTTACTAAATAAATGGTTCACAACCTTCAACATTTACAAAAAATGTGAAACCATCGCTCTTGAGCTATAACAGCACCTGTGTTTCAGGGACCAGTGACCACCTCCGTTACGTTACATAATTATAAATAATGAAACACCAATGCAATTTATATTAGAATTACAATCCAAATAATTATTTAATAAATATCCTAGACTAAAATCAAAATCATTATTAAAATCCTAAATATAAACAAACTCAAAATTAAATCGAAGGAGTTTGAAAGTCGAGTATTCCTTTGCACAAGAAGTTTGTATCGAGTATTTTTTGCGCAAGGAGGTTATATAGCATTGAGATGGAGGTTGAATATATTGAAATGTTCTCAATTCAAACACCAAAACAGTGATTAAAAGAGCAATTATTCACTGTTTTCAGTGAATAAAATCAGCTTTTTAGTGGAGGAATGGTATAAAATAAGATATACGATCCAAAATACGTGAATCGTTTTTGATATATCTATAGTTAATTTTATCGCATTGGATTAAAAATAACTAAATACTCCATTTTTAGTAACACAATATAGGACCCATTATAAAACAATAATTATATACAAAAGTATATAATATAATAATACTAAATATAATAATATTTTGAAAGATTAATTTTATATCTTTCAAAATATTATTATCAAAACAAAATGAAAAATCTGCAAAAGCAACTAAAATGCCACTAAAGGCTTTATACTGCAGAAAATAGTATATTATGCAACTAGTGAATAAAGGACGGTTTTAAAGCGAGGGCCATAGATGAATCACGAACAAGTGAAGGATTCTAACAAATGAATCACGACCGCAGGGAGTGATTCATGATGATTGAATCACGAGCATAGCGAGTGATTCAAGTGTTAGAATCCTGAACGACGCGAGTGATTCATGGCCCTCGATATAAATCCGTTTTATTCAAGAGTTGCATACTATATTTTATACCATGACTTCGAGAAAAAGAAGGATTTAAGCCAAAAGCACAAGGAATAATCATAAATAAATAAATGGTTTATTACCTTCAAAATTTACAGAAAATGAGAAACCTTAGGGTTTCACATTTTTTGTAAATTGAAGCTGAGCCTTTGAGTTTGAGTTACCTAAACAGCACCTGTGTTTCAGGGGCCAGTGACCATCTCCGTTAAGTTACATAATTATAATTAATTAAATACCAATGCAATTAATATTAGAATAACAATGCAAATAAGTATTTACTAAACATCCTATACCAAAATAAAATCATTATCAAAATCCTAAATATAAACAAACTCAAAATTAAATCGACAAAGGAGTTTGAAATTCGAATATTCTTTGTTTGCACAAGAAGTTTGTATCGAGTATTTTATGCGCAAGTAGGTTGTATTGCATTGAGATGGAGGTCAAATATATATTGGTGTGTTCTAAATTCAAACACCAAAACAGTGATTAAAAGTGCTTTTTATTCACTGTTTTCAGTGAATAAAATAAGCTTTTTAGAGGGGGAATGGTATAAATATATTAATGTCATTGAAATTAGCCAGAAAAAGAATCCACTGCAGTTGAAAGATAATTAATGCAGGTACCTTTTCCAGTGAAACAATCTTACACGGAAAATATATATAATATGTATGAAAATCGTAATGAGAGTTATTTAGAATTAGACACAACTTGACATACACCACACCGACACAACCACGTTCTTATATTATGTCACTACAGCTGTAACATGCTAGAGAGCTACCAGTATTATATAGTGCTCTGTTCAAAGAGGCTATAGCCCTTAGCTTAACTGCATGGCATTGGCATGGCCCTTAGCTGTATGGCATTGTATACCCAGGGCATCTGGGATTTTAACAAGTCTTGGCCTAGGAATTGCTTTGTTCATAATATCTGCCAATTGAGTAGCAGTGCCGGTCTTTTGTACATCCACAAGTCCGTCTTGTGCAGTTTCTTTTACGAAGAAATGTCTCACTCGGATGTGTTTGGTCCACATATGGAACTCTGGATTGTATGCAAGAAGTATGGCGGCTTCATTATCTACTTTTAATGTGGGAACTCCGTCCGTGTTAGTAAGTGAGCTGAATACTCTCTGGAGCCACACGAGTTCACGAGCGCCTTCGCTTGTTGCTACTATTTCAGCTTCGGTAGTTGAAATCGCGACTGAAGATTGTCGTTGGCTTAACCATGATATTATTCCTCCAGCAAAGAGACATGCATATCCCGTTCTACAGAGACCTGTTATCTGGTCTCCTCCATGAGCCACTATAGCCTTGGTATAAGTTTGAATCATGTTCTACTTTATATTTTATACCAAAAGAACAAGTCCCTTTTATGTAGCGCATAATGCGTTTAACACGTAGCCAATCTTCATGTGTCGGGTTTTCCAGATTTCGTGAAACTAGTCCGACTGCATACGCTATATCAGGTCGCGTCCCTGTCATCAAGTACGCTAACATACCTACTGCCTCTCTGTACTGAAAGTTCTTCTCATCCTTTACCTTCTTAAATTTCCTTGCTTGAGAAGTCGTTTCTATTGGCGTTGAAACTGGATTACATTCTTACATCCTAAAACGTTCCAGTATCTTTTTGGTCGTACGACTCTTGTTTAATTATAATGGAGCCATCTTTCGACAATTTTTATCTGTAGCGGCTACAAGCCCATCGTCCACATATAGAGTTATCAGGCTTTTCTTGCCACAAATTTTCTTCGTGAATAGGCAACAATCAGCTTCATTTTGCTGAAACCCTTTATCTAATAAAATCTCCTCAAAGCATGAGTTCCAGCATCTGGGAGCCTGCTTGATCCGTATAAACAACTCCTTTTAAGTCGACATACATTTGAAGTTCTGTCATTGAATCCATCCGGCCGCTGCATGTAAATTTCTTCCTGTAGCTTGCCGTTGAGGAATGCCGTTGATACGTCAAAATGCATCAAGTGTAATTTTTCTTTGGCTGCTAAACTTAATAAGACTCTGATGGTGGCCATTCTAGCAACTGGACTATAAGCGGGCCGCCGCACTATGGAAAATCGTAGAACAACTGCTGATTAAAAATGGGTTTTGTCAATGTCGCTACTGGCATACTTTATTTATTTTACTCAATAGTTTAAGGACCAAACTAGAATATAATATCAAAAAATTATACATATTATTTGAAATGTTTTTTTTACAACTCTAAAAACTTTATAGTTTTGACGGACGTCCATGTTAAGCCCGTTCACTTCATCACTTTCAAATTGATTTTATCGTTATACATTACAGGAAAAGGTATAATGTATTATATATTTCTGGAAACCTCGTCTTTTGAAGAATATGAAACACCTATTATGTATTTAATATTATATTAACGGTTACCTTAAAATAATTGCAAAATAAATAATGGTAAAAAAAAAGTTTATTTAAAGTTCATCGAGACTTTTGACAGTTACCCATGTTTACCCATGCTTTACATTTAATGTTGATTTGTAGCCTAGCTATCCATAAACATGATCAAAAAAAAAAAGTTGCGAATATTTGCGATTTTCGGAGTAATTTATAAAAATGTGATAAAAGTCAGGAAACAGAAAACCGCTCGCAATCTATTGCGGTTTGAAATGTTCCTGTTTACATCAATAGTTTGTGGTAAGTTTTGTAATTTATCATTGATATTAGGATGTCTTATCTTTTTTGCACTCATATTGCGTGTGAAAATATTAATCAACAAGATGCACACTACCCTCATATTTCATATAGTATATAAACAGTGGTTTCATTTCATTTTAAATAACAGAATAGTGGTGAATTAGAAGAAGAAGAAGTGTAATTGTTACCAATACAATATAATTACGTGTTTTGTTAACTCTTCAAAATGTCTACTTTCAAGTGTTCTAAACGTGAAATAATGCTTTCGTATATCGAAGGAGGAAAACTGTTGGAGGCATTATCAACCGTTTTAAAAGAAAATTATCATGTATCTGAAGACAACTTATGTTTCATCCTCAGTGATTTTCAAAGACATATTATGCCCACTTTTAATAAACGATGGACAGAAGCTTCACGGAAAAAGGATTTATTTTTAACGAAAAACAGTAACTGGTTGGAATCAGAATATTCAGTAAATTTACCGAACTCTGAAGACGTTACAACCGTCTCCACACCATCTACTTCTTCTGGAAAACGTGGGAGACCGTTCGTATCTTATCCAGACTTGTCAGAATCCAGTAAGAGAAGAAAAATCTAATGTTACTTAATGAATATGGATTTGAACACGTCTATAATGCATATCTTCAAGGGTTACGTTCAATAGGAGAAAGAACAGAAGCTAATCTTGTGGAAACATTAAGGTTTGCTGACAGTGAAAATAAGACCTTATTCTCGAGTCTCATAGAAGATGCAAGGCAGACAAAAATTTTAACGGATGAAGAAGCATTGAGCGTGTTTATTGACTTGGATTTAACAAAAGCACAATATTTGTACTTGAGAAATGTAACGAATGAACGAAAATGTTTTGTGTTTCCACCATATTTCAAAGTGCAAGAAGCTAAAATTACTTGCTATCCACCATCTTCAGCTATAGAAATTACAGATACAAGTGCAAAAATAGTAAGACTTCAAGATTTATTAGATCACACTGCAGCTAGGATATTGAAAATAGATTCAGTGTATAAAAATGGATTGAATAACTTACTTCTATACAGCAAATGGGGCTGTGATGGCTCATCTGGTCAAAGACAGTACAAACAGAAACTACCAGAAGAGTCTGAACTAATTTCTGATGCAAATTTATTTATCACTTTTTTGGTGCCTATTAAGTTAATTAACGAGCTTACAGGTGATGTTGTTTGGCAAAATCCGGTACCTTCATCTGTTCGTTTTTGCCGGCCTATAGTAATAGAATTTTGCAAAGAAACTCCCGAGAAAACTAAAGCTGTTGTGGACGAAATAAAAGGTCAAATAAATTCTTTGCGTCCATCGTTAATTAACAAAGAAGGTGAAGGAGTGCAAGTGAAGCATGATCTATTTCTTACAATGATAAAAGTAGCTCAGGTATTAACAGATACGTCTTCGGGTTCCACATGTACAATATGTGGAGCTACTCCACGCCAAATGAACGATTTGACTAAAGTTACTGCTAGGCCTGAAAATGAAGATTCTTATCAATACGGACTGTCTACTTTGCACGCCTGGATTCGTTGTATGGAAATGATTTTACATATTCCTATAATCTGTCTTTCCAAACTTGGTCAGCCACAAGTGAAGAAAAGAAACGACTAAAGCAAGAGAAGAAAACCCTGGTACAAAGGCGTTTCCGTGAAGAGCTAGGATTGATCATCGATAAACCAAGACAAGTAAGTGGTAATTCTAATGACGGTAATACTGCCAGAAGATTTTTTCACAATGCAAGCTGCTCTGCTGAAATTACAGGAGTGGATATAAATTTAATTAAACGACTTTACATAATTCTGCAAGCTCTTTCATCGGGTATAATGATAAATGCTGAAAAATTTGGCAGTTATGCTATGGAGACTGCCAGAATCTATGTGAGCAATTATGAATGGTACTACATGCCATATTCCGTTCACAAAATTTTGATTCATGGAGAAAGTGTCATAAAGCATTTTGCAGTACTTCCTATTGGTCAACTTTCAGAAGATGCACAAGAATCTCGTAATAAGGATTATAAAAAATTTCGTCTACATCATGCTAGAAAATGCTCAAGATCCGCTACAAACGAGGATGTATTTCATACTCTTTTTTATACTTCAGATCCATACATAACCAGCATTAGAAAACCGTATACTAAAAACGTGAAGGAACTTGACGAAGACTCCTTAGATCTTTTGAAAGTAAACGAATTAATTTCAGATCCCGAAGTTCATCAAGTATAATTAACATACTTACCTAATATTTAGTAAAGATTACAATTAATTAATTAACTAATCATAAAAAAACATTTTTATGAAATATTACGATTAAAACCGATTTTAATCACAAATATTAAAAAAAAAAAAAAAATTAAATTGATATGTATTTTGATGTAGTATATGATATTAGGTTTTCGTAAACATTAAAATAATAGTATACATTGTTAAAAAATAAATATTGGACATTTTTTATAATTTTGAATTTGTTTTATTTTTTAATGTAAGGTTTTACATTCAATTGGCTAAATAATAACAGCCGCACGGGTCGATCTTCAAGGTTAAGCAACGCTTGACGAGGTCGGTCCGTGGATGGGTGACCATTTTCAACATACCGAGTTGCCTCCGTGCCTCAGAAAGCACGTTAAGCCGTTGGTCCCGGCTGTCATTTGAAGATCTTTGACAGTCGTTACAGGTAGTCAGAAGCTTGAGATCTGACACCAGTCTTACCAAGGGGTACCGTGTTACCCAGTTACTAGGTTGTGGAGGTCAGATAGGCAGTCGCTCCATGTAAAACACTAGTGCCCAGCTAAATCCGGTAAGGCTGGAAGCCGACCCCAATATAGTTGGGAAAAGGCTAGGCAGATTGATTTGTTTTACATTCAATCATAATAAATTATATTAGATTTGAAGCCATATACACTATTCTATATCTGTGCAAAATTTTAGAACATAATATTCAGAAATAAAAAAGTTATTGATTATTAATCAGAAACAGACCTTTATTTTCTATAGTGCGCCGCCGGGCCCAGGGGGTCGAAGCTCCCACCAATGGCTACACTCATTATTACATTTATGTATCATATTTCGACCTCGCCAGAGATCCCACCGGCGCAATATCGACAAAAGATGGTGATAGTAGGGGGACGTGCGAGTCCTGTCACAACAATCCATAATGATTACTGTAGTTTTTCACTGGATTGGACGAAGGCATATTGTCGAGCTAAAGATAGCTTACAGAGTGTCCATACATCATTTTACTTCAAAGAATTAATTTCACTCGTCATTGCCTTGACCTGCGCTGTCATCCCTTTCAATGGCATCTTTATAAGTTTCGGGAAAACATTCTGTATCTATGAAGCACACATAGTCTTCGAACTTCTTGGGTCGTGAGAGGCAAGTTCGATCGCGTAAGTTGTATCGAGATCTCGCATACAACAACGGTGGTTCGACTATCTCTAACTCCTCAACAGCGTCAACGAACTCTTCGTAAGCACTCTCATCCTCTCTGGTTTCGTTACTATCTCTCAAACCTTCAACATGTACATGATCATCATTTTCTCTATAAGCTTTATGTTGCGGAACAAATCAGAATCTCCCTCTTTCTCACCGGTTACTGGTAAATGATCATCTTCCAGAGTATCAGGTCCCAAGACCATTGGGATTCTCAATGCCATGGTTGGACAAAAGGTGACATCTCTAAATCTTCCGGTCTGTTTTCCATTCCAGATGCGATATCCGTCATCGTTATCGTATCCAATAAGTCTGCCTTTTACAGCCTTCTTATTTAGCTTTTTTGTTTAGGAATGTGAAAGAAACATTCACTCCCTATCACACGCAAGTGTGAAATCTTAGCCTTCTTCTTATGCCACAACTCATACGGTACTTTCCCTTCTTCTCTTGTGGGTTTCGTGCGATTGACGACGTATGCAGCTGTATTGATTAGCTCTGCCCACAGGGCCTGTGGAAATTCGTCTCCTGCATGCATGTACAAATGAGCTGTTTCCACAAGAGTCCTGTTCTCTCTTTCTGCGCACCCATTTTGTTCGGACGTGTATTGCATCTTGAGCCGCTGGATTATTCTCTACCTGTTCAGTACTGCCTGAACCGCTTTATTATCAAACTCCCCGGAATAGTAGCACAAAAAAAAAAATTACTAGTAGGTAAGGCAAAAGTTATTTGTTAATTTAAAATTCTTTAAAGAAAATTTAAAGAATTTTAAATTAACTAATTTTTATTAGTTTATTGTATGTAATTACATAACAATTTGCCATGTTGGATCATTACAGCGAAATTCAATACAAGCTTTGTATAATTGAAAATGGATTTTAGCTAAAACAATCTAGCCCCATATTTACTTGACCTCTAAAAATATTAATTTATTCCCAATGAAACTTATTTCTATAAAAAGGACAACAATTTTACAACTATATCCCAAATCAACAAAATCACAAAATAGAATATCAAAGAGCAAATACAACTTAAACTATAAATATAAATATAACAAATACTAGATACTCTGCAAATATAACAACCTTATTGGCAGTTATATGTTTGAGCCATTTGGATTTGAGACATTAGGTCCATGGAGTCCGAGTGCTCATTGAGTGTTTTGAGACATAAGTATACGGTTAGTCGACTGTTCGCGTGACCAGAGGTCTGGCCTTTTCTTCAGCTAGAGAATCAGCATTGCCATTTAACGTGGCAATGCTGCCAGCGTTCTGGGCATGTTTCCCATTGACATTGATGTGGACGAATGTTTTGATGCGCAATGAGCCCTTTTCCTTCTCCCCTTTGTATGTAAGTTTGTTTTGTTAATAATCATAAGAGAGATGTTTGTAAAACTGGGAGATAACTGTAAATTCGGTCAAAGTAACGCTCTTTCGAGCTTACTGTACATCCTTTTACACGAGCAGCCTGTGGGCTAGATATACGCAAAAATCATACAGCGCTCTCCGTGTTCAGTTCAATAATGCGTTTAGGATGCTGGTGGGGCTGCCTCGTTTCTGTAGTGCATCGGGGATGTTTGCTGATGCGCATGTGGATTGTTTCTACACAATCATGTGCAAAAGGTGTGCATCCATGGTACACAGGGTGTGGGGCAGCTCCAACAGTATCGTAAGTATGATCTCAAATCGCCTAGACTGTGTTTTCGTGGGTCGCTGTTGTGCCATCTCACATGGTTTGTCGCAACGGTGATCCACTGTTATTTGTTGTTTTGTTTTGTAGTGTCAATTTGTTGATATCTGTGTTACTAACATAGTTGTAAGTTTTACTAAACATTTTTTGAGTCATGGATACTCAAATAAAGAGAAATTCTATTCTATAATAGATTAATTATTCCTAGAATGGCAACGGAGCTATATAGGCGAAGTTGCTATCCTATGTGTATTCAGATTTATAACAAGATTCCTTACGAAATTAAAGAACTTCCAATGGTCCGCTACAGAAGGTGTTTGCGCAGGTGGTTAAAAGAGAATTCTTTCTATACTTTAAAAGAATTCCTTCAGTTAAAATTTAAATGACTTAACACTTTGACAGCCGACTGTTTTTTTGCGCGCACTCTCTGGGACGCCGGCCATTTTTTAAGATATTGTAGGATTTTTAAAAACATAACTATAAGTGCTATAGGCATATTTTTTTTTTATTTCGTTTATGTGTTATCTATTTTAATGATTTAAATAAAAAACATGTTATTATTATTTTTTCTTATATTTCAAAATAAACGCTGAATATGATACAAAAATGAAAAAAAAAAAAACTCTTACAACAACATTTTACTTATTTTAACCTGCGTAATTGGTCATTGTATGGTATTTTTTGAAACATGGGTAGTAACAAAGAGGTATATTACAGTCTGGACAGTAATAGACCGTTTCCTTCCTTCCTCGTTTGCCAGTTTACTTCTTTCTCACGTCATTTCGCGCCAAAATACGTGAACGCACTTGCGAGTCGGCTGCGATGCGAGTACTGGCGCTCTCCAGTTGACAAAACCCCTCCCCACACCTACACCCCGCACCACAGGTTGATGATTGATGCACGTACGGATAGCTAAAGAAACCCGCTTGAATAGAGTTGCACGCCGATAACGTACTGAATGCGTGATTTTTTTACAAGTGGTATGAAAGTTGATAACGTAGTGACTACGTGATCGGCGTCCTGAGGGAAGAGCGGCATCACGTATTCACTACGTGAAAGGCTGTCAAAGTGTTAATTGTATATGTACCAAAATTTGCATGTCATTATACTATGATTAAATATGTTAAGCTACTGCTATACCACCATTGTAAGAACTTTTGTAACCATATTTATCTGCAAATAAATCTTTGACTTTGACTTCATTATCTCAAAAATGTCATTTTGTGGGTTGGATGCTTTTTGTGTATCTACGTCCAATTACATCCACTTGTATGAGAGGCATTTAAAATGTATTGGTTTAATTGTAACAACTTTGAACTTACTGGCTTATTAGTCAGCTTCTCATAAACTTCATGCATCTTCTTGTTGACAACATTACACATGCGAGCTTCCTCCACTAAACAAACCCTACACATTTGCTGTCTTTTCATATTTTACTTGAAAATCACTGAAAGACAGGTAAATATTTCAAATTCCTAGTAAATGGACAACTTCGTAACGATAGGATAAGCTGTTACAAATCAATCATCAACAATAAAAACAAAAATAAATAAGTGACAACCTGTGTTGACAATGGCAAAGTGACAAGGGTGCAACTGCAGTGCAGTGTGACCAGATATATTTTTTGGATTGGAAACTATTTAGGGAGAGCTGGCAACATATGTGTTGCCAAACTATTTACTGATTGAACAAGTAAACAGTCATTTACTAAGCGAGTATTCTGTTTATAAAGCTAGTTGATCACGAAACATTTTTGAACAGAATCAACCCAATAAGCAGGATACCTGAAACAAAACCGAGCAAGTCCGTAGGTTTTACTGAGGTACGCAGCCCGCGCAGTGGGCTAATCACTTGCTAGTCTCGCAAAGAAGACGCCGCTGAAGTACAAATGGCATCATAGTGCTCATTCTTAGTGAGATAAGAAGGTCAGCTACAGTAGAGAGTACTCCAGAGTATTCCATGGGCAGGTACTACGCTGGTGTTAACACTGAGGTCTTTCGTTTTTCAGCTACATAGACTCCTGACGCGCTGCAAGTTAGTTCTCAGCCATCCCGGCTTCTCAACATCAACACGGAACTACTGTCAGACTCGGACGCTTCGTGTCTTAAACTGGAGGTAGTGAAGAGGTACTTTTACTTGTACTTTTGTACAGCTGAGACTTGTTTGGCAATCACGGAAACTAACCTAACCCGAACATCTCCAACGTAGCCTGGAGAAATGCCACATCGACCGCCAAATCAAGCGTCGCAAGTGATGAAAGGAGTTGAATTGAACACACTTCGAAGGGGTCCCGCCCGATCACGTACCCAAGCAAGCTTTAGATTGGAATCCCCAAGGAGAAAGAAAGCGTGGTCGTCCCCGTTAAACGTACTACCGAGTCGGCGAGCATGCCCTCTGCCTCATCTAGGGGATGTAGGATACTAGTCATCATCATCACTGTCATCTATGAGGGTTGCCAAACTATCCACATAGCACCTGCTGCACTGCATACTATGTAGGACTAATATACAGTCTAAAGTTTGACATTTCTTTCGAGTTGCCATGTGTAGAAAAAATTAGCTCCTATTTATTTAATTTCTACTCTTTCTGGCCAAGCTGTATACAGGGTGTCCCAGAAATCGACGTCAAGCCGTAAATGGGTGATAGACCAAGTTATAACAGTTCTCAGAAAAATACGAAAAAAAATCTATCTCATGTTTTTAAAAAATTATGTTCACTTTAAAAATTTACTTTAAAAATCAATCCCTGTAATGGTTCTTTAACTCCAATTGCTACAAATCCCATAATTTATCTAATTTTTTTATTATTATGTAATCTTGAATAATGCTTGTGTAGATTTTTGCCTAAAATTCAAAGCCAACTCCTCCTACTTGGAAGAAAATTAAACTTTTTCAAAACCAAATTATTCAAATTTACTATTTCGCCCAACTTTAACTGACTGTACTGAAAAAAAAATGTACTACGCTAGTTTGGCAAGTAACATGAAAAATTGGCGCATTTAATAAGGATTCAAAAATGGTGTAACACTTGCTAGATTACGTTTTCAATAATTGGTCAAATTTTTTTTTGTAAATAGCCTCGGTTTTTACACAAAATGTCCATACTTCCTTAAAATGACTTTAGCTTACCTAAAGCTTTGCTAAACTCCGTTTCTAGTTCGATAGAGACGGAGAGAGTCATTTTACGAAGTGTGAGCGAGACAGAGAGTGACGCCACCTTTATCAGTGACACAACCTTTATCATGAAACGGAGATACCGGAGGTATCATGTACAGCGAGTACAATCATTAATGCCACGGGATTACGCTCCCAGAGTTGCGTTTTGCCAAAGGATGCTAGAAAGGCACAGAGAAGACCCTCGATTCTTAGAGAAGATTTTATGGACCGATGAGTCAACATTTAAAAAAGATGGCTACATGAATTTGCACAATTTGCACGAGTGGCATGTAGAAAATCCAAATTTGATGAGGCAAGATAAGTCACAGTATCGATTTAAAGTAAACATGTGGACCGGGATACTAAATGGCAAAATAATTGGACCTTTTGAGCTGCCAGAGATTTTGAATGGCGCAGTTTATTTGGATTTTCTTCAAAATACTTTACCAGATTTATTAGAAGACGTGCCACTGAACGTTTACAGGGAAATGTGGTTCCAGCAGGATGGCTGCCCAGCGCATTATGCCCGTTTAGTAAGAGAACATCTTGATGAAGAATACCCGCTCAGGTGGATAGGGCGCGGTGGGACAATCTTGTGGCCACCCCGTTCGCCTGATTTCAATCCCCTAGATTTTTTTTACTGGGGAGCGGTAAAAGAGAAAGTGTACTCAAAAACAATAGAGAATTTAGCCGAGCTGCGGGAAAGAATAACGGAAGCCGTTGTCTTTGTAAATAGGGGAAGATTTGCCCGGAAAATAACCAGATCTTTTTTAAGAAGATGTCGTGCTTGCATTGCCGTCGAAGGAAGGCAGTTTGAACATTTATTGTAATAAAAAAAAAAAAAATTTGATAATTTGTTTTTTTTTCTAAGATGAGAAAACTGGTCCTGACTTAAAGTAAAAAGGTTGAGTCACTATCATAACTTTGCTCTTAAATTACGTAACGTCTCAATCGAACTAGAAACGGAGTTTAGCAAAGCTTTAGGTAAGCTAAAGTCATTTTAAGGAAGTATGGACATTTTGTGTAAAAACCGAGGCTATTTACAAAAAAAAAATTGACCAATTATTGAAAACGTAATCTAGCAAGTGTTACACCATTTTTGAATCCTTATTAAATGCGCCAATTTTTCATGTTACTTGCCAAACTAGCGTAGTAGGTACATTTTTTTTTCAGTACAGTCAGTTAAAGTTGGGCGAAATAGTAAATTTGAATAATTTGGTTTTGAAAAAGTTTAATTTTCTTCCAAGTAGGAGGAGTTGGCTTTGAATTTTAGGCAAAAATCTACACAAGCATTATTCAAGATTACATAATAATAAAAAAATTAGATAAATTATGGGATTTGTAGCAATTGGAGTTAAAGAACCATTACAGGGATTGATTTTTTTAGTAAATTTTTAAAGTGAACATAATTTTTTAAAAACATGAGATAGATATTTTTTCGTATTTTTCTGAGAACTGTTATAACTTGGTCTATCACCCATTTACGGCTTGACGTCGATTTCTGGGACACCCTGTATAGTGGTAGGTTTATCAAGCTCAACAGGCTATGCCTAGGTTACTTTTATTATTTTCTCACAATTCGTGGGAACGGGGACAAAATACGATGTTAATAAAATCGAAAAACCCGACTGCAATGATGTAAACAAGAAGAAAATCAGGCTGTACAGTCGGAGGATACATATTCGCGAGCTGGCTGACCAAAACTATACATCCTCCGGCTGCACAGCTTGATTTTCATCTTCTTTTTTAGATTTTATTAACTTTTTTGTTATATTTTTAGCATATAAGTGGTATATATTTTTGTAACCACCTCTAAAAACCCTTCATTTTGATATCCCACTCGATGGGTTAAAAATCCGTCACGTGGTTTGAAAGATACGAGGTAATAAAGAATATTACATACAAGATGCGCGGGTAAAACATAACCCTTTCCTTGCAGCCGGGTAAAAAAAGCCAAACGAACCAAAAGAATTAGTGGAGGATGTGAACCAGAGTTGCTCACGTAGGTACCGGTGACGTGAAGCACAGAATATTATTCACTATTGTGGAGTCGCTGGGTTTTATTTCCAACGCGTCCGTGGTAATAGTTCCCAATATTGTTCTATGGAACATGACGTTATCGGACAAAATGAGAATTTTCTATTATTTCTGCTATAGAAAAAACTACATTTGCGCCAGCTGTGCCTACGAATTTGGCCATTTCTTTTTCCACTTCACTAGTAGCTTGTGAACTTCAGTAATAAAACAATAAAAAAAAACCCATTCCAGACCTTTATTATTAATAAAAACCGAAAAGCATTTTTCATTCATAGGTTCTACTTGCATGTGATCTTGGTACGCAGCCACTTCAATTCATTTTCCTGTGAAAATAAAATGAAAAGTTAACAAGATGATAATTCGAAAAATGGTATTGCTGTAAAAGAAAAGTTTTCAGATAAAAATCAAAAGGGAACAAGAGTTTTCATCAGGTATGTTTCATTGCGAGCTAGGTGGATCATCATTGTAAATCAATTGGTCGAGTCGGTAATCATTAACATAATAGCTAATTGACAGTAACTGGTTAAAAAAGAATGTTATCTTGTTATTGCAATTACCAACTCAACCAAAAAATCTAAGCCTGCTTACACCACAAATCATTTATAGTATAAGATCCCACAACCAAGAGCACCAGGAAAATGGATGACACTTGACTGAACAGGTTGCTGCAGGGTTGCTGGACAATACAAAAAATAAATGCAGAGTTTTTGCAGTGAGATCTCATACTAGTGATTCATAGTGCAAGCAAAAATAAAAAAAATTAAGTAATGCTCACCTTAACAAAAGCTGCTAAAAATCCCCCTTATCACAGATAAAGTAAATAAAAGACAAATCAGTTTTTAACGTATATTAACTTAAACGCTCTCTTGTACGGGAGGCTCGTAGCCCTCGGGGCGTTCCGACTTGTCGCCGGCTTCGCCTCGCTTGCCACCGCCGCCCTCGCCGTGGAGCTCCATGAGCTTGGAAATCTCGAAGCGCGGCCTCTTGAGAACCTTGACCTGGAGGTAAACTCTTTGGTTAATCGGTGAAGGTGGAAATATTGTTGATGGTTATAAAGGAAAGTTGTTTCAGATAAAAATCAAAAGGGAACAAGTGTTTTCATCAGGTGTGTATCATTGCGAGCTAGGTGGATCATCATAGTGTTTCTCAGATTGGTTAGTTGATAAGTCTTATGTGTGGAAATAATAAAGATAAACCACAATTTTTACAATTTAATAATTGTAATCAGTATCATGTCATGTAATTGATTTAACTTTCGTCATCCAATAACAATATTTAAAGACTTATCAAACCAACTGTGTAAAATGGGATGAGAAACAGGGCTGTTTCAAGACAAGACTTAGTAACCAAAAATATACTTTCGTTACTTCTTACTAGAAAATAGTAAAAAGCTTAACAACCAGTTGCAGACTAAACACTAAGTTATTTTAATTTGCATAAGTCACTAAGTTTGGTTCAGCTTTTGGCCTGCAACGGTTTTCGAGTCCTAATCGGCAAAAAACAACACGTATCCAACATTGAAAAGCTCTTGCAAAGTTTTGTCTCAATTCATTCCTGTTTCTTTCAACCCCATACCATCAACAAAAACTCTTAAGTTACATACCTTCCTAATGCAGACATCCCTAAGCGGGTAGATGCCGTGGCACGCCTTCTCGATGTCCTTAGCGATGGAGTCAGGAATCAGCTTGTTGACAACCTCGCGCAGTTCAGAGTTAGTGACGTCACGGGTGATGATCTCGCACATCTTCTTGCGGATGGCACGGACCTGGTGGGTGAAGGGTTCAGTTAGTAGGTGTATTTAAGTTCTTCATCCATCAACCGGGGCACTGGACCGTGAGATTAGGATTCACTCTTTTTCATAGAGAGGTGGCCTGAATCTTATTTATTTATTAGGTCTACCAACAATGTTTTACATCCAAGCATGCAATAAGAGTTTTTAAAGTAAACTTATAACAATGCAAACATTACTTAAAGGTAACAAGGTACATATAATAATATAACTGGTGACATATGGGTGTAACTAACTACATAAGCAGACATGTGAAGTTGTGAACCCCTTCAGTAGGGGTTCCTTCGGGAAATACAGGCGTGATGGTATTTCATTACATCACTCCAGCATTCCCTAAAGAGGTAAATAGAAGTATCCCAAATACACTGAGTCATTACCAGTTATGTTTAACTACTACGTAATAAGGCGTTATGTCGTCAAACAAGCACAAATACAAGATTGTGAAAAATTGCTACATAGACCCAGGATAGATGATAGACGGACCCCTTTTTTCGCACTTAGACCCCTATTTGGTACTTTGAGCGTGCAGGCCGCCTCTCCGTGAGAGGGATTAGGCCGTAATCCACCACGTGGGCCCAGTGCAGGTCGAGGGTCTCGTCGATGCGCATGTTAGTGTTAATGTGCCATTTCGAGCGTTTTAGGTAATTTCGTTAAGCCTTAACGAAAAAAGATCAAAAGCAAAGCACAAAAAGCCATGTAAAAGAACTTATTAGTTAGGGTGAATGTACCAAAACCACGAAAAGCCAACGGAATCCCGAGAGCCGCGTTCGTGGTGATGACCATATAATGTACGCAGCGGCGGACAGGAGTTGGCAGCTACAAAGAGCGAAGTTAAGCTCTTTATAGTGCTGACTGCGATTGTCTAATATTAGGCTATCTAAGTCACCGCCAGATAACAAAAAAATAAAAGTCGTTGACATCTGTCTACCAATGTATTCGAATATTTCAAAACGATATGAAAAAAATGTAAAGCCAGTGTCGCTAACACGATCAAAACAAACGTATCGCGGCAAGGGACGTCCGTGACCCTTTCACGTGGCATTCAGTCAATATCTCATAAATGCGTGAACCGATTTACATGACAAAACGGATAAAATGGTTGTACGCCTATAACTTTATCAAAATATCTCAATAAATAAAAAAACACATTTTCAAGTTACGTAAGGTATAAGTCGGATCAATGACTTTTATTTTTTGTTATCTTGTGGAGGCGTAAGCCAGGACTCAGCCAGAATTATCCAGGCTGATTCACATTATCTTTAGAAAGGTTAGAAGAAAGCAAATGTTTTTAAGAAAAAGTAGGCCTGACACTTAGAATGAAAGTTATTTGTTATTTATTTCATTTCATTCTCAGTGTGCGAGCGTAAATTTATTCCATCACTAGATTGAGAAAGTTCAACAAGAAAGGGCGTCCACAGTGTCCAGGCAGGGCACATAGGATTGCAAAGGATTTCTTTTTCAGTTTATTAAAGGAAGTTTCAAACATGACGGATAAGTCTGGCTAGTTAGGGGCTGTTTTTTCCCGTAAAGAATTAAACACTTTGGCTCTAGACCACAGATATAAATCTAACTAGATGACGCGATTGTTTGTACTTCGCGTGCCAAAAAACGTAGTAAAGTTACGATCAATGATCGTAATCTGAGCTTTTCAATTAGCATTATCGGCACCGGAAATCCAACGAAATCTAGATCAATGCCTTTTTATGCCATATTGAGTTTGTAAAGAATGTATAGAAAAAGTTTGCCGAGGCATTGGAATTGTTTTCTTTCACTGGTAAGCAAATTTGATTTTAAATTGTTCGTGAAAATTGCTCGCTTGGTTTTCATACAGATGGAGGGACTTGCGTTATCTAGTTAGATTTATGTCTGTGCTCTAGACAGACAGACTGCATTTTAAATGCACTCCAACTAAAAATTTGCAGTAGACAAACATAACACATCAAAACTGCTAACCACCTGTGCAGTCCATCTTTCTAGAGCCATAAATCGCACTTTTCCTTAAATTACGAATGGGCGCAACTAATATTTTAACAATAGCTTTTGTTACAATGAAGCAGATAAATTACCGAAATAAGTTAGTTAGTTTTTAGATATTTATGTTATATATTTATAGTATTTTTAAGTTGTTTATATGAATAGTATTGTATATGTTGATATGCCTGAAATAAATGGATAAATAAATAAATAACATTCTGCCTACCTGAGTGTGCTGGGCATAGCAGGTCTTGCGCTGGCTGAGGGAGTCCTTGTTGGTGAATCCGATGCAGAACACGCGGAGCAGGTATCCGTCCGTGGTCTTCACGTCAATGTTGGCCTCCACCAGGGTTTGCCATTTCTTGACCATCCATCTGTAGGAAAGTAAGGTTTGGTTAGAATATTGCAATGATTTTCGGAAAAAAAGGAGTTTTTAGTTTCCATAGCATTGGAAATTCTCCAAAAAAGGGAAGCATAAGTGTATTTTGCATTTTGCTATGTATGTTGTTTGCATTTTGCTTTGTTATTGGGGACACTCTACTGAGTAATGCTATAGACCCTATAAAATTGTCAAATCTGGGGAACCCAGGACCAGGATCTCATTGACAGCACTAATAGATTTGTTTGTAGCAACGACACAAGGTACCAAAGTACATGAATACAGAGGCGTTTCAGTGCGGTAGCATATGTTTTCTGCAGACAAAAACGATATGAAGACCATATGGTGTTCCTTCATATAGCTGGACTGCAATATACTATGTAATTAATTTATATTTGAAGCTAGTATCCACTATCAAAAAAATCTTTTGTTAAACAAATTGTCCATTGAGCTACACAAAGATAGTGTCAAGGCCTATTTTAGCAGCTCTAAATAACAATCTGGAAACATATCTAGCACATTCACACAAACACTATTCATTTCTTTCAACAAATATGGACAGGACTTCGATTTTCTTTGCATTTTTATTGTAGAAAAACAAATAAATGAATGGAGTACATACCTGAGCTTGTCAGTGGTGAGATCCATACCATGGAAGTTGCAGAGCACATTGCGTCCCTGGACATCCTCAGCAATCAGACGGAACTTGCGGAAAGACCTGACAATAAAATTATTTGTTAGTTTATTTTGCTTACACTTATCACATATTGGTTTAACTAATATTGTGACTCTAAACTCAACGGCTGTGTTGCTATGCAGTGCCCGGACCCCCAAACCCATTGTCATAAGAATTTGCTACGGCGCGGCGACTCGCCACGAGTGCCGAGCAGACATTCAGTTAGCAAAAGTGCAGATGCATAAGTGTGGATGTTTTAGTTTTAATTTCAGTTGCTGCAAGAAATAAAAATTCCTGAAAAAGACCTGTAGGCTAACAAATGTGATTTAATACAATATTAGGAATTTTTACACCTGGAAATCAAACCCTTTTAAGTTTCTACTATAATTTGTTCGAAAAATAAGTGAGTAAGGAAACTTAATAATGTTTGTAGCAACGACACAAGGTACCAAAGTACATGAATACAGAGGCGTTTCAGTGCGGTAGCATATGCTTTCTGCAGACAAAAACGATATGAAGACCATATGGTATTTCTTCATATAGCTGGACTGCAATAACATACTTTCTCATCCAATTTCTGAATGCCCATTCAACCAAAAATGTGTGTATACTATGCACCTCCGACTTACCCTTCGGAATACACATGCCGTCTAACATGCACGATGTTATGTTCATCATCATCAGTCTTATAATGTTCCCTTTGCTGACACAGGCCTCCTCTCAATGAGAGCAGGAATGGGCCATAATTCACCATGCGAGCACAGTACGGATCGATGAATGACACATGTCTTCGTTTCTTTTTTGGTTCTAGGACATGCCGGTTTCCTCACGTTTTCCTTTTGTATTTTTAGAGCAGTGGTGATGAGACAATTTATACTAAGTGCTTGTCTGGATTCGAACCAATGACCCACAATACATAAGCCAGGGCCATTACCACTGGGCCACCACTGCTCTAATGATGTTATGATCAAGTTATTCCTTGTAGTCCTTTAACACTGGGCAAGTGGGACTATGACTTTTTCAAAACATAAATACCACACATTTGTTAAGGAAAATATTGTGAGAATATTTAAGCCTGCCTTGAGCAAGCAGGTGATTCAATTCTTTTGCCTGGTCAGCATGCAACGAAGACTGCAGTGGGCTCATAAAAGGTTACTACTATTACAAATGGCATAATTTTGTTTTTTTTTTTCAGTCACAGCAGCATGCAATAACAACACATTATAGGCATTCAGAAATTGGGAAAAGAAGTCTAAGATTAAAATTAAATATGTACATTACCTTTCAGCATCAGTATCAGCCTGAAGATCGGCCAGCGATACTTCAAAAACACGGCCCTTCAAACCCTCAGAGGCGATTTTGGTACCCTAAAACAGAAATTTACCACATTTTTTAGTATAAAAATCAACAAATCTACATTCTGAAGTAATTTTTTTAACAATTTCAGAGGTAAATCAAAAGGGAACATAAGTTTTCATCAGGTATGTTTCATTGCGAGCTAGGTGGATCATCATTATAGATAAAATAATACCATAGATACAATGCAAACTTTGTGTTACAAAACCCTGTGAGGTTATTTCTATTACACTATAAACTTGTTAATCCTTAGTAGCATAAATATACCCATTTATAGAGAATTCAATCATAAAAGTTTGCAATGCATGTAGGTCAGACTATAAAAAGTTCATGTTTGCCTAACTCACTGGCTTTATTAACCTCTTCAAATGCAATTTCTTTGAAATAATAATCATACAAATTACACATTAAAAGTATCAGATATATTCAGGGTACATTGAAATTAAAATACCACATGTTTGCTAGTACACAAAAACAAAGTTTCAAACTTAGAAAGTAGAGAAAGAAATGGCTCAATCAATAGCCAGGCCAGTATGGCATTTTTTTTTATCGGCCTCATTTGCTTTGTGTTGTAAACCGTTTTTAAGTTTTCACTACAAATTTTTCTTTGTTTTTACATTTTAATAAATGTTTGTCAATTGTTTAGTTTATTTTCTTGTTACTGTGATTGGTTCCCAATCGTTTTTGCAAGTTAAAACAAATAAATGAATTCTGCGTATTCATGAAAAGACAAGAAAAAACATCCCAACGCATTTAAGGTTATGTTCAATAACTAGAAGCACTCGAAAATCTTGAAAAAATACTACAGAACATGCCCATGTGGTATTTATTTTGCACAATTGTGAATTTCACGGACAGAAAAGTAGTTTTTTATCGTCCAATTAACTATAGAGTGGGATGCTAAACTTGCCGGTAAAGCAGCCAGGCCAAGACATGAACTTTTACAGCCTAAGTCAGAGGAGGTTAGGAGAGTGTAGTGACATACCTGAGTACGGTTGACAAGGGTGGTTCCCACTTGTCTCTTGGTGAACATGGACGGTGCCTTGACATCGTACCAGTCTTTACGGGTGAAGGGATCGACACTGAAAAATGTACAACAATTAAACTTAACCTCAAAACTATAACCAAAAAAAACTCACCACACTAAGTAAGAATTAAATATTACTGCATGCCATTTTCTTTATATCACGAGAATTAACGATAGCAACACACTGGAACAAGCAAATCACTGGTAAAACTAAGTTCGATTGAGAAAACATCTTGACACGAGACATGGAACTTCTATCCGAAAATATTCGCGACATCACATTTATCACAACTTTAGTCAAAGGTTTAACCGAAAGATTATAACATTATTAAATAGATTTGAGGTTTATTGGAGACTTACATCTTCTTCTTAACACCCTTTTTACCGCCTTTCGAGAGGCCTTTATTTTTACCAACCGCCATGTTCAATTACTAACTTTAGAAAGACTGAAATAATTTATTTGTTTATGGATGCGAGTCGAGTGCAATATCCAAAGACAACTAGTAGTAAAAAGTTTTAGTCGATTAGTCAGTTTGTACTTAAGAGCTACACACTGATAGTCGAGTCTGAAAAGTATTTCACAATATTGTTTGATGGCTAATTTTTAGGGTTCCGTACCCAAAGGGTAAAGACGGGATCCTAATACTAAAACTCCGCGGTCCGTCTGTCTGTCTGTCCGTCTGTCACCAGGCTGTATCTCATGAACCGCCATCAACTGCCTAGCTATCGAGCTAGGCAGTTGAAATTTTCACAGGTGATAAATTTCTGTTGCCGCTATAATAAGAAATACTAAAATCAGAATTAAATAAATATTTAAGTGGCAAAACAAATCACGTTTGTTGTATGGAGCCCCCATACAACAAACGTGATTTGTTTTGCCGTTTTTTTGCGGTAATGGTACGTAACCCTTCGTGTGCGAGTCCGACTCGCACTTGGCCGGTTTTTTGTCAAATAGTCAGATAATTTTATTTAAAGGCTGTTTGACTTATGAAAATGGAATGTACAGTAACAGTACAGGTAAAATAACTTTAATTCAGGGCAATAAATGGCCAAAACCGAATGACTCCTGCGTTTATAGTTATACAAATGCTGGAACTACTAGTATTTTTAAACAACTTAGGCAGGCGCTTCCCCGTGTTTCTCGATGGCCTCACTCCAGACGTAAATGGCATACGCTAGAATATCCCCAGTGGTCCGATTTTGGCGACAGCTGTATTGGCAGTCACTGAGAATGTCGTTCGTTTCTAGGTATGCCAGGAGCTTACCGTTGAGCTCACGTTCCATATTCTTGCACAGGATGGACGTTACAGAGATGGGCCTGTAGTTAGCCGGGTCAGCTCGACTGCCTTCTTGGGCACAGGTTGTACGTTGGCTTGCTTCCAAGCCTTCGGTACTTTTCCAGTCTCTAACGAAAGGCGATATAGGCGTGACAAGATTGGAGACAATTCAGGCACACAGGTTTTAAGCAGAATTGCTGGTATTCCATCGGGCCAGTCGCTTTATTAACATCAAGGCTACGCAGCACCCTACGCATGTCTTTTTGATGGATGCGAAAATCCGACATACTCGTCACAGATCCATCAGGAGAAGGAGGAGGTTGCGCGCCATCGGAATTCAGATGCGAAGATTCCGCAAAACGGGAGGCAAAAGTTTCCCGTCTCCTCAGCGGAGTGGGCCAATGACTTAACAGGTTTCAGCACTGGTAGTAGTGAGGGGCGACAGAAGTTTGTTTCGACCGACTTGGCCAGGGACCAAAACGCTTTGCTACCCGCTGGGTATGAACCTAGTTTGTGCCCGATTCTGCTAATGTGGTAAAACCGTGCTCTTAGCATCGCCTTTTTGCAGGACTTGGCAGCCCTGTTGAAGGTTCTCTTTTCTGACGCACGTCATTAGCCTTGCGTGTTCAAGCGTCGACCCATGCCTGATAAGCCTTGTGTTTAACCGCGTCGGCGTGGTTATACTCGGCTCCAAACCATGGTCTATCGACGATAGACATTGCTACGTCAGAGAATGGAATATAGTACTACAATCCCCGACGCAACACATCTGTCACAGCGTCAGCGCGCGACGATGGATCGTCCGAAGAGAAGTGAGTCGGCTGCTAAGGATAGCATGCGAAGAAAGATCGCATCCCATCCCAATCTGCTTGTACCGCCATACCTGCCGGGTGCCTTTTGTGCTGGGATTGGGCGGGGTGTAGACGGACACAGACTTCACCAGACAGTGATTGGAACTACCCAAAGGTGAAGATATTGATATGGAGTATCTATCTTGACGTGATATGATCTATTTGCTTAGAGTTGCCACCTCCTTCCTTGCCAACCTCTAACTTTACGCCTGCTAGCCATGTCATTCTCATTCAAGTTTTCTTCCTAAATAATGTCGTATAGTGTACAATTTTATGTTTATTAAAACCTGATTAATACAGGTTTTCTCATTATTTCAATTTAATAAACATATATGGTCAAGTACCTAAGACCAGAACGGTTCGACGAAGACCCGTCCAGTAAAACTGCAAAGGAATGGTTACATTGGAAAAAAACATTCGTCAACTTCTTAGCTCAGTCAGAAGTATCTGCTGCGGACAAAGATGGTGCCGCAAAATGGCCTCAAATTAAACTCCAGCTTTTGATCAACCACATCTCGCCGAAGGTTTACGCCCATGTTAGTGAGTACGAAACATATGCCAAGCCCAATAATATCATCTATGCCAGACACTTAATAACTACGAGAAAGCAGCAGGCAGGTGAGACTATAGATATATACATGCAATCCCTCAAACAACTCGCTAAAGATTGTGATTTCGCCAGCGTTGATGCCGAAACTAGCAAAAACGACACGATCCGTGGCGCATTTATCGCAGGCATGACGTCCGCCAAAGCACGCTCGAGACTTCTAGAGAGCTTATCATTAACACTGGATCAAACTTTCAATACAGGCCTGGCAATGGAAATGGCGGAAACAAATTCACAAACCTTTATCAACCCCATTATCAATGCCGTGTCTCTAGCATCTGAAACGCGAAACAACGACACTGCTCCCGAGACTGGTACTATAACTGCCGCTACGAAATCAAATGTCGCTAACTCCTTCTCCACTCGCAAATGCTGGTATTGTGGTGGATCACTGCATGCCAGGAGGAAATGCCCGGCAAGAGACACTGTCTGCAAATCCTGCAACAAGAAAGGTCACTTTAGCAAGGAATGCCGTTCTAAGCCCAACACTAGTGCATCAATTACCTCTCCAAAGGAATGTGAACATTGCACTGCCATAATTGCTGCTACGCCGGCCTCTCTTCGAAAGGCAATGATTCCTGCTGTCATCAAAGGCATCAAAGCTCAAGCTCTAGTTGATACTGGGAGCTCGACTCGACTAGCTTCATCAATGAAGACTTCTCCAACCTCTGCCGTCTGAAGCGAAGCCCTTGTACCCAAACAGTCTCAATGGCTTCTCTATCTCATACTTCGCAAGTCAGTGGTTCAACCTGTCAGAACGTACATTTAGGTGAGCAGTCAGGGGAAACATTGGCAAAGAGCGGTACAGCAGGTACTGAGGCCTCTGCAACGCTGCATACTTTGAACGCGTCTTTAGGGCCACCAAATGCGAACTCCAAAGTCGAATGGAGCGCCAGCACATCATGGCCTATGATCAGATCGGCGCAAAGGTTCTTGATTATCAATAAATTGATCTTTTCGTAACAGTGGAGCCTATAGCAATTCGATCCCGTAGACACAGCCCTGAGGACCAGGCATTCATTGCGGATGAAGTAAAGAAACTGCTAGAAGCCGGCATCATCGAAGAGAGCCATTCTCCCTGGAGGGCACAAGTACTCGTGACTAAAAATGCAAATCACAAAAAGCGTTTAGTAATTGACTACTCCCAAACCGTCAATAGGTACACTCAGCTAGACGCATACCCGCTACATAACATGGAATAAATGGTAACAAAAATCTCTAAGTATGCGGACTTCAGTACCATCAATCTCCAAAGCGCCTATCATCAGGTCCCCATCCTCTCCCACGAGAAACCTTTCACAGCTTTTGAAGCTTGTGGTAACTTGTATCAATTTCGCCGCATTCCATTTGGCGTAACTAACGGGGTGGCTAGTTTCCAAAGAACCGTCGATTGGCTCATCAGGAAAGAAAATCTCTCCGGTGTATACGCTTACCTTGATGATATAACCGTTTGTGGCAACACCCAACAAGAACACGACATAAATTTGGAACGATTTTTACGGGCGGCTGATAAATATGGTCTGACGCTCAACAAGACTAAAAGCAAATTCAGCCAACGCATCATCAATTTACTTGGGTATACTATACAAGACCACGTCATCAAGCCTGATAGTGATCGATTACAGCCCTTTCTTAAAATGCCACCGCCATATGATGCAGCGTCCCATAGGAGGACATTGGGCATGTTCGCCCACTACTCCAAATGGATCCCTAACTTCTCCGAAAGAATCCATATTCTGGCTCATGCTGACTCCTTTCCCCTAAGTTAAGAAGCTAAAGATTGCTTCGAAGGTTTAAAATCCACAATCGCCAAGTCCTCCGTTCATGCTATTGATTATAATATGCCCTTCACCGTTGAAACAGATGCATCCGAACACACAATTGCTGCCACACTGACCCAAGATTCACGACCTGTGGCCTTCTTCTCAAGAACCTTAAATCACAGTGAAGTCAATCATTCGGCCGTTGAAAAAGAAGCGTATGCCATCGTAGAATCGCTAAAAAAGTGGAGGCATTTCCTTATCGGGAAACATTTTACTCTAATAACGGATCAAAGATCAGCATTTATGCTCAATGCTAATATGCCAAACACGCCAGTAAAATCAAAAATGAGAAAAGTTAGCGTCATATAGTTATGACATAGTATACAGACCCGGGAAGGAAAATAAAGCTGCGGATGCCCTATCGCGCATATGTGCTTGCACCATGAATACTTCATCTAAACTCCAATCTCTTCACGCATCACTTTGTCATCCAGGAGTGAAAAGAATGTACCACTGGCTGAAGAGTAAGAATCTTCCCTATTCAATAGACGAAGTCAGGACGATGACGCGGGATTGCCGTCTGTGCGCTGAGGTCAAACCGAAATATTTCAACAACCCAACTCCTACACCGAAACTCATAAAGGCGACGACAGTTTTAGAACGCTTAAGCGTAGATTTCAAAGGCCCTCTCCCATCGAAGTCTAACAACAAATATATTCTCACGGTTATAGACGAATACTCTCGATTTCCTTTCGCCTTCCCGTGCAGCGATATGAGTGCTAAAACCGTGATCAAGCATCTAAACAGCCTGTTCATGATCTTTGGCATGCCCGCATACATTCATTCAGACCGTGGCACGCAATTCCTGTCGACTGATCTTAGAGATTACCTACACTCTAAAGGGGTAGCTACAAGCAACACCACTGCATACAATCCACAATGTAACGGTCAGGTCGAAAAATTGAACTCAACCGTATGGAAAGCAGTACAATTAGCTTGTGGAACTCATAATGCACCAATTGAACACTGGGAACAATACTTGTCAGTGGCCCTGCACTCGATTCGCTCTTTGCTTTGTACTGCGACGAACTGTACTCCGCATGACAGAATGTTCAAGCACACTCGCCGATCTCCCAATGGGAATACGATACCAACATGGCTCACAAGTTCAGGTCAAGTGCTAATGAAAAGATTCGATCGTAAGAACAAATATCAGCCCTTGGTAGAGGAGGTCGAACTAATACAGTCAAACCCCGACTACTCGTTCGTTCGATTACAAGATGGACGAGAGACAACGGTATCAAATCGACACCTCGCCCCTATCGGGGAGAATACCGGCGAAAGACTAGAAGAATTAAAGATGGGGACCATGTTAGAAGAAGAATATATGACCCCACCAAGCTCACCGATTCATGCAGAAGAAACCACCAACTCTGCCCCGTCTAGTCCATCTGTGCAGCCGCAAACAACAAACTGTCGCTCTCCTGATTCGCCGCAACCTTTCCCCTCCCCTGCAAAAGCCCTAGATACTACGCAACGAATTCCTTCTTCAAGCACCACTCCACCAAGCGTAGAAGCTTCACCTCCAGTTCTTAGAAGATCGAGCAGAACTCGAAACCCACCTCGGCATCTTCAAGACTATAGTGTGGGAGAATGACGTGATATGATCTATTTGCTTAGAGTTGCAACCTCCTTCCTTGCCAACCTCTAACTTTACTCCTGCTAGCCATGTCATTGTCATTCAAGTTTTCTTCATATATAATGTCATATAGTGTACAATTTTATGTTTATTAAAATCTGAATACTACAGGTTTTCTCATTATTTCATGTATGGATCTGTTGTCAGCAGAAGGTCCAAGCAATTGGCTGTGTGCGAATCAACATCTGGTACCCTCGTTGCCCCCTGGACCAGCTGGGCGAGATTTAGCGCTAGCGCAAGCTGTGGCCTCTCAGACATGTCCCCAACCCCAGGCAAGGGTGAATCTTCCAATTAATAGTTATATCAAGGCTGCCGAATAGTCTTGCAGGCCAGTACTAAGAAGCCAGGTGGGTCTCTGCATGCACAACTTATAAACAATATAGCAAAATGGGGATTCTCCAATAAGCCACAATACGATGGTGGAATACCTTACCCACTGACTACTGAGTAACAACACCAGGGGCCTACATGCTACCAAGACGACTCATTTTTCACATCGGTATCATGATGTACTTCGTAGTATCCCTGCACTTTGAAAGACCTTTTCAAGGTTAACACTAACGCTGTCCAAGTATCTGGTTTAACTTTCTAATAGTCCTTTTCGCATCCAGCGGATGCTCGCACCTCTCTCAACTCTTTCTTATTGTCATGTTTATTAAATAGGCCCTCGTCCTCAGTATACCTTGATGGCGGTGGACGGCCCACAGAGTACACCTTCCAATGCTGTTTCTTTTGTTTTGCACGCAATGCAACCGCTGCCTTATTTTGCGATAATTTATCGCCGGATGTTGACGTCTATTTTATAGCCTTTTTCAAATAAATGCTTTTAATCATATTTTAATCTTTATCCTCATAAAATTCGTCTTCAATAAATACTGGATGGAAATGCCCTTCCTTATAATTTTTATCTTAGCCGTTTTTCGGAGGTTCGCGGATCGCCAAAAGCCTCCCTATTCTAGTGACTCATAGATACTCAATCATTCGTTCGCGTCAGTCATGACATGAGCATGAGGTGCATACAAAGACCTTATACGTATTTTATAAGGTCTTTGGGTGCATAACTTAACTGCTGAACGAAATAAAGCAAATTTCATTCAGTTCAATTTAATCAGTCTGTCAAACGCGGTGCTAGAAAGTTACCGTTTCGTGTTTTCATTAATTTTACAAGAAAGGTGATATTTCGTGTAACCGCGTCATCCCTATCTTTTTAGTGGCGTTGTAAAGCGTTCACAGTGAGAAGTTAAACTAGTGTTTTACAAATAACAGTTGTATAAGTGTTTCAAATATGGGTGCTAAGGTATCCAGAACTGATTTCGAGTGGGTTTACACGGAGGAGCCTCATGCAAGTCGCCGGAAAATAATCCTAGGTACGTTATTACGTCACGTATCCTAAATAGAATCTATTTGACCGCCCGTACATGTAACATTAAACTACATTAAACGGCTAACTAGATTTTGGCTGAAGCGAATTAGTTCTTTGAGTCCAATTTGAAAAAAAAAGTTATGTTCTGCTCTCTGCCTGCCGAGTTGTCGGTAGACTTAGACTACAGTATTCACAAATATTTATTAAGGTCTTAGATTTGTTGTTTCCTCAAAAAATTTAAAGTGGAAACTGTGCAGCTAGATTTAGAAAAACTAATTTCAGTCGGAACTCCGCCCTTCCCGTCATAAATAACCGCTATAAAAATAGCCATAAAAATTATAAAGAGTAAAGTATGTACTTACTGTATTTAACGACACACATGCTAATAAATGCTGAAAATCGTAATTATGCCTAAAGTTTTTTTCTATCAATCTATTTGACCATGAACATAAGTATATAGAAAACATTAAACCGTGACACTGAATCAATGAGGCAATTTTTATTCTGCATATAACTTTTCGTTGACCAAAATCACGATACAAGGGGTGTTTCTACAAAAAAAAAAAAGTAACATAAAAATATTGTTGCACTACTCTACTTTTCAAATTTAGCAAACTTTCAGTTACATCTCACTGCGTTCTAAGCGTCATCATCTCCATATCCTTTTTCTAACTGGATAAGGGTTTGCTTCCAGTTCCAGTCTAACTGGATGTATATAGTTGAATACCAGTATTTTACTAAAAAAAAATCATATCTGACTAACATCAGCCAGTTACTGGGTAAATAGGCAGACAAAAGCTGTCTGTCTTTAATTGATTGAATTACAACTAGAAGAACCATTGATGATGCATTGTTGTTAGCACAAATCTAAGCATTGATTAGTATCAAACTGGTTTTGTATGACAATAAAAAAAACAAAAATAAAATGGCCACTTTAAAAGCAAACAAAATTTTGGGCTGTAATAAGTTTTATACTCTAGTAGGTCTAGAGCACTATAATTCAATATCACCCAAAATGTTGCTTGGTATACTTGGCCTTTCAAATGTTGAAATGTCTTCCGTACAATGTTTTACATTATCAACTGTTCCACAATGTCACTTGTACATCATAGATAGACCCAACCCACAGACAAAAATTTAAATAGATAACGCAAGTCCCTCCATCTGTATGAAAACCAAGCGTGCCACTTTTTCACAAACAATTTAAAAACAAATTTACTTACCAATGAATGAAAACATTTCCAATACCTCGGCCAACTTTCTCTATACATTCTTTACAGCTCAATATATAAATTTCCTAGATTTCGGTGGATTTCCGGTGCCGATAATGCTAAATGAAATGCTCAGATTATGATTTTTAGATTATGATCTTTAGTAGTTTTTTGCCACGCAAAGTACATACAATCGCGTCATCTAGTAGATTTATGTCTGTGATCCTACCTTATTGAAGTTTCAGTTTACGCATTGATCTCCATGCTTGCTGTAGCGGTTAGCAATTTCAAATTTATATTATGTAAGTCCAGGTTTCCTCACTATCTATTCACCAATATCTTTGATGTACAATGTTCTTCAGAATCATCATCTCAGCTGAAAGATTTGCACTGCTGAACATAGGCCGCCCCTAATTACTTCAGAATATCAAATATTACCATTAATATCAAAGTTTTTTAGTTTAGTTTTTGGTAGTTTATCGGATATCGTCGGTCTTAGTCTAATTATACCCGCAGGCCCGTGCCAAAGTCATTGTATGCTAACATAACAATTTACATGAACATGATAGCTCTATCAGTTCTGTCATTTACATACTATTTCATAGTGGGTGGTTACAACTCTACGATTACATTATAGATTTAAACTTTTTCAATTAGTTTCTTCAAATATTGAAGTACTAACTTTTTCGCGCGGCTTCTGTCACTCCACAGGACACATTTTTTTTTTAGGATATTTGGATATAATCGGATAAGTGCTTGCAAAGATTTTCCCACTACAAACTAACATAAAATTTTACTTTTTTTTATGATCATTTGACTGCCTCATTGGTCCATTGGTCTAATAAGGCATTCGTCCATTTGCTCAATAAGGCATTGGTCCAGTTGCCCAATAAAACATTGGTCCAGTGGTCCAATAAGGCACGGGTCCAGTGTTCCAATAAGGCATTGTTCCAGTGGTCCAATAAGCCATGGGTCCAGTGGTCCAATAAGGCATGGGTCCAGTGGTCTAATAAGGCATGGGTCCAATGGTCTAATAAGACAGTCTAGTTTTGTTATAGTTGTACAGCTGAGCACGAGGTTGTCTGGGTTTGGCACTCTTGACTTAATGTCATAATATGTCCCCTAGATGGGGCAGAGGGCGTTCACAGAAATCCTCCATCATGAACGATCTTCAGATTCACACTTCACTTCACCCCACTTCATTCCGATGCTCGTCGCTTCTGCCCTCATTGGTAGGGCAGTGTAATTGTGTTTTGTTTTGGCATACCTAATTTGCAGTCCAGAATCTGAATTCGTGCCTAGTGGATGCTGTGGCTATAAGCTTGTCTTGCTATGATGTGGATATTAAACATCTATAATTTCGCCCTGCCCTAACAAAATATGCTAATATACATTACTTAAGTATTATTACTACAAAAACATTATAACTCATATCATGATAAAAACTCGTAATAGGTACGAGTATTTCATGGTAAAAATATCCATTTAATATTCATTTTTCAGAGTTATGGATTACAGAATTGATGATTGATTCATTTCCTCCTGAAATGTTGTGTTAGTTTTTCATAAGTATTTGAGATATTTCATGGGTCGGCTTCAAAGCTGTTTGTCGTGCTGTTATCAGAATTCTTAAGCACCTGTATTGGCAGCAAACGATCTTCCATACCGATAAGCGATTTTTAACCCCCTACGGAAAAATAGGGGTGTTATAAGTTTGACGTGTGTATAATCCTCGCCAAACTTCTGAGCCGCCCTGAAGTTGGTTTACCGGATGCGCGAGGCACGAAACACTACTGTTTTTGTATGAGATTTACTACTGCGCAGCCATTTGAGCCATCTTCAGGGCGGCCAAGAAGTTTGGCGAGAACTATACCTGTGTGTTTGTGTATTTGTGTATCTGTCTGTGGCATCATAACTCCTAAATGGAGGAACCGATTTTGATTTAATTTTTTGTTTGAAAAGTGACTATCGAAAGTATTCTTAGTTACGTTTGATGATAATTGGTTCAGCCGTTCAAAAGATATGGACGTTTTACTGTTTCAATCGGGGTATTTTCGCAAGGTGTCGTCAAAATTGCGTGTCCTTACTGCAACGCACACTTATCGGAATCGTAACATAATCGCCTCGCCTCGGGGCTCTCGCGAACCGCGGTGCGTGGTCAATTTGCAGTTCCCGCGCTTACGGCTCGTCGTCCCCGCGTCGCCTAGCCGTAGCCGACGTACTGGAGCTGCTGATCCGCAGTGGTGCTTACTTACGTAAGGTTGATGCCTGTTTGACGACGAGGCGAAAGCCGATACGCTTACGATCCCTTTCAGAGTTGATAAGTGTGCTACAAATCCAAACTCCTAAAGACAAAAAGTCTAGTTTATTTTTAATATTAAAATAAAACATCCCAAAAACAATAGCCCAACTCGAGGATCGAACCGAACACAACTCGCTTACCAGCCACAAGTCAGTTTCCGAAACCAAATGCTTATCTCGCTCGTCAAATTTTAAAACCGGTAATCAACAAACTATTTATAGAAACTGGTCTGATTGCTAACGGGCGGAATATCAGAGAGGTGTTTAGGCAAATTATATTACTTACATCATAACAAATTGCATAATATTAAACAATACTTTTTTTAATGAAGGTCAAACAAGGCTACGGCGATTCTCATTGAGTCGCTGTTCGCTGACCTTTTCGAATTGATTTCGTTGGGGGTTCAAGACAGTTGAATCGTTTATCCGCGACTCGTCGAGCTTCATTGCCTCGGCGCTTTTTCTAGTGATCGCTACTGTTCATTATGGCTTTCAGGAGTCCTATTGGTTAAAAATAGTTTGGCAAAATTGGCCCACTGATAAAAAACAAGGTAACAGCTGTTCACATTTCTTTTAAATAAAAATAATAATTTGGTTGGCCCTACGCTGTCAAATGATTGACAGTGCTAGACAAAGATGTAACTACTCTTAGTTCCGATGAAAAGAAAAGAATGGCCCTGTGTAGTTCTCGCCAAACTTTTTGGCCGCTAATTTGAAGTTGAAGTTTGAAGTTGGTTACAATGGCTACGCAGTAGTAAATCTCATACAAAATCAGCACTGATCCGTGACTTGCGGATTGGAAAGCCAACATCAGGGCTGCCAAGGAGAGAGTGTCCTTATTGGAAATCTGAAAGTGGACCCCTGACAAAGACCTTTCTGAAATTTTTCCGATTATTATATTCTCGGTGATGTCTCAGTAAGGCGCACCTCGGCTGTCAAATTTTCGTCCTGAATATGCTTGGTCAAAAAACCCTGGCAGCTCCCTCTCAAATATATAACTTTTCCATTTGCACAAATTGTATTTTTAATAGATATTCGTTCATGCATATTTTTGATAGTTACAAATATACTATTATCTACACCGACACCTTTTCCTTACAAATCAGTTTGTGAAATATGTACCTAGATTTCTAAAGAAATCGCATGTTTTGACTCACAGTGGATGTCTTGTTTACTTTTCAAGATAAGTCTGAAATAGTGACTGTTGATAGTACTCGTATAGGGCTAGGTCGTAATTCTGGCGTGTTGTTCTGACTTTGTGAGTCACGGCGAAGAAACTATGAAAGATCAAAACCCTTGATAGTAGTGGAGCTCTTTGTGAAACGAAAAATACCACTCAAACTCCATGCTGCCAAACATCGTTGATGTGTTCTGGTGACTTTTTTTGTGGAAATCCTGCCGCACTATTCCCAAACGACTGCAACTCCTGAAAGCCAGAATCAACAGTGGCGACCACCAGAAAAGCGTCGTGGCAATGAAGCTCGACGAAGGCCCGGTGAATGAATTTAACTGTCTTGGATCCCGCAACGAAATTAATCAGAAAAGAATAACAGAGGTTAGGTAGGAAAAGAACAAATTACCACTTCCCTCCATACCGAGCAGGAGACAGAACAAACAAGGGCAATAGGCACAGGGGGTCGTTTACAACTGGGATAAGCCCAGTTGCCTAGCACCATGGATAAAAAATATAATTAATATTAATGGGTCCTAACATTGGTATGGCAAAAAGGCTTGAAAACACGGCAATTTGTTCTGGTGTCTTAAAAACAGGCACGATAAGAGCGATGGTGAACCAGTAGACAACCCACCTTGTAAGAGGTCACCGCCGCCCATAGAAATCTAATGTTTACCCACGGCTTCGCTCCTGTGGCTTTATCTAAAGGACCCGTTCATTTTTCCGGGATGAAGAGTAGCCTACGGATGACACTTAGCGATTAGTTGGGGTCCGTGTGGTGTTATGGGACCTTACGGATGGAGCGAGACACTTTAAATTGCGTCAAAAGGCGATCTCGTGCACGTATTTTCCAAGAAAATTTCAAGTGGAATTCGGTCTCATTGCATCTCATTGTGTCTGTGTAAACGTATATTGTATACGTTCACACAGAAGCACAGTAAAAATCCTTATCAAAATCAAAATTTATTTATTTTATTAGGCTAATAAGCAACACTTTTAAAAGTCAAAATTTTTAATTTAAAGTAATAATAATTGATTCTACATTCGGAAAAGTAGCTTGTTATGGAGAAGAACGGACAAGAAACTGCACACCATACTTACTCCTTTAAAAAAAAAGTGTTTTACAAGTATTTGGTTACATCATTCTTGTTGTAAAAATACATACAGGGTGTCCCAGAATTCGACGTCAAGCCGTAAATGGGTGATAGACCAAGTTATAACAGTTCTCAGAAAAATACGAAAAAAAATCTATCTCATGTTTTTAAAAAATTATGTTCACTTTAAAACTTTACTAAAAAAATCAATCCCTGTAATGGTTCTTTAACTCCAATTGCTACAAATCCTATAATTTATCTAATTTTTTTATTATTATGTAATCTTGAATAATGCTTGTGTAGATTTTTGCCTAAAATTCAAAGCCAACTCCTCCTACTTGGAAGAAAATTAAACTTTTTCAAAACCAAATTATTCAAATTTATTATTTCGCCCAACTTTAACTGACTGTACTGAAAAAAAAATGTACTACGCTAGTTTGGCAAGCAACATGAAAAATTGGCGCATTTAATAAGGATTCAAAAATGGTGTAACACTTGCTAGATTACGTTTTCAATAATTGGTCAAATTTTTTTTTGTAAATAGCCTCGGTTTTTACACAAAATGTCCATACTTCCTTAAAATGACTTTAGCTTACCTAAAGCTTTGCTAAACTCCGTTTCTAGTTCGATAGAGACGAAGAGAGTCATTTTACGAAGTGTGAGCGAGACAGAGAGTGACACTGAACGTTTACAGGGAAATGTGGTTCCAGCAAGATGGCTGCCCAGCGCATTATGCCCGTTTAGTAAGAGAACATCTTGATGAAGAATACCCGCTCAGGTGGATAGGGCGCGGTGGGACAATCTTGTGGCCACCCCGTTCGCCTGATTTAAATCCCCTAGATTTTTTTTACTGGGGAGCGGTAAAAGAGAAAGTGTACTCAAAAACAATAGAGAATTTAGCCGAGCTGCGGGAAAGAATAACGGAAGCCGTTGTCTTTGTAAATAGGGGAAGATTTGCCCGGAAAATAACCAGATCTTTTTTAAGAAGATGTCGTGCTTGCATTGCCGTCGAAGGAAGGCAGTTTGAACATTTATTATAATAAAAAAAAATTAAATCTGATAATTTGTTTTTTTTTTCTAAGATGAGAAAACTGGTCCTGACTTAAAGTAAAAAGGTTGAGTCACTATCATAACTTTGCTCTTAAATTACGTAACGTCTCTATCGAACTAGAAACGGAGTTTAGCAAAGCTTTAGGTAAGCTAAAGTCATTTTAAGGAAGTATGGACATTTTGTGTAAAAACCGAGGCTATTTACAAAAAAAAAATTGACCAATTATTGAAAACGTAATCTAGCAAGTGTTACACCATTTTTGAATCCTTATTAAATGCGCCAATTTTTCATGTTACTTGCCAAACTAGCGTAGTACATTTTTTTTTCAGTACAGTCAGTTAAAGTTGGGCGAAATAGTAAATTTGAATAATTTGGTTTTGAAAAAGTTTAATTTTCTTCCAAGTAGGAGGAGTTGGCTTTGAATTTTAGGCAAAAATCTACACAAGCATTATTCAAGATTACATAATAATAAAAAAAAATGATAAATTATGGGATTTGTAGCAATTGGAGTTAAAGAACCATTACAGCTATTGATTTTTTTAGTAAATTTTTAAAGTGAACATATTTTTTTTAAAACATGAGATAGATTTTTTTTCGTATTTTTCTGAGAACTGTTATAACTTGGTCTATCACCCATTTACGGCTTGACGTCGATTTCTGGGACACCCTGTATATGTGAGAACGATGTTAAAAGACGTGCACGTAAAAGCGTCTAGAGTGAAACAAACAATTTAAAATACAATTAATAGGTAATTAAAAGCAGGCCGAGGCAGCTAAGTTATGACCAATCCCAACTGATGGCGCCCGTTCACGAATATGACACATGGATCGGCACCACTCAGCTCAACAATCATCAGGTGTTTTATACATCGAATCGCATCAGGAAGGTCGCTTAGTGGTCGAATATTTCGAATTGCCGTAATAGGACCAGTATATCGGAGTTTATTACCTACAAACAAATACTTTTACCTCTATCCGCTGTCAGTATTACCACAACTTCTCGCAAAACGTTTAAATTCACCTACGTCCGCTAACAACCTCTAATAAGTTCTTATAAACTCGTAACAGGCATCAATCTAATTAGTACCTTCCTATTAATGTCTAGGAGTAATGTACTGAACCCGGCCCTTAATATGACACATCGAGCTTTAGAAAGAGACTATCACACGGTTATGAGTGAGTGAGACGACGCTCTATAAGGCCGAACTTTAGATTATAATGATTAATTTTGGACCGCTTTCTGAATCGAATATTTGAAGTTAAGAATATTTCAAATCTTTTCAACTTTAGTGTCAAAGTTTGACAGGTTTTCTGGTTAAAGTAGACTGTCAAATTGTCAGCATCAAATTCTTAATTCAGTAATCGGCGATTTGTGTAACTTAGTTGCTCACGAATTGATAGACATATACAGCCTGGAGAGGACTGAATGACAATAAATTAAACTTCGTATAAATGATAATATTCCCAACCTGCACACAAAAAATCAATCGAATAAATCCAGTAGTTAAGCCACAGAATATTATTTTTTCATTTTAAGCGTTTTCTACATGCTTAAAATGTTAAGGTCCTCTAGTCTACGGCACGAACTTTTTTGTGCGCTCGGTGCTCATGGCTGTGTTGAGGAAAATTGCGAAAAAAGCGATAGTGATAAAAAGACACGTGCAACATTAACCGACAATAAATAAATTAGTCCAAGAAGGCCAAGAAAATGATTACGATGACCGTGTTCTGAACATGATTGGTCTTCTTCGGGTCCCCGACAAATCCATCACCCATCGACAAATTTGTACACCTACCAACCTGAACCGTGCGCCTGGTTGATTAAGACCCACTCCCAGAGACGAGGTCTGACGCCTAGCAGTGGGAACATTAATGTACCCTCTCACATGGAGAGTTCACCTGTAATGTAACATTTCAGATTCGATTTTGAGCATTACATTACAATACTGCCTCTCATGACTGACGAGCAATCGCCTGTAATATAACATTAGATTCGATTTGAGCATTTAGCTGATTCCACAATGTCAGACGAAGCGGTCGATGATATCACAAGTTGTATTAAAATATTATACATTGTATCATCAAGTTGCGCTCTGTAATGCTCGGTTCTCTTCCCCCACCAATGTATTGCTCGAATCTGTAATATTACAGGTTGCGCACTGTAATGCTCGGTTCTCCTCCCATACTGATGTAATGCTCGACTCTGTAACGTTGCAATACAAGGAAATGCTTCAAGCGAGTGTGCAGCCACGTGAGAATATCCGCAGGAGGGCCAAACATTGGACGAGGAATTGCGAAACTGAAGTGGCAGTGGGCAGAACAAATTTCTCGCAGAACGGATGGTCTTTGGGGCCTAAAAGTTCTGGAATGGCGACCGCGATCATTGCCGTCAACTTCTGCCGGACGTTGCGTTGGAAAGCCTCCCATTAGATGGACCGATGACCTGGTGAAGGTTGCGGGAATCCGCTGAATGCGAGACGCACGGGACCGGTCAATGTGGTGACACTTGGTAGGACTATGTTCAGCAGTGGACGTCTTTTCGGCTGTAATGATGATGACGCTCTCGTGTTACAATCCTTAAAAAATCCTCAACCTTCGTACCCATTCATAGTTCTTATCACACACGTGTATATACGAGGTGCATTCAATAAGTACCTAGCCTCATCGCCAGAGGGCGCTGTAGTTTCAAAAGAGTTTTACCACAGTGTAGCACATTCTTTTTTAATTCTTTTTTCAAATTTTCATTCCAATCCCTTCATTTGTTTTAATTTGACAACTTATGGAAGCGAACGTGTCGATCGGTTTTACAAAAATGGAAAAAGAGCAATATCGTTCGGTGATTCGATTCCTATTTTTGGAAGGGAAAACGCGCATCGAAATCAAAGAGCGCTTGGATGCTGTGTACGGTGACTCTTCTCCATCGATGGCCACCGTCAAGAATTGGTTCAACGAGTTTGCACGTGGCCGTACGTCGGTTTTTGATGAACCACGTCCAGGTGCACCGAAAACAGCTGCTACGGAGGAAAACATTAAAAAAATCCATGATTTCGTATTGGCAGATCGCCGATTGAAGGTTCGGGAGCTAGCTGAGACTGTAGGCATTTCAGAAGGAACAGTGCATCATATTCTTCACGAGGAACTCGGCATGAGAAAGCTGTCGGCGCGATGGGTGCCGCGTTTACTCACACCAGAAAACAAGCGCAACCGTGAGACGAGACCACATCGGAGACGTGTTTGGCGCTGTTTAAGCGGAATCCAGCGGAGTTTTTGCGTCGTTTTGTAACCGTCGATGAAACCTGGATCCACTGGTACACACCAGAGACCAAGGAGCAATCAAAACAATGGATCCAGACCGGGGAACGTGCTCCAAAGAAGGCGAAAACTGTAAAATCGGCCTAGTTCCTGAGGTTAGCGCGTTCAAACAAACAAATTCTTCAGCTTTATATTTTTAGTATACTACTGTTTGTTTTCTTTATAAAAATAAAGAAATAATATTAATTAGTATAGATGTGGAAAATTATAATAAAAAGTACAGGAAAATCGTAATAAAAAATTACCGATACATAATAATATAAAAATATCGATTTATTATATCGATAAATTTTTCGCCAGTGTTAATGATTATGTGTCATCCATGTCATTACCGAATGTGCTGATAACCTTATCAGGTTGCTTCGGGTTATCATTGTAGATGAATCATTCATTCACACCTGCACGAAGTCTACAACAACAATACCAAACATTATATCTGTTATATGTTATTGTTTCCTGTATGAGTGGTTCTGTAATCGACGAAAATTATTACTATTCGGTTTATTCGGATAATCTAACTTACCCCTCTTGAGTGCCTAAAACGTGGATCCATGCGAGACGCAATGGCTTTTCGATTGTTTCGGTAATTAAGGCACTCAAGGGGTTTATGTCGACGTAAATGTCGTGACGACAGTTTTTAGTTGTATGTAAATGGCTGTAAGAATTGAGGAAAATCGAAACTCAAACTCAAAATATATTTATTTCAATTAAACTTATTTAAAAGGTACTTTTGAATTGTCAAGCCAAATATGAAGTAAGCCGCAGTCGTATTGCGTTAGTGAATACGGCAACGCAAAGAGTTTCACCGCTATCCAATCGACCAATCACACATACGGAAATCCACATTACGTCATTCATCTCGCATGTGATTGGTCGATTTGGTCAATTTCAGGTTAGGTCCCGGCTGTAATACGTAGAACTCTTTGACGTTACGCTTAGGGATTACATCGCTGATAAAAATGCTTGGCTTAATGCTAGTCCTGCTCCACAACCTCTAAGTCGCAAAAACAAGCGATAAGCAGAAAAGTTTTGAAGTATTGTTGGACCTGCTGAAGACTGTATGAATAATTTGTATAAACTCAATTTCTTTTAGTATTATATAACTGCATAGCACATGTTTGAGTACTATGTTCCGACTGTAAATCTACCATTTACTGTACTTATATGTCGTTCGGTGACTTGTGTGTGCCCTGGCCGTTGAGTATGTCATGCTCTCTCTAATGTGTCTCTGATGGTGGCACAAGTATTGGATCATTCGGCTCCCTTCATAATTGTTGAGCTTAGCGGTGCCAATCCATGCGCCTCGTTCGTGAACGGGAACCACCAGTTGGGACTGGTCGTAGCTTGATTATCTCGGTCTGTTTTTAATTAGGTACTTATTGTATTTTTAATTGTTTATTTTACTCTAGACGCTTTTACGTGCACGTCTTTTTACATCGTTCGCACATATGTATTTTTCCATTAAGAATGATGTAACCAAATACTTGTAATTAAAACTGATGGAAAAGAGTGTCTATGGAGTTTCTTGCACGTTCTTCTCCATAGAGACCTACTGACGCTTGCGAAAGTGCAACTAGATTCATTACTTTTTGGTTGAAAATGTTTGTTGTAATACTTTACTACAACTAAACCATTAAAACAATTTTAATTTAGTGAGAAGCTCGAAAGTTGCGCAGCCAATGTGACCCAGGGCTGTGTAGGTTAGAAGCAGCCGGTCAATAAAAAATACTAGTGTTGAGCTGCATGCAGTTAGACGGGGAGCCGATCCCAACTAATTGGGAAAAGATTAGCCAGACGGCATGTAGATGGCATGGCAAATAAGCAGCGACCTGTCTGATAGTTAGTGGTCACCGGCGGTTGTGGACATCTGCCATAACGAGGCATCGCATTAATTTTCATCTCATATGCCTCCAATTAAATCTGCACCTAAAAACAAGCAAGACGAACTCCTTTACAAAGAGCACTTCAGTATTTAAGTATACTGGAATCATAAAGAAACTTGCTCGGTACTTTCTCCCAACTACTAAACACAAAAAAAAGATAATTTTCTCTCAGATAACCTTGAAAACTCATTTTTTTCACATTGACTCAGATGTATAGGTATCGTTGACCGACAGTCCGATATAAGCTGATTCAGAGCTAAAAGATATACAGGCAGAGATAAAGGCAGATTATAGGTAATCGTTCAGACGCATACATCGCCACGTAGAGAGATTAAAAAATTACAATAGTCGTTAAATACTACGGCCCGTGTATATATTATCTTATCTAAATACACGGGCTACGTGACCAATACAATAGGCTAAATATTTCTGAAGCTTGTTGGAGTACCTATTAGGCTACTATAATGAATTTTCACCGTCATTTTAAACCGTCATGGAGTTTTGTTGCCTGAAAGACCCACGATGAAACCAGTCTTATAATGTTTGTAGCAACATCTATGCCGTTACCTACGAACTAAAGATCTGGTGTACGCAACCCCAGCAGAATAGTGGCTCCTAGAGTGATATGAGTGGAACGTATAATTCTTCTTCTTCTTTTCGTTTCGATGGTACATTTGATCAAACTATTTGAGCCCAGCACGAGAGGCGAGGTCTTAGCCACATATTTTTCATTATTTTTAATATCACACCAGATGACCGGAACGTGTACGTTAATAGATTCGCCGTTTCTTAAGTTAATCCAGAATTTATTTTTTGCTTGGTCATGAGGAGGATAGCCAAATTTAAGTTTACAGAAAACTATTCCACTTATGGGGTCTTCGTGAACGCGTTTCGAAATGAACGGAGTCTGGACTAATAAAGATCTTGTTAAACATCGCTTGGTAGTTGAGTGTTATTAACAACAATTAAGGCTGTTAGGAGGTACGTAGTAACTAATTTAGTGGCTAGTTAGATAATTAGTACTGTTCGGATGATGAACTTTGCTTGTAGTATCTCTTCGAAATAGAATTTCTTTAGCAACAGATCAGTTACACATTCATCAGATTATTTTGTAATTGGTCCTGGGTTCGATTTCTCGCACATTGCTCGCAGAACGGATGGTCCGTGAACCGGAAGACGTTGCATCCCACCAGGTGGACCGATGACCTGGTGAGGGTTGCGGAGATCCGCCGGATGTGAGACGGACGGGACCGATTAATATGGAGACGCAAGGGGCAGGCCTATGTCCAGCAGTGGACGTCTTTCGGCTGAAATAATGATGACGATGTAACTGGAGTTTCAAAAAGTCGGACACCTTCGCTGCTGAAAACACGTAAAGCCGTTGGTACTGCGCCTGCTCTGTCCAGTCGAGACAGATATCCGTCCCGTCAATGAATCATCAATCTTTGTATGTATTCAAATTATACATATTGTTGGCAATAAATGTTTCTTTCTTTCTTTGAATGTGTACTAACATTTCTTCGACGTCTATGTCTATCTATTTTCCGCTGAAATTCTGTGTGTGTGCACTCCAGAACTATTATATTCATTTGTAAATCAAGTGTTTTCACGTTCCAACACTTGTCCTTCAATTGGAGCGCCCTGGTTTTATTAAACATTCGATTGAAGTATATTAACTATTATTAAGTACTTAATGGCAATAACAAAATGGTGGTTCTGACCAATACGTCATCTGTAAACAGGGGCCGTGTTTTGAAGTACTATTTCCATTGTAACGGCATGAAACATACGAACTACAAAAATTTTTACAAAAAAATTCTATTGACTTCCAAATAAAAATATTACAAAGTAAAAAATAACTTTCTTTTTGGAAGTCGGTGTCTTTGGTAGGTACCATTTTTTTCGTTATGGACACCGACTTCCGAAAACAAAGTTATTTTTGACTTTGTAGTGTTTTTATTTGGAAGTCGGTAGTATATTTTTGTAACGTATTTTTTTTATTTTTCACTTTTTAGTGGTACCTAATAGGCAAGTTCTGTAGTGAGGTACCTATAATGACGCATAATAGATTAACCGAATATCATGAAACTTGAAAATTACCGGTGAAATGAGAGTGTACCAAGGTGAACTGTAGGTACACACATGCGTACCCCTTTAGAGCGTACTAGCGTGATGTTATGTTATGAAATGGTATAAACAATAAATAGAAATGCGATTACAGCAATCCCGAGAGATTTGCCGACATTTATTGAAGAGTTTTGTTGTATACCGCCGAAGTTCTTCATCATATTTTCACCAAATTAAAATGGGACCAATTTGGGAACATACTCATTCAAACAATTTTTTTTTTTAATTGGTCTACAATTGACGGAGAAATCGGTGAAGAAATAAAGTCGAACATAGAACCTCCTCCTTTTTGAAAATCGGTTAAAAAAGAATTAACGTCACACAAATCCTACATCGCGCAACAAATGTTATCCGCGCGATTTAAAAATAAAACAGCCTGACAAAAACCATCGGGCAGTTGACACCGTCTGGTCGTCAACACAGTCTGGTTTGGAGGATCCTTCGTTTTCTATGGAGGTTGTGGGACTCCGCATATCTCAATACAATAATAATTATTTCACTGCGAAAGTAAGATGGTGCTGTCTGTCTTGTATCGCTCCAACTCGCTCTCCCAAAAGAAAAAGAATAAAAAACCCGCGACACAAAAATCTTTAAAAAGTAAAAAATAAGCCCCGTACTTGCGTCGGGGAACCGCCACCGTTTACAGCAGTTTATTTTATTTACGTAGCGGTTCTTGCTTTTTTGAGGTTTTTGTGTAGGGGCCTTTTTAATTTTTATTTTTATTTCTTGCTTTTTAATCTACATAATAATATACCTATACTCCATTTGTTTAGGTAGTTAACTAAATGTAAACAATCTTAACATGTCTTTTATCTAAAAAAATGACAAAAAATTGAATCTAAAAATGTTTAGAATTAGGTATTTACTTAAACCGATGTTAGGTAAGTAACTAAATTTAAATAATATTTGTTGGTCTTTTATACGATTTATTTTTTATAAAAAGACATATCAAGATTGTTTACCTTTAGTTAACTACCTAAACAAATGGAGTATAGTAGTAGACACGCTTCAATCGATAGTCTATCGAAACACGTAAATATGATACGATATCTTGCGAAAAAACTCAACTTCAAAGAGTAAAATGCGGAAAATTTTTGGACGGCCGAACCGATTTTAATCAAACATAGCTAAGAACACTCAACAAAGTCACTTTTCAAACAAATAAAAACTAAATCAAAATTGGTTCAACTGCTTAGGCGCTATGATGCCTTAGACAGACACACAAATACACAGCAACACATGACAAACTTATAACACACCTCGTTTGCCGGGGGGGTTAAAAATAATAATATCTCATCAGTAGTGTACCATTCTCCTATTGTCATATTGTAATGTATCGTTGATCTCGACTGTCATTCAACACGACAATCTATTAAAGTAATTATGACACGATATCGTCCGATGATATCTCGATTCAACAGTAAAACACCCATAACTTCAGAACGGCAGATCCAATTTTCATCAAACATAGCTAAGCACACTTGATAAAGTCACCTTTCAAACAAGAAAACGAAATCAAAATCGGTGAATCTGTTTAGGAACTATGATGCCACAGACAGATACACAAATTCACAAATACACACTCCTCTTTTTCCGTTGGGGGCTAAAAATAAAGCCGTAACGCTCGGTTTTCCGCAACTAATTTTGGTAGATTTAGGGGCTTGCCAATACCAATAGAATTTGACGAAAGTGGTGAAGTAAACGCAAGGTGTATTGTATCTTATTTCTAGATACGACTCCTTGCCCGAGTTTATCATTATTGATAAATCTTACCTTATGGTTAAGGCGATATATAATTTTAAAATCAATATTGCACCTCCTTTTGAACAGTTTTGTTTGCAAAAAAATATTTGATTTACACATGCTATTTCATTTACGAAGAAATTCCAACCATCAATTTTTTTGTGTAAAAATATTTTTAAACACTTCACCCACCACAACACACATCGTTTTGGAGGTGTATCCAAAAGTTGCGAGAAATATCGTGTTGCTAATTTTTTTTTTTAAAGCAAAACTATTTGTTATACGAAAAAAACCATGTTTAAAAATAATGTTCATGAAACAATAATAATATTTTTTTTTTCAAACCTTTTAACATAGCCGTTGCTAAGGAGTAAGCTTTAGAAAGTTACCTTAATAACTACGATAGATTAGGTAATAGAGGCCGAGGCTATTGCCATATTTCTCTCTACGACATCCCTAAACCCTGATCATCTTTTGTTCACAGAAAAATACCCACAAATCAAAAAGCTCTTCGGCTACGATCCCAACTTCAAATGGGTGGTGACTCTTATGGTTCTGGTCCAGATCATCTCCTTGCCGTTCGTGACGCAGCTTAGCTGGCCGGTGATGCTGGTGGTGGCCTACTGCTTCGGGGGAGTCATCAATCATTCTCTTATGTTAGGTGAGTGCCCTTATCTTGTAACGAAATCTTTAACGGCATATACGAAGTGAATGATCAGTGTGTGTTGCCAGTGATCACCTATGGAACCGAGACGTGGTCACTCACAATGGGCCTTATCAGAAAGCTTAAACCCAAAGGGCAATGGAGAGGGCTATGCTCGGAGTTTCCTTGCGTGATCGCATCAGAAATGAGGATATCCGCAGGAGAACCAAAGATACCGACACAGACCGAAGATATGCGAAACTTAAGTGGCAGCGGGGCCGAAAAGTTCTGGAATGGTGACCGCGAACCGATAGACGATGCGTAAGAAGGCCTCTCATTAGGTGGACCGATGAGTTTGCGGGAATGCGAGACGCACGGGATCGGTCAATGTGGCGACGCCTGTGGGAAGCATATGTCATATGATGATGGTATATGAAGCAAATCTCAAATATCCTGCATCGCGCAAGCAAAGCTTTCGGCGTGATTTAAACATTTAAAACTGTCTGACAACAATCGTCGGGCAGTTGCACGGACCAGACACAACACCCGTCTGGTCAGAGGATCCTACCTTTTCTATGGACGTGGAGGGACTTTACACCCTGTGCCGCATACCTCCATAATATTACTCATAAGAACTTCACAAGTGATCTTCCTTTGGTAATGTTCGTCGGGTCGTTGAGCTATAAGGTGACTGAAACATATTGGTGCTAACGGTTGAGAAAGGTCTATTAAAAACTGTGTACAAATCTCAAGAAAATCTGAAGCCACATAGGTACAGCAATTCTCAATCTTTTTGGCCGGGCAGAACGTAGGCTTTCCGATGCGATTACACATACTAAGGCCATGTATGTCTCATTTACTTGAGTGTACCACACCTCTAAGTGTCCTGCCCTAATATATGGCCGCCTAACAAAATAAATCATTCGATATTTGGCTTTAAGTCCCACACAATATATAGTAGAAAAAAACTTTTTTATATAAAAATACTACCGACTTCCAAATAAGAAAACTACAAAGTGAAAAATAACTTTATTTTTGGAAGTCGGTGTCTTTCGTAGGTACTATTTTTTTGCATTATGGACACCGACTTCCAAAAATAAAGTTATGTTTCACTTTGTAATTTTCTTATTTGGAAGTCGGTAGTATTTTTTTGTAAAATGTTTTTTTTTTATTTATTGTACCTACCTAATAGGCAAGTTGTTTAGTAAAGAGCCTACTGGCCCCTTAAGAGCGTAGTGGCGTGATGTAATGTTATGAAATGGTATAAAAAAATAAGCCGTTATTTATTGAAGAGTTCAGCTGTGTGTCTTCGAAGTTCTTCATCAGATCTTCAACAAATTAAAATGTGACCAATTTCGGCACAACCACTTTAAAAAAAAAATGAATTTTCAAAATCGGTACACAAAAAAAAACATAATGTCGAACATAGAACCTCCTCCTTTTTCCGGAAGTCGGTTAAAAATAGCATAACATCATCAGCATCTCTCGAACCCACAACCACTCCTGAACTTAAGAACCTCTCGGAGATACGTCTACTTAGAAACACATACAAACTGTTACAGTTTAAGTCTGTTTGAACTGATAGCACGTTATCAGAGTAATTCTGGTAATCACCGCACTTGAAATGTGTGTCATTATCACGACATCTTATCAGACTATTAGCTGTGTGGAGAGGCAATATCTGTTGGGAGAGCTCTCGAAGAGATAAGAAGATCTCACCCATTATACCGGTTTGTTATATTGAGCAGTGGTGGCCGGTAACGGTCGCGGCTGAGGCTTACTAGTTGTAGATTGTGCGTTCGACCTAGGCAGGCGCTTTCATCATTATTATCACCACCCTTTTAATGTTCCCACTGCTGGGACACAGGCCTCCTCTCTGTGAGAGGGAATGGGCCATCGTCGTGAAAGTCAGAAACTTTAAAATCTGATACACCAGTCTTCAGTCCAAAGGGTATCGTGTTATTGCGGATTTTATTTGCTTCCGGTCGTGGCTCAGTTCATGGTTAGGAACTAAGCACTTAGAAAGCTGTCGCCACCTTTTGCAAGTTAGTCATGGTCACAAAGGAAGGTGTGGAAAGGGACCGAGGGGATATAATGACCTGTCTCTCTATTCGCAGAAGACGCACCGGGCGCTGGAGTAAGATCGCCAGCCTTCTATGCCTGTTCAGGCGACAGGCTCAATAAATCTTTCACCTAAGCAGGCGTAGGCAAGTGACCACTATCTCACCTGATGGTAAGCGATGATGTGGTCGACGATTTAGCACGCTTACCTAGAAGAAACCTATTCACTCTTGACTTAAAGACTCTCAGGTTGTAGCTATCAGGAAATTACGCCATAATTATGGGCCCCTATATAAGACATAGGGGGTCAATATTAGGCCGCGTTGGTCCCAGCTGTCATCTTTAGTATATCTTCGGCAGTTCTTACGGGTAGTCTGAAGGCAGGATATCTGACACCAGTCTTGCCAAGGGTTACCGGGTTGTGGAGGTCAGATAGGCAGTCACTCTATCTAAAATACTGGTACAAAGCAGTGCCTGGTAAGACTAGAGGGTTGGACCCGACTGGAAAAGCTATTAAGCTATCGTAAAAGTTTAATAGTTATTCAGACTGTAGTTAACCTAACTGCCACAACTACAGACATAAATCTAAATAGATAACGCAAGTCCCTCCATTTGTATGAAAACCAAGCGTGTCACTTATTCACAAACAATTTAAAAACAAATTTACTTACAAATGAAAGAAAACCATTTCCAATGCTTCGGCCAACTTTTTCTAAACAATCTTTACAACTCAATAAGGCATGACAAAGCATTTTTCTAGATTTCGGTGGATTTCCTGTGCCGATATTGCTAAATGAAAAGCTCAGATTACGATCATTGATCGTAACATTACTCAGTTTTTTGGCACGCGAAGTACATACAGTCGCGTCATCTAGTTAGATTTATGTCTGTGGCCACAATTCATACTTTATCAGCAAATTTTATCAATCCATCATAATATAAATAATCAGTAAAAACAATTACTCACTTGGGATATTTGGAAACCGCGGTGATATTCCACTACAGGTGTTAGAAAAGATAACTTATCTGAACCAATTGGCGCATACTTGTACTTATTTAGGTTAAGAAATGGTCGTGATCTTTTTGCAATACTGGTGTCTGGTTTCCTGGATTCATACTAGTCGAAACGGTTGTCAAAGATATGCAATTAAAAAATTGTGATTCATAGCTTGGACCAACGGCTTAAGGTGTTCTCTGAGGCACGGTGGAATCCTGGTATGGTAAGATGGGCATTTTAAGTCCCGCAAGCCTCCATTGACAAGAAAGAATTCTTTGACCGGACGGGTGTTGTGTCTGATCCGGGCAACCGCCCAACGGTTATTGTCAGACTGTTGAGTGAGTTCAAATCGCGCCGAAAACTTTGCTTGCGCGATGAAGGAATTGTGTGACGTCATGTCATTAGTTCGTAAGTGGCGGCGCATCCACGAACCACCGACCTCGACAAGCGTTGCTTAACACAGAAGATTGATCCGTGTATCTTTAAATAGTAAGCCACGAGCTCCTCAACCCTTTCTACCTAACCTTTTGAGAAAGGGCTTGACATTTCAATTTCTTCCAGCAAAAACTAGACAAACCCACTAGGTTCAATATCAAAGCGTGATAGTAACGAATCCGTGTCATGAAACATTACTACTAAAAGGGTTTCACTACACAACAATGACTAAGGTCTTTAGCCTTGGGAATCGATGGACGACTGTAGTATTAGTAATTCATGGCGTATTTATATTTTGAATAGAACGTTGTGGTAGTATGTATGACCAGATGATCTGCCGTTCTGTGGTTTCTGCCTGTTTCCATGGGAAAAAGGCGTGTGTTTATGTCCGTACGAGTATGTATTTGAATAGAAAAGTAAGTATTTGTTGTGATATGGCTGTGTGACTACATCGTTGGTCTTGAGATCGCATGTGGGATTGCTGAAAATGAAGTTCTGCAGCCTAATAAAAAACATAGACGGAAATCCACAATTACGCGTCTTTCATCTCGCACGTGATTGGTCGATTGATGGGGTTAAATTCTTCGCCTTGCCGAATTCACTTACGCTATAGGTTGACAAAAAATATCTATTTAGTCTCACGTATTTTTTCATTTGTGACGTAATCAAAAAATTACGACAGTAAAGTGCGTTGAAATATCGTGTGACGTCACGGTGTGCTATACTTTATACTGACAAAGTGACGTCACAAGCGCCCACCAATGAATTTTGATGCGCTTTAGGTTTGTCAATTTTTTGTTTTTTGATCAAACAAAAAATACGTGTTCAATATAATTTGATAATCTCACTGACTGAACTAAGTAGAATTATATTTTATCTACCCACTCTTTAGGCTGCTGGGTTGTCCAGATCGGGAAAAATGTTGTTGGGGTATGCCATCTGGAATGTCTCAGTAGCTGCCCGGAATCTGGAATTGTGATGGAGTGTGGTTGGTATGTGGATACGATAGGTATACCTTGCCGCAGCTCTTCTGGGAATACAATCTGTTCTGAGTCACAGTGGATCTTTGTGTCTCTGAAGTTGGGTGCAAGACCCTGCGCAGTTGCTATTTTAGTGTCAATGTTGAATTAGAAGATAGCATTCTATAACTGCCTCTTTCACTCGCTTAAGTTTTTCTCATCGTCCTATGTCGCTTACTGTATGCAGTACACTCGATGACAAACTGTTTCTTTCGCAATGGTTCGCAGAGCCAACTTCAGAGACTCAAGACTACTTTAGCCCAGTTTGAATTAGCGTCTAGTACGTTGCAATTGACTCGCCCCCTATAAATGGAACTTGAACATAATTGGTGACCAGCATAGACATAAATCTAACTAGATGACGCGATTGTATGTACTTCGCGTGCCAAAAAACAGAGTAAAGTTACGATCAATGATTGTAATCTGAGCTTTTCATTCAGCTTTATCGGCACCGGAAAGCCACCGAAATCTAGAAAAATGTCTTTTTATGCCATATTGAGCTGTAAAGAATGTATAGAAAAAATTGGCCGAGGCATTGGAAATGTTTTCTTTCATTGGTAAGTAAATTTGTTTTCTAATTTTTTGTGAAAAAGTGGCACGCTTGTTTTTCATACAGATGGAGGGACTTGCGTTATCTAGTTAGATTTATGTCTTTGGTGACCAGTCCGTCTCTTACGTCAACTTTTCAAATCAACCTGCGCCTTGCCTACGGTCACCAAGTCACGTCGCCTCTTCGTAGATGATTATTACAGTATAGGTCGATTTAAAATCAATGAAGGCTCTGAAGTTCGTTTTTCACTGCGCATTGCCCCTCGTCCCTGCTATCATAATTATGAATTGGCCAGGACGCAGCGACTCATGGAGTGTTACGTACCGCCGTTAGTTTTGATTCTACCTGATTGATAGGTGTCATTCTTACATTTTTAGATCTTAGAAGCCACGGATTTTGTTCATTTAGGTCTTGTTCGATCTTTTTTGATCGTGGTGGATTACGGCCCATTTCCTCTCACAGAGAGGAGGCCTATGTCCCAGCAGTGGGAACATTAAAAAGGCTGATGATGATGAGACCTTGTTCTTCGTGTCGTTGATTCCTTCCTTGTCGATTTTTAACCGACTTACCAAAAAGGAGGAGGTTCTATGTTCGACTTCATGTTTTTTTTTTTTTGTGTTTGTTCACCTATATCTCCGTCAATTGTGGACCGTTTCTGAAAATTCTTTTTTATTTTAAAGAGTATGTTTCGGCGATATACAACAGAACTCTTCAATAAATAACGGCAAACTCTCGGGATTGCTGCAATAGCATGTCTGTTTATTGTTTATACCATTTCATAACAACATTATCACGCCAGTACGCTCTAAAATGGTACGCAGATGTGTACAGTTCACCTTGGTACACTCTCATTTCATCGGTTATGTTCAGTTTCATGATATACGGGTAATCTATTCTGGCATTATAGGTACCTTACTAAAATACTTGCCTATTAGGTAGCTACAACTAAAAAGGGGAAAAAAAAAAAAAAAAAATACTACCGACTTCCAAATAAGAAAACTACAAAGTGAAAATAACTTTATTTTTGGAAGTCGGTGTCTTTGGTAGGCACCAATTATTTGCGTTATGGACACCAACTTCCAAAAACAAAGTCGGTATTTGGAAGTCGGTAGTATTTTTTTGAAAAAAAGTTTTTATTTATATTAACTTCGACCAGAATTCAGGCAAACCGACCGATCCTGAATTAAATTATGTAAGTAGAATTGGCCAATCACAGAATGTCCAAGATGAGATTAATACAGTAACATGTACTTTTATATAAAAAAAACACTAACTGACTCTTATGGAGTGTTGTCTCAATATCGAAAACCATTACTTGCAAATAATTTCAACCATCATGACGTCTGGTAAAAATACAGCCGACCAACGACTTAATTAACCATTTCAAGCTGATCCTTGCATTGTCAAAGTTTCCGTACAATCAGAGGCCAACTCATTCTGGGAATGTACAGCTATGTGATGTCTGATGTGATGTCTCTGTACAAAGATACACTGAGCGTTGTTGGTAAATTAGTACATTTTCGCCTAACATAATACAATAGTTACACGGTTATATATAGTTACTATTGTATATACAGTGTAACACGCGAATTCAAGGCCAGTGTCAGTCAATGTTAAGGTGCAAGTTCGCGCCAAGACAGTGAAGCGATACCGAGGCAGGACGTGCGACACATGTCTCGCTCTCCGTTGGTGACTCATTGCGATTTTAAAATTCGAAGTCTATTGTTGAAAATTACACCATTTTACACGGGTTTGGTTGGTGAAAAGAAACGCATTTGGGCTTATTCTTGATGACAATATGTTTATTTATTTATGTATTTATTTAAACTTCATGTACAATAGTGGTACATAGGTGGACTTAATGCCACAAGGCATTCTCTACCAGTCAACCTTTGGGTTAAAAAGGACAACGCTGTGAAACGGGTACAAAAAATATTTAAAAATAACAACTAGTATACGAAAATGTATATACTTACATATATATTAATAATACACATATAGAAATAAAATAAACTAATAAATAGCAATATAAAAAAAGAAACCTATTAATAATTATTAAGACTAAACTTCTGACTCTAGGTGAGAGCTATTTAGTCTGACACAAATAGTGGTCACGAACTTTTCTTTAAAAAGAGAATTTTCTTTCAGCATATATATATGTTCAGGCTTTAAGAGCGATACTATTTGTCCGGGAGCGATACCGTCTCGCGATCTTCTGTCGCGCGACTCCTGCCTCGGTCTCGCGTCGCGGTCGCGGTGGGAACTTGCACCTTAACTCATTATTATCAGAGAGACGACACGTCATCTCTTATGTAGTTTGTTATGCTAGGTAGGTGTTAAGGATAAAATGAATATGTTTAGAATGGTTGTGCAAATTTTCTGTGATAAAACGACATAAGATGCTTTTTATAATAGGGTTTTTCCGGCATGTGAGTTTAGGTAAATCTATTCTTAGGAAGTCCGGTATTATATGTTAAAAGTAACACTTGCTATATCCTGTGGCTTGGACCACGGGATACGTGATTTGTTCTGAATAAACGGGAAAGGCAGCAATAGCGTTGCCTTCTGTCAGCGAAAACACTTTTTAAATCGGCTCAGAACTTCCAGACATAACATCTTACAAATAAACAATTTTATCCCATCTATCTATATATATAAAAATGAATCCCTATTTCTCTTGGTCACGGCATCACGCGTGAATGGCTGGACCGATTTCGCTAAATCTTTTTTTGTTGTGTTTGTTATTGTTAGGAGAAGGTTCTTATGAAAGAAGAATATATGGTTTGCAGGTAGGGTAGGGAAGGTAGGTATGTAGGTAGGGTATGATAGGTAGGGTAGGGTAGGTAGGCAGTTGACGGGAGCAAAGCCACGGGCACAGCTAGTTAAATAATAGTTTTGAATACTCATGCATGCATATTCAGCCTTTTTCAACATTTCCTTCGAAGTTTTGGTTCTAGGACACAATCAATGGCAATCCCTTGCATTGTGACAATCCAAAAACATTCATTGCGTTATTTACGTTTGTAGAGAATACGAATATTTACCCGACTGCCGGAGGAGGGTAATGTGTTTATCAGTCTTTGTATGTTTGTTCCTATGTTGCGTTCTAGAAACCAAACGCGTTGGCCGATGTTTATGATTCTTACATCTATCGATTCGTCTTAACCTTGAGAGTGTCACTGGCTACATTTAAATTGGAAAATAGAAAAATGTCGGCTTTTGGACGCCATATTGTGGGGACCCTTTTTTTTCTTACCGTCTCATCGTGTGGGATATTAAAAAAAAGGGTTTTAAGAGATGATTTTAGAAATATATGACACTTATATGTTAAATGTACCTAGTTCGAAAAAAATAATATAATATTAATATTTATGTATTAATTTATTTGTATATGTGTATTACTAATATTTTTGTACCCATTTCACAAAGTTGTCCTTTTTAACCCAATGGTTGACTGGTAGAGAATGCCTTGTGGCATTAAGTCCGCCTATGTACCACTATTGTACATGAAGTTTAAATAAATAAATAAATAAAATTAAAAAATTAACAAACCCGGCTGCTTAAGAAGTGAACTAAAAATACGTAAAAAAGAAGAAAATTATGCTGTGCAGTCGGAGGATACATCTGGTTTTGGTCAGCCAGCTCGCGAATCTGTATCGCTTCTTAGGCAGTCGGGTTTTATAATTTTTTGAATTAACTTTTTAAAACGTATGTAGCAAAAGATTAGAAATTGCATATCAAAATCCTTCGGGTGGTATAGAAAGCTTACGCTATTGGGTTGCTGGTTTCCCCACGATGCAATTGCATACTTAATTCTTTTTTCCAACGTTTTAATGTAACTTTATGTTTGTTTCAGCAATCCACGAGATCGCGCACAACCTGGCTTTTGGACACAACCGACCGCTAGCCAATCGGTTATTCGGCTTCTTCGCGAATCTGCCCATAGGGCTGCCTGTGTCTATCAGCTTTAAGAAATATCATTTAGAACATCATAGGGTAAGTCAATGAGATTATGCGATTCGACTTCGTCTGTGCAGCATTAGTACTTCGAATATCCTATTTATTTATACCGCGCCATAATATTGTAGGTATGTCGGCCTCCTGACTTGAGAAATTATTAGTTCACAATACAAATTCCACTCCCCTGTTCACCCCTTATAGGATGATTTCTCGGATAGAAACTCTCCTATGTCGTTCCCAGGGTCTCAAACTATCTCCATACCAAATTTCATCTAAATCGGTTCAGTGGTTTAGGCGTGAAAAGGTAACAGACAGACAGAGTTACTCTCCGCATTTATAATGTTACTAGCTTCTGCCAGCGGCTTCGCTTGCGTGAAAGTCGAAAATTATCCCGAGGGAATATATTCCCGGGATAAAAAGTATCCTATGTGCTTTTCTGACTAAAATCTGTCTCTGTGCCTAATACATTACAATGCAACATTTTGCTTCAATTTTCAAACAACTGCATCATAAAATAACTTTTTGATTTTTATAGCACACTTTTACTTTTTAATTTGTAAATCTACATTATGTATGTAGAAAATAGTCATTGTCTATGGAGGCGCGCGCTGCGCAGTTATGCGGAATGAAAATCTAAATAACCAGCCGGCCGTACCACGTATTTTCCGTTTCCACTTTTGTTTTATTTCAACTGTATGAGTGAAGATAAAATAGTGTATGCAACGGCATATAATTAGATAATAAAAAACTCGCGAGTTATTATTATCACATTTGGCTTCGTCTCATGTGATAAACCCACGCTCGTGTTTTAATAACCCCTATTATATGAACATTGCGTAAACTACTATTATCTACACTCACAACGTATTGTTCCAAATATTAATTCAAAAAGTATTGTATAAAATAATAGTAATATCTTTTTTACCTATTATATTATTTATTATATATACTTATATTATTTATATTATACATACCTATTATATATTATATTAAATTTTACCTATTATATTTAAGAAATATTTTCCTTTCAAACAACTGCATCATAAAATAACTTCTTATTTTTTATAGCAAACGTTTTACTTTTTTATTTATTGACTTAATGTAGAAAAATAGTGTCATTTTCTACAGAAGCGCGCTCTACGCGGTCATGCGCAATGAGAATCTAAATTGCCCGCCATACCACATAGTTTTCTGTTTCCACTTATATTTTATTTCAACTGTAAAAGTGAAGATAAAAAGTGTATGCAACGGCATATAATTACGTATTAAAACAATGGTGTGATAAACCCAACACTCGTGTTTTAATGACCCCTATTATATGACCGTTGCTTAAACAACTATTATGTTCTAATCCAGGCTATCTAACTGCGTTCAAAATGCCATCAAAATTCGTACAGTAGTTATTGATTAACAAAAATCCAACCGTACAGACTCCCATATTAAGTAAGATTATTTTAAAACAAAGGCCTCCACCAAGTGTCGCCATCGCCACATCGGCCGGTCCTATGCGTTTCGCATCCAGGGAATGTCGTCGGTCCACTATGGGGCAGGTCTATGTTCAGCACTAAACGTCTTTCGGCTGAAATGATGATGATGATTTATCCTTACTCAAATTATAAATTCGAAAGTACCTCAGTCTGTCTGTTACCTTTTCACGCCTAAAACACTGAACGGAATTCAATGAAGTTTGGCTAGGGGATAGATGCCATACTGAGGCATATATCCATAGACTACTTTTTGAATTAAAAGAAATGTATTTTGGTAGGGTATGGTAGGGAAGGTAGGGTAATTTAAGTAAATGGATAGGGTAGGTAGGGTAGAGTGATGAGTAGTTAGTGAAGGGTAGGTAGGTAGAGTAGAATGGTGGGTAGGTAGATAGGGTAGAGTGGTGGGTAGGTAACTAGGGTAGGGTAGGTAGGTAGCCAGTTGACGGGAGCGAAACCGCAGGGAACAGCTAATTTAACCATAATTTCTCACTTTCCAGTACCAAGGCGACGAGGTAATAGACACTGACCTCCCAACGTTAATAGAGGCCAAACTGTTCTGTACGACGGGCGGCAAGTTCCTCTGGGTGATTCTGCAGCCGTTCTTCTACAGCTTTCGACCGCTGGTGGTGAGGCCTAAACCGCCTACGCCCATGGAGCTGATCAACTTGGTCATACAGCTGTTCTTTGATGCTGTTATTATTAAGTTGTGGGGTGAGTGTATTTCTTTAATAATATAGTTTATAAAAATACCACCCTGTTACTGTTCCACCGCAAGGCAAGAGCTCTTCTGATACAGAGAAGGCAGGCACGAGTATTATACTACGCTTGCTTTAAACGGGTTTGCATTTGAAACTTATAATGATATCTATAAGGCCAGATTTCCTCACGATATTATCCTTAACCGATGTGAGCGATGTCTACGGTAAACTTAGAACATATAAATTGATGAAAGTCACTTAGGTACTTGATCGGATTTGGACCACCGACCTTCAAGCAAGAGAGGTTTTAGTTACTAGGCCATCTCGACAAAATTCAATCAATTCCTAACCTATGTTATAAAGTAGATAAACTTTATATCCTTTGTTTAAAATACTGTTAAGATAAGGCAACGCCATCTAGTGACGAGAGGAAGAACTAAGTAGTTACTAGTGGCGCTATCTAGTGTTGAATAGCGGAACTAATCTTATCGTAGTTTCTAGTCGATTCGGAAACAGTGAATTCGAATGTCGATTGTTCTGGAAGATTCTCGAATTATCTAGAACCGTATGGAACGTTCCAGAAACATCTTTCGTGCTATAAAAGAGCGGTCGGGTTCGTCGTAGGACAGTTTCGATTTGGAAGCGACACAGAATGATCGGAAAAGAAAAACAGTGCGAAGTAATAGAATTGTTGATGAAGTGTTTTTGTAATAAAGTGTGATTAATTGAAGTCTGCCGTTTAAATAATTTATCCCTGAACCCCAGCTCGTAACAATACATATCAAGTTAATCAATCGACTTTTAATCACAAAATAACCATTTTTCCCGATTGAGTCATGACAATGTATGTAACATGCATTATTTCATATGTTTCGTTTTATGTTATACGAGCTTCTGCCAGCGACTTCGCCCGCGTGAAAGTCGAAAATTATCCCGTGGGAATATATTCCCGGGTTAAAAAGTATCCTATATGTTAATCCAGGATGTTGGCTACCTTCATACTAAATTTCTTCAAAATTGGTCCAGCCGTTTGAGCGTGAAGAAGTAACAAACATATAAACACACACTCACAAAATTTCGCCTTTGTAATGTTAGTGTGATTCATTTACGAAATGCTGTTCTTGTTTGTATGTTGTTGTATTGAATGCAGTTCTTTTCCTTAACAGCTTTTAAAATTATTGTTTTTTTGTTTCAGGATGGAAAGCGCTTGGTTATCTGATATATGGAGCTGTTATGGCGATGGGAGTTCATCCAGTTGCAGGTTAGTTATTTAAAATTAGTTTAGTTTCATACTGTAGGCAAAGGCTCAGCCGGCTGCCAAAAGTATGGGATCCTTGCAAAGCTGAGAAGATACTTCACGCCGGAACAGCTGCTCATCTCGTATCAAGCGGAAGTTCGATCATGTATGGAGTACTGCTCTCATCTCTGGGACGGATCTGCCAAATACCAGCTTGATGCATTAGAGTCGATCGAAAGGTGGGTCAAGAAGCTCATTGGTGATGAGGCACTAAGTTAAAGCTCCAGAGCCTTGAACACCGTCGCCGAGTTGCCAGCTTGTCTCTTTTTTATCGGTGACATTTCGGGGAGTGTGCGATGGAATTGTATGATCTAATATCGTCTAGCCCGTCTCATAATCGGTCTGCCAGACGGGCAACGATACGCCATCGTAGACATCCCAGCCATACGCACAAAACGTTTTGGGAATACTTTTATTGTTTGTTTCCCGATAGCTACAATCTAGGGGTCTTTAAGACAAGAGTTAATAGGTTACTTCTAGGCAAGCGTGTTTCACCGTCGACCACATCATCGCTTAAAAGCATGTAAGATAGTGGACAAGCGCGACCCTTCCAAAATAATAATAATGTGCTGTTTCTCAGACAAAAAACACAATGATGACGAGAAAGCAATGTCAGTCTGTTTCTGGGAAATTCACTTTTATCTAATGACTGACTAATTCATTCTTTTGGTAATGGACTCAAAACTCAAGATTACTGATTAGTGTCCGACTGAAGGTCGATTTCTGCTCGTATCCGAAGCCGACTAATCGGCTAACGCAAATACTTTCCGCCGAAGCCGAAGGATGAATGACCCTGAGAAATTCAGTTTTAGATAGGCAACTTTTTAATTCCTGACGGAAAAAGAGGGCTGTTATAAGTTTGACGTGTGCTCTGTCTATGGCATCATAGCTCCTAAACGGATGAATCAATTTTGATTTCGTTTTTTTGTCTGAAAGGTGTCTTTATCTTGTTTGAAAGTGGTTTTAGCTATGTCTGATGAAAATCGGGTCAGTCGTTCAAAACTTATGGGTGTTTTATTGTGAGAAATGAGTATAACATTCTAGATGGCGCTATATGCATCGGTTTGTTTGTTGAATTGTGTTTAAAATTAACATTTTTTAGAATTTATCATAAAATAGTTTATTCTTTTTTAATAAACTCTCCTAAGCACAAAATTATGGAATTTTAGGTTCTTAATTCACATTTCAATGGCGCGGTTTTAAACTCCTGAGGTTATGCCACTCGATTTTTTATGTTTGTATTGTAACACATTTTGGTACAATAAATCTGTAAAAACGTGCAAAAAAATACTATAAAACAAATCGTCACTGTATTTAAAGAAAAAAAAATTCACGAACCGAGAAAACCCTTTTACTTGGAACCGAACGCGATCGAAGTACTTATAAAAATAATCATCTTAATCAGACGAAAAACGCTGGTTATGTCGGCACGGTTTCTTTGTATGGGATGAGGCATCTGTATGCTAGTATTATGTTATCTGTGACCATCTTCAGGGATAGAATACTGGCGTAACGTAAGATCGCCTTTGATAACTTTATTAGTAATCGAAGCAGCTCACCCATATTTTTAGGGTTCCGTACACAAAGGGTAAAAACGGGACCCTATTACTAAGACTCAACGGTCCATCTGTCTGTCTGTCTGTCTGTCACCAGGCTGTATCTCATGAACCTTGACAGCGAGACAATTGAAATTTTCACAGATGATGTATTTTTGTTGCCGCTATAACATCAAATACTAAAAACAGAATAAAATAAATATTTAAGTGTGGCTTCCATACAACAAACGTGATTTTTTTCCGTTTTTTGCGATAATGGTACGGAATCCTTCGTGCGCGAGTCCGACTCGCACTTGGCCGGTTTATTAAACACCATTTTATCTGTGTGCCTTCCAGGTCACTTCATAGCCGAACACTACATGTTCAAGAAAGGTTACGAAACCTACTCGTACTACGGGCCTCTGAACTGGATCACGTTCAACGTGGGATACCACAACGAGCATCACGACTTCCCGGCGGTGCCCGGCAGTAAGCTACCAGAGGTATCACATTTATCTGCCAAATCTTACGCAACTATGTTGGGTCGGCATTCAGTCTATCCGGGTGCAGCTAGATAGGGGCTGTCCATTATTCACGTGATGTTTTTTTAGCATTTTATAACTTTACTCCGTTTTTTGGCATGCGAAGTACATACGATCGCGTCATCTAGTTAGATTTATGTCTGTGGCCTTAGAGAATATGTAACAGCAATATTTTATTTATACAGGTACGCCGCATCGCCCCAGAATTCTACGACAACCTTCCACACCACGATAGTTGGACCAAAGTCCTATACGATTTCGTAATGGACCCGGAAATCGGACCGTATGCGAGGATCAAGCGCAAGCGCCTTGGCCTTGACAGTTAAGTTGGTGGCACTGTATTTTAAATTATAAGTTTCTGTAAGTTGGTAGAATGCGCTTGTGATGTTTAGGATAGCGCCATCTATTGGAAATAGTTGAAAGATTACTCGTTACATTTTTGTTAGCTTTTTAATTTTATCAATGTCATAACGTTGCTCATTAAAGAATAACTAAACACATAAGGTATATACAATGACTCACATAAACACACACACATAAGGTTCTTGGCTGCACTCTGTCAGGAAAAGTGTTGTTGGGTTTTTCCACCTGGAATTTCTCAGTAGCAGCCCAGCAGTGATTCTGGCTTTGTTAATGGCAATAGAGTCGCCCCCTGTTACTTGGGCCTTAATAGTAGTTTATGCAACGATAATATAATAGGGGTTATTAAAATACGAGTGTGGGTTTAACACACGAGGCGAAACTGAATGTTTTAATAGTATTACACGAGTATTTTAATACCTAATTATATGCCGTTGCATACACTATTTTATCTTCACTCATATAGTTGAAATAAAACACAAGTGAAAACGAAAAAAAATATGTGGTATGGCGGGCAATTTAGATTCTCATTGCGCATGACTGCGCAACGGGCGCATCCATAGACAATGACACTAGTAAAAATGTGCTATAACAATTAAAAAGTTATTTTATGATGCAGTTGTTTGAAAATCGAAGGAAAATGTAAGCAATGTAATGTTATTCTTTTTTTGATTTTACCTGTCCACGAAAATAAAGTACGTGTTTATACAATATTTTGTGAATTCTTATTTGGAACATTACGTAGTGAGTGTAGATTAACAATGGGATGGTTATAAAAAAAATATAATTACACTCTGATTCAAAGGGAGCAGAAAATAATCATTCTTGTTCTCCCTTATCGCAAGCGCCATCTATAATCAAAAGCAGTAATTATAAAGGTTGATCTTGTTTTATTATTTTTTTGGACTGTATGTATTATTCTCGTAACAATACAGCATCATTTTTGTTGTTATTTCTTTAAGAAAATTCTTAGACTTATTACTTAGACATCCTAAGGATATTAATTATATAACCAATTTTTTCTAACAATTTTTTTTATTTTATTTAAAAGAGAGTCCATCATTGAATTATGTAATAAACGCGCGGTTCGGCCTATCCTCACGGCCGAACCGCGCGTTTTTCTGACGTCACAATTTGGTCATACTAAACCGAAGCGAAGTCGCCACGCGGTCGGCTATCTTCGGGAGCGGTCGTGTCCGCGAGACATTAAATATGCTGAAAATGCTTAAATATGCTAAACGTTTGGACGGCCGTAACTGTACTATTAAAATCTATGGTGTCCATGGAGTTTCTCGCTCGTTCTTCTTCAAAGGAACCTATGGAGAAGACTGGTCACTGATCAACGCTGGACCTATTCAATATTGCCTGAAATGGTGTAATTGTAATTTCTTCAGTTTGTAAAAGAAATATCAAAAAAAAAAATTCAAGAAAAAATATTTTTAACATTTAGCGAGATTCAATTTTTCTTAAATGTATCTAAAATAAACGTTATTTTTAACTAGGCTGTCATTTGAATCTCTGCTTGAAAAATACCTTGATATTACTTTCAAAGCATGTATTAAAATTAAACAAAAATTTATATATTTTCCATAACAGAGATTATTTTGTGTCAAAGTGTACCAGCTCACATATATTATTAGTTATACCTGGACGACCGAGCTCTGCTCTGGTGAAAATAGACAAAACGACGTTTTCTAAAAATGAAAGCTAGATCGATTTATCGCCCCCGAAACGCCCTGCATACTAAATTTCATGAAAATCGTTGGAGCCGTTCTCGAGAGTCAGATTATATATATACAAGAATTGCTCCTTTTAAGGTAGATTATAGCTGAGCAATTTTAAATAATTTTCCAAGTTATGTACAAGATCAACAGCCCAGTTTCGGCGTAACAAATTCAAGGCTTTTGAAAGAAATGCTTGGATACATTGCTTACTTCTTCTTCCTTCCCGGGTCCCATTATTTGGGGTTAATTGGGCTTGCTTGACGTCTCCTTCCTGGTCGTTAAACCAGATTAATGGCGGGCGGCCTCTACCTGATTTTATTCTGGTAGGCTTAGAGCGATTTGTACCACATCTCTTTTTTTTTTGTAGGCCCGCGCTTGACCACTATCTCACCTGATGGTAAACGATGATGTGGTCGACGATGTAGCACGCTGACCCAGAAGAAACCTATGGTCATGGTCCTCATTACGTCTCTTGACGTGTCCATACAGACGAAGACGGATTTCGGGCATTTTATCGGTGACCGGTTCAAAATTGAAGCTTCCTCGTATGTGTTCAATTGCACTCTATCAAGCCGAGTCACACTAATATATTGCATCATGTTTGAAAAATTCGCCACGATTATTCGAAGTGGGTTGGTACATTTTGACATAATTTGGGGGTATTTTGTACCCCACTCAAAGTAGCTTTTGTAATAATGTTGTAGGATTTTCGAAGTAACGTTGTTCAAGCGTACTACAGGAATGGGGCAATATTGCACCCCAGTGATATAATAATAATGTACATTGAAATAGTATAATCTTGTTATAAAATGTACATGTTACATAACAATGTAAAAATATAAATTATATTGTTAATTTATGATTTTTGTTGGGGTAACCCCGTGACCCCTAAACCAGTATTTTTAAGATTCAATTTAATTTTTATTTTTTGTACATATTTTCAGAATTTTAAGTAAATACTCTGTCTAAGGAGTATTTCTCGACATTCGACCTTAGATTTAATACAATGAAAGCGCGGTCGTTGATTTTTTTTAAGTCATTAAATAAATATAAATAGAAATAATTTGTAGAAGGGTGAATTTTGTATTTCTGTTACATATTTATTTTCTAGTTTACTTTAGTGTAGTCTAGAAACATATTGATACAGGCGCAAAAACCTTTTTTTAGTAAAAAAAGATTTAAAAAATGTGAAAATACAGGGGTTTTAATTACAAACTTTTCGTTCAAACTAATATTTTAGATTTTTCATACATTTTGCTATGTAGAATTATATAAACTTTATGTCGCCAATTCCAAATATTTAGCATTTATAAATTTTTAAGAGGGATGTACCTTAATAGTCAACTAAGGTTTAAGTTGGTAGCCGTAATACAGCATATAGAGTTTACAGGTCAGCCCAAAACGAGACGCGAGCTGCGTGCACTTTTTAATTATATAAAAACTTTATAAGAAGGTACAAATTAAAATCTGATAATTCAAATACACCACGAAGAATTACCAAAATATTTTCAAATTAATAATAGTATATTATGCAACTAGTGAATAAAGGACGGTTTTAAAGCGAGGGCCACAGATGAATCACGAACAAGTGAAGGATTCTAACAACTGAATCACGACCGTAGGGAGTGATTCATAACGATTGAATCACGAGCATAGCGAGTGATTCAAGTGTTAGAATCCTGAACGACGCGAGTGATTCATGGCCCTCGATATAAATCCGTTTTATTCAAGAGTTGCATACTATATTTTATACCATGACTACGAGAAAAAGAAAGATTTAAGCAAAAAGCACAAGGAACAATAATAAATAAATAAATGGTTAATTACCTTCAAAATTTACAAAAAATGAGAAAACTCAGGGTTCTACATTTTTTGTAAATTTAAGCTGAGCTAGGTGTGTTTCAGACGCCAGTGACCACCTCCGTTACGTTACATAATTATAATTAATTAAGCACCAATGCAATTAATATTAGAATTACAATCCAAATAAGTATTCACTTAACATCCTAGACCAAAATCAACATCATTATTAAACTCCTAAATATAAACAAACTCAAAATTAAATCGACGAAGGAGTTTGAAAATCGAATATTCTTTGCACAAGAAATTTGCATCGAGTATTTTATACGCAAGGAGGTTGTATAGCATTGAGATGGAGGTAGAATATGTATTGGTGTGTTCTAAATTCAAACACCAAAACAGTGATTAAAGCTTTGTGAGCTTTTTATTCACTGTTTTCAGTGAATAAAATAAGCTTTTTAGAGGGGGAATGGTATAAAGTTTTAAATAGGGATGTTTTCTGGGTAGAAATGTGACAATTCTATTTAGTCCGTCAGTGAGATTATCAAATAATATTGGACACGTATATTTGCTTTAAAAATCAATCTGCCTAGCCTTTTTCCCAACTATATTGGGGTCGGCTTCCAGTCTTACCGGATTCAGCTGAGCACTAGTGTTTTTACGTGGAGCGACTGCCTATCTGACTTCCACAACCCAGTAACTGGGTAACACGGTACCCCTTGGCAAGACTGGTATCAGATCTCAAGCTTCTGACTACCCGTAACGACTGTCAAAGATCTTCAAATGACAGCCGGTACCAACGGCTTAACGTGCTTTCCGAGTCACAGAGGAAACTCGGTATGTTGAAAATGGTCGGAAAAATCCACGGACCGACCTCGTCAAGCGTTGCTTAACCTTGGCGATCGACCCGTGCGGCTGTTATTATTTAGCCACGAGCTTTACCAAATCAATAAAAAATTACAAAGATAAAACTCATCAAAGTTCAGGAGTGGGGGCTTGTGACGTCACTTTGTCAGTATAAACTGTAGCACACCGTGACGATACAGTGCGTTGAAAAATGTTGTGACATTTTTCAACGCACTGTATCGTCGTCGCTTTATGTTTACGTGCCAAAAGAAAAAATACGTGTCCAATATTTTTTATTAATCTACCTTACCAACAAAAACAAATTTCCAGTCAACTACCCTATTGTTTCACTATTTGATAAAATGCATGCAGCGCCACGTCTCGCTATGAGCTGACCCTAAGGTCATGTTTTCACCTGCAACCAGCTCGCATGCAAGTTGCATTACACTGTGGGCTACAGAGGTGAAATAAGATCAATCGCTCGATCTTGCTCCGCAATGTAATTGAACTTGCATGCGAGTTGCTTGCCGATGGAAAATCGGCCTGAGAAGCGTCAGCGGCTAAAGCGTGGTCTCTGGTACCCATACCAATGTGGCAGACTCTTTCAAAGACTCCATGTGTCGTATTAGCGACTGGGGAATGTTGATATGTCTATAAAGTAGAGAGCTAATAAAGGAAATGTGGGTTTACTATAACTCTGCGTATCCCTTCTGGGATTACAGCGTGATATTATGTTATTTCTTTGCTAGATATTTAATTATTCTATAAGTATGTACAGTAAAAGCTCGGACTTCGGTAAAACCTAGGATTTACCGGTAAAACTTAAGATTTACCAAGTCTTACTGGTGAAAGTCCGAAATGTATCTGAAATAATCATTTATTTCGGGCTTTAACCAGTAATCACACCTATGAATTACCGTCGAATACTTGTAATTGGTTGAAAAACTGTGATGTCTATGATCCACTATGATATCAAATGATGAGAATAATATTAAGTACTGATTATTTTCACCCAAGTCTGTATTAAGACGATTTTTTTTTAATATTTTCACAGGAAATGTTTTAAAATCATGTTGGCCTACGTGTTTTTTTTTAAATCATGTCAATTTGCCCTTAATTGTTCTTGTTTGCTCCGAAAATCCTAAGGTTTAACGTGTGATTTCTGGTAATAGGCCGAAATTAGTGATTATTATAGAATACTAGCCGTACCACGCGGCTTCGCTCCCGTCAACTGGCTACCTACATACATGTATGTTGTGTAACTTTAACCGCTATGCAGCGCACGCAATCGAAACTATCAAAAAGCAATCATTTTGCCCGTTTTTGCACAATTTTTCATTTATGCTCCGCTCCTATTGGTCGTAGCGTGATGTTATATAGCCTATAACCTTCCTCGATAAATGGAAACTCAACACAAAAAGAATTTTTCAATTCCAACCAGTATTTCCTGAGATTAGCGCGTTCAAACAAACAAACTCTTCAGCTTTATAATATTAGTATAGATTTCGTACTTTTACCAGTAAGACTTGGTAAATCTTAGGTGTTACCGGTAAATCCAAGTTTTACCGTAGTACCTTTTACAGTAACATAAACACATCATTCACGGAGTCGAATGTAGTACCAAAATATACTGTTTAGTTCAAAATAATATCGGTATGTATGTTATGTGTATCTCTTTTATAGACGCCTCTAGTTATTAAGTAATCATGTGATCGATGTTTTACTTACCTACAAAATATTCAAGACTGCCTCGTTGGTCTTGTTCCAGCGCATGAGTTTGTAGGTTCGATACCCGCAGGCCTATTGCGTAGGTAATAAAAACGGCAAGGAAAAGGGTAAAGAGTATGAAAAATCGACTAATCACATAGACGGAAATCCATATCGCGTCTTGCATCTCGCATATGATTGGTCGATTTTTCATACTCTGCCTTGCCGAATTCATTACGCAATATGACTGCCGGATCGCGCAGTTTAATTAGGTTTTTCGATCTGGAATTTTCCAGAAGCAGCCCGGAGTCTGGTTTTCTGCCCGGTTGATGAACACATGGAACTTAAATTGGCTTAATATGAGTGAACAATATAAGTTTTTAAGCTGACATGGCCACAATCATTGGAATTAATATTTGTATCCCGAAACAAATTTCTTATGAGTGAACAATTGGTCCACCCCTGCTTAACCCTTCGGGGATTCCAGGCGTGATTTTAAGTTACGTATTTCTTTTTCAAAACGGGCCCTGTCTAATGTTGAATTGTTCTTAAATCGATCACATGATATTAAAAATATATTCACAGGCGATAAATCGTGTCCTTATTGTAAAAAAATCTATATTTCTGAATGTGAATTTATGTAAAATGTTGTAATAAAATCATATTATATTTCATTATTCTTTTGGTTTTATTTTGAATCCTAATCTTGGTAACGACAACAGGTACAAATAAATACATTGGAAGTTGAAGAGTAAAGTTTGCTTCACGTAACTTTGCCAGTCTCGAATGCGCTCTGCTGTCTTATTATGAATATTACTATTGTCCTACTGTGCACTCCTAACCGGCTCGCACTACTGACAGCACTGCAAAAGTGCCCGAGTGGTCTCGTCGGTGCGTGTAAATTTCGAACTGGCTTACAAATAGAAAGCTTTTTATTGAATAAAAAAAACAAATGAACACTTTAACGCGGGAAAATTTTATTGTTGTCCGTCGTCAATTGATTTTGAAAAGAAATTGTATTTGACAAAATGAGTTCTAGGTACAACTTAGTTTTAATTTCCACGCATTATTTGAGAAAAGTACTATACAAACCTTGGCCACAACTAGGCAATGATGGACTTACGTATGTAAGTTTACATGTTCGTCCATCAATGTCTGTTTTGCTGGCCGCTGCAGTAATGAATTTTAATTGACATTTGTGAAAAGTATGTTTTTTTTTCATTTGGGTATGTTTGTAGCTGAAGGGATACCTGCAAAAAACCAAAGTTGGAACATAACCGGCCATTATAAGCAATTGAGGTTGAGCTGATGACGTTGTTCTTGAGGGGAAACCGCCAATCGGCAAACGTAATGCCGAGGCTGTGGGACGCTCTCGGGTTAGGTGGAGCGACGATCTTTGTAGGGTGGATAGTAGCAGAGAGTTGCCGAGAATCGAGTAGATTGGCCTGCGATTGAAGAAGAATTGGACTGCTGGAAAAATTACAAAATTGTATAGGATTTCATGATATCGAAATGTCACGTTATCAGTCCCTGGTATATGGATCATCACCATCGCTAACATGAAAATACCTGTCTAGAGCTTCTGGGTAGCTCGGTCGTTGGCCTCGTTGAAATCGTGGAACTGGAAGGTGCATGTGGTTGTGCATACTGGACAGGAAAGGAGATGGTGCATATCCTGTGGCCTCTACACTGCACCGTGTTTGGGATGGGTCAATGTTCAAATCAATGCTGATATACATATATATAAATGAATCCCTATTTCCCTTGGTCACGGCATAACGCGGCTGGACCGAATTCGCTAATTCTTCTTTTGTTGTGTTTGTTATTGTTAGGAGAAGGTTCTTATGTAAGAAAAGTTAAGAAAAAAACTGGCACAGTGCGAGTCAGACTCGCGCACTAAGGGTTCCGTACCATTATCGCAAAAAATGACAAAAAATATCTCGTTTGTTGTATGGGAGCCCCACTTCAATATTTATTTTATTCTGTTTTTAGTATTTATTGTTATAGCGGCAACAGAAATACATCTCTGTGAAAATTTCAACTGTCTAGCTATCACGGTTCATGAGATACAGTCTGGTGATGACAGACAGACGGACCGTGGAATCTTAGTAATAGGGTCCCGTTTTTACCCTTTGGTTACGGAACCCTAAAGAACTATAACATATATAGGGTAGGTAGCGAAAAGTAGGTAGGTAGGTTAGGCAATTAATGGGAGCGAAGCCGCGCACAGCTAGTTACAAATATAGGGATATCTTAAAGAGGTGGAAAATAAAAATCATAATATTCTTTATTCAAGTTTATTCCACACAACATGTAGGTACAATAATAAAGTAAAAAAATGCGCATTGGACGGAGCTTAGTCATCTATACTAAAATCTACATTAGTCAGTACATTAAAAAGCGTAGTCAGTTTGGTGACGACTGAGTGCATAAAAATACGAAATTACAAAGATTTCTTCCAATAAACTTCTGCCCAACCCTTCGTGGACTACAGCAGCCGTATTGTGTGAGTGAATACGGCAACGCAAAGAGTTTGACCGCTATCCAATCGACAAATCACATGCGAGATGAATGCTGCGATGTGGATTTCCGTCTGTGTGATTGGTCGATTGGATAGCGGTCAAACTCTTTGCGTTGCCGTATTCACTAACGCAATACGGCTGGGTCTGACGATAATGCTTTTTCTGGACGGTCAATACAAGTGGCATACATGAAGCGTGGTGTCTCATCCCATACAAAGATACTGTCCCGACGTACTGTACTGATTATACGGATTATTTGATTTATTATCGATATCGATTGATTATTAGATAGTGATCTATCTATCGCCGTAGAACGGAACCGAACTCGATCGTTTTACAAAAAATAATCGGTATAATCAGATGAAAAACGCTAGTGACGTCGTCGGCACGGTTTCTTTGTATGGGATGAGGCATCTGTATGCTAGTATTATACTATCTGTGCATGAAGTCTGTAAGTGCTAGATACCGCTTAGATATTTTCAATACAAGAAGCATCACCGATGATTTGCCATCCCGATGGTTATCAGGTACATCCGGATAAGGTTACCAAATTGGGACCGCGGTCCGGATCCGGACCTATTTTGTGTGGATCTTGAGTAAACAGTACAATATAGTAATTTACGAAACGCGAGACGATTTTTTTTTTCGTTTCGGTAATTACAAAATTCAACCGTTTAAACCGACGGACCGCGACGGTCATATCTAATACTTTTAAACGAGCAATTCTTATATATATGTTACGGCTAATACCCGAAGTGCGGCTACACCTAGTATTAGTGCGGCTACACCTAGTTTTAGCCGGTTAGAACTAGGTGTAGCCACGCAACATAGTCGACGGAGCCCCGCTGCGCGGGGCTCCTATTTCCGTCCGCAGGGTCTAAAGTAACCTAACACGAACGAGATGACGGGAGCTGAGTTCGCCCGCTTTGCTCGCTCACTTCAGCTCCCGTCATCTCGTTCGAACCTAACCTGTCCGTGTCGGGGTGCCCTAAGCTCCGGCTAATACTAGGTGTAGCCGCACTTCGGGTATTAGCCGTAACATATATATAACCTGAATCTTGGAAACGGCTCCAACGGTTTTATTGAAATTTAGTATGCAGGGGGTTTCGGGAGCGATAAATCGATCTAGCTAGGTTTCATTTTTAGAATAAGTCGTTTTCTCTATTTTCACCCGAGCACAGCTCGGTCGCCCATGTACTTATTTTGAAATACGGAACCCAAATGAAAGTAATTGCTGACCTCTGGGCTGGGCAGATGATGATCGAAGCACTTCTTCGAGCCAGAGATTAATGTTATGTCCATTATTAGTATAATATGGTTAAAATCCGCCACTCAGTCGCATCAAATAGTCTGAGTATCCCACAAATTATGAACTTTGTGCATTATATTTAAGGCACTATCAAAAAAGGCACGAACAGTGATTTTAATACTTCTCTTTTTATGGCATAACAACAGTCATTTCTATACATTATAAAGTGAAAAATTCGCATCAAAAAGTGCATACAATTTTTTTTCGTAAAAATTTAGTCGATTTTTCTAAAATTCAAACAAACAGGCCATCTTCATTAAAATCAGTTAATTATTATCAAAAGTGTAGGCCGATTCTGTAGCTAATGAACTTAAAGTATTGCTGTCTTTTTCTAGCATATAGGGCGAAAAAGAGATGAACGACGTACCAGTAGCCACAGCGGATCTTTGTGTCTCTGAAGTTGGCTCTGCGAACCATTGCGCAAGAATCAGTTTGTAATCGAGTATACAGCATACAGTAAGCGAGATAGGACAATGCGATAAACGTAAGCGAGTGAAAGAGGCAGTTATAGAATGCTATCTTCTTATTCAACATTGACACTAAAATAGCAACTTCTTGCAGCCAACTTCAGAGACACAAAGATCCGCTGTGACTACTACAAGGGCCGGTTTCTAAATTCGACCCCATTTGAATGCCAAAGTTTAACAGATTTTTAGACTAAACTGATTCTGATTTTAACTTAAATTATTTTATATTTTTCGCTAATTAATTATTATATACAACTGTGAATATTTTTATCTCTGTAACTAAACCAAGTTCAAATTCTTTATTCAGCTATCGGGGGGTAAGAGTTGTCAAAGTGTAGTATCTAATAAATGTCAGCGGATTTCTTTCAGGCCATTTTTTTTTTTGATCGACTGCATAAAATTTAGCAATATTTTTATTAAGTCAGTGCGAAATTTAATTTTATCTTAAGTTTGTCTTTATTTATTGTTTCACGTTTTAATTAGGTGGGCACACATTCGTTAAGTATACAATGCATATGCTTGTAAACATTCAGACGAATTGAGGAACTACTCCTTTTTTGAAGTCGGTCAAAAACACATCACTCAACAACATTTGAAAATAATTCTGTGTTCTGTCTAAAATTTCAAATGTACCGTAATTCACATTATTTGCAACACTGAAACAAAACCAACATTTTTTTAAACTTAAAATTTTTTAACCCTCAGTTTCCCAGCTCAAAATTATCGCAGAATTAATGTGACAATTTGTCAAGCACGCGTTATCTGCTGTGATTGGCTGTTGAAAATTCATTCAACCAATCACAGCAGATAACGAGTGCTTGACAATTTGTCACATTAATTTTTATTACCTACATTTATCTTATTATCAAATAGGTAGTAGCTACATTTTAAGTTACTTTCGGTATATGACAAAAAAAGTGGACACTAAAAATCTGAAAAAATCTTTCTAACGGTTTTTGTGTACTCACTCGTATTATTCGATTCCCATTCTTGATTATTTCTATGGATAAATTAACTTTTGCCTGCTACCACAAGATCAGCTATTTTGCAGTGAAAGTCCCGTCAAAATCGGTCTAATCTTTTCGGAGATTATTCGGCACAAACAGATACAAAATAATGTTTTTTTTTGGCATTGTAAATGCCGTGCATGCATTAAGTAAAAGATGTTAAAAATACGAATCGAATACTAGTAAGTGTACAAACACCGCATTCGCATAATACACATATAATTAATAATGTTAAAAAATAACTTCATATAAAAATAATATACATCAATATGAGATTCTTAACAAGAAAATATTCGCTTAAAATAATTAAAGTAATCATTAAAATATTTAAGGACGGAAATTCTATAACAAATAAGGGCTTTATATTTTGAAACTTATAAAATTAATTTATAATGCACTCTTTGCAACGAAAAATGAGTTCTGTATCCATTTTATTGATGTTCCAGTTTCGTCTAAATATGCACTGTAGGATTTTGAACACTCGGTTCAGCGCCGAGAGTTGAAAATCCAACAGACTCAAGAGAGGCAGAAGAATCATATAATCGGACAAAATACACTAATTTCAAATAGAACATGTACAGAAAAAAAATTTTTCGTTGCAAGGACTGTTCCTAAAAGAAGAATTAAAGAACTATATTTGCTGCCAATTTTTTGGATCATTCCAATTCCCCTCGGTAACTCCCAGTGAAATAATATTGACAAATTAATTAGTGAAACATGTCTTCATACCAACCTTCGAAATATTGTTTGATATTACGAAAAAATATGAAAGTACTAAATTGACTACACACAAACAGTTGATTTCCTAGATTTTTTCTACTCTTTTAATCAATCAAACACCTGGTTTATTAAAGTGTTTCATTGGCTGCTGATAAGCCAACCCGCACTGTGTCCCAGCAGTGGGAACATTAAAAAAAAAGGCTGATGGTATTGTGATGATGCCGATAATCCAATCACAGCAGTCAAAGTAATCTGTCAGCATTTTTTTGCCCTGATTCGATGTTATCTTAATTAATAAACCAGGCGAGCGAGCACGGCCTACTGTTACAGGCTTTAGTCATACATTTTATCACAGTTTGGGAGCAAAAACCGTGATAAAATGTGGGACTCGAGCCTATCAGAGGCCGTGCTCGCCCGGCAGGGGTAAGTACTCGTATGTCGCAGTACACTGTAGTGCGAATGTATATTCAATTTGTCAACAGGCAGGTCTTAAAAATTACAACAAGTTAAGGCAGACAAGCGCGATGCGACAGTGCGATAATAATGCGACGATCATTTTTCATAGAATTGTTCTACAGGTATATTATCGGTAGAACGAGTTCTTTGAAAGATGATAGTCGCGCCTTTCCGTGGGAGCCTTAACTTGCTGTAATTCTATTGTATGATACAATAAATTTGTCATGCCAGTTCCAAAAACATTGACAACTTCTTCAAATTACCCCAAAACTCTATACCGTACCTTCGAACATTCACACAGGAGTCTCGAGACTCCCCTCGCCGGGGGGCGAAGTCTCGGCGAGGGGCGTAGTCTCATCTGGGAGGGCTGGGGCCGCGTATCATATTTGTGAGGCGGGCATCGTAGACACCGTGCTGTGAGGAGTCGTGGGCCGGGAGCCGGCCAGTGACGCGTTGAGGGAGGCCATTGTACCCATCTGGAGAGGGAAAGGATGATTAAATATATTTTTATCATATTATTCGTAAACAGGGACTAAAATAGCTCATTAATCCCTAGAACTTTCAAAATCGGTCCACAATTGACGAAGGAATCAGTGAACAAAATAAAAAATTCAAACATAGTCCTCATACCATAGAACCTCCACTTTTTTGGAAAGTCGAATAAAAATAACTCACCCTCAAATGCGCCAAATCCTCCAGCTTGGTCAGATCAGCTAACTCCAAGTACAGACTGTACACAAGCACCCATCCATACATGCCCGCAACACAGAACACGATCCAGAACAGACACATGAACACGTTGTACGCGAAGATCATGTCGTTGACTATGGACGCGAACACGAACGCGATCAGGCGGAACACTATGAATACGCCGAAGGTATACAGCCACGGGACGATGCGTTTCTCGTATTCCTGTAATGCAGAAATGGGTTGATTAAGTTCGTAAGAAAGGTAGGAGAGAATAGTTTCAAATTTTTGTTTTAACGGTTAGTATAAAGGTAAGAGCGGTTTCGCACTGCATAATCCGAGTCCAAATTTAAGTACCGAGTTCTACTATACCAATTGGAAATGTTCTAAATTCGGAGGGACGAAGTTCGGATCTAGTGCGTATCCTACAGTAGTAGTACCTACAGTGGTACTATAGCTACCTTGGACCTACATTTTTCTGATTCGGAACAGATGTAGAAAATGGTTAAGCCAGGTTTTGCACTGCACACGATCCGAGTCCGAATTTGAGACCGCGTTCTATCCGAATAGAAAATGTCCTGAATTCGGTCGGACGAAGTTCGCATCTAGTGCGTTAACATCTCTTACAAGTAGTACTATGGCTACCTCGGACCGATATTTCTCAGATTCGGATCAGATGCAGTGCGAAACCGCTCTAAAATGGTTATTAAGGGGAAGAACCTTTAATATCAATCAATCTGCCTAGCCTTTTCCCAACTATATTGGGGTCAACTTCCAATCTTACCGGATTCAGCTAAGTACCAGAGTTTTACATGGAGCAACTGCCTATCTGACCTCCACAACCCAGTAACTGGGTAACAAGGTACCCCTTGGCAAGACTGGTGTCACCACGTGACTGGTGTCAAGCTTCTGACTACCCGTAACGACTGTCAAAGATCTTCAAATGACAGCCGGGACCAACGGCTTAACGTGCTTTCCGAGGCACGGAGAAAACTCGCTGTTGAAATGGTCACCCATCCACGGACCGACCTCGTCAAGCGTTGCTTAAACTTGATGATCGACCAGTGCGGCTGTTATTATTTAGCCATGAGCTCCGAACAAATTTATCAAGCAAACAAGAACGTATGCAACGACTCCACGCGATTCGATTTATATCATACCGATAAATAAGCGAGTTTTATTAAGTGAAATTCACAAGAACGCAATGCGATGGAAGTCGACCGAATTGCACTTGAAATTTACGCTTACCCACACAATTTTTATTTCGTCTCTCCATCAGGAAAATCCCTAAATACTACGCCGACACATGTTAACCTACAATCACATCTTCTGCCATTTTAAAAAGCAATAGAAAAGGATAGTCAATACATTACAAGTTTTTTTTTAACACGCGTTTATTAGCTTATCTATGTAACGGAATCTTTGAACGTGATTTCCATTCCCTTCAAAACTTCGGATTAATTTGAAACTTTGTACAGTTATCAAGGACCGATGACAATGCAATAATTTAAATAGTTTGCCTCATTATCCTTACGAGGATCTTCAGGATTAGCGATTGAACGAAAAACTAAACTAATAGTTAAAAAAACTAAAAAACACGCTTTAATAGAAAACCAAACTAAAAAGTAGAAAATAAAAAAACTAAAAAACACGCTTTATAGAAAACCAAACTAAAAAGTAGAAAATAATTTTCAATAAATTTAAAATAAGAACAGTGTGGTTAACAAAAAAAAAATATTTTTTAGTAAAAAAGCGTGGGGTGTTTTTATCCGAAGCAAATGTTCCCTCGGAATAATTTTCGTCTTTCACGCGAGCGAAGCCGCTGGCAGTAGCTAGTACAAATATAAATGGAGCAGCGTGCAATTTAAAATTGTAAAATCCTTAACAACTATAAACAAACTAAGAAATATTTTTAACCAACTTCATAAAAAGGGAGGTTATCATTATAAAATGTGTTTGTGTGCCATCTTACCTTATTCTTGCCTTGCATTACTAACTACAGGATGTCAGCATGAATGGTGAACGAATTAGTGAATTAGTATGAATGAGTGAATGTAAAATACATAGAATGAACATGACAATGAAAATGTATTTTATGAATAATCCTTAATTAGAGCAAAATAAATGTGAATATTAGCAAAAATTACAAGACATCTTTGCAGTACGATTGAGTTTACAGTGATGACTCATGTCATGACAGATTTGGTTGGATAATTCAAGGTTAAATATTGCCATAAGTATACTTAAAGGCAGGTTAACATGAAGCCAATGTTTTTTTTCCCATCATCATAATGTTCCCACAGCTGGGACACAGGCCTCATCTCTGTGAGAGGGAATGGGACGTAATCCACCATGCGGGCCCAGTGCGGGTTGGTGGATGTCACATGACTCCGAATTGTTTGGTACCGACTTCTAAGACATGCCGGTTTCCTCACGATGTTTTCCTTCACCGTTTTGAGAGCAGTGGTGATGAAATAATTTACTTTGTAAAGCGGGGATTCGAACCCACGACCAACAACTTGTAAGTCGCGGCCGATACCACTGGGCCACCACTGCTCTCTTTTTTTTTATGGATTTGTAATCACCCAATGACTTCGCCCGCTCTAGATGGGGCGGGAGGGCGTGTCAGAATTTTACTGACTAAAACCCACCCCTGTTCCTTCAGTTGATTGTGCCAGGGCCGCGGTAACTCTCTTTCAAATTTTTCGCGACCCACGAAGCCAATGCTGGCCGCCATCCAGTTAGATCGGCAGCCAGTGCTGGGTTAGTATTGGTCCCATGCAGGGTTGGGCAGTATGTATTTGAATTACTTGTAATTAAACAACAAATATAAATAAAAAAAATGTGTTTTCAAATACCTGACGCTGAGGTATTTTGTAGCTATTATATTATTTGAAATACTTAAGACTTCAAAATACAATTAGCGATCTTATTAATGGGCGCGTTCTGCAGAAAATAGCGCTCGATTCTGTGTACTAATTAAGTTTATTAGTACGAATGTCACGGTGGATGATCGATTGTATTTTGTAATTTGTATTCTAAATAAAAATTGTTAAAATACTGTATTTTGTATTTCAAATACACGACTTACAAATATTTTGTATTTCGTTTTTTAAATACAAGCGCGATAGTATTTTATTATTTGTATTTTAATTAAAGCAAAGCATGTATTTTGCTCAGTTCTGGCCCCATGACACTTTTCATTCTTGCCATAGTTTCCAACAGTAACAGCCGATATTAGCATGTATCTGTTTATAGCCCGTATATATTCTTGTAGCCAACGCCTTCCATCGTGATCCCCCCTCAACCCCATGTGTACGTTTACCGCACAAATGACTAACCGTATGTAGTGTAAACAACATGGACAAGACCAGCTCTAACAAGTCTGCAGACTTCTGGCCAGCTGTAAACATACATAAAACTTGCTGGTTATTCAGAGTTTCAATCCATGTGGATTCCATCTGGCAATTTCTTTAAGGACACGCACTGGCTTCCTATGAACTGGTCCTCAAAAAAAGAAGCTGAGTAAACTCTTCTCTCTCTTATTTGAATTTTGGTTTTCATTTTTAAGTCAAGATATCTACGGTTTATCTCAAAACCATTTTTTATTCCTATTAATTAAGTTATTTTTCTAAATGTTTGTACAAGTGGTGCTTACCTGTTAAAAATTGTGACACCCGACTTTAGTATTAAGTGTATAAATTGTAATATTTAAGTGTTAACAATTGTTGGTGAGCCTAATAAATAAATAGCTAAATAAACTCAGCAGAAGGATGTTTTCTCTTTTTAAAATGTTGTCCGACACTGGGCAATTCTCCTGTATCATAGGTTCATATACAAACTCACATAAACAAACACCCAGAGCCGGAACAACTATCTGTAGGCCATACAAATATATGTTCCGTCCGGGATCGAACGCAGCAGCCCATCTCTCAAACACTGCAGCAATCTTCGCGTCTAATATTACAGGTTATTTATTATGAATTGATGATAATACTAAAATATTTACCTTTCTAAGTGCGTTGATGAGTATAATACTCGTAACGAGCACGGCGACGGAGCCCAGCCACGAGAACAGCGCGAATATTATCAAGACGTTGCGAACTGAAACATGAAATCAATAAAATTTTAATAAACATTATAAAGCTGAAGAGTTTGTTTGTTTGAACGCGCTAATCTCAGGAACTACTGGTTGGAATTGAAAAATTCTTTTTGTGTTGGATAGTCCATTTATCGAGGAAGGTTATAGGCTATATAACAACACGCTACGGCCAATAGGAGCGGAGCATAAATGAAAAATGTCGCTAAAATGGGCAAAAAATATTCCTTTTTGAGAGCTTTCGTTGCGTGCGCTGTGTAAGTGGTTAAAGTTACGCAACATTCATGTATGTAGGGTAGGCAGGTAGCCAGTTGACGGGAGCGAAGCCGCGTGGGACAGCTAGTATTTTAATAAGAACACTTGAATAAAACTACCTCCAGTCCAGATAGTTCACTAAAAATAAACGATAAAAAAAAACTACCGTGTATTTTTATTTTTCTTAATTGTGTTCGCGGTTAACTTCGTCGTTTATGAACCGATTTTGATGATTCTTGTTTTGTCGGAAAGGAGATATCCCAAGGGTGGTACCATGACGGAATGAATGAATGAAGGAAACTAGGATCTGATGATGGCATTCCAGAGAAATCGATGGAATTAGAAATCTGAAATTGCTTTTATAGAATTTTTGTATGAACTTAGACAGAACAATGACTCGGTCGGCTTTAAAATAACTTTTACCTGGAGGACTTCCAACATAGACGAACTGGTAGCTGATAACATAGTAGCCGGTGTGCGTGAAGCCCGGTGTTGCCATGTACAAGCAGTACAGGTCAAAGATGCTCTCCGCAAACGTGAAGAGGGCCATGAACTGAAACATAACATGAGAATTTGGACCTTATTTATAAAAAATTCCTTGAGCTGTTTAGCAACCGATAAGCAGATTCTTTATTCAAATACTATAAAGAATATTTGAATATAGGATGTGAAATGTGTGGATACAAAGAATGTCAATTACAACCGAGACTAATGAAAGACCGATGAGTGCAGTGGTGGCCTAGTAAAATCACTAGGGCACTTTCTACTTATGAATAGCTCTCTCTGGTGACTTTATTACCACCTGCCCTGAGAATGTTACCAATTAATAAGTTTAAATGTAAAATGTTTGCTTGGCTCTTAGACATGTGTTTTTATTCCGTCAATGAATTTTTAAATCATACATTTTGATACTGTAATTAAAACGTTAGTAATGACTTTACCATTGTATTTTTTTTTATTTTTGACCTTTTGATTTATATTTTAACATGATGATTTATTTTTTGACATTTTGATTAATTTTATGATACTATGATTATTTTTTTTGACTTTATGATTTATTTTTTGATATTGTGATTTATATCACAGAGTACATTTTTTATATAGATTTATATTTCGATATTATACAAAATTTATATAATATTCTTATAATGGCTAGGTGATGTTCTTCAGAATGGTCAGGTGCACAGTACTCATAACCGGCGTGTGTGTATGACTAGATGTATGAATGTGAGTGTAGCAAAAGAAGTATGTAAGGATCGTAGCAGATGGCGTTCTGGAGTTTCTGCCTACCTCCATGGGAAAAAGGCGTGAGTTTATGTATGTAGGTCTTAAAATGTACCTAGTTTTGATTTCATGCATACCTAGCTTATTGTTTAATATTTATACACCAGCAATGGTAGTATGTGTGAAACAATGTGAAATGTAGGATCTCAATGTGCCATATACTGAGAAATAAATATTTATTTATTTATTTTATTTATATTTATTTACATATACTTTATTGTACACCAAGATAAAAAACAATACATACAGAAACCTTAAAATAAACACAAACATACGGCGGTCTTATCGCGTTCTGCGATCTCTTCCAGGCAACCAAGAATGGAAAGAGATAGCCTGGACATGACATGGGGTTGCACTTGGTGCAATTTTTACTTACTTACTTAGCTTATCTCACAGGAAACATACTTGTTTTTTAAGAGAAAGAGTAACTAAGTGCAGAGTAAAAGCAAAAGATTTTTTTTAAATGTAGCATAACTTCCAAAGATTATCAGGAGATAATCAAATAAAAGGTAGGACCCAACATCATCTGAGCTAGACTGGTGTCCGATCTCAGGCTTCTGACTACACGTAACAACTGACAAAGATCAAATGACAGCCGGTACCAACGGCTTAACGTGCTTTCCGAGGCACGGAAGAAACTATCTATGTAAAGATGGTCACCCATCTACGATACGACCACGGCAAGCGTTAACCTTGAAGATCGACCCGTGCAGCTGTTATTATTTAACCACCAGCTGTCACATGTCTTTGAATTTTTGGTTTTAAGATTTTTAAGTTTCCTCACAATGCAGTAGTGATGAAATAATTTATACAAAGAAAAGCGCCTGCCTGGGCTCGAATCCAAGACCTACAACTTGTAAGTTGCGGCCGGTACCACTGGGCCACCAGGACCACACTGCTCTCAGCCTCACTGAGGTAGGAAACAACATACAATCTTCATAATATTTATTGATTAGGTTAAATTTTAGCAAGAGCATTGGCAGTACTTCAACAAAGAAGCCAGGATATCTTACCAAAGTAAAGAATCCTGTAAGCAGGGACCCCCTCTGAAGATCCAAGAAGTATGCATCATGGAGTATCGGCTTCTGATACCATGGGAGTCTGAGTGATCTTACTGACTTCGATGAGCGGAGGTTTGTTGATGACCTGGAAATAATTTATGGTGATTTTAATTAACTGAGTTGGACTTCTCCTACATTCATATTTTGTTTCATAAACATTTAAAAGTTCTCACGCTCTACAGACCATACAATGGCTGGCTCAATGGCTTATAGCGTACGCAAATATAACTGCCAGTCATAGGGTCTTGGGTGGTCCCAAGCATAGATTTAGAATTTTTTTGCTACGCAAAAAGATACACGAAGGGTGCGAGCGAAAAAACCTAATCAAGTACTAAACGCCCAAGAGAAAAAGAGAGAGTGAATGAAGTACCAATATGTCATTTTTTTCGCGAGAAGGGGTCCATAGCGTCCCTTCTGTTTTACACAGCGGTGAATTTCTTGCATTTAAATAATAATCTTTAGATTTCAATTGATAATATTAATTATGCAACTATGTTGGCTTATTTTGTGAGTGAATGTGACGTTACAAGACGAAATAACCCCAATAAATAGATGTTTCATAGGTAAATACAATTTTGTCCTTGGATTATTTCGATCCATATTTTGACAAATTTCCGCTAGTAATCGGCTCAGAAAAATATTCTTACAATAGTATATTGATTTCCATTGTTTAATAAAAGTATATTTCGTATATTTAAACAGAATTTGCTAAAATATAATGTAAAAGAGAAAATTGTTTGTTTACGCTAGGGCTTGACAAAGCGGTGACGTCAGGAGTATCGATAAAAACTTAATCTTTTTATAGTGACATCATGGCATGAATACAAACTTATTTAGTCAAGTTTTGTTTAAATAGATTTAAGTTAGGATTGAGAAGATGTGTTCATCTAAACTGTACTTTAAGTTGCATGTGTAAAATGGCGCGGTGGACTTGTTGGCGGGTCGTCAGAAATGAGACTCACTAGTTTATACAGTAAAAGTATATTAGCAGTACGACACAGACATTATATCACATTTCTTATGCTAGGTACACAATATCGCGGTAAATCTAGGGCTCGCGTATATCACTTCGCTCCGTGTTTGAGCGTGCGCATTCAGTGGTTGCGTTCGGCCGACTGCCCGCGCGAGCGATGCGTGTTGCGAGATGGCGCGCGCGCGAGGCGCAGACCTTGTAGGAGCGGGCGACTCGATTCCACGCGGCGTAACCTTGTTACACCGTCCTGCGTGTGTTTTACGTTACGGCGCTACACATGTTTATTATATTAGCCTTTGTTTTTCAAAATGTTTCGGAGAGTTTTGATGTTTTATTACTTTGAGTAGGTTTATGAATGTCATATTGTTTGCATTTATTAGTTTTACAGTGTCTTGAATACATGAGTGCTCTGCTCACCAGCAAATTGTTCTGTTGTGTAAATAATAATTTGTAATGTTTATGTACCTACAGATGCCCAAATAATTCTGTATTAAGAGAAAATGGATTCGAATTTTAAACAGAGATGGATGGTCTCTACAATATGTAGTAAACATTTCGTATTGAAATACCTACTGCATACTAAGAAAACATCGACGAATCCTAATGAAAGAATCTATACCTAATTTATTTGTGCCTGTAAGAATGACACTTCCTATCGTATGGTTAGTTAGTGGCTAACCTAGATAGTATTCTGTATAAGCAAGCATGTATTTTGCCCAGTTTTTATAACAGTTCAATATAAACAACAACGGCAGCAACCCTTTAATCTTGTTTCTTATTGTGTTCACCAAGTATCGATATCGATACTGAACATGGACTTTTTAACAACACTTTTTTAACTAACACATGGACAATTTCCCTCACACATAGATTTTATTTTTTTGGTTTCGCTTTTCATCTGACTCTGTTTATCTTGTACATACTATATCTATGGTCCCAAGTCAGAAAATATGATTAAGTTTTCTGATTAGTTCGATATTTATATATAACATCATCATTGCTTCAAGTCATGGCATATTATTGATGGCTGCCATAGTAGATTCTGGCTTTTAGGGAGTTGCAGGGCTTGGGAATAGTGTAGAGAGCATATCCAAGGGCATGTTCACACAAAACATCTATATTTCCAGAATCGTCTTAATGGATCCGTCGCTACTGGAGGTGATGTTCACACCGCATTTACAGTACCGTTTTAACCGATCCATCCACACACAATGGTCCATTTAAGGGACTAAGTGCGGAAACCAAACCCCCCTAACATAGAACCGATCCATCGCTACTGGGGTTAATGGCACGCCCTACATGGCTTCGATCCCATAAAACGGATCACTATTTTAGTACTATTGTTTATGTGAACTCGCTCATACATCAACTTACGCCATTGCCAAATAAAAACGTATACAATAAAGCGGATGTGTAAAACGGCTGTATATTTTTCCAGATCGGTATTTTTTACTGGATCTGGAATACTGTAATGTGTGAAGTCATTCATACACCTACATACATCAGTGCTGAATTAAAACATGCGGACCCCTCTGTAAACAGGCACTAACACTCCACAGTCTATATCCTCAATAAATACAGCCTGGAATCAGTCAAAACCAGGTATAGGCCTTTATTTTCTACCATATTTCCATGTTCTATACCTTGCTAATACATACATGATATTTTAAATGTAGAGCCATAAAGGACATTATGGACGGGCTATTACGGACCTTGACGATTAGTCAGGCTGTCAACATTAAAGGTCGATGAACTACCATAGTACTCAGTCAGTACTACTCAGTGTTAAGTTGTATTGTTTGTATGGATGACCCCTGCAGGCATTTGACTAAATACTCCATAGATCACGACCTTTTCATAACACAATCATGCAACAGTCTGTGGTAGGTGTAGCAACTTTTTTCAAGAAACATGGAAACTCCTTTTCCAATAAGAAGTTTTTAATTAACTTGTAAAACTTACTTTCCGGTGTAGTGTGAGTACACAGAAGGCGTTGATCGATAAGTTGAAGGCGTCTTTCTTCCGTACATGTTTATTTTTCGTAATAATTCAACGGCAGTTGACGCCCTAGTCTTAAATGTATTCAGACACTAGTTAAACTGTGCTAACACCGGGTAAAACACTCCCGGTTATGTAATAAGCCAACAGAGATCACATTTAACTTGTTTTAGCCACAATTTAATTCATAAATATCTGTTTTCTTAGGAAAAGCCACGCCTGTAAATTGTTTGTTGCTACTTTCCGTTGTCAATTTGGAATATAATCCGACTAAATTCGATGATTGAACCAGATTTGAACCGTTTGGTCATTTGGCGCTAGTGTATATGGCAAACAACTGGGTCAGAAAGAGAAGTCCGAGTACATCTTGTCATTGCAATTTTGCAGTATATGATCAAAGCATTTGTAAAGATAGCATTGTTTGTCGTTACCAGACAGCGTTTGCGAAGCATGCTTTTATAATTATGGAACTGGCCAATTTTAATTTAATAATATTAAAATAAGACAGAAAATTTTAATGAGCTAATTAATATGGGTCATTTTCATTTGTCAAAGCAAATCTATCAAAAGTCACAAAAGGCGGCATTTTTTAGCAAAATTTTATAGTAAATCTTTACGAAATAAAATGGAAGATCTATCGCTTCAGGACATACGCAACGGTAGCAAAAGTGATAACGATGATAAGATTACATTCAATAATATTAAAACGAATTGTGGATTATGCTGTTAGTAATTTGATTATTTACCAGCGTTGTTTACCTACTGAAACTCGCGTGTTGCAGTCATCGAACTTGATTTGCGAAGATTTGTGAACTAATGATTGCCCACGATCATAATCGATCGATTTAAAAGTTTGCCAGTTATTTCTACGCATATTATGTGTCTAGTTGTGTCTAGTTTCATATTTATTCACTGTACTTAGGCTTCCTTAACAAAGTGGTAAAAAAGGAACCACAATAAAATATGGTGCGACTTTGTTTTTCTGTCACATTGCAGTTACGTATCTTTTTCAGCAATGTACAGTATCTACTTAAAGACTTATGTTCCTTACAGGTATTTGCCATACGCCACCTATTCATACGAAAAACTATTACGGCCACGTCTTTTGCAAAGACTGCTTCTGCAAGTATATTTTTTCACCACCCAAGACTGACTGTTCTGGAGACGTAACAAAAAAAGAGAAAGACACGACGGAAGATAAAAAAGAAGCCAAGGAAGAGAAAAAAGAAGTTATAGAAGAGGCCACCGAGGCTGTAGAGGTCGCAATATAATTTATTGTGGAGTTCATCCTCTTCCTGGTCTTGCCCTATGTTACTACAGCAGCCCAATTGCGTAAGTGAATTCGGCAAGGCGAAGGCTTTAATCCCATCAATTGACCAATCACGTGCGAGATTAAAGACGCGTTATGGATTTCCGTCTATGTGATTGGTCGATTGATGGGCTCAAATCCTTCCAGGTCACCTTACCACGTTTTCTACTTCAAATGAATCCATTGTGGAGTTCGTCAGAAGTAATTGTTTGTACAAATTGCGTAATGGATAAAATAAAGTGCTTCAAATTTTTTTGCGAGTAAATAAAAATAAGTAATTTTAATAATGTGTTTGATTTTTGCTTATGTACCTATTAAATTAACGAGCCCAATGTATATTCTACATACAATACGAGTATCAGCAGACCCAGCCCGGTTTGTGCCGATGGCATAATTTTACCAATAGTTTCAGGTGTGTAGCTCTACAAGTGCCAAAAGTTATTGCAGTCAGCGTGCATTTTTTAAAACTGCAATGCAATTGCAAGATGTATGCAACCAGACTGCTCAGTCTGTTGGCAGTTTCTATGCAGTTATGTCAACTTCACAAAATGTGCAGCCAAACTGTAATTCTGCAGCAGGCATGCAGTTCAAATGCAGCCCATCTAGAGCCACTCACCTCAGATAACTCTCAATGACCTTAGGGTCGAAGCATACTCAGCCAGAGGCGAAACGAGGCGACGGTTAAGGCACTTTTCCCACAGCTGGTGACGAAGTGATTGGCCTTCGACTATTTTCTCGCTGAAGAAACTAACAAAAGAAATATATCCCGTGTCAATAAAAGAGACATAAGTTAGTAGTTAATCGCTGTCTTTTCACACCTGTGGTTCACACTGCCAGCGAGTACCTACTCTCTTGAAGTCTCTTGGCACAAATTTGTCGCAGCGACAACAGCTAACAAAGATAATACTCGCTCGGCAATGCTAGCGATAGCGTGGCGGTCAGAAGTTTCTGACTAATCTGTCTAGTTTCTGCTTCTCGCTGCTCGCCAACTCGTATCTAGCTCTACTCGCTGCTCGCAGATCGTCGGCGGTGGGACAAGTGCCTTAAGTCTAAAAATGTAAACAGTTTGCTTTATTTAAAAATCTTTGACCATAACTAAATGTGTGTGTGTCACTGGTGTGTGTCTGATTTTGAAAGTTGGGGTATTCCGTTTCATAAGTTTCATTTGAGTCCTCAAAATGTAGAGCACAGAGATTATAGCGGCGGAGAGCAAAATCTCAGCACGGTGTGGCCGATTGATAGAGCGATTTTCTCAAGACAGTACCTGAGAGTTGATTCTCAAGACAGTGGCTGTGAAAACTATTTTCTTGAGAGAAGACTATCAAGATGGCGGTTGAGTGCATTCTTGAGACGGGGTAGCTGTGGTTGAAAGCAGGCTCAATCTAAAGATATGTGAGAGAAGGCTATCAAGACGCTGAGGGAGCATTCTCCTAAAATAGTGAAGGCAGTGACCACGAGTTTCTGGTAGCCAAATCAATGTGACAAATTGTCAAGTACCCGTTACGAGTATATGCTGTGATTGGCTGTTGAAAATACATTCAACCAATCACAGCAGATAACGAGTGCTTGACAATTTGTCACATTAATTTTGTGTTAATTTTGCTTCCAGAAACTCTTGACATTTCCAAGGCAATGATAGTGCGAACTCTCAAGAGAGCGCACTCTCATTTTCAAGGGCTTCGTCGCAGAATGTTCCATTCCCAAAATGTCCATTTCGGTTAATGTTGCATTTTACATCAGTTTTTAACCGACTTACCAAAAAGGAGGAGTTCCTATGTGCGACTTCAAGTCTGTACTTTTTTTTTGTTTATGCTCACCGATATCTCCGTCAATGAGGGTATTCTGAAATCATGTACACTAGGTGGCATCACTGAGACGTGAGGTCCAAGCTGCTGTCAAATGCTTATGTTTTTTGACATTAGTCAAATTGACGTCAAGCAAGTTGATGTCATAAGTTAAATTTTCCAAGTAAAAGACCTCTCACCAATGTGGCGCCAACTAGTGGCGTGAATTTTCTTAAAAACCCTCATTGTGAACCGATTATAAAAATTCATTTTTGTTTGAAAGAGTATGTTTCGAAATTGGTCCCATTTTAATTTGGTGAAGATCTGATGAAGGTCTTCGAAAATATACGACAGAACTCTTCAATAAATAACGGCGAATCTCTCGGGATTGCTGCAATCGCATGTCTGTTTATTGATTATACCATTTCATAACATAACATCACGCCAGTACGCTCTTAAGGGGTACGCAGACCTCTCATTTCAACGGTTATGTTCAAGTTTCATAACATTAGGGTTATCTATTCTGGCGTTAAGGTAACTTACTAAATAACTTGCCTAATAGGTAGGTACAATTAAAAATACTATCGACTTCCAAATAAGAAAACAAAAAATAACTTTCTTTTTGGAAGTCGGTGTACATAAAACAAAAAAAAAACATACCTACGAAACACACCGACTTTCAAAAATAAAGTTATTTTTCACTTTGTAGTTTTCTTATTTGGAAGTCGGTAGTATTTTTTTGTAAAAAATGATTTTTATGTTTTATGTTCTATAGAGAACCTCCCCCTTTTTGGTAAGTCGGTTAAAAATGGAAAGGTCGTTTAGCGACTATGGGACATTTTGCGAAAGGGACGTTTTGCCAAAGATACATTTTGCGAAAGGGACATTTTGCGAAAGGGACAATGCGACTAGGGCACATTTTGCGAAAGGGACATTCTGCGACGAAGCCTTTTCAAGTTGTGCGGCGGTTTACTTAAGACTGTGGGTGTGAAATTCTAAAGACTTTTGAGGGAAGAATCGGCGATAGTGTAGTGTGTGTGATCAAAACTTAGCGCGCTTGAGAGCGGAAACTCAACAGGATGAGAGCAGACAGCTGGATCGAGCGCAGAAATTGGCAGAGACGGAATCTTTGTAGATGTACGGTCTGCTAATGAGTAATAGCTCTAATAAGCAATTACATGGATTTACTAACTTTGGGACAATGCAGCAAATGACACGCTTTGACAAATGCATGTGTGAAGTTGTAGGACAACTTCACACATGTATTCGCCAAAGCGTGTTTGATTTGGTGACAAACACCAAAACCCTTTTGGATAGGCATGGGCTATCAGAAATCCATGAATAGTGTATATGCTGTATATTTAAGGGCATTATAGAAGTTAAACGACACAGTTATAGATTAACACCACATTTTTATTCAAAAATCTCTTCGCAAAAAACTTAATTTCACAAATAACCACTGTTTACATAAATAGGACCACACTGCCACAAACACTTAGGACAATCAAATCTGGATTTACTGCACAGTTTTGGGTCCTGTAGATCAACCCATCCATGATACGAAGACTCGGAATACGAGTCTTTCGATAATTTACCATTATCATTGAAGTTTTTCCATTTTTTCAAGCGTTTGTCAGGTTTGCTTAAACCTTTCTCGTGAAGATATTTTGTCAGCTTTTCAATTTTTTCTGCTGCAGACACGCGTTTAAAATTTTCCACGATTGCTGATTCGTCGATGGGATTGCACGCCTCTGGTGGTATATCGGAGACATCGACTTCGGTCTGGAACTCTGAGAAGTCCCAGTGGTCCAAAGAGTCATCCCCAAATGATGCGGCGGCAGGTGTTGCAGCTGTGAAAATTTTCCATATTCAACTCTTACGCACCTAAAAGGGAGATTGTTATTGGTTATCATCTATTAACAACTGCTTAATTCCATACATCCATCAGAAATAGGCAAGAGCATTAGGAAAAGGGGAGTTACTGAAATGTGTGATGCAGAGTGTACCTACTTTGCATAATGTTTTCCCGCTCGTCCTCGCATAGTGGATGAACTGTACTTCGGTGCACAAGGCCTACAACAGAAACTTCAATTGACTCAAGCTCTGCAGCTTTATGAATAGCTAAGCAGGTGTAAAACCAGCCGTCTAAGGCATTTCTTTAAAGAGGAGGACGTTTGGTGACTACAATCCACAGAAACGTAACGATTGATAGAGTTGACAAAAGCTTGGATTCGACCACTGCTTGAAATAAGCTTTCCCCAGCCTTTTTACGGTAGGCCCAGAAGAAAATGGCGTGAGTTAGACTCGGCTAGATCTAGCAAAGGACAAAAAATGGAAAGACGGGAGGTTTTTGGCCTGCAGTGAAACAATCTTCGGCCTATTAATGTTCCCACTGCTGGGACACAGTTCTCTTCTATGTAAGAGGGAATGGGCCTTAATCCAGCAAGCGGGCCCAGTGTGGGTTGGTGCATGTCACACGTCTTCGAATTTTTTGTTCTAGGACATGCCGGTTTCTTTACGATGTTTTCCGAGCAGTGGTATTGTTACGTTTTGAGAGCAGTGGTATTGAAATAATTTATAGTAAAGCGCCTGCCTGGTTTCGAACAACTTGTAAGTTGCGGCCACCCACCACTGCTCTCAATAGAACAATAAAATCAAGCCTTTTCAGAGCCTGCAGGCTCTGAAAAGACCTGCAGAAATAACGTTCGTAACTAGACACTTAAAAGTTCAACTTACATTTCTTGGGTTCATTATTCTGAAACCAATCCTGCGGGCAGTTGCCACATCGACAGAATGGCGGTTCTTGTCCTTGCATCATGAATATAAATGGTGCCGTCTCCTTATTCCCAGCGAGGAATTCCCTCATGTTCTCAGCGAACTGAGCATTATTCTGCCACTGTTCGAAGCAACTCTTAAAGAATTCCGACGGGTTGTCCTTATTGCGATTCAGAACGTGTTTGTTGAAACATTCTTCGCAAAAGACTTGGCCGTAATAGATCTTCACGTTATCCTTCGGAATTGCGTGGCAGAAGTCTGGAATTTAGTTCACTGTTATAAAATATTATCCGTCTTGATAGAGAACTAGTAAGGGAGATTACAAAAACAAGAGAAATTTAAGATTCAATTAACATCTGCCTTTGTTAATTAAACCTTTGTTAATTAAGGCTGTAGAAGCGTCAATGTTTTTATGACTAAGATATAAATATGCTATACAGTTATTTTATATAAGATACAGTTATTTTATATAAGCAATCTGTTAGGAGATGTGTCCATTATTGTACCAATAGTAGAATTCCTTGATCGCAGGATACTTATGGCTGGTATGTTCCTGATGGCATTGACATGTTATTGTAGGAGGGCTGTTTGCACCACTTTCTTTAAGTATCTTAGTGCATGAGAAACTTACAGCATTTAGCGCATTGGGGATGGAAGCTTTGACCTCCGATGTCCACTTTGTTGTTATCGTCAACACTCTGAAGACAGCGCGCGCAAATACATTTCTTGGGTGGCTCCTGCGGTGCATTTGGGGTCTCATCAGGCTTCGTTTCTGTAAGACCAAACGGTAAAGAGTAGACAATTTTCAAATCATAAGATGGCTTTGGTTAGTAAATAAGTTGCAATGGGAGTAAAAATCTTATAGATTTCAGAAACCAGAGAGTCTTATTTAATAAAACTGGCTTGATCTTGGACTTGCCTGGACATTAAAATCCAATCATTTTTGAAACGGCACACTAAAAAAATTGTAATGTGTGACAAAAATGTCACATTGCCAGCTGTACTAAACAGGGCCCAGAAAAAGCACAAGAGTTTAGTGGGAAAAGTACTATCTCTATAGTAACCTTTGCTCTCATGATTTTGCGCTCCTTGTGGCTGGGTGCCAGGGGCCCACTGCATCCACCAGCTATTGGAGTGGATGCGAGGATTCTCGCCCCTGAACCTCGATAAGACGTGCGTCTTAAAGCAATCAGCGCAGAACACATGCCCGTAGAACATCTTCAGATGTGTAGGAATGGTTCGGCAAACACCTAGAAAAAACAGTTTGGTTACTTGTGACTTAGGCGCCACCAGTTCTGTTATTGCCAAGTAGCTGGCGACCATAGATCGAACGAGTGGGCGAAAGGAACGTTAATTTTTTACCCTATATGATAACCATTTCCTAGTTTGCAGTACCACTCGATACCAATTCAGTGGCGTTTGTGAAGTCTTGAAAAATTGTTGAAGCTCTCACGTGAAATTCCAATTGCTCGGTGACTCACCGAGTGTTCAGAGCCGCCATTAAGTTTGAATAGAACTTCCAACTATGCAGTCTGATAATGCGAATGCTGTAGATCGTTTCCACCGGTTATAAGCCGTGCGCAGAAAGTTTGCCGACGACTACCCCTCCCGTCGACCCGCGCGGCGCCCCGCGTTCTCCTCGTCTGTTTGCCGAACGTCAAGAGTGACGTTATGAGATCTTCGGTAAACTTTCTGCGCGCGGCTAATACTTTTCCATTGCACTTCGACCTGCCGGTTTTTCACACCAGATTCGGGTACTTATAAAAAAATCTTGCCTGCACTGCACTCCTCACAAGAAGCACTACGCTCTCCGCATTTTTTTTGAGCTGGCCTAGTGTAATCCGGAGTTTCAATAGAATGAGATACCAGCTAATAATACATTACCAGTGACTTTCGGCCGACTGCATTTGATAAAAAATAGGGATGTCAAATTGACCAAAAAGGAGTCAAAAATCATAAAAAGTTATACTAACAGCAGGTGCTGCATAACCTGTGGAAGCTTTGCCCGTCGATATCGACCCTATCTTCAGCGTCGACAGGTAGGAAGCATCTCGCACAAAAACATTTCTTTGGAGGTTCCTGAGACTTGTCCATGTTGATACGACTAACGTTTTAATTTTGTTACTTAAAAAAAACTTAAAAATATATTCATTAAAAGAATCAGCAACTTTTTATTCCATGGAAGATGATTGTTGGTTCGTTGGAACGTGGAAACTGAGAATATAACAAAAGAATCCCGAATTCTAGCAGAACCGGATTTTTTAATTTGAATTTTGCTTTTTTCTTAACGGATAGTTCCATTCTTTAAAGAAAATATTATGAAACCTTTTCGCTATAAGCTCCAAGAAGGTTTCATGTCCTGTTTTTGGATGGTTGTGATAACGACTCGTCACATTAGCTATTTCGTCGCTGTCTCTAATAGGTCTCTTTCACTAACACGTCACTTTCTGCATGTGGTCAGTTTCTTAACTCGTCTCAAGCCCTATTTTGTCTCTTTCACAACTCGTCCGACGTGACTTGCTTCTACAGCATCTTACTTTGAGGATATAGTTTAAATATAGGGTATCATAGCTCCTTAGATAACACAATCCTTTTTATTTTTTTACAGACTCGCGTTGACTACTATTTCTCAGATGGCATGCGAAGATGTCGATGATTCGAGGTATTATAAGTTTATAACTAACTCAACCCCGATAAAACGGTTCACTGGCACCGGTAATAATTTATGATGTAGGGACAAGCGATGACGTATTTTGTATGAAGGCAAGTCCCGATTGGAAGACCCGAACAAGGACTTCGACATGCGATGGAAAATTCGTGGTTATTCATATTAGACCATGTAGGTCGTGGAATCTCGGGGACTTATCGCGAAGTCCGTGAACAAAAGCCGATCCTAACCCAAAAGTAAAGTTCTGCGTATCATTCTGCTGGCCGTGCCTACTTAAAAGAAAGAAATAATAAAGCAAAGCGTTTAAATTATAACAGAAACTGACATGCTAATTTCATCAATTTAAACACGTGTGGTGGGTCTCCAGACTAGTATTACAAGCAAAATTTAAAAAAGCCCCGACACATTTTGATTGCATCACTTCACTACAAATTATAAAATAAAGTCCCCCGCCACATTTGTACGCGATGAACTTAAAAACTACTGAACGGTTTTTCATGCGGTTCGCACCAATAGAAAGAGTGAAAAACAAGGAAGGATTTAGTCTATAATTTGTCACGGGCGAAGCAGGGACGGGTCGCTAGTGCTACATAATTTATCTAGAAGTAGACGCGCTCCTCTCGACAATCTATTGAACACGTAATTTTGACTCGATATCTTGCGAAAACACCCCGATTCAAAGAGTAAAACGCCGATAACTTTTGAACGGCTAAACCGATTTTCATCAAACATAGTTAGGAATACTCGATAAAGTCACATTTTAAACAAAATCAAAATAGGTTCGTCCGTTTAGGAGCTATGATGGCACAGATAAATAGATACAGTAGTCACAGGATCTTTGTTTCTTTGAAGTTGTCTGCAAGACCCTGCGCAGTTGCTATTTTTGTGTCAATGTAGTAGTTGAAGATAGCATTTTATAACTGCCTCTTTCACTCGCTTACGTTTGTCGCATCGTCCTGTCTCGCTTAGTCATGCAATATACTCGAGAACAAACTGCGCAAACAATGGTTCACAGAACCTAACTTCAGAGACACAAAGTTCATTAAAGATCCGCTGTGACTACTGTACACAAATACACACACGTCAAACTTATAACACTCCTCTTTTTCCGTCGGAGATTAAAAATATATTCAGTCATGGATGGATTCCTGCTACTTTATTACGTTTAAAAACTAAAGTTTATAATATAATAAATGAAATTTGAATTAAGTGTATAAAATGAAACATAGAGGTCACTGTTACCAATTACGAGAAACACGTTGAGTAACAACACTACATAAATGACGAATTTCATCTCGATTGTCGATTGTAAAAAACTCAGTGGCAGTGGCGCGTCACTACTGTGTTGCCTATGTGTGGTGTGTAAAGTTGTTTGTGTTATCTATCATGTTTTTATCAAAAAAGTGATGTTTGTGAACTTGTATGGAAATAAATCTACGCTTATTTAGTGGTAAAGTAGATCTATTATCTTATCTTTATCAGTTTGTCTGTTTAGAATTTGCTAAAACAGAGTTAGCATAGGTTATGACGAACATTGACCGTTGTGAACGTAACAACTCATGTTTTTACATTTTTATGATTGAAAAACGAATGTTTGAATGCGGATGGAGTTGTTAAACTTTAAATCACCGATGCAGTCATCGTATTAACAACTTCTACTGTTGATTGTTGCGTGATTCAAGGAAATATAGCAGTTTGAAAATCGCTACTGAATTGTCAGTTGAGATTGGGTAAACTTTTTTTCTGTGTCGAGAACTCGAGATGACCCCGATGTTTACTGTATGGGGCCTTCGACTTTGGCTGTGCTAACTGTAATGCAAATAAAATGTATACAAAAAAAAAATACTTTGAGTTGCGCAAACTTTATTGTTGTTTTTTTTTGTGTTGCATGCTGATACACACTTGAGGAATTTACTTCGAGTTGAAGAACAAACCATTTCCTCTTTGTTGTTGGCAGAATAAAAAAAAATAGATTCTCAATTGTAAACAAAAATATTTAGGGCTATCTGGCAGAGTAGATTACATTGCTTGACTGATTTGATCTTATCCATTTTATTTTTGTTTGTTTTCATTGAAAAATTAGGACAAAGGCTTAAATTCTTAAGATTGTTTTCAGATTTAAAGAAACTTCATTTTTATTTTAACAGTGAAACTTGTCTGAATAACAGAAAGTATCTGTATTGACAACTACTTCAAAAACAATTTCTAATAATTTGTTAGAATTGAATCAGAATCCATACAGCAGTTTTTGAGATTTACACCAAAATGTAAACAAAAAAATTCTAAATTAATGCAGATGTGATATAAGTTTTATAAATACATCTATTTTAATTTTTTTACATAATCTAATATTATAAAGAGATATACTGCTCGCCAAACTTCTAGGCCGCTCTGAAGTTGGCTTGCCCGATGTGCAAAGCATGAAACTGTGCTTTTGTATGAGATTCACTACTGCACAGCTATTGTTGCCAACTTCAGGGCAGCCAAGAAGTCTGGCGAGACCTATTACTGAAATTGTTAGTATTCTTATTTATAAAATGTAATCTCTGGAGGCAATGATCCAATTTCATCAGTTATGTTTTTCATGATCATAAAACACAACTATTTATGATCGTCAAGCGTGAGCATAATCAAAAAAAAAAAAAAGGTTAATCACCTTCAATTCCACTCCGGTCACCAGTGAGTTCAAATAATACATTTTGTATTGAGTCTCAGGAGATGTATTGAAGTTATTAAGTCCCATGGAAGCAAGCCTATAGTTGAGAAATTCCAGTTGGAAAAACCCAATATCTCTTTACCCGACACCGGCAACATACCTACAACCTCATTGTTCAGCAGTAGAGCTTGCAACCACTAGATCAACAAAAGCAGTTCATTGATATACAATACTGTACTATCACTGGAGAGCAATGGTGGCCCAGTGATAACGGATCCAACTTCCATTTCGTCGCTCATGGGTTCGAAACCAGGCAGGCGCTTTACTTTGTGTAAATTATTTCAACGCCACTGCTATAAAAACGGTGAAGAAAAACATTGTGTGGAAACCGGCATGTCCTAGAACCAAAAATTCGACATACACCAACCTGCACTGGGACCCCGTGATGGATTAAGGCCAAATTCCTCTCTCACAGAGAGGAGGCCTGTGTCCCAGCAGTGGGAACATTAAAAGGCTGATGATGCTGAAGACATCACACTTTTTATCCCCAAACAATGCATAATTAAGGAACATTTCCTTTCAACGCAATCAATTATATATATATATATGTATTTGTCTTTATAAACGTAGGTATTTTATAATTATATAACTAGTTTAATCTTACTATATAGTTATATATATTGTACCTTCACTGGATTACTGTCCTCTATTATGATCTCTATCACTCAAAGGTTTGCTGGAAAAAAAAATCCATTTGGAGTTAAGCTCGCCTTTGTACTTGAATTTTGTTATCAATTTGTTAAAATGAAATGTCTTGTTGTACAATAAAGAATAAATAAATAATTCCATTTGGATTGAATATATGAGTGAAGTCACAGGAAAAGCCAGTGAACGAATAGGCTTAGAAATAAACTGATTTCCAGTAAAATTTTTCCCATAGATGTTTTTACCTGGTACAAAAATAATGTGAATCCATACTAATATTATAAATACGAAAGTAACTCTGTCTGTCTGTTACCTTTTCACGCTTAAACCGCTGAACTGGTTTAGGTGGAGATGGTTTGAAACCCTAGGAAGGACATGGGATAGTTTTTTATCTTGGAAATCATTCTTAAGAGGGTGGAAAGGTGGGTAGAATTTTGTATGGTGAAATGCTACGCAGATGAAGTCACGGGCAAAAGCTAGTGTATTCATATATCTCGGAAAACAATACTAGTCACAGTTATTTGTGCCTAGTTCTATGCATGCCAACCTAGTTTTAAATTTTCATTCCTCTTTGGAAATAAATGAAAATAAAGTTTGCATTTATCTATTCTATATATAAAAAGTTTTTTACAAAAAAATACAATCAACTTCCAAATACAAACACATTTACAAAGTGAAAAATAATTTCGGAAGTCGGTATTCCTGTTTTCGTTTCTTAGTTTTTTGACACCGCCTTAGGCCAAGCGCGCATTGCGGCAGCAACCGGTGCGGTTTGCTCCCGCAAAAATCTGTGATGTATGAACTACAGTGGAAATACGCGCAATGTGGCTGTTCAACCGCATGCGGCCAAAAAAATCTGTGACTTGCTACAGATTTCTTGCGGTGCGGCGCCGCACGGTTTTTTTGCATCCAATGACTTTGTATGCAACCCCGCGCACTGCGGCAGAAAAATCGTAGCGTGCAGCAGTCAGTAGTGATCGAGCCACGGCGGAAGAATGTTGTCGCCGAGCGCTTCGTCCGACGATGCGGCGGCCAAAGCGGTCGCCGATGTCAATATTGATGCCCTAATCATTGAAGTACAAAGTCGGCCCGTACTGTGGGACAAAACTCATAGAGGATACGCAGACAGAATTATTAAATCAAACATGTGGGAACAGGTCTACGAGAAGATTATAGAAAATTGGAGTGAGTTGTCAATTGGAGAAAAACAAAAAATTGGTAAGATTTTTTTTATTTCTTAATATTATTACGTAATATCTACAGAAAGCAGAGTTTATTACCAACAATTGTTACGCCAAACAGTTATATTTTATCATATTGCCATGGGACGGAACCTCTAATTGAAGTAAAATAATTTGCAAAATAATCTCTATTCTGAAGGCTGTTCATGGTTGACCTGACGGGGTTTCGACGGAAGCTAAGTAACTCAGTCCCATACAATTCATCTCTAGATAAGACTCCATCGTGTTTTCGTACGTAATTGTGTAAAATACAACAAGTTTTGATGATTTTATCACAAGTAGTCGTTTTAACATCTAGAGCACGGTGTAAAATTCTCCATTTATTGGTGAGTATTCCAAAAGTACACTCTACCATTCTTCGCGCTCGTGTAAGCCTATAGTTAAAAACTCTTTGAGTTACTGTAAGATTCCGTCTTGGATATGGTCTCATAACATGTTCCGACTGCGCGAACGCCTCGTCTCCGACAAAAAATAGTGGCATTACTTTCCCATCTTCATCATTAGGTAATGTTATTGCCTCCGGAAGTTTTAACTAATTCCTTTCGAGTTTTTTCCAAAAATTACAATTCTTGAAAATTTTTGAGTCACTATTCCCACCATAAGCTCCAACATCCACAGATATAAAAGAATAATCTGCATCGGCTACCGCCATCAATACAATTGAGTGACACTGTTTGTAATTAAAATATTGAGAACCGGCGTTATTAGGTTTTTCACACCTAATGTGCTTCCCGTCAATGCTACCTAAGCAGTTGGGAAAATTTGTGCGTTTATAAAAATTTTCAGCAATAGTATTCCAAGTATCTTGATCAGGTTCTTGCATGTATATTGGTTGTAAACACTCCCACAATTTTTCACATGTTTCTTCCACTATCTCCCGAATTGTAGTAGCACCAATGAGATATTCATAATAAAGTGAGTTGATGCTGTTTCCCGATGCTAAGTACCTGTAACAAATAAACAAAGATTCAGAATAGGTAGATTGTATTTACATGAATTTCGAATTGATGACTACCATTACTCTAAAATACGTAACATTTTGTCTCTTTTTTTACAGGCACACAAATTAAAAAAAAATGGCGAAACCTGAAAGATTCTTTTGCAAAAGAACTTGCAATTCAAAAGAAGGGAAAATCAGGACAAGGATTTAAAAAAAGAAGGCCATACATTCACTTTCAAGCCCTTACGTTTTTAGCCTCTCAACCATTGGAGAGAGAAACCACCTCAAACATATCAGTGGATGATTCTGAACAAGACAGTAATAATAGTATCGAACGCGAAAATAGGCGGCAAGTCCGCAAAACATCTCAGGCTCGCGAAACAGACAGAAGTGAAGAACTTTTAGACATCATACGACAAAAAAAAACCTATGATGAAGACATCAGTTTTACGGAAATGTTAGTACCCCTACTAAAAAAATTAAATGACGACCAAAAGCACTACGCAAAAGTCGAAATTTTAAATGTATTGAACGTTGCGAAACGTTTGCGTCCACCGGAGTTCCAAGGACCGCAAACCCAGTATCGTTCAGCTTCAGAACCTAATCGTTACGATAGGATCCTATGCACTCAAGAGTCACGCCGAAGACTGTCATCTGCCATGTCTAATTATACTCCTTCACCACCATCAGCATTTGAGTCACCGGCTTACGTTATGTCTCCGAATCCTAGCCCGAGTTATGCCTCAACTCAGCCTCTGCCTACATCACAGCAAGCTCAAGCTCAAGCAACTTCAGGGAATCAAGGATTAGGTACAAACATGGTGTCTATTGAAATGAATCAAGAGAACTTTTCTAATGATCCTAATCATGCGACGCTACTATATGATGACCAAGAAATGGAAAATTATACACAACGGAATCCAGCCAACATACGAGTATCTGAACATACTGACGCAGACATAATATATTCCGCTGATACCGCATCTCCTGTCGTAAGACGAGGGAATGCCATTCAAATGAAAGATTTTTTAATCTTCAAGCGTAATTAATCTCTATTTGTTAAGTTAATTCTTTTTATTTTGCCATAAGTATGTAGTGGTTTCCATTCCTATGTTTTTTTCGCCATATTACTTTATAATAAAATAAAAAAAGGGATTTGTTTTATTCATGAATATACTACCAGTATTGTAGCTAAAAGGTATAATTATGTAGATACTTACCTCAACGTTACTGAAAGCCTTTCTTCCACTGATATTGCCTTTCTCCAACTCGTATCCTTGTAGTAGATTTTGTAACCAACAATTCTTTTTAAATTGTCAAAGGTCTTTATGCTCATTCTGTAGTAACCAAAAAACTTTTTTGGAAACATTCGCAAATCATTATATCTCATAAAGAAAAAACCCTTCATAGGTCTCATTGCTGTTAATGGATGAACCCAATACTGCTTGCGTTTCCGTTTTCTTGCTGTTAATATTAAATAAATGCAAATCCGAAGCCTAGTTTCGTAGTCCATGCTGGTCGACCTTCCGCTACGAAAGCTGAGATACGAGTGGCAAAACTTGCGGCTGTTCAGCCGCAATTCGCGCGTTAAATCGTTTCGGAATTTCATAGTACCGGTTTTAAAACCGCAGCCGCAATTCGCCGCACCGCAATGCGCGCTTGGCCTTATTAAATATAAACATCCGAGTTGAGAACCTCCTCTTTTTTGGGAAGTGGTTTAAAAATGAATCCCTATTTCCCTTGGTCACGACATCACACTTGATCGGTTAGACCGATTTTGCTAGAATAAAAAATATTGCTAGGTAGGTATGTAGGTACGGTAGAGTAGGTAGGTATGGTAGGGAAGGTAGGATAGGGTAGGCAAGCTGCGGGCACAGCTAGTAATTTTATACTTTAAAAACATGTATAGTTCTCGCCAAACTTCTCGGCTTGCCTGAAATTGGCTACAATGGCTGAGAATTAATAAATCACATACATCACCACTTCGTGCCTTGCGCATCGGAAAACCAACTTCAGGACGGCCCAGAAGTTTGACGAGCACTATAGCTTAGACATATCATCACGCCTGTATTCGCCGTAGGGTTAGACAGAGTGCACCTATATTACACCCACATTTCGCTTGATATGTTTAAGTTCCGTGTAATAGGAGGCTAGGATAGGATAGGTAGATGGACCCCTTTTTCTCACTTTAGACTCCCATTGGTCCGTTGTACGTGCAGCCTCCTCTCTGTGAGAGGGAATGGACCGTATCCACCACGCGGGCCTAATGCGGATTGGTGGATGTTACATATCTTCGCATTTTCTGTTCTAAGACATGCCGGTTTCCTCACGGTGTTTTCCTTCATCGTTTTTAGAGCAGTGGTGATGAAATAATCTACACAAAGTAAAGACCTTGCCTGGGTTCAAACCCACGACCTACAACTTGTAAGTCGCGGCCGTTACTATGGCCACCACTGCTCTCTAAGCTCGCCCCCCAATACATGGGTTTAAGCTTGAATAGCCAAATGTGTGAGTACTATCTCAGTCTATACCTTCGAGGACTGAAGCGTGATCTTATGTTATATCACGGGCACACAACGCGATAATAGAAAGTTTGGTACAAATAAATTGCACTAGATGGCGTGATAACCTGCGATTTGTTAATGAGTTTTGTCAAATATTAAGATTTTCTAGAGACGATCATGAAAAAAAATGTTCTTGTTTAATTAACTCTCCTAAACACAAATTAAGGAATATTTGGCTCTCCTTTTACATTTCAAAGATTATTTGAATGGATTATTTAAAATTGATTCCAATAAATGGCTTTTGTTACCCATTTTGGTACAAAGAATGTGTAAAACGTGCAAAAAAATAATATGAATGAAATGAAACAACCGTCGCTGTTTTAAAAAAAAAGTATTAACGAACCGAGTAAACGCTTTTACTTGCAAGTCGCTGCTAACACCATCTATATCCGTGGAACGGAACCGAACGCGATCGATGTTCTTCGAAAAATAATCGGTTTCATCAGACGAAAAACCCTAGTTATGTCGGCACGGTTTCTTTGTATGCGATGAGGCATATGTATGCTAGTATTATATTATCTCTATTATGTATTCTTCTATAGCTTATTGCTCTCCTCTAAATTACTTTGTATTTGTTACAGAATGCATCTGGATGTTAAAACAAGAAGAATGTCCCGCCATGAGAAAGCAAAGAGTGGCTTTGTAAGTAAAATTATTTTGTTAATGAAAAATTACTTCATTACTATGCGCAGAAATTTAAAATATGGCTATCCTTATTCACCAAGTTTAATGTATTTACTTTCGTTCAAAATAAAGCATTGTAAGCAAAGTTCCGCAAAATAGCAACATGCGTTTTGTTGCTGCAAAGGTGTTGCTTGCAACGACATTCCCTAACCGAAATCGGTCTACTTGTGATATTCTAGCGTATGTCATTCACATTTCGAGTGAGGCCATCGAGAGGCATGGGGAAGCACTTGCCGTCTCCCTCGCAATCTTTTTTTGATAGGGTTTGGCACGAAAGCCTTATTGATAATCTTCCTTCATTCGTTCTGCCCAGTGGTCTGTGTGATTGGATTGCAGACTTCCTGAGGGATCTGTCCATTTGTGTAGTTATAGATGGCTGCGAGCAGCCATTTTTTTATTTATTTATTTAGGAATAACAAACAATTACACATTTAAAACTTATGACTAATACTATAGACTATAAGAACATGATATAAATGCGCAACTTACACCGTTATCCACATCATATAAAGTAGAAAAATAGTTTTGAGCAAACAATACACAACAAAGAAACAAATAATTTTACATTATGTTAAATAACAATTTAAAGGCTCTTTATTGCTTCAATAAGGCAGTTGCGAAATTTATTAGTGGGCATTGCAAATATGTCCAAGTCAGTAAAAAGTTCATTGAAATCATTACAAATACGACGCAGAGGTGCGCGGGCTCCAGCGTTTGTTCGACAGGAAGAAAAAGCCATCTGCCGGGGTTCCTCAGGGTTCGGTTGTCTCAGCGACATTATTCTTGCTGCACATAAATGAGCTGCTAAAACCTTTGGGTATGCAGACGACAGCACTGTTGCTGAGAGATACTTGTCCAACACACGGGCTTCTGGGCCTGAGGTCCGGTCAGGCACAAAAATGTTTTGTAAAAATCTATGTCACAAAAATTATGAGTATTTATATTTAAGTTTTATTGTAGATTGTACTAAGGATACTTGTAGACACAAGTAAATATTTCCTTAAATAAGAATAATCATAGAACGACTGTTTTTATTTATGACAAGAATTTACGACATATTCATAAACGGACTCGCGCTATTCAAGCGTGCTAATGCCTCGTTCACGTAGTCGACATAGCATGTCATTAGTGACTTATATGGATAGCAAAATAATATAACACGATAGAAACAATATTTAGAACATAATAGAAGAAAAATATTAACAGCAGTGCGACGGTCAACAGTTATGCTATAGCACAGATAATATTATACTATCATGCGATAATAGTCAGTGGCGTAGCTAGTCATTCATGGGCCCTTTTTCAAAATATTTGGGGCCCCTTTAGCCAACTGCAGAAAAGGACGCGCAGTAGCGACCTTTTCTGCTAAATTCTGCTTCTTACGAAATTAATAAAATAGGAGACCTCGAATTACACAGACGGAAATCCACATCGCTTCATTCATCTCGAATGCGATTGGTCGATTTGATAGCGGTTAAAACCGCGCAATTTGGCTGTAGATCATTTATTAAATGTTCATGAGGTACGAGCTAAACAAGCTTAAAAATTAACCCAGACTAGGATAGGTTAAGCTTTGATGGTAATTTTACCAAGAGAATGTGAGAGTGACCCGACTGTAGCAATTTAAAAAAATCAAGCATACTTAACTGGATAGGATAAACTGTCATCATAACAAATAAAATGTATTCAACAAAGAAAGATAATTGCTGTGGGAACTCTTATCACAAAGAATTTGAGATTGTGAATAACATTTGACGAACTTTTCACACCGCACGTCGAGGCCCTTGTAGTTTGGTGGCCCCGTATCATTGATACGGCCAGGCTGATACCGCGGTAGTTACGCCCCTGGTACGATAGTGAATCAATTAATGAATATAGCTCTCATAAGCCCCAAAATACGTAAATATTCATAAAAAACGTGTCTGTAACCATCTTTAAACACATAATTCAGTTAGACAAGCCGTCTGGATCGTGAGTTTAAATTGTAATAGCAAGTCGTAGTTGTAGGCGTGTTTCAACGGATCGCGTGCTCGTTGAAGGCGCGGTTATAACATTAACGTGTAGGATTGTAGATATAAAGGATACTGGTATGGTCTGCAAAATCGGTTTGTTGACTGTTCTTACAATTGAGAAATATTAGAAAGTCCAAATTTGTTTTGGAAATAGACCATAAGTTCCATGAAGAAAATTGTTCGATTTCATGCTCAGAAGCAGTTTTTAGGGTTCCGTACCCAAAGGGTAAAAACGGGACACTATTACTAAGACTCCACTGTCCGTCTGTCTGTCTGTCACCAGGCTGTATCTCATGAACCGTGATAGCTAGACAGTTGAAAATTTCTGCTGCCGCTATAAAAACAAATACTAAAAACAGTATATTATTAATATTTAAGCGGGTCTCCCATACAACAAACGTGATATTTTGCCGTGTTTTGCGATAATGGTACGGAACGCTTCGTGCACGAGTCGGACTCGCACTTGGCCGGTTTTTAAAATATGACTGCCCAATTCCGTAGCGCCCTGTATAAGAAATTAAGCGCGGCAGAAGGAAATTTTTCTTCTCTTAAAGGGCTTTAATTGTTTAATAGAGGATTACAGTTTGTATGGAATTCCGTCAAAAAAATAATTAGCAATACGATATTTTTTGCAACTTTTGGATACTCCTCCAAAACGACTTGGATGTTTAATAATATTTTTACACAGAAAAATTGATGGCTGGAATTTAATCATAACTGACATAGCATATGTAAATCAAATAATATTTTGCAAACGAAACTGTTCAATTATATTATAGTTATATCGGTCGCAGTCGGCTTTTTGTTTTTTTAAATCAACTTTTTTATTTATGTAGCCCACTTCTGGGTGACGGCCTCCTTTCACGAGCCTGCGCTTCCTCCTTCCAGTTCTGGAGAAATATGTCTCGCACCGCCATCTGCTTTGTGGACTCTACAATTATTCGCCTATCTATCTTTATAAAATTGTGTAATTTCCACAAACATATCCATATTACGACATAATAAAACAAACATTAGCTTTGTGTGCTATCTGTACTCGCGATAATAGACTGAATCGCTCGACACTTTTCAGTTAGTTTCCGAACGGCCTTGCTGCAGTGTTAACAGTGGTTTTTTTTAACAGTTTTCAGTGGTTACAAGTATTTTTTACAAGTTTTTTACTTTTTAAAAGTAATTTTTTTAAAGTTATTTAGCAGGAAAATGGATTTAGTGTGTAATTGTGAAAATTATAAATTGGTTCTCGTTTAAGTTAGTTTGCAATCTTCTTTCATTGGTATTAATATTTTTAAGTGGTATGAAGTTAAAGTTATAATGTTATTAAAATATTGTGGTAATCTTGAGTAAAAAGGTGGTTTTTAGAGGATTCTGTGTGGTTTTTTCTAAGTAAATTGACATGATTTCTCGTTCTCTACAAATAGGAGGTTTTCATTTCGTCTGTATTTTTATTGTACGAGTATTTAAAAACCGTTGGCGATGCTTAAGGCGCAGATACCCTCAGTAACTGATTTTAAAATGAGAATCACGTCTAAACGGCTAGTCGTATTTTTTTCGACAAAAATATGTTACAGTAGACCATTTTCTTAATAATGTGATCAAAGAATATTTTGAGATTTATTCGTTTAGCATCGTGTAATTAATCTTTAAAATAATTAATAAAATGTCTAATACGAACAAAACATAACGACAATCGCACCAAAACCGCCGGGCGTATATTAATGGAATTTTCACCATCTCATAGACAATTTAACTATATACATTTTGATCTAAGGCTTTTTTTATGTCATCGAATAAGGAGAGTACAAAAATCTACTGACTTTTGGGTCGCACAGGTGTGAAATGAGTGCGTGTTTTGTTCCCTCATCGATGGTCGTTGGCGACTGTTGTAGTCTTAAGACCAAATAATTCGAATAAGATAAAGGTTTCTCCTTCTCTCTTCTAATTCCTGCCCCTGCCCCATGTTACTTGGGGTCGGCGCAACACGTTTTCTTCCTCCATACCATCCTGTCCACCGTCACGCTATCACTGACTCCCTTTTCTTTCATATCACTCCTCAAGTCCTCATACAGTCCATTAATCTTTTCTTTGGCCTTTGGGAATACGTTAAAGGTTATACGAGCAGAGTAAATCCAAGTCCCAAACTAGGAGATTCTATGACTTAAGGGTAATTTGTGTGACTGTATTGGCACGTATCAGTGAGTGAGTAAAAATGAAGTATTATGAAAATGTCATCATTATATCAGATACTTAATCTAATCAACTGGCCGTCGGTTGCAGTTTCGGATAAGCGGATTTTTTTATTCAGTTACCTAATGCTTCTCGCAACAGCTTCGCTCGCGTGATAATTGTCCCAAAGGAACGAATTTCCGGGCAAAAAGTATCGCTTTTCCTAATCTAGGAAAAGCGATACTTTTCATCCGGGTCGTCATGGTCGACCCGGGACCCAAGTTTTGTACAAATCCGTTCTTATATAATCTTATATAATAAGGTACTTTCGCATTTTTAACCGACTTACAAAAATACGGAGGTTCTATGTTCGACTTTGTTTGTTGTTGCTTTTTTTTGTATGCTCACCGATATCTCCGTCAATTGTGGACCGATTTTGAAAATTATTTTTTCATTTGAAAGAGTATGTTCCGAAATTGGTTCCATTTTAATTTAGTGAAGACCTGATGAAGAACTTGGGAGATATACAACAGAACTCTTCAATAAATGACAGCAAATCTCTCGGGATTGCTGCGATCGCATGTATGTTTATTGTTTATACCATTTCATAAAATAACATCACGCCAGTACGTTCTAAAGAGGTACGCAGATGTGTACAGTTGACCTTGGTACCCTCTCATATCACCGGTTATGTTCCAAGTTTCATGATATTCGGGTAATCTATTCTGGCATTATAAGTACCTTACTAAAGAACTTGCATATTACGTACAACTAAAAAGTGAAAATAAAAAAACTTTTTTACAAAAAAATGCTACCGACTTCCAAATAAAAACACTAACCGACCATAACGAAAAAAATTGGTAACTAACAAAGACACCGACTTCCAAAAACAAAGTTGTTTTTCACTTTGTAGTATTTTTATTTGGAAGTCGGTAGTATTTTTTTGTAAAAAAGTTTTTTTTTAAATAATATTGTGGATTGCCACTAGTTACTGATTATGTGTTATTTTGAGAATTGAACATTTTGGGAATTGGACATTCTGAACCTGACCTGAACGTTGTCAACGTGTTTCTTTTGTGTTCATAAAAACCCCTTTTTCTTTGGTCGCCAAACAGTTATTTCTGTACAACTGTGGTGTTATTTTTAGCTTCTTCTATTGATGTAGTTTTTACCTAATTCTTTATGTGTTTAGGCAATCTGTCCTTGCGTAGAATGGATTTGGTAGTTATTAGATTAATTTGCCATCATTTTAATACATTGTTATGAATGAATTGTGAACGATTTCTAATTTAACAATACATGCCTGATTTTTGTATGGAATGTGTGGTTAGGATTATGTTTACAAATATGTAATAAACATAATTGTGACGTCAAGACGTATGTCTATTTGGTCAGGTGGTATTGTGGTGAACTGGAAAAGTCTGTAATATTGAAGCGTGTGTTATTCTGTAGTTTTCTTCATCTGTCTAATAGAGATGGACACGATGAAAAAAAAAAATAGCAAAAATCCCGACTGCTTAAAAAGCGAACTAAAAAGACGTAAACAAGATGAAAATCATGCACCTAATTCTAAAAAAAATAGTTAAAAAGTTGAATATTTTTTTTTTTTTAATAACAAAAAGACCCGACTGCTTAAAAAGCGAATGAAAAAGACGTAAACAAGAAGAAAATCATGCTGTGCAGTCGGAGGATACATCTGGTTTTGGTCAGCCAGCTCGCGAATATGTATCCTCCGACTGCACGCCATGAACAGTAACAGGTTGGTATTATTATTCTGGTCACTAAGAACAAGAACCAGTCCTTTCAAGATTGTAAATAGATATTTCCGTAACACTTTCAAGGAAAGGAATCGTCGACATTTCTGGTTTTTACACATACCAAAAAGAAAAGCTCTATCAATTGGAAAGATTTCTTGTGCGACCAAGTCTGCGGTTTACAAAAAGTTACTCATAAAAACTTTTTGTGGCAAACTTCTTGCGAGTTTTGTGTAGCTGTGTCAATGTGGAAGGCTCTATGAGTTGGGAAGACCAAAGAAATAACGATAAATGAACGACTTATAGAGAAGTATGGAAACGGAAACAAGTACGTTGGGATAATGGTAAGGTAATCAAAAAAATTAAACCGGCCAAGTGCGAGTCGAACTCGCGTACGGAGGGTTCCGTACCATTATCGCAAAAAACGGCATTAAATCACGTTAGTTGTATGGGTGCCCCACTTAAATATTTATTTTATTCTGTTTTTAGTATTTGTTGTTATAGCGGCAACAGAAATACATAATCTGTTAAATTTTCAACTGTCTGGCTATCACGGTTCATGAGATACAGCCTGGTGACAGACAGACAGACGGACAGTGGAGTCCTAGTTATAGGGTCCCGTATAACAAACAAAATTAAAAGTCATTTATTCAAATAAGGCTGCTTAGAACCAGCACTTTTCGAACCTCAAAGTTCTATATAAAGAAAGCTCTCTAAAACGCCCGCCCGTCACCACTTTCTAGTTTTTGAGCTGAACAGAAGAAGTGGAATCATAACGATGATGATGATATAGCTTTGATCTGTGCTGTAGTGGATGCAAGCGTGACTGCACTGAGTATGTGGTCCTGCCGGTCGATTCTGTAGAGATCTCACCGTGATGAAGGTAAAGTGAGCTATCATTCCAACCGACACTAGAGATTGACACTCACTTCGAGATCTAGGTGAAGTGAGTCATCACGGTGAGTTGTTTACAGAGGCCTTAGTGCGAGTTTTTATTCACAGTCAATCGCGTTAACGTAAAAATCAATTTGTATTGAAACTGGATAAGTGCCGTCTGATGACGGTAAAGAGAAACCTCTTTTTTGTATACATTTTGACATAAGAGATCGTTTACGTTATCACGAGTGAGAACGTTAGAAATCTCGGAATAAGTTCCCTAAAGCTCGAAGCCCGTAGTTTCGGCCTTAGTTACGGGTGTTTCCTACTCCCTAACACGTACGGATGGATGATTCGTTTGGGGCCCGAACTAAGAATGAATGACAACACAATTTGACAGTTGTATTGTACCTACTCCCGCTGGCTTATTATGTACCTTTTGCAAGAGTAAAACGATAGCGAGTTTTGCGTAATAATTGCTCTTCAATACAGAAGTTTTAGAGTTTCTGGCATTTTTTTTTAGAAATAAGTGCATTTGACAAACAGCGGGTGATTAGCAAACGATTGTTTAGGGCCTGTTGTAGGTAATTCCAAACTTTATGACAAAGCGTTTGGTCGCGCGGTGATTGCTGATTCCTACGTAATACGCCTGCCGATGTGTTTTTACCCGTCCGATAAAATTGAACTTGACAATTGCTTTTTTTTCACTCCGAAGTTTCGGAGTACTTTCGGACGGGGCCCGTAAATTCGTTGACGGAGATAAGGAGTAGAGTAGTAGGCTTGTGTCGGGTTTAGGAACAAGTGTGCTGGTAAACTGTGTGACAGGATTTCCTAGTCCAGATACCAGTCTTCCACAAAGGATGTATCATATAATGCTTCATTATTATGATATTGAAGGCGCCCTTAGTGGAAGTAAGTTACTTTATGTTGTTATTTGGCACGGGACTTAATATTCAGTGTGTACATAACGTAAAAATCATCGTCAACATCAGCCGTTTTTACCTGACAGCCGAAGGCGGGTAATGTGTTTATCAGTCTATGTATGTATGTGCCTATGTGGCGTTCTAGAGACCAAACGCGTTAGCCAATTTTGACGATTCTTACATCAATCGAGTGGTGTTAACCTTGCGAGTGTCACTGGCTACATTAAAATTGGAAAGTAGAAAAATGGCGGCTTTTGGGCGCCATATTGTAGGGATCCATTTTTTTTTTCTTTCAAATCTATCTTGTGGGATATCAAAATAGAGGTTTTAAGAGGTGATTTCTAACATATGTAACACTTATTTGTTTAAATATACCTAATCCGAAAAATAAATGTATATTAAAACTTATAAATAAAACAGGTAATTCAAAAAATCAAAAAACCCGACTGGATACATCTGGTTTTGGTCAGCTAGCTCGTATGTAACCTACTGCACAGCATGATTTTCTTCTTGTTTACGTCTCTTCAGTTCGCTTCTTAAGCAGTCGGGTTTTTTGATTTTTAATTATTTTATTTTGTTTCCACTGCTGAGACACAGGCCTTCTCTCTGAGAGAGAGGGAATGGGCCCTTATCCACAACCCGGACCAAGTGCGGGTTGGTGGATGTCACATGTCTTCGAATTTTTTTGTTCTAGGACATGTCGGTTACCTTACGATATTTTCATTCACCTTTTTTAAACGTTGGGGATAAAATTATTTACTCAAAGTAATACGGTTGTGGGTTCGAACCTTCGATAAAGGATACACGAATGTAATCGAGTGTATCCTTGATCGAAGGTACGACACGTAAGTCGGGGCCTTTATCATTGGGCCACCACTGTTCTACTAAACATTTCTGGTTAATCCTATGGGGAATTGAGGCGTATTTTGTATAAATAATGCTCTCTGAAACTTTGCTCATCTTGTACTGCCTTTTTTTTTTTTTTTTTTTTTGATATATCATCCAAAGACTCCGCCCGCTCTGGGTGAAGCGAGAGGGCGTGTCAGACTTTTACTGACTAAAACCCACCCGTGTTCCTTCAGTTGCTTGTGCCGGGGCCGCGGTAACTCTCTTTCAAATTTATCCGCGACAACTTGTACTGCCTAACTGAAAGAAAACAAACTGTCATGGCCGCCAAGGTCGACGAAGCAGCTAAACTAATTATTACTTTTTGTGTTTAGTACTAATGTTTAATAACGGGCGGTCGTGTTTAACGTGTAATTAGTTAGTTTAAGGATCTTTATATGGTAGATTTCACCATAAAATGTGCAACTTTGTCTCAACCAATCATCAGAGGCGATTGCATCCTAATTGCGTTATATAAGCGGGTTCTCGGAATAGCAATCTTTTTCATTATTTCAGTCGAAAGGCGTCCACTGCTGATCACCGCCCCCCCTCACAAGGCCCAAGTATCTAGTGGGAGGCCTTCGAACGATAATCCTCCACTGTCCTCCACCGATTAGGGTGAAATTTTGCATACACGTTTAGTTTGGATGACAATGCATGGTTAGCTAAGTGACGTCATTCTAAATCCAATATGGCAAACGGCCCAAGATGGCGGACTAGTTATTTTTTGTGCACTGCCATAATATGGGTATCAAATGAAAGGGTTTACTGAGAAGAATACGAAAAAAGCTTGTAAAATAAAAATATTTTTTATTAATAATTTTATTTGCTGTTAAACCGTAAACATAACTAGCGAGATGTGAAGTACAACACTACCTAACCCGTCGGACAAACAAATTTGCGTGATGTTATCTATCTGTGTTAAACCTGTACGTATATTTTGTAGAATTCATCCATACTAATATAATAAATGCGAAAGTAACTCTGTATGTTTGTTTGTTACTTTTCACGCCTAAACGGCTGAACCGATTTAGACGAAATTTGGTAAGGAGAAAGTTGAGACCCTGGGAAGGACATCATCATCATCATATCGGCCGAAAAACGTCATCTGCAGGAGATAGGGCTCCCCCAAGCGTTGCAACCTTCACCAGGTCATCGGTCCACTTAGTGGGAGGCCTTCCAACGCAACGATATAATCCTGGTAGTCTGTTCGCTTGGGATGATAAAACACTTTATTCACGGGCAAAGCCACGGGCAGAAGCTAGTTCTTAATATGAAAGGTCATTCCCAGTATTTTACGCAATAAAGGTGGGCAGGAGAGGCAGGAGTGGGCTAGTTGAATTCCTCAAAAATATTTTAGGCTGGGTTAAAAACTAATTTCATTTGGTCTGAAATTAGTCTAAATGTGTGATTCTAGACCACACCCATGGCGTGTTAGATATATAGGGTTGGGCAAAGGATTAGTATAATTTTAGTTATTTCTGTGAAAGCTTTTTAGGAGCTGATTGCGTGAGCATTAAATTTGGGTGTTAGCATGTCATTGTCAAAGCAAAAATGAGTAGGGATTTAAACCACCCCAGACAACCCTGTACCACGACATCCTTTGGCACTGATAATATAATACTAGCATACAGATGCCTCATCCCATATAAAGAAACCGTGCCGACTCGATGTAACTAGCGTTTTTCGTCTGACTAAACTGATTATTTTTTATAAGAACATATATCGCGTTCGGTTCCGTTCCACGGCGGTAGATGGTGCTAGCAGCGAATTGCAAGTAAAAGGGCTTACTCGGTGAATCCTTTTTTCTTTAAATATAGTGACGATTTGTTTTATAGTATTTTTTTGCACGTATTACAATACAAATTTAAAAAATCGAGTGGTATGCCTCAGAAATTTATAACCGCGCCATCTATTGGCATCAGTTTTAAATGAGCCGATCAAATAATCTTTGAAGTTTGAATTAAGAAGCCAATATTCCATAATTGTGTGCTTAGCAGAGTTGATTAAACAAAGACATACAATGTATATGATCAATACCAGGAAATTTAATTATACACACATTCAATGAAAAATCAATGTACATCGCGCCATCTAGTGATATTTATTTCAACCAAATTTTTTTAGCAAAATTTTGTTCCGAAGAGTTTTTAAACTTTCCATTGACCTATGAACTTCAAATTTGGTGAGAATGTTTATTTTTACGTATATTTCACCAAAAAATACCAATTTATAGATAAATCAGATTTTCTTTGAAATTCCGTAATTTTTTTTATAACAACCAACATGATTTTGCGGTTTGGTACGGAACCCTAAGTGTGCGAAGTCCGACACGTACTTGGCCAGTTTTTTGATTGACGTCTTCTTTGGCAACTTGGTCCTACTTTGGTCTTTTTCCTTGCCTTCGTACCATTCATCAGTTTTCATGAAATTCCTAAAATGTATCGAAAACAATTGATGACATCTCGAAGATTAAATTAAATGTTAAGCATTTAATTTGATTAAACTATCCTTTTATACTCCATTTGCGATAACATTAGACGTTTAAATTAGCCCATTTTACAGCCCGTTCAACCGATTTTGACTTCTATTGCGTTGGTAATACGACAAATGGTAGCTGAAGTAAACAGTTGGTTTTGGTAACGGGTTTATGCTTTTTATGTCATCCTTATGTTTACGGGATAGAACCCAAAATCGTTTGAACGGACTGTAAAAGGATTTGGAAACATGTCTAATGTTATTTCAAATGGAGTTTATCTAGCATCATTTTGTAGTTGGAAAATTGTAAGAAAATCTACACATATGCAGCCGTTTTCCTTAAATTAGCAGCTTTGTTAGAACACATCAAAGTTGTTTATTAAGAAAGTACTCACTCTCATAATTACCAACTATGATGGCGGCAGTGACGTCACATTATTATGTCATAGACTTGGCTCGTGGATGTAGTACCTAATGAGTATGGTTCTATAAAGGCAGGTACATACTGGTATTGTTCAGAAACATTATCATCACCTTCTTACCATTGTCTCTTTTAATTTGGGGTACGAGAAACACGTTTTCTTCTTCCGTTGCGTCCTTTCAACCGACACGCTATCACTGACTTCCTTTTCTTATAAAAATGATGTGAAGAAAAGATAAATTTATTGATTATGTTTTGTTTGAAAGGTATCGAGAAGCTATGTTTGATGAAAATCGGTTCAGCCTTTCCAAAGCTATGGGCGTTTTACTGTTTGAATCTGGTGTTTTCGCAAGATATCGTGTCATAATTACGTGATACTATTAGCTATAAATTGTGTAGCATGAAATAAAAATATGTCGGCGCCAGTCGGGGGTTTGTTCTTTTTTACTTGTGGAATTGCTAGTAGAAATTAATCTGTGGTTTATCTGTGTTTTATCTGTGGGAATTATCTGTGGTACTATGTACCAAAAGTGGGAAAACGGAACATCTCTTTCGTCTGTAATTCTGCCCATACCTTCTCAAAACTGTTGATCTGAGTTTTTTTTATAGAGTTATTAGTAGACCCTTTTTTCGCCAGTACCTGTATGATTGTAAGGGGGCAAATTTATTGTACCGTGTACCGATTGCTCTAAGACTTGGCGCAATCTGTAGTCGGTACACAATTTTAGCCACAGAGCACTAAGACGCCTCGGCAGTCACTGCCATTATCAGATCTTCGTAAGTGTCACCGTTTATTCATAGGAATTGAACAGCGAGGGTGCGAATATTATGAAATCATGACGTTTCTAGTTGCTAAGAGATCCTGAGAGAGAAACTGAGCGCTTAGATAACCCAGTACAGAGCTTCTCTGGCGCAGGGATAACCCAGTACAGAGCTTCTCTGGCGCAAGGATACCGTTGACCAATCATCTTCTTGCCCTTGTCCCATATTACCTGGGGTCGGTGCAACATATTTTCTTCTGCCATACCGTCCTGTCCCCCGTCACGCTATCACTGACTCCCTTTTATTTCAAATGTCTCCTCACACAGTCCAGTCATATTTTCTTTGCCCTTGCTCTCCCTCTCGATCCATCCATAATTCTGATTATGACAGCCTAAACTTGTACTCAACTCGTCAGCGAATTGATTTAAATTTTAATTACCTAGCAGATACTTTTAGCAGAGCAGTTGTGGCCCAATGGTATCGGCCCCGACTTAAGTGTCGTGGGTTCCGCGAGGGCACGGGTGTTGTACCTAAGTCATGGCGATTCTAATCGCGACGATTAAGTGCTTGTGGGTTCTCTATATGTCTACTTGTCGCTTAGAAATTGAATCAAGTCTATAATTCCCAGTCAGCTTTTTCCATTTCCCTTTTCCAAGTTAGACTAACGAGCCTCCATTATGAAGCCCTCCTCATATAAATACCGATATTTACAAAACATGAGACCTAAATAATGCATTTCAACTAAATGTTACGCAACACACGATCATTCTGAGAATTTTTGTTAGTAAACAACCTCGAACGGTAGGGAATCTAGTGTAGAGTCGATTGAGAGGAAAACGCCGGTGTGAGACAGATTGCCGGAAAAGTTTACAATAGAAAAGTTAACTGTGTGTGAGTGATGTTGATTGTGACGGAAGAGGTCGTGGCTAAATAATAACAGCTTGGTCGGTCTTCTAGGTTAAGCAACGGTTGCCAAGGTCGGTCCGTGACATGGCTGACCTTCTATTACATACCGTGGTGTCTCGGAAAGCTCGTTAAGCGGGATGTTTGATGATTGGTCCTGTGCTTCCCTCATTCAGCAAATCCTCGTGATCTTTATCAGGTCACAGGTCTACCTAAAGTCCAGCAGACTTATAATTTCAATTTTTATTTCTCTCATGTCTGGCAGAACTTTTTTTTCTGAGAGCATTGTCCGACTTACTTATTTTAGGAGAATTTACAAAATCCATTGATCCATATCTCAGTTTAATTCATAATTAAAATAACATTGCTAATAACATCTCCAAACAAAAATCTCGAACGATAACACACCGTGAAATCTAGATAAAAATTAAATACATTCCTGTACAATACACCTTATCTCTTATCAGTAGATACGGCAATCAATGACTGCCCCATTTAGTACTGTATTTGCGGTGTAACCAGACGTGTTTTTAGTTGTAGCAAGGTTTTAATACAAAACAGTGCCTAATTCAAAAACAAAACAAAATTGCTCTAAGGGAATGATGGAGTGCTAAAAAAAAATGTGTCGAAATTCGTTCAACTGTTTCGGAGTATAGTGCGAAAATACAAACAGTGGTTGGTGATAGTGAGCTTTGTTTTCTAGTTAATGATAAAATGATTAATCATATCAATGTCATTGTCGTTCGTAGTGTTATTCAAGCATTTTAATATGTTGTGGTCGAAAAATAGTGTTGAAACTAGCTTCATTGTTTTGACTAACCGACCTTGACAATTTAAAAGTGCTAGTACAATATGTTTTTTACTTCTAACAGATTTAGCAATATACTTGCCATGTTATCTCCTTGTCACCCTTGATTGACTGGTAGAGAATCCCTAGGCCTAAAACCTTTTTTTTTGTGTGTTGTGAAGCGGAAGGGCGTGTCAGACTTTTACTGACTAAAACTCACCCGTGTTCCTTCAGTTGCTTGTGCCAGGGCCGCGGTAACTCTCTTTCAAATTTATCCACTTAATGCCTAGGGATTCTCCTTCGAAGGAAGTCCGCCTTTGCAACTTTGTGCATGTCTGTCTCAGTTTGATCAGTCCAGTCAGGTGTTGGCAGGGTTGACGGCCCAGGGAGCGTTGGACGCGTACACTCTTGGAGGTTTACAGTGCCTGCTCTCCCAGTCTTGGAAACATGTTATCCAATTGCGGGGTTCTGGAGATCAGATGGGTAGTCGCATCATGTAAAAAACTGGTACTCAGCTCCATCCCGTTGGACTGGAAGCCGACCTTCAACATAGTTGGGAAAAGGCTAGGTTGATTGATTGGCTCTTGGGGGCTTCTCAAAGCACCCCAAATAGTTCTGCAGTGTTTTTAGAAGTAATCTTAATGATTCGCTCACGTCCCACGGCTTCATTCTTGTGGCACATTCCCCATAATACCTATTTTTAACACACTTTTATTAGCTTGGTATGTATGTGTCTATGTAACTATGTATCTATGAATCTATGTAATAGAATCTTTGAAAATGATTTTCACCCCCTTCAAAACGTCGGATTAATTTGAAACTTTGCACACTTATCGAGGACCGATGACAATGAAACAATTTAAATAGTTTGTCCCATAATCCTTGCCAGGATCTTCAGGATTAGCGTATGAACTAAAAAGTAAAAGATAAGTGATAGTTTAAAAATAAACTAAAAAACACGCTCTAATAGAAAACAAATTCAAAAAGTGGAACATATTTTTCAATAAATTTTAATTAAGAATAGTGTGATTATCAAAAATAAATATTTTATTGTAAAAAAACGTGGGGTGCATGATGTCAATTTTTATATTTTGTTGACAGATATTGGTAAAATTAGAGTCTTTTTGAAAATATCTTAAAAAGCAGCCCATGCTTTTTTACAATTATATCTTACAAAGCAGCCCATGCTTTTTTACAATTAAATATATATTTTTTAATTACACTATTTAAATAAAAATTTATTGAAAACTAGCTTTTACCCGCGGCTTCGCTCGCAGTGAAGCCATTAAAAAAAGTATCCTATGTTACTTCTAATACCTCCGAGAATATATGTACAAAGTTTCATGATGATCGGTTCAGTAGTTTTTGCGTGAAAGCGTTACAAACAAACTTACATTCACATTTATAATATTAGTATGATTATTTTACACTTTTTAGTTTTGTTTTCGATTAAAGCGTGTTTTTTAGTTTTTTTAAACTATCATTTATTTTATTCGGCGTAAATAAGTTGCATAATATCGAAAGCATCGTGAGGAAACCGGCATGTCCTGAACCAAAAATTCGAAAACATGTGACATTCACCAACCTGCTCTGGGCCCGTGTGGTGGATTACGGCCCATTCCCTCTCACATAGAGGAGGCCTGTGTCCCAGCAGTGGGAACATTAATAGGCTGATGATGAAGTTTCATATGCGCTCTCAGCGATTCGCAAGTTTTTTCTATTAGCTAAAGAATGTTCGTATCAGTACATCCAAAGATTACCTTCAACAAACAAACAAACAATTTTTCCTCATCATAATATTAGTTTACATTATACATTCAATATTGTTTAGACAATGGCATTAGAAAACGTGAAATTCCAAAGTGCTGACTATTGAATTCCTTAGTAGAAGGCTTAGGGAACTTCCTGATGGCGCGCCGTAATTTTAATGGTGTCGATAGGCGATATCGCGCGCGTATCTTCTACGATTTCAAATCTAGACTGTCGAATTGCATCGCATTGGGTCCTTGTAAATATCAATACTTGCAGTGTCGCTTAGTAAAAAAAAGGTTAATTCGAAAAAATCAAAAAACACGACTGCTTAAGAAGCGAACTAAATAGACGTAAACAAGAAGAAAATCATGCTGTGCAGTGGGAGGACACATATATATATTATTCGCGAGCTGGCTATCACAACCAGATGTATCCATCGACTATTTATATATGGCACCCAAAACTTGCCATTTTTAGGGTCCAAATGGTAAAAACGGGACACTGTTACTATAACTCCACGGTCCGTCTGTTTGTCTGTCTGTCACCAGGCTTTATCTCATGAACCGTGATAGCTAGACAGTTGAAATTTTCGCAGATGATATATTTCTGTTGCCGCTATAACAACAAATACTAAAACAGAATAAAACAAATATTTAAGTGGGGTTCATACAACAAACGTGATTTTTGTGCCGTTTTTTTGCGAAAATAGTACGGAACCCTTCGTACGCTAGTGCGACTCGCAGTTGGCCGGTTTTTCTTTTTTTTTCAATTTAGTCAGTGACACTCGCAAGGTTAAGACGAATCGACTGTCGTAAGAATCATTAAAATCGGCCTACGCATTTGGTCTCTACATCGCCACATAAGAACAAACATACATACATACGTAGACTGATAAATACATTACCCTCCTTCGGTAGTCGGGTAAAAATCGCTTATCGGTATGATTTAAATTGCATCGCATTGAGCCAACAGGAACGTCGCTAAAGTCAACCTATTGCATTTCGTTGAGTTAATATGAATGTTAGTACATGAGTGTATTAGTAAAAAGTGATAAAAAAGTGAGTCACATATTTATTGTCATGTTATCTGATCGACTTGATTGTTAATTCAATTTTAGCGTTACTTGGTGTTTCTATAATCACGTTTGGAAGTCGTGAGGTGTTTACTTTTTTTTTTTTTGTGTTTATATCTGTCTATCTATACTAATATTATAAAGCTGAAGAGTTTGTTTGAACGCGCTAATCTCAGGAACTGCTGGTTGGAATTCAAAAATTCTTTTTGTGTTGGATAGTCCATTTATCGACGAAGGTTATAGGCTATATAACATCAGGTTAAGACCAATAGGAGCGGAGCATAAATGAAAAATGTTGCAAAACGGGCAAAATTATTCCTTTTTGAGAGCTTCCGTTGCGTGCGCTGCGTAAGCGGTTAAAGTTACGCAACAATCATGTATGTAGTGTAGGTACGGTAGGGTTGGTAGGGTAAATGGGTAGGTAGGTAGCCAGTTGACGGGAGCGAAGCCGCGTGGGACAGCTAGTCTTCTATATATATAAAAGAGAAAGTATGTATGTTCCTTATAGACTCCGAAACGGCTGGACCGATTTCAAAAAATCTTTCACCGTTGGGAAGCTACACTATCCCCGGGTGACATAGGCTACTATTTATTCTAAACTACGCGGGTGAAACCGCGAGGCGTCCGCTAGTAATTACATATAAGCTGGAGCAATTATTACATACATACATAAACTCACGCCTTTTTCCCATGGGGGTAGGCAGAAACTACAGAACGCCACCTGCTATGATACTTACATACTTCTTTTGCTACTCACATTCATACATCTAGTCATACACGCACGCCAGTTATGAGTACTGCGCACCTGGCATTTCTGAAGAACATCACCTATAAGGTCTATGTATGTCTTTCTCGGGCTTGACTTGTAAATACCTTTCGTTAGTCGCCTTTCACCTTTCATTCATTCTCTCACCATGGCCTTCCATCTTAACATAATTAGGAGCAATTATTGTTTTTAGTTAATAATGGATTTATTCAGGGGGCCTTCTTGTAACTATTTTTACCCGGCTGCCGAAGGAGGGTAATGTGTTTATCAGTCTATGTATGTTTGTTCCTATGTGGCATTCTAGAGACCAAACGCGTTGGCCGATTTTGATGATTCTTACTGCAATCGATTCGTCTTAACCTTGTGTCACTGGCTACTTTAAAATTGGAAAATAGAAAAATGGCGGATTTGGGGCGCCAAATTGTGGGGGCCCAAATTTTTTTCTTCTTCCAAACCCATCGTGGTGGTATCGTAATAAAAGGTTTTGAGAGGTGATTGCAAAAATATATAACACTCATATATTTAAATGTAACTAATTCTAAAAAAAAAAATCAAAACAACCCGACTGCTTAAAAAGCGAACTAGAATGACGTAAACAAGAAGAATATCATGCTGTGCAGTCGGAGGGTACATCTGGCTTTGGTCAGCCAGCTCGCGCATATATGTCCTCCGACTGCACAGCATGATTTTCTTCTTGTTAACGTCTTTTTAGTTCGCTTTTTAAGCAGTTGGGTTTTTGTTATTTTCAAATATATTTTTTTTTATGTCGTCCATAACCTTCCTCATCGACAGCCTTACACCCACCGCTAAGTCTTCTTCTTTGTTACTGCTTCCCTGGTATGTGGTATGTGCTAGTTTCAACCTGGCCTTACCCGCGGTCCTGAATAAGTCTGGCCGTTGGTACTAACCTTCTCTTTGGATATCATTTAGGATTCTGCCCTGCCCACTATCATTTCAGTGGTATCATTATACAAATGATAATTAACTACGATAATCATCATTGATCAATTTTGTCTGGATGAGCATTTCAAAATGGTCCTACCGTCTTACCGATTTATAAGATCTATATGTGTCTTAATGCCAGTTCGTCTGTAAGCATCCATTTCCGAAACGACTAAACCAATTAAAGTGCGGTTTGTACTAATTACTTATCCTATCTCAAACAGGTTTTTACGTAGTCTGATTTAAAACTTCTTCATACCACTGCGATTGACTGATAGCTGAACGACGATGTGTGTAAAACATAGTGTTATAATTGTTGAAAAACTCTCATACAGTGCTGAAAAGTGATATTAAGTGCTTTAAAAGTGAAATGTAAAGACCCAGTGAACAAAAATGAGTGAGAAGAACTATAATAGCCTGCCGAGGCTCAAGAGAAAGGAGACATGGAGGAAAAAGGGGGTAAGCAGTACTGCTAGTGTGTCTTGGTGTTGTCCGTTGGCTTACTGTACTGATAAAGATGTAGGGAACCAGAAGAATGTCTCGTGAAGAGAAAGGATTCTGACTAGGCTAGCACTAGACTTTACAATTGCGTGGTTTTTGAAAATGCACTGCTTTTTTTATTTCTTGGTTTAATTGTCAGAGTACTGTCACACTAATCTTGTTTTGTAATGTCGTTTGCACGCACTAACTTCTTTAACACCCTTTTTTTTCGAATTTGGGTATTAGACCGGACAATCGCAGTCCACAGCTGGGTATTAGGTTTCTATCAAATAACGCTAAAGCAGCCGGTTCTTCAGTCTGTACCAGTTGTCTTTTCAAATCATTTGGTACCTCTATAACTTGAGAAAATCGACTTATTCACCCTAAAGTTTGAACAGTCGCATTGTAAACTGCTTATCAGGGATACTGTATGCTCGGATCCCGGAGTGTGCTGCCCAGGGTAAACATAACGTACATTTACAGGTCATTATAATACAGTACTTTACAAGTTCTTAAGGTTACGCTAGTCGATCATTCTTCCATACAAACGTAGTCTAGCGATTACTCCACTGTTTGGCGATGTTAGTTCAATATAAAAAATGATATCAATTTTTCTCATCATTATCTAGCCCTGTATGGAAACAAAAAGTAAAAATATAAAATATTTGAAAGTTATGAGCGTCGAAAGTTCCATATTTCAACACTAATTTTAACACATCTTTGGGCGGAAATAAATACTATAAGAAGAAGGAAAATTTGCAAAATGACCTTCATACAGGGATAGATTAGTAAATTTAACAATGCAAATAATTTTATTATGAAAATATACATTTAGTCGTTTTTTCATGATATCTAGACTCCCAAAGGTCTGTTTATAAAATTTCGCGCGCTCGTTTTCGTCCTAAATCATCATCCATTTCGCTACCAATTTGCATAAGTGCTAATTCGTACGCGAACTAGCTTCTTACTGCTCGTCACAGCATTTATCTCTTTCGTACGTGTTGTCGGATTAGATGCATGCATTTTAACCTCGCGCACAAAATAGTTCGTGCCGTCGACTAGAGCAACCTTAAGTATCGTCACATGGTGAGGTTATTTTAATACAGTACCTTAAAAGTTCTTATGGCAACCGTTCATGTTTAGAACTGACCCTGGACATACATCTGAATGTCCAAACCCGTTCAAATGATTTATCAGATTTTTTTCTGTATCCGAAGACCAAAATCTTAAACGACTACTAAAAAAACCATTGACTCAATTTTCCAACAAAATAAAATAGGGACGCAGATTCCAACGATCAGTTTAGAGACAAAACATTTACTCGTATAGATCCAATATTGATTCGATGAGATCACATTATGAAATCACTGTAGGTCAGTGTCGACTACTTGGCGGTGGCTTTTATTTGTTTTTGTAGCAGTTTCTTTTAATTTATTAACTTTTGTGGTTTCTCGTAAACTATAGCGAATGTCGTAGTACTGGTGACCCCGTGGCTCCTCTCGTGCTGGGTTCAAATCGTTTCAATTCATATGTACTGTCTGAGTTCATCTTAGACATCGCTGCCAACGGTGAAGGAAACACAAGCTCGTGCCTATTTACCCGACAGCCGAAGAACGGTAATGTGTTTATCAGACTATGTATGTATGTTTTTTCCTATGTGGCGTTCTAGAGACCAAACGCGTTGGCAGATTTTGATGATTCTTACGTCAATCGATTCCTCTTAACCTTGCGAGTGTCACTGGCTACTAGAGCTATACGATACAAAGAAAACTTACGATAAGAATATAATAACGCATTCCCAGAACGTAACGCATTCAAACGAAGCATTTGTGAATATTAATTCACAAACGCTTCGTTTGTGTACTAGTGAATGTTAGTAGTTTCAATTCAGCCAGAACTTCATTAGGTAATTCGGAGTCTGGATAATGTCCGGTTGATGACAATAGGATAGCCCGCCATGACAGGGGGCTAAGCCACAGCTGGCGATATTTAGTTGTACAGAAGTGTTCTAAACGACTCTGCCTTACCCTTCAGAACAAGCGTGATCTTAAATTAAATTAGCACTTAGCAGCAAAGGTGACAATAATTGACACATATATATAGAAGAATGCCGTCCGCCCTAGAGCTGCCGACCTTACAAACAGATGTGAGCTGAATACTAATCATCTAGAATTCTAGTCGTGTGACACAGACGCACCTAGGATTTATTGTTTGTAAAGTAGGCCAAGATGTGTTTTTATTAGCGCCACTGACTTTGTTTTTGTTATCTTGCGCTTCACCACTACCTCCCTGATGGTAAGCGATGATGTGGTCGACGGTGAAGCACGCTTGCCTAGAAGTAACCTATTCACTCTTGACTTAAAGACCCTTAGATTGTTTTTGTGACAATGCAATCAGGTTTTCTATTGCGTTCTCATTCCTAGAACTCCTGGCTGGGCTCCTGGAAAATCAAATTAGTTCGATTTAAATAATAACTAAGTGGTTTTCCTCTGCAATCATGATGCACACAGTGCAAGCTCTTTCCCAGCCTCTGTAGTTACCTTTTTCCTACCACTCCGTCTACCTTTAAAGCAAGATTGAACAGTCATCTTCTGCGAAATTTATGAATCGCTTTCCATGAGGCGTCAAGAGCGAGCTCATTATATATAATAACAAAAAATCAAACCGACTTCCATAACAAAACACTACAAAGTGAAAAATAACTTTCTTTTCCGAAGTCGGTGTCTTTTGTACCCATTGTTTTCCGTTATTCGACACCGACTTCGGAAAAGAAGATATTTTTCTTAATTCTTAATTCTTTATTGTACACCAAAACAATACATTTACAGAAAGTGAAATCAATATTCATGTAAGTACAAGGGCGAGCTTAACTCCAAAATGGAGTTTTCTTCCAGCAAACCTTTGAGTGATAGAGATCATTATAATTGAGGGCAGTAATCCAGTGTACAATTTTGCAGTAAGATATATTAAATATATAAATATATATATAATTAAATATATAATAATAATACATACATAAAAAAACTACATTCATAAATACAAATATACATATATATACGTATATATCTACTAATATTATTTATTGCGTTGAAAGAAAATGCTCCTTAATTTTCCTCTTGAAGACATCGCGAGAAGGGCTATCGCGTAGGGAGTGTGGTAGAGAGTTCCAGAGATGCACTGCAGTAACAGAGAAGGAGCCATCATAACGGCTGGAAGTGTGACGCGGAGTTCGAAGAAGAAGCGAATTGGCTGTGCGACAAGGTTTACCCCTCGGGACGAGGTACTCAAACCGTTCGCGAAGATATTGAGGAGAAGTAGGATTATGCAGGATAGTATAGAGAAGGGATAGGATGTGGGTATCTCGTCGACGCCGAATCGGCAGCCACTTCAATCTGGTCCGAAATTCCGACACATGGTCGTACTTGCGGAGGCCAAAAATAAAGCGGATGCATAAGTTCTGCAGTCGCTCGAGTTTGTTTAGGAGTACCTCCGTTGCATCTAGAAAACAGACATCCGCATAGTCTATTAGCGGCAGAAGAAGAGATTGCGCAAGAGTTACCTTAGTGTGATATGGTAAGAATTTTTGGAGACGTTTAAGAGAATGAAACGAGTAGAAGACTTTCTTACTCACATCAGCAATATGAACTTCCCAGGAGTTTTTCACTTTGTAGTGTTTTGTTTTGGAAGTCGGTTTGATATTTTGTTATAAAGTTTTTTATTTTCCCCTTTTTAGATTTGAAGTAACTCTAATTAACATGAAAATCATTTATAGCCAAAGTACATGAAGATTCCAATAAGCCCAAACACGACTAGGATGCATTGTTTTATTTCGGAGTTTCAGTGGCCATTGTGGTCTTCTTCATCAGTTCCACTTCACCAAATGATACTTACTGATTGTAAATGATTGAATTATTGATGAAAATACCAAAATTGCTATGTGTATAGCTATAATATTTGAGGAGTTCCCTCGATTTCTCTAGGATCCCATCATCAGATTCTGGTTACCTTATCATGGTACCACCCTTGGGATATCTCTTTTCCAAAAAAAAAAAAATTATCACAATCGGTTCATGAACGATGAAGTTATGCGCGAACAAACATAAAAAGAGTACGGTCGAATTGAGAAACCTCCACCTTTTTGGGAAGTCGGTTAAAGAGAATAATAAAAAATCTTTTTTACAAAAAAAATACTACCGACTTCCAACTAAAAACACTACAAAGTGAAAAATAACTTTCTTTTTCGAAGTCGGTGTCTTTGGTAGGTACCAATTTTTTTCGTTATGGACACCGACTTCGAAAAAGAAAGTTATTTTTCACTTTGTAGTGTTTTTAGTTGGAAGTCGGTAGTATTTTTTTTGTAAAAAAGATTTTTTATTTTTCACTTTTTAGTTGTACCTAATGAAACTTGATCATATACTGTGAAATGAAAGTGTTTCAAGGTGAACTGTACACATCTGTGTACCCCTTTAGAGCGTACTGGCGTGATGTTATGTTATGAAATGGTATAAACAATAAAAAGACATGCGGTTGCAGCAATCCCGAGAGATTTGCCTTCATTTATTGAAGAGTTCTGCTGTATATCTCCGAAGTTCTTCATCAGATCTTCACCAAATTAAAATGGGACCAATTTCGAAACAAACTCTAAAAAACAAAAAAAGAATTTTCAAAATCGGTCCACAATTGACGGAGATATCAGTGAACATACAAAAAAAAAAAAAAAAAAAACAAACATGAAGTCGAACATAGAACCTCCTCCTTTTTGGGAAGTCGGTTAAAAAGAAAAATAATCCCTTGTTGGTCTTAGGTTAGTCTGATTCCCGGACAAGCAGTGTCATAGGATTTTCCATCAATAGTTTCTTATTAGAAGTCGGAGTGATATTTACCCACAGACATAAATCTAAATAGATAATGCAAGTCCCTCCATCTGTATGAAAACCAAGTGTGCCACTTTTTCACAAACAATTGAAAAACAAATTTAGTTACCAATCAAAGAAAACATTTCCAATGCCTCGGCCAACATTTTCTATATATTCTTTACAGCTCAATATGGCATAAAAAGGCATTTTCCTAGATTTCGGTGGATTTCCGGAGCCGATAATGCTAAATGAAAAGCTCAGATTACGATCATTGATCGATACTTTAATCCGCTTTTTGGCACGCGAAGTACATCAATCGCGTCATCTATTTAGATTTACGCCTGTGTATTTACCAATCCGCGCTGGGCCCGTGTAGTGGATAAAGGCCCATTCCCTCTCTCACAAAGAGGAGGTCTGTGTCCCAGCAGTGGGTGTTTCGCTATAGGTTCAGTATCTACTTCTAGAGATTGCCTTTTATAAACAAACTAGCTGACCCCCGCGGCTTCGCTCCCGTCAACTGGCTACCTACCCTACCTACCCTACACTACCGACCCCACCCTACCTACCCTACCCTACCTACCCTACTCTACATAACCTACCCTACCTTCCCTACCCTACCTACCCTACCTAAGATGGTAGCCTTGGTAAAATTGGTCCAGGCGTTGTTAGTTGTAGTTATGCGCTTACCAACACATTTTGCGATTAGAATTGGTATAATTGGTCCAGGCGTTGTTGAGTTATGCGCTTACCAACACATTTTGCGATTAGAATTGGTAAAATTGGTCCAGGCGTTGTTGAGTTATGCGCTTACCAACACATTTTGCGATTAGAATTGGTAAAATTGGTCCAGGCGTTTTTGAGTTATGCGCTTACCAACACATTTTGCGATTCGTTTTTATATTATAGATATTTTTACTTATTCATAATGCTATTCTAGATAAAGATCTTTTTTTTTTTTTTTGTGGACGGGGAAAATCATCTTATGACAAATCCCGCTCTTGGGTGGAGCGGGAGATAGTGTCAGACTTGTACTGACTAAAAACCCCGCGCCGTTCCTTCTAGCCTTCGTACCGGGGCTCTAGCTTCCTTTCGGATAACCCCGAACCCCGGTAGGCTTCGACCCAGCTGGGCCCCTCTCTTTGCTGACAACTCCTTGAGGCGCGCGGGAACAGTGCGCGCCGTCGACGCCTTTGCTCGGTCCGGGTAGTTACCGCACGATCGGACAGCGAGCTACCCATGGCTCGCTGTCCACTAGATAAAGATCTACTGTGCTTGTCTGTGTAGCTAAATATAGTAGAATTCGTTTTATTTTGCAATGAAGGCCACGATGTATTTTCATTGGCGAAAGAGCATACGTATTTTAGTCGTTCTGGTGACAGAATAAGATATTTACGCGATTCCAAGAAAACTCTTCAAAAATACATTACTTTCCTGATCTCTGACATCAATTACTTTGTTACCAAGAATAGGCCACTGAAGAACCACGTCCCCAGAATACAGGCAGTCACAAAAACAATAATTTATTTGACAGTTTTCTTGCTCAAGTGGAGATTATTTAAATTCGGATTTTACTGCTTTGACCCATTTCTTGTTATAGATTTGTACATTTCGTGCAACTTTCTCAAGAAATTGAAGAATATAATAATTAAAAAAAAAATTTTTTCATATTCTTCTCAGCAAACCCTTTCATAATGATATCCATATCATGGCAGTGCACGAAATATAACTAGTCCGCCATCTAGCCCCGCCAGCCATATTGGATTTAGTATGACGTCACTTAACAAACCATGCATTGTCATTCAAACTAAACGTGTATGCAAAATTTTGTCTTAATCGGTGGAGGATAACTGCTTTAAAATTAAGTTGCAAGATTTGACCCGAACACACTTACATACATACATACATTGCATGTTAAATAAAAGCTTTTAAAAAGAAGAATAGTTGAATTTTGGAGACAATATGTGTCCAAAAATCTGTTTTCTCTCGATTCCTCCCTATCTCAGAATAGCTCATTCAATGGTGTGGTGATAAGCTAATTGACAAACACAGCAGGGCTTACTGCCCATGGTGATATTTGTTACATATTTACTGCTATGACCTAACCGAGCTGCAGCTTAGATACCCCACCAACTGAACTAACTCAACTACGTCACTAGATCTCCCAATAAACTCTTTGAACCACATTCCCAGCAGTCGCGACAATAGACCAACCCAGGTAGTCCCATTAATCCATGTGAAAGATGCTTAAAAAGGATTAATCTACCCAAATCTTAAACTCAACAGTTTACTTATCAATCAAATAAGAAATTTAATTCATTAAGTATGTTAATTAATATCGGAAGTCAAAGGAATGCAGTTGGCCAACAAAACTAGAATATTTTTTACAACAAACCTACTCGTAATACAAAGTATCGAATCAAACTAGTTGGCCGTACTGAACTTGAACGAGGCCCGTTAGTAGCTGACCTTAGATCGGTCACGAGTTGGTAAGGCTTTATTTATAGCGATTTATGTAGTAAATACAACATGAGTACCTATATTGTAATATGCTCTGACTTGTTTCTTTTGCTAGCGGCTTCTCCCGCGTGAAAATCGTAAATTATGCCGAGGGAACATACTCTTGGGATAGACAGATATACATACAGAGTGCTCAAACAAGGTGAATCGATTACCTGGTAAGGGACAAGGGAATTCGCTGGATACCTACGAAACGTACAACACCGGTGGTTGCGTCGACACTTTGGGGAAGTCATTTATTTATTATTTATTTATTTAAAACTTCATGCACAAAGGTACAATGGCGGACTTAATGCCTTATGCCTTAGTCATGTCAAGCAGTGGATGTGTTTCGGCAGAAATTTTGACATTGCAATACTGTGGCTCTTCGTCAGCCTAATGGCGAATGAATTACATTTCATAATTATTTGCATATGGACCCTCAGAGTACCACCACCGCCATCACTTTTGTTCTCTGTTGAATCTTCTCATTCTTTCCAGAAATGAATGACTTATGATCCCAAACAGAGAGACTGGGAGACTGGGAGACTTTGCAGACCAGCCGTACCGTTCTTGTAATAAGCTATAATACGTAGAACGCACTTTCGTCTTCAATCTCTGTGCAATTGTCATCGACAACTCTCGAATCAATAACATTCTCTCACATATATTCAAGGCCGAATAACTAATTTGCAATGCCGAGACCGTGGTAATGACCGATAACTTATCTCAAGGTCGAAGGCAGTGTTTATTGCCTTAGATGTTGGATGTTTTCAAAACAAAAGAATCGGTACAAGCTCGCTCTAATCCCAACCACTGCAACAACTAGCCCGTTCCATCATCGAACTACAAGACGTACACCGATGCGACATCGCTCATGGTGTATATTCCACCCATACACTTAACGTTTTAGGAATACTTTTATTGTGCGTACAGCTGAGGAGTGGAATTCCCTGCCGGAGTCAAAGTCAAGAGTGAATAGGTTACTTCTAGTCAAGCTTGCTTCAATGTCGACCACACTGTCGTTTACCTTTAGGTGAGATAGAGACCAAACGTGACTCTACCAACAAAAACTCTCTCCTCTGGGACGGATCTGCCAGGTACCAACTTGATGCACTTGACTACAAGACCTACGGCAATGCGCCATCGGTACATGGTTGATATCCCACCCATACGCACAAAGCGTTTTGAAAACCTTACCTTACTGTTTGTTTGTTCAAATCGCTGTAATTGGTCAACGCAAATAACGCGTAATTTATGTAGATATTTACATGTGGAAGCTTGTAATTAGCAAATGTCTTTACTTACGCATGATATTCAAGATTGTTATTAGTCTGTAAGCTTTCTTAAAATTAAATAAATAAATATTGTGCGTACAGCTAAGGAGTGGAATTCCAAAAAAAAAAAAGAAAATCCTCCTGAAAGCCAGAATCAACAATGGCGACCAACAGAAAATCGCTCGGTCAATGATGATGATTATGATTTAATCTTAAGCCTCCGCTGTTCTTTTCTGATCATTATCAATGCGGGATCCAAGAAAGGTGAATCATTTCTGCGGAATTCGTCGAGAGGAATCGGTACAGTCAGTTGCAGTCCGCTGCTAGACATAGGCCTCTTCCAAATTGCGACACAACACTCGGTCACGGGGTCTCGGCGCTAAGAAAGAAAATGAAAATGAAGAAAATTGTTCAAATAAATCTCACTAGATGGCGCGATATGCACCGATTTGTTATTGAATGTGTGTAAAATTAACATTTTCTGTTGTCAAATTGAACATAAAAATTGTAAGTTCTTGTTTAATCAACTCTCCTAAGCACACTATTATAGAATATTGGGCTCTTAATTCACATTTCAAAGATTATTTGAACGGCAGGCAAGTCGCTGCTAACACCATCTATCTATCGCCGGACAAAAAAGAATCGTTTTAATCAGACGAAAAATGCTAGTTACGTCGGCACGGTTTCTTTATATAGGATGAGGCATCTATATGCTAGTATTATATCATCTGTGACCCGGTTATCCGCTTTACGCTTCCTGTCTGTCTCGGCGGTCTGTTGCTGCTCGAAGGTATACATAGCTATCAGCCATCTTTCTGTTATATTCAATGCAGCACACTATCCTACCATATTGCTATACTTCTCGTAAGAACTATATTTTGCCCATTTAAACTCTGATTTCTGGCAAAAGTTGAAGTGGTGTTGCAAAAGTTGTAGGATCGATGAATCAACATTTCTGCTTTATCTTTAAGAACCGTATCAAACAAGACCAGTGGCTATTTGCAATTATCCATAGGTGACGATGGTCCATCTGGTGGACCACCTGCCCTGATTGTAGCCATCCAAGAAGCACTACAGATAATCTCATTACCCAATACTCTAATTAAACACATTGTAACTACAAAAATGCCTTATCGCGATCACTAAGACCCAACCTCATTCGGCGATATGATAACAGTTTCCGTCTTATTTTGACCAGATAATCCAACAATGCGCATTGGCATGCACTGACAGATTAGGGTTGCCCTGAATATCAACAACAAAGTCCAAAGTCGCTAGACGAGTGCTGATTATTATCAACACATCAACCATACTAAGAGGGACCAGGTATGAACAGATGAACCTGCGTTTTATGGTACTGATCAGATATAGGTTGTTTAAACAAACTATTATAAAAAATCTAAGAGGCGATTTAATTTTCCCACTGCTGGGACACAGGCCTCATCTCTGTGAGAGAGAATGTGAAAGATTATGCCGATCGGTGGATAGAGATATAGAAAAAAATAAATAAAAAAAGTTAATTTAAAAATCAAAAATCCCGACTGCTTAAGAAGTGAACTAAAAAGACTTAAACAAGAAGAAAATCATGCTGTGCAGTCGGAGGATACATATTCGCGAGCCGGCTGACCAAAACCATGTGAGTTCATTATTTTTTAATTTTTTTAAACTTTTGGGGACGCGACGTAGGACGGCAAGACGGACCGATGATCTTAACACGGCAAGATGGACCGACGATCTTAACACGGCAAGATGGACCGACGATCTTAACACGGCAAGATGGACCGACGATCTTAAATGACAGACGTTCTAGAATAGTCTGAATGCGGTATGGGGAGTGCGGGGACTTGTGAGATACCTAAGTCTTTTAGAGTGTACTATGATAGGCTTGAGTATAGGCCGATTTGGTTTTGCGCGGTCGAATTATGAATGTCGTCATCCCTAAGCGCAGGATTCGATGACGTAACCGCTACAGCATCCTGCTCGCGCACGATTTTTACATCAGTAGTAATGGAAGGTCGTTAGTGTTTTGTTATTCATATGATTGTTATTATCAGTGGTAGGTTTTCTTCTAGAACATGCTTTTAGATCATGTGTCATCGGCACTAAAAGTTTAGAAGGGTCTAGTATAGGACATATATATAAAGGACGTCAACGGTAACGATTACCACCGCTTCGGAAATGTCTCGTTTTTTTTTTATTAGTTATAGGCTCGCGCTTGACCACTATCTCACCTATCTCTTGGTTATTACCTTACAATAGAATGTAAGTCCAGAATCTTAGGGCACGCGGCTAAGAATGACCGATTGTTTTAGTAGGAGCACAGATAATATAATACTAGCCTACAGCTGCCTCATCCCATAGGTACAAAGAAACCGTACCGAAGTAACTAGCGTTATTCGACGGGCTATTACTAAGAGTACATCGATCACGTTCGGTCACGTTCCCAAGTGATAGATGGTGTTAGCAGCGACTTGCAAGTATGGGTATGGTATGGGTTTACTCGGTTCGTGACTTTTTTTTTCTTTAAATACAGTGACGATTTGTTTTATAGTATTTTTTGCACGTTTTTGATTTTCATTTTATATATCAAAATGTGTTACAATGCAAATTTAAGAAATCGAGTGGCATGCCTCAGAAATTGAAAACCGCGCCATCTATTGGAATCAATTTTATATGATCCGTCCAAATAATCTTTGAAAATGTGAATTAAGAGCACAATATTCCATAACTTTGTGTTCCGGAAAGTTGATTAAACAAGAACATAATTTGTTTATGATCACTTCTAGAAAATGTTAAATTTACACACAATTCAATAACAAATCGATGTATATCGCGCCATCTAGTGATATTTACTTTAACTAAATTTTCTTTCTTAGCGCTGGGACACCATGGTAGGAGTAACCAATCTAACTCCTGCCAACAAAGGCAAGCACGGCTTTCATAATCAGGCTATATTTTTCCCACTGCTGGAACTCATTCTCTGTGATAAGAAGCAGACTGTAATCCACCATGCGGGGCAAATTGGTGGTTTCCACATTGATTTATTTAAAATCTATGTCATGCCGGTTTCCTCGTGAAGTGGCTTGACTTTTCTTAATTATGAGCCCTAACTAAGACGCAAAGATCCTATAAGTCCGGCCTCTTCTCTGTAAGACGAGTATCACTGCACCGTAATCCACCACACGGACACGTTGCGTGTTGGCCGAAGCATCTCTGTTGAAGTTTTCGAATAGGACGTGTCGGTTTCCTTAAGGTGTTTACTCCAGTCATCCATTTCTATAGGATGAATAGTCCAAGGGGGTCAACAATCCGACCCTTACTAACTTCTGCAAACATAGCAGACTTAATCATCTTACAATTGCCCCACTGCAAAAAAATTGGACTCTGTGTTTGGGAGCGGATCGTAATCCACCAAGTGGACCGAACTGTTGGTTGCACATATATAGATCTAACTAGATGCACGTTTGTATGTACTTCGCGTGCCAAAAAACGGAGTAAAGTTACGATCAATGATCGTAATCTGAGCTTTTCATTTAGCATTATCGGCACCGGCAATCCACCGAAATCTAGAATTATGCCTTTTTATGCCATATTGAGCTGAAATGAATGTTTAGAAAAAGTTGGCCGAGGCATTACAAATGTTTTCTTTCATTGGTAAGTAAATTTGTTTTTAAATTGTTTGTGAAAAAGTGGCACGCTTGGTTTTCATACAGATGGAGGGAATTGCTTTATCTAGTTAGATTTATGTCTGTGGTTGGTTTCCTCACGAAGAGTGAATTTTCTTAAAAGTAAAGCTCAAAAACACGTCACTTCTTAATTATGTTCCTCATAGGTCACTAGGCCACACCCACTTCAAATTGTCTGTTTACTTAAACCGGTTTATCAGGACCATTACGTCAAGGTCGTAGAAGAAAAATATTTGATGTAAAGAGTGTTGCTATTCTGGGATATGCTTGGATTTATTTATGAGACCGACTGTGAGTCATGTAAGATTTTAAGACAAAATAAAATAACATATGGTTTTGTCCTCTCCAATCCTGCTTTCCTGTTTAGTATTAAGGTTACACTAAGTCGATCATTGTTTCATACAAACGTAGTCTGGCGATTACTTCACTGTTTGACGATGTACGTTCAAAATAAAAAATAATACCAATTTGTCTCATCATTATCTATAAAAAAAATATATATTTGAAAGTTATGAGCGTCGAAAGTTCCATATTTCAATACTAATTTTAATGCATCTTTGGGCGGAAATAAATACCCATAAGAAGAAGGATATAATTGCAAAACGGCCACCATACAGGGATAGATTAGTAATTCAACAATGCAAATCATTTTCTTTTGAAAATATACATTTAGTCGTTTTTTCATGATATTTAGACTCCCAAAGGCCTGTTTTAAAAATTTCGCGAGCTCGTTTTCGTCCCAAATCATCATCCATTTCAAAACTAATTTGCAAAAGTGCCAATTCGTACGCGAACTAGCTTCTTACTGCTCATCACAGCATCTTTTTCTTTCGTACGTGTTGTCGGATGAGATAGCATGCATTTTAACCTCGCGCACAATATAGTTGGTGCCGTCGACTAGGGGAACCTTAACTATATTCCATCAGTTGAAATAACATTAGACATTTAAATTCTCTCTTTTTACGCCCATTCAATCAATTTCAACTTATAATGCGGGTTAATGCTTCTTATGGCATCCATGTGTGTAAGGAATAGAACTCAAAATAGGTTATACAAACTAAAAAGAGTCTTTAAAATGTCTAAATGTTTTTTCAAGTATAGCTTTTTTCTCTCCTTAGGCCTATCGAACAGGAACTCTGCAATTTTCCGGGATGAAAATAAACCTATGGCATTCAAAGATATAAGCCGCGTACAGAAAGTTTGCCGGTGACGTCATGACGTCACTCTGTTTGTTTTTCGGCAAACAAGCGAGGTGAATGCGGGCCGCCGTGCGATGGTTAGGCGGGAGGGGTAGTAATCGGCAATCTTTCTGCGCCTGGAATCTACATAAATGGCGTGCGATTGAGAGGCCTATGCCTAGCAGTGGTCTGCTGGAGGCTGATGATGATAATGCTATCATTATTTTTATTATTCTTCGTCGTACGGTTGATTAAGCCACGTCGACAGCATTGACTCGTAAAGGTCTCAGGCTCAGGGTGCAGGTGTTGTTGCACAGAGAGCAAGATAAGAAGTGAGGCATCATTGGAAGAGTTTCATCAATTTGTAAAATGCGGTGACTGCGGCGCGTGCGGCTCCTGCGGCGCGGATAGGTGCGCGTTCACCTTTAAGAAGAAGGGTCAACAAAATGATTTATATTACATTCCTATTCAAATCGTATGCGGTTTGTATACAACGTAATACTCGCATGGTCTGTCTGGCTTCGAGTAGAGGAAGAAACGTTTTAACCAATCAAAGCCAAGATTTTATTTGCTTACAACTGGCGCGAAATTATTAGCACATGGCGTTGGTATGTTGATATTATTACACGTAAACAAACGAGCGTTAATAACATCAGCAGGGGAACTTAACCTATTTATTTGTATGTTCTAAATTGGGATTGTATAAAGATAGAATTATTTAATCTGTCTCTTATATAATACAAGCATCTGCCAACGGTTTCGCTCGCGTGAAAATTGAACGAACGGGATACAGTCCCGGGATAAAATGTCCCAGTACATGGCCCACTTTTTTCGTGGTGGATATCCTCATGGATGTCCTCCGCCCTGGTGTAGGTGAAGGGGTCTGTCAGAGTCTTACTGATTAAAACCACCACGGAACAGTGTAATTGTGGCTGTGGGTGCTTCCGCTCCAGATGGTCTACCGATTTTTTTTTTGTTTCTTGGTGGGCAATACTCGTTTTATGTCCTCCGCCCTGGGGTACGTGGAGGGGTCTGTCAGACTCCTACTGACAAAAACCACCCCGGTGTTCCATCTCAAACCTACGCCAGAGGTCGCGAGAACAACGATCGCGAGAGCAACCCCCGGCTAGTGCCGGCCCGCCTCTGCGGGCCTCGACCTCGGGTTTGGAGAGAGTGAGGTGTTTGACAGCCCCCGCGACGTCTAAGAGAACACAGGCGGCGCGCGTGGAACACTACGCACCGCCACCTCGGGTCCTGATGTGTGGGGGCCAAGTTTTATCTAAATATGTTCAATGGTTAAGACGTGATAAGGTAACAGACAGACAGAGCAATATTCGCATTTATTATATTAAGTACGGATTCTAAATAAGGATTAGATATGGATAGAAAAGGTATAGAACGATTTTACAAAATTCTGCCTCTACTTTTGGTTGCCATAACTTAGCTTTAGTTCATCACAGCTTTTACTTCAGTTCATTTAACGGCAAATTGCAATTACGTTGAGCAATCATTTCGTAAGATTCAATAATACTGATTACTGAATAGATTTGTTTGTCGGTGTTCATTGTGTGTTGTATATTTTCGTGAATTTATGTTGTTTGTGAGACTAAATTTAACTTTTGGACATCTTGAACTCCTGTTAGCATTAAAAATGCATTTAATGTGTGGTAGTCACGTTCCGTACAAAAACTTGTCTTGTCATGTAAGTACATTTTTGACATGTATTGCCTTTTTACCCGACTACGAACGAGCCAAGAGAAAAAGAACGAAAACGGGCCAAGAGACTCATCGGCGATGAGGCACTAGTTAAGTCAAAGCTCCAAAACCTTGAACACCGTCGCCGAGTTGCCAGCTTGTCGGTTTTTTATCGTTTACATTTCGGGGAGTGTGCGATGGAATTGCATGATCTAATTCCGCCCAGCCCGTTTCATCATCGGACTATCAGAAGTACGGCGATGCGCCATCGGTACATGGTGGACATCCCACCCATACGCACTAAACGTTTTGAGAGCACTTTTATTATGCGTACAGCCAAGGAGTGGAATTCCCTGCCGGAGTCTGTGTTTCCCGATAGCTAAAATCTAGGGGTCTAAGTCAAGAGTGAATAGATTACTTCTAGGCAAGCGTGCTCCACCGTCGACCACATCATCGCTTACCATCAGGTGAGAAAATGGTCAAGTGCGAGCCTATAACAAATAAAAAAAAAAGCAAGTAAAATTTAAAAAGCCCCCGAAACATTTTTATTGCATGCTACATAATTTATCTAGTAGTAGACACGCTTCGATCGACAATCTATTGAACACGTAATTATGACACGATATGTTTCGAAAACACCCCGATTGGAACACGAGAAAAACACCCATAACTTTTGAACGACTGAACTGATTTTCATCAAACATAGCTAAGAACACTCTAGATAAAGTCACCTTTCAAACAATCCAAAAAACCGGTCAAGTGCGAGTCGGAACTCGTGCGACGATGGTTCCATACCTAACTATTACACCGCCGTAGTAAAATTGGTATAATTTTTATTGGTAGCTAAGTTTTAAAAATATGGGCAAATTTAAATTTTCGCGAAATCTTTTAAGTACCAAAATGTACCTTAATTTGCAACCTTTTTGGATTTTTTCCTTTATTTATGCTGTAAGACCTTACTTTTTGCCAAATTTCGTGATTCTAGGTCAACGGGAAATACCATAAAGGTTTTCGACCCAAAACCTATAGGGTACTTCTGGTTGACCTAGAATTGACAATTTTGGTTAAAAGCAAGGTCTTGTCAGTACCAGTAAAGGGAAAATGCCGAAAAATAAAAAGATGAAAATAAAGGTAAGTTTTGGTACTTACAAGTTTTCGGGAAGTTCTTAATTTGCTTATATCTTTTTATCATGTTGACTCAGGACCTTGATTTTTACCTTGATTTTTATACGTCTAATAGGGACTATAGACCTCAGTATCTGGTATAAATTTCAACTTGCTAGGTCCACCCGTTCCCTAGAAAATCGGTGGTAAAAAACGGACAGACAGACAGACGGACAGAAAAGTGATCTTATAAGTGTTCCTTTTTTTAACTTTTGAGGTACGAAACCCTAAAAAGAGATCAAAATTGGTTCATCCGTTTAGCAGCTATGACACGGACAGATATACAAATACACAGATACACACATCAAACTTAACACTCCTCTTTTTCCGTCGGGGTTTAAAAACTCAAAATGTTCATAAATCAAATTATTAAGAAAATGGTCTAATGTAACACATATTTTTTCATTTTTAACCGACTTCCCAAAAAGAAGGAGGTTCTATGTTCGAAATAATGTAGGTTTTTTTATGTATGTTCACCGATATCTCTGTCAATTGTGGACCGATTTTGAAAATTCTTTTTTAACAAAAAAATTATTTTCAAACATGAATGAATATGTTCCGACATTGGTCCCATTTTAATTTGGTAAAGATCTGATGAAGAACTTCGAAGATATACAATTGATTGTCTGTTTATTGTTTATACCATTTCATAACATAACATCACGCTAGTACGCTCTTAAGGTTAATTCATGATATTCGGGTTATCTATTCTGGCGTTATAGGTATCTTACTACACAACTTGCCTATTAGGTAGGTAGGTACAACTAAAAAGTGAAAAACAAAAAAAAATCTTTTTACAAAAAATTCTACCGACTTCCAAATAAAAAAACTACAAAGTGAAAAATAACTTTATTTTTAGAAGTCGGTGTCTTTCGTAGGTACCAATTTATTGCATTATGGACACCGACTTCCAAAAATAAAGTTATTTTTCACTTTGTTGTTTTTTTTATTTGGAAGCCGGTATTATTTTTTTGTAAAAAGTTTTTTTTTTTTATAAAATCAGCTACCGAGGGGTATCTGCGCCATGTTTTTAGGCTATATTGACAATATGGCGGTCTATTTCCGTTGCTCGTCTACGTAAAATTTGCTGGATTATGTCATACACAATTAAAATGAGTAATTAAGTTGTCCCTCAGTCTTCATTAATGGTGTCGTATTTGTAGGCTCGTTTTCATTAACGTTTATATTAAAGAAGCAACTTTTGTCGTTAGCGGGTAGAGTAAAAAAACCTAGAGAAATGGAAAGAATAGTGAGAGGCCTTTGTCCAAAATTGAACAGATCAGGCAGATTAAAAAAAAAACTCTTGGCAATGAACTTGGATGACGCAAAATGAGTTTGCCAGTAATGTGTATATGTTATGGACCAAGTGATCAATCACTATGTATAATGCCCGGGCATTATGAATCAAGTCAAGTCAAATCGGGCAATGTAATGAATACTGATTCAAACTTCTATATTTATCACATTGTCTGGCCATTATGAATGTTGCTAGGTAATGATTGGACAATTCGATAATTATGGCCAATTAATTAGTCCAAGAGCGAGCGAAACGAGCTCGGGAGCTTAGGGCACCCCGACACGGATAGGCTAGGTATGCAGGAGATGACGGGAGCTGAAGTGAGCGAGCGAACTCAGCTCCCGTCATCTCCTTCATGGTAGGTTATTTTAAACCCCGCAAATAGAAAAAAGGAAACCCGCGCAGCGGGGCTCCGTCTAATTTGTTGCATAAAAAATAAACGTTCTTACCTATTCTATATTAAAACCAATGACAACATTAAAATAATTTAAAAAACACACATTTTTATTACTTGGCCCAATATATGATGGTCATTATTCAGAAAGCCCGGCCAATTTAATTATTTCAATAGTTTTTTTATAATATTTCCCACACAAATTGGGCATTTATCAAATTGCCCGGGCATTATGAATAATGCCGTATTAATCACTTGCATATAACAACATATATATTTAACCACTTGTTCCATAACATATATATAGTACGTGCTATTTAGTTGCCTACCATCATGGGAAAAATTCGTTATGCATGTACAGTATGTTATAGCAAAGACAATCGTACTGAAACCGGTTCAGGCGCTGCTGAAAAGATAATTTACACAACAATCGCTGGTTATTAAGTTCCTGAATGCATTGACGTGTTTTCTTGTAAAACATGACGTATTAGTGATTTAGATAAATTATTCATAATCATAAATACCTCAAGAAGCTGATGTCATGGATCCTTCTCGGATGTAATGATATCATTCAAACATTAAGACACAAGAAATTAGTGTTCGCTGCCAGATTAATGTTTAATTCTGCTTCTTTTCATTGTTTGTTAATACTGTTTTTTTTACATGTACCGAAGCCATACAGATTAGAAATATAATCTTCGTACTTTATAAATACAGCCAGCAGATAATTAGGTACACCTGAATGAGTCATAAGAGCAAGATATTTTATAGAAGGAGTGGAACTCCCTTCCGGGGTTTTTGTTCCCTGATAGCTACAACCTTGGGGTCTTTCAAGTCAAGAGTGAATAGGTTTCTTCTAGGCAAGCATGCTTCACCGTCGACCACATCATCGCTTAACATCAGGCGGGATAGTGGTCAATCGCGAGCCTATAGATTATAAAAAGAAAAAAAAAACAAGAATAGAAAACTCGGCATAGAAGTTATCCTATTTTTTTTTCCCCCGACGGACAAAGAGGGGTGTTATAATTTTGATGTGTGTACGTGTTTGTTTGTGTATACCTATGTGTATTTGTGTATGACATCATAGCTCCTAAACGGATGAACCAATTTTGATTTCGTTTTTTTTTTGTTTGAAACGTGACTTTATCGGTCTAATCGGTTCAGCCGTTCAAAAGTTATTGGCGTTTTACTGTTTGAATCGGCGTATTTTTGCAAGACATAGTGTCATAATAACGTGTTCGATAGATTGCTGATAGAAGCGTCTTCTACTAGATACATTACATAGTTTAAAAAGTATGAAAAAAAAATGTCGAGGTTTTTGGAAATTTTTAATTTTTCTTTGTTCTCGTCTGATGCCTATTTGTATTAGTAATGAATACGATGAATATTGACAAAAAACCTTTCTTTAAAAAAAATGCTGTGATACCTCAATATTTTTTCCTCAATAATACCCAGACTATGAATACGACTCCACTGGCGCCAACGCATGTGAATCATCACGAATGCAGTGTCCGTTCTTAATTCAAAAATATCGGTCGCGAACGATCCCGAGTCATATCGGTCGGGGCACGGGAATTAACGATTATTGGCGACGCCAGACACGTGGCTAGTGACGTTTTTGTTAGGCTAGGTTCTGTCTGGTATTAATTTATCTAAACTATAGTTGGAATTATTTGAAGACTTTATTGGTAATTGTCCGTTCCACCTTTTTACCGTGATCATCATCAGCCTATACTAGGCGCCAAATGGAGAAAAGATTACTAACTATTTGACGCCATTTGCTTCGATCTTCGGTTTCTTTCATCCAGCTGCTACCAGCTCTCATGCGAGGAAATTTTTGCCGACTGCCATTTCATCTTTATACAACTTAGTTCTAGTAGTGCCTATCGGACTTCGCAAATTTAGGGGTCCCTATCAAAGAAAAAGTCTGATTTATCATTGTATTGGTATTTATTTATTTATATATACTTTATTGTACACCAATATAAAAACATTATATACGGAACCTTAAAATAAACACAACCATAAAACAGGCGGCCTTATCGCGTTCTGCGATCTCTTCCAGGCAACCCAGAATGGAGAGAGATAGCCTGGACATGACATGGGGTTGCACTTGGTGCAATTTTAAAATTAAATAATAAGTTAAAAACGTAGGAAGCAAAAAATATAAAATACTAAAATATATACATAAATACATACATACTTATACAGGCAAGAAAACAATAAAGCTGCAACAAGAATAAGATCACAGTGACAGGTAGTGCTCCTTTACCAGTCTTTTAAAGGTAGGTAGTGATTGCGCGCGTTTAATTGCCACAGGCAATGCATTCCGTAGACAGGACAGGACAGTAAAAGATTTGTCTAGGAAGATAGTGGAATGCATTGGCATTTTAAGTTTCATGTTATCCGATGACCTAAGAACTTTCGTGTGGGAGTCACATAAAAACTGAAATCGGCTGTTAGTAAATTATACGTAATAATAAACATTATCACCAAATTTCATGTTCATAGGTCAGTGGGAAATTAAAAAAAAAATCTTCGGAACAAAACTGTATGACAGACAACGGACAGACAGAAGGACACGTGAGTGTTTGCGCACTTCGGGTACGAAAGCCTAAAAACGAGTGTATGAAGTTAGCATATTCGACACGGATAAAGCCTCAGAAACTGTCGGATAAATCGGTTTAGCTGTTTAGTAGTGAAGACGTAACCAACAAACAGAGTTCCTTTCGCATTTAAAATGTTAGTATGGACTTTTTTATGACCGCTAACCCATCTGATTCACAATTCTGTCGTCACAATGACATCACACGTAGGAGTGTTGGCAGAGCTCCAAGTCCAAGAGCGCGAACCAAGTCTTTGAGTAAGAGGTTAATAAAATGTATGAGCACGTTTATAAGCTGATTACAAAATAAACAGCCCGTGTTTGTTATTTCTGTTCGACTATATCGAGTTGGGATGCGTTTTAGGAGTGTATGTTTGTTTCTGATGGCTTTGAATTTGATGCGAAGATTGATTTGGTGAAGGTTGCGGGGATTCGTTGCATGCAAGAAATAATGGATTGTTCACGACGACATCGTTTTTAGAGAATAGCACCATCTATAGCCGTGAAACGGAACTGAACGCGATCGAAGTACTTGTTGTATTTAAGTCCCTCTTAAATATTAATTTTATTCTGTTTTTAGGATTTGTTATAGCGGCAACAGAAATACGTCATCTGTGAAAATTTCGACTGTCTAGCTATCACGGTTCATTAGATACAGCCTGGTGACAGACAGACAGACGGACAGTGGAGTCTTAGTAATAGGGTCCCGTCTTTACCCTTTGGGTACGGAACCCTAAAATTAATCATCTTGATCAGACGAAAAACGCTAGTTATGTCGGCACGGTTTCTTTGTATGGGATGAAGCATATGTATGCTAGTATTATATTATCTGTGACTAGCTGACCCCCGCGGCTTCGCTCCCGTCAACTGGCTATCTACCCTGCCTACCTATCTTACCTACATACCCACCAACCTTGCCACTACCAAATAATGAATTTGCTACTTTGGGTTACATTATTGCAATTTTCATAAGGATCTCTATTTTTATTGAAAATAATTTATAGCCTATGTTACTCGGGAGTAATGTAGCTTTCCATAGGTGAAAGAAATTTTAAAATCGGTCCAGTAGTTTCGGAGCCTATTCGGTACAAACAAACACACAAACGAACAAAAAAATCTTTCCTCTTTACAATATTGGTATAGAATATACGAAAAGTCTTTGCCTGAAATCAGATATACTTAGTTGATCATTTAATGAGCCCTTTCTCCACCAGAGCGTTACTTACACCGATATCAGAATGTAATGTTCATTGTAATGGTTCATTTGACTCATATAGAATCCATTAGAAACCATTAAACTTCCATAACAGCGGTGCCAATGAACTCTATGCGCCGAGGATCTTCGTACCAATGAAGGTGACAAAAATAACAATGTCATTTGCATATATTTTATGTTGTTGTCATTATCTTTAGTGATTCTTTGCGATTTTTTTGTTGCGATTTCTTTGTGTTCAGAACTGAGATCTGACGAGACGGGAAAATGTGAGATGTGTTAGTTTTTAATACGATTTTATTGGCTTGGTATGTATCTATGTAACGGAATCTTTGAATGTGAGTTTCACCCCATTCAAAACGTCGGATTGATTTGAAATTTTGCACACTTAACTTCAAGAACCGATGACAATGCAATAATTTAAATAGTTTGTCACATTACCTTTACCAGGATCTTCAGGATTGGCGATTATTTTATATCCGATACCCGGTAGTCCGTGTGTTTGTGCTAAGTGCGTGCTAAGACATGCGCATGGCTTAATTTTAAGTTATTTTCGAAGACACGGTAGTACCTTGCGCCAAGTATTAATAAATGATCCGGCGAGGAAGCCTGATACAGCTATCAGATCAGCGAAGGCAGTAGACACGCTAATTACCAACTTCCATCATAGGGAAGTAGTTGCATTAATAAATTGTAAATGTAATCTTGGATTGTTTATTACCCATAAACAATCCAAGATCACATTATGGAAGCACCAAAAATAGAAAATTATCTTCACAATATTTTGTCAACAACAAAAATAAAGTTGGAAAGGTGACAAGTACTATTCATATAGTTTAAAACTTAAAATAATTTTATGGCCATGAAAACATTGTTTTTAAGTACCGAGTAATATGATATCATCAGTGTTAATAACTTCATTTGTGGATCTCGTAGCTAAGTCGTAACAGCAGCAGAAGTCGATCTTCAAGGTTAAGCATCGCTTGCCGAGGTCAGTTCTTGGATGAGTGACTATTCATTTCATACCGAGACTATTCATTAATTTCTCATTGCCTCGGAAAGCTGTAACACACAACCTGGGGGTCTTTAAGTCAAGAGAAAATTGGTTTTTCTAGATAAACGTACTTCATCGTGAGAGCAGTGTTCGAACCCAGGCAGGCACTTTGTGTAAATTATTTCATCACCACTGCTCTCAAAACGGTGAAGGAAAACATCGCGAGGAAACCGGCATATCCTAGAACCAAAAATTCGACGACATGTGACATTCGCTAACTTTCACTAGTGGATTACGGCCCATTCCCTTTCCCAGCAGTGGGAACATTAAAAAGGCGGATGATGATGATGGATGTGCTCCATCGTCGACCACATATACGATTCCTGATACTCGTAGGTGGCAAACAGGCAGTCGATTCTTTAGTGACCTCACTTTAGGTAAAGTCAGTTCGAAATGAGCTGATTCCAACGCTAGGAATTGACAGCTCAATTCGAGCTCTAGGTGAAGTGAGATTTCTGCAGAACAGCGCTACCCAGAACGGCTATCAGTTTTGGATGAAGCAGCCCACTTATGGCGGAGGTATTATTAAAAAGCCAAGTATTCAAAAACATATAAAGGCTTTGTTAAATCCACACTTGATGTACATAATTAATAATGTATTATGTGTAATACTACCAGCTGATTGTACAATGACGCCATATTTAAATAAGTTCATTATTTATACATGTTGCAGGATTATTGTAATAACAGTTTTTCTCGTGAATCCTAGGATGTTTGCCGAAAGACGATTTCCGAATCGTACGAGCTCATATAAACCAGGACGTTTGCAAAAAAATAATGTTAACTAAAAAATTATAAATAAAAAAAGATAATTCAAAAAATCAAAAAACCCGACTGCTTAAGAAGCGAACTAAAAAGACGTAAACAAGAAGAAAATCTTGCTATGGTGTCGGAGGATACATATTAGCGAGCTGGCTGAACAAAACCCAGATGTATCCTCTAACAGCAAAGAATGATTCTCTCTCCGTTCCAACCGGGTGTCCATAAGACACCTCTCTCTTTTTTATTATTGATAGGCTCGCGTTTGACCACCATCTGATCTGATGGTAAGCGATGATGTGGTCGACGATGAGGCACGCTTGCCTAGAAGTAACTTATTCACTTTTAAATTAGAGACAAAAGACTTAAAGTTGTTAACTAATCTGCTCAATCGACAGTGCGTACCGTTCATAATTATGAGCTTAAATATTAATCGTCGTTTTTAACCACCGACGGTAAAAGACAAGTTTGACGTGTATATGTGTGTTTGTGTCATCATAGCTCCTAAACGGACAAACCGGTTTTGATTAAGTTTATTTTGTTTGAAAGGTCACTTCGAGAGTTTTCTCAGATATGTTTCATGAAAATCGGTTCAGCTGTTCAATAGTTATGGGCGTTTTACTGTTTAAATCGGGATGTTTTCGTAAGATACTGTGTCATAACTACGTGTTCAATACATTGTCGATCGAAGCGTGTCTACTACTAGGTAAATTATGTAGTATGAAATAATAATATGTCGGGGGTTTTTAAAGTTTCAAAATTTTTCTTGTTCTTGATTAACTTACAGTTTTTTTTTTATTCTCATAGTTTCAAATAATACGGTCATTTTTAAAAATCCCTAGGATATTACCAAAAAATCTATTTTTCCAACTACACTGCGACATTATATACTTCATCATTTTCTCGTCGCCAACTACGAGTATTTACAGCTAAATTACTTTCAGTATGCGTTCAGTCTTTGCGTTGATCGGGAGTGTGTAAGGGCTAAATAATATTGCTGTGTGTTTTTCTGTTTTACAAGCAAGATAATAAGGTGCAGTTTCCGGTGTAGTGTTGTGATTTTTTTCGTTAAAGAAATTGGTTGAAGATTTTTCTTGTGAGGTTGAAAGAAAAATTGTCGATGTGATTTTAAGTCTTGTTTGTTAGAAGATAAGATTCGGTTTTCAGTGCATTGTTTTGTTGTTGAAGTTCAAGGATTATAAAACAGCTGATTGTTATCCCGTGCAAGTTATTCACTGATATTTAATTAATAATTTATTAATTAAACTGTTTGTTTATGTGATGCATTGATAAGAGTTTATCTATGTTCATACATTGTACATCCGTATATCCGACTAGGAAATAATTTAGAACTAGTTTTTCCCGCGAATTCTCTCCTGCGGACTGTCACCCAGGAACCTTACATTTATCTATAAGTGCAAGAATTTTCGAAATCGGGTTAGTACTTCCAGAGATAACTTTTACAAAAAAAATATCGCATAAATATAAACAAAAAAACATTAAATAGTAATTATTATTATTAAGTAAATAAATAATATTGGTTTAGATTAATATTTCGTTATTTCTGGTTGCATATCATAAGAAATAATTACTTTTAACTTACTAGCTTTAGCCCGCGACTGCGTCTGTGTAGCATTAGCACTTCGAAAGCCTATTTGGTATATCGCGTAATCTATACTAATATTATAAAGCTGAAGAGTTTGTTTGAACGCGCTAATCTCAGGAACTACGGGTTGGAATTGAAAATTCTTTTTGTGTTGGATAGTCCATTTATCGAGGAAGGTTATAGACTATATAACATCCCGCTACGACCAATAGGAGCGGAGCATAAATGAAAAATGTAGCAAAAACGGGAAAGAAATATTCCTTTTTGAGTTTCCGTTGCGTGCGCTGCGTAAGCGGTTAAAGTTACGCAACAATCATGTATGTAGTGTAGGTACCGTAGGGTAGGTAGGGTAAATGGGTAGGAAGGTAGCCAGTTGACGGGAGCGAAGCCGCGTGGGACAGCTAGTATTAATAATAAAATAATCGTTTTTAACTTAAAATTTAACCGACGAAATAACGAACCGAAAAGCACAAAAAAATAAACAATTATTCGGTGTAGCCTTTTGATGCAGTGCCATACAAACAAACATGCAAATAACTAAAGCGTAGAATGATTGCAGCTAGGTTGATCTTCGTTGATAGTTTGTTTGGCTCCGCCTCAAAATGCTAGACTAAAAGACTTTTTTTATTTTTGTTTTTCAGTTTGTTATTTCGTAAGTTATTTGTTTTTTTCGCTTTTTGGTTCACTTAATTTTAACAGAATCGGTTCACAATTGAAAATACAGTGGGCAAATTATCAATAGTTCATTTTTTTCTACATTTAGGCGAGGACATTATTTTTTAAATTTAAATGGAAAATTTGATAAATAATTATTTTTCAAATTTTAATGGATCTTAAAAAAGATTTTTTGAAATCGAACTACTCAGTAAAACGTTATGCGTGGTCATACATAAAAATATACATGTCGAATTGAGAACCCACACCATTTTATCGTCGGTAAAAAAAAATAGAGGATTATTGTATTTAGAACAAACAAAAAGATTGTATGATAATTTAATTTATGAATACATGCATTTATCGTGAAGCTGAACTAAATAATACGATGATCGCATCTTGCCATTAAAATTTATTACTGCTCATAAATTTTTAAAGGTAAACAAGTAAGGAAAACCTGCATTATTATTGTATTCTCTACATGTACCTTGAAAACTTTGATACCTACTTAAAACCATGTTTGGCATAAATTGTCTGTAATACACAATTGATTTATAACCAACTTAAAATATGTAGGAGGTTATGTTTTTAGCGCTCTGTGCATGTAGGTTCACCGATTTTTTTTTCTATTCTTTCTCTAACAAAACGTCAGTATTGATTGAAATAATTAAGTGTTAGAGAAAATTATACTAGCTTTTACCCGCGGCTTCGCTCGCAGTGAAGTTATTAAAATTCCTTTTTTTTAACAAAAAGTATCCTATTTTATTTCTAATACCTCCAAGAATATATGTACAAAGTTTCATGATGATCGGTTCAGTAGTTTTTGCGTGAAAGCGTAACAAACAAACTTACATTCACATTTATAATATTAGTATAGATGATTCTTCTTCTACTTCGTTTGGTCCCATTCCCAATTTATTTGGGGTCAGGCCTCATATTCCAGGATGGTCTATTCTGGGTGTTTACGGTGGTATGGTATATTTAATAAAAACTTTTTCACAAAAAATAGTCCGAGTTCTAAAGAAAACACTAAAACATGTGTAAAACATGAGTTTTTAATACTCTTTTAACATAATGCAAATTATTTTAAAATGGAATGATTATATATAATCAAAACAAAACAACAATAAAGTACTTAGTTCTCAATTCAAATGATTATACACGATAAATCTAATAATTGTTGGGCATGGAAATTAGCATTCGTTTGTATTCGGAAATGCGATGATTGCCGAGGGACAATAAGAAAATAGTTGTAATGTACATATTTGCGTGTCGGACTGATTACCTCCTTTTTTTTGAAGACGGTAAAAATATACAGGGTGGTTTGCATAACTAAAACATTAAACGTGAGATGTCTCGGCTTGCCAACCGAAGTATTCTTAAAAGATCTGTTAATGCAGTTCGACATAACTTTCATAGAAGAGTAAGAACATTCATAGTCCAAACACTTATATGAATGTTCTTACCGACCATTTTACGTTGTGTTGAAGGCAAGGATAAACGTTTAATTATGGATAAATGATTAATTTTCAAGTATTTCCCCCAGCATATTCTGTCGTAATAATAATATTTTAAATGGATGGTTGTACATCATTAATATAGACACAATTATTTATCATTTGGGTCAAAAAGCACCAAGTTATGTCGGTGGGAATCCCTTTTATCCCTAAAACGAAATTCAACAAAGCTAATAAAATATTTAGTAAGAACTTCTTTTTCAATTGAGCTTCGTTTTTTTTGCCGAGTTGATCTAGGAGAACACTGACAAATGCGTGCAGTGACTGGACAGTTCCACTGAAATCTGTGTTGTTCGTTCCTCAAGAGACCATCCAGACTGAGATCTGCATGGTCCTCATAATGATCTTAGCAAGACAATGTCTGCAATTTATATAGACTGTGATCCTGACTTTGTGTCGTCGTTTCTTCTCAAAATAGTAAGGAAGAAGGCACCGATCTCATCTACATAGTTTTAAAATATTATTTTTATATCGCAAAAAAATATTGTAGGTTTTACTTACAAACTTCCAACCCTTTAAGGATGATTACCGGAATATAATAGTAGTTTATGCGATGGTCATATAATAGGGGATATTAAAACACGAGCGTGGGATTATCACACGAGGCGAATCCGAGTGTGATAATAGTATCACACAAGTGTTTTAATACCTAATTAGATGCCGTTGCATACACTTTTTTATCTTCACTCATACAGTTGAAATAAAACATAAGTGGAAACGGAAAAATATGTGGTATGGCGGGCAATTTAGATTCTCATTGCGCATGACTGCACAGCGCGCGCATCCATAGACAATGACACTACTTTTCTACAATATATTAAAAAGTAAAAGTGTGATATAAAAATTAAAAAGTTATTTTATGATGCAGTTGTTTGAAAATCGAAGGAAAATGTTGCCCTGTAATGGTTTTTATTTTAATTTTACCTATCCACGAATATAAAGTTCGTGATTATACAATATTTTTTGAATTCATATTTGGAACATTACTTTGTGAATGTAGATAAACTATCTTATGTCCTTCCCAAGGTCTCAAGCTATTTCCATACCAAATTTTATCTACATCGGTTCAGCGGCTTACGCGTGAAAAGGTAACAGACATACAGACAGGGTTACTTTAAGTATTAAGTATGGATTAGTAGTCTTTATTTTATAACATGCACGTTATAATAAACAGCTCTTCCTTCTGTTCGACTCCTAGATCATTAAGACAATAGTTTACCAGTACTTTTTAAATAAAATCTAAAGCGAAAATCGGAAGTAACAGTGATGTGTCATATAAACTAAGTGAAGAGATGTACACAATCAAAAGTATGGGGGAATATGTTTTTTCGGTAAGTTTTATGTTGAAACAATTATAGTTCTCGCCAAACTTCTTGGCCGCCCTGAAGTTGGCTACAATGGTTGCGCGGTAGTAAATCACAATACAAAAACAGCACCGTTTCGCCTCGCGCATCCGGTAAACCAATAACCAGTACCGGTAACCAGGGCGGCCCAGAAGTATGGCGAGGGCTGTATTTTGTTATGAAGTTTATTTTCTGATCAAGCGCTTTGGATCCAGGATGTCACCTTATTCTTTTTTTCTAGACGAATGGTTACCCTGGCCACAGATAATATAATACTAGCATACATAATATGCCTCATCCCATACAAAGAAACTGTGTCGACGTAACTAGCGTTTTTCATCTGATTATACAGATTATTTACTAAAAGTAAATCGATCGCGTTCGTTTCCACGGCTATAGATGGTGTTAGCAAGCGACTTGAAAGTAAAAGGGTTTACTGGGTTCGTGATTATTTTTTTAATCCTCAAGTTTTTACTCCAGCCTCATCCAGGTACTACATCCAATGGCAGCAATCATTATCTGTCTAGCCTTTTCCCAACTATATGAGGGTCGGCTTCCAGTCTGACCGGATTCAGCTAAGTACCAGTGTTTTACATAGAGCGACTGCCTATATCTCACCTCCACAACCCAGTAACTGGGTAACACGCTCTTGGCTAGACTGGTGTCAGATGTCAGGTTTCTGACGATTTGTTCCGAACGGGTCCCCCAGATCTGATCCCCTCCTGTTTATTTTTTATTATTTCCTTTCTGATCCACTATAAACTTTGACATTTCGGTCTGATCCCCTTACACTTTTTGACAGGTAAGTACAGTCAAGTGAAAACAGTAGTTAAAATTAAAAATATTTGCTTTTATTTGTTATGTGTTTAATATCATCGCAGGAAATGACGGGACCAACGGCTTAACGTGCTTTCCGAGGCACGAGGTCCGAGGTCCTTGAAACAATAGGGTAGTTGACTGAAAATTAGTTTTTTTGCCCGTCAGTTAGATTAATAAAAAATACTGGACATGTATTTTTTCTTTTGACACGTAAACTTAAAGCAACGACGATACAGTGCTTTGAAAAATCTTGCGACGTCACGGTGTGCTACACTTTATACTGACAAAGTGACGTCACAAGCCCCCACTCCTGAACTTTGATACGTTTTATAATCCCCGGCACGTAAGTTGGCAAGAGTCGAGAGACGTGATTGGTTGGTCAGTTGACACAGGGATCGACTGACCAATCGTGTCGCGTCCACGTTCCTTTTGCTCTACATTTGGTCAATTCGCGGAAAATGCGCGAACTTACCCCCACTACGCCAAAACCTTGCCAACTTACTTGCCGGGCACTTTATCTTTGTCAATTTTTATTTATTTGATAAACCAAAAAATACGGGTCCAATTTTATTTGATAATCTCACTGACGGTCTAAATAGAGTTATCATTTAAATAACTAGGAAGCATCCCTATTCCAGAAAGTCGAATAGAAGATAAACTCACGCTACGTATGTTAAGTATGTAAGCTACTTAATATTCAGAACAGTCCGATGACACAATAATGACATCACACGTGCATACAATTCGATATACAGCGACCTTGAAAGACTACCAACACATAATATATAAATACGTTATATTTATATACACACCGATAATATGTTGATTCACTCTGAAAATAAGTGTGGAATATAAGTGGCTCGGTTTAATTTAGTACGGAAAACCGCAGTCATGCGAATATCGTCTTTAGTGCCATTTAAATAAAGGCACTGTCAAAGTATAATTGATTATCGTGGTCATGCGGTTTACTATACAGTCTGGGGTCAAAAATGTCTAAAATTAATTTGTAGAAGTAGGTCAAAAGTCCGTCAAGGTCTGGGCACAGGTAATATAATACTAGCATACAGATGCCTCGTTCCATACAAAGAAACCGTGCCGACATAACTAGCATTTTTGAGAATATCGATCGCGTTCGGTTCCGTTTCACGGATATAGATGGTGTTAGCAGCAACTTGCAAGTAAAAGGATTGACTCGGTTCGTGAATACTTTTTTTTTAATACAGGGATGATTTGTTTTAAAGTTTTTTTGCATGTTTTTACAGTTTCATTTTACCAAAATAAATGAATAAAATAGAGCGGATACCTCAGAAGTTTTAAAACCGCGCAATCTATTGCAATCAATTTTAAATAATCCATTCAAATAAACTTGAAATGTGAATTATGAGCCCAATATTCGTTAATTGTATGCTTAAGAGAGTTAATTAAGAATATACATTTTTTTATGATCGTCTCTAGAATATCATAATATTTCACTAAACTCAATAAAAAATCGAAGCTTATTACGCCATCAAACTAGATGGCATAATTTATAATTATATTTGCTTCAAATAATAATTTAATTGAAGCAAATTTTCTTTCTTCGCGTTGGGTGCCCGTGGTCTGTCGGTTTCTTAATGACTTTAACCTCCCGTGTGTTCCCTCGCATACTTGCGTCGTCGCTGCGGGTGCATTTGAGACTTCCGCTGTCCCGGAATAGTGCTGGTCCGCCTTCCACATGGAACACTAAGCGCCGCCATCCTTAGTCCTGTTTGATAGGGGCGACGGATGTCCTCGGATCCCTGGACTCTTTTAAGGGGGCTGGAAGAGGGTGTTGTCTGCCCTCCGCGGACCTCTAGTGCGTCTTATGCGGGACATTCTCACAGAATGCAAGAAGATTTATCTTCCCTATCCTGAGTTTTCCAGATAGTTCAAGTCCAAGCGACAGAAGAATTCTAGATCAAACAATAGATTTCTTAGGACACTCTGATGACATCAGTATCGCACCTAATCAACCTTGGACGGAAAGAATTACATTGAAAACTTGACTTTGAAATTAAATAGCTCTGATTCACTGATATCCACTTATCTTAGACCGTATAAACAGGTGCATTAGCAGTTATCAAAGAAATTTGGGTTCTGAGAACAGCATTATAGTATCCTTAAATGTAAAATATAGCTCATCGATTTTTAGAAACCATTCGGCTTTTTAGAGCGTAGTCTAACTCATTCATGTGTGACAGTCTCTTCTAGAGTCTCTCGCTGTTCTTTTCTGATTAATTTCGTTGCGGGATCCAAGACCGTTGAATGAACCATATGGCTCATAATTTTTTAGAAACCATTCGGCTTCGTACAGTGTCGTCTAACTCATACACTTGTGACAGCCTCTTCTAGATTCTTCCGCTGTTCTTTTCTGATTAATTTCGTTGCGGGATCCAAGACCGTTGAATGAACCATATGGCTCATAATTTTTTAGAAACCATTCGGCTTCGTACAGTGTCGTCTAACTCATACACTTGTGACAGCCTCTTCTAGAGTCTTCCGCTGTTCTTTTCTGATTAATTTCGTTGCGGGATCCAAGACCGTTGAATGAACCATATGGCTCATAATTTTTTAGAAACCATTCGGCTTCGTACAGTGTCGTCTAACTCATACACTTGTGACAGCCTCTTCTAGAGTCTTCCGCTGTTCTTTTCTGATTAATTTCGTTGCGGGATCCAAGACCGTTGAATGAACCATATGGCTCATAATTTTTTAGAAACCATTCGGCTTCGTACAGTGTCGTCTAACTCATACACTTGTGACAGCCTCTTCTAGAGTCTTCCGCTGTTCTTTTCTGATTAATTTCGTTGCGGGATCCAAGACCGTTGGATGAACCGTATGGCTCATCGATTTTTAGAAACAGTTCAGCTTTGTAGAGCGTCGTCTAACTCATACATGTGTGACAGTCTCTTCTAGAGTCTTCCGCCGTACTTTTCTGATTATTTTCGTTGCGGGATCCAAGACCGTTGTAAGATTTACACGAGACTCGTCCAGTTTCATTTTCGACCGCAACTGCTGCTAGCTTTCAGGTGTTGTAGTGGTTGGGATTAGCGTGGGGGGCTTGTCCCGAAAATAAAAAGTCTCCTTATTATGCTTGACATGTGTGGGTGTCGATATAAGACTGGCTGACAATCTTTTAAAGGTTTTGTTTTAAGTAAAGAAGAGGGTTAAAACCACAAACTTCGAGCTGCCACAGAGAAATTCCTAACGCTTGCCCGACCAGGGAATTGGACTCAGGTTCTCACGCTCAGGAATCGCATTTGCGACCGCGAGACCAACGAGAAAACGGATATATTCCCGTAGAAAAATGTATAAAAAAACTTGCTGACCCGGCAAACGTTGTTTTGCCATAAAAACACCTAACCTACCCTACCTACCCTATCCTATCTTCCCTACCTACCCTATCTTCCCTACCTACCTTACCCTACCTACCTTACCCTTCCTACCCTACACTACCTAGGGGTTTCAAATAGTTTACGACCTATTCTCAGACCTACCAAATATGCACAAAATTTTTAATAAGTATCAGTCAAGCCGTTTTGGAGGAGTTTGCAGACAAACATTGTGACACGAGAATTTTATTTATAAGATTTTCGCATCCTTTTTGCAGTCTGCTGGCGCTTTGACTCATGATCAATGTCAAATCTGCTAGCATGACCAGCAGAAACAAACGTCATTCCGCTTGAGTGGCAGCCTGGCAGCATAAAAGTGAATAAGTAATATGTAAACAATGGACATGATTCGCTGCGTCACAGATGACATTTGGCAAGGATCTCTACCGCGTTAGGTACAAATATATCTTTTGTTTTCAAGGTGCTTCTTGCTTAGATGTTTTGAAAATAATGTTGCTTCTTCTTAAAGTTTTGATTCGACTCAGATTTTGTCAGACCATAATGTGGCCATCTGGATAGTTCTGTCGTTGGTCTCGTTCAAGACGTGGAGGGTGCATGTAGTTGTGCGTGCTGGGCAGGAAAGGAGGTTGGAAGGGGTTTCACACTGGCACCGTGTTTGGGATGGGTCAAGTATACCCCAGTTTTTAAGGTTGTCTCTGCAGCGACCAACCTAGGTCCGCAATCGATTCAGAGATTTACGGATTGGCCACTGCAGTTCGTATTCATGTGGCAGATGTTCTGCCGGAGTGATGTAGTATGGAGGTTATATGGTGACCAATAACAACATTATTTATGCACGTAATTCTTTAGATGGTAAATGCATAAATTTCATTGTCATAATAATTAAAGATACAGTTAAATATGACTTAACTATAATGAGATCACCAGTCGATTTCGTCTTAGCCCAGTCCATTGTTACAACTAAATATACCTTACCAGAATAACCGCACCATGACGTGCCAAAACTATCATGGTGCGACGGAGAAAAAGGGAACAGATGTATACAAGTCATATACATCTGTCCTTTACGCGCACTCGAAAGAACATTGCTCTAAGATCTTATGGTCACCCCCTGTAACGTCCTCTACAAACACTAGCACATGTAGTAGGACCGTAGGATTAGTTACTACGCTTGGTTGGGTCTTCTTCGTTTCGAGTCGATGGAAAACTCTTTAAATATTTTGGGAACCAATAAGTGGCCAAGCAAATCGCAGCGTCAGTGGTGTTTATTAGGTTTTCTAAGGTGCAGGGCACATGGGACACTCCAACACGTGTGCCATATTCTGCACAGGAGCACTGCACTTTGGGTATGGAGCATATCATCATCAATAATTTAGTTTTAAATGCTAAAAAGACTAAGTGCGTAAAATTTGCCTTGCCGAATGTCAAAAGTACTGATTGTGACATTATCTTGGGTAGGGAGAAGCTAGAATTTGTCGATAAAACGGTATTCCTGGGGATCACGCTAGACTCAGGGTTGCAATGGGGTCCTCATTTAATATCACTTGCAGGGCGGCTAAGTTCGGCAGCTTATGCTGTTAGAAAAATTCGTCAGTTTACTGATGTAGATACCGCGAGGCTAGTCTATTTTAGCTACTTTCATAGTATAATGTCTTACGGTATCTTACTATGGGGAAGGGCTGCAGACATTGAGTCAATTTTTATTCTGCAAAAACGAGCCATCAGAGCGATATACAATCTTCGCCGGCGCGATTCTCTAAGGGAACTGTTTAAGGACATTAACATCATGACGGTACCTTGTCAATATATTTATGAAAACATCATGTACGTTAGAAAAAATTTACATCTTTTCAGTAAAAACGGCGACAGACATAATTATGTTACTAGAAATAGGAACCAATTAATCCAGCCAGGTTTCAGGCTGGCTAAAGTAGCATCATCTTTTATGGGGTACTGTATAAAATGTTACAATAAAATACCTCCCCACATTCTAGAACTGAATGAGACGAAATTTAAAACTTGTATAAAACGCACACTATGCAGGCAAGCATATTATAGGTTGGGGGATTACATCGCTGATAAAAATGCTTGGCTAAATGCTGGTCCCGCTCCGCAGCCATTAGGGCGCAAAAACAATTAGTGATGGGCAGAAAAGTGTTGCAGTATTGTTGGAGCTGCTGAAGACTGTATGAATATATTTGTATTGTATAAACTCAATTTCTTTTAGTATTATATAACTGCACAGCACATGTGTGAGTACTATGTTCCGACTGTAAATCTACCTATGTGTCGTTGTTGGTTGACTTCTGTGTGCCCTGGCATTTGAGTGTGTCATGCTCTCTCTAATTTCTCTCTGATGGTGGCACATGTGTTGGATCATTCGGTTTCCTCCATAATGGTTGAGCTGAGTGGTGCCGATCCATGCGTCATGTTCGTGAACGGGCGCCATCAGTTGGGATTGGTCATAACATAGCTGCCTCGGCCTGTCATTGCATTTTTATGTTGAAATTGTTTGTTACTCTAGACGCTTTTACGTGCACGTCTTTTTGCATCGTTCTCACATATATGTATTTTTTTTTTTTTTTAACAAGAATGATGTAACCAAAAACTTGTAATTGAAACTGATGGAAAAGAGTGTCCGTGGAGTTTCTTGCAAATTCTTCTCCATTGAGATCTACTGACGTTTGCGAATTTGCAACTAGAGTCATATTTTTTTGTTGTTTGACAATTCAAAAGTACCTTTAAGGTTTATTTGAAATAAACTATTTACTACTTTACTACTTACTACTACTACATCATTACAGCCGAAAGACGTCCACTGCTGGACATAGGCCTCCCCCAAGCGTCGCCTTACTGATCGGTCCTGTACGTTTCGCATCCACCGGACGCCTGCAGCCTTGAACAGGTCATCGCTCCACCTAGAGGGAGGCGTCCCAGCGCTGCGTCTTCGGGTACGCGGTCGCCACTCCAGAACTTTTCGGCCCCAACGGCCATCCGTTCTGCGAGCAATGTGCTCTGCCAATTAAGTTTGGCAATTCTTCGGGCTGTGTCGGTAACCTTGGTTCTCTTGCGGATGTTTTCATTTCTGATTCGATCACGCAAGGAAACGCCGAGCATAGCTCTTTCCATTTCCCTTTGGGTGACTTTAAGCCTTCTGATGAGGCACATTGTGAGCGACCACGGCACTGTCCCGTAAGTTATCACTGGCAACACACACTGGAGCATATATATTGTGGCTCTTTTAATTTAGTCGTTTGGAGAAAACGTCTAAATTGATAGAGCTGCAGCAGATGTGCGTGTACTGTGCAGTCTCTGGTCTTCTCTTCTTTGATCTTACAAGGGCGCAGATTTTTTTTAAAAGCCATGCCTATGTTGTAATAGGACACTTTTAGGTCTCACTCTTTTAGGGATCTTTTTTGTTTATATATTTTTTACCTGTTACTCCGTTGCAAGTCATAAATAAATATCTTTTTGATTTCTTTCTTTGTACCCACGACGGAATGGAGACGGTATATGCGTTTGAGGTGAGAGGATGTTTGTGCCAATCCATGTTGCCATTCTTCTCCAAAACTATTAGTCCGATTTTGTTACAAGCTTTTATTTAACTTGAAATGTATGTATGTAAGTGTTTTCGGGTCAAATCTTGCAACTGAATTTTAAACCAGTTATCCTCCACCGATTGAGATGAAATTTAGCATACACGTTTAGTTTGGGTGACAATGCATGGTTAGCAAAGTGACGTCATTCTAAATCCAATATAGCGGGCGGCCCAAGATGGCGGACTAGTTATTTTTTGTGCACTGCCATGATATGGGTATCAAATGAAAGGGTTTGCTTAGAAGAATACGAAAAAATCTTGTAGATTTTTCATGAATAATTTTATCTTTCACTATACAAGACCTGTACTGTACGGTCTTTTGTAATACATTGTCCGACATACCCTTAAAGAAGCACGGCCCAATACGGGCTACTTTTAAATGAAGTAGTAGTCAATAAACAAGCACATTAAGGACACAGACCATTACGCATTGTGCCATTGTGTTACTTTACGTCATTCGATTCAGTATTGTATACAGACTGAATCGCTTTCGTCATTGAATTATCGATTTTATTTTATATTAGTAATCGATTTGGTGCCGGTGCGTCCGTTTGCCAACATGCGTATCGTGTTGCGAAAATTTTTCCCGAAGGTTCTATTTTTGAAATTTTGTTTTGTTTTTTTTTGCGAAGATTTCGGCAAGGGAAATGTCTTGGCTGTGTGTTTTGTGTTCGTCGGTGTGTACTGGTTTTTTGTGTGTGTTTGTTCGTTTTACTGGACTTGTATGTTATTGTTTTTTTTTTAAGTGAAACCTTCTCTAGCTGCGTTGTGATTTGATAATCGATGAAACGGTAAAGCTACGTTAAAAAAGAGACGAACACATACATATATAGTAGACGAACACATACATAGATAGAATACATTTTGAAGGGTTTTTTCTGTGATGCTGTGGTGGGATTTAGGACAGACATATGGGACTGTTATTGCCTTCTGTCTTAGAAATATATTTATCTAAGTTTTGAGAAAGTTTAGACCCTGCTGTCCTCTGGTAACTCAAATAATATAGCCCAGTGCAGAATAATAGTAGATATGAATATAATGATTACATAAAATATAACGTAAGGGAAAATGAAAAGGTTTGTCATAAGCGCTAGTGTTTGTTACACCAAATACGGCAAATTGTACTTCCGCATTGTAAATGTTTCCTTTTACGGTCCGTAATTCAGTCGTGATATTGAAATCTATTGATATGGTCAGTCTACTTAGTTAAGGATTAGTACCTAATCAGGATCAATCATACACACATTACTTTGGGCGCTCGGTTGGCGCAGTGGTTGAGCGATTGACTGCTGCGCTGCGTGTCGCGGGTTCGATTCTCGCACGGAACAAATATTTGTATGACCTACAGATAGTTGTTCCGGCTCTGGGTGTTGTGTATGTGAGTTTATATGTTTGTAAACGCACCCTCGATACAGGAAGTAATTCCTAGTGAGAGCCAAAGATTTTTATAAAAAAAAATTACAATATTTATTGGTACAATATGCGTCATTGTTGGGAATTCAACCCAACACTTCGAGCGGCCGGAGCGCGCTGTCTACGCTGCACACACATCTGCGTGACCCACACGGCACTGGTGTGTGTGTGCGCAGCGCGGCGGCGACGCGGCGTGGCGTGGCTCGGCCTCGGCGGACACTCGCTTCCACGGACTCCATCGCACCAGTCGACACCTCATACAAAATCCTAATTGTTTGTCCGGGACAGTTTACTGTAATTTGAATATAACGGCGTTAAAACCAACCGCCTTTTGATACAGTCCACTCATCATTTCATCCACGAGCTAACAGTCATAAGTTTTTTTAACCCTAGATTTGCCTACTAGTAGAGCGATGTCAAAGACTTGAGTTCTAAGCACAAGCACGCCATTGATTTAAAGTAGACATGAGCTAGCTGCCGAACTAAACACTTATTTTTTGTTCAAAGTTTATGACCGAATTTTCAAGTTCATGATGTTGTTCCTTAGGAGCTTACCTGTACTCTCGTTTTCCTAGAAATGTATAACTGCCTCTTTCACTCGCTTAAGTTTGTCGCATCGTTCTATCTCGCTTACTGTATGCCGTATACTCGATGACACTGTTTCTTGCGCAATGGTTCGCAGAGCCAACTTCAGAGACACAAATATCCGCTGTGACTACTGTACCTGTATGTCAAGGTTAACTGGTAGAAAATGCCTAAGGCATTAAGTCCGCCTCTGTACGTTTTTGAGCATGAAGTATTAAATAAATAAATAAGGCCCTAAGAAACCATTAAATATTTTAGCTTGCTAGGAAAAATTACCAGCGAATAGCAAAGGCCTTAAGGAGCCACTACAGAATATAAGCTTGTAAATACAAGTAAAAATTTTAAATAATTAAAACCTCCGACATTTTTTTTAATTCATACTTTTTACCCGACTGCCGAAGGAGGGTAATGTGTTTATTAGTCTATGAATGTATGTATGTATGTATATATGTATGTACGTATGTTTGTTCCTATGTGGCGTTCTAGAGACCAAACGCGTTGGCCGATTTTGATGATTCTTACGTCAATCGATTCGTCTTAACCCTGCGAGTGTCACTGGCTGCATTTAAATTGGATAATAGAAAAATGGCGGATTTTGAGCGCCATATTGTGCAGGACTAATTTTTCTTTTTCTTCCAAACCCATCTTGTGTAGTATCAAAATAAAGGGTTTTAAGAGGTGATTAAAAAAATATGAAACACTTGATATATTTAAATGTACCTAATTCTAAAAAAAAATAACTAAATAGTTGTAAATAAAAAAAATATTTCAAAATTAACAAAAAACCCGATTGCTTACAAAGCGAACTAAAAAGTGTGCAGTCGGAGGATATATCCGGTTTTGGTCAGCCAGCTCGCACATATTATCCTCCGACAATACAGCATGATTTTCTTCTTGTTTACGTCTTTTTAGTTCGCTTTGTAAGCAGTCGGGTTATTTGTTTTTTTTTTTATTCTACCTAATTTATCTAGTAGTACGCAATCGATCAACAATCTATCCAACACGTAACAATGACACGATATCTTGCGAAAATACTCTGATTCAAACAGTAAAACGCCCATAACTTTTGAACGGCTGAACCGATTTTCATCAAGCATTTGACACACACATAGTCCCGATAATGTTATCTTTCAAACAAAAAAAAGAACTAAATCAGAATCGGTTTATCCGTTTAGGAGCTATGATGCCACAGATGGATACACAAACACACAGGTACACACGTCAAACTTATAACACCCCTCTTTTTGCGTCGGGAGTTAAAAATAGACCACAGCATAACAGAATGGCCACCTCCAACCAAAACCACTGACGGCCACCTAACCAAATTGACAATTACCTATATCCATATGAATCTAATTAGTTATTTTTCTTTGTCACCAGCTGGACACATGGTTCGGGAGGCCGAAGAAGGGCGGGGGGCAGATCGAGCGCGGTTACGACACAGTACCGCGGGGGGCCGAGCCCCGGGCTGAGGATGAAGAGCCTTCGGCCACCGCCGAGTATACCAGCAGGATAGATGCCTTAGATGATACCCAGCTGCAGAGAAGATTTGAGGAGATGCTGGTAAGTTAATAAATTGGTGCTTTAAAAGTTGGAATAGGAGAAATCCCGAATCGAAGCCTAGGCATCCGCGAGGCCGTGACGAATGGTCCGCGATGCATCGAACTAGACGCGTATCAGCCGTCGCGAACGTTCCACGCAGTTGTAAAAACAGATGCTGTATACTCGGCCATCGCCAAGTTTACCAGCCGGATAGACGCCTTAGATGATACCCAGCTCCAAAGAAGATTTGAGGAGATGCTGGTTAGTCACACTGAAATAATCTTATGTGATCACTAAAGGGATAAGCCGCGTTTTCGAGATTGAAGACCTAAATCTAAAATTCTAATTCCAAAGTAACGGTTTGAGCCTTAGCGAAAAGCTGGTAGGTTCAAATTAGTTCTAAAAACAATGCAATTGGAAAGGCTTTATTAAATTATCTTCAGTTATAATTTAGAGGTGCGTATACACTAGAGCAGGGATGGCAAACCTACGGCACGCGTGCTAGAGGTGGCACACGACAATTTTTTTCGGGCACGCCAATATAAGGTTATTTAGCATCTAGATATTTTGCAACAATCATCATCAGCATGTCATTGAATTTCGGGTTGCAAAAAAAGAGTTAATGAGTAGCATTTTTTTTATTAAGTCACCAATTCAAGATTCTTTGGCGGTATGGCTTTTTCACATTTATAAAAATATATAATTTAATGGCACAGTTTCTAATAAAGGTTTGCCATCCCTGCACTAGAGCATTTTCGCGAGCATTACGATGTTCTTCAATCGAATGGTACAATACAGACAAATGCTCAGTTTCTTACAGCATTTTCATGTAATGTAACGTTCTTGCTGTGTTCGATGTAATGCTCACGGCGAGTGAGCATTTACCTGTAACATTTCTTTGACCTCACTCCACGTCACCCACGTTCGAGCCTTTGCTCTCAAAAATGTTACACTAAAACGCTTGTTTTTAAAATCAGGTTGTAACAAAACATCGAGCGTCATGTTCGAAGTGTGGTTCGAGTACATTTAAAAACAGCGAATGTTCCATGTTCTATTACAAGTAAATGCTGTAGTCTATACTTAAAAAGAAACAAATAGCAGTACAAGAAAGTCAGTGAAATGACATTTCCTTATTTATTGGACGAATGACCTGCAGCATTACAAAAAGTGACAATCTCAAGTCTAAACGCAAATAATGCATTCGGTAACGCATGTCAATTACCTACGCTTGAGATGTCTCTGTTACTGATAGACTGTCACTTTTTAGAGCCCCTGGTAAGTGTAACAGCTGGTTGCGAAAAGCGCAGGATTGGTTGCTGTGCCAATGCAGGGTCGTCTTTCAGTTGAACGTTGATGATGGACAACATCTTCTTGTTTGTTGTCTTCATTTCTGAAGGTCGTGCCGTGAGTTGCTTTTACGCAACTCAGTCTTCTCTTCTCAGGGCAGGCAGTGGTCACCGTGAATCCTGTAATCGCTATTATCTGGTCTGACCAGCGAGTAGGTGAACGTCCGCGCGGTCTTTTAACATCCACCTTTCCCATCACAACCAGTTTTTCGAGTCAGGACTCTCTGTTAGCATATCGTGGAATCTGGATTTGATGTTCAGCTGGTCGAGAATGGACTTGTTAGTGGGCTTTGCTGTCCATGGTATGCGCAACATTCTTCTTCAGCACCACATTGCAAAGTCATTATGGGCAACATACAAAAACCAAAATGAACGTAGCCCTAATAGCTTTATTAACGTACAATTTTCTCTTGATTACAGGCGGACATGAATCTCAATGAGGAAAAGAAGGAGCCTCTCAGAAAGTATCCTCGTGATCAGAAGAAGAAGATGCTGGTCGCGTATAAGTTTGTTAATACACAGGTTGGTACCGTTGTAGAAACTTTTCAATTAAGAAACTTCCTAAGCACGAAGTCGGTAGTTTCGGCCTACGTTACGGGCGCTTCCTACTCCGTATCACATATGGACGCATGATCCGTCCGAGGCCCGAACTCACAGAATACTATTTACTCTAGGGAGAAGAATATCGATTTCATACAAAAATAGTAAGGACAGATTTGCTGCGCGCACTCCAGAACAACACATCGAAACGAATAAATGAAAATACCTATCCATAGCTGGGACTCGAACCCGCAATCTTGGGCGTAGTATGCCACCGCGTTCATCATAAGGCTATTGAGACGGACAGTAGCGGCAGCGAAATTACGAACCACATTGCACGCTCGTCAACGTCATCATTGACATTAGTAATATGATTAGACACCTAAACCCTCGTAAATTGTATTTTTTTTGTCTCATGCATTAAGTCTCAAATTATTATTTTTATTCTAGACACACTTGAAATAGACCTTGAAGGTATGTCGTTCCGGAGTACTTTCGGACAGGCTCGTAACTTCGTTGACGGAGTTAGGGAATAGATCCTTGGTGCAAGTAGTCTAATCCATACTAATATTATAAATGTGAAAGTAACTCTGTCTGTCTGTTACCTATCACGCTTAAACCGCTGAACCGATTTAGATGAATTTTATAGAGGTAGTTTGAGACCCTGGGAAGGACATAGGATAGTTTTTTATCCCGGAAATCATACTTTAAGGGGTGGTTTGTATGGTGAACTAATAATTTCTCAAGTAAGGCGGCCCATAATCGCGATATAAAAATCTTTTTTCTTTTTCTAAAAAAAGAAAAAAGAAAAGAAAAGAAAAAATAGGCTATTCAAAGTACTACACAGAAGAAGTCGCGGGCAGCAGCTAGTTGCAAATAAAATTATTAAATTTTCACATAACCAAAACACACAAAAACACATATTGAAAAACATTGATAAATCAATCTGCCTAGCGTAATCCCGAATATGTTGGGGTTGGCTTACTGACTTACTGTTTGACTGAATTTTTAAAGCAGTTATCCGCCACCGATTAAGATGAAATTTTGCATACACGTTCGGTTTGGATGACATAGAAGGTAAGCTAAGTGACGTCATTCTAAATCAAATATGGCGGACGGTCCAAGATGGCGATCTAGTTATTTTTTGTACACTGCCATGATATGGGTATCAAATGAAATTAAGTGTTAACATTTATTATGGTTATTCCTTGGGAAATAGTTGTCTTGCTGGTTGAATCATCGCGTCTGAAGAACTTTGCTGCTGACGCTATTCGCAGTTGTTACTTCAAAACATTTCTGATGTTGATGACATATCTTTTTTTTCTATTGTATCTCATCATCCGATTTAATAGAACTGTAAACAAACCCGTTTTTGTTTATAATACACTAGCTGTCCCACGCGGCTTTACTCCCGTCAACTGTCTACCTACCTACCCTTCTCTACCTACCCTACATACATGAATTTTGCGGACGCACGCAATGAAAGCTCTCAAAAAGGAAAAAAAAAATTCCCGTTTTTGCAACATTTTTCATTTATTCTCCGCTCCTATTGGTGGTAGCGTGATGTTATATAGCCTATAACCTTCCTCGATAAATGGACTATCCAACACAAAAAGAATTTTTCAATTCCAACCAGTAGTTCCTGAGATTAGCGCGTACAAACAAACAAACTCTTCAGCTTTATAATATTAGTATGGATTACATGTATACGACCATTAACCATAGGGCATCAAGCAATAAATTCATCTGTATTTAGGAGATTTGAATTTGATATTTGACTACAAGAAACTGTAAAGCATTTTAGTAGACTTAGGATGTATTTGTTCTTTTCTAAATGGTAAATATTGTTTGAAAAACATATTATAGTAATATTGTAGGGCATTTAAAAATCAGTTTATGGAATATCTTTCAAATTGATCCAATATTGAAAGAGTTAATAGGCGAGAGCCAAACCTCGAATTATTTATTTTTATTTAATTTAATTTATTCAGACATCCATTGAGTCCATTTTGTTAGTAAAAAAAAGCTTATACCTAGTGTTAGTATAACACAACCAAGGATCAAAAATAATAAAAAAATTATGACTTTTTACTTAGAATATTCAGTCGGATGTCTGTGACCGCATTTCCGCTTAATGATAAGCCACTCTCAAAACACTAAGTACAAAAAAAATATTTACAAAACCTACTTACTCTTAAACCCGAAATCTTTCAGGAAGGCCGCTCAAAATTCGAGAAGCCCTCAGATTACGTGACATATCTGAACCAGCCGGAGTTATCAGTGGGCAAGCTACACGGCTGCCTGGAGAATCTGAGGATCTCGCTGACCAACAACCCGCTGTCTTGGATCGAGGACTTCGGCACAAAGGGCATCGAGAGCTTGCTCACCACGCTCAACCAGTGCTACACCAAGTGAGTAGATTTATTCCACAGGTTTCCAAGAATATTGCTCATGAAATCTTACCAGATTGGTCTTCAAATTGCCCCAGATTGCCCGTAAAGTGGCCGGTGACATTTACTCAAAATGCCCCAGCTAAATCATTTTATTGCCCCAGATTGTTGCTTTTTATTTTTGCTTCTTATTGTCGCAGATTGCACAACAAATTGTCTAGAGTGCTCCTCAAATTGCCCAGGTTCTCAAACTAACCTAAACTCCATTTGAAATAACATTAGACATGTTTCCAAATCTTTTTACAGTCCGTTCAACCGATTTTGAGTTCTATCCCGTAAACATAAGGATGACATAAAAAGCATAAACCTGTTACCAAAACCAACTGTTTACTACAACTAACATTTGTCGTATTACCAACGCAATAGAAGTCAAAATCGGTTGAGCGGGCTGTAAAATGGGCTAATTTAAACGTCTAATGTTGTCGCAAATGGAGTATAGATTCAGTAAACTGACCTTTTATCCTGCCTTACCCTACACATTTATTTATTTAAATAGCTAATTAGTTTAAACTCTTATTTCATGCTGCTAGTGGGAGTGGATTCTATCGGTAAGTATATGGGTGGCGGTAGAACTACAATTTTAGCTTTATACAATAACTGTTCAGACAAAAAGGCTAGAAAAATATTCTGTATACTTAAATTTAAAAAAAAAACGCCGTTTTGCCAAACTGCAGGTGAGTTATCATTGACAGAGCATCGGTAGAAAAGCGAATCATTCCACAACAATCGAAACTCAACATAAGCCTCTTAAACATAAGGTTGTTTTTATATAAAATAGCATCACAAGTCGTTCTGTAATCTTTTAACCCTGAAACTTTTCAATTGCAGTGACTCTCGCTACGATCGCGTTCAATACGAATGCATTCGCTGTCTGTCAGCGATCCTGAACAACACAGTGGGCATCAGAACGATGTTCGAGTGCAGAGAAGCGTTGCCCGTGCTGGCGCGAAGCTTAGACGCCAGGAAGCCGCATTGCGCGCTAGAAGCTGCCAAGGTATCTTCTCGTACTATTTTAGTATAGGTAGTAGTAAGTATTTTTGATAAGGACCTCTTCCCAAGGGGGTTGGAAGGCCAATACCCATTTTACCCTGTCGACCATTAAGTTCCTGTCTGTTAAATTTTCAATATCTATTTGAAAAGTACAAAATGAAAATCTAACTTGATCGAAGCGGGATGCCAACGTTTTCTAGCTCGCTTCGCTCGCTCTTCCAATCTTAGGTTGGTTAAAAGAAATTCTATGATATTCTATTATATTATAGTGCAATTTTTTCCATTTAGCTTCACTCGCTTTACCAAAATTACAAGCTTTTATTTAACTTGCAATGTATGTATGTATGTAAGTGTGTTCGGGTCTAATCTTGCAACTGAATTTCAATGCAGTTATCCTCCACCGATTAAGATGAAATTTTGCATACACATTTAGTTTGAATGACAATGCTAAGGTTAGCTAAGTGACATCATTATAAATCTTATATGGCGGACGGCCCAACATGGCGGACTAGTTATTTTGTGTGCACTGCCACGATATGGGTAACAAATGAAAGGGTTTTCTTAGAAAAATACGAAAAAAAATTGTTTCAAAAAAAGATTGTTATTTTGTTTTAGTTTTGGCAGTCACACAGATCCGTGATAAAAATACAAAATCAGTTTATTTGTACCAAGATCTAATATTAATACAATGCCGTTTCCCCTTCCAGGTGCTAGCAGCAATATGCCTGATCCCCAACGGGCACGAGAAGGTTCTCGAAGCCATCACAATGGCGGGCGAGTCTAACAGGAAGCCGCGACTGCTGCCTATCATTGAGGGTCTGGAGACCAAGACGCCGGAGAGTTTGAAGGTAACATTTTTAAATACAGTTTGTAAACATAATGTATATAGTTTAGTAGATATCGGTCGTATTGAGACACTGTACTTAGCAAAAACTAAAGATTTAGTAATTTCCCTCAAACGAAAACTTCTCTTAAGCTGAAATCCACCGGGAATCTGTGCCTATAGATATTTATAGACAATCTTCATACAATTTTATTATACCCGTTATTTTCAATACAATAAGACTCACAATCCCTTTTTATCAATCCAGACAGGCTGCATGCAACTGATGAACGCTATCATAACGGAACCTGAAGAGTTGGAGTTCAGATTACATCTCCGCAGCGAGTTTATGAGGACTGGACTCTATGATTGGATCGGTAAGGTTTATTTCACTTTGTATTACAAAAATGCATGAGATTTGAGATTGACGGTTACTGATCTGTTTAGTTACACGATAAAAGATTCTCGCCACGAATAAGCGATTATTTAAAGAATAAATAAAAAAAATTACTTCTGTATACAGTAATTTACGATAGACAGAATTGCCATCAACCAATAAAAATAAATTGCGAGGTTTTTAAATCAGAGTTCCCATTCCCTTGAATTCCTAGAGTCATGTATGGACATAGTAAGTAGCCTTAAGATGACTGAGAATCCGTTCTCGTGTAAACAAACCTTAGGACTTCTTAGAGTATTAATTTGTAGGCGTCCAAGCAAAAAGGGTCCAGTAGTGGGGCATTGAGGTAAGACTAGATTCAGTATCTAGAATGTCAGATAATAAGGATAAAACAAAATATTCAAAAACTGCCACATTTTTTTATCATAAATTTGAAGTTGAACCTGTACCTTTTGTTTGAATGAGGGCAACTTTACAAAACTGCGTATAACTCGGCAATTAAATGCCGAGAACTGGGGGGTGACCATAAGCTCTTAGAGTAAGGTTATTTTGAGTGTGCGTAAGGTACAGATGTATACAAGTCCTAAATAACCTTGCTCTAAGAGCTTATAGTCACCACTCTGGACCGTTTTTGCTTGGACGCTATATATACATATGTATATATACAGGTTGGACCAAAAATCGTGGATCAAACGAAACAGGGGGGGATATTTGGGGCTATTTGCAGTGGGTCATAAAGTATCCTCCTTATAAGCGTACTACCGCTCAATTTCGACGAAAAAACGACAAATCCACGATTTTTTTCCTACCACGTATATATTATAGGATAATATTTTTGTGTTCACCAAAAATCTAAAGGTACATCTATGTATGCATTTCTAAAATATTGATCTTAAACCCGTTTAATTGTTTTACTATAATTAAACTACTCGGCCAACAAAATATGTTACATCAAACAAATTCCAAATTAACACCAAGATATAACACTTTTTTATTGTAGTGTGCTGCAAATATTCTATTGTAACAATAACTATTTTATTCTTCCCCGAAAAATACTGATCGTGCACCAAATATTCCTGCTCGGGAGCATCTCGTTCGTGTTAGGTTACTTTAGACCCTGCGGACGGAAATAGGAGCCCCGCGCAGCGGGGCTCCGTCGACTATGTTGCCAAAGTACTATACATTTTGCAGTGCATTATCTGAAGTAAAACTAAAAAAATAAATGCTTGTTTTTAAAATTAGGTGTATTACTATTTTTACAAATTTGCAACAGTTGTTAAATAGATGCTCGTTATGACATATTTTAATGAACATAATTATTTTGGTGCACATTCAGTATATTTGGTGGAACACAGGCAAAATTAGGTAAATGAAATGGGAATAAATTGAAGTACTTTTAAATACCATCCTATATTATACACTTCATAGTTTACCACCAGTTGAGATAGTGGCCAAGCGAGAGACAGTCTAAAAAAAAAGTAACGCCCATATTTAATCTTTTTAATCGAACTTTTTTTTTGCCATAAACAAAACTGTTTGGGATGAAAGGAAAATCATATTGTAGAAAACCATCCCATTGTCTCTTACTAAAAATGTTATTGTTGTGGTTTACAGACGAGCTCCGTGCAGGCGCGGAAGGCGCACGTCAGATACAGATGAACGTGTTCGATACACACGCCGCCGCAGATCAAGACGAGTTCCTTGCTAAGTTTGATGACGTCAGGTTAGTTATAAAACATGTTTGATAATGCCTATCAAGGGCGCCGGCAGGGCTATTTTCTGGGGGGTGCACCTTCAGCAACCTGCCGCGTACAGGAGGAATTTTCTTTGGCCCATTTAGGCAGAGAACTATTTATCGACTTATGCAAAAAAGTTTTAAAAATGAAGAAGGAGCATTTTTGCTCATCGATACGATGAGCAAAAATGCAAATCTAGAGGGGTGCAAATGCATCACCTTGCACCCTCCTGCCGGGAGGGTGCAAGGGTTGCAAGGTTTTGCATGCAAGGTTTTCTGTCCTAAAATACTATCACCATTCAGACGGGAAAATTCCGCTGCTGGATAAAATCCTCTCCTAATCATTGCCAGAAAAATCGGTTCTGTGCAGGAATAAAATGGGAACAATAGTGGCAAAATGTTTTTTATTCCAATAATCAATGTCACGTGGCATCGCCCAAGCGGCACTGTGAACGCGTGGTTTATTACGTCCCATTCCCTGTCACAGGCAGGAAGCCTGTGCCCCAGCTATGGGTGCTGAATCAAGACTGCTTGATGTTGTAGGATTAGGGGCGTTATAAGCTGATGTATGTTATTTTTACAAGCTTTTATTTAACATGCAATGTATTTATGTAAGTGTGTTCGGGTCAAATCTTGCTACTGATTTTTAAAGCAGTTATCCGCCACCGATTAGGATGAAATTTTGCATACACGTTTGGGTGACAATGCATGGTTAGCTAAATGAAGTCATTCTAAATCGAATATGGCGGACGGCGCAAGTTGGTGGATTAGTTATTTTTTGTGCACTGCCATTATATGGGTATTGAATGAAAGGGTTTGCTGAGAAGAATACGAAAAAAGCTTGTTTTATATAAAACAATTAATGAATAATTTATTTACATTTCCAGAGTGGATTTCCACGACGTGAACGAATGCTTCGAGCTCGTCAAGAACCTGGTGATGGATACGCCGGCTGAGCCTTACTTACTTTCTATATTACAACATTTACTGTTTATACGAGACGATGAACTAATCAGGTGAGGAATATGACAATATTTCTATATTTAAAGTCAGTGAAGTAAGATGATAATCCGGCTCGAAGGGCCAATGTTGAAGTGTTCGGAGTTGAACTTCCAGCACTTGAAGCCAGCACTTCTAAAACGATTATTACTAATAGCAACATTCGTAATTGAACTCTCTCTAATTGCACATTGATTTTGATTTGTGTTTGCATTTTGTACAAAATAAAGTGGTGCTGGTGGCATGATATGGGCCCGCGTAGTGGATTACGGCCCATTCCCTCACACAGAGAGGAGGCCTGTGTCCCAGCAGTGGGAACATTAATAGGCTGATGATATGATGATGTGATGTGTATATCAATGATTCATTTGTATATTTTACTTTCATTTTTACCAGCCTATTTAAATTCGAAATAAATATAAGATTATATATTTTTTCAGGCCAGCATACTACAAACTAGTAGAAGAATGTATCACGCAGATAGTTCTACACAAGAACGGGTACGATCCGGACTTCAGAGCCACGCAGAGGTTCAATATAGACGTGCAGCCACTTATTGATGGACTTATAGGTACGTTGTTAAAGTTTTTTTACGATGAGAAGTTTAAACTTAGTTTTATACGCCAGGCTTCTATATTCTTGATGTCGTGATAGCCCAGTGGTTAAGACCTCGCCTTTCGTGCTTGAGGTCGTGGGTTCGATTCCGGGCAAGTACCAATGTGACTTTTTCAAATTCATATGTACTTTCCAAGTTTATCTTGGACATTGCTGACAACGGTGAAGGAACACATCGTGAGAAAACCTAAGCTTATAGTGAGTTTATTATAAGATTGTGCTCCATTGTTGCTCCATAAATAAATAAATTAAATAAATACCAACACAAAAATGAGCGAATAAGCTCTAATACTCATGTTATCTGCTGTGATTGAATGTCTGAACCTCGGTACGTTCAGTAATTTTAATCATTTGATTTGAGAGTATCTATGTAGCAAATAAATGTGTTGACGAACTCTCAGAGATCGTCACCCTAATCACGGGCACCCAACGCGAAGAAAGAAAATTTGGTTAAATTGCACTAGATGGCGTGATAAGCTTCGATTTGTTATTGAGTTTTGTGGAATATTATGATTTTCTAGAGACGATCATAAAAAAATTATATTCTTAATTAACTCTCCTAAGCACCAAATTAAGGAATATTGGGCTATTAATTCACATTTCAAAAATTATTTGAATAGATCATTTAAAACGCATTCCAATAGATGGCGCGGTTTTAAATTTCTGAGGCGGCCACTCGAATTTTATATATTCAACACTTAAATTTGTTTTGTAATACATTTCGGTACAATGAAACTGTAAAAACGTGCAAACAGAAATACTTTAAAACATATCGTCGCTGTATTTAATAAAAAAGAAGTGTTCACGAACCTCGTAAACTCTTTTAATTGCACCAAATGAAATGCCTGACCCTTCACATATTTAAAAAAATCGCCTGTTCGTCAACGTACGCACGTAAACATGTATTGAATACTGTTGAATTGATAAAATTAAAAGTCATTGCGATCGCAAAAAACTTAGAGTTAGTTGTTAACACGAAATTTAACTGACAATATTGTATGACGAACTGTGCAAGTGGGGGGTAGTGGTAAGTAATTTACACCAAACTAACAAAAACTTTAAAATTACAGAAAAATCAAGAGCGGAAGAAGAAAAGAAAGTCGAAGAGCTAAGAACGAAACTAGAAGCGGCCATCGCAGCGAGACAAGAAGCGGAAGCTCGGGCGGCGCATCTAGAGGACAGGCTCAAGAGCTCTGCGGCGCACACCGGGCCCGGGGGCGTCACGCACGGGAATATCGCTGCTATTGCTAAGGTGAGACGGACTATAATACTGTAGCAAGATTTCTTGTTAGTGCTGTACGTAAGACGACGTGAAAATGACAAGATATGCAGGGCATTAACATTGCTATTGCCAAGGTGTGAAGGGCTATAATAGTGTACCAAGATCTGTGGAACAGTGCAGTCTTTGATGCCAATGTAGCTGCTATTGTCAAGGTGAGAAGGTCTATAATACTGTAGTGTTGTGGTATTATGGAGTCAGCGAGAGAAAAGAAGCGCTCGGGGGAGTCGCGCACGGGAATATCGCCGCTATTGCTAAGGAGAGAAGGACTATATATAGGACGATTGAGCTCCATATATTTGTATTGACCGTTTGTTCATCGCACGGCACCGCACCACACGCGACACGATTTTCATTCGGTTTTTTAGAAATAGAAATAGAAATATATTTATTTGCGAAAAACACGGTATAAAAGGTTGTTAAAATAGGTGTATGGTCCAACATGTTTTGCTTAGAATTAAAGCATGCAAACTTATAGGTAAGCTAAACAAACGTTATTTTGTACAATAGATAATAACAAAAATGAACTACAGTCTATGTTCCAAAAATTGCTTAATACTATAGAAGTTATTTTGAGTCAACCAATTACACAGTTTGACTTTAAACACCCTACAGTTTAACGTTTTAAAAGTATTTGGCAATTTATTATATATACACACACACATAGCTAGACAGCTTTTATTGTATTTTGCCAGCCTACTGATGTCTTCTAGTACAAGTCTGTTTTGATACTGGTCCCGCCGATTACGTGAGCTAACCTCTTCTACTGTTTTAAACAGCTCTATATGTTTTCGTACAAACATAGACATTTCATACAAATATAATGAAGGCAACGGTAGCAGACCAAGCTTTTTAAAAATAGGTTCACATGATTCATCCGATGGGATCCCGTACATAGCTCGGATGCATTTTTTCTGGGCAACAAACGCTCTACTTTGGTTGGTACTATTTCCCCAAAAAATTAGTCCATACCGTAATGAGGACTCAACATACGCCTGGTAAGACATCACAGCCGTTTTTAAATTCGTGACATTCTTAATTTGCCTAAGAGCGTATGCAAATTTATTTATTTTATTACACACATGGTCGACCTGAGCTTTCCAGCCTAAATGTTCATCTATCATTACACCTAAGAATTTAGTTTGTGCTACTTGGGCAATCATTGGTATGTTCATTTTGAAATTAAATTTGTCATTATAGGATTTATTAAATTGAATATATACAGATTTATTTAGATTAATCGATAAATTATTATTATTTAACCAGCTAATTAAATTGTCAATTGTATTATTTATGTCCGTTTCATGATCAGTAATGGTTTTTGATTTTTTGTCACTAGTAACAATAATAGAGATGTCATCAGCAAAAAGGAAACATTTATGAATGGTTATATCAACTATGTCATTAATGTATATTATAAATAAGATAGGCCCCAATATACTACCTTGGGGTACACCACATTTTATTTTATTGTATTCAGACTATAGACTATAGACTTTGGCTATGTCGTCGATGCCTTTATGTCGTCGCGGTATTTATGCGGTGACGATTTAGCGGCTGAACAAAACCGGTATGAGCTTGTTGACGACACGACACACTGCACCGCACGGCTCACGCGTGATTCGTCACTCACGAGCTTATAAAACAATACAAGTGAACTGCAGTGTCGTTGCAGAATCGTGTATAGTGAACAAACGAACGGACGACAGACCGTATGCGGTGTGTCGTGTGTGTTAAAAATCGTGACCGCAAATCGTGTCGTGCGGTGCCTCGTGAAAAAACGACCAAAAGGTGTTTTTTTTTTTTTGTTATATGCTCGCATTTGACCACTACCTCGCCTGATGTTAAGTGATGATGTGGTCGAAGGTGAAGCACGCTTGCCTAGAAGCAACTTCACTCTCGACTTGAAGGTTGTAGCTATCAGGAAACAAAGACGCCGGCAGGGAATTCCACTCCTTAGCTGTGCGCACAATGAAAGTATTTTCAAAACGCTTTGTGCGTATGGGTGGGATATCAACCATGTACCGATGGCGCATTGCCGTACGTCTTGTAGTCGAAAATTCGCATAATAAATATCTTATTCTCTATTCGCAGGCGATAGGCAGTCCCGGCGGGCCGGCGCCACCTCCTCCGCCACCAATGCCCGGAGGTCAGTAATACTGTTAAGTTATTCTGTTATTATTTAACACATTACCTAATAACAATAATTATTAACAATTAATTTAAAACTTTACAAGTAAGGGTCTGTTTCACCACTTCCTTATTGTGGTATCTGTATATCATCTTAAGTATTCTTTATTTATCTTTGGTTGGTTCCCTTGTAGGCTTCGGAAAATATCCTTTATAGCCTAAGATGCCACTGCTAAAATCTGCAGGTATTTTTGTTTTTAATTAAACTTAATTTCGTATATGATACTTGATGGTAGAATAGATTGGTGCAGGGTTACCTGGCAATATCTAATTGTCATTTATGTTTGATAGTAACCCAAATGTTTAAGCTTTTAATATGAATACAACGCCATTTGAAAGAAAGTGGTTTAGAAAATAGGAAAAATAGATATAGTCCTCGTCAAACTTCTGGGCCGCCGTGAAGTTGGTTTAAGGATGCGCAAGGCAACAAACGGTGCTGTTTTTGTGTGAGATTTACTACAGTGCAGCCATTGTAGCCAAGTTCAGGGCGGCCAACAAGTTTGATGAGAACTATAGCTAGCTTATTATTGCCAGGCAACCATGCTGTAATTTATTCTTCTATCAAATATCTTTCATAAAAATAAGTTTAATTAATAACAAACAGATTTTTGCGGTGGGATCTCGTACTACTAAACACAATTGGCAACAAGGATAGGATTAAAACTAAAATTGCTCGGTAGTTTTTGTGATTATTTTGGTGGGATAAATATGTAGTATAAAGATTTCGGAAATGTTGAAACAGACCCTACAAATAATTATTGTTTTATAGGTGAAGTTTGCATGTCGGTTTAAATGGCAAACACTATCTTTTATTTTTATATTTGTTTAAATTAAATCTCTATCAAAGTTAAACATTGATTTACACATAACAATATTATCAACTTTCTTTTAATTTATTTTTTAAACCACCACGAATGCCCTCTCTTTCTCGCACAAGCATGTCACTATATCTGTCTCTGTCTGGTGTGGTTTATAGGGGCCGGGCCGCCGCCGCCTCCACCAATGCCGATGCAAGGTTTGTCACCAATTTATTACGTAACTTTGTAGAGAATAAGTTGGGCCAACGTCTTGTATAATAAGTTGGGCCAATGTATTGTATAATAAGTTGGGCCAATGTATTGTATAATAAGTTGGGCCCATGTCTTGTATAATAAGTTGGGCCAGTATTTGTTTAGTCGATGGAATACTGGCCCAACTTCGTAGCTGAATTGTGGGGTTATTGGTAGTTATTTTATTTACTGGGAATAAGTGCGCGGGTAAATAAATCAATAGAAAAAAAAAATGTGTGGTATTTCCAACTGGGTCTAAGTACAAAGCTATAAGTGCATGTACTACACTTACACGCATGTAGCGTAATAATTTTCAACTTTCGAACATGTAATGAATAGAAATATACACTGCACTATTTAATTGATTGGCGAAACATCATAGATTTGTTAAGTAAAAATAGAAAAAAATATCTTAATTTCCAGTAAAAACGGCTGATCACAGGATCTGGAAAATAAATTATTCTAAAAACAATCTGCGTAGCGTTGTCCTAAGTAAAGTCTCAGCTAGAAACAAAAAAAATAAAAATCATTGTACCAAATGTATGTAATGTACGTAACTTGAAAACAAGATTTTTGTTTATGGAGATATTAAATTTTGGTCTCAAATGAAAAGTATAGGCGTAGAACCGTTATATCCGTTTAAATCATCTAAATCGGTCCACGCGTTTCTGAGATATTAACTTATTACTGAATGCAAAGTAAAAGAGTCACGGACGCCCCTTACCGCGATACGTTTGTTTTGATCGTGTTAGCGACACTGCCTTTACATTTATTTCGTATCGTTTTGAGATATGTGAATACATTGGTAGACAGGTGATAACGATTTTTATTTTTTTTTTGTTATCTGGTGGAGGCTTTATATTAGGGTCAGCTTCCGTTCTAATCGGATGCTGCTGAATATAAATATTTTTTACATGTTCATGATTTTTGAAGTTTTGCCAACTATTCCATCCGGAATATTTCGATTTTCTAAGCATGACACCACAGACATAAATCTAACTAGATAATTCAAGTCCCTCCATCTGTATGAAAATCAAGCGTGGCTCATTTTCACACATAATTTAAAAACAAATTTACTTACCAATGAAAGAAAACATTTCCAATGCCTCGGCCAACTTTTTCTAAACAGTTTTCAGCTCAATATGGCATAAAAAGGCATTTTTCTAGATTTGAAAAGCTCAGATGACGATCATTGATCGTAATTTTATTCCGATTTTTTTGGCACGCGAAGTACATACAATCGCGTCATTTAGTTAGATTTATATCTGTGTATGCCACACTCTCACACGCATGTGTACACAAAATAACACGGGAGGTGTGTTTCTAGGTGTCTCGAACGCCCCACCACCGCCGCCCATGCCGACAGGTATGTGTGACGTATCGTAGTGTGTACGTTAACACGTAGTTAGAACGTAGTTGTGTTTGTTTGGTGAGGAATTGGGTGACGGGCTAACTTGTTTTGTCTAAACACATTTTATTTATGTTTTTTTGCTGTAATTTTTCGAGATTTTCCGACTTAATTAAACATCAACTTTCGTTTCAGTCACGATCATAAAACTTAATAATATTTTATTCAGTTTAATAGAAGTCGCCTATTAGCCCTCGCATAACTGAACGACTCAACGTCAACTCGAATCAAAGTAAACCACTGATAAATGTAGGCTCTATTTCGTATGACTTACTATAACCGATAAACAAACTACAGTACAACTATCTTCTTATTGTACCTCGGCAATCATCGCATTTCCGAATACAAACGAATTATAATTTCCATGTCCATCAATTATTAGATTTATCGTGTATAATAATTTGAATTCAGAACTAAGTACTTTATTGTTGTTTTGGTTTTATTTCCGAATGAACTATATGGAGCTGTGAAACTATTTTCCTTTATCAGCTTTGCTCCCATTTTTTAAATAAATTACTTTAATACTATAGAATTCTAATTTGATTGAGAGCGTCCGGTCTGTACAAAGTGCAAAGGACAACTGATAGAAATCCGACGACTTACGAAACACGGAAGTTTGCCGAGGGACATTAAGAAAATAGTTGTACTGTAACTACATACTACTAATAGTGAACTATTTTTGTTATTGTATCTGTTCGTTCCCCAAATGCTGTAAAGTAAACATTTCTAGTGAACGATGACACGTTGTCAACTACAGTTACTGATTTTAGAAAGTTAACTGTATGTTACAAGATATAAAGCTCAAATATCAATGCTTTGAGTGTAAACTCTATTTGAAATAACATTAGACATGTTTCCAAATCTTTTTACAGTTCGTTCAACCAATTTTGAGCTCTATCCCGTAAACATAAGAATGACATAAAAGCATAAACCTGTTACCAAAAGCAACTGTTTACTTCAGCTACCATTTGTCGTATTACCAACGCAATAGAAGTCAAAATCGGTTCAACGGGCTGTTAAATGGGCTAATTTAAACGTCTAATGTTATCGCAAATGGAGTATAGTTGGTGTTTTGTTGTTTGGGTGTGCGATGTTCATTATACAATTTTTATAGGAAACTATGTGAATAAATATCGGAAACATATCAATCCTAGGATGAACTGTAAGAGGAAGTCATTGTGTACGTTTATTTTATTAAAATCCGTGTTTCAGTAGTTTGATTTTTACTAACGCTAAATTATCGTAGAATCATTGGTTATATTAAATTCAATTATTTTTTTGAATTTCTGGTTTTGTGGGTAGTTTAAACATTGTTGTTGTTAGTTTATTGTAAACGGAATACAGATTAGCAAAAATGTCCCAAAACAAAAAAAATAATATGTAGTTGTTTATGGCAATCTGGTGAGTAATTTTTTTATATTATCTTATTTGGATAACTTACGGCTAATTTTAACAATTGTTCGTTAAAAAATATGCAAATTAAAATGCTATTGTGTATCACATTACTGCACTATTGTTGGTTGTGTCCTTTTTTATTTATATATATTTTTATCACACCTTCTTAGAAAGAAGGTAGGGTTTTTTGCCAATCTGTATTATTAATATCGTATATATGTACCAATTTGTTGGTTGAAACAAATTGTTTTTTTGTTTTTAATTGTATTCGTTCTATCACTCATTTGTATCCCTTACCCCGAGTTTCTCACCTTTAATTTACCGCAGAATTAATGTGACATATTGTCAAGCACGATCTATCTGCTGTGATTGACTGTTGAAAATTCATTCAACCAATCATAGCAGATAACGCGTGCTTGACAATTTGTCACATTAATTCTGCGATAATTTAAAAGTGGGAAACTCGGCCCTAGATATTTATTCATCAATACCAATATCAACCATTCAGCACTTAAATACTTACACACAAGTCTTTCCCTCTACAGCAGGAGGAGGACCTCCACCGCCACCCCCTCCGCCTATGCCAGGTGGCCCGCGAGGCCCCCCTCCGCCTCCCATGCCTGGTATGGGTGGGGGCCCGCCGCCCCCGCCGCCTATGATGGGAGGCCCCAGGCCGCCGCCACCGCCTGGAGGGTTCATGATGCCAAGGATGGTGAATATATCACGTTGTTATAAATAAACCACTCGAAAAGTTGGGCAGTTCTCAGGACACACACACACACTGTCTCTACTATAAAACTGTGGAACGTGCTTCCCCTTGACATAAAAAAGCTGAGAATAAATTTTAATTTAAGCTTAGAATCCGTAACTATTACTTGTCCTCTCTTACGTAGCTCGGTCTTCGTCATAGTTATTATATTTAAATTTCTGTTTCATTTAAAATAATAATATGGTATTTATTATAATATTTATTAGTCTATTGTTTTTGAAAATATTTATGTATTTTATTAGTTAGATAGTTTATTAATATCAGATTTTAATAATTGTTCTTTTTTTATTTTGTACTCCTATCACTGTTGTATCCTTTTTAACCCAAAGAAGAGAATGCCTTGCTGCATTAAGTCCGCCTATGTATCACCATTGTACATAAAGTTTAAATAAATAAACAAATTTTTAGACCGCAACTAAAAATTCTCTCTTGACCCAGCGAAAACGGCAAAAGAGACGAGATCTAATCGAAACCATTCAGAAATGTAGGAGTTTTTTTTCTAGCCCGTACCCGATGTGCTACCTCACGGCTTGAAACCTAAGCGCAAGTGGGAGCTGGAAGGTCCTTTAAAACGCGCCAACTGGAAGACTATCGTACCGGCGAAGATGTCCGAAAAGGCTTTCTGGGTTAAGGTAAGACGTATTGCTATTAGCATGTTAATTAACGTATTTCTTTGGGTGATGGACCAACAGATAATAAGTTTTTATCAACACATATGAAAATCTGGAACAGGTTCAATGACTAAAAATAGTAGTTTATGCAATGGTCATATAATAGGGGTTATTAAAACACGAGCACGAGTTTGGTGGCGAAGCCGAATGTGATAATGATATCATGCGAGTGTTTTAATACCTAATTATATGCTGTTGCATACACTACTTTATCTTCACTCATACAGTTGAAATAAAACAAAAGCGGAAACGGAAAAATATGTGGTAGGTATGGCGGGAAATTTAGATTCTTATTGGGCATGACAGCGCAGCGCGCGCATCCATAGACAATTACACTATTTTTCTACATTAAGTCAATTAGCCCATACGCGCCAGTAAATTAAAAAGTAAAAGAGTGCTATAAAAATTAAAAAGTTATTTTATGCAGTTGTTTGAAAATAGAAGGAAAATGTTGCACTGTAATGGTTTTAATTTTTAATTTTACCTGTCCACGAATATAAAGTACGTGTTTATACAATATTTTTTGAATTCATATTTGGAACATTACGTTGTGAGTGTAGATAAAATCTATTTAGTCCTCCAGTTAGAAACTTACAAAATATTGGACACGTATTTTTTCTTTTGCCACATAAACAAACAATTATGACGATACAGTGCGTTGAAATATCGTGTGACGTCACGATGTGCTGCATTTTATACGGGCAAAATGACGTCACACGCCCTCAGTCCTGAACTCTCATGTGCTTTAGAGTGCTGAGGAGTCATTGACCTGGCGCCGAACCCAAGACTTCACGCTCAGCAGTCGCGTTTAAAAACGAGAGCTTTTATTATTGCAATTTATGCCTTATGTCGCCGACTGTATTTTTTATTTTATTTTGCTTACAGTGCCAAGAAGACAAGTTAGCATCACCGGATATCTTAAGCGGCTTAGCACTTAAGTTCTCAAGTAAACCCGTCGCGAAGAAGAATGAAGATGCCGTAGATAAGTGAGTCACATAGTTCAATTAACGTTAGCTTTGATTTTACACGGCATGTAATGTGTGCAAAATGTTTCTAGCAACATTGCATGCAATAGTGTCTGTGCGGAAAGAAAACCGTCGTGGCGTAAAATGGAACTAACATTATAATTTTTGTAAAACACTATAACAATATTACAAAAAATACACTGAAAACATCATAATAATATTACTAACTTAGTTTCCAAATATCAAGATGTTACAGTTGGACTATAATGACGTAACATTGTTGCAAACACGGTAATTAAACACAGCTGCGCCCTCAAATCTTATGACGGTTCTCTTTCCGCACAGACTCTATCAAGCCATTGCAAAAATGTTGCGTAATGGAAATCGAGATTCAGTTGCTATCAAAATCACCCAACAAACGCTTCATAAAATCATGGCTTCTACCCACCTCATCATCACACAAAAACTAACACCCATAAAACACAAGACTGTATTCCAGGGTGCACACGCTGAAGAAGGTGAAGGACCTGAAGGTGCTAGACAGTAAGGCGGCGCAGAACCTGTCGATCCTGCTGGGCGGCTCGCTCAAGCACATGTCGTACGAACACATACGTACGTGTGTGCTGAGGTGTGACACCACCGTGCTCACCGCCAATGTGCTGGATCTGCTGATACAGGTGAGTCAGCGTACAAGTGAGGGGCTCGCTTCGCTCGCTCGATTTATGGGAATGCTGGGATCGCTTGTTGAGTTAGAATGAAGGGTAGCATCGCTCGTTAGTAGGCTCATAGTGGTTGTTCTATTTGAGAATGCTTGCTTAGCTCATATATAAATCGCAGTGGTGAATGGCTCGCTCGGCTCGTTACGCTCGCTCGGCTTGTTGACTTGCAGCGGGTGCTTTGATTGACAATGGGATCGCTTCACTCGCCTCAAGTTTGGTTGAAAAGGCGACTCGATCACGACCGTTGTGGTATAACACGAGCCAAGCGAAACCAGCGTCCGCACTACGAACTTATAACAAGCAAGGTCAAATACCCATCCAGCTACCGCTGCGAGTCTGTTCATAAATAAAGCGAACGCTTGAGCTTACCAACAAGGCAAGCGAGGGAAGCGGGCCCATTCCCAATCTGAGTGACAAAAGCGAGTCGATTTGATAAGCAAGCCGAGCGAGCGCATTAGTTTGCGAGATAACCGAGCAAGCCAAGACCGTGCGAGCTTTGCACACGTAAGAGCAGAAGCAAGACTTGTACGACAGAAGCGAACTAGAATGTACTTTACCTTTTCTAAATCTTCCTTACATTTTGTTCCAGTACTTACCCCCAGCGGACCAGTTAAAAAAGCTAGCAGACCTCAAAGTGAACGCCGAGGAGTTGACGGAAGCGGAGCAGTTCGCGGCCACGGTGGCTGACATCAAGCGACTGGTGCCGCGACTGAGGAGTCTAGCCTTCAGGGAGCACTACACCGAAATGATCTCTGAAGTTAAACCTGTGAGTAACTGGAAATAGTGGCCATGGTGGGCATGGTCCATTGTGGGCCATCGGGACGATCATAGTCCGCCCACAGTGACTCATCACGGTCCACAGAGGTCCATCATGACCCATGTAATACACACAATGGCACATTACCTTCTTAGTCTTATCATCGCATTTGTTATATTTTTTTTTTTTAACCTAGCGTCACTCTTAATGAACAATGAAGACTTACTCGATAGGAACCACGAAAAATTATAGGCAATATAGCTTTTATCTGTTTTATATGTGTTGTGGTTATTTAGTTTGCCTTCAAATAAAAATAAAAAAAAACAGATATGTTTCAAATAAGATCAATTTTCAACCCATCTGATGCAGTTTTTTTAGGTCAATCTCAGATTTGGTGGTACCATAAGACGTTTTACGTCAATAAATTAAATTAAACAAATGCACACGATATAAACTCACCCCTATTTCCCTTGTGGGTAGGCAGAAACTAAAGAACGCCATCCGCTACGATCCTTAAGGGCCTTCAATCGCTTTAGTGCCGTAAAACGGTTACTTTTTAAAGCATACTCCTTAGTAACGGCTAGGTAGAAAGGTTTGAAAACAATATATATTTATTTTTGATTCATGTACATTATTTGTGTAACATGGTTTTTTCGTGTAACTAATAGTATTGGTTTTTGAGGAGCTCGTGGCTACAATAACAGCCGCACTGGTCGATCATCAAGGTTAAGCAATGCTTGACAAGGTCGGTCGTGGATGGGTGACCATTTCAACATACCGAGTTTCCTCCGTACCTCGGAGAAGCACGTTAAGCCATTGGTCCCGGCTGTCATTTGAAGATCATTGACAGTCGTTGCGGGTAGTCAGAAGCTTGAGATCTGACACCAGTCTTAACAAGAGGTACCGTGTTATCCAGTTTCGGGGTTGTGGAGGTCAGATAGGCAGTCGCTCCACGTAAAATACTAGTATTCAGCTGTATCCGTTAAGACTGGAAGCCGACCCCAATACAGTTTTTTTTTATTTTTTTTTATTCTAAATTTTTAATGGAGGCTTTTATCCACAATGGCATGTCAGCCTCATCATAACTTAAACTTGTTCGAAGCTACACCTACCAAACCCCAATACAGTTGGGAAAAGGCTAGGCAGATTGATTAATAGGATTGCTTTAAAAAAAAAAAATAACAACACGATAATTTTTCACTACTTTTTATACTCCTCCAAAACATGTTCGATGTTTAAAAATATTTTACACAGGAAAATTGATAGTAGTAGAATTTCTTCATAAATGAAATAGCATATGTAAATCAGAGAATATTTTGCAAACAAAACTGTCCAAAAGGAGGTTCAATCTTGACTGGCTGCGAGCGGGCGCACGGCCAGTACTGCGTTAACGTTGGTGAATATACACGCCTGAAATACTCCTATTCTTACGTACACGCACGCCGGTTATGAGCACTGCGCACCTGGCCTTTCTGAAGAACATCACCGATAAGATCCGTGTATGTCCAAAAATTAAAATTGGTTCACATTTTGTTCACAGGACATAGTATCCGGCACAGCGGCGTGTGAAGAAGTGAAATCAAGTGACAAGTTCGCCAAAATACTTGAGCTCCTACTACTGTTAGGAAACTATATGAATTCGGGCTCAAATAATGCTGGCGCCTATGGATTTGAAATTAGCTTCCTTACTAAGGTATGTTGTTGGTTGAATTGTGGAAGTCCAATGTAATAGAAAGTTATTAACAGTTAGGTAGATGATAAGTGAAACAGCTGGACGAGTTAATATATATATTAAAGTAAATAAGATCCACAGCTAGGTCGCGGGTGAATAAGGTCACTGTTCTGTTCCGAGCTCTATCACACACAGCCGACCGTCCTTGCGTAGCACGTGGCAGACGCGTGGGCCTGCTCAGCACAGGCTCAGCAGTAGGCCGGGTGGTCGTCGTATCTCCAACTGGGACCTAGAGTCTGCCTGTCAGCACCGGCTTGCGTGGCGGTAGGCCGCAGGTAGGCAGGCCAAGACCTGGGCAGCGTGCGGGTAGCTAGCAGTGTGCAGCAATGAGCAAGGGTTCCTGCCCTCAGCCCGTACGAAAGCCCATAGATCTGGGCACTCATAGTCCTGAAGGTCAGGGCTATGAGTGCCCAGATAGCTTGCATAGCTTTCACCAGCTAAGCAAGAGGGATCGAAATGACAGCGTTAGCGTCCCCGGAAAAAAAAGTGTTGTGCCGCGTTTTTAGTGATGTGGTTAGGAACTTACTATTTTTAATTTTTTAGCATCACTCGACTATTTACAATTGAGATCCTCACAACGCTACAAAGAAAATGAAACTTAATCACAATAACACAAAGCGTATTTCAGAATGAAAACAGAACAGTACAACTGCGATTCTGAAAGGAACTTCTTTAAACAGAGCTACATATATTACAATTATTTTTTTTAATGTTAAAATCATTTTGCAGTCCGTTCATCTTTATGCAGGATGCACATATATATGTACAACTTTCTCCAAGGATGTACATAAAATGTTCCCTACAAAAAAATGTTGTTTAAGATATTATTTTTTTTGTCCACAGTTAACGGCGACAAAAGATCTAGAAAACAAACAGACATTATTGCATTACTTAGTTGAAACGATAGAGAATAAGTTCCCCGAAGTACTGACGTTTGCAGAAGAAATGCCTCACATAGACAGGTAAATATGAATTAAAAAAATATTGTACAAACACGTACTTATACGTGGACAGACAAAATTAAAAGAAAAAACCATAACAGTGCAACATTTTCCTTCGATTTTTAAACAACTGCATCATAATATAACTTCATCTACACTCATAACGTAATGTTCCAAATATGAATTCAAAAAATATTGTACAAACACGTACTTTATATTTGTGGATAGGTAAAATAAAAAGAAAACCATAACAGTGCAACATTTTCCTTCGATTTTTAAACAACTGCATCATAATATAACTTCATCTACACTCATAACGTAATGTTCCAAATATGAATTCAAACAATATTGTACAAACACGTACTTTATATTTGTGGATAGGTAAAATAAAAAGAAAACCATAACAGTGCAACATTTTCCTTCGATTTTTAAACAACTGCATCATAATATAACTTCATCTACACTCATAACGTAATGTTCCAAATATGAATTCAAAAAATATTGTACAAACACGTACTTTATATTTGTGGATAGGTAAAATAAAAAGAAAACCATAACAGTGCAACATTTTCCTTCGATTTTTAAACAACTGCATCATAATATAACTTCATCTACACTCATAACGTAATGTTCCAAATATGAATTCAAAAAATATTGTACAAACACGTACTTTATATTTGTGGATAGGTAAAATAAAAAGAAAACCATAACAGTGCAACATTTTCCTTCGATTTTTAAACAACTGCATCATAATATAACTTCATCTACACTCATAACGTAATGTTCCAAATATGAATTCAAAAAATATTGTACAAACACGTACTTTATATTTGTGGATAGGTAAAATAAAAAGAAAACCATAACAGTGCAACATTTTCCTTCGATTTTTAAACAACTGCATCATAATATAACTTCATCTACACTCATAACGTAATGTTCCACATATGAATTCAAAAAATATTGTACAAACACGTACTTTATATTTGTGGATAGGTAAAATAAAAAGAAAACCATTACAGTGCAACATTTTCCTTCGATTTTCAAACAACTGCATCATAAAATAACTTTTTAATTTTTGTAGCACATTTACTTTTTAATTCAATGGCTCTTATGGGCTCATTGACTTAATGTAGAAAAATAGTGTCATTGTCTATGGGTGCGCGCGCTGCGCAGTCATGCGCAATGAGAATCTAAATTGCCGGCCATACCACATATTCTTTCCGTATCCAGTTTTGTTTCATTTCAACAGTATGAGCGAAGATAAAATTGTGTATGCAACGGCACATAATTAGGTATTAAAACACTCGCGTGATATTATTATCAAAAATAATATCACGCGAGTGTTTTAATAACCCCTATTATATCACCGGTGCATAAACTACTATTATCTACACTCACAACGAATATTCCAAATATGAGGTTATAACTTTTGATTTAGATGAGTAACGAAATAGCTGAAGAGCACAGCACAGGACAGTACATTTACATACTTAACATTGATAAACAAAAACTAACGAACATAATTCTCCCCAGAGCGGCCCGCGTCTCGATGGAGAACCTCCAGAAATCCCTGAAGAAGATGGAGAACGACATCAAGTCGCTGGAGATGGATCTGAACAACTCGCGCGTGCAGCAGTGTCCCGACGATCTGTTCAACGAGTCTATGAGTGTATCCTTTTATAAAAAGTCGACTAGTTTTATAAGAATTTAAGGTTCTCTTGATATCAGTCAAATGAACTAGCTACCTGTTAGGTTCAGCGTAATTCACGCCAAGTGGATTCCAGAAAAGACGGTGGCACAGTGATCAATTGCTGCCGTGCACAGCGAAGCTCAGGGGAGACTCCTTTACAGTCTCCTCAGGGATGTGCCTTAACAGGCGTTGCACCGAGAGGATGCCAGGGTGGTTTTTTAATAGGTCATGGGGGTTCCATGTGCTGATGGTGATCGCCGTGCTAGTTTTAGTACGGTAAAAATATTTAAATCCTACACAATCTGGTCTTTTTTTCCAAAAGCCCAGGCGCCTTTTGGGTTGTCGTACGGAAACATGAAAAAAAAAACGCCCTGCACATTTTAAGAGTAGATTAGAGAATTTTCTGATGACTTTCAATATTGTTACTACAGGTAGGAACAAATTTATATTAGAAACTTAGCTGGAGGTCTGATTTAATTTGAAATTTACAGACGTGTAATGACGATGTCTTAACGACCGTTTTAATATCGAAACGTACAAGTTTCCACTTTATCACACTGACATAAAGTTTATAGTTCAATGTCATTAGGAGATCTGGCGTTTTTTTTTCTTGGTGGATTTCCTCATGGGACATCCACTCCACCATGGGGTGGGTGAAGGAGTCTATCAAACTCTTACTGACTAAAACCACCCCGCCGTTCCCTCGCACACTAGCGTTTGGGGCCCAAAATGTGAATTTTATAATGTTCCCCAGATCCCAATAAATCAACTACAAATCATACTACCCTTAACTCCTCACCACTCTCGTGTTGTATGTTCGAGTACAGTAGACCAAGAACCGTTCTTTTTACCGTTCTACAAAGATAAATATAGCATTCCAAACGCAAACTTCTCCAACAATTTTATCCTTAACTCCGCACATACAGTCATTCGCAATAGAAGCTCGAGAACAATGTGACCTCCTCCACTCGATGTTCCGCAAGATGGAGGCGCTGTACACAGAGCTGGCCGAGTATTACGTGTTCGACGCGCACAAGTACACGCTCGAGGAGTTCTTCTCCGACATCAAGACCTTCAAGGACGCCTTCATTGTGAGTAGCATTCCTAGCACAGAAATTGTAAGCTACTCCACTCGATGTTCCGAAAGATGGAGGCGCTGTACTCGGAACTGTACGTGTTCGTCGCGCACAAGTATTCGCTCGAGGAGTTCTCCGACATCAAGACCTTCAAGGACGCCTTTATTGTGAGTAGCATTCCTAGCACAGAACTTGCAAGCTCTTCCACTCGATGTTCCGAAAGATGGAGGCGCTGTACTCGGAGCTGTACGTGTTCGACGCGCACAAGTATACGCTCGAGGAGTTCTTCTCCGACATCAAGACCTTCAAGGACGCCTTCATTGTGAGTAGCATTCCTAGCACAGAAATTGCAAGCTACTCCACTGGATGTTCCGAAAGATGGAGGCGCTGTACTCGGAGCTGTACGTGTTCGACGCGCACAAGTATACGCTCGAGGAGTTCTTCTCCGACATCAAGACCTTCAAGGACGCCTTCATTGTGAGTAGCATTCCTAGCACAGAAATTGCAAGCTCCTCCACTGGATGTTCCGAAAGATGGAGGCGCTGTACTCGGAACTGTACGTGTTCGTCGCGCACAAGTATTCGCTCGAGGAGTTCTCCGACATCAAGACCTTCAAGGACGCCTTTATTGTGAGTAGCATTCCTAGCACAGAACTTGAAAGTTTCTCCTCTCGATGTTCGCAAGATGGAGGCGTTGTACTCGGGAGCTGTACGTGTTCAACATCTCTTCATTTCTTCTTCCATTCATCTCTCGGACGCCTTTATTGTGAGTAGTGTGAGGGGTAGCTCAGGGAGCTCAAATAATAAGCAGAAATTACTTTTAACTTGTATTGAATCAACAACGTGCCTGCCCTCAGGCGGCTTTTACAGAAGTCCCAGCTAAACAAAAAACTACACGCGTTCGATATATTTCAAATATTCTGTATTCGATTTCCTTCCAAACTTATAAGTCGCCAGCTTTAGGTGTCAGCGGCCGAACTGGTTGCTCGTAATATGTGGAAAGCCTCTACAGTAGCATTCCTAGCACAGAACTAGCAAGCTTCAAACTTTGAGCCCTTCATTTAGTATTATTAGCACCGGACAGCCACCGAAATTTAGATAAATGCCTTTTTATGCCATATTGAGCTGTAAAGACTATATAGAAAAAGTTGGCCGAGGCATTGGAAATGTTTTCTTTCGTTGGTAAGTAAATTTGTTTTTAAATTGTTTGTGAAAAAGTGGCTCGCTTGGTTTTCATACAGATGGAGGGACTTGCGTTATCTAGTTATATTTATGTCGACGCACACGTTTTCCGTGAAGTCGGTGTGGCGCTGGTATTTTACATAGGGTTTTAGAAAATTTGCAACTGGTGAAAAGTTTACCACGTGACTCTGTTCAGATTCTTTCTAAATGTTTAAAAAACGAATGCAGTTCAAGCATTGTGTTTATGAACCTCTTTTATCTCCAGGCCGCCCACCAAGAGGTCGCAGCAGCTCGCGAAGCAGCTGCACGGGCCGCCAGAGCCCGCTCAGCCCGCGCGGCCGCCGAGCGCGAGCGCAGGGACCGAACGCACCGGTATAAGCAGCTGCTGGACATACATCAAGCTCAAGATGGTGTTATGGACAGGTAAAATAACTCATTCTTTCTGTAATAAAATCAGCCTTAAATATTCCCACTGCTGGGGCTCAGGCATTCTCTCGGCCACAGTGCGGGATCATTAATGGCACAAGACTCCGAAGTTTTGGTTCTAGGACATGAAGTGATTTATGGCTTACATGGACCGATTGCTTAATCTGTGGGCCTTATCTCTCTAATATTATCCAGGCGAAAGTTTGTGAGTGTGTTTGTATGTTTGTTACTATTTCACGCAAAAACTACTAAACGGATCTGAATAAAAATTTGGCACAGAGATAGATTATAGTCTGGAATAGCGCATATGATACTTTTTATCCTGGGAATATGTTCTCTTGTGATAATTTTCGACACCCACGCGGGCGAAGCCGCTGGCTGAAGCTAGTTGACTATATAGCACAACCAGACTCTCTCGTGGACTCCAGATCATTTCATGTGAGTTCTCTTTTTCCACGATCCTAAAGAATCTTATTGAGTTATACACTCATTCGCATTTCGGATTCATCATTGCCCTAATCTTAATTTATTTATTATTAGGGTTCCAAAATAGTAAAAAGGAACCCTTATGGTGCGACTCTTGTCTGTCCGTCTGTCACAGTCTGGATATCTCAAGAACTACTAATGCTATCAACTTTTGATTTGGAATAGCTTTACATGATGTTTGCCCAACTATTTTGCAAATAAAAAGTTTTTCAAGGGTGACTGAAAGGTTGTCTTAAAAATTCGAATTGGGGCTACTAGGGCATGTGGGGTAGCATATGAAAGAGCGTTATTTGTCTATGTTATAGAATTTTATGTTAAAATTACAGGAAAAATAAAACGTTGTCCCTAAATAGCACACTTTTTCAGTAATCTTCAATAAAAATTACATTAGTTCCGCTATCGGTCAAGAGATGGCGCGCAAAGTAAACTTCCAAATTATTTATATATGATGGTACGGAACTATTGGTCCGCGAGTTCGACCCGCTCTTGACCGTTTTTTTATTTTATATTTACTGTACGTTTTGTATTTCAGTTTGATGGAGGCACTACAAAGCGGGTCTGCGTTCAGTCGAGAACGACCTAGAAAGAAAGCGAATCCAAGGGTAGCTGGAGGTAAGACTATTTTTATGAATAAAATATATTATTCATTTATTTTTAATATTTTTCATATTGTAAGTTGGTTGGTTGTGAAAAGCATAAGCAGAATTTTCACGTCACGGAATACGAAATTCTATGGGGCTGTTTTAATAGAATTACATGTTATTTAGAAAAAATAAAATTAAAAAAAATCCCTTCATTTCGACTACTAACATTTAAAAGAAATATTTAGTTATTTAGTTTATTTATTTATTTATTATTTATTTATTTTATTTATGTTAAATTCACTTCATCTCTCTTTTTGTGTAGTTCATAAAACATTTATGTTTTTATTAATGTTTCTACACAATTTTGTGCACACATAAAAAACAACACACATGTGAAACACACATTTAGACTTCCCATTCATTCGTTTTTCTAAATATATTGTAGTAACAATGTTATGTCAAAAGCACTGTTCATTTTGTCTCAAAGCAAAATCCAGAGGGTAATATAATGACATTTCGGTAAGCACAGTGGTACCAATTTATTCTCTTTTTGTGTTTAATTCAAAGTCAAAGTCAAATATATTTATTGAACTAGGCCAAAAAGCGGCACTTTTGAACGTCAAAGAATTAAAATTAAAATTTACAAGTAATAAAAATTGATTCTACCGTGCATTCGGAAAAGTAGCTTGTTATGGAGAAGAACGCACAAGAAACTCCAAACTTACTCTTTTTTTTTAAAATATGTGTTTTACAATATTTACTTACGTACATACATTAATAAATTCATATATTTTATAATTCAAATCATATATTCGTACAACAGTAGTAATTGTACGCTATGTAATTGCACACACAAGCACAGTCACCCACATACACCCCACACACACATACACACCCACGCACATATACTCCCCAACACCACACATACACACACACACTCATACGCAGGTACTTCTGTTTTTCCTAATTTGTTTTTTTTTTTTTAATATTAACCATAGCTTACTCACCAACCGTTTTCTGATCTCTAATCTTGTCATTGTATCCTCTTCTATGGAACTTTTACCTGCAATTGTAATTGTTTATAAAAAGCGATGTGAGGTGGAGGCCTGGTGACCTGTAACACAGGTTTTAATTACCTACCACAGGCACCAGCGATCCACAACCAAATTTGTAAATTACAATTTTACATAATATTTTTTGTTTTGTACTAGGTTTGTGGTGAGAAATAAACTATTATTTATTTATTTTATCACCGTTAATCTGTCACATAGATATCCTCACGTGTTACTCAATACCAAGTCACTGTCGACTATCACAAAAACTTAGGGTAACACCAACGATATTATTTTTATAACAAAACATCACAACACATTGAAATTCTTGCAAAGCAAAAACATAAAAATTACCTTGGTGTTTACTGTTTTATTGATCACCAAGCCACTATTCACCTGAACACACCTTAATCTTAGGGCAATCACTCACTTTCTTAGGGTAATCACTCACACTGTTTTTAAATCACAAATGTCTTGACACACGCTATCACAGAAGACGTAAGCGATGGAGAAGGACTAGTTCTTTCAATACTGCACCGATTGCAAGGTATGTCACTTTTAAATGTGCACCCTACCACAGTGTTGAGAAATCGTAGAATTGTTAGTTTTGCTTACATTTATTAGTAATTTGATCAATGCCGAAATTACAAAATCCTATGCAAAATACTATTGCAAAATCTTTATTTATGTACAGGATTCTTGAAAAATCACTCATAATATGCACGTCCACACATTGCATACATGTGTATATGTTACTGTAATAGTCCGAAATACGGTAAAACCTAGAATTTACCGGTAAAACCGAAGATTAACCAACTCTTACTGGTAAAAGTCCGAAAGGATCTATTATTATTAATCCATTTATTTCAGGCGACAATGCCCATATAAAATAATTTAAATCTAAATATACATAATAATGGTGTTAGTAACAATACACACTTGTACCTTATGTTATAAAAAAAAAAAAAAAGTTTTTATTCTACCATAAATATAAAGAGAATTTTAGCATAGTAATGAATATTTTCTATCACAAAATTTTCTTAGATTATTATTGAATTATTAATAAATATTGCTATAACATAATTTGGTATTCCACATTGTGGTTTTCATTAAATCATCATTGAATATTATTAATTATTATTTGCGATAAATTATTATATTTATATAAATTATTATTGTTCTACTAACATGTACCTATGTTAGTAGCACAATAAGAAAAGATACAGTTTGAACAACATTTAAAAATTAAAATTATTGCAATTGTTTTCTTGTTCTCATCTTTTCGCATCAAAGTTATCACAATGTTTCTTCATTTACCAGTCTCTGAGGTAAATCCTAAGATATGCCGCGTTGTTGCTGGTAAAAGCCTGCTGGTAAAATTAAGGATTATCAGACATCATTTCGAAGTTCTACCAGTAAGAATTGGTCAAAAAAATTTTAATTGGTCGAATTGGTGTTACCGTAGTTTTGGGGTTTTACAGTAACATATATACGTACCTTTTATTTAGTTGACAATGATAAGATCCTATCCCATTTCAATCGTTTCAAATATTATTTTAGAGCTTGCAATATCCTAAATGTTTTGTTTATACATTTTGTTGATAGTTGCACGATTTTAATATTTTCTCTAGGCGATTTCCACTTTTTCTATCGACATATATCTAGAAGAGCTTTTCACAAAAACTGTTAACTGAGTCTGTTTGTAGCCTTTAAGGTTGCTCTAGTCGACGGCACCAACTATTTTGTGCGCGAGGTTAAAATGCATGCTATCTCATCCGACAACACGAGCGAAAGAGATAGATGCTGTGATAAGCAGTAAGAAGCTAGTTCGCGTGCGAATTAGCACTTTTGCAAATTTGTATCGAAATGGATGATGATTTAGGACGAAAACGAGCGCGTGAAATTTTATAAACAGTCCTTTAGGAGTCTTAGATATCATGAAAAACGACTAAATGTGTATTTTCAAAATAAAATTATTTGCATAGTTGAACTACTAATCTATTCCTGTATGGAGGCAGTTTCGCAATGTTCCTTCTTCTTATGGTATTTGTTCCCGCCCAAAGATGCGTTAAAATTAGTGTTGAAATATGGAACTTTCAAATACTTTTATTTTTAACTTTTTTGTTTCCATACAGGGCTAGATAATGATGAGACAAATTGATATCATTTTTTATTTTGAACGTACATCGTCAAACAGTTGAGTAATCGCCAGACTACGTTTGTATGGAAGAATGATCGACTAGTGTAACCTTAATGAGCAACTAGATTCGAGTCGATCGAAGTCGACTAGTCGATATGGATCGCATAAAACACAAATCGAAAATTCGCTGCTTGTGACCCTTTGTATCGATCTGAATGTTCAATGTCATGAATCGACTGCAATTTAGTCACACTTTTACAAAAATGCACGGTTTATCTAATAAATGTATACTCCTGCCCTTCCTACAACTTTTGTTACTAATACTATTATACATATTTGTATATTAATGTTGTATGTTATTTTCAGCTGAACGAAGAGCACAGCTAAGTCGGTCGCGGTCGCGTTCCGGGTTAACAGGAGCTATGACTACGCGGGAACTAACTAAGTGAGTTACTCTCCTTTCTATGAACACTATCGTAAGTTACATAATTGTATCACCAGCCCCCGTACCATGATGATGTGCGTGTCAAAATTATCATATTTCGACTGTGAATAAAATTAATCATTAAAAAATTTTTTTTTTTAAACAAGCTTTTTGTATTTTTCTCAGCAAACCGTTTCGTTTGATACCAATATCTTGGCAGTGCACAAAAAATAACTATTACGCCATCTTGGGCCGTCCGCCATATTGGATTTAGAATGAAGTCATTTACCCCGAGTTTCTCATATCGGATATTCGAAGTTTCTTTAGAATTTCGTTGGAATATTACTTTTGTCTTGACAGCTTTCATATTAAAAGGCAATTTATGAGTTTCTTTAAAAGGTTTGGTATTGTTTTATCCTTTTCAAATGAATCGAATTTCATAGTTTATGAGGTTGCCTGTCAGAGAGACCGCAACTCAAGTTCGCATGTCCGCGTCCTAATGTGTTCCGCATATGTGGCGGCCACGTGCAGTTTTAAATATAAAATAATATTCGGTAACCAAAATATAGAGATAAATGGCGTGTAGTCACAACGTCATTCTTAATTCAATATGGCGGACGGCCCAAGATGGCGGACTAGTTATTTTTTGTGCACTGCCATTATATGGGTATCAAATGAAAGGGATTTCTGAGAAGAATCACAAAAAAGATTGTTTAAAAAAAATTAAGGAATAATTTTATTTCTTGTGATTATTAAACTTTAGTAAAAATTTAAACTGAATGAAATGCGATATTCACACTTTTTTAGGTCAATAAAATATTAAATATCAATGTCTAATTTTGTATGTTCTTTGTTTCTAGTGAATTGCTGAGCAACGCGTGATGAAACTCACACCAAGTGATATTAGGAACTTAATATGACATTAGACTCGACATATTCGCAGCAAAATGTATTATTCAAAAGATTTTGATTACAATAGAAATTTTAACTAGTATTTTAATTTCTAACAACAACTATTTCTGGGTTAGGAAAAATTTTATTCTACAATAGAAATTTTAATCAGTATTTTAATTTCTAACAACAAGCATTTCAGGATTAGGAAAAAAAAATTCAGGTTTTCTATTAGGAAATGATCATTATATTTTTTTGAAATATCGTTTTATAATAAAAAGGATTAGAAAAATATATGAAAATATTTTTTTTAGGTAAATATTATTATTGTATAATTACAAAATGCTGTGAACTTGTCGAGTGCTCAATTGAATTTATATTGCATAAAAGATATACCTTAGTCATTTAATTGCAAAATAATACTTTTTTTTTGTAATTTTCAGCTCAGTATTGGCTACAGCTCAGGTTGAAAGTTATTAAAAAAGTTATTCGCCATCAAAACACATTTCACTAAGTTATAACCACCCTCAAGTAGTCGTTTATAGAAGACACAGTATATCAATTTGGTTCATCCATATCTAAAATCTTATGCTGGTTCTATACTTGGCGTAGTTGTACAAATATTTGCTCCAAATCTCTATAACAAAGCAAACTTTATTTCAATAGAAGTAAGGTTTGTTTTGCATTGCCAACATTGAGCAAATATTTTGCCAATATGCCTATAAGTGTTTGTGCAATATAAATTCAATAATAATAGTAAATAAGTATAAAATAATAACAATAATTGTAAACGAAAAGACGTAAGATACTTGCGTTAAAATTAAACAATACGGAATTAATGGAATGTCTTAAAAATACTTTTTATTAGAGTTTTATTAACCTGGTCATGTATGGAAGACTTCTTTTTAACCGTTTTGAGAAAAAAAGAAAGAGGTTATGCATTCGATCTTGTTTTTGTAATTATGGAAATATAAGGAATACATGAGCAGTGTGTTTATAGTTCGGTCAGGATAACTAAGCACCCGAAATGTCAGGCGACCCCACTCCCTCGCGTCGCCCCTCGTGTGATATTCACTTAAGGCGATATATACGCCCCAATGTTAACGCAGTACTGGCCGTGCGCCCGCTCGGAGCCAAAATATCAATATCATCATCATCATCATCATTTCAGCCGAAAGACGTCCACTGCTGGACATAGGCCTCCCCCAGGCGTCGCCACATTGACCGATCCCGTGCGTCTCGCATCCAGCGCCTTCCCGCAACCTTAACCAGGTCATCGGTCCACCTAGTGGGAGGCCTTCCAACGTATCGTCTTCCGGTTCGCGGTCGCCATTCCAGAACTTTTCGGCCCCATCGGCCATCCGTTCTGCGAGCAATGTGCCCTGCCCACTGCCACTTAAGTTTAGCAATTCTCCGGGCTATGTCAGTAACTTTAGTTCTCCTGCGGATATCATCATTTCTGACGTGATCACGCAAGGAAATTCCGAGCATAGCCCTCTCCATTGCCCTTTGGGTGACTTTAAGCTTTCTGATAAGGCCCATTGTGAGCGACCATGTCTCGGTCCCATAGGTGATCACTGGCAACACACACTGGTCAAAGACTTTTGTCTTGAGACACTGCGGTAAATTGGACGAGAAGATACCACGCAACTTCCCGAACGCCGCCCAGCCGAGTCGGATTCGACGGTTGACCTCTTTCTCGTAGTTGGACCTACCCAACTGGATCGTTTGTCCCAGGTAGACATAATCGTCTACAACTTCGAGTGTAGAGTCTCCGATCTTGATAGGAGTGGGTGCTACATGGGCGTTCACCATGATCTTGGTTTTGTCCATGTTCATTTTAAGACCCACTCTTTCGGAAGCTTTACTGAGGTCATCGAGCATTTTACTGAGGCTTTCCATGGTCTCAGCCATGACCACTATGTCGTCGGCAAACCGAAGGTGAGTGATGTACTCGCCATTAACGTTGATGCCTAGGCCCCTCCAGTCCAGAACCTTGAATACATCCTCCAGCGCAGCAGTGAACAGTTTCGGAGAAATGACGTCTCCCTGTCTCACGCCACGCTGGAGAAGGATTGGTTTCGAGGTCTGATCCTGAAGACGGACTGACATGGTGGCGTTTTTGTACAAACACTTCAACACCTCAATGTACCGGTAGTCGATCTGGCACCGTTGGAGAGACTGCAGTACAGCCCAAGTCTCGATCGAATCGAAGGCTTTCTCGTAGTCCACAAACGCTAAACAGAGAGGCAGGTTATACTCTTCGGTCTTCTGTATAACCTGCCGCAGCGTATGTATGTGGTCTACGGTGCTAAAGCCTTTTCGGAATCCGGCTTGTTCGGGAGGTTGGAAATCATCAAACCTGCGCGCGAGACGATTCGTGATGACTCTTGAAAACAACTTGTAGACATGGCTAAGAAGTGAGATGGGTCTATAGTTCTTCAGCCGGGCATTGTCGCCCTTCTTGAAGAAAAGTACCACCACACCCCTGCACCATGCCTGTGGCGTTTTGCCCTCGAGTATGACGGAATCAAACAGCTTCTGAAGGGCCTTAAGGACCGGTTTTCCACCCGCCTTCAGGAGTTCAGCCGTGATTCCGTCATCACCCGGCGCCTTGTTGTTTTTAAGCTGTTTCAGAGCCATCCTAATCTCGTACAGGCTGACATCCGGGATATCTTCGGTATAGTGACGGGTCAATCTAGCTCTTGGGTCGTTTGCTAGACTCGCAACGGGCTTGCTGACTGATGTGTACAACTGCCCATAGAATGTCTCGATCTCCCTCAGAAGCTCCGGTTTGGCGGATACGGTCCTGCCATCGTCGGTCTTCAGTTTCGTGAGCTGGCTCTGCCCAATAGCCAGATCCCTTGAAAAAACCTTGGAGCCTTTATTTCGCTCAATCGCGTCTTTAATACGCTCGGTATTAAAGCGGCGGAGGTCTCTTTTCAAGGATTTAGAGATCTGTCTATTGAGCTGCCGGTATTTGCACGCCTCATCTGAAGACTGCAGGATCATCTCACGCCTCTCCTTCATAAGCTTGAGGGTAGGATCAGAGATCTTTTTGTTTCTATCTGTACGACGGGTCTTGAAAAACTTAGACCCGACCGTATGGACAGCTTCCACGAACCCGTCGCTATATTCGTCCACTGAGCTACCTAGGCACTCGAAACGATTCTGGAGTTCGAGCTGAAAGCTCTCGGGGTTTTGGACCTGGATCTGTGCTGGACGGAGCGTGGACTTCATCAGTCGAGACCTTTCAAGCTTAATATTAATGTTCAATGTGCCTCTTACCATGCGGTGATCGCTCCCGGTTTTTACCGAATTGATCACAGAGACATCATTGAACATTTGCTTCCTGGTTGACATGATGAAGTCAATCTCATTTTTTGTTGCACCATCGGGGCTCTGCCAGGTCCACTTCCTGTGTTCACGCTTTTTGAAGAAGGAGTTCATCATATAGAGGCCCTCCTTCTCCATAAAACTGGCCAGTAGGTGACCCCGGTGGTTCCGACGTCCAACTCCAAATTGCCCCACTTGGAGCTCATCCTCGTCTCGTTTGCCCAGTTTCGCGTTGAAGTCCCCCATGACAACGGTGAAGTGAGTTTTGAAACCATGCATGGCTCTGGAGATATCCTCATACATGGTCTCTACCTCGTCGTCGGGGTGTGCCGAGGTTGGGGCGTAGACCTGTATGACCTTCAGCGAATATCTTGAGGATATTCTGAGTATAAGGTACGCCACCCTGGTCGACACACTCTCGATCTTCACCACGTTGTTCACAAGGGACTTGTGGACGATAAACCCGACACCACCCTGGGACTGCCGGTCACCCTCTCGGAAATAGAGCAGGTTACCGGATTTGAGGATTATCGAGTCCTCCCCCTCTCTTCGGACTTCAGATAACCCTATAATACTCCATCGCAACCTGCTCAATTCCTCTTCGAGTTCGGTGATCTTCTCGTCGGTCCGAAGTGTGCGCGTGTTGTACGTTGCCAGGTCCAGTCGTCGGTGATTGTTGGGGTAGCCGGATCTCGTCCGGAGATTCTTTGCACCCCTTGCCATGCCGTAACCTCGACCGCTACCGTAGTCGAGGGTAGGCAGGCTGCCGGGTACTAGGGGCCATTTTTTATTTGTGCTTTTCATTGGGGGGGTTTTGCCATAATCGCCACGCTTGGCAGGCGGGTTGGCGATCGCAGTATGGTTGTTACAGAAGCACAGAGAACGCTGCTGCCCATTCTCTGGTTTGTCCCTTAGTCGCCTCTTACGACACCCACGGGAAGACATGGGATGGTGAAATTCTTAACGTCCGGCACCATACGGATCAACGGTCAACTTTGAACAGTTTTGTTTGCAAAATATTTTTTGCAATGGTTCGTTGACATAACTAACGAAATGTGTATAATCCGTCAGCCTTCAAAGATAGAGTGAACATCAGCCCAATTCCGTAAGTGAACTCGGCAAGGCAAAGGGTTTGACCCCATGAAAGAGTGATAAATTCACTTTAAATAATTAGGTATTGCCAAAAATTATTGGACGCTTTCATTGGTGAAGATGTTACGGCTAATACCCGAAGTGCGGCTACACCTAGTATTAGCCGGGCTTAGGGCACTCCGACACGGACAGGTTAGGTTCGAACGAGATGCCGGGAGCTGAAGTGAGCGAGCAAAGCGAGCGAACTCAGCTCCCGTCATCTCGTTCGTGTTAGGTTACTTTAGACCCTGCGGACGGAAATAGGAGCCCCGCGCAGCGGGGCTCCGTCGACTATGTTGCGTGGCTACACCTAGTTCTAACCGGCTAAAACTAGGTGTAGCCGCACTTCGGGTATTAGCCGTAACAAAGATATTCTTATCGAAAGAGTGCAATAATTGTTGACAACACCTATCTATTTATTTAAAGAGTGTATATTATACTCTTTCTTGAAGTCAAACCCATTGCCTTGCGTAATTCATTAACGCAATTAGTCTGCTAGCATCTTCTGGGTTCACTCGTTCCATCATAGACTTAATCCATCGCTGTTCATCAATAGAGATCGAGTTTAAAAGGCTCATATGAAAACAAAACTTAAATAAAATCAGCCCTTCAGCGAACTCTCCGTGATGTTAAACCATAAACCATGTTAATAAAACTCTAAGGGCCGATTTCACCAATTATATTAATTGCGTTTAGTTCAACTGAACTTGTGATTGGTTGAGACCGCTGAGAAACTACCAATCAGAACAAACGCTGTATTTGCGTAAACAGAGTTTAGTTGAACTAATCGCGATTAGTTTCATTGGTGAAATCGGCCCTAAATATGCATATATTTGTCCACTTTTATGTCTGTATATATTGCTAATACGGTAATGAGTATTTTGTAAGTAGATGCTAAATAATTTGGTGTCGAAGGCCTTATGCAGCCTTATATTCGCTTAAAAGCCTTCAAGTCCATATTGGCCTTAGGCCTTAACGCTTAAGGAATAAGAGCTACTTTCGATAATCAACCTTTCATATCTTACAACAACAAAATCGAACACATGTGACATCCACCAACCCGCACTGGGCCTGCGTGGTGGATTACGGTCCAATGCCTTTCACAGTAAGGAGGTTTGTGTCCCAGCAGTGGGAATATAGGCTGATTATTTATTCCTACCTTTTTCTTGTATCATAGGATATATTTATCTGAAGTTCGAGGAAGTAAGTAACATAGAGTTGATAACACCTCCTCTAAAATCCCGGAACCAATAACATGAATAATTAAATCCCGGGATTTAAGTAATTGCAAATTACTTTTTGCTATTGATTACATTTGTACTAAATTATTATATTGAGGAACATTATTATATTTTTAGAGATCCGTGCTAAAATTGTTAAATTTAAGAGCTTTGTTTTACATAAAAAAAATTATTAAACTAAAATGGCCACTGCTGGACATAGGATTCGCAAGCAACTTTGTGTATGGTATCCATTTGTATTAATTACTCGCGGCTTCGCTCCCGTCAACTGGCTACCTACCTACCCTACCCTACATACATGAATGTTGCCTAACTTTACCCGCTTACGCTGCGCACGCAACGGAAGCTCTCAAAAAGGATATTTTTGCCGTTTTTGCAACATTTTTCATTTATGCTCCGCTCCTATTGGTTTTAGCGTGATGTTATATAACCTATAACCTTCTTCGATAAATGGACTATCCAACACAAAAAGAATTTTTCAATTCCAACCAGTAGTTCCTGAGATTAGCGCGTTCAAACAAAGAAACAAACTCTTCAGCTTTATAATATTATTATAAATTTCATATAATATGGTAAGAAATGTGTGTAAAAATCTCAGTTGGCAGGTTAAGAATGTAGCTCTTTTTCTTAAAATTTAATCTTTAATTCAAATAATTATGGCTTGACTAAATTTCATAGCAATTTTATTATTGTAAAGACTATACATTTTTTATAGGTTTTGGTAACAAATGGTTCATGATTGGTAGACATATGTGTATACGTAACTTAAATTGAAATGTATATTTTAGTCAATCTACGTAGGGTACGTAGATTGACTAAAATATACATTTCAATTTCAACTATGTTAGAGTCGGCCAGCCAATTCCAGTCTAACCGTGTGCAATTTTTTACCAGTATTTTACAAAAGGCGACTGCCTATCTGAGTGCTCGTTCACACAGAGGTCCGTTTTACGTACGTACGTTTTTGTTCGGCGCTGACGTGTTAAGTTGTATGAGCGAGTTCACACGCTCATGTCAGTATTCCAGATACAGTAAAAAATACCGATCCGACAAAATATTTATTATTTATATACAACGAATATACAACGGTCCGTTTTCAGGTCTGCTTTATCGTATACGTTTTGTTTCGGCGCTGACGTATGTAGTTGTATGAGCGAGTTCACACACATGACAGTATTCCACATCCAGTAAAAAAATACCGAACCGACAAAATATACAGCGGTCCGTTTTACAGGTCTACTTTATCGCATACTTTTTTATTCGGCAATGGCGTAGGTAGTTGTATGAGCGAGTTCACACACACAACAGTATTAAAATAATAACGAATAAAAACGTAAACGATAAAGCGGACCGGTAAACGGACCAATGTAAGAACGAGCACTTACTTGGTATCACGATATTTCTTATCTATAATTTTATTTTCCTTTGAGAATTCGGCAGTAAGACCAGAACAATTTCGTCAGAAGGGTTCTTGAATATTCAAAATACTGTATTGCAAACTGTATGCAAAACTGAAATTGAGAAATACTCGTAATCACAGCGTTTTTTTAACAGAATTAATTAATTTTACCACTTTTAAAGGAATATGGTATCCAGTATACTATACCCGATTTTGGCCTGAACAAGCCTAGATGTTTTAACTTCAAAGCCATAGAACAGGGGTCACCAATGGCGGGCCGCAGTCCGAATACGGACCGCCTACTTGTCTTGTGTGTAACTTAAGTAAACAGTTACTTGAGTACGTCATTTAATAAATTATTCCGCGAAAGAATCATCTCATCAAAATCTTTCATATTGTATCTATATTTAAGCTTATTATTTCTGTTTTAACAAAGCAATCGTAAAAAAAAGACGATGTAAAGGCGGGGAGGCGGAGGGGATTTTCTTTTAACCTTACGGACCTCGAAGGACATACTTTTTGTAATGGTACTTGGTGACCCCTGCCATAGAAGAAGAAACGAGAATTTGTAAGTCGATGAATGAGACTTTGGCATGGATATGTAATAACGTCAACGTTTCTTTTTCTACAGACTCAAATTAAATTAACATGCGAAGCCCATAGACGTGATATCAATTTTATCAAATTCATGTTGTATTATCAAACATTAAAATTGTTACATAATTACGACAAAACAGGAAATCTACATTTAAATTGTTTGCAAGTATATTACCACCGGCTGTTAACCCCATAATCAGCTGTAGATATCTACTGGGTGTTCTTTATATTGAATAGTCCAATCATTGCGGACAAAAAGACAGAATGAACGCTAAGCGAAAACGAGGTAATAGCTCGGGCGGGTCCTCGGTTTCACCCATAACTATAAGCCGGCCGCAGAAAGTTTGCCGATGACTACCCCTCCCACATATCCGCGCGGCGCCCCGCGTTCGTCTTGTTTGTTCGTCGAACGTTAGAGTGACGTCATGACGTCATCGGCAAATATTCTGCGCTCGGATTATTGATTGTTTTGTTTTATCGTTAGTAATATCGAAAGCTATCACATCTATGGTGTTTCGCTAATCAGTTCAATTTGATGTAACATACTTCAGGCGTCGACGAAAAGTATTTTGAGTTAACTCATTTTGTATAGAAAATATTAATTTTTATTTAGTTTTAAAAATGCATTTGTTTCTATAACACACAAGAACGATGTAAATGTAATGAATTTTTTTTATAAAAATAAATATAGATAAGTTTTTTTAATGTCTATAGGCAGTAGGATATTGCAATCAGCGTCATAATATTATTATTAACACTTTTCTTGTTACGTCACAATTTACTTAATTTATACTATATCTGTGACTGGATTTTAAAATGCTTTTTTTAATTCTACTAAATACAATAATGATAAGAAGTTTTTTATTGTCTGATTAAATCTACCATAAGAATCAACATGATTTTACAATCTTATCTATAATTTGTGCAAGATAGGCACAAATTATAGATAAGATTGTAAAGCAGGAGTGTACAGGGATTTTCTCCACCCTAGACCTCATCAATTGCTAAAAAAAGAACTCAATCTGGGGGTCTTTCAGTCAAGAGTGAATAGGTTACTTCTAGGCAAGCGTGCTTCTCCGTCGACCACATCATCGCTTACCATCAGGTGAGATAGTGGTCAAACGCGAGCCTATAAATTATTTAAAAAAAAAACTTGTTCAGGATGTCGACTTTATTGAAAAAAAAAACTGATTAGTATAGAAAAAATCATGAATATTTTAAACTTTTTAAATACTTTCTTAAAACGTCATTGAAGACACAAAAATAACACTATGGCCTCGATGTCATGTTTAAAAGACATTTTCATGCACAAAATATGAAGCTTATATTTAAGACAATTATACTTGAATTGAAAATTCTTTATCTGTATGTCTTATATTAACATGTCGCTGACTGTACTAGTATATGTATACATGTAAATATATTTTTGTAAAATGTTACATTTTTACTTAATAATAATGTTTTTAAAACTATTCGTTGTTTTATTTACCAATATTAAATTAATTAATGACCATCCCTGTGCATGAGGAATTGATAGTTGGAGCGGATTTTAATGGACATGTGGGCAGAATGAAAGGGATTTAGAATAGATTTCTTCTAGGCAAGCGTGCTTCATCCTCGACCACATCATCGCTTACCATCAGGTGAGATAGTGGTCAAGCGCAAGCCTACCAATAACAAAAAAAAACTGACAGTTTCAGTGTGGCAGTTGGCTTTCAACAAGGGTGAGCCCTCAGTCCCTACCTCTTCCTGTTGATAATGGATACTCTAGCCTAGCTCTAGAGTGGCCTAGAGGTCCAGAGCAGATTGGAGGTGTGGTGGCACAGACTGGAGAGTGTTGGCCTGAAACTGTGCAAAAGCAAAACTGAATACTTTTTTTGCGATTTTGGCGGTCTCTCCAGTTCTGTGCCCATAGGTCTCGCTGGAACGCCCATAACAATCTGTTCCGACTTCCGGTATCTAGGGTCGCTTGTCCAAGGGGATGGCGAGGTAGACCAATACGTAACGCACCGGATCAACTCAGGATGGATGAAATAGCGACAGATCACTGGAACAACTTGCGACACACGGATCGGACGGACCCCTCAAGTTAAAGGGAAAAATCTACAAGTCCGTGATTAGACCCTGTCATACTGTATGGATCAGAATGTTGGCTGTAAAAAAGACGGATGAAAATAGATTGCATGAAGCAGAGATGAGAATGTTGAGATGGATCTGCGGAGTGACGAGATTGGATAAAGTGAGAAATGAGTATTTATGGGGCAGTTGCAAAGTGGCACCAGTGACCGAAAAGTTGAAGGGAAACTGTTTGTCCTGGTATGGTCATGTGATGAGGAGGGATGAAACGCATGTTACGAAAAGATTTATGAATATAAATGCGCATGGATGGAGAGGGAAGGGACGGCCAAAGAAAAGAAAAGAGAGTCAGTGATAGCGTGACGGGGGATAGGACGGTATGGAAGAAGAAAACGTGTTGCGCCGACCCCAAGTAACATTGGGATAAGGGCAGGAAGGTAAGGATTTATCAATATTAAAGATTAGTAATCCATCGTACTTTGTCTGGAGTCTCGATTTATTATTTATTTATTTATATATACTTTATTGTACACCAAGATAAAAACAATAATACATACGGAAACCTTAAAATGAAAAAAAAAATGTAATAATTATTATTATTGTATTTGTGCCCGGTTGATGGCATAGGCTCGCCCCTATTACAAAAAACTTAGACATGACTGGCGAAATGATGACTCGACATGACACGCGTGATGTTATGTTAACATATTATTTGTTGTCTTCCTTTGTTACCAATACACAAGCCCGCCATACTATTCCCAACCTCTGCAACTCCTGAGAGCCAGAATGCCTCTACTCTTGTAACATTCATACTCCAAACTTTTCTCACGACATACATGGTCCTAATTCCTCCGCATCACATACCAGACCCCCAACACTCCATACAACCGTACGCGCAGAATAGCCTACTACTACATATAACGCATAATGTGCGTACATATGCAAATGTGTGCGTGAACTATGAACAGTAGTCACAGAGGATCTTTGTGTCTCTGAAGTTAGGCACTTCGAACCATTGCCCATGAAACAGCTTATCATCGAGTTTACTGCATAGACTAAGCGAGATAGGACGATGCGACAAACGTTAGCGAGTGAAGTAGAAGACAGCATTGTATAACTTAGAGTAAGACACAAAAATAGCAACTGCAGTCTTGCAGCCTACTTCAGAGACACAAAGATCCACTGTGACTACTGTAGTTTACTGCCTGGTTGACTGCCTCGTCGTAGGTGACGATAAATTGGCGGGGTGAGGTGAGTGTCGCTTCTTTAAGGTTTCCCTAGTCGACGGCGCGAAATATTTTGTGCGCGGGGTTGAAATTTATGCTATCTCATCCAACAACACGTATGAAAGAGATATAGATGCTGTGATGAGCAGTAAGAAGCTAGTTTGCGTACGAATTAGCACTTTTGCAAATTTGTAGCGAAATGGATGATGATTTAGGACGAAAACGAGCGCGCGAATTTTTATAAACAGACTTTTGGGAGTAAGGGGGTATCATGAAAAAGCGACTAAATGTTTATTTTCAAAATAAAATTATTTGCATTGTTGAAGTTAGTAGTTCTTTGTTGAACTTAGTTAATCTATCCCTGTATGGTGCCTGTTTTGCAATTTTCCTTCTTCTTATGGTATTTATTTCCGCCCAAAGATGCGTTAAAATAAGTGTTGAAATATGGAACTTTCGACGCTACAGTAGTCACAGCGGATTTTTGTGGGTCTCAAGTTAGGCTCTTCGAACCATTGCGCAAGAAACAGTTTATCATAGAGTACCTATACTGCATAGAGTAAGCGAGATAGGACGATGCGAAAAACGTAAGCGAGTGAAAGAGTAAGTTATACAATGCTGTCTTCTACTTCAACATTGACACAAAAATAGCAACTGCGCAGGGTTTTGCAGCCAACTTCAGAGACAAAGATCCGCTGTGACGACTGTAGTTTACTGCATGGTTGATTGCCTCGTCGATAAATTGGCGGGGGGAGGTGGGTATCGCTACTTTGCGGAGTAATAGTTAGTTTTCTTTCCTCATACTATGATATCCGATTTCAACGCAACTGTCATCAGTACCACTTCTGATTGCCTCTTAGGTACTACATATTTCTTCACCTTCGATCATCCACAAGATGGACAGATTCATTAAATTATCTGCTATGTGTTCTGTCACTCAATATTCACGCAGTGCCACAAATAGAGAAACAGAGAAATTCTCGCAAAAGCCGCAACCAACTCATTAGATGATCCATGACCACAACCACAACGCGACCAGTGTTTGACTATGAAGACTATATGTTTTACCCAACTACGGCGAACCCAAAACGAAAGGCTAAAAAAAAGAATCCGTAATCGGGCTAAAGATTTTTTGTTTTTATTATTTTTTAATTATAGACTCGCGCTTGACCACCATCTCAACTGTTGGTAAGCGATGATGTGGTCGACGGTGAGACACGCTTGCCTAGAATTGTAGCTGTCGGGAAACACCTGACAGCGAATTCCACTCCTTAGCTGTACGCTTTTTAAAAGAAAATCCTGCTTTTTGCTTGTTCTATAAGTATCTAGTAGTTAATTAAGGATTGTAGAAACGGATTAATCGCTGTAAGTGAATATATGTGCAACAACAATTATCAACATAGATCAAAACATCATTTATAATAATTATGATAAATTGTAATGATAAAATATGATTCACTTACAAACATCATAAATTAATCGTAAAATAACGTCTAGCTACATTTAATCAAGCTTATAGTTAAAGATGCCGATGCCATACTAGGTACACAATAATTAAGGTTGGCACCAAGAGCATTCCTTCACGCACATACACGCTTGTGTGAAACATTTGACTAGGTACTCAACAAGCGCACAAACTAGATATGTAGGAATTATTTTACTGTTTTTACCGACTTCTAAAAAAAGGAGATTGTATGTAATATTATTGGAATTGCACACTTTTCACAAAGGTTATTCTATGTGGGCTTCTGTCCAAACAAGTGTGTTTAATTGCATGTATGTTTGTTTGTGTGTATGTATTTTACTCAAACATGTAATCGGATCGTAAACATTCCTTTTTTATTGGATTAGGTATCTCTCAACTTAGGGAATAGTACAGTTTCCACCAAAATCGGCCCAGCAGTTTTCAAGATATGGAACATATAACCGAACTCCTTAACGACAAACAGCACTAATGTTTAAGTTGAGTTATTATGTTCACAATGCAGCGTATTTTACATTCTACTTTTAATTTATTTACCTTCGGCATGCCGCCTCCTACAAAAATCGATGTTTGTATAATAGGACAAGTGACAACGGTGAACGTTTAAAAACAAACCACGAGCAAGTCATTTTCATTGCAAAATATTAGAAAGTAAGAAAGAAAAATGTGTTTATTGGCATTAAAAACAAAAACACCATAAAATTAAACAAAACATTTTTTTAAACTATTAATGCCAAAAGTGCTTCAGCTCAGCATAATGCCAAATGGAATACAGGACATACCACCTGACGCGGATTTTCAGCTGCAGTCCACGAGTGCCATACGCTTGAAAACACAAACAAACATAATATACAAACGATATACGATATATTACTTAAAACGATTTTTTTTTAATCCAAAAATATAGCTATACTGCCTACAAATGTCCTTGTTAATAATTTGAAGGCGTGGTCGCTCTAAATATTACATGAATGAGGAGAGTTCACTATTATAACCATCGAGTCAATGACAGTTGAATTTCAGTAGTAGAGCTCCGTGAAACGATTTATAAATAACTAGAATTTTCCGCGTCTGTGCACCCGACCTCCCGAAGCCTATCCCACAAGAGCCGTCCATTTTTAGGGTTCCGTACCCAAATGGTATAAACGGCAGGCTTATTACGTATCTTGTGCAATAGCAAAACGATAGCGATCAAAAGCTTTATGTCATAAAAGTCGGAATTACCTGCAGTGTAGGTATGGTAGGTCCTACACAATCGTTTGCTAATCGCTCGCTGTTTATCAAAAGCAATTACTGCGCAAAAATCGCTATCGTTTTGCTCTTGCAAAAGATACGCCTGCCGGACTCTCTTACTAAGACTCCATTATCCGTCTGTCTGTCATCAGGCTGTGTCTCATAAACCGTGATAGCTAAACAGTAGAATTTTTCACAGATGATTTATTTCTGTTGCCGCTATAACCACTAATTCTAAAAACAGAACAAAATAAATATTTAAGGAGGGCTCCCATACAAATAAAAGATATTATTTTCCGTTTTTTTTGCAATAATGGTGCGGAACTCTTCGTGCGCAAGTCCGATTTGCACTTGTCCGGTTTTTTTATGGATGATGTTATATAGCGGCGATAGTTTAGCGTTTAATTAATCATAAGTTCTTTTTTATTGGTTCATATATTTGAGTCTTTGAAACAATTATCTTATCTATTTATAATGTTTCGCCATTTCCATATAAATAGGAGGCGAGGCCATTGCCATCTCCGGACTGCTTCACAGAAACTCCTGCTGATGGCACTTTCCCCGAACTGAGGATCGAACCCAGCAAGACTCTAGCATACAATAATCATTTCGCTACAGAAGAAAACCTCATCCGTCCTCTGTTTCCATTCACATCAGTCTGTCTTGTGTAAATAGTTCTTTTTTTTTTGCTCTTGGTTTAGGCTTTTGTTAGTAACCTTTTATTCTTTCAACATGGCCAAGACATCTCGGGGTGCCTTTTTAAATTTTTGCCATTACATCTTTTAAACCACACAAATAGTGTAGCAACTTTTTTCACAAAACGAACAAACCTTAAATTCTGTTAATACTCTGTTGAATAACCAAAACACTATTAAACGCTCTCTGGGCGGAGCGTTGCAACTTCGTCCGTGCCAAGCTCCGCCCACCGACGCAAGCGCACGTCGATACCGCCATTAGCGACGTCAGGCGACAGTCCCAGCTCGAAATAAAATTAAGGTTACGTTGGTATCATGATTATACAGATATTATGATTTTGGACATGGCTGATGAATGAAAATGATGTGAGGAAATGTTTGAGTATCAATTTGATTGTTTTCTGTGCTTCGTGTCGCTGGTTCAATTTCCGCACGGACAAATACTTGTATGATCTACAGATAGTTGTTCCGGATCTGGGTGTCTTGTGTATGTGAGTTTAAATATTTGTAAACGCTCCCACGATACAAGGGAAAATAATAGTGTGGGGAAAGTGTTAAAAAAACTGAGGGTGGACTATAATTAAGATGATGATGAAGATTGTATTGATGAGGAGAAGTATGGCAGAAGATAAATTGCATAAAACCCCGAATAGTGCGTTGCGTTGTTGCAACGTTAACGCTGCGTCGTTTAACATATATTTTTTAAAGAAAAGCCATATTATGCGTTGCGCTTGCATCACAGATTAACTAATAGGTTGCGTTGGCGCACGCGACGTTTCTACGGATCGACGGACGAGAGACGAAGCGGAGGGAGTGTGGATTCGCTGCGCTGTCGGAGCTCCGGTGCGAAGACGGACAGTGTTTATTCCAATCCATTGTCGAATCTGAAATCCATACTGAGACGCCGTAGCTTGTGGGAGACGCCGTGGGGGCCGTAGCTTATGGGAGTTAAGTGACATAGGAAAATGGCTTTAATTTATTTATATTTTCATAAATGGTGGCTTAAGAAGTTACATGAAAAACGAAACAAAAATATCTTCAGATATTCTTATTATATTTTTTTTTTCCAGGCAACTAAGGCCCATAAATAAAATACACAAATTAAACATAAAAAAAATAAACTAAACCATAATTCATAACAAAGTAAACACAAATCTATTTAGTACGTTGAGTCGACGACGTATTGCACTGAGTCGTGGTGTCATGGTAGCCTTCCGCGGAAACGCCGATACACGACACCCTTCGGCCGAAATTCTTCCTACATGAAGGTCTCCAAATGATGAGTCGGAAATGATTTGAAATTAATCCTGTGACGCGACTCCAATTGCTCGACTCTTACCATCAGTTTCAGTTTCAGTGTGATTGGTTGAATGATTTTTCAACAGCCAATCACAGCAGTTAACGCGTGCTTGACAATTTTTCACATTAATTCTGCGATAATTTTGAGCTGGCAAACTGAGGGTTAGCATTCCACATATGGTTAATCTTCCAAAACTAAAGGAGGTAGCACATCCTTACAGTACCTACCAACGAGCCAAAGAGGGGTCTCAGTGTGAAAAGATGATTACCCTTCCACGAACAGGCGTCGGCAAGCGTGGCTTAATCCGTTAAGTGCCCGAAACGTGGATGTCCGGGAGACACAATGGCTTTTCAATTCGGTAATTACGGAAGCGGAAGCTCCTCCATAACGCGTATCCAGGAAAATTTGTTATCAAGAAAATGCAAGAAAACTCCAATAATATAAATATAATTTAATCTCAAATATTGAGCATTTATTTAATTACTGTTCGTATCTCATTAAATACAATAATCATAATCACATAACTTCAATAAATACTGCCTACCTATAGCTACAAGGTATAATTACAGAAACAACGCAATACTTGAAGAACCCTTGTCTTATAACTTAGAAGTATCAGCAACTTTTAATTAGGGACAAAATCTGTGATTAGCTGTTCAGTAAATTTTGTGTCGAGTTATGCACACACTTTTTTTTGCCAGCGGATCAGCATAAGCACAGATAATATAATCCTAGCATACAGATGCCTCATCCCATACAAAGAAACAGTGCCGACGTAACTAGCGTTTTTCATCTGATTATACCGATAATTTTTTGTAAATCGATCGCGTACGGTTCCGTTTCACGGAGATAGATAGATCACCATTTAATAATCAATCGATATCTATAGATAAATCAAATAATCAGTATAATCAGGACAGTACGTCGGGACAGTTTCTTTGTATGGGATGAGACACCACTGGCATAAGCATATCAGCCTTATGACGTTCCCACTCTTGAGACACAGGCCTCTCTGTGAGAGGGAATGGGCCGTAATCCTCCGAACCGGCCCAGTGCGGGTTGGTAGATGTCACATGACTTCGAATTTTTAGTTCTAAGACAAGCCGGTTTCCTCACATTTATTTGCCACGGTTTTTGGGAGAGTGATGAAATAATTTACACAAAGTATAGCTTCTGCCTGGGTTCGAGTCCACGACACGTAAGTCGCTCCGACCCACTGGGTCACCCCACTGCTCTGCCAGCGGCTTTGCCAGCGTGAAAGTCCAGGATAAAAAGTGTAGTATTTAATTATTTAATTAACCATGCAAGTTCATCCAAATTCGTTGGGAGTTTTTGTGTCAAAGACTAACAAAGGTCTATCGATCCCCACAAACTTTCGCGTTTATAAAAAAATAATAAGGTGTTCGAGTTGGCTAAATATATGGGGCTGTTGATTTTGTTTTTGCGGTTTCAGGGTTGCTCAATGGGTCTACCTTTTATAGCAGAACTTTTTATGTCATAATATTATTATGCATAACAGCGGATGGCATAAACTTCATTTCGCAGAAAATCGTTTGGCATAGCTCATTTATCATACATTCAAAACTCATAATTTTGTAAGACAGAATCATATTTAGGCATAAATTTCATATCGGTGGTCATTAAGAGGCAGAACTATTATATTGCAGGAAGTTCACAGTCAGAATCGTCTTCTGGCATACGTTTCATATTCATATTAATTGAAATACTCATCTATCACATTACAGAAAATTCATAATTATTTTCAAAAATATGTATTTTTTTTTAATTATCGGGGCTCTTTTTTCTGTCTGCAGTGTCTAAAGTAACCTAACTTGAAGGAGATGACTTTCATCTCCTTCGAACCTAACCTATCCGTGTCGGGGTGCCCTAAGCTCCCGAGCTCGCTTCGCTCGCTCCTGGACTGATTTGTTGACCATCATTATCAAATTGCCCAACCGTTACGTAATAAATAACAAAGAGGATCAAATATTATTTTCGTATACCAAATATTAATTGATTATGTATAAACATAATTTTCATGTTACCTTGAATGCAGTTCATTTATAATTTATTTATATATTTCAACTAATATAGACGCAATAATTAATATAAAGATGTAACATAAAAAGTACATAATTTGTTTGAGCTCATTTACAGTAGATCAATTCGATTTTAGAAGATCAAATAATATTGACCCATAAAATTATTCCAAATGAATTTCTGCCATCTTCATAATATGCCAAGTTAAATTATGCCAAATAAAATTCTGCCATCTTAAAACTATGCCATTGTAAATTCAGACATATAAAAATTCGGCCAAACAATAATTATATTAAATAATTTTTATGCCTTAAATATATTCGTTTAAATAAGATTATGCCAAGTGTGTTATGCCAAATAAATTTCGGAGCATCAAGATTCTGCCAGATAGAGGTAACCCTTGCTCAATTACCCCTTTTAAGGAATTATGTTGTTTCTATTATGACCAGTAGGTATATTTTTAAGTCCTATAAGCATAATAATAACAAGCTGTGCCCCCGGCTCCTCCTGTTTGAAAATTTCACAACTTTAAGTTCTCAGTTCAGAAGCCGAGGGATAATCTGGCTTTGAAAATCGAAAGGTGTGTCTACACCTGAATAAATCTTACGTAGGTACATTGGTCGTACGTATTTGCTTTTTTGTAATAAAGCTATTAAAAGTCTATGCTCTTTGACGTCATGGCGTATCTTTGGTGTTACTTGAGAGCGCTTGCACGATACATCGTAACCTGGCGAGGCTGTTGACTCCACATGAGGTGTTGTCATCTGTAACAATGAAGGACGATTATAACTATACATCTAGTAAATAGAGGAGCTCGTGGCTAAATAATAACAGCCGCATTGGTCGATCATCAAGGTTAAGCAATGCTTGACGAGGTCGGTCCGTGGATGGGTGACCATTTCAACATACCGAGTTTTCTCAGTGCCTCGGAAAGCACGTTAAGCCGTTGGTCCCGGCTGTCATTTGAAGATGTTTGATAGTCGACACGGGAAGTCAGAAGCTTGATATCTGACACCAGTCTTGCCACGGGGTACCGTGTTATCCAGTTATTGGGTTGTGGAGGTCAGATAGGCAGTCGCTCTATGTAAAACACTGGTACTCAGATGAATCCGGTAAGACTGGAAGCCGACCCCAATATAGTTGGGAAAAGGCTAGGCAGATTGATTGATAGATGCAGTGTTGGAAGATAACCGATGACCAGGTGAAGATGGCGGTGTGCATGAAGTATTAAATAAATAAATATTGTCAGGTGTCCGACGATGCAGGACTAAAATCAATAGCCTACTGCGGAAAATGGTCATACGAATCGTACGAGGATACCGAACAGTATCCTTTGAAGCGGTAATACTCCTGGCACGCTTTCCACCATTGGACCTAATGGCGAATATGGACGCGATGATCTATGACCGGATTCACACAAGCCGCCAAAGTGGCAATAGCGTGCCAGGATTCGCTGCGGTAAGGCTGAGACGGCAGGAACGGCGACACGTGATCGAGCGGTGGCGCGAACGGCTACAGCAGCCGCAATTTTCGCGCAAGCGCGTTGTTCAAGCCGTTCTGCCGCACTTCGGAGCCTGGCTGAAAAGAGGTGTGCGCATCTCTTACAGGCTCACTGAAGTCACGAGCACGGTTGCTTCGGTGAGTACCTGAATAGGATTGGTCGAGAGGCCACGGCAAATTGCCACCATTGTAGAGGCGACCTGGATTCTGCACAGCACACGCTCGAGGAGAGCTCTGAATGGGCCTCTAAGCAGCATGCAAACTTCGTAGAGGCAGTCGGGACTCCGGGGTCTCGGGCAGCCTGATTGGGGACACACTCCTCCCAGCAAGTGACTCCAGAGACGATGGCACAGTGGTCACGTGCTGTTGCATAGCGAGGCTGAGGGGAGAGGCTTCGCAGTCTCCCCAGGGATGTGCCCTAACAGGCATTGCACAGAGGGAATTTCGGGGTGGTCTTTTAAGAAGTCACGGGGCATTCTATGTGCTGGTGGTGATTACTGGGGTAATTTTAGTGACGTAAAATTCTACACTACCTTATATGGTTTAGTTAGACGATGATGTTGGTGATATTAGGTCAGTACTTACTACTTAGGAACGGCTTCTCCTTCTCTGTCTTTGTCTCTCTCGTGTCGTACGCCCGCTGTGACGTCACAGGCGTCTCCATGTAGCTCTTACAGCTTTCTGACTCCAACTAGGGAAAAAGAAGATAATTAAGCATTTTTATGTACATTTGTATCATGTATTATTATGTTCCTGTACCGGAACGTCAACAGTAGGTACCTATAAACTGTGGCGCACCACACTAACACTAATATTTGTTGACGCCGCTAGCGACTGGAGTTTAGTCCTTAGGTGCAACCTCCGGGCTTAGGGTTACCTTTTCGAAAATTTAAAAGTCCTTACAAAAAGCCGGACTTTAAAAAAAAGGCTTGAAATTTTTACGGTGTAATATAATCAGCATTTGTGTGTGTGTTTTTTTTCAAAATAACGGATTCTTATTGATTTTCTAAAAATACAATGTTGCAGTTTTAGTTTTCATCAAAATCGGGTCAGCCTTTGAGTGTTTTTCGCTATTCCCCATAGTTTCGAAAACTCACTCTGTATATTATTATAGTAACAGATGTAGGCGATATAGACACATTGTACCATAGGATTTGTAGAAGGTATAGGTAAATAAACACCTTTTATAACTTCAAAAATAGAAATCAATATTTCGCCACTTAAACGAACCATCCGGACATTTTAGAAGTTCGTACAGGACACCAAATGACCAGACATGTCCGGACAAAGCTGGACGGATGGTAACCCTACGCGGGGTCCCCCGTAAACAAGTCAAATTGTAAAGACAAAGAAGGCTCAAAGTCATCTATACTTATAATATTATAAAGCTGAAGAGTTTGTTTGTTTTTTTGTTTGTTTGAACGCGCTAATCTCAGGAACTACTGGTTGGAATTGAAAAATTATTTTTTGTTGGATAGTCCATTTATCCATGAAGGTTATAGGCTATATAACATCACGCTACGACCAACAGGAGCTGAGCACAAATGAAAAAAGTTGCAAAAACGGGCAAAATTATTCCTTTTAGAGAGCTTCCGTTGCGTGCGCTGCGCAAGCGGTTAAAGTTTCGCAAAAAGGGTAGGGTAGGCTAGGTAGGGTAAATCGGAAGGTAGGTAGCCCGTTGACCGGAGCGAAGCCGCGTGGGACAGCTAGTCTTAAATTAAATGAGAGGCTATGCTTGGATTTCACTGCGTGATTTAATAAAAAATGAGGTGATTTGCTAGAAAACTCTAAGTAACCGACATAGCTCGAAGAGGTGACAGTAGATGGATTAGGCAGAACACAGCTCGCCCAATGTAACAACTTTTTGCGTACAATAAAGAATAAGAATTAAGTTGTCGTTTTTTCAGACTTTCAGACTTCTGACTAAACGAAACGATTGTGAAAATCCTAAAAAAATATGATGTAGGCTTGATATGTACTAAGGAATACCACAAGTGCGTAGCTGAATCGGCTCAATATGCGAATAATATAAAAATCCCGGCCAAGTGCGTGTCTGACTCACGCACAGAGGGTGCCGTATAAACAGCTACATTCACCAAAATAAATAGATAACATTACTAACGTTCATAAACAATGACAGCACCGAACATTGCTCTATCGAAGTGTCAAAATTAACTATGCCGTCCGAAAGCTGTTGTCTCTTTACATCAATATACAACATTTTTGCTTTTCCAAGTTAAGTTGGTCGACTATTACTCGTAAACTTGTAAACCTTACTTAGCTGTGATAGTTTTCCTTTTAATTCCGTTATATATACTACTGCCGTGATATTTTTACATATCCAAAAGCAATAAACCTGGCAGGGGAGAGGTGCAATAGCAAATTTCACGCAAACGAATCCCTGAATCGAAAAATGGTTTTCACAGACCCGTAATATTATTGAATGGCCTATCCAACGATACCCCACACCATGAGATTTACGAGAGAAAAAAACATTTCCACTTTACATGTACAGGAGGTATCCTAAAAAAAATATATTTTCATGATTTTATTTTACCACTTTGTCGGCGTGATTCATGCTAAATTATAGCTTTGTAGTAATAAGAGCTTCTGAGCTAAGCTGCGGGCAGACGGACATGGCGAAACTGTAAGGGTTCCTTGTTAACTACGGAACCCTTAAAACGACTATTTTCGCTTAGAAGAAGGCAAATAACTCCGGCGCCGTTTAATCGGTAAATCAAATCGGGATACATCATCAGTTTTCAGAGAGATATTTCTCTATTATTAGCTTCAGACCACACATTCGCGACATTCGCGATGTTCTGTATCAGCCAAAGAGCACTGGCACGCCTCCTCGGCCACAGTTAGAGACGGTCCGAGATATTGACAATGAGCAAAGAGAAGACGAAGTTGATGACAAACAGCATTGAAGTGACCATCAGTATAAATAAACGGAGAAAGTATAGAGTATGTGGACTCGTATATCTACCTGGGACAATTTATTTAATACCATTCCCCCTCTAAAAAGCTTATTTTATTCACTGAAAACAGTGAATAAAAAGCACTTTTAATCACTGTTTTGGTGTTTGAATTTAGAACACACCAATATATATTCGACCTCCATCTCAATGCAATACAACCTACTTGAGCATAAAATACTCGATACAAACTTCTTGTGCAAATAATATTCGAATTTCAAACTCCTTCGTCGATTTAATTTTGAGTTTGTTTATAAAATCTTTGGATTTTGATAATGATTTTGGTCTAGGATGTTTAGTGAATACTTATTTGGATTGTAATTCTAATATTAATTGCATTGGTGTTTAATTAATTACAATTATGTAACGTAACGGAGATGGTGACTGGCCCCTGAAACACAGGTGCTGTTACCTAGCTCAGCTTCAATTTACAAAACATGAAGCCCTGAGTTTTCTCATTTTTTGTAAATTTTGAATGTAATAAACCATTTATTTATATATTATTATTCCTTGTGCTTTTGACTTCAATCCTCTTTTTCTCGTAGTCATGGTATAAAATATAGTATGCAACTCTTGAATAAAACGGATTTATATCGAGGGCCATGAATCACTCGCGTCGCTCAGGATTCTAACAATTGAATCACTCGCTATGCTCGTGATTCAATCATCATGAATCACTCCCTACGGTCGTGATTCAGTTGTATTTTTTTAAGCACGCGTTATCTGTTGTGATTGGTTGAATGAATTTTCAACAGCCAATCACCGCAGATTACGCGTGCTTGACAATTTGTCACTTTAATTCTGCGATAATTTTGAACAGAGAACAGGTACTGGACACTCAAAGAAGTGATGAAAAATGACAAATACCCTATAGCCTCAAACAGAAAACTCTTTAATAAATGTATTCTTCCATGCCTAACTTACGGCTGTACAACATGGGCATTGACTCACAGCGCCGCGCCGTTCAAAAAATTGCTTCTTGTCAAAGAGTCATTGAACGTAGCATTTTATACTTCAGGAGAACTTTCTTTGTGTCCCACAAAGAAAGATGTTATATTCTGATTCCATATAACAAGAATGAATGAGAGATGAGCCGGGCATATGCTCCGTGATAAGAAAAATAAATGGTCTACGGCTATAACAGAATGGCCAAGTTAGAGATGGATCAAAGAGAAGTAGAGGTAGGCAACGCAAACGCTGGGACGATGATAAAGCGGCGATAGCTGGTACCTTGTGGGCCAGAGTTACACGAGACCGTGATAAATGGAGAAGCCTGGGGGATGCCTATGCGTCAAAAGACGCGCTGATGAACGACGCCGAAGTGCAATAATTCCTTCTATTTGGTTATAGATTATATTGTAATTAGTTTGTTTATCAGTAGATAATAGTAGTTTATGCAATGGTCATAAAATAAGTGTAATTAAAACACGAGCGTGGGGTGATAATAATAACACAGGAGTGTTTTATTACCTATTTATACGAGTAAGCCGTTGCATACACTATTTTATCTTCAGTTATAAATTTGAAATAAAATTAAAGTGGAAACGGCAAAATATGTGGTGTGGCGGGCAATTTAGATCCTCATTGCGCATGACTTCGCAGCGCGCGCATCCATAGACAATGACACTACTTTTCTACATTAAGTCAATGAGCCCATAAGCGCCAATAAATTAAAAATAAAAGTGTGCTATAAGAATTATAAAGTTATTTTATGATGCAGTCTATGTAGCTAGAGCAAAGTAGATAGAGCTATGTAGCTAGAGCAAAGTAGATAGAGCAAAGAAGATAGAACGTAGTAGTCAGAGCAAAGTAGCCAGAACGTAGAATCTAGAGTAAAGTAGCTAGAGCAAACCCAGAATACTCCCAAAGACGAAATGGTAAATTGATCCAATATTGGAGGAGGAAATAGGCGAGAGCCAAACCTCAAATTATGACTAAGGAAATTTAGTCGGATGTCTGCGACCACGTTTCCTCTTAAGTCGTTACTGGTAGTTAGAAGCCAGGAAATCTGATTCCAGTTTTGTCAAGGGGTATTCTGTTACTACGTTGTGGAGGTCAGAAAAGCATTTGCTCATCAGTTGCACCTGGAAGCCCACCCTATAAGATAGTTGAAGAAAACAAAGCAGATAGATTAATGGCGCCTCTAGTCGCAGCCGGCTCTCTGGTACCAGCGATTTCGAACTGTCAACTACTTTGCTTTGTCGCGCAATCCTTTTGCATTTCTTTGCTGTAATAATTCATCTTCCAGCTGTGAAAATTGTCTAGAACCGTAATTTGCGGGCATAATTTGGGCACACATAACATAGCGCCTGACCCCCTGTATTCCATAGAAAGGTACTCTATAGGTGAGGAGGTCCGCTTCGTCAATGATATTGCTTGCAACCTAGAGGTTTGCTATTGCCATTCAGTTCAGATTTCGCGACGTTGCTGCGAATTGCCTTAAGACCATGGAAAATCCAATAAAACTACCCGATTCGAGGAAAGAAAATAAGGACCTTGCTGATCAGTCCATCAGTAGTTACAAAGGTGTAAAAATATGATACATCGACTTTTAGAAAGAGAAATGTACGCGAAAGAAAAGTGGAGGAGATTGAAAGAAGAAAACGTGCTCCACCGACCCCAAGTAACATGGGAGTCATGATGAGACAGATAAGATAAGAGCGACCGTGACGGTTTTCTAGAAACCGAACTTATTCTAAAACTAATGATGTGGCCAACTAAGGTAATGTCAGGACTTTACAAGAAACCTTTGAGTTTGTATCAGAGTTTCTTCTAAGAGCTTAGACAGAAATAAACTTCGCCCTCATCTAGTTTAGTTTTCTCTTCATTGTCAAACCCTTCTTTGCTTCGAAAGTATTTAAGTTATTAGGCTAAGAGACTGACAAATAGTCAACTTCTAATTCTGTAATCAAAAATCGGGAATAAGTGTAAATTGTATAATTATCATTTAACAACAACGTTCAGTAAAGTCGCGTCTACATAAAACATGTAAACAGTTCGCGAGCGTCTATTTCAAGGAGCGTGCCGCGTCGGATAGCTTGTCAAATGTGGTTCTGATTCGCGACGATACACTGGCACCTGCTTTTAATTACTTAGAATATCTATTATAGGAGTTAGGGCTAAGTACGGATCGATTTGTGAGGTTAAGTTGCATTTGTCAACGATGCGGTTGAAATGTGAATGGGTGGTCGTTTATTTTAGGTACCTCTGTACTTTTCTATACGCTCCGTAAGTTATTTTGAAAACCAGTAAGATGAACGAGGTTGTCAGTAACCGTAGTAAACAACTATATTTAAACTAATTAAGTATGTATTTTCACCGAAACATAAATAAAAAGCCATTTAAAAGTGTAGCTAGATAAACAGCAACAAAAAGCCTAGATCTATAAGCGTAATGGTAGAAAGCATCAAATGAATAAGACTGTGCTCATATGGATAGCTAGAGCAGGATAGCTAGAGTTATGTAGAGCTAGAGCTGTTAAGCTTCCTTGCCGGATTGCCGCCATGGGATCTGGAAGCAAAAGTCCTCGCACAAATATGGGAGTGGCGAGAGGAGGCGAAATGCCGGGGCGAAGCCCGTTGCCGTGACAAATCGCGGCTCGGTGGACTAAGCTCCGGCAGAATCTCATGGCGACATGGAAAGGGCGACTGTCGCAACCCAGCGCTGGACACGCCACAATTGCGGTGGTAAGGCCCCTCTTTGAGGAGTGGCTTGAGAGGCGCCACGGCGTCCTCACCTTCCACCTGACGCATCCCTCACCGGACACGGGAGGTTCCCGTACAGGATAAGGCGGGAGGAAACGCCTGGGTGTCACCATTGTGTGGACCGCCCGGAGTACACGGTGGAGCATACGATGGAGGTCTGTCCCGCTTGGGCGGAGCACCGCCGTGTCCTCGTGGAGGCAATGGCAACCTCTCGCGTCCGGCCCTGGTTCAGGCCATGGTACGGAGCGATAGGACATGCGAAGCTGTCTCCTCCTTCTGCGAAGCAGATCGGAGGATACAGTGTATCCTTCATCGTTCATAACATACCATCTCGCCAGTATGCTTTAAACGGGTGCGCAGATGTGTACCACCCTAGTACGCTCTCATTCCACCGGCTATGTTAAAGTTACATCTTAATCGAATTATCTATTCAGGCATCACTGTGGCATTATAGGTACCTTCCTATAGAACTTGTCCATTATGTACCACTTAAAAGTGAAAAATAAAAAACTTTTTAACAAAAAAATAAAACCGACTTCCAAAGACACCGACTTCGGAAAGAAAGTTATTTTTCGCTTTGTAGTGTTTTGCTCTAGAAGTGAGTTTTATTTTTTTGTTAAAAAGTTTTTATTTATTAAGTTTCTGTCAAACTTTGACATTGAAGTAAGCTTTTTCACACGTATTAAACTTCAAATACACAATTCAGAAACCGCTCCTGAATATCCCTACAACTAATTGCAATCACACAAACACACATATCTCTTACTATCTATACAACATGTACTGTGTCGCGATGTTAAATTGTCATCTATCCCTGTCCGCGGATTATTTATCGCTACACGTGCGTCTTCCTCAGAATAGACTTACACGGAATCGCGCGTATAGACTACCATTTTAATTGCAGAGTTTTATTTTTATTTTTTGCTTCATGTTTCTTAGAAATTATCTGTTATTTTCTTCTTCTACCCGTAGCTACGAAAACGTTGTAACCAAAAACGCACTGTGTTTTCTTTTGCGAAACCGTCGCCTTACACATTATTAATCCTTCGAGCCGTTTCTGCAGCACTGGTGCCACGATGGAACTCGTACTCGTAAATAACGCGATATTTCAAGTTTTCCATTTTGTAAACTGACTGGCGCATAGAAAAAACCAAAAAAGGAAAAAACAAATGAATTTCGGTTTTCCAAACACAAAAGCATGAGTAAATAGCTTTATAAATCTAAAATTGGAATTCCAAACCAAAGAGGAGATATTATAAGACATACTCTTAGTATTATAATAAACAGATCAGTAAGTAGTTTTAGGGATCACCTAATCTCACAATGTTAGGACTCATTAATATTAATGCTAAATTTTATCCGTGATGCTAGGCAACTGGGCTTATCCCAGTTGTAAACGACCCTTTGTGCCTATTGGTCTTCTTTGTTCTGTCTCCTGCTTAATATGGAGGGAAGTGGAAATTTGTATTTTTTCCTACTCCTCCATTATTATCTTTCTGATTAATTTCGTTGCGGGATTCAATACAGATAAATTCTTTCGCCGGGACTTCGTCGAACTTCATTGCCTCGGCGCTCTTTTGGTGGTCGCCACTGTTGATTCTGGCTTTCAAGAATTGCAGTGGTTTGGGAATAGCGCGGTGGGATTGTATACCAACCACTGCTAACACACCCTGTAGTATGTTACGCGATGCTACGCTACGCTATGCCAGTATGCCACAGATAATATAGACTACAGTAGCTATGCTATGCTTACCACGGCAGCAGCTCTGAGTGCAGCTTGCAGCCTTTCTATATGTTGTATAGCCGCTCGCAATATTTCCAGCTTTGGTAGTCTCCCGCTGCCCGCTCTAGCTCTGATCCGCAACTCCTCGAAGGCGGCATTGACCTTGAAGAGAAAAAAAAAATCAAAACTCACAGAGAGGTGGCCTGTGTCTCAGCAGTGGGGACATTATGCTGGCTGGTTATGCATAAAGTGATAAACTTAATTGCGTTTAGAAGGTAATCTCTAGAGACTATATATGGACGTGTGAGGTGAAAGAAAAGAGAGTCAGTGATAGCGTGACGGGGGACAGGACGGTATGGTAGAAGAAAACGTGTTGCGCTGTCTCTAACATGAGACAAGGGCAGGAAGATGATCAGGTGATCCCTAAAACTACTTACTGATCTGTTTATTATAATACTAAGAGTATGTCTTATAACCTAAAGATCGAAGATAATATGTGACATCCACCAATCTGCGCCGTACCCGCGTGGTGCATTACGATTAAGGCCTAGACTGGTGCAACCAGCATTATGGGCACATTATCTAGGCTGGTCGAACAGTGTTTGTTATAAATGATGCATAATGTTGCAAATCCGGAGCTGATACTGAGAAATGCCTAGTGGGAAACGCAACAGCAATTGGAATAGTGAGCTCTTTAAAGTAGAGCCGTTGGAGAGATGCCACGAAAGCCCGATCGACCGCCAGATCAAGCGTTGTAAATGGAGATGGATTGGTCACACGCTCCGGAGGTATTGTGATCACATTTCCAAACAGGGCATAGATTGGAGTATTCAAGGAAAAAGGAAGCGTCCTCGTTAAACTGGCGACGCACCGTATTGGCTGAAGCGACGAGCATCGAAATAACATGGAGCGAGGCGAAGAGTGAAGCTCAAGACCGGTTGCGAAGCAGGACTACTACCCCAGCTAACATTGGATCTTAAGTCAAGTAAGCCAACTAAGCATGACTCGCGGAATCCCACAGTCGAGCTTGCGCTTGCGATCCGCTGCAAGAAGAATTTCATATAGGTAAGTTTTATAACAAAAACAGTACTACACATTTATTTTTTCTTTTCTTACGTAAAACAAACTGACTTCTTCAAAACGAATACACCCACAAAATAGCTCTCATTTACAATTAGACGCCCGTTACTGTATTATCATGAAAAACTGTAAAAGCGTGTTATTTATTTTAGTATCTTAAGCTATTAGTACACCGACTGGGATCGTAAATAAGCTGAATAAAATGCTGAAACTTTACGTGAATTAGTTTTAATGCTGGGTGCACACGTGACTAAGAAATATTTGAATTCATTTCCGTAATGTATTTATTGAGGAACACATATATATCTAGGAAAATAAAATTGTATAAGCACTTTGAAGGCACTATGTAAATAGATATAATTAATTATATTATTTAGTAGCTTCTGTCAGCGACTTCACTTGCGGTATAATCGAAAATTGTACCAAGGGAACGTACTGACGAGGTAAAAGTATCTTTTGTACTAATCCAAAACATGGTATACCCGTGTTTCAAGTTTTATCAAATCCGTTTAGCAGTTTTTACATGAAAAGTTACATACAGACACACACATACTTTTTATTTTATAAAATTTGTTTTGATTTTGAATATGAACATTGACCACTTAGATAATACAGATCGGTTTCATGTAAACTATCATTTTTAACCGATTTCCCAAGAAGGAGGAGGTTCTATGAACATAGAATGTTCGACTGTTTGAAGGTTTTTTTTTGTGTATGTTTACCGATTTCTCCAACAATTGTGGACCGATTTTGAAAATTCTTTTTGTGTTTTAAAGGGAGTCACAATCTGATGATGGGATACCATGGAAATTGAGGGAATTCCTCAAATATTATAGGCATACATATAGCGATTTTGGTATTTTCATCAACAATGCAATCATTTGCACTCAGAAAGTATCATTTGGTGAAGTGGAACTGATGAAGAAGACCACAGATGGCCACTGGAACTCCTTAAATATAAGTAGGTATGTCTCGGGTATAAGATATCTCGAATAGTTAACCGACTATGATGAAGCAAATACTTATAAATTGATGGTACTGATGAAAATTGTACCATCGAACTTATCTGATGATGAAGCCGGAAGCCGGCACTGGATCTCCAAAATGAAACAATGTATCCTAGTCGTGTTTGGGCTTATTGGAATCATCATGAGATATTGGTCATCGCGTTTGGGCTACTGTGGCTATAAATGATTTTAATGGAATTTTAAGGTAGTTACCTAAACTAAAAATTGAAAAATAGAAAACATTTTAAAAATTGAACCGACTTCTAAAAAAAAACACTACGAAGCGAAAAATAACTTTCTTTTCCGAAATCGGTGTTGACAAAAGAAAAACAATATAACAAAGACACCAACTCGGAAAAGAAAGTGATTTTTCGCTTCGTTCTTTAACAACTGTCGGATAAAAATGCAGTATAACTGCTACATACCCATGGAGGCAGACAGAAACTACGGAACGCCAAGCTGCGACCCTTTTGTACTCTGCTTCATTTACGTCCATACCTACCTATGTACTCATACCGCTACTTATATGAAAATGTACAAATGCAAGATAATTCAAACTGTATTCAAGAAACGTCTTACAGTCTAAACTAGGTTTTAGACTAAAAATACACCACTCAACCGATAAACTCAAGAAAATACGACATACATCTTAATTCCACATAAAAACAAATTTACTACGTCCCTCAAACGCGACGCGATTTATTTTTATATGCGCCCGTTTGTAGCACTTGTGTTACCAGCTTTAAATATTATGATAGTGTCGCATAAATCTGTCAAACTGTATGTCACTTTGACAGTTCTGGTTTTTTTTTTAAGATATTGCAGTTGAACTATTGGGATATTAAATGTTGTATTATTGTAATTTATTTTGATTGCCTATTGAGTATTTTTGTGAGAAGATTTTTAACGTTTGATGTTTTGGCGCTTAAAATTGGTGTTCCACTCAGTAGCAGACAGCCTCGTTAAAATTGTTTTTAACACATCTACACGAAAGCGGCGGCCTGTTATCTCCTATTGCACCTCGCTTAGGCTTACTATGCAGTGTATCCTTGTACTATTTTTTACTTTTCGTGGAAAAGTGCACGGCTTGCCGCTCCTGTTAATTTTACTTATTTTATAATTTTTATTTTAATTTTAATTTATTGTATTTAAATTGGATTGCCCCTCCTACAAAAATCGATCATGATTAAATTGTTTCACGATTTAATAGATCGATAGTCTTACTAATTAACTTTTGAAGCAAGGTATTGGACCTTGTGAATTTAACACGGGCTTCACTTTCAAATGGCTCTATGAAAATCATTAGTGGCCGTCAGAAAGAATGATCCTAAATTTATTATTTCTGTCCCATTCTAATAATTTTAGCACAGAACACTGAAAAGCAATAAAAAAGTTCTCGGGTATATTTTTGAGTGATAAAAATCAAGTAATTAATCGTCTAATAAGTCGACCCCAAAATAGTTGGCAAGGAAGGCATTGCCAACAATGTTGGGGTCGACTTTAAGCCTAACTGAATCCAGGTAAATATCAGAATTTTAAAAGGAGCGACTGCCTACCTGACCTCGACAACCCAGTAACTGGGTAACACGGTACCCCTTGGCAAAATTCGTTAATAGACTTTCGGGCTTCTAACTACCCGTAACGACTGTCAAAGTTCTAAAAGTGACTGCCGGAACCAACGGTTTAACGTCCTTTCCGAGACACGAATTCCTCGGCATTTAATGGATGGTCACCCATCCACGGACCGACCTCGGCATGCGTTGCTTAACCTCGAAGATCAACCTACGCACGCTGTAATTATTTACCCACGAGCCCCTGATATTTTTCAGTGATATTATAAATCAACATAAAAAACAACAAAAAAAAATACGGGTTATGCAGCGAATAGCTAATTTTGAGCCAGCAGTGCTTATTAGGCACGGCCCATTGACAACCACCGACCCGATATACCACAGAAAACATAAAAAAAATATTCAAACTCTTTGGTCTATAAATAAATGAAAGAGTTATTTTGACTGAAATGACATATTGTATTATTATTGTGCTGGTAAAATATATTATTAGTATTTTTAATGAGCTTGAGTATCGGGCGATATTTTTGAAGTACAATACGCAAAGATGTATGAAACTTTTCAGTTTCACTAGTACGAAGCGAGATCTAAACGTTGCTGTTAGTAATGCCTAGCTGAAATTAAAAAAAAAAGAAAGAACAAATGATAAAATTTCAAATGATAAGTCGTATTGACGCTCCCGAGCAATGATACCTATCTGTTGATTCGGTGATCGAAGATAGAATGCATTTGAACCCTGATGACAATTTCGAAACAATTTATTTCGACAGCGATACGACTGCGCGTTTTATGACTTGCGTTTGTCGTAAAACGCGCAGTCGTAGCAGTAGAATGATCTATATAATACAAGTAAAAATTAAAAATTACCAAAACTACTGACATATTTTTTTATTTCATACTTTTTAAAATAAATAATTTATCTAGAAGTAGACACGCTTCGATCAACAATCTATCAAATACGTTATTATGACACGATATCTTGCGAAAATACCCCGATTCAAACAGTAACCCCGAGAGTCTCAGCTCAAAATTATCGCAGAATTAATGTATGTCAAATATCTGCTGTGATTGGTTGAATGAATTTTCAACAACCAATCACAAAAGATAACGCGTGCTTGACAATTTGTCACATTAATTCTGCTATCATTTTGATCTGAGAAACTCGGGGTAAGACGTCCAGAACATTTGAACGGCTGAACCGATTTTCATCAAATATAGCTAAGAACACTCGCGATATTTAGCTATAAAAAAAAAAAAAAACAAAAAATGGTTTCATCCGTTTAGGAGCTATGATGCCACAGACAAATACACATATGCACAAACACTCAGGTACACATTTCAAACTTACAACACCCCTCTTTTTCAGTCGGGGGTTAAAAACAGGTTGTCGCAGCGTTGTGACATTGTCACATCGTCCCTGCCTGAACCACAAGCTGAGATGGAGCGGAATTTCATTAAGGGCCTACATACGCTTTAGTGCCGAAAAACGGTAACTTTCTATAGCATACTCCTTAGTAACGGCTAGGTTAAAAGGTTTGAAAAAAATATTTATTTATTATTGTTTCATGTACATTATTTTTTAAACATGGTTTTTTCGTAAAACAAATAATTTTGCTTTAAAAAAATAATTAGCAACACGATATTTTTCGCAACTCTTGGATACTCCTCCAAAACGACTTGGATGTTTAAAAATATTTTTAGGCAGAAAAATTGATGGCTGGATTTTATTCATAACTGACATAGCATATGTAGGTAAATCAAATAATATTTTGCAAAGAAAACTCTTCAAAAGGAGGTTCAATATTGATATTTTGGCTCCGAGCGCACGGCCCGTACTGCGTTTACATTGGGGCGTATATATCGCCTTAATATTTGCCACTCAGATACTCAGATTTGTCCCTAGCCACACTTCTTCACTCCTCTAACTGTTTCACAAGCAATATATTACTTACTTTGAAGCCAATCTTATTTGAAACGTTCAAAAATACCACAGAGCACCGAGACGCCTCGGCAAACTATTGTTAGAGACGACATTGTCAAAACTTTTCATACAAAAGAAGCGAGTCAGTGAATGTCACCGTTTGAGCATGGAAAGATAGAAAGATTTCTGGATTGATTGATAAAAACTAAAACATAACATACTTATAAATAAACACGTATAAAAAAAACCTTTTTAACTTAAAATTGAACCGAAGAAATAACGAACAGAAAAGCAAAAAATAAAACTTCTAAAGCGTAGAATAATTGTAGCTTTACTCCATTTGCGATAGCATTAGACGTTTAAATAAGCCCATTTTACAGATCGTTCAATCGATTTTGTCTTCTATTGCGTTAGTAATACGACAAATGGTAGCTGTAGTAAACAGGTTTTGGTAACAGGTTTATGCTTTTTATGTCATCCTTATGTTTACGGGGTAGAACTCAAAATCGTTTGAACGGGCTGTAAAAAGATTTGGAAACAAGTCTAATGTTATTTCAAATGGAGTTTAGGTTGATCTTCGTTGCTTGTTTGGCGCCGCCTCAAAATGCTAAACTAAAAGGTTTTATTTTTTGCTATTCAGTTCGTTCTTTCGTCGGTTCAATTTTTGTTAAAAAGATTTTTGTTCTGCTTTTCAGTTTACTTAATTTCTACAATCGGTCCTCAATTAAAAATTCAGTGAGAATTATACTTTCTTATCTATACAACCTTTTTATCTATCTTTAAGGGTGGATTTCATTTTCAAATTTAAATGGGACCAACTTTGAGTTATAATCTTTTCAAAAAAAGAATTTTTGAATTCGGACCACTCTGTAAAAAGTTATGCCAAAATTTGTCCACATCGTTGTCAACGGGAAACGTGCCCAGAACGCTGGCAGCATTGCCTTGTTGGATAGCAATGCTGATTCTATGGGCGAAGAAAAGCCAAGCCCTCTAGTCACGTGAAGAGTCGAATAACCATTTACCTACTTATGTCGAAACACTCGATGAGCAGTCGGACTCCATGGACCTTATGTTTCAATCCCAAACGGTTCAAATATCTAACTTTCAATAAGGAAGATTGATTCAATGTTTAATTCTGAATTGAGTTTTGGAGTTGGAAACGTGTCAAACCCTATTTTAATGCCCAAATGAGAATACGAAAATTGGACAAATATTCGACATCAAATTCTTAATTCAAAAATCGGATTGCGCGGGTTCGAATATTAGCTAATGGCGTTTCTAGTTGCTGACAGTACGGTGATTCTTTCCTCTGTGTAATTAAATTTGATATATTTTCTAAGTATTCAAGTTGATATATATCTATAGATACTCAGAAAAGATATCAACTTGAATTAAATTGAGAAAGGGTGTCGTGTGTATTTTTGTTTTTAAAGTCGTTGCTTTTAAGCTTTAAAAGCGGTGATTTGTTTGATTTTATGGCAATTTAGGATCAGATATTTGAAGATGGTTGTGTATTTATGAAGCAAGTAAGTTTTAAAAAATATTCAATAGTTTTTTACCCGGCTGCAAATAAAAGGGTTATGTTTTTCGCGCGTATCTTTTATGTAAGTATGTTTGTAATATTCTTTATTACCTCATATCTTTCGAACCGCTTGATAGGATTTTATAATTATGACATCGTTAGATAGGTCTTGACCACACAAGTGTTATAAGTTACTTTTAATTACTTTTTATTAACATATTTAAATAAATCGTTTAAGTTCCGACTTGGCGTTTAATTTGAGCTATCCTGCAGGTCATACAATAAACAATGTTTACAATAAACAAAGTGTAACATTTTCGGAAATGGAGTAAATGTAACGAATCATCTATCAGTACAGTTGGCGTATGCAGTGTTAACGCAGTACTGGCCGTGCGCCCGCTCGGAGCCAAAATATTTCTTTTTATGTGTGTTTTTGTGTATCTGTCTGTGGCCGTGGTCCATGTTTTAAAAATAATGTACATGAAACAATAATAAATATATATTATTTTCAAACTTTTTAAGTTAGCCGTTACTAAGGATTATGCTTTAGAAAATTACCATTTTACGGCACTAAAGCGTATGTAGGCCCTTAAATAGATTGTTGTGTTGTTGGGTGTTCAATATAGATTGTCGATCGAAGCGATAAATTATGTCTACTAATTTACTGTTATTATGTCTATTAATCTACTTCTAGATAAATTATGTAGAGTGAAATAAAAATTTGTCGGGGGTTTCTTAATTTTTTATTTTTTTCTTGTTTCGGATGCAAATACAATCGCGCAAACCGTAAGTTATACCTACTAAAATTACCACACAATTTACTTCACCTACCTAATTAACACAAAAAATCTCGCGCCCAAAACGAAAAGGGTGTCTTAACATATGCGCGCTCTTCTCCGTCGTTAATAAGCCGTGACAGGGCCCTCGGGATCGATTGCTCTTTAAGCACAATTAAATAACGTGATGTTTGGAAGCTTTTAAGAACTGTCACCTCTGATTTTCAGTGGCGTGAAGTTTGGTAAATATAGATTGGCTAAAATGGTGTTACATTGTGGTAAATATGAATCTTTGGTGGTCTTGTTGTATACGATTGCTAGATAGAGGATCTTTGGTTTTTTAACTTGGAGAAATGCTAATGCGTACTGCGCCACCACGGGGAGACAGCGCAGTTATCAGGACTCCAACCCACTAAAACTCCACGGTGTCCTCCTGTGCCGCTTATGGCGCGACTCACCGCGAACCCGCCGTGGCTGTCCGTGACCGGACCGTCCCCTCTGGGGAGTACCTTCATCATCGACGCACCAGAACACACTGTTCACCGTGACCAGCCCAGAGACCAAACCAGCACATGGGTGCTAGACGACCCCGTGTATGACACCCTTGGTCGACTTGTTGGACACCTTGAGTTTGATTTTTAGTTCGGACAATTCTTCACCAGGAATCCGTGAATTTCATTCGCGGATGGAATGAAAGACGGTCATGTTAGTATGCCTGAAGTTCTTTGAAATGGGTAGGTATATGATTTTTTGTCAAGACTTTTTAATAAAAAAATGTCTGTAATGGTCTGCTGCTCCTCTTCACCTTCACGAAATACAGGTATGGAGTCAAATAAAATAAAAATAAATAAAATAAAAATCTTTAATTCGCAAGTGGATTAATTCTAATGGCCACATATCTTGTCTCTAATTTATCTTTTCTTAATTTCATCTACTTAAATATACACCGTAAAATTTTTGACGTTTAAATCCCGTGGAGATTCGAGGGTGTGTCACATTGATGAAACAAGATGCACCAAAGACGTTGACTTCCGAAATGAAAGTTATTATCACACTTTTTAGTGTTCAGCTTTGGAAGTCGATTAATTTGTTGTGTTCTTTTTATTATTATTTTTTATTTACAAATAGATACAATTTAATTGTGTTTCTTGGTTTTTATTTTTATTGTTCCATTTTAAAATAAGTAGATGACTAATCATGCGTCATCTTAACTATGTAGGTACTAAAAAGTGAAATTTGGAAGAAGGTGATATTTGAAAGAACTAGGGGTGACCATAAGCTCTTAGAGTAAGGTTATTTAGATTGTGTGTAAGTGACAGATGTATATGACTTGTATGCATCTGTCACTTACTCGATCTCAAAATAACCTTACCTACTCTAAGAGCTTATGGTCACCCCCCTAAACTGATTATGATCTATACTCAATTAAGAAAGATACAAAATCTCTTTGTGTCATAGAGACTACTTTCGAGTAAAATGCACGGTTCATACAGGTGGAATAGACCACAAAGCGAAGCCGCAGCAAAAGCTAGTCTTAACTGATCTGACCTAAAATAGATTAAGTATAATGTATTGATTGATATACTTAACATATTTTGTTAACTTTGTTCAAATCTATACTAATATTGTAAAGCTGAAGAGTTTGTTTGTTTGTTTGAACGCGCTAATCTCAGGCAATACTGGTTGGAATCGAAAAATTCTTTTTGTGTTGGATAGCCCATTTATCAAGAAAGGTTATAGGCTATATAACACCACGATACGACCAATAGGAGCGGAACATAAATGAAAAATGTTGCAAAAACGGGAAAAAAAAATACTCCGTTTTGAGAGGTTTCGTTGCTTGCGCTGTGTCAGTGGTTAAAGTTATGCAACATTCATGTATGAAGGGTAGGTAGGGTAGGGTAGGTAGGTAGCCAGTTGACGGGAGCGAAGCCGCGTGGGACAGCTAGTAATATATACTATTGAATATTTCTAATCTTATAACAAATAACAAAACAAACTTATATACGAGAAGGGAGAGGGACAAGGGCTCATTGCGCATCAAAAAATTCGTCCACATCGATGTCAATGGGAAACGTGCCCAGAACTTCGGCAGCAATGCTACGTTGATGGCTATCCTGATTCTCTGGCTGAAGAAAACGCCTGCCCTCTGGTCACGCGAACAGTCGACAAACCGTTTACTTATGTCTCGAAACACTCGATGAGCACTCGGACACCATGAACCTAATGTCTCAACCCCAAATGGCTCATACATATAACTTCCAATAAGGTTGTTATATTTGCCAGCAACAGCTGCCCCAGCACAGCCCGCCGTGCTAAGATGGGATGGCGCAAGGATATCGACACATGTTGCATTCCACACCAAAGGCCTATCCAATTTATTAGTTATAATATGTTAGTAATAAAAACATTTTCGCAAAAAATATACCGACTTCAAAAATAAAAAAGTGCAAAATAACTTTCGTTTCGGAAATCAGTGTTTTTCGTACCTCAAGTTTTTATCGTTTTGCGACACCGAATTCCGTAACGAAAGCTATCTTGCACTTTTTAGTGTTTTGTTCTATAAGTCGGTTAATTTTTTTGCGAAAACGTTTTTATTTCTCTCTTTTTACTTGTGATTCACCATCACTACAAATTGAGCAAGTTCCATAGTAAGTTACCTAAAGGATTGAGAAATACCCATAAAAACTCAATTTACACATTCGTGCTGCTGTATGCTCCATATTTTGAAAGCTGCTTAACCTGCCTGAAACTTGTACTATGACCTAAGTTGAGAGATACTTAACCCAATAAAAAAGAAGAATGATATGACCCGATAACTAGTTTCGGAGAAATGCGTGGACAAAGATACATACACACAAACATACATATAGCAAATCCATGCGGACGACGTCTCGGGCTATATCCATTTCTTGTATACCAAAACCTTATCCAGAATGTAAAAAATACTTTTCTGAAAATTGCATCAATATCGGTTCAGTCAAACGCGAGAAAATCGCGGACAAACATACATACATGTCGGGTCAAACTGAGAATCTCTTTTTTTTGAAGTCAGTTAAAAAGTAGTCTCTGGCAGTTCTGACCAATGAGTGTCATAGATAGGTAGGTAGGTATACTGGCATAAGACTGCCTGTGTTTATAAGCCACGCAAAGCCGCGGGAAATAGTAGTGTATATAAAACTAAACATATGAAAGCAATATAGTGTTAAAATTAACTCGTTTAATCTCGTGTGACATGTCTGTGCAAGCAATATAAATAAATAACGCGACTCCGCCCGTTAGTCACGTTCTACGGATTACTGGATTAAGAAATACACGATAAGTGTAGGAGAATTCGGATTTAAATATTCTTCTTCTTAATAAAAATCTTAAATTTACTGACATAACAGAGAAAATAAAACCTAAACATTGCATTCATTTTGGTCTTCATTTTAAATTATTATTAAATCATTGAACATGTATATCTCTTAGGCCGAGTTTCTCACTTCTAAATTATCGCAGATTTAATGTGAAAAATTGTCAAGCACGCGTTATCTGCAGCGATTGGCTGTTGAATATTCATTCAACCAATCACAGCAGATAACGAGTGCTTGACAATTTGTTACATTTAAAAAAAACGTTGCCCCACACTAGGAATTTCTTCCTGTATCGTGGGTGCGTTTACAAACATATAAGCTCACATACACAAACACCCAGAGCCGGAACAACTACATGTAGGTCATACAAATATTTGTTCCGTGCGGGAATCGAACCCGCGACACGCAGCGCAGCAGTCAATCGCTCAACCACTGCGCCAACCGTGCGCCCATTAATTCAGCGATGATTTAGAGGTGAGAGACTCGGCCTTAAGTTAGCCGAAAGACATCTACTGCTGGAAATTGATATAGGCCTCGCCCAAGCGTCGCCACTTCGAGCTGCGTCTTGTGCGCATCACATCCAGCCGACTTACGTAGCAGTTAGTTGGTCATCGGGCGGCCCCGTGGGTCTTCCAACGCTGCGACCGGTATAGTTCTCGCCAAAATTTTTGGCTGCCCTGAAGTCGGCTGCGCAAGTGTTTTTGAATCGCATTCAAAAACAGCACCGATCCGTGCCTAGCGAATCGGAAAGCCAACTTGAGGGCGGCCAAGAAGTTTGGCGAGAAATATACGCGATCACAACTCCAGAACCTTTTGGCCCCAATAGACCATCCGTTCGCAACTTTAATTTGTTATTTTTTAGGTCTATGTCACGCCTGTTATCTTAGTTCTCCTGCGGATCTTTACAACCGCTGGGTAGAAGAAAAGCTGGCTATACTGTGATTTTTAATTTCGTAGACTAAACTGACATTTGGGGGTTGTCACTTTATCGTTACATAAAAATAGTGTCGTATCCTGATTAATCGAAAATCGAAGTAGATCGAAAATGGAACTATTTCACGGCAAAAGAATTACATTTGTTAAGAAACTACCGGTCCTTATTTAGTTTCTACTAATTTATGTTAGATAATAATAAAACTAATTGTTAAAAATTTTGGTAAACCACGTTAATTTTTCAATTATTAGCCTCACAAATGGTCAAATAAGTTGGATAGTTAATTGTTTGACCATTTCTTTGAATAACAATAGAAGAATAAACGCTGTTTTTCGAAATTCCATCCGACCCAGTCAGGCCTTAAGGTTACACTAGTCGATCATTCTTCCATATAAACGTAGTCTGGTTTCAAAATAAAAAATGATATCAATTTGTCTCATCATTATCTAGCCCTGTATAAAAAATATTTGAAAGTTATGAGCGTCGAAAGTTCCATATTTCAACACTAATTTTAATGCATCCTTGGGCGGAAATAAATACCATAAGAAGAAGGAAAATTGCAAAACGGCCTACATACAGGGATAGATTAGTAATTCAACAATGCAAATAATTTTATTTTTGAAATATACATTTAGTAGTTTTTCATTATATCTAGACTCCCAAAGGTCTGTTTATAAAATTTCGCGCGCTCGTTTTCGTCCTAAATCATCATCCATTTCGATACATATTTGCAAAACTGCTAATTCGTACGCGAACTAGCTTCTTACTGCTCATCTCAGCATCTATCTCTTTCGCACGTGTTGTCGGATGAGATAGCATGCATTTTAACCTCGCGCACAAAATAGTTCGTGCCGTCGACTAGGGGAACCTTAAATGATTGAAATATGGAATCAGTTTACCCTAACGGGCGTTAATACTTCATAGCAATTTTTTTTATCGGAAATTTCTTTTTGGAAAATAGCATGGAGAATTACGGCCCATTTGGGTGTTTAGAATATTGCTTGCTGTATTGGGTTTGATTCATATGACGGTTAAAGCGATTTGTTAATTATTCAGCTGGACTTTTTCTGCAGTGCAGAAAAAATACCAAAACTTGATATAAGTATCTATGTCACTAGGAAAATACACCTAAACCTTTTGTTTTTGTCGCTGCAGTTACAAAATGTAAGTAGAATCAAACTATTCCATTTCAAAGTTTCAACAAAAAATTCTATCACTGAATTCTTAAGTTTCCAAATAAAAGTCTGGCAAGCAAACGTAAGAAATGCGAATCCAATTCATTTAAAAAGATTTAGAAGCTACTAAAGTACGAACTTAAACCTAACTAGAGAGCTTTCCATATAACTTAGTTATGTTAGCGGCAAGTTTTAACTTAATAAATAAATAGTAAACAACCTACATGCGGAGAGGGGACAGATGTCATGAAGAAGCTGGGTTCAACCAAAGACAAGATGGATGAACTGTGTATAAGAAAAAGGCCTTATTTATAAAAAAATAAAACCATATGATCAGTTCATGTCGTGGCCAAATCAAAAAGGTAATCACTTCATGACATAGCCGTACATTTCATGAAATGGTTGTATTTCATGATAATATTATGTAGCCAGCTAAAACTGAGCATACTGTTTAAACGTCAACCTTTGATGATATTACAATTTACGTTTGGCCATATCATTAATGTAGGGTTTCCATGTTTTCAAAGGTTTAATAGATATGAAAAACGTAAAGTTCAGGTAGTTTGTGTCGTAACGACATTACAATTCACTTTTATCTTCAAAACATCTTCAAAATTATCAGCTTTTTATTTGAATAACTGTCCGCGCCACTATGATGCATCACAAAAGCAAAAGGAAACTATTTTACGATATTGTTAGTAATGTTTGACCATAACCCATATAATGAAGTAGTCGTGATTTTAGTTGTTCATATCGTCAAACACTGATTGTTCACTCATCTGGATTATAAACTAAACCATATCATACATGATGTGGGCAGCGCCAATATTGTATTTCATGAAATACAACCATTTCATGAAAATGGTTTGTCACATCATGAAGTGATCAATTCTAAAATTTGACAGATACATTGATAAGCAGTTTTTTAATTCAATTTTTTATGATTAGAAAGTTTTTATAAAGAAGGCTGCATAAGTCTAGAAATAATAACGACAAATAGAGGGGATAATGGCAACAAATTAAGAAAATGATGAACAACTTACTTTTCTTAACCGCCGTCGCTCCCTCAGTGTTGCCGCTTTCCGTCGGTCTACCGCCGCTGTTTTCCTCTTACAGGCTTTACAAGCCCAGGCCAGACATCTCCTGCTAGGCCCCAAAACGTGTTGAATATGACTGTCATCTTTATCTTCCAGAATCTCTCCGTTTTTGTGCTCGTTTTTAACTTGGCAACATTGTTCGTTTAGAATTTCTTTTTCTTCTTTTTGAAAATCGAAGTCTTGGTAGTTGTTGTTGTTGTAACTATCGTATATAGTGTTGTAACTCATTGTTTTATGTTTTTTACCGATTTTCACACCCAGACAAGTAATTTTTCTTTTTGAGGTTTTCTTTGGCACTGACCTACTACCCGCATATAATATTCATTTTAATTATAACTTATAGGATCGGTTTTTTAGGAACTATGGTTTCGTAATTATTTTTTAGTCTGTTCAACTATCAGTTTGGCATTAAATTGAGCAAATATTTGGTAACATAACATTAGTTATATTGAGCAAAATTATATTCCTTAAAGAGATTTAAAAGAAGACATTATACATTCCTTTAACCCACTGCTTAAAATCTTTCTATATACTTAGAAAAAACTATTCAAAGTCTATCTTCACTGTTTGATCTTAATAATCATTCATGAAAACCACACACAGTCCACTTCACAGCACAACACCAAAGAAAAAAAAAAGCACGAAATTCAAAACGCGCGCCAAAAGTGACAGTTCACCGAATCGTAACTTTTTTTTTCGGGTGACGCGGCCGGCGACACAGGCGACACTGAATTCATCCGAGGGTTGATCACACTCCGAGATTTACAAAATATGCTAGCTATTAATAAACTGTCTAGCTACACGGCTCCTAACGTCGTTGAGAGATGCCAATTTATTAGTGTTTGGATTGAAATTGATGCCGGCAATATATTCCCTTTAAATTTGTTTCGACGAAAGCTTCCAGACGTTTTTATATGCGCATCTCGTTTTCATGTTTCGAATCGATTTTTAATGGAGTTTTTCGAGTCCAAGTCATTTTTATTTTTTTAATTTTTATTGTCGTATTATTTTTTAAAGGATGATTATGCCTGATGATAAATCTTTATGGACCAATGGCGGTTGATAGGTATATGCGTTGTCTGTTCACAAATACGTTTTTATGGGGAAATAAGTTAATATTGCAGCTTGTTAATTTTATTTATAAAGCTGTTCGGATTTATTTGATGTTTTTTTTGTAAATAAGAGCTTGCTATTTCCTGTCTCACTTCAAAGACTAACAAGATAGTTTTTAGGGTTCCGTACCCAAAGGGTAAAAAAGGGACTATTACTAAGACTCCGCGGTCCGTCTGTCTGTCTATCTGTCCGTCACTAGGTTGTATCTCATGAACTGTGCTAGCTAGACAGTTGCAATTTTCACAGATTATGAATTTCTTTTGCCGCTATAACAACAAATACTAAAAACAGAATAAAATAAATATTTAAGTGGGGCTCAAATACAACAAACGTGATTTTTTGCCGTTTTATGCGATAATGGTACGGAACGCTTCGTGCACGAGTCCGACTCGCACTTGGCCGGTTTTTTATAAATTGGTGGACCCTTTATTAAGGATTTTTCTTTCATTTTTGTGGTTAGGTTAGGTTAGCCGCGCTGGTTGTATTACATGTCTTTGAATTTTTGAATTTTTTTCTAGAACATGTTTTTTTTTTGTGATTGTTACATTGTCTTGATTATGCCCCTCATAGAATAAAACTGATAGTAACGTTTACCATTTTTAATTGCCCCAATATATTTCCATCGGCTTTTAGAGAAGAAGAAAAAAAATGAGAAATAAAATGCGCCTGAATATTTTTTTAACTCTATTTGTGACATTACAACCAAGTACAGTAATGGCCTATCTTTTAGGCCGCTCTGAAGTTTTCTACAATGGCTGCGCCAATTAGTTTTTTGTTTGTTGGTTAATATTGGACACGTATTTTTCTTTTGACACAAAACATAAAGTGACGACGATATAAAGCGTTGAAATATCGTGTGACGTCATGCCGTTAGTATACACTTAATACTGACATAGTCATAAGCCCCCCATTTGTAAACTTTAAGGCGCTTTATCTTTGCCAATTTTTATTGATTTGGTAAAGCAAAATTCCGTGTCCAATATTATTCGATAATCTCACTGACGGACTGAATAGAATTATCATTTTTGTACCCAGGGAACATTCCTATTACTAATGCATCTCTGCCTAACCTCTCCACAAAATACAAGCATAAAGTTATGTATAAATGAAACCAAACGTTTTTGGTCACGGCAGCGCCCCGAGCGGCATTTTCCGGAACTAACACCCAACCAGGGGCGCCAAAACCTGTAACAGTATCGGTACTAAAGTTCGCGCATGCGCTGTGCTCGCTAGAGGGAGCCTGCTTCACAAGAGAAGGCACGGAGATGTGTTGTGATTAAATATTTTAGTTATTTATTTATTTATGCGCGATTTCGAGTGTATGGTGTAAACTACAGCTGTTGTGAAGTACGTCGATTGTTGAAGTTGGCTTAATACGGGCAATTTTAGAGGGTAACTGAAAGATGTGTGGCGCTGTAATTTCTTTTTCAAAATGGCTCTTCAATTGGTATTTGAAGTATTTCTTTAAGTTTTCAAACATGTTTTATTTAACATATTAAAATAAATGCAGTCGTTTTACCAGTTAGTTAGGTACATATAAAAAGTAAAAAGCTTCCCTAATTGGTAAAACATTGCAAATCAGTTTATGAAATCTTGAATACCTATAATAACTAAACTGCGAAATGGAGAAAATATCAAAGTTTCATATTGAAGTGCTATGCTGCAAAGTTCCACTTTCCTCTTTTTATACACGAGCAAAATCTCTAGCTCAAACATTTATTAACACACAGAAATCCACCCCGACTCTTAACAATGTCATAAAAATATTTTTACAACACAATTACGACTCCATGCATTTCTTATTCGGTGAGAAGTTGAGAACAACATCCCTTACGATTGGGGTGTGATCCGCTCGCTGAGACACTTAAAACGTTAAAATTAACAAAATAACACAATCTTGTAAATAAATACCACTTAAAATAATCCAAAAAAACGTTTTACAAACATATTTTCCGTGTGCAATAAGAAAAAACTGTGTTTTTTGTGCGAAAACGTGTTGTGTTAAAATGTCGCCTGTGAGTAGTAAAGATTTTCTATCCCAACATTATTTTTAAACGTTCTATTTTTAAATTCCGTTGTTCTATTCGCTATTCTTTTTATTGTGTCGTGTTTTCTTTATTTCGAGTGTTAATCGTGGGATTTATGTGAAGCGAAGTGACATGACAAGTTGCGTTTCGTAGACACGGATTTTTATAACAGAAAAAATCTAGGATACGAGTTAACTACTCATCATCTCGAATATCTCTCATGATATCGTAAGTATTAACAATGTTTTATAACTTCCATTTAAGTAGCATTTTGACATGTTAATCGACCTTAGTAAAAAATAATCGTAGTAAATTAATAATTTAATAAAGTTATAATTACACACAAGCGATTTATTATATATCGACTAAGACTAGAAAAAAGATGACCCATTATGGTGGCAGAAATAAATTCTTATTTGAAAAATACTGATGTAATATTATTGAGGATTAAAAAAACATAGATAAACGTAATATCTTTCCTCGTTGAACCGACTCATAGATATTCTATTGATTTTACAATAGTTTAGCCTTAAAATCTAAATCGCCTGTGACCTATATCGCAGCCTCTGCCACTTAGACATGACCTAGGTCAGGCGACCTGTCTCAATGCTATTACGTTGCAAAAAAAAATGTAACTCGTTCTAAAATTGAAAGTGACATATTTCACATATTTGCCTCGCTTTTAAAAAGTTTAAAGTTAAATTTGTAATCGCTTTTCTTTTATTTTAGATTTTCGCTCGTATTTTCTTTTTCTAGTACCTACGAATCGTCCATTTATTTACCTAGTTAATAACTAAAAATTATTTACAGGGTACTTATGTATATATTTAGATCATATTTTGGTTCAGCATCAACCAAATTCTATAAATAAAATACATAATAATATTTTGTACGTTGTGTTGTGTCGTATTATAGAGATATATTTTTAACCGACTTCAAAAAAAGGAGGAGGTTCTCAATTCGTCGGCACTTTTTTATGTTAAACTCTAAAAAACGAAAAATAGATTTTTTTACCGAAATCGGTGTCGAAAAATTAAAAACAATAGGTAAGAAAGACATCGACTTCGGAAAAGAAAGTAATTTTTCGCTTTGTAGTGTTTCCCTTTGGAAGTCGGTTAATCTTTTTTTGTTATTTTTTTTTTTTAAATACCACCCTTCCCACCCATACCTACCTATTTCCGATACAACATTCTCTATTTAACGATAGAATGTTTCGCGAAAATTATCCGTGATAATGCTAAGAGTTTATTCTTGTCAAAAATATGGGTTAATTAGATGCATGGAATTATTCAGTAACAAACCCTCTGCCTGATGGGTTTTCCCGACAGAGAAATGACCGAGTTATTATTTATTTATTTAAACTTCATGTACAGTCAAGGGTCAAAAATGCAATCATACTCTCCCAAAACTCAAATGGCTAGTTTTTGTAGAAGAAGTTAAATTATCCACAACTGATTTAATATTTAAAAAAAAAAAAAAAAATATTATTGTCTCATGTACATAATTTTTTAAACATGGTTTTTTAGTATAACAAATAGTTTTGCTTTAAAAAATAATTATCAACGCGATATTTTTCGCAACTTTTGTATACTGGGTACCTCCAAAACGACTTGGATGTTCAAAAACATTTTTACACAAAAAAATTGATGGCTAGAATTTCTTCATAACTGAAATAGCATATGTAAATCAAATAATATTTGTAAAAAAAAGTGTTCAAAAGGAGGTTTAATATTGATATTTTGGCGCCGAGCGGGCCAGTGCTGCGTTAACATTGGGGCGTTTATATCGCCTTAAGGTTCCGAAGTCAACAAGGAACCCCTATAAATGCCATGTTTGTCTGTCCGTCCGCAGCTTAGTTCAGAGACTCTTAGTACTAGAAAGTTGTAATTTGGCGTGGATAAACACATTTATCACGCCGAAAAAGTAAAATAAAATCATGACAAATATTTTTTTTAGGGTACCTCCTGTACACGTAAAGTGGGAATGTTTTTTTTTTCTCGTCTCTCCGTTTGTGTGGGGTATCGTTGGATAGGCCATTCAACAATATTACGGGTCTGTGAAAACCATTTATCGATTCAGGAATCCGTTTCCTTAAAGTTAAGCTTTAGATAAATCGCTAATTTTTGTTAGAGTCAAGTTGATAGTGGAAGGAAGTTGGATATGTGAAAAAAATCACGGCATTAGTTATAACGAAATTCAAAGGAAAATTATCACAGCTAAGTAGCCTTTACAAGTTTACCAGTAATAGTCGACCAACTTATAAAATTTATCTAATTTTTATGTTTGTAAACGCACCCACGACACAGGAAGAAATTCCTAGTGAGGCGCAATGTTTTTTATAAAAAAGACTTATAAAATGTATTTTTTTTTTACTTTCCAAAAGTAAAAAAAAAATACAAATTCCATTGAAAAATTACATACATAACGTTATTAGTTGTGTAAAACAGTTAATACATATAAGTTTAAGAACCATGTAAAAATATAAAAAAATAAAATCGTAACGTCCTTAGAATAATAATGATTTCTTAATTAATAATGTTTACGCTTGATTGCGGCTTCTCTCCTGTATGCGCTAGCCCTAGCCTATGTCACTGGTGAATTAGCTTTCAACTGGTGAAAGAATTTCAAAATCGGTTCAGTAGTTCCAGAGATTCCCTACTTCCTACAAACAAACTTTACCTCTTTATAATTAACCGACTTCGCAAAAAGCAGAAGGTTATCAATTCGACTGTTTTTTTTTATATGTCTTACCTTAGAACTTTTTATTGGGTGAACCGATTTTGATGATTCTTTTTTTATTTGGAAGCTGGTGCTTGTCATGTGGTCCCATTTAATTTTCATCAATCTAATCTGATGAAGAACTTCGGCGAAATACATCAGAACTCTTCAATAAATGACGGCAAATCACTCGGGATAGATGCAATCGCATGTCTGTGTGTTGTTTACACCATTTCATAACATAACTTCACACTGGTACGCTCTAAAGGGGTACACAGGTGTGAACAGTATTCATCCTGGTATACTCTCATTGCACTGATTTTGTTTAAGTTTCATGTCAATAACATGAATTTTTAATCTATTCTGGCTTCACTTACGCTGCTGAGCACTATACGCGTAGGTACCTAGCCTATAGAACTAGTTAATTATGTACCACAACTAAAAAGTGAAAAATAAAAATCTTTTTTACAATATTACAATAGACTTCCAAACAAAAACACTACAAAGTGAAAAATAACTTAAATTTCGGAAGTCGGTGTCAAAAAACGAAGAAACGAAAACAGGAACACCGACTGCTTAAAGTTATTTCTCACTTTGTAGTGTTTTTGTTTGGAAGTCGGTTGTAATTTTTGTAAAAAGGTTTTATTATTATGATAAATTACTTAAGTAGGTATAGATAACGACTGCCAAAAGTTTATACTTTATATTTAAGTTTATATTAATAATTTAAAAACCCCTGTTACAAAAACCTCTAAAAAGCGCCCGCCAACGTTTACAGCAGTTTATTTTATTTACTAAGCGGTTCCCCAACGCAAGTACAAGGTTTCATTTTTTAAATTGTTAAATTGCATATATACCAAGAACACACGCTTCAATCGACAATCTACCGAAACACGTGATTATGACACGAAATCTTGCGAAAAAAACCCATATTCAAATACTAAAATACCGATAACTTTTGAACGACTGAACCGATTTTAATCAAACATAGCTAAGAACACCCTCGACAAAGTCACCTTTCAAAGAAAATATACTTAATCAAATCGGTTCATCCGTTTAGGAGCTATGATGCCACAGACAGACACACAGATACACAGCATAACACCCCGTTTTTCCGTCGGGTGTTAAAATTAGGAATTGTCCACGGGACATTTCGATAGCACATGTCAATCCTATACTCCACTTTTGACAGTCGTCATCGCTGATAGATTGTTACCTGATATACAAGTTAAAATCATCACATTTGCCAACAGCACAGATAGAAAACTAGCATACATATGCCTCATCCCATACAAAGAAATCATGCCGTCGTAACAAGCGTTTTTCGTCTGAATAGGTTGATTATTTTTATATGTACTTCGATCGCGTTCGTTTGCGTTCCACGGCTATAGATAGTGTTAGCAGCGACTTGCAAGTAAAAGGGTTTTCTCCGTTCGTGAACTATTGTTTTTTTTAAATATCGTAACTTTTTTTATAGTACTTTTTTGCACGTTTTTACGGTTTCATTGCACCAAAATGTGTTACAATACAAATTTAAAAAATCAAGTGGCATGCCTCAGATATTTAAAACCGTGCCATCTATTGGAAACAAATTTTAAACGATCCAGAATTTTGTGCTCAGGAGAGTTGGTTAAACAAGAACACACAATTTTAAGATCAATTCTAGAAAATGTTAATGTTACACACAATTCAATAACAAAACGATGCACATCGCGCCATCTAGTGATATTTATTTGAACAAAAGAATTTCTTTGTTAGCGCTGGGACCCAGTGCCGACAGATAAATGGATTAGAAAAGCGAGCCGAGTGAGTGAGTGGGCCTAGGCGAATGATCGCTGAGTCACTTTGTCTAGGCCAGCCACCTTTTGAGTAGGCTGACCTTTATGTCAAAGGGTCAAGGGTCATGTTCCCTCATTAAGCCTTAGGGCGAAGCACTAAGTTTGTCTAACTTCGGAATAAAAAGGTAGTATGGTAGATTTTTTTAAGGATACTTTTCAGGACTGTATTTTTTTGTTAGATATTTGTTACTCTCCATCAGATTCTGTCAAAGTAGGTAATACATACGATTGAAAGACAACTCAACCTTTTTTAATTTATTGTCAATATTTCAGTTAGTCAAAACAAAACATCAGGTGTTCCCGATATTTTAGTTATTGCTAACGCAAATGTATCTACTGTGCCACAGATGTACGGGAACATACTATCGGAATAAAAATTATTATTTCAGGCTATGCAGCGTTTCCATTCAAATCCATTCAATCGTTAAGTCGTGAAAAACATCGAGTCATAAAGACTTTCATATTATTTATAATTTTACTATGAACTAGGTGCCACAGGAAGAATGGAATTTGAAGTTGTTTCATTCAATTCGCTTAAAACCTAGTAACATTTTCCTATCGCTTCTCTATACTATCCTGCACAATCCTAAGTCTCCTCAATACCTTCGTGAACGCTTTGAATACCTCGTGCCGAAAGGTAAAACCTGTCGCACTGCCACTTCTTCTCCTTCGTCCTCCGCGACATACTTCCAGCCGCTATGATGGCTCTTTTTCTGCTACAGCAGTGCGTCTCTGGAACTCTCTCCCACACTGCCTACGCGACAACCCTTTTTTGAAGGTCTTCGAGAGGAAGGCTAAGGATCATTTCCTTGCACAGTGACATTATATTTGTAGTATAAATGTATTTATGTAAGTATATTTATGTTTTAATATAATTCGTCATAGGTTATTTTAATATTGTACACTGGAGCCTGCCCTCTATAATTGTCTACTTTCTCTGTCACTCTAGGGTTTGCTGTAAGAGAACTCAGCATTGAGTTAAGCTCGCCTTTGTACAGTCAAGGGTCAAAAGTGCGGTCATACTCTCCCAAAACTCGAATGGCTAGTTTTTGTAGAAGAAGTTAAACTATCCACAACTGATTTAATATATTGTATAGAAATTAAAGTATAGATTATTCTTACTAACCGCGAAAAGTTGAAAATTTGCTGCCTACAAAAAAATTGCCTTTTCTGTTTTGGTAGAGTGTGACTGCAATTTTGACCCTTATAGCACATGTACTTTATTATTTATTTATTAATTTAAAACTTCATGCACAAAGGTACAATGGCGGACTTAATGCCTTAGGTATTCTCCTCTACCAGTCAACCAAGGGTGGTGAAGAGATAACATGGCAGGTGCATTGTTTAAATTGTGACTAGCAAAAAAGTAAACAAAAAAATACGAATAATAAGTTGCTTAAAATACACATACATATATATTTTGTATAATACATATCTAAATAAAAAAATATATATATTATCATATTATTATGTTGTTTTGTTTTTGGTGTGCAATAAAGAATTAAGTAACACATACAAAACACACTAAGCCACGACGAAACGTGCCCCTTCCTTCCTGAAATACGATAGGTAGGTACGAGTAAGTACCTAATCAATATATCGGCAATATCCATCCCTCTCCGCCGATCCCCAATGATACAATATTACGAACAGCTGATTCACTGTATGGCTTGGGCTACGCGGCGTTGTACTGTAGAATATTCATCTTTGGTATGTTTTTTTTTTTTGATTATAGGCTTGCTTGCTATTAAATTATGTTAGTACCTATATTAAAATAATTGATGAATGAAACACCATTTCAATTATTTATTTATTTTGTTTATCTTCGCACTGTATCGCCTTGCAGCAATTACACCAGTGGAGCACAAACTTATCATCTTCAATACATATAATAAATCTGTAGTTAAAGCCGTTTTTGTATATCGAAAATATTTCCAAAAAAAAATAGCCACAGTGTTATAGGATAACCAACGGAACATGTTTGGAAATTTTGTCTGTTTATCTGTTTAGTTGTGCACGCATCACGTAAAATTTACGAAACCAATGTAGATAACTATACAACGGACATACATACCAAAGCCAAGTAATTTAAAGCTTGTAATAAAATAAACCAGCCAATTGTACCAAAACTCTTTAAAGGATAAATACAAGCTTTTATAACAAAAATATATTAACAAGCTTAAAATGAGGAAAAACGGGTTCAAAATTTTTGTTCAAAGTGGAACAAATTTGCAAGCAAACTTGCAAGCTTTGATTACATATACACAGACTCCGGGGTAAGTGGTACTGAGTAAAAGTTTGTAATAACTGTCCGTTCTGCTGACGACTGACGATTATTTAAATCAACAAAAATATGAAAGAACGGTCCCTAAAAATTAATCAGGATAATCTGTAACTACTCAGCTTTGAGTCTCCATTCCAAATAGAAAGAAAAGGTATTTAATTGCCGCAAAACGACATACAAACATTAGTAGATAACAAGAGCAAGAATTAGTAGTAGTTGAGTCGTGTTAAATTATGTTAAAAAAATGTAAGTACTATCACTTGCAGAAGTCGATAAGAATTCTCAAAACGTATTAGTTTGACGTTTAGTTTGACTTACGACCTTCTATTTTCAAGTTTTCGCCAAGAAATGATTGAAATTCACAATTTCATCAACTTAGCATAAGTCAAGATGGCCCAGTGGTATAGAGCACACAGATTGAAGCGCAAATCAGTGTGCCGCAAGTTCAAATCCCACGCAATTGTTGACTTTTTGTGAGTTCTTACCCGATTGGAAGTTATGGATTAGCATTACATATATTAAATTATTCTTTAACTTGTTCACACATTTCTTAGAGTTAGAAAGGTAGATCACAAAAAAACTAAATAAAGAATTTGATTTCTGCGAGGTAGACATGAGTTTTGACTTGACCGAAATGAAATGTCGTTTGGTTGTAGTTGTTGGTTAGTGACGTGTGGTTAACAGTATTGTAATATTCGCAAAATGCAGGCTAATATTAGTATTGAAGTGAGGGCGACTATCATTGGGCTGCATAAAAGTGGTCTTAATAAAACACAAATATCTGAAGAAACTGGACTGAATGTGAGTATAATAGCTATTAATGAATTGTAACTTTATAAATTGGTTATTGGATTTAAAAATGCATTTTTATTTTAAAATTATATTCAATAATTATGATTATTAACATTTTATTTAATGAAAATGAAGTCAAGTAGGTATAGCTGCCTAATATATATTTTTTTTGTTTTAGAAAAATACTGTGTCTTTGGATAAAAAGATATGAGGAAGAAGGTAGCCTTGCTAGTCGAAAGAGAAGTGGGAGACCGAAGCTTATTAGCGAGGCGCAGCGACGACATATGGTGGACGTATAGGAAACGAATGGTTTCGCACCAACAAGACATTTTGCGGAATTATATGACACCTCGACGGATACTGTTCGCCGTGCACTTCACGCTGAAGGCGTGCATCACAGAAAACCTGCTAAAAAGCCGTAATATCCGTGATTATTCGTTAACAAACACTGTATTATATTGTGTTTACTTTCGTTTAAAACAGCTATATCTTTTAACTTGTGCCATGGCCTTATCTGAATGCAGTGAACTCGTTACAATTTTGTTGACAATAATCATGATTCTATTTTGTTTTTTATTCTTCTACCCGCACTGTTCTAACATAATAGTTCAATTTATTTTTCTCATCTAATTGACGATTATCTTGTGAAAACTAAAGTTCTTTTAACAGAAATTGAGGTTTAGTTTCAATCTTCTTTTCGTCAAGAAAATGAAAAATTAAGCTATGACCTCAATACATTCATTATGACGTTATATAAAAATAAAATGTTTAAAAAGTCTAAATCTTATATCACTTTTCAATAAATAACTGGATATAAACAATTATATTTTATTTTATTAAAATTTTAATATCCTTTCATTGTTACGTTATTTATATTATGAATGGTCTAAGTGGGTATACTTCCAACAAACAATCTTACACGTAACACAGATAACGGTTACAAGATAACTTTTTTGTCTAGGTAAGAATTCGACGTCACAATTCTAATAAATGTTTAATTTGTAAATATAAAGAATAAACATTTTTATTAAACACGTCTTTTTATTTCCACCTTACAACATCGAAAAGATGTAACAACTAAATAATTGCAAATTACGAATGTGATTCTTCTTGTTGTTAATAGATCATATTCGTAATTTGCAACTATTTAGTGCAAAAAATGCAATAGTATTTTTCATAGAATTATAAAAAACAACTACACTATAAAAAACAACAACTGTATATTAATATAGATTGGGAATTTTCAAAGTAAGATATAACCGCAACGGACCGACCATGATTTGAACTCGGGCTACGTTATTTGCGAATCCAACACTTAGTTCATACGGCTACCAGCACATGACATATTTGCGCGAATTTTATCAATGCAATGGTAAGAACAAGTCGCCTCTGTGACTGTGTGATGCGTATTCAATGGCACAGAAATATAATAATGATGTTTTTAAGCTCAGTGCGACGACAGTTCCTTAGTGTGTGTTATCTGTGGAATGTGGATACTCATACACGCGCACACATACGCACGGAAGTATCGTGCTCGCTCGGTTCGTAGCAATGTAATCTTTAGCGTTCTTATGGACTTTTGCGGCCTCACTGTACAAATAAAAGCAGATGAGAAGAATGTCGTGGTTGTGACAAGAAGGCTTCCACTCAGCATAATGGTGTGCCATGGGGGACCCACAGCACGGCGCTGATTTCCAGTGGTCGCCTAGGATGCAACGTATGGAAGAAACCAGTCCGTATCCGTAGGGTATGTAAAGATAGATAAGTACAAAAAATATTAGTGTCCGATCGAAAGTTAGGTTTCGGTTTCGGACGAGTTTCGCCATGAAAACGAGTTTCGGTTTCGGCGGAAAACCTGCCGAAACGACCGAAACCGAAACTGCACTCGCAAATTCTCGCGCTGTGATCGGTCGTGTTCGGTGCGTTAAATTCCATCCAAGCAATAAGCGACGAAGACATTTTGCCGCGTGCCTAATCATGTCATGACTGGCTTGTTTTTGCAATTCGTTTTGTTTGTTGTGAGTTTTTGTGTCATTTATTTTGAATTCGGTAAGTTTTATTTCGTGATATAGCATAAGAGTAGGTAGTAAACATCAAAAAAATGTCGAAGAAGAAGCTATGTGATTTAAAGATAAAAAAATAAAGACTTTTTCCCTCAAAACAAGATCCATGTAAGGAAGTTTCGGTTTCGGTTTCATCCGAAACCGACTGTTGGCGAAATTCGGTTTCGGTTACTATTACGGACGATTGGTGGACTGTATAATGATGTTAAATGAAACACTTTAGATAGTTACTCGTTAATTTTATAATAGTTACAAACTAAATCATATAAATCGAAACGCACACAAAGCCTGCCAAAAATATATGTGCCAAAAACACTGTCAGTACAAAAAAGCTAACGTTTTAATACATACAAAAAAGGTTGCACCAGCCAGTCGCCAACATTCCGGACCCCTAGTGGAGCACTAAACTCTGGTGGCAACTGGCTGGGTATGTGCAACAAGCGGCAGAAGCTTACGGACTGGTCGGCGCAAGATACCTCCTTTGGTAGCAACGTCTGCGACACGAACCAGTCCGTCAGGTCCTGGAAAGGTTTTGTTTATCCTACCAAGAAGCCAAAGTCCCCTTGGTAGTGTATTGTCCGCTATAAGAACCACGTCACCCTCGCATAATCCAGACTCGCTTCTGTTTCGGCCTAGTGGAATTAGAGTAGGCAGGTACTCAGCCAGCCATCTTGCCCAGAAATGTTCAGCCAGCCTAAGAGCGAGCCGCCAATCAGTCGCTCGTAATGAGTCTGCATCCGGAAGTTTGCAGGGCCATGATGTCACTGATGAAGATCCGAGGATGAAATGAAAAGGCGTTATAGCCTCGGGGGCGTCTGGTGAGTTTGGTACATAAGTCAATGGCCTGCTGTTGACGATCGATTCCGCTTCGATAAGCAACGTGGTAAGAACTTCTTCTCGAGGTGCTCTGTCTTTTAATGTGACTCGTAGAGCTGTTTTCACCGAGCGTACCAGCCTTTCCCACGCTCCACCCATAAATGGCGAGGCAGGTGGAATGAAACGCCAGGAGATCTTGCGGCTGGTCGCGAAGTTTTCTACTGCCTCATCGTAGAGTGATGCAAGCTCACGCTTGGCTCCAACAAAGCAGGTTGCGTTGTCGCAGAAGATTGTAGCTGGAGTCCCTCGCCGGGAAATTAGGCGTCTAAGGCTCATTATTGCAGAGCTAGATGATAATGAAGCGACTACTTCCAGATGTAGAGCTCTTGTAACAAGGCATGTGTAAAGAGCCACCCACCTCTTTTCGCGTCGTCGGCCAATTGCAACTTCTATGGGGCCGAAATAATCTAAACTAACATGCGTAAACGGCCGTGTGTGGTGGTCTAGACGCTCTGGTGGCAAATCGCCTGTTGCTGGAGTTACTAAACGACCATTCTGTTTTCTGCATTGTAGACACCCTTTGGCTATGCTTCGGATGGTAGCCCTAGCCCGTAGAATCCAAAATGTCTGCCTTATTTCATTGAGCACAAGCTCATGGTTCCCATGTCCGGCTTCAGCGTGTTTATGCAAAATGATTAAGTGTACAATACGATGACGACCGTCAAGAATGATCGGTGACTTAACACTCTCACTCACCCCAGGAGCGGATTTTATTCGTGAGTATAATCTAATCAGACCATCTTTGTCAAGAACCGGGGCGAGTGCGGCTATGCGACTGGTCTTGGGTACAGGTTGCGAGGCTTTCAAAATCTTCAGTTCTTCGGAAAAGCTGTCTATCTGAATCCTTAAGAAAAGCATCTTCTCTGCTTGAAGAATGTCATCAGCTGAAAGATGCGAGGGGGACGTAGTATCATGAACAGATTTCGATAGTAAGTTTGGTGAACTGGATTTTGACCAAAACTTTCGTACGGCTTGGAAAACGCGGGCCGTAGATCTTAGTAACCGTAGCCAGCTGCTAAAACGAGCTGCGTCTGGAACCGGCGGAACTAACAATGGATTGTCTACAAGAAACCCTACGTACTCCGGTTTTAACTCAGAAGTACGTAAAACTTCGTCAATGATGTGTTCTGGTTCATGTGGCCATTCTGAGGGTGAATTGATGAGAAAAGATGGGCCAGCGAACCATCTATGCGATGATGTAAATTCAAAATGTTTTGGCTTAGTAGCATCGTCTGCGATGTTGAGTTCGCTAGGAAGCCATTTCCAATTGGATGGATCCGTAAATTCTAAAATTTCGCCTAACCTGTGGGCTACAAACGGCTTAAAACACCGCGCATCGCTGCGAATCCACTTTAAAACCGTTGTGGAGTCAGTCCAGTAGAAAACAGCGGAAGGTTGTGTCCGATGAGCATTCAAAATAGTTTGTGCAAAACGCGTCGCGATCAGAGCAGCCTGCAGTTCAAGGCGCGGAATAGAAAGTGGCTTTAAAGGTGCAACACGCGCTTTGCTGCCTATCAACGCTAAACTAACTGAACCATCAACGAACGCATAACGCCAATATGCAACGCAGGCATAAGCCTGTTCCCCCCCATCGGCTATAACGTGAAGTTGAGTGTTGCACTACTCTGATTTGCCTACGTACCACCGCGGAATACGGAGATTAGCTGCAGAATCAATCTGATCAAACCACGACTTGCAGTCCACTTCATACTTGGGTGGGATTGGCGAATCCCAGTCAGTCCCTTCCCTCCATAATTTTTGTATCAAAATTCTACCTTGGATAACTATAGGCATGATCAGTCCTAAAGGATCGTAGACGCTCATAACACTGGAGAGTAAACTTCTTTTAGTTATCGTGCATACGCCACTGCGATTGCGACACGTGCGAAACCCTAAAGTATCGTTCAGAGGATTCCACTTTACGCCTAAAGCACCTACGTCATTATTTAAAGGCAGGTTGACATCAGAATTCGAGTCGCTACAAAGCTCTTTGGGTACTAAAGCAAGTGCCTCAGGCACGTTCGATACCCACGAACGCATTTCAAAACCACAAAAGTTATGAACCGTGACTATATCGGAGGCTAAACGTTTCGCGTCGGGGAGGTGAAACTCACTCCCAATATAATCGTCCATGTAGTGGTTGTGAATGATCGCATGAGTAGCAGCTGGATATTTGTGCTCAAATTCCTTAGCATTTTTGTTTTTAATTAACATAGCTATAAAAGGGCTAGATACAGCGCCAAAAATTAAAGACGTCATCCTATATTCTTTGACGGTATCCTGAGAGTTCCCGTTGCGCCATAAAAACCGTAGCGCATCACGATCGTTTTCTTTCATTTTGATTTGAAGAAACATCTCCCTTATATCGGCATTAAACGCGATCGGTCCTTCTCTAAAACGGAACAAAATGTTCAAAAGAGACTGCAATAGATCCGGACCTTGCAGTAGCATTTCGTTCAAACTTACACCTCTAGTGACAGCTGCTGCGTCGTACACCACTCTCAACTTACGCTTCTGAGGATGGTACACACCAAAATGTGGTAAGTACCATCTCAAAGAAACTCCAGCCGAAGACTTTTAATGCATACCATCCACAGAAACGCCAGCCGAGGACTTGTCCCTGAGAAAGTTGTCGTGGAAGGTAGTGGGCGCGCATTCTTCTGCATAACCCTTTTTGAACTATGCTTTCAATATATTTTTTGTAAGCTAACGCAAGTGTGCTATCTTTGGCCATCTGTTTTTCGAGGGACTTGAGTCGTGATAAGGCGTGAGGGTAACTATCTGGAACGTCGTTTGTTAACCTTTCCTTCCAAGGCAAGCCTACCTCAAAACGTCCTGAAGCCAGTCGCTGAGCGGAAGATTCTACCAAACTTACCGCACGTGCATCGTCGTTGTTTTGTCGGGTGGCAAGCTTCTGGATGCCTAGAGAATCTACTTCATATTGTTTTTTAATTAATGCCTCAAGAGAGTTGATTGTCCTTGACGCGTAATCTACCTCACAAACATTGTTGACAAAATCTACCGGTTTAGTCGACGAGGACATAGCGCCGTGTAGAACCCAGCCCAAAAGCGTTCTTGAGGCGACAGGTTCGTTTTTCTTACCTACTCGCATCTCACGGCTTAAAGACAAATGCCAATCGGCCGCTCCAACGAGCACAGTTGGCGTAGCGTCTTGATATTCCAACATAGCCGCCAGATCCAACAAATGGTTGTATTTTGATAAATCAAGCATGTCGGTGCTTTGCGGAGTAAGACAAAGAGGGGTAAAACTGCGTGCGCCTTGGACTAAATGGCGTTCAGGCATGTCACGTCCTCGAATGTAGAAATTGACAAAGCATACCTCAGTGTCGTACATACCCCCTACCCCTGTAACACGTAGTTTCTGACGGTCCGTGGTGTCAGCTCCGATGCGCGCCGCTACGTCACCGTCGATAAGTGTAGCGGTGCTGCCCTCATCAAGAAGCGCAAACGTATCAAACGTGCCGCGAAGACCTTCTAAAGTGACAGGTAGAATCTTGAGCAGTCCTCGCCTACCAGCTGGAGGTACCCCGATCGTGTTAGCCACCACGTTGCCGCCGTCAGCTTGAGGAGGCGCGATAGTGTCATTCTTTGGCGAGTTCTGCAGAGAAACAGTATTATTAGCGGAGAGGTTACTATTAGATACCGATTTGTCACCGTGAAGGAGGGCGTGGTGGCGCCTGTCGCAGCTACTAACACCGCATCGCTTAGTCTGGCATGTGTTCCATGTATGTGGACTAGACTTCAGGCATCAATAGCACGTTTTGGTCTCTTTTATCCAGCGCCATCTATCGTCAACCGAAAGCGATGAAAACGCTTTACATGTTTTAACAGAGTGGGGCCCTTGTTTACAGTATGCACACTGTGTCGTTTTGTCATTCGAGGTAGTAGCATGAACATTCAAATCTTTCGTTACGTTTGGCTTATAAAATGGTGCCTTACTTTGCGACGAGCTCGGCGTTACGTCAACCAAAAAGTTGTAATTCAGTTGTCGTTCAGCTTCGATCACTAAGAACCTAGAAAGCAACTCTAGGTTAGTAACCGTTGGCTCAAAAGGTTTGTGAGTGGCTGCGTAATCCGTAAAACGGTCTCGTGTGTGTTCATTAAGTTTTAAAAGGACCGTACGAAGAAGCTCGAGTGATGATAGGTACTCGTGCTGCTGAAACAATTTTATAATGGCAACGCAGTTCCTCAGCTTGTTGGCCAGAATGTTTAAATGTTCTGCGTTACCTATTTTAATACCGCGTAGACCGGCAATCTCATGTGCGACCAGCTGTTCTGGACGCGCGTAGTTTTTCTCCAAAGCAGTCACCACCTCCTCGGGATCTTGTGCCTGCCATAAAATTGAAGAAATGGCTGCCCGGGCGGCACCACGAACGGCGGATGTTAAGCGAGCTAAATTTTCTGCGGGCGTGAAAAAGGTTTTAGTTCGCTCATACGTACACTTGAAAGCTAACCATTCATCTATATTTCCTGTAAAAGGAATCAGCTCCGGCTTTCTCGGGCGATCGGGTAAAGATGAAAAAGCCTTCGCAAGCTGAACAATCGGATCGCCTTCCGCTCCACAAGTAGCAGTGTTACCTACGGGTGCTTGAACGCGTAATACGCGTGGTTGTGGGTCAAGTGCCATGTTGGGTGCGTTTTGGTTGCCCACCCACGTTGTTACACGTTCTTTGTGCGAACTACGGGAAGAGACGCTACCAGACCTGTCAGAATGTGCTTCCAGGGAAGCAAGCTTTGCGCACAGCTCCAACTCGTCAGCTTTTTGCTGTTGAAGCGCAATTTCGCGCTCTCGCTCCCGGTCGCGCTGTTCACGTTCGCGCTCGCGCTGTTCACGTTCGCGCTCTCGCTCTGCTAGCTTGCATTCACGCTCTACGCGACGTTGCTGAATTTCGGCCTCTATGGCCAGTTTTTTAGCTAGTATAGAAGAGCTTGAAGAGCGTCTTGTGTATGTTGACTGACCTCTGTTTCCGTGCGGCTGATGTTGAAGACCGGAACTAGCCGGGAGTACAGTCGTTTCTTGCTGTGCAATGTTTGTAGTAGCTCCAGCCGCCAGTTTAGAACCTTCAGAGATGTGTGCCGCTTGATGCGATCCGCTCGGCTGCGGCTCGGCGCGCTCGCGGAGACGGGGTGGAGAATTGTCCTCGCGTTGTGCTTCGCCTGGGCCTTGTGTCGTCGGATTCGCATATTGCGATTTAGTTTGACTACGAGTAACTACCATTGTGAAAATGACGTTTGTGAAAAAAATGAAAACTAGGATGAAATGGTATAAATTTAGGCTTCGTAAGGACCAAATATTACGGACGATTGGTGGACTGTATAATGATGTTAAATGAAACACTTTAGATAGTTACTCGTTAATGTTATAATAGTTACAAACTAAATCATATAAATCGAAACGCACACAAAGCAGCCACAAAAATATGTGCCAAAAACACTGTCAGTACAAAAAAGCTAACGTTTTAATATATACAAAAAAGGTTGCACCAGCCAGTCGCCAACAGTTACCTTTAAAACCAGTTTCGGTCGGACACTAAAAATATAAAACAAATACAGTAAGATACTTAAAATACACTACGTAAAAATATGATGTGAATAAAATTAACGTAGGTAACAGAAACACCGAGAATATATATGTCGGTTTAGTCAATAGTACGGACGTCAAAACAAATCTCGAGCACGCCACCTGTCGGCAATTCAAGAACAACTACGCTGTGGCGCGCTTTCTCTAACCACTTGCGTGGTGGGGACAGCAGAATATGGCAGTTGAGTACCGACATCCTTGGAGCTAAGACGTCGTAGAATCAGTGTCGATCCGTTATATTAGTAAGCAAGATTGTAACTGTGAGCTATTTAAGTGAACCCAGTGTATCGAATAATTTGTGTGATTTCATTTTCACGACTGTACCCACCGACCTGCCCACACACGATGTCTTATCCTAAAGGAATACATCCTGACTTACCGATGGCTTACATCTATCGGCCAGCCTTGATGCGACATATACGATACAAGATTGACAAAACATAAAGTGCGGGTGTAAAGCGTGTAAGTGCATCTAATTACAGCAATAAAGAAGCAACATATTTGTTGACCTGTGTTAAAATGTGCCATTTGTTTTGAGTATTATCTCTCCTTCTCCATTTATTTGTATTTGCACTTAGGACTAAGTGAAATCTCGTGGCCAATCTTTGGTATTTCTAATATAAGTCACGGTAGATTTACAAAACAGTGAAGGAAAACGTCTTTCGGAAACAAGCATCATCCTTCATAATGCGCACAGCAAAAGAGTGGAACTCACTGCCTGCGTCTGTGTTCCCGACCGCATACAACCCGAATCTCTTCAAAGTTAGAGTTAACAGGCTTCTTCTGGGTAAGCTCACTCCATCGTCGACTTTGTCTCTGTCACCTCTGACCTAGACTAGAGTCAAGAGCAAACCCATTATAAAAACAAAAAAAAAAAGCGTGTCTTAGAATCAAACATTAGGACACAGTGACTACCTGCATTGGGCCCGCATGGTAGGTTACGGCCTTTTTACAGCTTGGCATTGGGAAAACTATTCGCTGATTATCTCCTTTATACAACTGTGCCATAAACGTCAGCACATGTGTTCCATAAATAAAAAAGTAACATTAAAAAAAAATACCCCGTCTCATTTTTTTTATGCTTTTTAAACTACTTAATTTCTAAAATCTAAAAGTAGACACGCTTCGATCGACAATCTATCGAACACGTAATTATGACACAATATCTTGCGAAAATACCCCGATCCAAACAGTAAAACACCCATAACTTTTGAATAGCTGAACCGATTTTTATCAAACATACTAAGAACACTCTCGATAAAGCCAGATACACAAATACACAAACATACAGGTAGACACGTCAAACTTTTAACACTCCTCTTTTTACGTCAGGGGTTAAAAAGAGAAAGGATTTTTGAAAATTCACCTCCTGAAGGGTTTAAGTATGGGTATCCGAAGTTCGTCAATTTACGCATGTAAATAAATAAATAATATAAAACCATATCCTTGTCTGACAGAAAAACCGCGGTTCAAAGGGCTTTTTTAAATACGATGTTTGCTAGACATACATAGTTACGGATGCAAATGCAGACATCTTTTATCTTACAGACATAATAAATCATGACGTGTCAAAAATAACATGGTTCGACTGCTAAAAAGGGCCAGATGTTTACAAGTCATATCCATCTGTTCCTTACGCATACTAAAAATAACTTTGCTCTAAGAGCTTATGGTCACCCCTGACCCGATATCTTTTTTTTTGTGGAATATCTTTGTCAAACTCTACTTTATCCTGAAAACCTGTCAATTTTTGCTATTAAAGGAGGAATTGACACGTTCTTAACTCCAAATACTCAATTCAGAAACCGGCCCTTTAAACATCTTACCTAATCTGTAAAATTGAAAAGAGCACCTAACCACAGAGCAAAAAAACCGGCCAAGTACGAGTCGGACTAGCGTACCGAGGGTACCGTATAAATAACACAAAATAACAGCTACATTTTCCAAATTCATAAGGTACCATCATTGAGGTTCATAAAAAATGAAAGCACCGAACATTGCTATATCGAAGGGACAATATTAACTTTTCCGTTCCAAAACTGTTGTCCCCCTACATCAATATAGGTCGCAGTCAGTTTACCAACTCCAAATAAGTTAATAATCTTCTTTTTTATGTAGACTGTTTTACAGTTTTCAAATTGTTTCTTTTACTTGTGCTATAAGACATTGCTTCTTGCCAAATTTCATGATGCTAGGTCAATGAAAAGTACCCTTTAGGTTTTGATTCCCTTACGATACCTCAAATAAGCGACACAATGGGCTATATCTTTTGATTTCAATGCAATTTAGAAGTTTGTTTTTTTCACAACCGTTTTTCACACCTGCAGACTTGAGTATATCATATTAATTTAAAGAAATAAAAAAAAGAAAGAAAATGTATTTCTACTTTATATCTCCAAGTCTTAACACATGGACAGACAGACAGAAAACGAAGTGATTCTATAAGGGTTCCTTTTTTTTCTTTTTGAAGAACGGAACCCTATAAGCACGGGGTCTCATTGCTAAGAAAGAAAATTTGGTTCAAATAAATCTCACTAGATGGCGCGATATGCACCTATCTGTTTTTGAATGTGAGTAAAATTAAAATTTTCTGGAATTGAACATAAAAATTGTATGTTCTTGTTTAATCAACTCTCCTAAGTACAAAATTATGGAATGTTGGGCTCTTAATTCACATTTCAAAGATTATTTGAACGGATCATTTAAAATTGATGCCAATAGATGGCGCATTTTTAAATTTCTGAGGCATTCCACTCGATTGTTAAAATTTGCATTGTAACACATTTTGGTGCAAAAAAACTGTAAAAACGTGCAAAAAAGTACTATAAAACGAACCTTCACTGTATTTAAAGAAAAATATATTCACGAACATAGTAAACTCTTTTACTTGCAAGCCGCTGCTAACACCATCTATCTATCACCGTGAAACAGAACCGAACGCGTTCGATGTACAAAAAAAAAATCAGATTATTAAGACGAAAAACGCTAGTTACGTCGGCACGGTTTCTTTGTATGGGATGAGGCATCTGTATGCTAGTATTACATTATCTGTGCTATAAGACACCATTTTAAATGCTGGTAGGAAATGAAGAAGTACTCGTCAGTAACAGGCCATACCGACAAGATATTTTCATGAAAGCGAAGGCAATTATTAGATAAAGAAATCCGCGGCATCTTGCTTTTGTGAAAAATTTCAACCTTTCGCCGGTATTCCACTTGGAATTTCTTATTTATTTTGACGTGGCATAACTTTTGGCTTTGAACTGACATTTTTGTTTCGCATTTTTTGTGTTAAGTGGGTATATGTCTTTAAAAACTTTCTAACAAAATAATGAAACTGACTTCCAAAACAAAACACTACAAAGCGAATTTTGGTAACTATATTTTTTCGTTTTTGACACCGACCGACTGTAGAAATGAAAGTTATTTTTCTGAAATCTGGCACCAGTCTTGCCAAGGGTAGACTGCCTCGAGCTAGTGGCTGAATAATTACAGACGCACGACTAGAATTTTGAGATTAAGGTTGCCCTTGTCGATCATTCTTCCATACAAACGTAGTATGACGATTAATCCACTGTTTGACGGTGTACGCTCAATATAAAAAAATGATACCAATTTGTCTCATTATTAGCTAGCCTTGTATGGAATCAAAAAATTAAGAAATAATATATTTGAAGTTATGAGTGTCGAAAGTTCCATATTTCAGCACTAATTTTAACGCACCTTTGGGTGGAAATAAATACCATAAGAAGAAGTAAAATTGCAAAACAGTCACCATACAGGGATATATTAGTAGTTCAACAATGCAAATATTTTATTTTGAATAGTTACATTTAGTCGTTTTTTCATGATATCCATATTCCTAAAGGTCTGTTTATAAAATTTTGCGCTCTTGTTAAATCTTCATCCATTTCGCTACAAATTTGCAAAAGTGTACGCAAACTATCTTTTTACTGCTCATCACAGCATCTATCTCTTTCGCACATGTGATCGGATGAGATAGCGTGCATTTTAACCCCGCGCACAAAATAGTTCGTGCCGTCGACTAGGGCAACCTTAAGAAACCCTTGCTGAGGTCGGTCCGTGGATGTGTGACCTTCTTATCATACCGACATTCCTCCGTGCTTCGGAAACCACACTAAGCCGTAGGTCCCGGTTGTCACTTGTACATCTTTGTCAGACATAAGGATAGTCAGTAACCAGAAAATCTGCCTTCAGTCTCGCCAATTCTTTAGCCACGACCCATTTAAGAGCGGCCAACCCGTCATACTTCTCATACAAACGCTCGGACAAAATTATGCCGTTGAACACATCTTGGCTTTTTTCGAACTAATAGGTATCTTGTGCACTATATCTGGGATTCTATGACATCAAAAATAAAAATTTGGAGAAACAAATTCAGTATAAGCTTCCAAAAATCTGCTGTTTTGCACAAATACCTGAACTTTGGTCGTTCATAATGTACTCTTAAATTATAAAAGTAAATCATTATGACACATGTATTGCACATGTAATGGATATTCTAAACGACAAACATTTATTTCACAAACATGTAAGGTTTATTCAAAAACATGTATTTACTGGCACAAGTTTTATGAAATTTTCGAACAATTTTTTTTACTATATCTCTCTTTTTGCATTGCCTCTTTTTCAAACATTGCGCTGGATAAAACAACAAGTTTTTCGACCATGCTCACTTTGACGATAAACGGACCAGGAAGGTCCCTCTTAATATCTAATAATAATTGAAGTCAAATAAAATAATATCTTTTACCAAAGACAATATACGTCATTTTAATAAACCACATTTCATTGAGTTTATAAAAGATATTGTGGACCGTATACCTTCATCGCTCGCCGGCTGAATCCGATAAAGTCACACGTTCTCAAACTGTCAGCTCGGTGAAATGGGTCATAATATCCCCGACAACGGTCTGTCTTTCAGTTAAGTCAGTTCATATACAGACGTGTGTTATAAGGATACGTAAATAAGGGGTGACTTTTGATTCTGAAGCAATCAGAAGACTGCTCCACACAATCCAGAAGGTTTGTGGAGGGCAGACAGGCAGTCGGCCCATGTTAAATAATGGTGTCCAGCTGCATTCAGAGACTGGAAGCCGAACCCAATATAGTTGAGAACAGGCCTGGCCTTAGAATAATAACGCATAGAAGCCGTTTGAACAAAACACGAGTGATATCGTGTGTGTCCACTTCGTTTCCTTGTGTGCGTGAGCCGAATGTATCTACGTTCCTCAAACTCACACAAATATAGCTTTCCGTGATACCATTACCAGGCCGTTACCAATTAAAATATAGGAAAACGACTACTATGTTGCTGCATCAAAACCTGTCGCCCGTATTAATTAACACGAATGACAAAGTTTATTGAAATTACCCACTAATCCACAAATTTAATTTTCTTATTTTTTTAAGAATACCGTCTAAGCGTATGTGTACAAATTACTTGAAATTTGTTTTATATTTTGTTTCTCCTCGTAAGTGATTTGTAATCTTTGAGAAATAAAGAATTTTGAACCTCATACCCTCAGTTTCCCAGCTCAAAATTATCGCAGAATTAATGTGACAAATTGTCAAACACGCGTTATTGAATTTTCAACAGCCAATCACAGCAGATAATGAGTGCTTGACAATTTGTCACATTAATTCTACGATAATTTAGAGCTGGGAAACTGAGGGATGAAGTGGACCGTAAATCACCACGCGGACCCTGAGTGTGTTGGTGCAGGAATGTCACAAATATAATTTTAGTCTTGGGTGCTTTTTGTATGTCCTCACGATTTTTTTCCGCAATGTTTTAAAGTACTAATATTAACTGTATGAGTAGTAGAATATTTGAAGACCTACATGCCCTCGAATGAGGCTGATCGATTCTCAGGCTGTTTATAGATTGCATGCAGGTAGCGTTTATTAAGTGCGTGTCACAATGTCTGAGCAAGCAAGATAGAACACTAGACTAGATCCCGGCAATATAATATGGCCGTGTCACGAATTAAACGCCAGTTGTAATGCCATTGAATATTAATTCAAATAATCACAGAAGTTCGCGTTAGCGACCTTCCTGATGGCTCGACTCAATTTATATCACACTGACAGGCGATTTAAACTGCAACTGCAAGTTTGTATGGACCAATCAGATATGTTATGAGCGCGCGCATTGTGAAGACTCGCATACGTCCTAATTGGGACGTATAGTCTTTAGTCTATGTGTGCAATGGCGCAGAGCATTAAGCTTTGTTTAAAACAAAAACAAAATTTAAAAATGCCATCGTGTGTGTATTTAGAAAGTGTTATCAATTATGATACCAAAGTACATAAAACAGAAGGGATCTCATACCATATGTAAGAACGCAATACACCTCAATTTGCAAATTGATTTCATTTTTTTTCCTAATATCTATTATTTATTCTGTGCTAATATTCTGATATTTGGAGGTTAGAAAAAGAAAGAGATGGTAAACACATTGGTGGCCAGTATAATGTTTGTTTGCATTCACACGCAAATGACAAACACTAGCTGTCTCTTTTTTTCTTGTTGGTTTTATCAAGCCATCCCTTTCGACTTGCAGTAAAATGTCAGATGAATGAAAAGTGCCGCTGCTGCGCGGAACACTTTTTTCGGTTGTTTAGTGAGTGTATAACGTATCTGTTTACTAGAATATCATTGGTATGGCCGCAATGCGATGCATGTCATCCAATTTGAACTTGAAATTTTCTTAGAGAAAACATGTACGCAACATTCGACCGATATCAACGCAATTTAAAGATTTTTTTAACCGTCTTCTAAAAGGAGGAGGTTCTTTATTCGACTGTATTTTTGTTATGCGATTATTCCGCTAATTATGAACCGATTTTGATGATTATTTTTTTATTTCAAAGCTGGTACTTCTCATGTTGTTCCATTTAAATTTGATCAAGATCTAACCAGTGGTGTTTAAGTTATCTTTAATAAAGCGTATTTGAAGGTACCAAAACTAAAAAGAGAAAAGTAAAAACTTTTTATCAAAAAACCTAAACTGACTGCCAAAATAAAACACAACAAAGCGAAAAATAACTTTATTTTCGGCAGTCGGTGACAAAAACGAAAAGAAATAGGCACCAAAGACACCGACATCCGAAAAAAAGTTATTTTTCGATTTGTAATGTTTTGTTTTTGAAGTTCGTTTAATTATTTTTCTCTGGTTTATTACTTTGCGGTTTTCAAGGCAAGTTTAATCGTTCCTACGGGACACATCGAGCTTCATTGCCTCGGCATTTATCTGGTGATCGCCACTGTTGATTCTGGTTTGCGGCAGTTGCAGTGGTTGCGAATAGTTTGGCAGGTTTGGTATTGCATATAATCAATCATTCATCATTCAATCATCAATCAATCATCAATCAATCGTCAATCAATCATCAATCAATCATCAATAAATCATCAATCAATCATAAATCAATCATCAATCAATCATCAATCAATCAATCATCAATCAATCATCAATCAATCATCAATGTAGGTAACTTTTATACATATAAATTGTGCGTAACTTAAAGTATTACTTAGTTTTTTTGTTAACAGACTTCGCGCGATGTTTTTTATGTTTGTTATCTTAGAACTTTTTATTAGGTGGACCGATTTTGATGATTCTTTTTTTTATTTCAAAGCTGGTGCTTGTCATGTGGTCCCATTTAATTTTCATCATGATCTGATGAAGAACTTCGGAGAAATACATCAGAACTCTTCAATAAATGACTGTAAAACACTCGGGATAAATGCAATCGCAGGTCTGTTTATTGTTTACACCATTTCATACCATAACATCACACTGGTACGCTCTAAAGGGGTACGCAGGTGTGAACAGTTCGCCCTGGTATACTCTCACTGCACCGGTTTTGTTAAAGTTTCATGTTATTGGGTTCATCTATTCTGGCTTCACTTTGGGCACTATACGCGTAGGTACCTAGCCTATAGAACTGGTATATTATGTAACAAAACTAAAAAGTGAAAAAACAAAAATTACAACCGACTTCCAAACAAAATCCGAGAACAAATAAAAAGGGTAGGAAGTCAAGTAGGATAGGTAGTAAATTTGATGGGAGCGAAGCCGCGGGCACAGCTAGCAGCAAATAAGAATTAAAACTAGACGCACTTTCCTCCATGACGATATACTGTGTATAACAAATTATATCATAAATATTTCCTCGAAGCAAGAGATATTGATTAAACTAATTTCCCGTATAAAATACTGTGAGGTCCCCGTCTAAGAATAGCAACCTCATTTCTGCCAAGAGAAGTCGATCGCAGTGGATGGTGTTGAATATTTACTGAGTAGTGAAACAAACATTGTCCATTCGGGGACATTATTCTGAATGGACACTCAGATAAATACGTATAATAACCAAAACAACAAACTTTGTTAGTATAATCAATTTGACATAGTTCTAAAACACAAACACTAAAAAGAGCAAAATAACTTGCGTTTCCGAAGTTGTGTACGCGTGTCTTTCGAAGTCGGTGTCTTTCGTACCTCTTTTTTTATAACTTTTCGACATCGACTTCCGAAACGAAAGTTTTTTTTGCAATTTTTAGTGTTTTGCTTTTGAAGTCGGTTTATTTTTGTGAAAATGTTTTTGTATCTCTTTTTTTAATTTTAGTATACCATCACTAAAAATGAGCGTTCACTTTTTAGTGATAGAGTACCAAAACTAAAAAAAAGAAAAATTATGTACCTACTAACCCATAAAGACACCAATCTTAAACGGATGCAGTTGAATACCAGTATCCTCCACAACCTAGAAATCGTAATCCGCTTTTCAGTAACATCCACAAGATGAATTAAAAAAATCTATTTTTTTATAAAACTAAAGCTTTTAGTAATAAAAACGATTCATATTTTACAGGAACACGCCAAAAACACATCAAACATGTAACTAGACAACTTACTTACAAATAACTTGTAAGTAGACACTGGATAGATACTGTAACAAGCAGATTTTCTTACAGTTTTATGGAGCCTGCATGAGCTTTCATGATCAATATTCGTAGCATGCCCATTCTAATTGAAACCATTTATCAGGCGAATTGGGCTATTTGTTAAGGCGATATATACGCCCCAATGTTTACGCAGTACTGGCCGTGCGCCTGCTCGGAGCCAAAATATCAATATTGAACTTCCTTTTGAACAGTCTTATTTGCAAAATATTATTTGATTTACATATGTTATTTCAGTCATGAAGAAATTCTAGCCATCAATTTTTCTGCGTAAAAATATTTTTAAACATCCAAATCGCTTTGGAGGAGTATCCAAAAGTTGCGAAAATCATCGTGTTGCTAATTATTTTTTTAAAGCAAAACTATTTGTTATACGAAAAAAAACATGTTTAAAAAATAATGTACATGAAACAATAATAAAAATACATTTTTTTCAAACCTTTTAACCTAGCCGTTACTAAGGAGTATGCTTTAGAAATTTACCATTTTACGGCGCTAAAGCGCATGTAGGCCCCTTAAACGGGCATAAGTTTGATTTTCCGATCATGAATGACAGTAGTTCCGGTAGTTTCCGTGTCCGGTAGCTTATGACTTTACTTACAGTAAGGCCCTATTCATATTTTTCTCACAGCCTAAAATTCTGGCAATTGTTCATAGAGTTGGTCATGCAAAAAATTATAAGTAGGTTGCTGTATGGACTAAGTTTTATGCCGACTGTGAACTTTTCAAATAGATAGATTATGGTGACCATGTAATAGTACATTACTGCAGAATCCAGAAAATAAGCCTTCCTGGCCAAGTATGAGTTAACCGGACCGAACCGCAGGTGAGTTCCTGTTATATACGAGGCCAGGATGTATTTCTTACTGGTTGAGGCTTGTATAATGCTTTTCTCAAAAATGAAAGAAAATTAAACAAAAAATTATTGATGTTAATTTAAGAATGAAAGATGGAAAGTTTTAATCCAACATGATTTATAAACTGAAATTACTAAATGCAATTATAAAATCCCACACTATACTTCTACAACATTACTAAGTACAAAACGCAACGTGCATACTTTTTCTGCGTCGCGTTAAGAGTCACAGACTATAAAATGGCTGTTTAAGGCTCCAAAAATATATCTATCTCATAAAATGTCATACCAAAAAGAGAGATAGATATATATTTTGAGCCTCCCTCCTATAACCATGTTATAATGGCTAAACTCTAATCTGTGTCTGGTACTATGTTTCTTTTTCTAAGCAGCATCTAAAGAGGATGACATACTTACTTACTGGACAGTTGTGAATAAGTCTCCGGTAGAGTTCACTTTCTGGATACTTTTTAGAGATGTTATGGCAACATTACATACCATTTTTGAGAAAATGCTATTTGCAGGAGGTAAGTACCTTGAAGTAACTGCTGCTGCTCAAACAAGCCAATTTATATGAAAATTACATTGTTACGAGTTCAAACAAACGTGTGTGCAGAATTTTAGCTCAATCGATCACCGAGAAGTGGGTCAAATTTAACTTGCAAACTTTGATTACATACGCATAGAAACCGGGAAAGGACAGGTGAACCTAAATAACAACTTGTAACAGGAAAAATTTAAAAATTTAGGAAACCCTCGACACCTTTTTACCCGACTGCCGAAGGAGGGTAATGTGTTTATAAGTCTATGAATGTATGTTTGTTCCTATGTGGCGTTCTAGAGACCAAATGCGGTTGCTGATTTTGATGATTCTCACGTCAATCGATTCGTCTTAATTCTGCGAGTGTTACTGGCTGCATTAAAATTGGATAGTAGAAAAATGGCGGATTTTGGGCGCCATATTGTGAGGGAATTTTTTTTCTTCTAATCCTATCTTATGGTTTATCAAAATAAAGGGTTTTAAGAGGTGACATCAAAAATATATAACACTCATATGTTTAAATGTACCTAATTCTAAAAAAAAAAATACTAAAAAGTTGTAAATAAAAAGAGTTAATTCAAAAAATCTAAAAACCCGACTGCTTACAAAGTGAACTAAAAAGACGTAAACAAGAAGAAAAGCATGCTGTGCAGTCGGTGGATACATCTGGTTTTGGTCAGCCAGCTCGCGCATATGTATCCTCCGACTGCACAGAATGTATATAATTGTTTTAAAATTAAGTTTCCTTTTATTTGTACCTACATTGTGTGTATCTGTGTGTGCCAAATAAACTAGTTTTCTTTCTTTCTTTATATCTTGCGAAAATAGCCAGATTCAAATAGTAAACGCCCATTGCTTTTGAACAGCCGAACCGATTTTCATCAAACATAGAGAACACCCTCGATAAAGTAATTTTCAAACAAAAAAAAAACGAAATCAAAATAGGTTCATCCGTTTAGGAGCTATGATGCCAATAACAGATCTATACAAAAATACACAAACACACAGGTATACATGTCAAACTTATAACACCCCTATTTTTCCGTCGTGTGTTAAATATATGCAGCCGCCTGAAAATAATTTCTCTCTATTATCTGGGGGGAAAAATCTGCTTAGCATTTTCTCAACTAAGTTGGGATCGTTTCCTAGTGTAGCCAGAAGTTTACAGTCATTCTGTAACTATATCACTGTGAAAACTTAAGGTTACACTCGTCGATCATTCTTCCATACAAACGTAGTCTGGTGACTACTTCACTGTTTGACGATGTACGTTCAAAATAAAAAATGATATCAATTTGTTTCATCATTATCTAGCCCTGTATGAAAAAAAAAGTAAAAAAATATAATATTTGAAAGTTATGAGCGTCGAAAGTTCCATATTTCAACACTAATTTTAACGCATCTTGGGGCGGAAATAAATACCATAAGAAGAAGGAAATTTGCAAAACGGCCTCCATACAGGGATAGATTAGTAATTCAACAATGCAAGTAAGTTTATTTTGGAAATATAAATTTAGTCGTTTTTTTTTTAAATCGAAAAAGGCTTCCAAAGGTCTCTTTAAATTTTATGTATGTAACCCATGTATCACAAATAAACAATTTGATTTGATTTGATTTGATTTTAAAAAAATTCGCGCGCTCTTTTTCGTCCTAAATCATCATCCATTTCGATAAAAAATTGCAAAAGTGCTAAATCGTACGCGAACTAGCTTCTTACTGCTCATCACAGCATCTATCTCTTTCGCACGTGTTGTCGTATGAAATAGCATGCATTTTAACCTCGCGCACAAAATAGTTCGTGCCGTCGACTAGGGAACCTTAAGTGAAGTGAATATGAAGTTAGCTGTCATTCCATCCAAATAAAAAACCAAACAAGGTAGAATGAAAATTCGCTTCTAGCTCACTTCACCCAAGTTTTCACAGTGAAATGTTTATAGAGGCATTAGTGCGAGTTTTTAGTCACGCTCAATCGCGCCTAACGTAAACCTCGATTTGCGCCGCCCGTCTGGAGACGGCAAGGAGAAACCTCTTTTTTTGTATTTTTTTTTTATTGTAAATAGGCTCGCGCTTGACCACTATCTCACCTGATGGTAAGCGATGATGTGGTCGACGGTGATGCACGCTTGCCTAGAAGTAACTATAGTACGTAAGTAACTATATAAAAGTTATATAGTGAATAGTATTATAACTTGTATACATTTTGACATAAGAGATTGTTTACGTTATCACGTGTGAGTACAATCATCGGCACGGTTCTTGAGCGCTGAGCTTCACGTGCGCAAAAGTGAATTATTGGGTCCCTCTGGTGGTATGAAGTGAGGCGCGGGGGCGGGGAAAGTGCAGTGATTGGCCCGTAGCGTATTGCGTCATAGCCGTCAGTCGTGATTCGTTCTTTACTCTTGTTGCACGTACCTCACGACGACGAGTACAATTCCGGCCAATTTAATTGCTACAAATTTTTAAACTGCATCATTTTAAATTATCTGGTAAGTTAGAACTGAAATATGTTATGTGATTTTTTTATTAATTAGACCTTTGTTATAATAATAAAAGGTGATATTTATCGAAAATATAGCAGGAAAAAAATTAATGTCAGTTTGTAATTATAGCAAAACTATTATTTTTCATTACTAACTATACTACTATACTTACAAACTATATTGTTTTTCATTTCATTAATGAACAAATGAAATTAGAGGTCAAAAATGTTAACAAAAAAAAGTACTTATGTAGGTACGTTGTAGATTTTTTAGTAATTTTTGACAAACTATAAGAACTAAGTTATAATTTTAAATTAGAAATACTTTTGTTAGTTACCTTTTTTTTGATCTCAATTTCCATTTCTCAATTTAATAAATCATTATTTAATCTTATAAGTAAGAAATTACGTAGAACGTAACTTAGAAAAAATAAATAATAAACGGGTGTGCGTTTTATTTGTCATAAGTGTACGATGCGCAAAGCGATCCCCACTCTTCCGCCGAGCGCTCAAGAACCGTGCCGGTATCTGTACGTTAACAACTCGATATAAGCCATAGACATATTAAATAGTAAGGAAATACCTACAAAAAAAGGAGCCTACCTAAACTTTAAAATGTCTCTTAAAATGGCTGCCGATGCTAGGGTTGTGTGAATCAAGGAACACACACACACTCACAAATCTCAATAATACAATAAGTAAACAACCATTTGACAGTAGGCCCACCACGAACACAAGCACAAAAATCGTCACCTAATATGGCGGATATGGCACTTACCTACAACTGTCACTACGTCAAAACAAAATGTTGCCATTATGAGCAACAACTGAAATATTGTCTCTTTTAACAAATACGATTACTACATTGGAAATAATGAAACAACACGATGTTTCACATTCTGTATCGTATTTCACTCATATTTGTATAAGCTAATGTATGTATAGAACATCGCGGCGCCTCCATGTTTTTCCTATCTCAATGGTATAAGCACACAGGAATAAAATGTTAGAATAGCACCAGAAGGGCAAACCCCGGAATGGGATTGATAAATGATAAATGATAAATGATTTTATTTCTGTAAGTAGGTTTGTACAAACACTTTTACATGTCGATCATATTTTTAAAACTAGATGAAGTCGGCGTTTCCTATCTGACTACTCTGAGAAGAAAGGCCGAAACAAACTCAGAGGTCACAGTCTCTTTTAAGGTCCAGACAAAATCTTTGTTAGATCATGTGAAGACCATGTAGACTGAAGTCTGAAATGGTCTTTTTAGGAAAGAACCAGCCAGATTGAGTGGACCTGTCCAGTCAGTGCACGCATTTGTCAATAACCGTGCAGCTCAACTCAGAAATTAAGGAGCTCAACGATTCGACGAACAATACCAAAGAAAGGGCATTCGGGTAGGCCGCATAAACTACTCAAACTGCCAGACCATGATTAAAACTAATTTGGATAAATTAAAATTAAAAACAAACAAAAATTGAATCCACATTGTCTTCACATTCACAACAATTAAAATAAACTAAAAAAAAAATATAATACTTTAAAAAGTAAATATTCTTGTCATTGCAAGAAAACAAAAAAAAAAAACAAAATTCACGTTGAAAAATATATAAAAAAAAAAAAAACACAAATTAATTGGAGCAGCTCAATCCCAAGCCTGTTTGTCCTCAACGTAATCTTTTATTGTATAAAACGCTTTCTGGCACAACTTATGTTTAATGAATGTTTTAAATTTATTAACACTTAGATCTTGTACGTGGCTTGGAAGCTTATTATAAAAGTGTACACATTGACATCTAAACGAGCCACCTATTTTCTTGAGCCTTGTTGCAGGTACTACAAATTTGTGTTTGTTTCTAGTATTTATGTTATGGATATCACTGTATTTTTTAAACAATTTTATATTTTTATGGGCATATAAAAGATTTTCATAAATATACTGAGAAGGCACTGTCATTACATTAATCTCCTTAAATTTCTCTCTGAGAGAGTGATTGAACATTTTTGAAGTTTTGTAATTTTAATGATACAGCTATTGGGAATGTAATCGGTTTAGGAGAATTAGCCTGCTGATAGATATTTTGCTTGGTTACCAGTTTTAAAATTCATTCACTGTTAGAAAATCACGTTATCCCTAAGGCTGTTAAACCCGGAATATACACAGTAATTGAGAATAATGCTAGGAGGAGCAAGTTGCAGGAAAAAAAATATCTTACTATTCTTTAGTTGCATCTGTTGCCACTATAAAAATTTTGACTAAATTATGCCATAAATGTAGTGTGTAAAGTTTCCACTACTTAATAAATAATATTTTTCAGTGCAAAACAGTGGCCATTGCCAAGTCTTTAGAGTGGAAAGCTGAGTCGCTCTCACGAGAATACAGTCGGATTAAAAGTTTTGTCTCAGCCATTTTTATTTTATTTGAAATCTAGTTTTAGTAAGTCGACTAAATAATAATGCACTATGACATAGTTTGGGTAGTTTTATAGAATGGTTATATTTTCGGTGATGCGTGGGGAAGTGGCAAAGTTTTACGAAACTTACCGGTTTCTCACGTTTCGACTATCGCAAAATTAATGTGACAAATTGTCAAGCACGCGTTATCTGCTGTGATTGGTTGAATGAATTTTCAACAGCCAATCATAGCAGGTAACACGTGCTTGACAATTCGTCACTTTAATTATGCGATAATTTTGAGCTGGGAAACTGGGGGTTAGAGATGAATGTAAAAAATATTGGAACTGCATATCTTTCTACTCGTAAGTATTTTACAAAAAACTTAACCTTAACTAGGTACCTAACGCATTCTAGTTTATAGAATTTTGATTTTGAGATCACATTATTTTTATCTGGGGACACAGTAGAGCCGCAAAAATGAGCCAAGTGAAGCGCAATGGCACTAACTACCTTTTCTAGAAGCACTTCGTCGTTTTTTTGAATACGGGTTTGGATAATACCCGACAAACAAAATTCTCGGGATATGATATCAATAGTAGATCTATAAAGTTTCAACTGCATAGCTCTTATACTTTAGATTTTATTGATATAAAAAAACCCGATTTCGCCACTGACTTACTCGCTCTGCACTCACTGATGATCATCGAAATTCTTCGGGTACTTCCTGAAGTCCCAGAAAGCTAAAATTTGGTATGTAAGCTAGTACAAAAACCTATTGTAGAATTCCCTGCCGGAGTCTGTGTTTCCCGATAGCTACAATCTAGGGGTCTTTAAGTCAAGAGTGAATAGGTTACTTCTAGGCAAGCGTGCTCCACCGTCGACCACATCATCGCTTACCGTCAGATGAGATAGTGGTCAAGCGCGAGCCTATTGATAATAATAATAATAATAATAACCGTATCCGTAGGTATAGGCGGCGAGTGGAGCGATACACCCAGAATCGCACATTCCAAAGAAATGAAAGGTGGGTTTACCGGGCTTGGGAGCGACCCGACCAAGGTGTGACTGATACGCGCCTGCCGGATGATGATGCCATGTTCACATTTTGGCGCAGCATCTGGTCGGTGCCTGTCAGTCACACCGAAGGTGAATGGACTCGGGAGGTCGAGCGAGCGTGCGATCCAATACAAGAAATGGGGGCTATCACGATCAGCCCCCAAGATGTAGCCCGTGCAGTCCGTCCGTTGCCGAACTGGAAATCTCCAGGGCCGGACGGGCTGCACAACTTCTGGATAAAATGGCTACAAAGGTAGCACGCTCGTTTGGCATCTCAGTACCAGGCAGCCTTAGAGTCTGGTTCGCTACCCAAGTTCCTTACAACAGGAATAACCCACCTGCTCCACAAGTCTGGTAGCACTGCGGAACCCAAAAATTATAGACCTATTACATGTTTACCAACGGTCTATAAGGTTCTTACATCTATTTTGAGAGTCAAAATTAATAAACACGTCGACGATAACTCCATCATGTCGGTCTCTCAGAATGGATGTAGGAACGGGTCCCGCAGTACTAAGGAGCTGCTCCTCATAGATATGGCCATTAGCCAACAGGTTCGACGTTCCCGAAAGGATCTGTCGACATGTTGGATAGATTATAAGAAGGCCTATGACTCGGTGCCTCATACATGGTTCATGAGGGTGCTAGAATTGTATAAAATAGATACAACTCTACGCACCTTCTTGATATCGTGTATGAGGCAATGGAGCACGGTCCTTCGCTATCCAGGATGTCGAAATATCCAGAGGAATAGCGAACCTGTAAGGATCGAGCGAGGTATATTCCAGGGCGATAGTTTGAGTCCACTTTGGTTTTGCCTAGCCTTGAATCCTCTAAGCATGATGCTGGAGAATTCAGGGCTAGGCTATCGGTTGAGGAGGGGTGGTCAGGTTATATCTCACCTCCTTTACATGGATGACCTGAAGCTCTTTGCCCCCAGCAATCTTCAGCTTATGGAGCTACTGAAGGTAACTGAAACTTTTAGTAGCGCCATCAGGATGGAGTTTGGTGTGGACAAATGTGAGGTCATGCATGTAAAGCGAGGGGAGATTATGGAATCCGTGGGTATTCAACTCGCGGATTCAATAAACCTGAGATCCCTCTCTCCAAACGAAACCTATAAGTATTTGGGTATGTCGGAAGCGTTAGGTATCAGCACTACTGACATAAAGCAATCGCTGAAGGAACGCTTCTTTGGCCGCCTGAAGAAGGTATTAAATAGCCTTCTTTCGGGCGGAAACAAGGTGCGTGCCTTCAACGGTTGGGTCATGCCGGTATTGATGTACTCTTTCGGCATACTCAAATGGACTCAAACGGAACTTGACGCCCTGGATAGGCGGGTCCGTACATTGCTGACTGCATATCAAATGCATCACCCACGATCGTCGGTCATGAGATTGTATATCCCGCGGAAGTGTGGAGGCCGAGGCTTTTTAAAAGCCAAAAACCTCCACAACCGCGAGATATGCAATCTCAGAGAATATTTTCTACACGCCGACGTGGGTATGCATCGAGATGTAGTAGCAGTGGACAAGGGACTCACCCCGCTCTCCTAGGCGAATGAGAACTGGCGCAAGCCTGTAGTGCTTGACACTAACGACCGCAGGGAGTTATGGCAGAGTAAGGAGCTTCACGGACGCTTTTTCCGGGCCCTACATGGGTCCGATGTAGATCAGTCAGCGTCCGTAGCCTGGCTGCGTTTCGGTGACCTCTTTGGGGAGACCGAAGGTTTTACCTGTGCAATTATGGACGAAGTTATCATGACGAATAACTACCGGAGATTTATTGTGAAGGATGGCACGGTTGACATCTGTCGGGCATGTCACCGCCCGGGTGAATCGATCCGCCACATTATCTCTGGTTGTTCTCGTCTAGCTAACGAAGAGTACTTGCATAGGCACAACCTTGTAGCCAGGATTATCCACCAGCAACTTGCTCTGAAATACACTCTCGTGGCATCGGAGGTACCGTACTACAGGTATGTGCCCGACCCAGTTCTCGAAAATGGCAATATCACATTGTACTGGGATCGGTCCATCATCACAGACAGGACTATTGTAGCCAATAAGCCTGATATTGTGGTGGTGGACCGAATCGAGAGGCGTGCAATGATTGTTGACATTACCGTCCCGCATGACGGGAACCTCGTGAAAGCCGAGAAAGATAAGCAAATCAAGTATCTTGACTTGGCTCGCGAGGTTGTCGACATGTGGGATGTGGACACAGCAATTATTGTACCGATTGTCGTTTCGGCCAATGGTTTAATAGCTACGAGCCTCGACCAACACCTTAGGAGGCTCTCGTTAGGCGGCTGGGTCAAGGGCCTGATCCAGAAAGCAGTACTGCTGGACACGGCTCGTATTGTTAGGAGGTTCCTCTCTCTGGAGCCCTGACCGCCGGTAGCTTGGACCCTGTTCCCGATACCGGTGGGCCTCTATTTTTTATATTTTTAAATGTTTTTTTTTTTGGTTTTTGTATCTTTTATAAAAATATTTAAAAATGTATTAAATAAGAAATAAGTTAAATAAAGGACATAATAATAATAATAAAAAACAACAAAAATATCTAAAACTTGGAACTTTTACTCACCAACCCCATAGGGTAGGGGATGGAAGTTTATTTGAGACTTCCGCAAATTTTTATGCCAGAGGTCTGAAAATTGATATGGGGACTCCTTGCTATCAATACATAAAATAAATCTGTAGAAAAGTCGTTTTCGTACATGGAAAATATTGCCAAAAAAAAGACAGTGTGTCAAAGGATAACCAACATAACCCATTTCCAACATTTTTGGCATTTTAGTCTATTTGTTTATATAACTGTTTGTCTGTTTAGTTGTGCACGCATCACATAAAACTGTACGAAACCTATGTAGATATTTTTTATACATAAAAATTGTGTGTAACTTGAAGTACTACTTTGTTTTTGTTTCATCGCTGTCGGTTCACTCTATCAAAAGTTAGATGAATTTAAAGTGTTCAAGAAGTAAAATATCCCAACGCACGCAATTCAGATACTCGGACAGTTGAACTCCATATTCGATAGATGGCGTTGTGCATTTGACATAATTTTCTGAATGGCTGTGTAAAGATTCTCTGCGGAAGAAAATCCTTAGAAAAATATTGATAGGTAGATAGGGTAGGTAGCAAGGTAAATAGGGTAGTGTACGCAATTGACGGGAGTGAAGCCTCGGGCAGCAAGTGTGTACTTACATAAAATACGTATACTATACGATACCCAATAAGGCCGTCAAAATGTCGGGCATTCGTTTCGGCTACCCCTAACGTCTTTCGTGCTTTCTCCAAAACGGCTTATCCGGACCGTCATATATTCTCGGATGCAGTGCACCAACGCTTTAATAGGGAATATGCATTACATTATATTTGTTATCTAACCAGCCTATCTATAAACATTTAAAAAGAGAATGAAAATTAAATAAATTTTCCTTAAAATTAGATAGATGTTTTGTTTGCTCCACTCGTAATAAAGAAAAAGGAATCAAAATGTATCGCAAAACGAACGAACGTCAAATTTACTGTCCTTTTCTACAGACATGCCGTTTTGTATGGCAACTGTATGGGCGTCGCGAACTTTGACGTCAGAGTCTAAAACGGACTGTTCTTTCTTATTGTCAACTTTGAAGCCGTATAACTTTGACGCTGATGAAGATATATTTTTTTAAATTATTTCATTTTTATTTACTAAAGTTACTAAGTATTATACAGGGTGTAATAGAAAGGTGTTCCCAAAAAAATGGCTTTTCCATACAATGTTGTCATGAGCTGATCAAAATTTGTATGGAAGATGCCAACAATATTTTTTTTTGAGAATTGACTTTGACTTCCTTGGAGAAAATTGTCCATTTACAAGAAGCAGTTTTTAAAATGTGATCACTCCTTAGTAAACTTAACCAATGGTTAAATATGCTCACCTAAACGAAGTTATTCATCAATTGTTAGCCTCACAAATGGTCAAATAAGTTGAAGAGATAATTATTTGACCATTTGTTAAACTAAAAAATGATAAATAAACGCGTGTGACCGAAATTTTAAACCATTGGTTAGCATATTTAACCTTTGGTTAAATTATCTACAGTTAAAAAATAAGTTTTAGTTGTATATTCCCTATTGTGATAAAAATCAAATCAAATCATTAATTTCTTTGCAAACATAGCGATCGTGTTTTGTTAATTTGACTCAAAACTATTCTCTTTCTTTGCAGGTTTGAACTCCGTAAAAGATGTCTGTCAGCAGTGTTTTAACAATGCATATGGGCGCTTACATTAGTCACCATTTCTCTTAATCAGGTAAGCCGTCGATTATACCTACCACGGGATCTCATTGCTAAGAAATAAAATTTGGTTCAAATAAATCTCACTAGATGGCGCGATATGCGCGGTATCTGTTATTGAATGTGCGTAAAACTAAAATTTCCTGGAATTGAACATAATTTTTTTATGTTCTTGTTTAATCAACTCTCCTAAGTACAAAATGGGATCTTAATGCACATTTCAAAGGTTATTTGAACGGATTATTTAAAATTGATGCCAATAGATGGCGCATTTTTAAATTTCTGAGGCATTCCACTCAATCGATAAAATTTGCATTGTAACACGTTTTTGGTGCAAAAAAAACTGTAAAAACGTGCAAAATAATACTATAAAACGAACTTCACTGTATTTAAAGAAAACAATATTCACGAACATACTAAACCCTTTACTTGCAAGTCGCTGCTAACACCATCTATCTATCACCGTGAAACAGCACCGAACGCGTTCCATGTGCAAAAAATATCAGATTAATCAGACGAAAAACGCTAGTTACGTCGGCACAGTTTCTTTGTATGGGATAAGGCATCTATATGCCAGTATTATATTATCTGTGTACCTACTCATTTCTGGAAAAAAATATCCGATTTAGGCGACTCACTCACTGCCCCGCTATACGCTGCGGAGTGTGTGGCGACAAAGTCACGACACTGCGCGTGAATGCGTTTTCTGTATGTTGCACTACGCGTGCTTTCAATGCAAAGAGAGATACTTTCAAGCAACATAAGAACACGCACTCCCGCGCAACGTTACGTAATGCCGTGCACTGTGTGAATCGCCTAAGCTTCAACTGACAAACATATTAAAGCAGACTTAATATATTTGCATTCATTTCTTATTTTTTTTAAACATTTCACAGCAGCTAGTTAAATTAATTTTATCATAAGTTTTGTACCAGAAACTGGGATTATACCGTGGAAAACTTACTATCATCCCCTCTTCAAAAACACAATAGCTTTATTTCACCATTTTGTTTAATTATTGGTACGCTCACGTTTGAGCGCTATCTCACCTGATGGTTAGATGGTAAGTGATGATGTGGCTCACAGTAACGGTTACGCACTACACGTCCGTGTCCGTGATTTGAGTTCAGAGTTCAAAATGTTCTGAATTATGACTGATAGAGTTCGGATGTAGTGCGTAAGCTTCCCTACAAGAAGAACTACGACTACTTCGAAACCGAAATTTTACGGACACGGATCACGGGCACGGACGTGTAGTGCGTAACAGCCCTAACCAAAGCTTGATTGCCTAGAAGTAACTTATGTATTTAATCTTGCTTAACCCTATGTACGTTCAGGATATTTTTTTTCATTTCCATCTTTATATAACGGCAATTTGTAAAGCAAAAACCTCATGAATAGAGATTTTCATGACCGTATCAAGCTGAATTTCATTTTCTAGAACTTCTAGAGAAATTCGTCTGTCAGATAAGTACATACAATAAACTTTATAAAGACTCAATAATTAAAAAATTATTGGTCTCACTTCTCCTATAACTTGCAAGATCTTCAATATTATAGCTCTATTTAAAGCCGCATACACTAAACTACGAGTACTTATCTCTCCCTCTCACACAGCTAGTGACCGCGCTGAGCGAGCGAGACAGCGCGATGCATCCAACCAGTAGGTGACGCTGTCGTCTACACCCGCGGAACATGTCATGGGACTCTATCGAGTCGCGCGACTTCCTAGGGTGAGTGGATCATCATCTTCATCGTCATCATCATGTTCAGCAGTGGACGTCTTCTGATGAACGTAAGGCCTCCCCCAAGTGTCGCCAAATCGACCTATCCTATGCGTATCGCATAAAGCAGATTCCCGTAGCCTTACCCAGGGCCTAGGCCTGTACCGAGATGTTAATGTATTTATCTTCTCTCACAACGTAATGTTCCAAATATGAATTCAAAAAATATTGTATAAAGACGTACTTTATATTCGAAAAAGAAGTAGAAGTAGTGGAAAGATAAAATTTAAAAAAAAAACCCATTACAGTGCAACATTTTCCTTCGATTTTCAAACAACTGCTTAATAAAATAACTTTTTAATTTTTATAGCACACTTTTACTTTTTAATTTTTTGGCGCTTATTATTGATTATTTTTTCTCCTTGTTTTATTGTCGAAAAGAAGTGTCATTTCTATGGAGGCGCGCGCGTTCGTTACTCTTCTATAGTGCCCGGCACGTAAGTTGGCAAGGTTTTGATGTAGTGGGGGTAAGTTCGCGCATATTCCATGAATTGACCAACCACCGTATAGAGCGAACGGAACGTGGTAGCGAAACGATTGGTCAGTCGATCTTTGTGTCAATTGACCAACCAATCACGCGATCGAAAAGGTCCTAAACGTTCCCCGCGCCCCACTCCACTACTTAAGATACATACCTAAAAAATGACTTCTGCGCATCTAATGGCTCTTGCCAACTTACGTGCCGAGGATTATAATTATACATTGCTTTGAAAAACTAAGGACACGAATGACCCTGCGTTTTTTGACGCCACAATATGGTCATACTCATACATAATAAAACGAAACGAACTGCGAGTTCGCTTCGGTCGGCTATCTTCTTTAAGTCATATTAAAAATGCCGTGTTTCCTGTATGGTGAACGCGTAGCAACGTTCGGATGGCCGTATCTATACTATTTAAATCTTACCTTCTATAAGTTGTTAAGAAAAGGAAACAAGGAGTTATGTGAGGTTACAAAGCATTAGACCGCTAGTCCTTTCAATATTGTTTCGTGACTTGGATACTAGTCTTTTTGCCAATCATTAATTGAAAGTAATTCATTTATTTCTACAACACTACAATATTTTTACCTACCTGCTAGGAACATCTGCATTTAGACGTAAACTGTTTTGTCAACTCATTTACTGCAATAAATACAATAATGATATTAATACTTACTATAGTTACTACTTGTCACTTAGATAAAATATATAATCGCAACACTAAGCTAAAGAAATTAACAAATAAAATCAAATGTCTTTTAATTTATAATGGTTTTTTATCCGTTTTGTACAAGCCCAATTATTCTTTAAAAAACGTAAACAATTAATAGAATTTCTTTCGTATTTATCTCACTTTTAGACGCTCAAATTTAAGTGAGCTAAGATTTAGCTATTTTACTTTGGATTAACACTACCACTGGCCCATATAATGTAAGATACTAAAAATCCAGAACAACCTCAAGCTTTGCGATTTTAATGTCGACTTCTACTGGGCTTAGTATTTTGATGTACAATAAAGTTTATTGTATTCTATTGGTGTGTTGCAGCGGGGTGCCGGCGCACCAGTTGTCGGCGACACGTCTGCTGAGCTCACCTGACCCATCCAGACACCATCTCGATGAGCCGCAAGGTAAAACGCAATACATCCTAGCTGTTCAACAAATAACTGTTTAAGAAGTCAAAATTGACCCCTACCTCATTTTGAGTGCAAATATAATTTTACAAAAATCTAATTTAGATCTATAGTAAAATAATAAGTTTCCTAAATTCAATTCAAATTTTAGCTCTATAAGTTTCAGTTATTTATCTAAACATATCTTCCTCCTCTCTCTTCCAGAGGTCTACCCGTTCTCGGAGGACTACCGCGGCGGGGGCGGAGGTGCCGGGGGCTCCGGCCGCAACGGCACGCTGCGCTGGGGCTCACGCTTCGGGCCCGCGCACCGCCCTCCCGCCGCAGGGCTCCTCGACTGCTTCCGCGCCTGCCGCTCGAGGCTGGACCAGTACCTCGCCAGAAGAAAGGTGGGTCTAATATCAATGGCACGCTGTGCTGGGCTCACGCTTTGGGCCTGCCGCTCGAGGTTGGACCATTACCTCGCCAGGAGATGGGTGGGTCTAATATCAACGGCACGCTGCGCTGGGGCTCATAATTCGGGCCTGCCGCTCAAGGCTGGATCAGTACCTCGCCAGGAGATGGGTGGGTCTAATATCAACGGCACGCTGCGCTGGGGCTCATAATTCGGGCCTGCCGCTCAAGGCTGGATCAGTACCTCGCCAGGAGAAAGATAAGTCTAATATCAACGGCATGCTAAAAGAAAGGTAAGTCGAATATCAACGGCACGCTGCGTTGGGGCTCACGTTTCGGACCTGGTGCTCGAGGTTGTACCAGTACCCGACACGAGAAAGGTAAGCCTAATATCAACGGCACGCTGCGTTGGGGCTCACGTTTCGGACCTGGCGCTCGAGGTTGGACCAGTACCTCGCCACGAGAAAGGTAAGCCTAATATCAACGGCACGCTGCGCTGGGGCTCATGCTTCGGGCCTGCGCAGAAAGGAATGCATTCCGAAATTTCATAGTTTCGAAATTTCGGACCATATTTGCATGTTTATTAATTTCGAAATTAAAACCCCTCAAATTCGAAGTTTCGAAATTTGATTTAATTGAAATAATATGTATTTTTATTATTAAATTATGCAACGTATTATTGAAACCAAAAAGAGGATCTGATAATGAGTCTGAATACAATGGAACGCCAATGGAACGTTGTGATGAGCGATAATACATCTGCTAACATTACAATAAAAGAAAGGCTAACCATAGTAAAAAAAACAGGGAGTGTGGTCATTTTACTTCACCAAAACCAAATCGGTGATCACCATCATCAGCAGTCAGCACTTTTGAAAAGACTCGTCCCTAAGGAGACTGTAAAGGAGTCTCCCCTGAGCCTCGCTGTGCACGGCAGCACTTGATCACTGTGCCACTCTCTTTCCTGGGGTCACTTGGTTGATGGACAGTCCCTATTCTGAGTGCCCGAAACCGCGGCGTTACGCCTGCCTTAATTGATACAAGCGGGGTTTCAGCGTGTTAGGTTTCGAGGCTTTCTGTCTTGGCCCACGTAGGCACTTCTCGAGTATTGGCTGTGCAGAATTCAGGTCATAATGATGGCAATTTGCCGAGGCCTCTAACCCAATCCTATTCAGGTACTTAACGAACCGTGCCGCGGTCACTACCTGAATGAGCCTGTAGGAGATGCGCTCCGCTCTTTTCAGCCAGCCACGTGCTTTAGGCGCTCTAAAATGTACCATCGATCGCACTACTCTCACGTATAGGCGGTGAACTTCAACCCGAGATCCTCCGAAATTTGGCAGCAAAAAGCACCCACTGGCCTACCAAAGGCGCTCGAAATTCTGTTTAAAGACCAACCATCCAGGATTAAACCAAGAACCAACCAACCAATTGTCACTATCGAGCTTGGTGGCTCTCTGCTCCTCAATTTTATGAGGCCCTATCTGTAACCCTAGTTCGCGAATCAATGCCGAACGTACGACTCTTGCAAATCCAAGCTCGGCAAGCTGGATGGTATCGTCGAAGGTAGGAAGTCTCCAGCAGTGGATTAATTGTAGAAGAAGTACTGGTGATTTAGTGTAGTTTTGGAATATGTACATATATACTCGTACATATACTATAGATATATATAGATACATTTTGTACCAATATAAAAAAATATTTTTATTTTTAATCTATTCAGACTACAAATGTTATATTTTCATTTTAGTTAAAGTATTATTTTGATTTGACGCCTCGGTTTCGAAATTTCGAAACTGAGGAGCCCAATTTCGTAAGCTAATTTCGAAATTGAAAATGTACGAAACTGCATGCCCTACTGCGCAGGGCTCCTCGTCTGTTTTATAGCCTGCCGCTCCAGGCTGGACCAGTACCTCACCAAGAGAAAGGTGGGTTTTAGATAAGGCACTGATTAGGAATGAGGATCTGACACTTTTTGACAATTTACAACAGCGAGTTAAACGGTCTATCTCTTGACAAAGCCTGCCAGTCAAAGCTTGACCCGTACCTCGATAGGAGAAAGGTGGATTTATCACTGATGACTGACTGAATGTCATACTCTGTCTGGCTATAACCCCACGATTATTCCTATTATATTCACAATCTCAGACGGAAGTGCTAACAGGCTTTGACTTACCATGAGATTCCGCAGACCCCATCACCGTAATTGATTGTATACCTTTGCGTCTCAACTGTTACAAATGAGATTAACGTAAAATATAAGCGGTTGCACTATATCCAGTCAATGATATTCGTTTTATCAGAGGAGGAGCTTATTAACTGAACTGAAAAACGAAAAAATAAATATTATAACAAAAAAAATAATCAACGGAATAAAAAATAAAATATAAATTTTTTGTCTAGCATTTTGAAGCGGGCGGCGCCTAATCAATTAACGAAGACCATAGCCCATAACCTAGCTAATATCATTCTAAGCTTTTAGTCCGGTCAAAATAAACATTATTCCTTGATTTAGTACTCCGTAATCCGTAATTTAATCCGTACCATTTTATTCAAGGTCGAAGGGCACAAAAATCAGTTTTTTGCTTAATTTTCGAAAAGTTATGATTTTTCTGCAATTTGTGTTCAGAGCAAGTGTGTTTCTTGTTCAATTCTGCACAAAAAAGTGCTACATAAGATTCACTAATATTCATTAGTTTTCGAGATAGGTATGATCCAAAATAAAAAAATGTCTTAATTTTTTAACTAAATCTGTGCGTATAATATATAATTTAGGCTAGTTAAATTATGTTTTTATGCTCAAGAGACTTTATTTTTGGAAGTCGGTGTCCATAACGCAATAAATTGGTACCTATGAAAGACACCGACTTCCAAAAATAAAGTTATTTTTCACTTTGGAGTGTTTTTATATGGAAGTCGGTAGTATTTTTTTGTAAAAAGTTTTTTTATTTTTCACCTTTTTAGTTGTACCTGCCTAATAGGTAAGTTGTTTAGTAAGGTACCTATAAAGCCAGAAAAGATTACCCGAATATCGTGAAACATGAACATAACCGGTGAAATGAGATATCTGCGTACCCCTTAAGACCCTACTGGCGTGATGTTATGTTATGAAATGGTATTAACAGTAAACAGACATGCGATTGCAGCAAACCCGAGAGATTTGCCGTTATTTACTGAAGAGTTCAGTTGTATATCTTCGAAGTTCTTCATCAGATCTTAACCAAATTAAAATGGGACCAATTTCGAAACATACTCTTTCAAACAAAAAACTAATTTTCTAAATCGGTCCACAATTGACGGAGATATCGGTGAACATATATAAAAAAAAACATACATAGTGTCGAACCTCCTCCTTTTTGGGAAGTCGGTTAAAAATGCGTAAAATCAGAAAGTTAACGGTACTGAAATATACCCCATTGCAGTGCCTTTCACTGACAAAATTATAATTGTCAACTAAATTTTCACCAGATCGAGCGAGGAGTCCGTCTCTACGGCCAGAACGAGCAGCGACTAGCAGTGAAGGTGTGGCTCTCAGCGCTCCGCGGTGTAAGACATAGAACCGACAAGTTTGCACTACTGGGCCATCTGTACCAGGCGTACATGGACTTCGGGAAATATCGGTAAGTAATACATTAGATCAAGGCAGAATCTCTTGCTTAGCTTAGGTATCTCCCAAGCGTTACGACTGATGAATAAGAAGTACTAGGCAAGCATAGACCTTAGCCGTGTTGGTGTGAGTGTCAGCGCTCCGCAGAGCGCGGTGTGAGTGTGACAAGTTTCCGCTTCTGGGTCATATGTACCAGGCGCATATGGTCTCCAGGTATCGGTAGCACATATAGTAGGGACAATTTAAAAGAAGGTTTCAAAGCACTTTCCTCGCCACAACGACACACCAACTAAAAGTACTAGGCAAGCATAGAACTATACTTACCAAGTTATACCCTGCCTTACCTTCCCTTCCCTACCTACCTATCCTATCTGCCCTACCCTACCTACCCTACCCTACCTACCCTACCCTACCTACCCTACCCTACCTGCCCTACCCTACCTACCCTACTCTACCTACCCTACCCTACCTACCCTTTTATTGCACAATGTATTTTTGTATTTACACATTCCGTATTTTTATAAGTTATTAAATCATGCCCTTAGAGTAGATTAAGTGGGACTCTTACCCACAGAATGCAAGATGATGTATGAAAGAAAGAGATAGTATGAAGAATGAAAGTGCGAGAGGCATGAAAGATTGACCGGAATGTTTGAGGTTTAGCACATAAGGCGCCAATTACGTTGGCGGGGATTAGAGTTAAGAAAAAAAAAAAAAAAAAAAAAAAAAAAAAAAAAAAAAAAAAAAAAACCCTACCTACCCTACACTACCGACCGTACCCTACCTATCCTACCCTACCTACTCTACCCTACCTACCCTTCCCTACCTACCCTTTCCTACCTACCCTAGCCTACCTACCCTACCCTACCTACTCTACCCTACCTACCCTACCCTACCTACCCAACTCTACCTACCCTACCATACCTACCCTACCCTACCTACCCTACCCTACCTACCCAACTCTACCTACCCTACCTGCAAATAAGAACCTTCACATAAGAATTTTCATAAGAACCTTCTCCTAACAATAACAAACACAACTAAAAAAGATTTAGCGGAATCGGTCCAGTCATTCACACGTGATGCCGTGACCAAGGGAAATAGGGATTCATTTTTATATATATCTCTACTCTCCATGTAGTTACGATAGGATTTCTTAAGCAAGGAAGATGTAATTTCAATCCATCAAATGTTATTTATTATTAAGTCACTCCAGAAATACCCACCCACCGAAAACTCACGCGCAATCTCGCAGTTCCACTGCCAAAAACGTTTTAGTGATCGTCATAATCTAGCCGACAGTGATTGGTGCATCTAGGCCCACGCCCCGGCGCTGGCTTACAAATCAAATGTCTTGGCCATCGCTCATGCAAATATCACACATTTGATACATCTACAGATGCATTGATCAAAGGTTTATTTAGATGATAGTGAGAGGAAGAAACAAGTCTGTGCAGTCGGAGGATACATCTGTTTTTGGTCAGCCAGCTCGCGAATATGTATCCTCCGGCTGCACAGCATGATTTTCTTCTTGTTTATGTCATTTGAGTTCGCTTCTTAAGCAGTCGGGTTTTTTGATTTAGTTAATTAACTAACTTTTTAGTTCATATTTTTTTCGAATTAGGTAAATTTAAACATATAAGTATTTGGGCTCCCATAATCCGCCATTTTTTTGTTTTCCAATTTTAATGTAGCCAGTGACACTTGCAAGGTTAAGACGAATCGGACAAAGCGTTTGGTATCTAGAACGCCACATAGGAACAAACATACATACATATATCGACTTAGAAACACGTTACTCTCCTTCGGCAGTCGGGTAAAAATAACACGCTTGTGATTCTCAAATAAAGTACTAGGCAGAAATGTATATTAAATCTAAGTTATGATTAAGACCCAAGTGTGCTTTTGCCGTTAACCGGGCCAAGCGACTTTGGGTAGCTATGTGTTAAACATCGTTAACGGAAAAAGAAGCATTTAGTAAAAGGCAGAAATAGTCATTCCATAGGACCCAAAGCTGGCCTTATCAGCATCGAAAGAGCCTTTTTTAAAAGGATAGACAAGTATTTTACGTACATTTATATCGCCCAAAATATCACTAATCAGCTGACTCTGCTGAACTTGCCATGTTTTAAATCCATCAGAGCAGAGGGACTGACTAAAGATTACATCAACTTACCCACGAATTACATCACAAAAAGGAAACATCATAAGTATTCCCTCTCATCAAAACACATTTGCATCTACTATATACTGACAAAACTTCCGCATGCGACCGCAAAATGTAACGACAGTACTTCAATAAATTGTCTTCCACTACGCCCGTAGTTTTGGCAGACTATCAAGAGAAATGGCTCGTTTGTGTTATGTATCAGTTTTTATTTGGACAACTGCCAGAAAAGTTTAGTAACGGGAAAAGTTAGATTTGATTATTTTATTGTACGGGATCTTGTCTGAACGAAAATACGACACACTAGTTTTGTGCGTTGCAGTAAAGAAGTAACGCTATTCCGAGATTTGCGTTGAACTATGGTGCAATTTACTGAATGTATTAGTATACCCAGTATACGTATAATCAGCTTATAATGTCCCTACTAGTGGGTGGAAATTAGCTATAACCCACCAGGATATCCATTTTTAACCCCCAACGGAAAAATGGTTATAAGTTTGACGTGTGTTACTGTGTATCTGTTTGTCTGTGTATCTGTGGCATCATAGCTCCTAAACGGATGAACTGATTTTAATTTAGTTTTTTTTGTCCGAAAAGTGACTTTGTCGAGAGTGTTCTTAGGTAGTCGTATGTTTGGTTAAAATTGGTTCAACCGTTCAAAAGTAATTCGCATTTTACTCTTTGAATCTGGGTTTTTTCGCAAGATATTAGGTGTTTCGAGAGATTGTCGACTGAAGCGTCTACTACTAGGTATATTGTATAGTTTAAAAAGAATGAAATAAAAACTAAATTTAAATAATCCCTCACCCCTAAAAAGCAAATAATAAGCCTCGTACTCGCGTCGGGAATAAAATAAATTGCTGTAAACGTTCCCGGTTCCCCGATGCGAGGCTTATTTTTTGCTTTTTAGGCGTTTTTATGTCGGAGTTTTTTAAAATTTTAGTTTTTTGCAGTATCGCATTACGTTTACCGTATTACGTCTTCCCTAAAAACTTCATTATATGGGTTATTTTTGCTAAATCCCACAGCAAAAATATCATCACTCGGCCTGTGGTTGTAATCTTGAAATTGAAATATGAGCTTCTATGTAACTACTTACTTAAATATTGTCTTTTCTAAAACAAAGGTTAATTAATGCTGCATAAAGTAAACCATATTTACTTCCCTTCTACCGGACTAACCATCAGCTTATGAAGTAATTGAATATTCATGAAAACATTAAATCACTTACAGAGAATCTCTGGAGTTCGCCAACAAACAGCTGGGTATATCTGAAGAGTTGGACTCTGCGCCGATGAGGGCCGAAGCGTATCTCAACCTGGCTAGAGCTCATCAGACCTTGGGAGGACTCGACAGGTAATTATCATTTTAGGAGTAGTCTTCATCTTCTAGCTGTAGGAATATTTAACCACTTCTAACCGATACAACGAAAGTAGAACCATGTCTTGAGGAAAGATCAGAGACTTGCTGATGAAGACCGAATAACCGAGATTGTGTGAAAGATGATTTACCCAGAAAACTAACAACTAACTTAAAGGGATGTACCTAAAAAAGCGTCCCGTGCCCACTTCAAATAAATTACGTACTTCGTTCTGGGGGTGACCATAAGCTCTTAGTGTAAGATTATTTTGATATCGCGTAAGTGACAGGTGTGTACAAGTCATATTAATCTGTTACACACACTCAAAATAACCTCACTCTAAGTGCTTATGGTCACCCCCTGAAATAGAATAGAAAAACATTTATTCGACACAGATGCAACAGCAACAAGCACAGAGTGAAAAAAACAAAAAAAAATTAAAATCACAAATTGCGCTGCGAAATTGCCGAAAGAGTTATAAACTCAACTCAGCAACCAAATTAAAATTAAATATGCATTTAAACGTTATGTTTATTCATTTAAATAAATTATATTTAATCCATGTGTACAAACTTCAGTTGGAACATGGTTTTCCCCAGTAGCAGCTCTCTGAGTTATGATTTGTAGCCGCCTAAATGTGATGGAGGTACAATGGCCTGCCCGTCTTTACGGGATTTTGTTTAATGCTGATGAAATTCTTCACTTCCAGAGCTCTCTCGTACGCTCGCCAAGCACTCTACAACGACTGCGGCGGTGGTTCAACAGCCGGTTGCGTTCACCTCACCGTAGCAGCTGTTAGTCTAGAGCTGGGAGCCTTCTCCAAAGCTATGGACGCTTTCCAGAAAGCTTTAGCTGTGGCTCAGGCGCAGAATGACAACACTTTACTGCTGCAAGTGAGTTATAAATTTTCTGGAATCACTACTAATGACATAGTGTCCCGCGGGGAGGCGAGGGAGTAGGGCGTCTAAATTCTAGCACGTATTTAATTCTAAATTATGGTGGAAGAACACACTTTATAACAGCAGGTGAGTTATTAGCTTAGTCAGTCAGTCCATACTAAAAGATGTTGACAGCAGAAAATGCCTATTAAGAAGCGTTAAGGTATGTCTCTTCAAGTAATTAAATTTCTTATATAATGGTTACATTCAGTAGAAAAGTAATAATTAGTTAGGTAATTAATTAATGATTAGTTGTTTTACGAACACTTCACAAAATGACTTATACATTTTTAATTTTGGCACCCAACGTGGGACACTGGGCCCCAGTTGGGCGCCAACATCCCTGAACTCTATTGCTTACTTTGAACTGACTGCAAAACTACGGTTAGGTACTGGAAGTGAGTTCTTAGCTTGCAGAAATATCTTCAAAGACTGCGCGCATCTCATATAGAACTACGAATTATTCTGAGACTATGAACGCCTCCCAGACGGTGTTTGCGAAAATCTGAAAAGGTCATGATAGTAACAACTTTTCATGGCGATGGCCCAAAATAAAAAAAAATGGAGTATTGTTATCAAATTAATTTCTACTTACGTTTTCTTTTCCCCAGGTGTACGTAGGCCTCTCAGAACTCTGGCGTCGTCTCCGCGATGCAGAACGAGCAGTTGCTTGTGCAGCGCGTGCGTGCGATCTCGGTCGCGGTCCGCGTGCAACTGATCTGAATACACGACATCATCGGACTGCGTTACTGCAAATGGCGGCTGCGTTGAGGGCAAGAGGAGAGCTCGGAGATGCCCATGATTATTGTAATGTAAGATCTTTTCTTACTACATACCAATATAGAAACGAGTATGTGTAAGCTTTTGCCGAGTACTTCCTGATAGTCAGCTACACAAGTGAACTTAGTCACTGCGAAGGCAATCATGTTATTATAACTCATGCCAAAATAACGGAAAACTTTTGATCATTGATTGAGTATCCTATGGTAGAATAGTTACGGTTTAATGTGAGATCTTTATGATTATTCTGTAACACGCATTAAGTCATTCGATCATTTTATCAGAAAAATTGTTTCCGCCGCTCCAAGACGATTGGATCAAGGACACCCAGAAAATTTCTATGCACTCTTGTATCGTAATTTGCAGGAGGCGTTACGACTAGCAGCAGTAGCGGGTGATCAGGGATGCTACGCGCGCGCGGTGCGCATTGCTGGTGATGTATACCGCAGGAAATGTGATATCGGGAAAGCGTTAAGGTATGTCTTATTTAGTCTTACATGGTGGTTCCCTGTAACTTATAACCTAGTAAATGTTCATCATCAGCCTTTTAATGTTCCCACTACTGGGACACAGGCCTCCTCTCTGTGAGAGGGAATGGGCCGTAATCCACCACGTGGGCCCAGTGCGGGTGGATGTCACATATCTTCGATTTTTTGGTTCTAGGACATGCCGGTTTCCTCACTATGTTTTCCTTCACCGTATTCAGAGCATTGGTGATAAAATAATTTACACAAAGTAAAGCGCTTGCCTGGGTTCAAACCCACGACCTACAACTTGTAAGGCGTGGCCTTTACCACAGGGCCATCACTGCTCTAAAAAATGTTACTACAAGTAAAATTGGGTCATGTCAAATGTATAAACTAATGGGCAGAAAATTACTTAGCTGTTACTTACTTTAATTTATTGTTAAGTGCTGCGAACACTGCACAGGATGATTCACCGTCCAATCCTGACATTCTTATTTTTGGCGCCCGGCGTGGGACATTATGTCCCAATTGGGCGCCAACATAAACACTTTTAATTTACGTTATTTATTTATTTATTTAAACTTCATGCACAAAGGTTCAATGGCGATCTTAATGCCTTAGGCATTCTCTACCAGTCAACCAAAGGTGGTGAAGAAATAACATGGCAGGTGCGCAAAGCACCTGCCATGTTATATTGTCGTTAAACCGTGGAATATTATATTGTCATACATAGTAGTAAAAGATTTGTAGATGAAGTTTTACCATCCAGTACGTTTACCAAGACTTCGTAGATCCTTGAAAATCATTTAACAATTTAACATTTAACAATAATCAGTTCAACATTATTGAAACATTTTACAAACAATTTTATTTAATCCCTTCCTCTATTCAACAGACACTACGAAGTAGCAATGGGCGCTGGACAAGCGTTAGGCGACCGCCTTGCGCAAATGGAGGCCATGGATGGAGCAGCACGCTGTCTGGAGGCACTTCGACTGCAGGGCAGAATCTGTAACTGTAGACCGCTGGAGTTCAACACACGGCTGCTAGAGGTTGCCACTTCTGTTGGGGCTAAGGTAAGGACATCAGAAGAGGGATTTTAGGTTCTTTGCTATTAAAAAATCAAATCAAAAGAAGGGAATATTTAGGCTTACTGAATATTTTCAGCTCACTTGTGCGTTATGAGTGTACATAAATCACTGAATTTACACTTACAACGACGTAATGTTCCAAATATGAATTCAAAAAATCATGTATAAATATGTACTTTATATTCGTGGATGAGTAAAATTTAAAAAAAATACATTGCAGTGCAACATTTTCCTTCTATTTTCAAACAACTGCATCACAAAATAACTTTTTAATTTTTATACCACAATTTTACTTTTTAATTTATTGGCGCGTATGGGCTCTTTGACATGATGTGGGCAATAGTGTCATTGACTATGGATGCGCGCGCTACGCCTATTATATGACCGTTGCATAAACTACTATTTCAGCTTATTTGGTAAAGAAAAACATCGTTAGGAAACCGGTGAGTCTTAAAAAAGAGATTTCGGCCCAACATTTCTCGCAGAGAGAAGGCCTGACTGAGTCCCAGCAGAGGGAACATTAGAGGCTGATTAAATTTTAAACCTCGTATAGACCTCAAGATGTATCGACCAGTGAAAGTTGCGGGAATTCTTTGGACTTGGAAAGCAAAGTTCGGATCATACTGGCGATATTTAAGGGGGAAAAGAGTCCAGTAGTACCTTCGTCCACTTCCGGACTTTGGGCTTATTTGGGCAAATAATGATGATGGTACTTTTTATCTACAGATGCTAGTCCGTCGCGTGCGTCTCCGCCTGGCAGAGATCTACACGGGTCTGGGCGACAACGAGGCGGCCGCCAGGCAGAAGCGCGCGGCGGCGGCCTGGGCGGCGCCCGCGTGTGCGCGCTGCCGGGAGCCCCTGGCGGATAGGCCTTCGCCCCTCGCCTCGCTGCCGTGCGCGCATATTGTGCATCATGCGTATGTATTGTTTTTGTTTTGTATATTTAAATATGTTGGTTGGTTCTTTTACTCAGTCCTCATTGTTGCCCCATCACCGGCGCACTAGAACACAATGTACGCCGTGACCACCCCAGGGACCAAACCAGTTCATGGGCGCTAGACGATCTCGTATATGGCACCCTTGTTCCCTCTGTGACGGGTCAGGTCAATGGCCCTGCCACCTACCACTTTTCGGCCGCAGGGGATAGTGACCTCCCCTGCAACCCCATCGCGTCCGCCATCAGACGGTGGCGACCCTGTGCGATCCAGGCCGCGGCACGTAGGGAGAGCGGTGCACCGCAATACCGGCACTCCCCTCCCGCCGCGGTGTCCAACCCTCAGCGACGATATCGTATGGGTATGGGAGGCCCCATACGACATCGCAGCCCGCCCCGATTGCGATGTCGCCCAAGCGGCACCGCACCCTACTTGTTGGCGGCTTAGTCGGCAAAAGCCCTGACGAGCGGTCCCTCTTCGGGTTCCTCTTCAATTCACTGTGGGTGAACAAGCCACGGCTATTGAGCCCCCGTCTCGACAATGCGGGATCCCACCGGGGGGAGAGCCTTGCCCTGCTATAGGAAAAGAAAAATATAGACTTGTGTTAATTACTCAGAGAATAGATACAGTAATCACAAATCTTTTTGGCCGGTCTGAAGTTGGCTACAATGCCTGCACAGTAGAAAATTTCATACATAAACGGCAGCGGCGCCTTGCGCAACGGAATGCCTATGTTCAGCCCGACCATATAATATTGGGGAGTACTGTATGTATGAAAGAAGACATGTTGCGCAGGGGGGTGACGATAAGGTCTTACAGCAAGGTTATTTTGAGTGTTCGTAAAAGACAGATGTATATGGCTTGCATAAATCTGTCCCTTTTTCACAGTCGAATTATGGTACGGAGGCAGGCACAAATAAATTAAAAAGCAAGAGAACTATACTTACTTATGTTCCCAGCTGCATGCCCGAGTCCTGGTCTCGTCGCTCCACCCGCAGTCAGACCGGCGTGGACTGCGCGGAGTGTGCGTCACCACGCGCGCCACGTGCGCCCCCGCCTGCGCCGCCCGCGCCCAGGACTTTGCCAACACAGGTACAGGTAAACTATCTCCAAACAAACTATTGTTATGATTTTGATAATAGCTCACTGAGCAGTAGTGGCCCAGTGGTAACAGTCCCGACTTACGTGTGGTAGATCGTGGAATCAAACCCAAGCAGGCGCTTTACTTTATGTGAATTATTTCATCACCACTACTCCCGCGTTCAAGAACTCAAAATTCGAAGACATGTGACATCCACCGACCCGCTGGGCTCGTGTGGTGGATTATGGACCATTCCCTCTCTCACAGAGAGGAGGCTTGTGTCCCTGCTGTTGACACATTATAAGACAGATGAGGAGATGAGGATTCACTTGTCCCTGGAGCTGTGCAACATAGGCAATAATGTCCCATTTTACCATATACAGGGTATGACGGAAAGGTGTGATCTTATTAATATTATAAACTAGCTGTCCCACGCGGCTTCGCTCCCGTGAACTGGCTACCTACCTACCCTACATACATGAATGTTGCGTAACTTTAACCACTTACACAGCGCACGCAACGAAAGCTCTCAAAAAGGAACAATTTTTGCCCGTTTTTGCGACATTTTTCATTTAGGCTCCGCTTCTATTGGCCGTAGCGTGATGTTATATAGCCTATAATCTTCCTCGATAAATGGACTATCCAACACAAAAATAATTTTTCAATTCCAACCTTTCCTGAGATTAGCGAGTTCAAACAAACAAACAAACTCTTCAGCTTTATCATATTAGTATAGACTAGCTGACCCGGCGAACTTCGTTCCGCCTAACAAATTTCTAAAATAAAAGATTTTTTCTAAAATAAACGTTGCCTAAGTTACTCCTTATTACATCAGCTACCTGCCAATAAAAGTCCCGTCAAAATCGGTCCAGCCATTTCAGAGATTAGCCGGCACAAACAATCAGACAGACAGACAAAAATTTTAAAAAATGTTATTTTGGTGTATGTACCGTATAAATATTCATATACAATGTAGTAAGAAACGGTTATTTCAATATTACGAACAGACACTCCAATTTTATTTATATGTATAGATGTGAAAGTTTGGATGGATGTGTGGGTTGATGTGTGGATGTATTTTTGTTACTCAATCATGCTAGAACGGCTGAACGGATCTGGATGAAATTTGAGATTACCTAAGTCAAGTGTCATGCATGTTACCATCGAATCATTGGCCAAACAACCATTTTTCTCCATTAAATCGTTTTTATTGGCAATCAATATCAATTTCAAGTAATTTAAATGTTGTTTTTCAGGATTTCCCGTTCGGAACACCGCCAGCGCTTCGGGAATCGGATCTCAATTCCATAATATCAGATCACAGCAGTCAACAGGCAACATCTAGCGTTTAATTATTTATTTAATTTAAATAAATAAAAAGTTTATTTAAAAATATATATTACACATGGCTACACTGAATTCTGTTATGTCAAGTACACTTTTTAAATTCAGAATACAGGCAAATGTTTATGATTAAAATGCCTATAATTTAAGCTTTGACTTGTTCTACTTAAATTATTTAAACAAAATTACGAATTTACTCTAGAGAAAATATATAATACAGATTCATAATTTGAAAACAAAGTTTTGGATCGCAGTAGCGATGTGCCAAGTTGCACAGGCATGTGCAAAATTCTCTGAAACCTGTGCAGAAACTAATGCTTTTTTATTCTCATACCCTGAGTTTCTCAGCTCAAAATTATCGCAGAATTAATGTGACAAATTGTTAACGCACGTGTTAACTGCTGTGATTGGTTGAATAAATTTTCAACATTTGTCTCATTAATTCTGCGATAATTTTGAGCTGAGAAACTCGGTGTTAGAGACATGATATTTTCACATTGTTTTTATTTATTATAAACTATAAAAGTCAAAGCTTCTTTTTTAGACAAACAAAAAAAAGTGTGTAGAGTATGTTACTTTTCTGGAGTTGCATAAAACTCAGCACTTACACATTAACATATAATATTAAATAAAATAAACGAAAATTTACTATTAATTATATTGAATTTAAATTCTATAAACATCACGCTCGCTATGCGAAGCGGTATAAGTAGAATATTGTCGTTTTCGGTGCAATAAAGAAAAAAATTGATGTCTAAAAATTATATTATTGTTAATATTAAATAATTTAAAACGTGGTTTTAATATGTGGTTACTGTACTAAAGTTGGAAATCTCCTTTAAGCAATACAGAAATATTTTTTGCTTTTGAACCACATTATAAGACCACAAACGAGTGTTGTAAAAAATAATATTTTGAATGAAAAGAATGAACTAAGTGAAGGTAATGCAAGGAATGATTATAATGAACGAATGTCCATATCCTTATTGTAATTCTATGTATAATTGTAATGTTTGGAAGTCTGTACATTGAAAGAGAGATGTTACAGAAAAGACTTGAGGTAAATGTAAAGCAATTTCACCTTTATTTATATTATTGCTTAAAACTATAATTGAAAGAACTGTGAGCTGAGTGATATTCTCATTTGCATTTGAGAAATAAATTACGCTTATTTATTCTTAGGTTTATTACATAAAAATAAAGCATAGCTAAAGCTTACAAAAGTAAATAATAATTCGTAAAGAAATAAACCCTGTCAGGAGTGAAGTTTCTCACACACACAGACTACTACTACACACACACAGACAGAGACATTAGTAAGAGAGAGAATAAAGTCACAGTGTCAGTTATAATGTAAATAAGTGTAACGGCCAGAGCTTGACGATAATATCCAAACAACGCCGGATGAAAACAGACGTCTCGAGAGGGGGAGCATAACGCTTTTTAGTTACGTGACGATTTGTTCCTCTTACCACAAGCCACGTTAAGGAACTTCATTGAAATATACGTTTCCAAAGCTGCAAAATTTGCATGATTAATGTTTTTAAATGGGAGTTTCTATGCGATCAATTATTTATTTTTCCAAAGCTAAACACGAACTCGCAAGAACAGAAGAGGGTGGAAAAATCAAGGGAAAACGCTAGAAAATAACTAAATATCTATAGATTGTGTATTTAGGATATTGAATCCTTTAAAAATACGCTTTATTAAGATGGAGTCGTTTCTTTTTGGACATATTATGACGATTTAATCTATCATTAATTACATATACCTACTTATGGGTGTTATTCAATATCGTGATGATTATTATTATTGTACTGTCGGTTTTTATGTGGATATTTTTTATCAAAGCGGGTTTCTTCACCGAGAAATTCGCACATTAAACGCAGCTTTTTCTAAAAATATCCTTTTGCGTCTATATAACTTAAGACGGAAACACACTTACGTGTCGTGGCGTGGCGAGGCGCGGGATCCACCAATCAAGCTACTCTGAGCCAGCCTACGTCATAACACGACGAGTTTTGTAGCCAATCAACTGCGTCAAAAGGCGCCACGCCACGCCACGACACGTAAGTGTTGTTCCGCCTTTACCTATGAGAACTCTCTGGTCATAAAAAAAATTATTACTAGTATTCTGGTTGTACGAGTACCTATAAAACCACTTGAGTTGTGATTAGTAATAGGTACAAAGAGCAATATTTAATACCATGCTTATTTCATAAAGGAACATTCGTTCATTTCGAAAAATTAATTCGTCCAGCCAGAAATTTCAAACTTAAATTTTCACGTAAGGCTTAAATAATCATTAGATAAAAAAAACTAAATCTTTTCCAATCTCATAAAAGGTATTTACTGAGTTAAGCAATGTGACATACAGGCTGACATCAAAGAAATTGTGATTATACTTATTTTAGAAGGAATATATACGCTTGTATAGCAAGGATATACGTTGCTGTTTATATACTACGTTATAGTATGTAGTTGTATATTTATAAGTCTTACGGAGATATATTTAAATAAATAAATGTCATGAAATTAATCCCGAAGGAAGTAGGTAAAGATTACAAATGGCGGTGCCAAATGTATTTTTTTCGTGATATTTTGCTGTATTATTCCTATTAACATTTTCCTACGACATAAGTATTATTATTGTGTCTGCTCTATTTTTTAAGCCCGTAAACACACCTATACTTTTAATAATGTATTTTATTAGCAGGCAATACCTTAATATTTATTATTTTGGCGCGAAAAACACAGAAAATTAAAATTATGGCAACAAGGATATTTTGGCCACCTTTTTTACAATTTTCATAGACAATTTCACAAATGTCAGCGGCGTGTCCATGTCATTCCCGCGTGAAAATAGCCTTGCAGCACTGTGGATAGGCCATCGGGGTTCTATCTAAACCGTAAGCATAGAAAATAAATCAGCATCTAATTCGAAATCTGGAATTTAACATTTATTCTAAATCCATTATTAACTGCCAAACTTCTTATCGTCAATTAGGCATAAATATTTAAATAAAGATCAATAATAAACAGTATTATAGACGCACTGGTTTGTCGGGCACATCAAATGTAAGGGCATGAGTGGAAAAAGTATGACTTTTATGTATAAAAAGCTTTCTCATACAACATTTGGCGTATCAGCGGTCTACAACCATAAACAAAAGTAATGGTTTATTGGTTATGTTTTTGACATAATCTCGGGATTCTGGGGTCACAATCTGTTCAGCCGAAGGCATTGCGCAGAGGATATTTAACTCTAACGCTCTACGAAAGTGGACCAAAACGACAACCTTTACCAGGTACAGGACTATTACAATCATGAGCCTGTGCTGCCCCATTGCAGCGCAAAGAAGGAAAACAATACCTTCCTTAAGCTCGTATCACTTTTCACGGTCTCCTTCGATTTTTGCTAGGCTTTTGAGAAAGAGTCCAACTCATCCCGCCAACTCTTTTCGGGTCTACCATGTTATCGTTGCCTAGCGTTTAGGTTATACTGAGTCCACACACAAATACACAGCAACACACGTCAAACTTATAACACCCCTCTTTTTGCGTCGGAGGTTAAAAAGAGCTTCTTTATTGGTTGTTCAGTGAAATTAAAAAAATCTTACTGTCTCCACTCATATCCAGAAACTAAAAACTGTTGAATAGATAAGCAAACATAATATAGAGAAAGTTTAAAATATATCCAATCATAGTCCAAAGTCTATCGTCGTTACTTATTGTAAGATTTATAACTAACGTTTTGTTTCTGATACCTATGTATACTCGTCGTATGTGGAAGTATTAAGGCTATCGGAATGTGAGGCAATGATCCCTGTAAGAATAAGTAAAATCTAGCAGTTTGTCTAGTATTTTACTACCCTAGATTTAGCGTCAGGTTATCATCAGGTGGAAATGCACCCTGATGACGTCGAAAAAACAGCATTCACTATAGATCGCGGACATTAACGAGTTTCTCAGGATGCCATTCGGTTTAAAAAACGCACCAAGCACATTTCAGATATTGTTGGATTCAGTGCTACGAGGACTAGATAACGTACTAACTTACTTAGATGATGTAATCATATACAGTATATCCCTACAGGAATATTTAGATAAAAGTAAACAAGTATTCGACAGATGCAGAGCACACGACAAATCTGTCAAAGTTTTGTCTACTCCCATCACGGGAAGGTAAAGCCGACGGTACCCGTCCCGTTATTTTACCTCACGCCTCTTAAAAGTCGGGCCTCTTAATCGAAATGAGCATTTTTTTTTTTAACGAGGAACAATTGGAAGGCAAGTCTGGTGCCAGTATCATGTCTATATTCCCCGGAGGATAAGGATTAAGAATATTAAGTCCCAGTCCCGTAATAGGGGATCAAATCCATGATCTTATACTTAGCAGTAGCGCTTATGACCACAAAACTTAAGACGCAGTCTTGGCTTTAAGTTAAAAACACGATCCTCAAGTTGGAATGAACCAAGTGGTTCATATTGAGACGAATCCAACGACACCTCACATGTCATAATCCGACAAGCCGTTTACTTTTCTTTTTCATTATTGATAGGCTCGCGTTTGACCACTATCTCACCTGATGGTAAGCGATGATGTGGTCGACGGTGAAGCACGCTTGCCTAGAAAGTAACCTATTCACTCTTGACTTAAGTCGCCAACGAACTTGAATGAATATAACACACACACATTTCACACGTAGTATTTTGGACTTTCCTTTTTATTCTCTGACTTAAAAAAAAAGATTTACAATCAAAATGTTGAAATTAAATTGTCTTTGAGTAGGTGCAAATGTCATTAAAATACGCCCGGCGATTTTGGTGCGATTGTTATTTTGTCCATGTTAGACATAACTGTACTGATTAATTACACTATGTTATACGAATAAAACTCATCAAAATCATCTAAAATTGATCAAATAATTAGGAAAATGGCCTAAACTCTGGAAAATGTGGCTAACATAGGTATATATTTTCCAAAAAAATACGACAAGTCTTTTAGACGTGATCCTCATTTTAAAATCAGCTACCGAGGGGAATCTGCGCCTTAAATACATAGCAGCAATATATAGCAACTAAGTCAAGAGTGAATAGTTATTCACTCTTGAATTAAAGACTTCCAGGTTGGGTTTGGGCTTTAGAGCGTACTCTTGCGTTTTTAAAGACCTATTCGCCAGTAACTCTGCTTTTAACGAGGCCATGTGATCGAAATTGTCTAAAAACCATCGATAACATCACGACTGTATTCCCCGAAGGGTTGGACAGAGATCCACCTATACCCAGTACATCATTTCGCCAGTTACGTTTAACGCCGGCTCCACACGTTGGCCCCAACGTAGGTACCAACGACACTAGTCCAACGTGTGGATCTAGAAAATTGGGGCGAGCGTTGGTTTTATCAAAGAAATCTGTGCCAACGTTCGCGATCCGTCCACACGTTGGTGATTTGCTCAGTCCTGTTGCAACACGAATCGAGTGCGTACTCACTGGTTTCGTGTTTTATGATGTGTCTTCATCCACCATCTTCTTTGACGTGTTTTTTTCTTTTTATTCAGTAACAATTATAAATTATAATATGCATTCAGTACTGTAAAAGCGCTTACAGCAATTTCCGTATCAGACATCTTTACATTGGCTCTGACGAGACAGAACTAGTTTAATAGCCAACGCGACGTGTGTACGCCTCACAAATTAACTGACCAACGTTGGTACGAGCGCTGCGACCAACGTGTGGAGCCGGGGTATGTCCGGGGTATGTCATCAACCAGCCACAAATCCAAGCTCCGGGCTGCTACAAAGTATGCCAGATCGAAAAATCATTTAAGTACTCGCAAAGAAAAAGAAGCTCTAAGCGGAAATGAATTGTATCTTAACCTTAATACTTCTACAAATGTTTTCTAATTATAAAAACACTAAACTAAACCTCACTTCGTCCTAACTGCTATATCTTATACTTTAGCTAGACAAACTGATTTAGACTAATATTTTAGTTAGGCCACATAGACAAGCATTCGGTTTTGATGGGATACATTTGTATGATTTTAATACAGAAAGAAAAGAATAATATCATTAAGATTTTAGAAAGAAATAAAGAAAAGATAAAAAGAATATACTTGACGCAGTTGAGACACGATATACAAAAAGAAAAGAAGTAGGTAGGTAGCCTTTTTAACCGGCTTAAAAAAAGGAGAAGGTTCTCAATCCGTATGTATTTTTCCTTAATATGTTCGGGTCGACTTCCAGTCTAATCACATACAGCTGTAATAGTAGTGCCATTCTCTAAGGATACAGCATTGAGCACAGCGCTGCGTCAGCGACAAAACTAGTACGAATCTAATAGTTTCATCGCAGGCGCAGCTCAACACTGTAGCCTTAGAGAATAGCACTACAAGGAGCGAGCGCCTGCCTATCCTCCTCTAGTTTATATTAGGTAACACGACACGCATTGGAAGAAGGCAAATGGTTGACTGATATTCGAGGCTTCGGGCTTCTGGATTTCTAAAAAAATATCATAGTCGATGAAGGTTGTTAAAGAGGTTTTTTTTAAATTTCAAGGTCCAGTAAATTTGGTACATTTCTGCAAAATCCTATAAAATGTATCCTATTTCTATGCAAGCATTTAGGTAGATAGAATGATATAAAATTTTAGTTAGGTATTATTGAAGACGTGTCTAAATAAGTCAGTCTAGCTAGTCCTCTTTGGATATATCGTAACAGACTTTTTTGTAACAAAATGCTTTAATAGACATCTATGTTAGACTTTACAACTGCTATAAGAGGCTTTACTCTTTAGAACATACTGTCCTTCAAAAAATAGAAAATGATTGTCACAATAGTTTCAGTAGTATTAAAATAAGTAATGCGTGTCCTGCTTCTCGATTCCGTCATATATAAATTAAAAAGGTTTGTTACGATATTTTCGAAAAAATATTTTGAGGGTTGGATTTATTACTTTAGTCTTTTTTATCGTGAAAATGTGTTTAAAAAGACGTAGGTGAATCCAACTTTCACCAAATCTTGATAATATACTGAAATATTTATAAAGATTATATTATTGTAATAAAAATATAGTATTACTTTAAATCTTATCTTTATAATATGTATGTACCTGCACATAATATAATTATCCTGTGCACAACGGCTCGAGTTACCTAATAATTCGTCCATGACGAATTTATTTCTTTTTTTATTGCAATAATTACTCGATCCTTTTTGCACAGGAGTAAAAGTACCTACTACTTGTTAATACCTGCCTCTGAAAAACTATTTTACTTAAACTATGAAATTATATATAATTTTAAAATCATACGACTTTTCTTGATGAGATTAAAATATTTAATGAAGTAAGCCTTAAAGGAAAGTCGATGATTTTATTAATCTTGTTTAGTTACCTGTTGTTGGTGGAAACGTACAGTATCTTAACTTATCATAAAATTTAAATAATGTAAGAAAGATACTCAAAATAAACAAGCCATTTTGCACAGAAATCAATGTGCACAAAGAAATTCTGCACAAATAATATAGACCATAGTGCACATAGCCGTTTAAGTTACCATAGATTTCCACAAACAATAAGTAACAGATAAAATCTCTATCAAAAAATATATTTCGTTGAACAACTAAATCTAAACTGTCTAATGTTCTAAGAACTAAAATTTCACACTAAATCTAGCTAAACGTAGATAGATTGCACTCTATTTATTAGAATTTACAATTTTATTTATTTCATAAGTAGCAATAAGTATTTGTCTCGTGGAATATGTACCAAAAATTTATTTAAAAAAAATATCGCAATAATATTTGTTGTTTACACTCTTCGTGCTTGTGTGTTCTTTTTTTTAAAAGGTCGTAAGTCGTGATGTCGTCTTCGGTGATTATTATTGCATGCCTTTATTAAAACTTGCACAACAGATTTTATTAAAGAAAATATTTTTGCGCAGTTTTCCATCGGCCCGTATGAAGGTAGAAGAAAGTTTTTGCTGAACTCTGAATTAATGTTCTATCTCAGGTTTCATGTTATAAGTGAAGCTACTTAAGATTTTTTGATTGATCATGATTTGTCTAAAATACTTGCTCCTTGCTAAAATCATGGTCACAGCTTTCAGGGGATTTGAAACCCAAAGACTAGGTACGACCTTTTTAATTTGTCTATTACTCAATATTGTGTTTCGTAATGATATTTACAAAAACTGTGCCAAGATGTTCCCATTGTGATTCCAAAATATAATTATTGTTATACTGTAATATAAAATAAAAATAAAATTGTAGTTGTGAAAATCGGCGTTGTGTTAATCAGTCATTTTTAGAATAAAGGTTGAGAGAATAAATGATTGCTCGTTATATTTTAAAATTTTAATTGAAATATATTAATTTCAAAACGGGTTTGTTTTATTTTTAAAACTCAGTATTGGACTTCATTCTTTACAATTCCCCATAACATTTTTTTCCCCGTTACAGAATTTGCGAGGAAAGTACGAAGGTCGTCAAATCTGCGAATAACAAAACAGCAACGAATTAATTAAGAGAAATGAAGTCGGTTAAAACAAACAACTACGAAACCTAAATGGTCCGTCATGCCACAACTCGTGGTGAAATTCAAATATTGCCGCCACATTTTCGTTTCAAGTGACAGTGTATGTTTCGTTCGGAAATATAAGCTATCACTTGTTTGTGCATTTCATGTGGTTGCTTGGTTATTTCTTTTTAATATCTGTATTTTAGAAAATAATACCAATAATACTAATTCCCATTTAAATCTCATTTACACTAATCTTTTTTTTTGTGATAAAAAAATTATTATATGATTTTATAAAATAACTGACAACCGACAGTGGCTGAATGCAGATAAGCTTGTGCCCGTCCTTATAACTACAAAAAGTTGTTTATAAAAAAAAACTTGCATTTGTATTGATTTTCGCAGTTCTATCCCAGATTTTTCCCGTGAAAATACAGCTGCAATTTTCACTAAACATTTTTTTTTGTCTTGTAGACATAAAGAGGCGGTGGTGTAGCTTAATCGAGGCAGTTTTAGTGGACATTATACCTACTTTTACACTGTGTAGCCACCCGTAACGATCTTTCTGAATATACTTTACATTCTACTAGTGTTTTACTGAAAAATAAGGTGTTTTAGATCAAAATGAGTGCTATAGCGCAACAAAAGGTCCTCGTTAAGGAGGGTTTATTTCAGTTCATTTCCAAACATATCCCTAGTGCGGATTTAAATGTGATCGACGACATTGTTCTGAATTACGTGCTCTCGATCCTGGAAGAAGCTTCCCAAGACCCCTGCTTCGATGTGGAAGGTAAGAAAACCATTTAAAATGATCATAAATATCTTATTAATCATTTATTTATACTCAGGTAATTTTCTGGCCTAAATAAAAGCATTCAAAGAGGAATCTAAGTGGATACACATATCGTATTGCTCATTTCTCATTGTTTTTGGTAACTCCACTGTATCTCGATTCGAATTACGTCGTCGCATAACAAAACACTCTCGCCTTCATAGATTCATTCATAAATAAAACAAAGGAATAGCTCCGGTAACTTTTTCAGAGGAAATATGTTTTTGTTTATGTTACATATTTATTTTAATTTATTTTTATATCTGTTTTGAATTAACATATTTTTTCAATGTTTTAGTTTAAATAATTTGAAAGACAGCATATTGGTAAACATGAGGCATAAAGGGTGTCGGACCGCATCCAAATATTTTACTCTGTTAGACTATACTGGAGTGTGAAAATACCAGGTATGCCTAGCATACCTGGTATTTTCACACTCCAGTATAGTCTTAAATAAGGTTTGAAACTAGGTACCACATAATCAACCATTTAACGTTCCTACTGCTGGTATGCAGGCCTCCTCTCTGTGAGAGGGATCAATCTGCCTAGCCATTTCCCAACTATATTGGGGTCGGCTTCCAGTCTTACCGGATTCAGCTGAGCACTAGAGTTTTACGTGGAGCGATTGCCTGTCTGACCTCCACAACCCAGTAAATGGGTAACACTGTACCCCTTGGCAAGACTGGCGTCAGATCTCAGGCTTCTGACTACCCGTAACGACTGTCAAAGCCCTTCAAATGACAGCCGGGACCAACAGCTTAAGGTGCTTACCGAGGCACGAAGGAAACTCGGTATGTTGAACATGGTCACCCATCCACGGAGCGACCTCGTCAAGCCTTGCTTAACCTTGAAGATCGACCCGTGCGGCTGTTATTATTTAGCCACGAGGGAATGGGCCTTGATCAACCACGTGGGCCCAGTGCGGTTTGTCAGATTTGTTAGAATCAATTAATGGAATAACTATTGTGCCACAAGATCCCATGCTCTGCCTTCTCTATCCAGTCTATCTGCAAAGCCTTTGAAGCCCTTAGGAACCTTCTGTGGGTAATGCTAGGCTGGCTTTGCTAGCTGTAACAGCTCCATTCAATATACTGTACATTTGTACAATAATAAAAATAAAATTTAAATCTTTATTTAAACTTGAGATTGGTAAACTATAATACTTAGCAGAGATCGGAATAGGTAGAGTATATTAACCTAAAGTTCGAAGAAGTAAGTAACACGAGTTGATAATATCTCCTCTAAAATCCTGGAATCATCAACAAGACGATTAAATCCCGGGGTTTAAGAAATTGCAAAGTACTTATTGCGCTTTGAATACATTTGAAACAAATGATTATATTGAAGAATCTTATTATGTTTTTAGAATTACGTACTAAAACTGTTTAATTGAAGAGCTTTGTTTAACATTCAACATTAATTCTTCTAAACTCTAATATGAAGGTTAGGTTAAAATGGGCGGGTATCAGCAACTCCACGACCAAGCGCGTATTTTGCGTACGGGTGGGAATTAACCTTCTACCTACTGCCTCACTCGATCCACTGCTGACTAACTCCTGTATGGTACCTGGTTCACCAAGGTATTTGGCCCCTTAACCGGCGATTACTGGGCAGCTTAGAAGTAGGTGCGCTGGTGTCTTGTCCTCCTCCATGCATGTTCTGCACAGCAGGCTGTCCGTAAACCCTAAGGCAAAAAGGTGCTTTTTAAAAGGCCAGTGGCCAGTCGTTACGGCTGTGACTGCTCGTAACTGCTGCTTCGTCAGACGTAGGGCCTTCTGCGTGAAATGTCCATCTAAAGCGGGCAGTGCCTCTTTGGACTACCTGCACTCACTGTGGTAATTCCACAATTTTTGGTGTTGCTCTCTGGTGCGTTTCCTTACCAGATTGCTGAGGTAGCCGAATGGTATTGGCACGATTGGCTCCGGACCAACCGCCCCATACTGGACCTTTTCGGGCGAGCTCGACCGCCGCAACGTTGCCTCGGGAGTCGCTGTGCCCCTTGATCTATTGAATGGTTACTTTATTGTTTGACTCGACCTGGTTCAGGCGTTGGTAACACTTGTATATCAGCCCAGAGCAGACCGTGTGGCTGCTCAGCGCCTGCAGGACGGCCATGCTGTCAGAGAGAATGCGTATTGGGAAATCCTTTACCTTCCTGTCTAGTATGGCTGATACTGCCAGGGTGATGGCCACACACTCTACCTGAAACACCGTGTTGTGTGCCCCAAGTGGCGTGGCTATATGGATGTTGAGGTCCTCTGAGAACACCCCCGCACCTGAGCCAGTACCTGTCTTGGAACCGTCGGAGATCCTTAACTCGTCTAACCGTGGGCGTAACCCCTCGCAGCGGTGGTCCTCATGGAGTTGGATCTTGTACAAAATCTGATGATCTTGTCAAAAACAAACTGCTTAGGTATTCGGTCAATAATTGCTGTCGTAAGAGGGAACTCGTTATTTAGGCCCTCCAGCAGAGTCGTGTGTTGTGTCCCTCTCTTAGCCCAGAGATCCAGCGCCTTAAGACGCACTGGCGCTGTCGTGGCCTCCTGTTGAATGAACAGGTGGAGCGGAGGCAGACACCGCATGGCCTCGCGCGCACCAGTCGGGGTAGTTTTCATGCAGCCTGTCGTCGCCATGCAGGCCAGTCTTTGCGTGCGTTACAGTTTGTTCACGACTGTACTTAACTTTGTGCGGGGCCACCAAACCACGGCTCCATAGGAGATCATGGGCCGAATCGCCGCGCAGTACAGCCAGACAATGATTTTGGGGGACCGGCCCCATTTCTTGCCTATCATTTCCTTGCATTGCCAAAAAGTAATGAACACCTTGTCCAGTTTGTTGTGTAAGTGACTACTCCAGTTTAGCTTACTTTCAAGAATTATCCGCAGATACTTGACCTCGTTGGACAATTGGAGTTCAGTGTCGAACAGCTTTGGTAGACGGAAAGGGCCTAGTGTTTTTTTTTAAAGTAAACATGACCAGTACAGTCTTATTGGGGTTTACTAAAAGATCATACTCCCTGCGCCATCGTTCCACTATGCGTAAAGCTTGCTGAGTAAGGTTGCAGATAGTTCCAGTCACCTTCCAAGGTACAAGGATTGCGAGGTCGTCTGCATACCCTATTGTGTAATTACGGTGTCCGTTAAGTCTGTCCAGATTGCACAGAAGAGGGAAGAGCAAGCCTTTTGCACAGTCTCTCCATTGATTTAAGTAAAAACGAGGTCAGGCTGAGGGGTCTGAAGATTTGGCGTTAGTATAGTCACCTTTGCCTGACTTAGGGATGAATATAGCTTTCACTTCCCTCCTTCCTTTCGGGACGTATCTAAAGGCCAGGCACACCGTCATTAGTGGCACCAGTCTCTCTGCAATAGACGTACCTCCCCACTGCAGCAGCGCAGGGAGCACACCATCTGGACCAGACGCCTTGAAAGGATGAAAGCTTTGGATGGCCCACTGTAGTTTCTCCATCGTGATCACCCTGTATGCATAGAGCCAATCGTCATCTGTTGGTACCTGGGTAGTATCTAGCCAGTCAGTTACCTGGGCGATAACGCTACCTGAGAAGTGTGTTTCTATCAGGACGCGTCTAGCTTCTTCAGGTGACGTGGTGAGTGAGTTGTCAGGTTTACGGAGTGTGGCGGGCTCGGGTGTTCTGGTTCTGCTGTGCCACTATTTTCCTTACCCTGTTTGCCTCTTGGCAAGATTCGATGTTACCACAGTATTTATGCCACCCTGCGGTACGCTTGAATCTGATGCATTTTTTATAGCTGGATTTGGCCTCGTAATAAGCGTCCCAGTCCTCATCCGTGCATGTGTTCAGGGCCCTCTTCCTTTTCTCTTTCTTAGCGTATCGATGGCAAATATAAATATTAAAAAAAGAGTTCAGAGGTTCACGTTCATAAGTAACACTTGACTACTAGACCAACGAGGCAGTAGAGTCCGCATATAATATAGTAAAATACAAAATCCAGTATAAAGAAAAGAAAAAAAAAGTTGTGACCCGCACAGGTGACACGAGAAATAAGCAAAAACAAAAAAAAACAAACAAATACCATGCGAGACCAAAAAGGCTGCTATCCCAGCATGTTCAGCAATATCCAAAAAGGTAATAACGCTGCGCTGATATTCTGATAAAGCCCACCGTTGATGCAGCATGTCGCTGCTTCCTTTAGGTGATTGGTTAATGTTGCTGGGGGACATAGCTGCTACGTTTGCTAATTGGTCACAAATAAATATTTTCACATTGATACGAGAAATAAGCAAAAACAAAAAATTCAACAATACAAAAAAAAACCCCGTTCGAGACCAAAAGGCTCCTATCCCAGCATGTGCAGCAATATCTAAAAAGGAAATAACACTGCGCTGATATTCTGATAAGGCCCACTGTTGATGCAGCATGTTGCAGCTTCCCTCAGGTGTTACGTTTGCTAATTTTCTAGCAGCTTCTGCCAGGGCCTTTATTATTTATTATGGCAACGGTCAGTCTAGGTCCAATTTCTCTTTATCCCTTACGAAGTGGAACGGCACTGCAGCCCTCGTGGTTCTGGTCTAGTCGTGAATGTTTCTCAGCCAATACATTATTCCTAGCTGCTGGTGAGGTTGATTGATTTGGAGAGCCATATAGATTGCATTGATCTAAATCAATCACTATATTGACTTCAATCTTTGCTATCTTAATATTTACAAAAAATCTGTTAAGAGTGGATGTATCCTCAATAATCGTTTCATTGACAGCCAACCACAATATATTTAAGAATAGACTAGCTATTTCATGCATATCACCATAATATCAGATCCATAAAAAAATGTAGAAAAATGGCACGGCATTAGGTATTATGGTAAACAGGATTTTACGAGCGACTTCACTTCTGGAACTATCTACCTATCCTACAGGAACTGTGGAATAAAAATTAGCCAATATGGCACTGCAAATCAGATGAGTACTTCCTGCATACAAAAATATAATTTTACTTCGTTATAAAATTTGTTAAGACAAGCATCCAACTTGCAACCCTATTCTAGAACTGTTGAATGTGCCATTAAAATTCAACAGAATAATGATCAAATTAAAAATTTACTACTTACTGATGTCAGCCTTTTGGTTCCGGATTATTAATAAAATATGCAGTAGCCCTAACTTACAACGTCATAGCTTGCATGCATGCATTTTAAATGCACAACCATTACAGCTTGTGAGGAGCTTGTGGCTAAGTAATACGGCCGCAAGGGTCGGTCTTCAAGGTTTAATAAAGGTCAGCAACGCTTGCCGAGGTTATTACATACTTCTCTCTATGTTCTTCTTCTTCTATAGATTTCTCTCTGTGCCTCGATTAGCACGTTAAGCACTTTCTCTGGGCTGTCATTTGTAGATCTTTGAGACTCGTTTTTCAGAATCCAGAAAATCTGGTACCAGTAGGTGACTGACGGTAGACTGGCAGGAGACTCCAACATGGTTTATCATATATTTATGGTATGCTATATAATCCACAAATATTAGAATCGTTGGAATTGTTCGTTCCAAACGGCCCTCCCGTTTGGAACGAACAATTCCAACGATTCTAATATTGATAATACTGTTTAAAGTCCCGTCAACCCGCAATAACGTATTAAATTTTGCACTAGTGATTCGAGCAGTTGAGATACTGTATAGCGTCTCGCTGTGTTTGGAAATATGTTCTTGCTCTTTGATGGCATTCCAGAGGGTGACACTTAGTGTGTTGTCCACTGTGTAACATGTGCCTCTACCCAGACCCGTTACTGGAAATGTATGACTAACTTTGTTAGCTTGGGTCTTACGTTACGGCCCACTCCCTCCCACAGAGAGCCACTAGATGTGGGAAATTTACTGGTTGTCACTGCAATAAGAACATTATTGGCTGCTTTTGGTTAGCTTAAGTGGCAATATTTCTGCCTTATTAGCTACGAAAATGACCTACGAAATATCTCGTAAAGCGATTAATTCGCCGGCAAAAATGTCGCGGTCTACTTTCTGCTTTGACCTTTACTGAAGCTCAGAAACTAAACATACCCCTTACCGCCTTCTTGTTTTGTCCTGTTCCTTTTTAACCGAGTCCACCCTCCATATAATTCTTTACGTTCTTTACGTACGAGTTCCTCTCACTTTCCTTGAAACCCACTTTCAAACTTCGTTTTATATTCTCATTTCTTACTTTATTTGTTCTATGCAATCTTCAGAAGTTGTAGACGATTATGTCTACCTGGGACTACATGTCTACTGGAGAAGGCTATCCTCCCACTAGGTGGATCGATGCCCTGGTTAAGGTTGCCGGAATCCGCTGGATGCGAGACGGACGGGTTCGGTCAATGTGGCGACTTTCCTATGACCTGGGGGGGCCTATGTCCAGCAGTAGACAGACGTCTTTCGGCTGAAATGGCCCAGTATTTCGTTCTAAACAGTATGGCAAACGTACCTTTACCGTCGATCCGAAATTAGCTCGAAAGTTTTCAACATTGCTAAAGCTTTCGATATATGGAAGTAACACTAGATTGACCTGATTTCAGGGCGAGAATAAAATAGACTTTAATAGAATGCCGATCGATATTTGCATGTAACACTCTTGGAAATGGATAAGTTCAACAGTTCTAGCCTTTGTGATACCTATATATTTCTTCCGGGAAGCAGTGTTGTTGATTTCCGGATGGATAGAATAAGCACGCTGATGAAACGGTGACTTAAAACATCGTGAGGAAACTGATGTGTTAGAACGATTCGAATACATGTGACATCCAGCAACCTCTACAGGGCACGAATGGTATATTACGATCCAGTTCCTTTCACAGAGAGGAGGCCCTTGTCCGAATAAACACAATATGCCAGCAATATTAGCCTAGAAAATGAGCATCGAACTGGATCCTAAATTGACAAAATCGCCGATGCCAAAAATATCGTCGTTTAGGACTTTGGGACTACGGGTTCAGTTAGATGACATGAAAGCCCTCTTGTAGTGCCCGTATAATTACAGGGGCATGAGTTTCTTCAGCTTTCTTTATTTAGATAAAAACGCATCTATTGTCTTTAGTGTTTCAGTAGCTATTATATAGGCGGTGGATCCAACTGCAATTCAAAAATTATTGTCAGTCGTTACGGGTAGTCAGAAGCCCGAACGTCTGACATGCAGTAACACCAAGAGAAGTCTTTTCCTTGAGCAATTAAGTAATAATAAAATACTAGAAGTTACACCGTCGACCACATCATCGCTTACCATCAGGTGAGATAGTGGTCAAGCGCGAGACAAACAATAACAAAAATTAAGACAGATGTAGGTAGTAGTAAAAACAAAAGTAAATTCAAAAAGGAAAAAACAAAAGTAAAGTAAATGCAGTGCAGTCGGTGTGCGACCAAAACCAAATGTAGGATACAACTGGTTTTGGTCAGCCAGCTCGCGAATATGTATCCTCCGACTGCACAGCATGGTTTTATTCTTGTTTACGTCTTTTTGGTTCGCTTCTTAAGTAGTCGGTAACTTTTTTATTTTTAGCTTTTTAGCTAACAGTGTTATATATTTTTGAAATCACTTCTTAAATCTTTTATTTTGATACCCCACAAGATGGCTTTGGAAGACAAAAAAATGGGCCCGCACAATATGGCGACCAAAATCCGCCATTATTCGATTTTCCATTTTTAATGTAGCCAGTGACACTCCCAAAGTTAAGACGAATTGATTGACGTAAGAATCGTCAAAACGGCCAACGCGTTTGGTCTCTAGAAAGCCACTTAGGAACAAACATTATACATACATAGACTGCTAAACACATAACCCTCCTTCGGCAGTCGGGTAAAAAGAGGGGTGTTATAAGTTTGACGTGTGTATCTGAGTCTTTGTGTATCTGTCGGTGGCATCATAACTCCTAAATGAAGAAACGATTTTCATTTAGTATTTTTTTGATTGAAAGGTGACTTTATCCAGAGTATTCTTAGATAAGTTTAATGTAAATCGGTTCAGCCCTTGTCAAATTATAGCTTTCTAGTACCAAGAGTCCCTGAGCTAAGCTGCGAACGGATATGGCGAAACTATAAGGTTTCCTATTTGACTACGGAACCCTAAAAATCTTGTAAAAACAATAAAAAACCTTGAATCAAAGCTACAGAACAGGGTAGTTGGACGGCGTATATCGAGTCGATTATTCTCGGTCCGTATTTTCTGTATCGGCGCCGTTGCACATGCGCACTCCGCCCAAGTTTGGTTCGCTCAGCGTCCATTTGCATAACCGCATCGTTTTATCACGTGTTGAATGTAATCTAGTTGACTAGGTATTTGTAGCAAGAATCCCTGTATCCAGTAGATCAATTTTCACAATGGATAACTTTGCCAAATCTGGCAAAATTTGGGTGCACTATATACTTAGAATAGAATACTCTTTATTATGTACACCATATAAGTTACAGAAAGTATAGATGAAGGAAATATTACACTGGGTGACAAAATGGGCGGCCTTATCGCTAAAAGCGATCTTTTCAAGACAACCTTTGGATGGATTTTAAAAATGAAAGGAAAGACATATATATACGGAAAGACATATTATATAGACAAATATATACGGTAATAAGTATGGAACAAAAACATAGAAATCCAGGAAAACAACTATTAAAGAGAGAGGTAGTGATTCTTTACCATAGTTTTAAAAATGGGCAGAGATGAGCACGTCTTATTGACACGGGCAAAGCATTCCACAACCGCACCGCTTCAACCGTAAAAGATTTGTCGTAAAAGCTGGTGAAATGCATCGGCACCTCTAGTCTCACTATATATTTACTTCTGATTAAGCCCATTGGGGAATACAGTGATGAATGACTTTGTAGTTATTTCTTAAAGGTATCAATGACATATATAATACATCTGCAGAAAACTCGTTCGGCTCATATTTCAGTCTACCGGATTTAAAGTAACCTAACATAAAGGATATGACGGGAGCAGAAGTGAGCGAACAAAGCGAGCGAACTCGAACTTAACCTATCTGTGTCGGGATGACCTAAGTTCCCGAGCTCGCTTCGCTCGCTCTGCACAGCTTTATCACCTCGTGGGTTGTTCTGCTATTTTATATATAATAATATGCTAATGTCACTCTATTACGTACTATTAGGTTGCAGTGTAAATTGTTGGGAAAAAAAACGTGGCATTGAGTTACAGTGTTACTAATCGGTAATTTTTATCCCAATGGGTAACAGTGTAACACAAAATGGTGTAACTCAACAGGAACATATATCAATCAAGCTGGAATGACAGTTCTCTTCAAGCTTTTTCACTGTGAGATGATAGAATAGATCGGCAGTGATGTGCGATAGGCAAATTGAACAAAGGCATTTGCTCACAGTGACTGTTCATTTTTCCGGGACAATGACGACGACGATGACGAGCCAATGACAGTCGGCACTTAGTAGCTTTATATCAATGAAAGTAATTAATATTCATATTCTTTATTGTACACGAAACAAACAAATGCAATAGCTACAGTTTATGATCAAAGGCGAGCTTAACCTAGAACTGGATTTTCTAGCAGCAAACCTCAGTGTCATAGAGCGATTTGCAAATCTCTAACAGTATTCCCAAGTGGAAGTGCACAGCAAAAACTTAATCAAAGGAAGAAACAAAAGCCAGCTAAAACAGAAAATTTTCTCGAAAAAAAAAACTCTCGAAACGCGAGCCTATCTAAAATCAAAAACTGGCCAAGTGCGAGTCAAACTCGGACACGGAGAGTTCCGTAGCATTATCGCAAAAAAAAACACGTTTGCTGTATGAGAGCTTTTCTTGAATATTTATTTTATTCTGTTTTTACTTTTTGTTGTTAAAGCGGCAACAGAAATACATCATCTGTGAAAATTTCAACTGTCTAGCCATCACGGTTCATGAGATACAGCCTGGTGAAAGAAAGACAGACGGACAGTGGAGTCTTAGTAATAGGGTCCCGTTTTAACCCTATGGGTACGGTACCCTAAAAAAAGTAGTCGGATCAATACTTCCAGTTTACTCTCCGTAACATTTGAAAACATATTCAAATTGGACGCAACATTACCACATTCTAGAAAATATTTCAGATGCATCCTGCGAATAAGAATTTAATATTACCTGCAAATCGAATCGAGTTCTCTAAGGTAATATGGAGATGACAGAAATAGGTCAATCGTTTGCAATATGCGCTGCGGAAGATTACTCGGAGATTACTTTCCACATATACAGGAAGAAAGCTAGCTCAGCTGTAGTCTTATGTAGGCTGTTGTGATTGACTGAATCCATAGGTTAAAATAAAAAAAATAGTTAGTTTTAAAAATAAATTGAAAAGAAAAAAAGCTGGCCAAGTGCGAGTCAGACTCGCGCACGAAGGATTCCGAACCATTATCGCAAAAAACGGCAAAAAAATCACGTTCGTTATACGGGAGTCCCACTTAAATATTTATTTTATTCTGTTTTTTGTTTGTTGTTATAGCAGCAACAGAAATAAATCATCTGTGAAAATTTTAACTGTCTAGCTATCACGGTTCATGAGATACAGCCTGGTGACAGACGGACAGACAGACAGCCGAATCGTGGAATCTTAGTAATAGGGTCCCGTTTTTACCCTTTGGGTACGTAACCCTAAAAAAGACCAGTGTCCCTCTAAATCCACCCGCATTGCTATTCATAAATCTTTTAGTAACATGCGTTTCTTCCCTCTTCATCACATGACCATACCAAGACAGACGGCTGGCACATCAGGTCTCGTGGCTCATCGCTTGATTCATTTCATTAACAAGTAGGTATACTTACTTAAATAAAAAATTCTGAATTTAAAGTCAGGTTTACAAGAACGATTATTGATATTTCCAAAGCTTGTATTATATTACGGAGAAGAACAACTTAAAAAAACTCCATTGTTACTCATTCAAATGGAATCTATTGAAACTATTTGAAACAGAAAACGTTGAACGAGAGAAAACTCAATAACTGTGGCGACCTGAAAATATAATCTAGTATTCAAGGTGGGGAGCTGTTGCCGTGAGCTACATGAAAATAGGTCAATCGTTATCCATTAGATGCTGGTGTAAGGGACACAGATGAAATTGAAGTGGAAGTAGTAACAGCAATTTGTAAAAGGGCACGTAACATGAGAACATGTCTTTACACCGAAGCTGTTGGCAGATGGGACACCTATTTCGTTAAAAAAAAAAACTTCTTTCCACATCTTATATACTTAATTACAATATAATGATGAAAAGTACATTATAAGCAAAAAATTGCTTGTATTAGGTATTTCCGCTCTTCCGGTTTACATTAGCAATACATAAGTGAGAAATTTAAACAATAAATTTAATTAAAATACAAAAACAATTGGCAGCAAAATTAAATAAAAATTAATGGAAAAATATAAAATAAGTAAAAGTAAATGTTTATATTAGAACTAAAATGAAAATTAAATTAAAATCAAAATTAAAACCAGAATCAAAATTGAAACTAAAATCAAAAATTCAAAATCATAATCACGATTAAAATCAAATTCAAAACCAAATTCACGACCAAGATCAAAATTAATACCAAAATCAAAATTAACTAACAAAATTTAGTGTGCGCACTGGGTGTGTGTGTTTGTGTGTTTTTTAAAGAAGTTATAACTAGCTTTTGCCCGCTAGAGCCGTGGTGGACCAGTGGTAAAGGCCGCGACTTACAAGTTGTAGGTCGTGGGTTCGAACACAGGCAGGCGTTTTACTTTGTGTAAATTATTTTCATAACCACTGCTCTTAAACGGTGAAGGAAAACATCGTGAGGAAGCCGGCATGTCTTAGAACCAAAAAAATTCGAAGACACATCTAACAACTTGTACTGGGCCCGCGTGGTGAATTACGGCCTCTCAAAGAGAGGGGGCCTGCACGCAAAACGGACCAAATGAGATTGAAGAGATTTCGAAGAGACATGTGCGAAAAGGGATCCATCTATCCCAGCCTTTCCCAAAGTGGGCGATAACGCCCCCTTGTGGGCGCTGCAGGCCTATAGGAGGGCGGTAAGAGACCCAGAAAAAAATGGGGGGTTTAGATTTAATGTTTAATCGCCGCTAATATAGCTCACAATAATTAATTAATTTAATTTGAAGTTATGGTGGTTTTTAAGTAGGTGAAAAAATGGGGGCGCTAAAAAATAATTTATTCTCAAAGTGGGCAGTAGACAAAATAAGTTTGGGAACCCCTGCTCTAGAGACTAGACAACTGTAATTCGGTGTCAGTGATGGCGATGATCGAAATGGCAAGATGTAAGGGAGAAAGGGGATAGCAGTGGTAGCGACTAACAACTTGTAAGTCGTGAATCCGAACCCAGGCAGGCGCTATACTTTGTGTAAATCATTTCATCACCATCGCTCTCTAAACGGTGAAGGAAAACATCGTGAGGAAACCAGCATGATCTAGAATCAAAAATTCGAAGACATGTGACATCCATCAAACTGCACTGGGTCCGAGTGGCGGATTACGGCCCATTCCCTCTCGCAGAGAGGAGGCCTATGTCCCAGTAGTGGGAACATTAAAAATGCTGATGATAATGATGAAGGCCACGTGACATTTCAATAGAGCTTAATTTTTTTTCCGTTTACATACATTTAAACACATACATAAGGCACTCAGATCCGCCGCAACTATCTGCAGGCCATGTAAATTTGTTCCGTCCAAACCATCCATGGTTGACATTGCCAGTGGGGTTTCATCCCATACAAAGAAACCGTGCCGACGTACTATACTGATTATTCTTATTATTTTTTGTACATCGATCGCGTTCGGTTCCGTTCCGGTCCAAGGATATAGATGGTGATCTATCTAAAGGATATAGATGGTGATGGCACCGTGGAACGGAACCGAATGCGATTGATTTACAAAAAATAATCGGATGAAAAACGCTAGTTACGTCTGCACGGTTTCTTTGTAAGGGATGAGGCATCTGTATGCTAGCATTATATTATCTGTGACATTGCCTATCGCTTTCGCCACGCTTTGGTTGATGGAATGTCACTTGTCTAGAGGGATTAGTTATCCCTTACATTTTGACGTTCCGAAACTCATATCGCGCTGATGGAATATCACTTTGTCTAGAGAGCCAAAATTCTTTACGAACGCTCATTCATAATATGAACATCAACGATAAAATTTTCCTGAAACCTGAAAAATCAAACTTCCATACTAATTATAACTACCAAAATAACTTTGTTTGATGCTGATGATGATGAAGCTGTTATCTCGTGAAAAGGTAACAAACCTTTTCACGAGATAACAGCTGGTTTGAGACCCCGTGAAGAAAATAGTGTTACGATCTGGGACGCAGCAGACTTCAATTAATCACACTTTATTACTAAAACACTTCTTAAACAATTCTATTACTTCACACTATTTTCCTTTTCCGATCGCTCTGTGTCGCTTCCAAATCGAAACTGACTCACGACGAAGCCGACTTCGTCTCTCTCTCTTTTATAACATGGAAGATGTTTCAAGAACGTTCCATACTGTTCTAGATAATTCGAGAATCTTCCGGAACTATCGACATTCGAACTCATCGTTCCCGAAAGAAACTCGACTAGAAACTTACAGAACGTTCGGTTCTGTCATTCTGGAAAATTCCATTCGACACGAGCTTTCGAGAGCATTACTGCCGCTATTTGATACTAGATGGCGCCATTCATTACTACGTTGCCCTATCTTGTAACAATAGGATAAGATAAAAAAAATATCCCGGTATCTCTTTGGATCATAAAACACTTTTTACGCGGACCAAGCCGCGGACAGAACTTGTCTTAATGTCTTATGTCCCCTGGATGTGGCAAAGGGCGTCCACAGCAGTCCTCGATCGCGATCGGTCTTGAGCTTTTCGCTTCACCTCGATCCACGTCATACCGATTCGTCGCTTCAGCCAAAACGGTGCGACGCAAGGTTTGACGGGGACGGCCACGCTTTCTTTTGCCTTGGAGATTCCAATCCAGCGCTTGCTTTCGGTATGTGATCAGAATCCCTTCGCAGCGTGTGGCCAATCCAACTATATTTGCAACGCTTGATCTGACGGTCGATCGGGTTCTGTGGCATTGCTCCAACAGCTCTACGTTGGTGATGGTCTCGGGCCAGTAAATGCCGAGTATGCGACGAAGACAGCGGTTGACGATGACTTGGATCTGGCGTGACCATACACGTTTCGCACCCGTAAAGCAGCACGGATTTGACATTTAACCCGAAGATTTTGAGTTTAATCCTTCGGGTCAGATGCGCGAAGGTAGCTCGTGCTTTGGCGATCCTTTAAGCGATGTCATTTTCTCTACGTTAGTAAAATTGTGGAAGCGTTCCACTGCCTCTATGCCAATCAGCAACGGTGAAGTATTCTTCACACCAGATCTTATCTCTTGGATCTTCCGGGTGTTTATTTTTAGCCGCGGGCAGAAGCCAGTAGAGTATAAACTACACCTATAGACATCCAAATTCCTCGCAAACCTGTCATGTATTCATATCATAAACACATTGTATGACTTACATAAAATAAAGAGCCGTCAAATTTTACAAAAGCTTTGGCCTTGTAAAGCGTCGTCTGTCACCCATACCGGTATAACGCTCCATTATTAAAGCTCACCGTGTCATAACAACAGTGTTGCCAGTTACCGATAGTCAAAAGTATCATGACATAACTCAAAAATTAATATTTGCTCGTTAAAAGTAACACTATCTGTTTTGTCAAACTGTCCTAGGAGCGATTCGCACTACATCCGATCCGTGTCCGTGAAATTTTGGTTCCGAAGTAGCAGTAGTACTTCTTGTGGGGAAGCTTACGCACTATATCCGAAGTCTATCCTACTAATATTATAAATGCGAAATTTTGTGAGGATGGATGGATGTACGTTTGTTACTCTTTCACACAAAAACTACTTAACGGATTTGGATGAAACGTCACAGTAATATAGGTTATACATCAGAATAACACATAGACTACAATTTATAATGATTTTTTGTAATTTGGTCATAGTATAAATAGCCCAGTCATATTAGGGCTTTCACCTCGGAATGAAAGATAATAAGCTGCAAATTGGTATGAACCTTTGTTTTGTCATTCTAAATGTTGTCTCAAAAGTCACAATCGTTATCGTGTCCGCGTCTCAAGATATTCAAGGTCAAAGGTCACAAAAATCGGTTTTTCGCGAATATCTGGCTTCCTATCGGTTAAATGAGATTTGCATTTATTATAAAAGTTGTAGGCTATAAAATTCCCTACAACTTTTGTTTAAACTTTTTTTTCATACGACTAACCGTTTTGAAGGTAGAGCGCGAAGAGTGCACATCGTACAGTCATATACGGCCTAATGCAAGGTCAAGCGTGAGTTATGGTTATCAGTACGTTATAAAGTCAATTATTTACTTGGAAATTATAATTATTAAACAATGCCTATTATTTATGTACTAACTATTAATTATTTATATTTAATTAAAGTAAGTAACTTGATTATTTATATATAATTATTCATATTTAACTATTTAAGTATAAAATATTATTAATTCTGGATTATATATTTTAGTTTTATTTTAAGTTAAAAGTTTAAGTTAAACCACGTACGACATTCACAGAAACACCTTCTGAAAGTTTCTTATCACATATAAAACACAAATCAGCCATAGCTCTTAAAACCGTACGTCCGTAGTTGCAACGGTACAATTTCAAACTAACGAATAATCTTGACTCATACAAAGTGGAGAGAGTGGCCTTGAATACTATAGAACATCTGTCCCGGCAATGAATAGAAAAGGGCATAGGGTAGGGACAAGTATTTCCAGGTATATAAGTATTGAGAAATTTACGCGTTTTAAAGAAAAGATATATAATGTCGTGTTAACTTAAAATAAAACTAAAATATATAATCCAGAATTAATAATATTTTATACTTAAATAGTTAAATATGAATAATTATATATAAATAATCAAGTTACTTACTTTAATTTAATATAAATAATTAATAGTTAGTACATAAATAATAGGCATTGTTTAATAATTATAATTTCCAAGTAAATAATTGACTTTATAACGTACTGATAACCATAACTCACGCTTGACCTTGCATTAGGCCGTATATGACTGTACGATGTGCACTCTTCGCGCTCTACCTTCAAAACGGTTAGTCGTATGAAAAAAAAGTTTAAACAAAAGTTGTAGGGAATTTTATAGCCTACAACTTTTATAATAAATGCAAATCTCATTTAACCGATAGGAAGCCAGATATTCGCGAAAAACCGATTTTTGTGACCTTTGACCTTGAATATCTTGAGACGCGGACACGATAACGATTGTGACTTTTGAGACAACATTTAGAATGACAAAACAAAGGTTCATACCAATTTGCAGCTTATTATCTTTCATTCCGAGGTTGACCCCTTTTTTTACCTAATATGACTGGGCTAAAAGATAATATCAAATGAGTCGGAGTCTGCCCTCTGAGAGCTATCTTCGCGTGCGCTGCCTAAACTGTTGGAGATACACAAATATATTTTTTTTTTTTTTTTTTTTATTTTATTTATTTCAACCTTATCACATTAATCTTTACAGGATTACACCCAATACGATAAATGCGCTTATCCTAAGTAATCTAATTACATATTAAATATCTAAACTAATTTAATGTTAATTAGTTTACAAACAAAATTTTATCTATAACAAATTTTAAACAATGCACTCCTTGTGAATTCACCCAGAGTACAGCAGAATAGATCGGTCTCAATAGCCACAAGGTTGAGCGTGCGGAGTGCACGCGTCAGCGGCGCCTCTCTTAAAAGGTTGGTTCGACTGCGCGGCTCAACTAACAAGCTCGGCCGCCGGCGTCGCCATACGTACCTGTCCGGAACACACAGACACACCTGTTCTAAAACAGTTGCATTATGCAACTTCCCTCTCAATATTTTGAAAATATATGAGGTGAGTGCCAGTTCCCTTCTAACCCTCAACTCATTGTATCCTACCATACCTAAAATAAATAATGTTGGATACATTAAGGGATAAAATGGGTAAACACCGTAATACCTCATATACAAATATCTAATAAATTTGTTTTGAACTTTCTCCAGCATGAGACTATATTTAGCTTCATGTGGAGACCAGATGACTGCGTTACATTCTAGCTGGCTCCTAACCAATGCATTATATAAAGCTATAATGGCTTTCATATTCGTGAAACCTCGGACCGTACGAAGCATAAAGCCTAAATTTCTATATGCTTTCTTGCAGCAACGCATAACGTGATCACGAAATGTCAAGTTGGTGTTAAAACTTACCCCCAAGTCCTTGACTTCCGTGACCCGTGTCATAGGCAAGCCATCAATATGATAGCCATGCACGATGGGATTGTGTGCACGAGAAAAAGTAATTGTCACACATTTCGAGATATTGAACTGCAACAGATTTTCTCTGCTCCAGCTCACTACCCTATCAATATCCCTTTGTAGCTTATCACAGTCTTCGCCCCTTTCCACTGTGAGGGACAATTTGAGGTCGTCGGCAAACAACAAACAGTGAGCGTCTTGGACTACTTCTGGTAGGTCGTTAACCACCAGGAGGAACCCCAAAGGTCCAAGGTTACTGCCCTGACTCACCCCGGACCTCGTGAAATACGGATCTGACACGTGTCCCGCATATTCCACGTACTGCCGCCTATCTCTTAAGTAGCTGGCAAAAAACTGAAGTGAATGTGGGGTGAAACCAACACCAGCTAACTTTGCAAGCATCATGTCATTATCGACTAGATCGAATGCTTTTCGAAAATCGAAGTAAGCAGCATCAGCTTGCCCCCCACTATCCACTGTCGGCACCAGATGAGCCATGTGGCAGAGCAAATTACTGGTGGTACTCCTTCCCGGTCGAAAACCATGCTGAGCGCCTGTGAGATGTGCGCTAACCTGCTGATAAATAATCCTATGAATGGCAGTTTCCAGTACTTTTGCCGGCGTCGACAATACTGCAACTGGCCTATATCCATCCACAGATTCTGCTGACCCACCCTTAGGAACCTTAATGTAGCAATGTTTGTCTTAAATAGTTCTAAATAAAAGTCCTTGACAACATATATCTAACTTTTAAATGGAAGCGACTATGACCATAAAAATTTGAGATTCTTATGAAAATAGCAATAATGTAACCCAAAGTAGCAAAATGTTGCATATAAAATTCATTCTTTGCCGTGCGCTGAGAAAACTATTGATGATACATAAAAAAATATGCACTACATGATTAGGTAGGGTAGGGTAGGTAGGGTAGAGTAGGTAGGGAAGAGTAGATAGAGTAAGGTAGGTGGGTAGAGTAGGTATGGTAGGTAGGTAGCCAATTGACGGTAGCGAAGCCCCGGGGGTCAGCTAGTCCGTCATAATTTAGAACATTTTGAATTCGGAACTCAAATCACGGACACGGACGTGTAGTGCATAATCCCCTCAGTGCTAAATTACCATGGAAATGAAAAGAAGAAGTGGCTCTGGATAAGTAACATTTATCAAAGAAATTTTCGCTTTGTTGATTGGAAATACAATTATTCATTAAAAATATATTTTTTTAATTAGCTTTTTTCGTATTCTTCTCAGCAAACCCATTCATTTTATACCCACATCATGGCAATGCAACAAAAAAATGTATGGGATTGCTAAGCGCTATGGAAACGTCGCGTGATCAATTCCTTACATTTTGGCATTTCTGATTTCTATCATCAGGAATGACACTTATCTAAAACCTAAAATTTTATTTTATGCAAAAAAAATCGTTTGTGTGAAATTTTATTACCCAAAAATAATCTCTTCGGAGTTCGTAGCCTTGCTATCTTCCTTCCTCATTTTTTAAGTATGAGAAAGAGAAAGAACACCACCTTGGCTCAAGAGTTACACTACAATTAGTATTGTGTGTGTGTTGTGTATTGTATAATTACTAAGACGATAAAAACTAACGTAAAATGTTACAAAATTAATATACTGGCAAATTGGCAACACTGTATATCAACGCCCAGGTACCGTAATTAAATATTCTCTCCCCCTGGAATTGTATTAATGGACCTGAGTCACAAAACGGACGGGGTACAGAAGGTCAGCTCTATACAAACAGCGAAAACCGGCTCACTCACACTTAGACGTGTACGTACAGCGATCTCAAACGAATGCCGGCCGCGAGTTCGCTTGCATTCGCTGTAGTACGTGAACAGTGTATATGTGTGTGCATTTTTGATCTTTGACAAGTTTGCTTTCCGATGCGCAATACACGAATCGGTGCTATTTTTGTATGAGACTAGCTGACCCCCGCGGCTTCGCTCCCGTCAACTGGCTATCTACCTACCTATCTACCCTACCTACCTACCCACCAACCTTGCCATTACCAAATATTAAATTTTATAGGCAAGATTTTGTTACTTTGGGTTACATTATTGCAATTTTCATATCAATTATAAGGATCTCTAATTTTTTTGAAAATAATTTATAGCCTATGGTACTCGGGAATAATGTAGCTTTCCAAGGGTGAAAGAATTTTTAAAATCGGTCCAGTAGTTTCGGAGCCTATTCGGTACAAACAAACAAACAAACACACAAACAAACAAAAAAATCTTTCTTCTTTATAATATTGGTATAGATATACTACTGCGCAGACATTGTGGCCAATTTCAGGACGTCCAAGAAGTTTAGCGAAAATTATAGTAGCAAAAAAGTCTGGCAAACAGCCGTAAAGGTTATTGTGTTGTTTGTGTTGCTCTATGTAAAACAAGCTTAAATATATTTTAAACAAGCTTACATACTAAAAATTACATCGTCACGAGAAACAAACAAGTATGCAAAATTTCAGCTCTTTAGAACACCGAGAAGTTTGCAAGCTTTGATTACATACACACAGACACCGGAGGTGAAATAAAATAAAATATTAAACTACATCTGTTTAAACTTGAAACTTACCCTAACAAAGCTGTGATACAACTAGCCCACAACCACAACTCAATTTAAACTACATCTAAAAAAATATCTGATAGCCAAATGTTTTTTTTTTTTTTTTTTAGCTTAACAGAATTTTTAAATGATCGTACTTAGTGCCTATCATTACGACATTTCTTCAATCTCAAAACTGTACCTTTTTTAGTTTTAAAGTTTTTCTATTAATTGTTTATAGACTGCATGACAGTGGGTTAAAGAATTGTGTTTTTTTTTTTGTTATAATTAACAAAAAAAAAACACAATTCTTCTTTTTTTTTCTATTTGGTCATATGAACCATTTGAATTTATATAATTATAAATTCAAATGGTTCATATGACCAAATACAATTTTTTGTATGCCCTGAACGGCAAAACATGTAGATCCTTTTACCAAATGTTATTTTAAGACCATGCAAATCTATTGTATACTCATGTTTTACAAAAATAAATGTCTTATCTTATCTTAGGCAGGTAATTAAAGTATGGAACCAACCTTCTGTACCTGTCTTTATAGTGCCTGAACTCTAAGGGACGTTCCGCTACACATCAGGGCACGCGAAATTGGACAATTGAATCGTGGCTTGATGTCGCGTCGAATCGATCGGTTTTACTCCGTAAATTTGAACCGAAGTGTATAATAGCTGCTTTTAAACTAAAAGCATGGTCTGTTGTAGTGCCAAACAAACATTCTATGTCTATCTATGCCTACGAGATCTTTTTAACCCCTGTTTGACGAAGAGGGGTTCTAGGTATCAGCAAAAGATGTGTAGTAATAAACTGGGCTGATTTCTGTATTGAGGATTTGAAACGTCCCAAATCCTGCTTTATGTTAGAAAAAGTTCGCGCACAGTTTGACTTCAATTCTCAATTCAGAAATCGGTATTTACGTGCTTCTTTCCAGCAGGGATTCTTAAGGTAGCCCTAGCCGATCATTCTTCCATACAAACGTAGTCTGGCGCTAACTCCACTGTTTGACGATGTATATTTAAATGTAAAAAAATAAAATGTTTGTAAGTTATGAGCGTCGAAAGTTCCATATTACAACACTAATTTTAACGCATCTTTGGGCGGAAATAAATACTATAAGAAGAAGGAAAATTTCAAAACGGCTTCCATACAGAGATGGATTAGTAATTCAACAAGGCAAATAATTTGAAAATATACATTTAGTCGTTTTTTCATGATATCTAAATTCCCAAAGGTCTGTTTATAAAATTTCGCGTGCTCGTTTTCGTCCTAAATCATCATCCATTTCGCTACAAATTTGCAAAAGTGCTAATTCGTACGCGAACTAGCTTCTTACTGCTCATCACAGCATCTATCTCTTTCGCATTTTTGTCGGATGAGATAAGATGCTAACCTCGCTCACAAAATAGTTCGTGCCGTAGACTAGGGGAACCTTAACGCTGTGTCAGGTCAGCAGTCAGTAAGTTCGCATCTTCTTCACAGATAGCTTCTACCACAGCTTTAATGATATTAAGTGACTAGCTTCTGCCAGCGGCTTCGCCCGCGTTAATTTCGATAATTATCCCAAACGAACATATTCGCTGGATAAAAAGTATTCTTTTTTCTGTTCCTGACTATAATATATGTCTATGTCAAATTTCATTCAGATCTGTCACTCACAAACTTTCGCCTTTTTAAAATTAGTGTGATTTAAAAGAGAAATACAACTATCCGTAACATCCGAAAAACCGGACGGTGATGCAAGTAAACTCCGGCTTTCAAAATCGGCTATACGGATAACCTTATTATCTGGATATCCAGATTGCAAGCCCTAAACATAATTTAACAGTGATTATATTTTTTTAGGCATTTTGGGCGCACGACCGCTCGTGAAGATATATTCGATCGCGAGGCGCTTTCTATATTTGTTATTGCACTTTTTTAACCACCACTGTATTCTGGAACGCTGTTGTCCTTTCTTGGAGGAGGGTGTTAATAGCTGCGACGCAGTTTTATAACTAATGTAGCTATTTACGTACAAAAACAAATTGTAAAATGTGTGTTTGTTCCAATAAAGAATCTATTATCACCACGTATGACCCAATTGTGGCGTCAGAAAAACTTGTGGTCCATCCTTTCCTTACTAATTAATTCAGTGGTGTTACCAAGTAATTATTAAAACAATGATAAACTACATTTACTCTTAAATCCGCAATTTTTCCCCTTTCATAAGTACCGGGGGCCGAGGAGTAAGTAGGAACTTATATTTAGATTCAAGTTCATTCGAGGGTCATCCATCGTTTGCGCTACAGTAGCGCCCTGAGTCCTTTATTATTAACGCCCTATTGGCTACGAATGCCAAATAAGGTCAGCGTAAGGACTATTATCGACCATTTATAAATAGAAGATGCATTGAATTAGAAAGAGCCTTGTAGGAGAGTCATTTTGTGAGAAGGGCTTCTATTTATAATTTATTTATTAGTTTATCCTCGCACTGGAACGCCTAGCAGCAATTACACCAATGGAGCACAATCTTATAATAAACTCACTTAAGTCCAGGTTTCTTCACGATGTTTTTCCTTCACCGTTGTCTATCTCAATATCCATTTCTGCTGACAAGCACAATAATTCCCGTAATAAACCATTGTCCTACTCGCACATTTTTTGACCGCGGTTGCTTAGTCTTTTTGGAGGTATGCGGAACAGGGTGTAAAGTCCCGCACCCTACATAGAGAAAAGGGAGGATCCTCTGACCAGACGCGTGTTGCACCTGGTCTATTCTACTATTCTCCCCTTCTCAGCCGTCAAATATGAAAACTATCAGCATCATCATTTCAGCCGTAAGACGTCCCCTGCTGGACAAGGGCTTCCTCCAAGCGTCGCCACACTGTATGGTCCTATGGATTTCGCATTCACCGGACTCCTGCAGCTTTGACCAGATCGTCACTCCACCTAGACGGAGGCCTTCCAACGCTGCGTCTTCTACGCATTGCTCGCAGAAGGGATGACCGTTGGGACCGAAAAAATCTGGAGTGAACAGTATACAAAATAAAATTGATTTCAGGCTATAATAAACTCTTAAAAGAGAACAGCATTACACTACGATATATAAATCACTCAATATCTCTCTTGTCCCCAGGTTTCATAGAGATGATGTCGGCCTACGTGCCGCAATTTGGACATATAGATGCAGGGCTGGTCTGCACGTGGGTGCTCGAGCTGGAGGCTGAGCTTAACCCGCGGGATGATACTGATTCCATTTCTAACCCTGGTGAGTACTCTACATCCTGCTTTTAACAATTATAACCATTTAAAAAAATTGTGTATAGGTTTTGCGCTTGACTATTATCTCACATAATGGTAAGCGATGATGTGGCCGACGGTGAAGCACGTTTTCCTGGAAGTACTACTACCTATTCGCGGGCTTATCAAAAATAAAAAAGTGGACCAAAGAAAAGATGGAAGGGTTGCATAAAAGCTGTGAAAATTGAGGTGGCATCTGACGAAGAAGAATGAAGCTTTCTAGCGATTTCTAGTGATAAGTAAGTGACGACTCACTAACGATAAGCCAAACGATTGTGGCATTCGGGGTAACAAGAGCGGGGCAACAGTAGATAGCTTTTGAAATCTTGTACTAAATATTCATCTTTCTACTCTCACGTATTATAACCTCGACTGCTGTGAATCTTCATCGTCATTATTTCAGCCAAAAGACGTCCACTGCTGGACATAGGCCTCCTCCAAGCGCCGCCACACTGATCGGACATGTGCGTATCGAATCCACCGTCATTGAACATCACACTCCAGAATTTTTCGGTCCCATCGACCATCCGTTCTGCAAGCAATTTTTCAGGGCGATATTGCCTAACCCTAGCCTAAGCCATAGGTAACCCTGGTTCTCTTACGAATGTATTCATTTCTGATACGATCACGCAAGGAAACTCCGAGCAGCCCTCTCCATTGCCCTTTGGATGACTTAAGCCTTCTGATAAGGCCCATTGTGAGCAACCACGTCTCGGTTCCATAGGTAGTCTAGACTTGTAACACACACTGGTCACAGACTTGCGTCTTCAGACACTGCGGTAAGTTGGACGAGAAGATACCGCGCCACTTCTCGAACGCTACCCAGTCGTGTCTGCGAATATTGGCGGTAACTAATTACAACCTCCTTGTTGCAGACGATTCGGCTAGCAGTGATAGGCTTAGCCTTACTCTGCAGAATCTGAGCGAGATGCTGCCTCCTATGACCAGGAACAACCGGTAAGCATACCAATCTTGCACTGACTTAACAATTATTTTGGACCTTCTAAAACGATCAGGTGCATCGTACCTGATTGCAACAGGCGCCCGACTATGACGAGATAAACTTGGATCAAGCAAAAGTAGAATGTAAGCATCGAAGAATACTCCCGCCAAGCTTAAAACGAGTCACCCAGGCGACATTTTTATCAATCCCTCTGTTTGTCTTTTCGTTTGTTACGTTTCACGCCTAATCAACTTTATTAGTTTTATTTATTTACAAGCTTCTGCCAGCGGCTTCGCCAGCGTGAAAGTTGAAAATTATACCGAGGGAACATTTTCCCGGGATAAAAAGTCCTATGTGCTATTCCTGACTATAATCTATCTCTGTGCCAAATTTCATCCAGATCTGTCCGGTCGTTTGAGCGTGAAGAAGTAACAAACATACAAACACACACACTTACAAACTTTCGCCTTTATAATGTAAAAGTGTGATTTAGACTTCATGCACAAAGGTACAAAGGCGGTCTTAAAGCCCTAGGCATTCTCTACCAGTCAACCAAGCATGGTGAAGAGACAACATGACAGGTAAAAAATAGACACTAATTTACTGAAGGAAATGGGAATGGGATAGTTTTTATCCATTGGTATAGAGATAAATTGGACTTTACAGAAGGACATGGGATACTTTTTATCCCTTGGTATAGAGATAAATTGGACTTTATAGAAGGACATGGTATACTTTTTATCCCTTGGTATAGAGATAAATTGGACTTTACAGAAGGACATGGGATACTTTTAATCCCTTGGTATAGAGATAAATTGGACTTTACAGAAGGACATGGGATACTTTTAATCCCTTGGTATAGAGATAAATTGGACTTCATAAAAGGACATGGGATACTTTTTATCCCATGGTTTAGAGATAATTTGGACTTTACAGAAGGACATGGGATACTTTTTATCCCTTGGTATAGAGATAAATTGGACTTCATAGAAGGACATGGGATACTTTTTATCCCTTGGTATAGAGATAAATTGGACTTTACAGAAGGACATGGGATACTTTTAATCCCTTGGTATAGAGATAAATTGGACTTTACAGAAGGACATGGAGTACTTTTTATCCCTTGGTATAGAGATAATTTGGACTTTACAGAAGGACATGGGATACTTTTTATCCCTTGGTATAGAGAAAAATTGGACTTTCCAGAAGGACACGGGATGTTTTTTATCCCGGGAGCATGTCTGCTTGGGGTAATTTTCGACTTTCACGCGAGCGAAGTCGCTGGCGGGAACTAGTTCACTATAAATGCCTGCATTCCGCCCTCCCATTCCTGCAACGGGCAGAATACAACCATTTCATAATGTTCCTAAATTATTTTTTAAAAGGTTGACTGGTAGTTTAAATAAATAAAAACTTGTTAATATTGTTATTTTCAGGTCCCATTCCAACTCGGAGTCTTCGGAGAGTGTGGAGGGAAACCGCCGCCCATTGCTGGAGGAAGATGTTCACGCTGAACAGTGCCAGGCTTTGGCCGAGATGTTTCCCAACACTTGTGCTATGGAGGTAAGGCATCCTTACAGACTGGGCTCCCTAAGGAGAGCGTTGTGTGTTCTACGATACAGGAAAGCGTGGAGAGCAATCGTTGACCGTTGCTAGAAGACGTGCACGCTGAACAGCGCCAGGCTTTGCTCGAGATGTTTCCTAAAATTGTGCTACGGAGGTGAGATACGAGTATCTCTTTCTTTGGTATGATGTTGCACAAGCTTCGTGCAGTATAGAAGTCGGCGTCGAAGACAGAATATTGTAAAGGGGAACTACGCAGGAAGAGTACTATACACTTGCTGCCCCGGGAGTGCTTTTTCGGCCGATTAGTAGCTGTGCACCAGGACTTCTATACTACAAACAAGAAATTTTGGCATTGCCATCATTTTCATAGTTTTCTAGGAAGGTGTGCTGACAACATAAATGTCGTTAAACTGAAATCCAAGATGGCAGGCACCAAAATATATAAAATTTTCATCATGATCAAGATACTTATTTATCCGAGATAAATGAATTTCTACATACCAAAACTCATGTTTTCCCTCCCCAGATCAAGCACTGCGTCTCAATCGCCCACGGAGACGTAGAGCGCGCCGCCGCGACTCTGCTACACCGTCGCGAACAAGGCCAGTCGCTCTCCGCGGCCGCGCTACACACCGCCGCGCGCCAGCCGCTCTGCAACGATCACGAGCTGAAGAATAGGATCATTGCTCGGTGAGTGTTACACTTAAACCCTTCGAGAATAAGGCCAGACGTTAGCAGATTTAATTCGACGTCAGCTAATTTAATTTGACGTCAGGTGAATTAAATTCGACGTCCGCTAATTTAATATGTCGTTGGCTGATTCCATTCGACGATAGCGGATTTAATTTGATATCAGCTCATTTCATTCGATGCCAGCGACTTAATTCGACGTCAAATGATAACGTTCAACGTCGGCTGTTATTAATCGACATCGACTGAATTTATTAAACGTCGTTTGATCGAATTCGACGTTAGATTTCATTCGACGTCAACTGAATTCACTCAACTCGTGACAAGACAAGTGTCATTCGATGTTAGCAAAAGCGATGGACGGAATGCCAAAATTTAAGAGATTGATCATGAACATGTGAAATTTCGACAGGGTTTGACACGTTTCACCACGTTTTCGTTGATAGAATGTCACTTGTCTAAGGCCTTTGTCTTCAACAATAACCAGCTCATTTTCTCCTTCCAGTTACTCCTACGTGGACAAGAACTCCGAGCAGAAGGAGCACAAGCCGCTGGCTCCTAAGATCGAGCCCAAGAAGATGGTTCGCTACCGGGACAACAAGATTGTATCACTCAAGGGCGAGCGGTACACTGAGGTATGTTGCGTTCTGTTTTGGGACTAGTTTCTTGCCTGCTCTGTATGATAAGAGGCCTTTGCCAACCAGGGAGACAGTTAAAGGCTGATATTTTTATTATTGGGACTAGCCCACCACATTGTTCTAAACCTCTGCAACTACTAAAAGCCAGAATCAACAGGGGCGACCACCAGAAAAGTGCCGAGACAATGTATCTCGGCGAGTCTCGGCGATTCAATTGTCTTGGATCCTGTCACGAAATTATTCAGAAAAGAACAGCGGAGTGCTAAAACTAGTCTCAAAACTTTGTCTGCAAAAACGGAAGTGTTTTCGAGTGCGTTTTGATTGCCCGAAGAACCGTTGGTTGAATGTACGATTGCTAATTAATCGTTAAGCCGATGAACTGAATATTTGTAAGCAATTTTATGAAGTTTATGTAGCTGAATTTTTAGATCATTCCAAATTTCCAATGGGTATTTTACTGGACTACGTAAGTCAGAAATAGTATTGTCAGACTTGCCACGTTTTTCAGCTCTTGTGGACTGATTTGTGGTGATTTTCTCACAAAGAAAGGTTATATTCGTTTGTCAGAATAGTCTAATTCGATGTTTTATAAAAATACATCGAGTAAATCAAAGCATCGAATCGATTCGATGCATCGTACTGTAATTATCGAGTAAATTCGATACATGTTCCGTTTCCGTGAATGTGTCCGTGGCATCAACAGTGGGCCTATCAAAATATCAGCGCAACGTTATTATCTTTTTAATATCGTTGCACGTGCTGAGATAGGAGCCGTTTTGGTCTCGCACGGGGTTATTTTTTTTTATTATTGTTTGTGTTTTGCTTAACTAGTGTCTCCTGTGCGGGTCACAAATAAATATTTATCTTTCTTTTTTCTTTTTCTTTATACATCGATATAAATCAGATAATCGTTATTGTTACGCCACTAATTAATACCTGAATACTGTGTACTACTGATATATCTCCATAAAATTTTCAGGTACCGAAATCCGGAGCCGATGAGGAAAACTTAAAGAAGCCCAAAAAGCATCATTGCCCTTAACCATTAAGTGCATGTCAGTACAGTGGACAAGCGGCCCCCGCGCTCCCGCCACTCTCGCTGTCCTCGTGTGTCTCCCGCGTCTCTTACGTCTCTCACGTCTCTCATGTCTCCCTCGCACGCTCGTGTCCCCTACATAGCGAAAACCCCAAATTTCGTGAATACCCCAAACTTCGAGAATACTCGAAATTCCGGGCATACCCGAAATGGCGTGTTTTCTGCGTCTATCCCAACATAAACCCATGCGTAATCGTAATTTTACTCTCGACAACACTTTCTAAGTGTTCCAATATATTCGTTCGTAGTGAATTAATGTGTAAGGTTATATCATACTCGATTTGTCGTAGATTCAATACAAGTGTCAAATGTTACAAAAATCGCGTGAAAAATCGTCGCGTTTTCTCGACGTGCGCTCAAAATTTCGAAGGAAACTTCAGAAACGCGTCCTGTGGTTCTGAAAAGCGCGTAAAAATTGTAAGTGTAATTTATAAACTATTTATAAATTTAATCAATTGTGATTTTGACGTAAATTCCAGTAGGAATACTCTCGTACTTCTGCGTAATTTTGACAATCGTCGTGAACCATGCGAGCGTGCGTATGTGTGTGTCCGTAGTGTAGTAGTAGACCAAGTGCGTGATTCGTATCCAATATACTTTTGCCCGCTTCACTCCAGTACTGATTTTATAAAATTATTTAATTTTAATACGTCACAATTTAAACGCATAGACTGTAATTATTTTATTATTAATATTTTAATTTCAATTGTATTTATTTTTAATCGTAAGCTTTTTAGGCAGCTGCACAGTATTTGTTTGTCTATGGCATCGTGTGAGAAATGTCACTGTGTTCAAGTTAGAATATGTAAGGTATGTCAAATGAGAAGGGAGGATGCCATAGACAAAACTTTCGGAGCGTTAAAATGTAGCTCGGCCTCGGACGATAACGTTCGCCACCTAAACGTCGCTCAGCGGCATTTTAACGGCCCGGCCAGCCGTTTTGGATTTCCAATAGATTTAAGTATAAAGATCTGTTTACCTGTGATTTCGTACGTTTATTATAATTTTATTATCATTAAAAATGTGATTCCTAAGATAGGTTTAAAGTTTTTACGTACATCTGTGATTGTGATGCCATTTTATTTAATATTTTACCCTTTAAGCGGTTTTTATAGTGATTTAAGTTTCGACAATAGTTATTCGCATTCGTTTCAAAATGAGCGAATGTTCCTTTTGTGATGATATTTTTATTTAGTTTTACTGATGATTTGATAATGATTCGTGTATGTTTGTGTATCCTCTGCTGTTATCTCGTCCATAAAAATCGCATTACAGCAAAAACAAATGGGGTTGTCAAAGGGCCCAACAATCAGTTTTTTGCTTAACAAAATTACAGACGTAATAGAATCTCAATATCCCAAATCTTTGAACGCAAACCAAGACTGCAAATCAATTTAGTATAGTGTAGTAGTTCCTTGAAACATGACGTGACTATAAAAAAAAAAATACAGTGACATTTAATGAGTATTTTCAAGAAAATTCACTCAACCATTTGGCGCTATTTTGGCGAGAAGTCTTTTCCTTTGAAAACGACATCAACATGACGTTGACCTCAATTTAACTAATGTCAGAAAACGTAAAGGTTTTGACGTGTGTCTGGACCTGACGACTCAGTGCTGCCACCTAGTGGATATCATTTCAGAAAAGGCTCATTCTATGAAAATATTTCAAGAGGTAGAAGAAGACTCATATGAATACAAATATTTTTTAAGGGATCGACTATGAATTACGAAAAAAAATTAACACTTAATTCCATTTAATATGGGGCACAATAATTTTTTTCACGATTTCCTGGTCACATAGTAAAAGTTGATCTTATTTATGAGTATTTCTACCCCATTTTAAATATTGCCAATGAATTAATTATACTTCATAAAATATAGCTTGATCTCTGCGACATATGTCAAACTGGCGTATACGTTATTGTTAGCCTGTCAAGTGCAATTGACAGCTGTCGCAGTCTTTAAAAACCTCTCACCTTTTATGACCACGACTGCCAAATTAACAAGAAAAATAAAAACTGAATCATTATCAAATTATCAGAAATTAATTTAATAAATTATTTAAATAGGTTCGTGACATAGACTGATTTATTTACAACTAATCATCTCATTGAATGAGATATTAATTATTTTTACTTAATTTTTTTTTTCGAATACAGCTAGGCTGTATATCGTCTCTATTTCTTATTATTATGTTTTTCGCTTGCAAATCTTTTGTAGGATTATTTTAATATTTTCGTTATTATTGAACATGGAATTTGAAAACCAATATTTGGAAATAAAATGGCAAACTTGTTTTGACTGAACTTCAATATAAACTAAATAAATTGGGCTGATTTTGGCCACTGCTGGGACACAGCTCGCCTCTCTGTGAGAGGCAATGGGCTGTAATATACCACGCGGGCAGAGTGCGGGTTGGTGGATGCTCCACATGTATTAGAACTTTTGATTCTAGGGCATGCCGGTTTTCTACTTCCATATTTAATATTGTTGCCCCACGTTCCAAAATAACGGTGAAATAGCGAAAATATTAAAAGAATCTCACAAGGACCAGCTTATTGATTTGGGCTTTTAATTAAATAATACATTCGGGATTATTAGTAATACTGTGAAATGATGGCGTTATAACTATATACTTCATTTAGAGTCCATTTTGTTCATTTAGAGCAAAATGGAATACTTATTTTTAACTTTTTCTAAAACCATTATGCGCGGGATCCATTTATGGTAAAAAAAAAACTCTTTCGTAATAAATATTTAATTATGCATTAGACCGATCACACATATTTCACAGTATTATTCAAAAAACCTTGTATTTTAAAAACGATATTTCGCCAAAATTTGGTGCTAAATCAAATTAAAAAATGTAATTGCCAAAACGCATAGTTTAAAAAATTCTCGATTTTAAATTGTTAAAAAACTCTATGTACCTATCTTTTGAAGCTTTGCTTTATTCTTTTGACGATATTAATATTATTATTGGACGAATTTGAAAAATGATGAAAATATATAACTTATGTTGGTTCCCAAGTACAGAAATACGTATCCGACATAAATATTTAAAAAGAAATAAAAATATAATTTGAGTTTCGAAATTAACACCCAATTCACAATTAATTCTAACGAATTTAAATCATATTTTACAACAAAAAGAAAAAAATACCTTTTTTAAGCTTGTCCTTTAATGTTATTAATTGGCTATTGTTGAATCTCTCAAATGAATTTGTTTTTTTACTTGTCAGTATTATTTATTAACTGAAAATGAATTATTTACAAAAAAAAGAAACTGAAAATTGCAGCTTATTTATATGGCGGACCATATTATTCATAGATTATTTTTTATCATAAATACTATAGTAAAGAAAAAGTAATGAACAAGGAAAAACAAAAAAATATTTAAGGAAACAGAAAAAAATAATATGTGGGTAGTATAAAAATCTAATCTATGAATGATAAAAGCTAAATCTGCGAGTCGCCGGTTGAAAACAATATTTATAATTTTTCTATCAAAATTGTATATTTCTGTCTATTGTTTTGGTTACTAAACATGCGTTCTTGCCATGAAAAACATAACTGAACATTTGTTTACCGCGAGTAATTAGACAAATAAGTTCCTGTAGTGGGGGCTCACAAAACCAAACTGGACTGCTACCGAGATATTCCATATGGAAAAACAACTAATTATAGTCACAAATCTTCATGACATACTTTGTTTTTTTTCGTATTATTTAAAATATAATAACATCAGTACTTTGTTTTTTTTCGTATTATTTAAAATATAATAACATCAGAAACTCGGAATTGCTAAGAGGCACTGTAGAGCGCCGTCTCTCTCGTACCTGTCTGACAGTATCAAAGGTATTCAAAACAAGCTACTGTAGTTGGAGACATAACAAGAATACTATTTAACAAGCCATTAATTTCCAAAATTCCTATAGCTTTGACCGTTACAATAATATAGACAAAAATATACAATTTTGTTAGCAAACCAAAATCCAAGATGGCGGCAATCACAGATGCAATAAAAACTCTAAATCTCTCACCGCATTTATTTACTATGTTTTTTTATTATTTTAATTATAAGTTTAATATTATAATTGTGTATAGTTTTAATGATTTTTTTGTAAGCAGTGCCGGCTTTAGCCCATATGACAAATTTAATGATATTATTTATTAATTTTGGTATTCCAATACACGTTATACCATTTAACGCCATGCCTCGATTTTTGGCATTATATGACGTCACCCATGGACACTATTCTAACATCAATCCCAATCAGGAGCTCTATTTAATGCCACCCATTGATACTATTCTGACATCAATCGCGATTTGGAACATTATTTCACCCCGATATGGGGCACTATTTGACGTCTACCCTATTTGGTGGACTATTTGACGTCTACCCTATTTGGAACACTGTTTCACGTCTATCCTATTTGAAGCATTAATTGAAGTCACTCAGATTTGGAGCATTACTTGATGTCTCGTCATCTTTCACTATTATACCCTCATTAGAGACAAATTTATAGCCATCCCAAAATTGAGCACTATGTTACGTCTCGCCTGATTTGTGGGACTATTTGGTATCCAGACAAAGAGCAGCATTTATCAGATAATTTCTCAATTTCGGGTTCTATAATATATGACGTCATTTCCAATTTGTCACACCCTCACTGGGCATTTATTAGACATCTCCTCTTATTTGTGGCACTATTTATTTTAAATCTATCCCGATTAGAGCACCATTTGAGTTCTCCTTGAATATCGGGCACTTGTATTACATTTATTGTATTATTACCTAAAGCCGGTATTGTTACACGCGATGATCACGCTCTCGTTGTCATAAATCTAAGTCCAGTGTGAACAATTGTACTGAATATATCGTTAATATCCCTAAATATGAGGTGTTTTATTTTACTTTTATATTCGCCATCGTCAATATCAGCTTGGTTTGACCCAGTAGGTATGGCCTTCTTTCCTTTTTTCCATACCCGGTTCTGTGCCTTTTATGTAATTTGGTGACAAACAAAGAGAGGAGCTCGTGGCTACATAATAACAGCCGCACGGGTCGATCTTCAAGGTTAAGCAATGCTTGACGAGGTCGGTCCGTGGATGGGTGACCATTTTCATTATACCGAGTTTCCTCCGTGCCTTGGAAAGCACGTTAAGCCGATGGTCCCGGCTGTCATTTGAAGATCTTTGACAGTCGTTACGGGTAGTCAGAAGCTTGAGATCTGACACCAGTCTTTCCAAGGGGTACCGTGTTACCCAGTTACTGGGTTGTGGAGGTCAGATAGGCAGTCGCTCCACGTAAAGCACTAGTGCTCAGCTGAATCCGGTAAGACTGGAAGCCGACCCCAATTTAGTTGGGAAAAGGCTGTAGATTGATTGGTGACAAACAAAGAGAGAACCCAGCTCTAAGTGGCTTTGGAAATCTGCAATAAAGGGGGCTTCACAGCTGCGCCATACCAGAGTGCTGAAATATCTCATGAGCCTGTGATCATGGCTACAACGATGGGATGATTAAAGAAATGATGGATGGACTAAGTGAAACATGATCAGTATTACAAAAATCACTTAACTGCTTAGCACTTCACCACCAACGCCAATCGCTTCCATATTTGGTAGATAATATTACTCAATTGGTACCAATTAGTACTCGAACAAAAAACAACCAGGGATCACAAGCTTAGCAAAAGTAGCGCCGCCACTAGATCGAGAAGGTAGTAAGTAAAACATTAATAAAAATAAAACAATTTGAATTCGACTTAAAATTATTTTAATTTCATATTTTATTATACATAAATTATTACATTAAATCGACCTTTGGCCTTTTCAATTAAAGTAAAAATAAATAGTATTCGCTAGGTAACTATCAAAAAGTATGTAGACGCAACTTGCGTACTTTGGGTCAAATTCTAAATTCGAATTGAACCGGAGCCATTTTGGTTTTAGAGCTCCGATTTTTTTTTTACATTTTTATTGACAGGCTCGCGCTTGACCATTATCTCACCTGATGGTAAGATAGTGTGGTCGACGATGAAGCCCGCTTGCCTAGAAGTAATCTACTCACTTGAAGAGCCGCAGCACCTAGGGGTTTTAGCCATTCAAGAGAAGATTTATTTCGTAGGTAGTTTTAATTTAAAACAAAATTATGTATGTTTATTTTTCTAATAGATATTGCCTCCAGGACTCAGCTATAAGTTTAATAAAAATGGGGTACCGTCTTGCCCGATAATTGGGTTGAAATTTCAAAATAGGTGGGTAGGTATGTACCTACTTTTAATTTCAAACAAATTCTGTTTTCTTATCTGGTAAATAGCGTCTTCCGAACTGACTCGGTGAAACGGACTGTAGTGTATTAGAATGATATTTTAATTAAATGGTGAAAATCAACAAATATTTAATGGGGGTAAAGTAATCTCTTAACATGTTTTTTTACTGAAGATTCGTTTTAACTATGTATTCAGATTCTTAATGGAAAGAAACCTTGTTCTTCATGTATAGGTCGATGTTATCTGAAAAACAAAATAGAAAAGATGTAGACGTTCAAACTTTCGATTCAATGGTTGTAGGTTAGTGATAACATCAATCGCAAAATTAGGGCCGAAAACTCAAAAGAAATTTTAGGAAGCCAACAACTAACTAAGCCCCGGTATATAAATTGGGAACTTAAGGGTGCCCTAGTCGGCGGCACAAAGTATTTTGTGGGTGGGATCAAAATGCATGATATCTCATCCGACAACACGTGCGAAAAGGATAGACGCTGTGATGAGCAGTAAGAAGCTAGTGCGTGTACGAATAACGGAATACGAAAATTTGTAGCGGAATGGATGTTGATTTACAACGAAAACGAGCGCGCGAAATTTTATAGACAGACCTTTGGGAATATGGCTATCATGACAAAACGACTAAATGTATATTTTCAAAATAACATAATTTTCATTTTTGAACTACTAATCTATCCCTGTTTGGTGACTGTTTTGCAATTTTCCTTCTTGTTATGGTATTTATTTCCGCCCAAAGATGCGTTAAAATTAGTGTTGAAATATGAAACATTCGACGTTCATAACTTTCAAATACATTTTGGTATTTTTTACTTTTTGTTTACATACAGGGCTAGATAATTATGAGACAAATGGATATAATTTTTATGTTGAACGTACATCGTCAAACGGAGGAGTAATCGCCATACTACGTTTGTATGGAAGAATAACCGACCAGGGCACCTTTAAGTTAATGCAATAGTTTCCCTGGAAAGATTTCCTACGAGTTCGAAATTATCCTGCATTGTAGTAAAGGATATACTTTTATAAGCGTTAAGGAAAAATATCGTTCGAGTATTCGGTGGTGACACGCATAAAAAAACAATTAAACTGAAAAACCCAACATACCATTGTAAGCATTCTCTAAATTCAGCATGCATTTTGTTAGAGGCACTTGGTTAGTAAAACATTACAACTAAAAAAAAAGAAAGCATAAAAAAAGCATGTTAGAAAGCATTGTAATGACGATTTCGTAACAAACAAAAAAAACCTTAACCAAATATTGTAAAAAGGAAAAACATGAAATTAATAATAATGACATGTTTAAGTCATTTAAAAAGCAAATTAATAGTGTGGTTATTTTAGCGAATTATGTTGTACTAAGTAAATTATGATATTTTAATAAAATATTAATATTAAAGAAAGAAATACGTAATCTTAAAAAAAACGTGCGTACTTGGGTCGGATCAGAAACTACACACTCGTGGAAAAAAAAATACAAAAATGTTAATTTACGAAAGGTACTGAAATACAGAAAAACGAGCATAAGAAATTGAACGTGTTCCTTGTAGACGCGTATTGTAATAAAATTTCTTAATTTCTTCATATTTTGTACAAAATTAATTTATACGAAATACGAAAGCTGTATTCAGAAATCCTTCTGCCAGTCCTGAGGGTCCCATCGAGGGCTGTTTGCTAGTTAACTTTCAAACTAAACTCCATTTGAAATAACATAAGACATTTTTACAAATCTTTTTACAGTCCGTTCAACCGATTTTGAGTTCTATCCCGTAAACATAAGGATGACATAAAAAGCATAAACCTGTTACCAAAACCAACTGTTTACTACAGCTACCATTTGTCGTAATACCAACGCAATAGAAGTCAAAATCGGTTGAACGGGCTGTAAAATGGGCTAATTTAAACGTCTAATTTTATCGCAAATGGGGTATAGTGAATTATTTTATATCATCATTTATAAAAAAATCAAGTACGATCGCAACGGAGGACTATTGTGGACGCCCTCTGTCTCATTCAGGGTACATAGGACATTAAGTCAAGTAAGTTATTTATAAACACTATACATGGGCTAATATCAAGGTACAAGATACTTTTTCGGTTCGGTTTTTTCCTTTCGAGGTACGGAACCCTATAAACGATCAATTGTTTGTCATTCAGGACGTCAAGCCTGAAATTCGTTAGGGTTGGCACTGATAGAAAGTTACATATTCTCTGGTGATTCTAATCTTTGTTTTTGATTACTTAATGACGATTTGTACATTATATTGTATAGATTTCTCATAAAAATGACTATTACATGTAAGAACATAACAATTTCATGATGATACCCCCCTAAAATCAGATGTTTTCGAATGTTTGTAAACACTGTATCTTCAAAGTGGCTCAGGTGCAGGTCTATAAGGCAACACTTTTCTTAATAATAGGTACGCAAAGGCGTTATTTCATAGTTTAAATGTCTTATGTGCCTGTATTCACACCGGCACATACAGATACCTTTCAAATCGGAAGCCAGCAACGCTGCTTGGCGGTAGAAATAGGTAGGTACTCGTATGATGTTAGTACTCAAACACCGACTATTTTGTCTACTTCATAAGGGGCTCTAATACTACACTAATCGCCAATGTCTTTTTCAGTCGCAGTCATAAAAAATCGCGAGTAGGACGGTGAATATTTAGTACAAAGTCACTTGTCATCTCGCTCTCCCGTTTTATGACCGCAGCTGTCACGAACATTGACGTAAACCACAGAACACGGAAAAGCCGCACCGGCATCAACTAGAGAAGCTTTTGCTCAAAATATTCATAGCCGGCACAAAATGGATGAATAAAAAACAAAAAATCTATTCGGTCCGTCAGATAAATCATACAAAAAAATTAGACACGTATTTTTGCCTTTTTATCTAAAGCGAGTCAAATTTCAAGTGTGACGTCACTTCTAGGTAAATAGTGTACCATGGCGTGACGTTACGCGAAGTTTAAATTCCGTTATTTTTTACAAGCTTTTTAGTAACTGGCAATGTGTTTATGTATGTTCGGGTTAAATCTTTAAACTGAATTTTAAAGCAGTTATCCTCAAGCGATTGACATGGAATTTTGCATTCACGTTTGGTTTGGATGACAATGCACGGTAAGCTTGTTTAAAAAAAATACTTTTTGTTATTTAGGATTAAATATTGTATAACTACACTCAAAACGTAATGCTCCAAATATTAAGTCAAAAAATATTGTACTAACACGTACTTTTTTTCGTGTATAGGTAAAATAAAAAAAAACCATTACAGTGCAACATTTTCCTTCGATTTTCAAACACCAACTGTATCATAAAATATTTTTTATTGCACGCTTTTACTTTTTAATTTATTGGCGCGTATGGGCTCACTTAATGTAGAATAATAGTGTCATTATCTATGGATGCGCGCGCTGCGCAGTCATGCTCAACGAGAATCTAAATTTCCTGCCATACCACATTTTTTTGCCGTTTCCACTTTTGTTTTATTTGAACTGTATGAAATGGATGTAAAATAGTGTATGCAACGGCATATAATTAGATATTAAAACACTCGCCTGATATTATTATCACACTCGGCTTCGCCTCGTGTGATAAACCCAACCGACGTGTGATAAATTTAGGCTTAAAATAGTCACGAACCGAGTAAACCCTTTTACTTGCAAGTCGCTGCTAACACCATCTATAGCCGTGGAACGGGACCGAACGCGATCGATGTACTTATAAAAATAATCATCGTAAACAGACGAAAAACGCTAGTTACTACGGCACGGTTTCTTTGGATGGGATGAGGCATGTGTATGCTAGTATGATATTATCTGTGGTAAAGTTTTGTTAAGCCGTCTCTAAGTGGCTACCGAAGCTTCTCGATGCTCTGTGGCATAAACTAACAAGATGAAACTTCTACAAAAAAAAAATACGAATAAAATAAAAAATAACCAATTTATTTTTTATTAAAAACTACAAGAAATAGTAGATCTAAAACAATGTCTAGAATCTTAATTGTTTCGATTTTTAAACGATTTCTAATAACAAGGATTCTTTTTTATATTACATGAAAAGTTATTGAATTCTTTGCTTGATAACTTAGCAAAATAATATTTTGATGATTACAATAAATAGATATAAAAATGTTTTTTGGTATAGTTGATATTAAACTTTTAGAGCAGATTATATCATAAACTCCACTTAAGGTTGACTTTTCCAACATCAGAATTTGTTCAACCTTAGATTAATTTGACGATTGACAGTATTCATATCAAAAAACTGTTCAAAAGTCAAAATTATTCCTAGGTATAAACATTATTGGATACGTTGGTACGTAAACCAGCCCTTAGGAAGTAGATTTTTCTATTGCCCAATTTTGTTCTCTTTTTCTTCTAATTTAGAATTTGAAGTTTTTGTATTGCAATTTTGAGCAATATATCCTTGGGTCGGACATTGCAAGGCTAAGCAGGGGACATCTATAGGGTTAAGTTAAAGCATAAGGACTTTCCTAGGTGATTCTATTTCTATTACTTATTGACAGGATGCGACAATACCACACCGATGCGTCAATGCCACAACGATGCGACAATGCCGCACCGATGCGACAATGTCACACCGAAGTGGCAATGCCACACCGATGCGACTATCCCTCATCGTCGCGACAATACCATTCCAATGCGACAATGCCACACTGATGCGACAATATCACACCGATGCGACAGTGTTTTACCGAAGCGACAATGCCACACCGATGCAAAAATTCCTCATCGAGGTGACAACGCCACTCAGACGCGACAATGCCACACTGATGCGACAATATCACACCGATGTGACTATGCCACACCGAAGTGACAATGCCACACCGATGCAACAATTCCTCATCGAGGCGACAATGACACTCAGACGCGACAATGCCACACTGATGCGCCAATATCACGCGGATGCGACAATATCACACCGATGCTACAAAGCCACACCGAAGCGACAACTCCTCATCGAGCAGACAATGCCACTCAGACGCAAAAATGCCACACTGATGCGACAATATCACACCGATGTGACAATGCTACACCGAAGCGACGATGCCTTACTGGCACCGATGCGACATATTTTTCATTGTTCTGCGGATATTACATCCGTCGCACCTGTCTGCAGAAGCCTTAGGGCTTAGCTTCGTCTGTAATCAACTGGGAAATTTCAGTTGGAAAAACCCAATAACTAACTCGACCCGGGAATCGAACCCAGAACCTTGTGCTCAGCAGTATCGCTTATGATCATAGATATTATAAGACATTAAAGTTCACGCCAATTAGAATATTAATTTTAAGTAGGTAATTTTGACAGATTTCCCAAAAAGCGACTTTCCTGATGGCTCTACGTGATTCAGCGTGTTAATATACTCTGATTTTTTATTTCGTAAACTAAACTGACATTTGGGGGATGTCACTTTATCGTTACATAAAAATAATGTCGTATCCTGACTATCCTGTATTTAATCTTTCTTTTTCTCGTAGTCATGATACAAAATATAGTATGCAACTCTTGAATAAAACGGATTTATATCGAGGGCCATGAATCACTCGCGTCGCTCAGGATTCTAACACTTGAATCACTCGCTATGCTCGTGATTCATCTATCGCCCTCGCTTTAAATCCGTCCTTTATTCACTAGTTGCATAATATACTATTGTTAAGAAACACTAGCGGCCCTTATTTAGTTGCTACTCATTTATGTCAGACTTAATTTTATCGATCGCATTAATTTTATTGTTGATTTCACATTTAACACAATAAAAGTTTCTGTACTATGTGTATGAATACTGTTGTATTTAAATATATTACGTTTATATTCGTAAAATATTTATTTATACCAATTATTAAAAGTAAATTGAGGAGTCATGTCACATCGAATCGAAAAATCACTTATGATTGAGCCTTACCTACAAAAACTATGCTCCGCGCTTGCAACATTAAAAAAAATAAAGTCATTGGCAGCTGTCAGTTTAGTCTACGAAATTAAAAACTACAGTATAAGCAAAATTGCAAGAACGTTCACTTGGACGCAATGCGATGCATTTCGACCGATATGCACTTGCAACTTTCGTTGCGTTTGAATTTGCCGCTAGGGGCGCTGGTGTAGAGTGAGGTCTTCAAAATGTCAAATTTCATAGTATTCTCGCTTTCATCGCGAGATTATTTACAATTTTTTTTTTCGTAAATATTTTCCAAAAATGGCAGATTAAGATAGGTACGGAATTTTTACCAATCATTGCTTTAATAGACCTTTGTTTCAGTAAATTTTAACATTATGTAAAAAAAAGGTCTGCGCAGATCTACGGCATACTGGACTTATCGCAATACTACGGCATTAGAAATTATTTTAATGCAAACTTTGCTTCCGTGCGCGTTATAACAACGTTTAACATCAATAAAGACCTTACTCGCCAGTGGCGCCAACTGGTGGGCACAAAAACGGAACGGACGGATTTGCGTCATCAGGAACGTCCCTAAGACTAATATATTTGTCTCAGTCATATTTATGAGGTTTTTTTTCTAAAGATAGGTGATTTTGAAAGCAGAGCGATAAAGTGTTAAAAAGCAATGCCCAAAAAGCTCCAATTATCGTTAAAATAAGCAGAAAACCAATTGAAAAAATGCCAATTAAAATAATACCAAATTATAATAGAAGAAATTCTAAGCATGTTCTACTGTAATATACTTTTTTATGGAGGCTTATGAACTGTGATAAACCTATTCCAAATGAATTATCATGAGTCAGTATTGGTAGCATACAAAATCTTTTTGGCGGTCTAAACGTAGGCTTGCGCATGCGCATGACATGGCGCGCTGTTGTTTTTAACCCCCGACGGAAAAAGAGGGATGTTATATGTTTGACGTGTGTTGCTGTGTATTTGCGTGTCTGTCTGTGGCATCGTAGCACCTAAACGGATAAAGCGATTTTGATTAAGTTTTTTTGTTTGAAAGGTGACTTTATCGAGAGTGTTATTTGCTATGTTTGATGAAAATCGGCTCGGCCGTTCAAAAGTAATGCGCACTTTTCTCTTTAAACCTGGGTATTTTCGCAAGTTATTGTGTTATAATTACGTGTTTTGATGAATTGTCGATCGAAGCGTGTGATAAATTATGTAATTTAAAAATCATGAATTAATAATCTTCGGGGTTTTTAAAATTTTATATATATACGACGTGTAGTATGAGATTTACTGCTGCAACCATTGCAGCCAATTTCAGACCGACCAAAAAGATTAGGGATTATTGTACTAACAGTTTATTGATACTATCTGACTGTTTGCCGGGTTGGTCAGAAAAGGCAGGAGACAATGTTGTTCCCCAGCAGTGGGACAACATATAAAAAGTTGTCTGTACTAAACCAATAAATTTTAGCCAAAACCTACCATTCATAAGCCTCGTAAAAAGACAGTATATCAAAATAAAAAAAATATGCTCATTGAAAAAAAAAATTAATGCTTCGCTTTACTAATATTACCAATGATGTTCTTAACGACATCCGTAGAGGAGGCGGTTCCTCCAAGGTCTGGAGTCATGACATGGTCCTCGTTGATGGTCTTCTCGACTGCCTTCCTGATGAGGTCTGCGTGGAAGTGGTGGCCGAGGTGCTCCAGCATGTCTACTGACGCGTTGATCATGGCTATCGGGTTCGCTATGTTCTTGCCAGCGATTGCTGTACCTGTAATTTGAAAAATTAAAAAAAATAAAGCAGAATGTATCTTTGCTGTATTTTTGGCTTTCTTTTTTATTAGGAATTTTGTTTATTTTTTATCTATACAAATATTATAAAGGGGAAAGATTTGCATTTTTGTATGTAACAAATAAAGTTAAAAACTACTGGACCAATTTCAAAAATTCTTTCATCATTCAAAAAAAAAATCATTAGATGATGTAATTCTGTTACCGCTATAACAACAAATACTAAAAAAAGAATAAAATAAATATTTAAGTGGGGCTCCCATACAACAAACGTGATTTTTTTGCAGTTTTTTTGCGATAATGGTACGGAACCCTTCGTGCGCGAGTACGAATCGCACTTGGCCGATTTTTTTGTTCACGCATTAGAATAATGATATTGATTTCTCAAATGTAAAAGACATATAATCTCTAAATCTGTTTTTCTTTTATTTGATTTCTATGAAAGAAAGTGAAAATTGTTAAATCATTGACTTTTATTGAAAAAATCAATTGATTTAAATCAAAATGATTTAATCGTGCCAACCCTGTCCTAACTTACTCAAAATGTCCTAACACACTCAAAATGTACTGCACTCCCTTTACGTAAGTCCCTCCTTTAACTTCCCAAAATCCTACTAACATTATATACGCGGCAATACTAATTCCACGCAGGCAGAGCCGCGGGCGGCAGCTAGTATCCTACTAATCACACTGATATTATAAAGACGAAATAAATTATAAAGTTTTTGAGTGAGTCTGTGTGTGTGTGTTTGTATGCTTATTACTTCTACACACTCAAACAGCTGGATAGATCTGGATGAAATTTGGTACAGAGATAGATTATAGTCTGGAATAGCACATATGATATTTTTTATCCTACGCATATGCGGCATATAGGCGCTGGTGGAAGCTAGTACTAATAAAAAGCTAACGAACCATTGTGACAAACTTAATACAAGGCAGGTACACCTATTCCCTACCACTGCAACTCCAACTCCTGAAAGACAGAATCGACCGTGGTGACCGACCACTCACCAGTGTTCCTAGTGCCAGGCTCAAACACAGCGTAGTGGTCTCCGTAGTTCCTGCCGGAGTGTAGACCAGCGCCGCCCATGAGGCCGCAAACCAGGTTGGAGACGATAGAACCGTACAGGTTTGTCATCAGCATCACGTCGAACTGGTGGGGTCTGGAAGCAATAACAAATTAATTATAGAAAATCACATCTTATTGGTTGTGGTGGCTCAGTGGCTAAGACCTTGCCTCTCGTGCGATTTTGGGTTCAAATCCGGACAAGTACCAATGTGAAGATTCCAATTCATATGTACTTTTTAAGTTTATCTTTGACATTGCTGACATCGATGCGCTTCGGCAATCTTCCTCTATCCTCGAAAATACGAACGCCCTGTGATATGATCTAATATACAGGGTGGAAAGTTGAAACGGACCATAAATATTAATGCTACCAAACTTTACTTCAATAAAGTATTTTAAAGACTTGCCAGACAGGCGTCGAACCACATCAAAAGTTAATAAATTAGTATTTTTTATGACACTATTCACTACACACACAGTGCGGCACATACATTGCTATGCATTGTGAGCTGCTTATATTTTGCCAGCTGCAACAGTTGTCAATGAGCGTGTCATTGTGCTCAATGTCGGGGTACTCCTTGGCGATACGGCGAGGGGTCTCCAAGAAGAGGTCGACAGGTAGCTTCATTTGCCTTGTGGATGGTTGTCACCTACAACGGACACAATGGTGCCACCATTTGTGTTGGATGATTCGGTTCCATTCATGATGGTTGACCTGAGTGATGCCAATCCATGCGTCATGTTCGTTAACGGGCGCCATCAGTTGGGATTGATCATAAATTAGCTGCCTCGGCCTGTTTTAATTACGTACTTGTTTTATTTTCGAATTGATTGTTTTATTATAGAGGCTTTTACGTGCACGTCTTTTTACATCCTTCTCACATATATGTATTTTTCCAACAAGAATGATGTAACCAAATAATTGTAATTAAAACTGATGGAAAAGATTGTCCATGGAGTTTCTTGCATATTCTTCTCCATAGAGACCTACTGACGCTTGTAACGTGCAACTAGATTCATATTTTGTTTGACAATTCAAAAGTATCTATATAAGGTTTAATTGAAATAAAAATATTTTGAACTTACTTAGCAACGAGCTGCATACAACAGTTGTCAATGATCATGTCATTATGCTCAATGTCGGGGTACTCCTTGGCGATACGGCGAGAAGTCTCCAGGAAGAGGCCGTCGGATAGCTTCATGATGTTGGCCTTGTGGATGGTTGTCACCTAGAACAAGAGAATAATTTGTTTAGTTTTAAGCAAAACCCGATTGTTGGTCAACTGGTCTTACTAAGGAGTATTGCAGTAGACGATCGCTAAACCACTGCGCCAACCGTGTCGTACGGTTGGCGCAGTGGTTGAGCGATTAACTGCTGTTTTGCGTGTCGCGGGTTTAATTCCCGCATGGAACAATTATTTTTATGGCCTACAGAGTGAGTTCAAATATTTGTAAACGCACCCATAATCCAGAAGAAATCCCTTTCGTGGGGCGACACATTAAAACAAATATATTCAGCAGTATTAAATTATTTAGACTGGAGGCGGAATGCCAACTTTATGTAAATAAAGTGATCAGATGATGCAATGATTCTAAGGAAGCTAGTGAAATTAATTAATTTATTTTATTTATATACTGGCGAGCCGCCCCGGCTTCAACCGTCACAAATTATATACAAAAACCTTTCACGTTTCTCACTCTTTTTATTGGTGAAAACAGCATGAAAATCTGTACAATAATTTTGAGGTAGTTGCGTACAAACGCGGCGGGGGATTTTTTTATAATATGTAGTGATTGTGATACTTTAAGTGTACACTAAGATTATAAAAAATATATTTAAAAATAACAAAAAACCCGCCTGCTTAAAAAGCGAACTAAAAAGACGGAAACAAGAAGAAAATCATGCTGTCCAGTCGGAGGATACATATGCGCGAGCTGGCAGACCAAAACCAGACTGCCGAAGGAGGGGTAATGTGTATGATTGTTCCTATGTGGCGTTCTAGACACCAAACGCTTTGGAAGATTTTTCCGAATTGATTCGTCTTAACCCTGCGAGTGTCACTGGCTACATTAAAAATGGAAAATAGAAAAATGGCGGATTTTGGGCGCCATACTGTGGGGGCCCAAATTTTTTTCTTCCAATTCTATAGTGTGGGGTATCTAAATCAGGGACCGAAAACCTTTATAAATTACGGTACAGGTATCGAGGAATTTTGGTTACCTATACGATTAAGGTAACCGCTATCTGGGTAACCCAAGAAGAAGAAAGATTTATTTAACATCGTTGATGATGATGTTCATAGTCGAGCATCTAAAGGTGCGTCTACGCTAGACGACCCGAGCACAAGCGGAGCCGTTGTGGGCGTCGTCGAAGTGTGGATTTATAACGAAACTACAGTGATCACTGTCCATGAATTTAATTGTCGCTGTGTGCTCGTGGCTCTTGTCGAATATGGATGAATTTGCTTTTGCAGCAGCCACTGCTGCTTCAGCGATTATTATAACCGAAGTCAGTAAAAAAAGCTAAGAGGCCAAGCCAATGGGGATCTACGAATTTATATAAAGACAGATCCAGTCAAAAAAATCCGGCCAAGTGCGAGTCGGACTCGCGCACGACGGGTTCCGTAACATTATCATAAAAAAACACGTTTGTTGTGTGAGTCCCACTTAAATATTTATTTTATTCTGTTTTTAGTATTTTTTGTTATAGCGGCAACAGAAATACATTATCTGCGAAAATTTCAGGTGTCCAGCTATCACGGTTCATGAAATACAGCCTGGTGATAGACAGACGGACAGTGGAGTCTTAGTAATAGGGACCTGTTTTTACACTTTGGGCCAAACCCTAAACATCGATGATGTTTCCATAATGCTCGAGCGATTGGCTAAACGTCCGACACTCAACACGCTCACGAACGCACTGCGAGCGCGATGCAAATCCCTTTGTGTTCGTGAAAAAACCGACAATTGGCAGTCACAGTCGAGCACGAACCAAATGCTCGAAGCGCACTCGTTCGAGGCTTTTATAGTAGTCACAGCGGATCTTTGTGTCTCTGAAGTTGGCTCTGCGAACCATTGCGCAAGAAACAGTTTGTCATCGAGTATTCTGCATATAGTAAGCGAGATAGAACGATGCGACAAACGTAAGCGAGTGAAAGAGAAAAAGTATTAGATATAATTTATACATTATTTTATTATGAGGTGCTACCAGCGGTGACAAACAAAGTTTTGGTCGGTCTTTCTATAATTTTTGTTTGTCGTGCCGCACTTCTCTTTTCAGTTGATTATTTTAGCAGTCGGATTTTTTGTTTTAATAATAATTTGTTTTATTTCAAACATATTAGTTTTAGTAATAAACGAGTTCTCTAAATAAGTTATGTGGTAAAAGATTATTTATTTTGCTATTAAAGTTACGCTTATCTTAAATTATTGCCAAAATAGGAACATAGAAGTGTTAATATATATATATATATATATTTGGAATGGCCTATTTAGTAGCTTTCATTTGATACCCATATTGACAGGATAACGAAAAAAAAAAAATTGTATCATCACCTTTTTTTTTAAGGTGGGGTGTTATTTTCAAAAATCCGTCAAGCCGTTTGGACTGTAGAGCGTGCTATAGAAATAGACATACATACATACGCTCGAAAAACATTACCCTCCCGCAGTCGGGTAAAAATAGCTACTGCGCAGGGTCTTGCAGCCAATTTCAGAGACACAAAGATCCACTGTGAGTTTTAAAAGTCGGTCCGCACTACACGAATTTGTGCTCGTGCTCGGCTCGTCTAGCGTAGACACATCTTTAGATCATATTATAGTATCATACATACCTTCTTCCTGTTATTTTTCTTAGCGAACTCGAAGGCGAACCGCGCGACTCTTTCGGAGTTGCTAGCAGTGACTACCTTCATGGACTCGATGACTCCGTGCACTGACTCGTGCTCCAACATGGCGTACTCGCCTTCTGTGTTCTGTCTGTACAAAAGAAAAAGATATGGTTATGGCTATGCAGAACTTGACCAACACGACTTTTGAGAAAATGGTCTTTTTTTTAGGGTTCCGTAGCCGATGAACTGGCAAGAGAGGGCTCAGCAAATGATTTTGTGGCCCGGAACCATGTGTAGGCATTTCGACGTGTCTCGTAATAGCCGCATTTAGGGAGTTTGCAGATCACAGACAACGAACACATTGGCTGTCTAATACCGGTCTACAACACTCAAAGAAATTTCTAGGCTCTACTTTCAAAGCCCGGAAATGCATTTGGAATATGAGCAGGGGGCAAATCCGCTACCTGCTTGGGGCCTTTACTGGGCACTTTGGAACCAACGACATGCTCATGAAGATGGGTCTGGCCGCGACACCCATGTGCAGGTTGTGTGGGGAACATACGGAACGCATGGAGCACCTTCTGTGCACATGCGATGCACTGGCTGGTAAGCGAATGAGTCTCCTAGTGGTTGGATATCCAAAACCGGAAGACTATAGGCTCATATCACCTAGTCTCGTTGTAAAACTCGTAAAAAGAGTTTTCAACGAGATTGTGGAGGAGTAAGTTTTCTAGGGGACCACAATTAGATCCCAATGGGTCGAAGTGTCCGAGTTATTTCTCGCCCCTCCACAAGATAAGATAAGATAGGGTTCCGTATCTGAAAGCTCTAAACGGAACCCTATTGCTGTCACTCATGTGTCCGTCTGTCCATCGTCTGTCACAAAATTTTGTCACGAAGAATTTTTATCTTCCCATTGATCTATGAACTTGAAATTTTGCGATAATGTTTATTATTTCGTAAATTTTACTATCAAATTCCAATATATTCTACATTTGGTACGTAAACCTAAATGTACGAAGTTCGACAGTTTTTTCTGAATCTTCTTGCTAAGGGAAAAAGTCTGTATAGCCGGGCGAGCACGGCCTCTGTGATAAGCTTGAGTCACGTATTTTATCACGGTTTTTGTTCCCAAACTGTGATAAAAACGCGCATGAAAGGTTCCGTACCATTATCGCAAAAAAAAGCAAAAAAGAACAGGTTTGTTGTATGGGAGCCTCGCTTGAATACATATATTATTCTGTTTTTAGTATTTGTTGTTACAGAGGCAACAGAAATACAACATCTGTGAAAATTTTAACTATCTAGCTATCACAGTTTATAAGATACAGCCTGGTGACTGACAGACAGGCAGACAGACGGACCGTGAAGTCTTAGTAATAGGGTTCCGTTTTTAGCTTTTGGGTACGGAACCCTAAAAGTATGTGACTGAAGCCTGTCACATTAGGCCGTGCTCGCCCGGTCGATTTGGTACAGAAATTAAATGAAACGAGAAAGGTCTTTCTTCAAGTTTGCCATATGATATTACTTACCACAATTTGATCCTTATTAGCGCAACACTATCGGATGGTGTAATAATACACCCGTTTGTTTTTACCGACTTCAAAAAAAAAGAAGGAGGTAATCAATTCGACACGTATGTATGTAATATTGTTGGAACTGCACAATATTCATAATGTTATTCTATGTGGGCTTCTAAACACGTGTGCTAAATTTCATAGGTGTATGATTGTATGTATGGTTGTCAACGCATTTCTCCGAAACTATTAATCGGATTGTGATCATTCTTTTTGTGTTGGATTGAGCATCTCTCAACTTAGGGAATAGTGCAAGTTTCAACAAAATCGAGCCAGCAGTTTTCAAGATATGGAGCATACAACCGAACTCCTTAGCGACGAACAGCAAGAATGTGTAAATTGAGATATTATGGATATTTTGTCAATCGTTTAGGTACCGTAGTATAGAAATTGGTCCTTTTTTGTGATGTATAAATAAAACTAAAAGAAATAAAAGCAAAAATAAACCGTCTTCGAAACCAAAACAATAAAAAGTGCAAAATAACTTTCGTTTCGGAAGTCGGTGTCGATAAATGATAAAAACATGAGGTAGCAAAGACACCGACTACCGAAACGAAAGCTATGTAGCACTTTTTAGTATTTTGCTTTTGAAGTCGGTTAATTTTTTGTGGATATTTTTTTTTCTGGAATTCTATATTTTTCAAAAAGCCAATGGTTCAGTTTTAGTTGTCATCTAAATCGTGACTTGAGTTCGGGTTCGATCGTGTTTTGAGTTTTTTTCACTAATCCTCATAGTTTCGGATTTGGCCATCCACGTCCACTTGAAAAACTCAACCTGTATATGGACGTATTTTCCAATCTCTGTCCGAGGTTAGCAATTTAGTTTTCCTAAATCAAAAAAAAAAACTAGTCCCTGAGCTCCTAACTAAATTACAAAGGCTTTAAAAAAGGTCTTACCTGACAATATGAATGTCGATATCCTTATGCCTGGTAGTGATGCCGGGGAAGGACTTGCAGTGCATCACGTAAGCATACATGTCCAGCTCGTTGCGGAGCGCCACGTTACGGGAAGTTACATACGCGGCTTCGCTCTTGGTCTCGATGTTACCCTGGTGGAAAAAAAATATGATGATAATAGATGTCTATGGGCAGAAACAGAAAATATGCTGTCTGTGCCAGTTAAGTCTTGTAGTAAAAGGTCCCATAGGTGATCGCTGGCAACACACACTGGTCATAGACTTTTGTCTTGAGACACTGCGGTAAATTGAACGAGAAGATCCCGAACGCCGCCGCCCAGCCGAGTCGAATTCGACGGTTGAATTTTTCTATCAACCTGGGAGTAGACATATTCATCTACAACTTCGAGTGTAGAGTCTCCGACCTTGATAGGAGTGGGTATTACATGGGCATTCACACTGACCTTGGTTTTGTCCATGTTCATTTGAAGACCCACTCTTTCAGGCAGCTCTGCTGAGGTCATCTAGCATTGTACTGAGGCTCTCCATGGTCTCAGCCATGACCACTATGTCGTCGGCAAACCGAAGGTGAGTGATGTACTCGCCATTAACGTTGATGCCGAGCCCCCTCCAGTCCAGAACCTTAAAGACATTCTCCAGCGCAGCAGTGAACAGTTTCGGAGAAATGACGTCTCCCTGTCTCACGCCGCGCCGGAGAAGGATTGTTTTCGAGGTCTGATTCTGAAGACGGACTGACATAGTGGCGTTTTTATACAAACACTTCAACACCTCAATGTACCGGTAGTCGATCTGGCACCGTTGGACAGACTGCAGTACAGCCCAACTCTCCACCTCGTCGTCGGGGTGTGCCGAGGTCGGGGCGTAGACCTGTACGACCTTCAGCGAATATCTCCAGGATATTCTGAGTATAAGGTACGCCACCCTGGTCGACACACTCGATCTTCACCACGTTATTCACAAGGGACTTGTGGACGATAAACCCGACACCACCCTGGGACTACCGGTCACCTTCTCGGAAATAGAGCAAGTTACCGGATTTGAGGATTATCGAGTCCTTCCCCTCTCTTCGGACTTCAGATAACCCTACAATACTCCATCGTAACCTGCTCAATTCCTCTTCGAGTCGGTGATCTTCTCGTCGGTCCGAAGTGTGCGCATGTTGTACGTTGCCAGGTCCAGTCGTCGGTGTTTGTTGGGGTAGCCGGATCTCATCCGGAGATTCTTAGCACCCCTTGCCATACAGTAACCTCGACCGCTACCGTAGTCGAGGGTAGGCAGACTGCCGGGCAATAGGGGCCATTTTTTATTTATGCTATTCTTGGGGGTGTTTTACCATAATCGCCACGCTTGGCAGGCGGGTTGGCGATCGCAGTATGGTTGTTATAGATGCACAGAGAATGCTGCTGCCCATTCTTGTATGACCCTTAGTCGCCTCTTACGACACCCACGGGAAGACACGGGATGGTGAAATTATTTACGTCCGGCACCATACGGAACGACAAATATTAAAATAGACATTAAATATTATCAGGTGCTGCAGGCACGGACAACCAAAAATTATAGGAAAACCTATGAAAACTTTGTTTGTCTCAGCTTTTAATATTTTTTAGCAGTCGAGTTTTTATTTATAACACATATTTGTTTTCTACAGGCGTATTGGTTCCAAAGTCTTTATAAATTAGAGATGGGCTGACTATGTATGGGCTTGGCCCAATAATTGGCATTGGCAGACTAGTTGCTTATAGGTCCATCGCTGCAGTCGATATGATTTATTTATTTTTAGCTTAATATATGTGTAATTTCTTTTTTTGGTGTACAATAAAGTATATTCTATTATATTCCAAACAATTTAAATAAAATATTTGCTTTGATTAGAATTAATATTTGTTTCGGGATATTTAACATGTACATTTAGGTTTTGGTTGAGAGCCCGGTATTTTGGTACCGTTACAAGCGCCATGATCATTAGAAAATGATTCATGATTCTAATGATTGTGACCATGTCAGCTTAAAAACTTATGCTTTGAGTTTGATATACCTTAAGACAAACACCGTTCCTCTTGATGGTGGTGATAGCATACTTGACATCTTCATCATTGTCTATGTTGGGGTCAATGTCCACAAGCTCAAAGTCGATCGGGGCTCCAATGTACCTGTACAGGTTATAAGAACATTTTGAATCTAGTATTAAATAAATAGGAGCTCAGCAAACTAATTCAAATAATGATTAAGACAATACAAATAAATATAGATTCTGATTCTAATTGTGTGTCTGTTTTGACATTCATCTTTAATTTTGATAACTCAACAGTATTCATTGCATGTTTTACGCTGTGGAGTAGACATATTTTTGAACATAAGAACAATTAATGCAAGGAAAGCATAACGTGGGCAACTCTTTTTACTTAAGCAATAGGGATGATTTCTGGGTAGAAAAAGATTATTCTATTTAGTCTGTCAGTGAGATTATCAAATAATATTGGACACGTGTATTTTAAGCTTTACCAAATTAACAAAAATTTACAACATTGCAGCGCATCACAGTTCAGGAGTGGGGACTTGTGATGTCACTAAGGCAGTATAAAGTGTAGCAAACTGTGACGTTACACGATATTTCAATGCACTGTATTGTCGTCACTTTATGTTTACGAGTCAAAAGAAAAATATGTGTCCAATATTTTTTATTAACCTACCTGACGGACAGAAAACAAATTTTCAGTCAACTACCCATTGGGGTGCTAGAAAAGTTTTTTGCACGGCAGTGTGTAGTCAGTGTGCTACGATTAAAAAACCTTTGATAGTTATTATAGGTAGTCAGCAGCCTAACACTCTTGACAGGCATGCATACCTAAGAGTAGGTGTTACTGTGTTACCCAATAACTGGATACTGGAGATAGGAGATCGCACTATATAAAAATACTGTTACTTAGTTACATCTTGCCAACATGAACATTCAAAATTATTCCACAAAAACATTGAACCAGATTGGAGGAACCCACCCACGCACAATGGTCCACTTAAGGGACTAAGTGCGGAAACCATACCCCCCTAACTAGAACTAGAACATTGAACCAGATAAAAAAACAAGCTACGGAACCCAGGCCATTGTTTAACCCATGTTACAAATTACCAAATCTGTACAGTGGTTGACACGTCATGGATATATAAACATGCAAATTTCTTTGTAACATGTTAGTAAGAGTAGGATATCAAAATCAATATAATTTCTACTATACAGTAAAACTAGGCTGTTACCTAGGTAATAATAATACCAGTCTGTGTTGCCCCACTGCAGGGCAACAACCTCTTCTCAAATAAAGAAGGAAAAAGCATTAATCACTAGGCTTGTTCAATGCGAGAGAATTTAAAACTTATATTAACTACTAGCGACCCACCCCAGATTCGCCCGTAGCAAATTATACACAATACTGACTGGAAAGGTGCACTCAATGTGGCTGGTTCTTTCCTCAGAAGACCATTTCAGACTTCAGTCTACATGGTCTTCACATGATCTAACCAAGATTTTGTCTGGACTTTAAAAGAGACTGTGACCTCTGAGATTGTTTCGGCCTTTCTTCTCAGAGTAGTCAGATAGGAAACGCCGACCTCATCTAGTTTTAAAAAATATGATCGACATGTAAAAGTGTTTGTACAAACCAACTTACAGAAATAAAATCATGTATCAATAAACCTTCCTCATTTCTCACTCTTTCTATTGGTGAAAACCTCATGAAAATCCATTCAGTAGTTTTTGAGTTCATCGCATACAGACGCAGCATGCTACTTTATTTTATAATATGTAGTGATAAGTCTAGGTTTAATAATAGTTTTCAGTAGTATTTAATTGGTATCTATGCAAATTATAGTCTTAATAACACTCAATTGCTAAAAGGCCATTCTAATTAGGGAAGAAATTGATAGTAACAAGTGAATGTAATATGATCTGTCACGCCTCTTTGACTGTTTCTTTATTTATTGTGTTAATAATTGTCAAGACAAAGTTTGTATAAGGAGAAAAATAAAATTTCATTTTGTTCATTAGATCACCAGTGCGAAGCCAGAGCGCACAGCTAGTAAATAAATAACTTAAATGAATAGAAGACCATTCCAATCTTGTTGTTATAGATAACTGTTACTGTTATTGTCTTGCTGAAAAACAATTTGGGAAGTAAAACCTTTCTCAAACTAAGCACTAAGATTACACTCTCAACTCAAAAATAGCATTCAGTCAAATGCCATTTTCACAATAAGTTTGAATTTAGAACAGTAGTGCTAATATGACTATTTATGTAATAGACTATATTAGCCACATTGTTTATTGTCTCAAGTACCTATTAATTTTTGTGCTAAAGAAAAGTTTAAACGCAAAATCAACTTGAAGTGTTTTATGAATTGATAGAGCAAGGTTATAATAATTATTAGTATCTAATTTCGCGCAATTAGATTGCGTTGTTTTAAAGAAAACGTATAAAAAAAGAAAGAAACGTAAGAAAAAAGTATAATGCGTGTTATTTTTAAAATCAGCTGACTTTTTTCCCTCCTTGACAGTCATACAGGTTCATAGAAAAAAGGTTATAGTTACTTGAAAATATCCCGGACGTAGCCCATGCACTCTGGGCCGATTCCTCCTCCAGGGAGCATAGTAACAGCATGACGACCTCCATAGTGAGCCTTGGGAACCAGGTGCTGTTTCCTCACAACTGGTGTCTTATGCTGTACATCGTAATCTGAGAGCGTAGCTGGTGCAGCAGAACTTAAGTTTACGACACCACGGAGTTCAGGCCGAGCACTCAATTTACTTAATAACCTCACTGCCATCGCGAATTTTGCGCAAATAATTCGGCCCAACTGTTAAATAACCACAGGAAGAGGAAAACGGAAAATCATAGAGGATGGTAATGGAAAACGCACTTTATGGTAATAAAAAATTAACCATAGCCAACACACTTACATGACAGCTGACGCTAGCGCCATTGTCCGCGGAATCGGAATGAAACAAAATTAGCGCGGGAACATAATTATAATTTCAAGATGAAGAAACGAGCCAGGTTTATTTTTTCTTTTTCATTTCATTTCTTCCTCAATCCCTTTCCATTGTTCCTTCCTTGATCATTTTCTCTGAGAGTCATGCCCGCCCGTCGGCGATCTTTACCCTACCCATACGTTTCCCCGTTTTATTAAAAAAAAAATACTCTCCAAATCTTTTCCCTTCATTTCCTTGTTTTTCCGAAAATGAGATATTTATAGAAGATCAAACCAGAAATAACTTGACTCTGGCAAATGCACAAGATGTGCGAAGCCAAACTCCTCTGATGAGGATAAAAAAAAAAAAAACGAGCCAGGTTGGATTTCATTTGCATCTCATCATAAGATTAGGTATAACTCATGTGTTTTTTTTTGCAATAAACTAAGCAAGACAGTAAAAGAAGTCTGTTTTTTAAATCTTAAATATGATTGAGGAAAAGATAATTAAAAAATTCCTATCTATGATAATAATAATACACAAGTTTAATAGGTTGTACACACATTATTTAGGTATTTGTGATGTTTTTACGATTTTATGGCCATTATTAAGGGTCTTTCTTTCTTTTTCGTGTGAAGATGTGATATGAGTTAATTATGCCGCCTCTGGGAACCCCAAAGGCCGACTTGGCTATTTCCGATTTACTTTATCCAGGTTTCCTCACGATGTTTTCATTCACCATTGGCTGTGATTTCAAAGATAAATTTAGAAAGTAGTTACACTGGGCCACCACGACATTATATTTAGGGTGTGTAGTTTTTATTTGATTATTTCTAGTGACTTCTTCTTGCCGAAATTTCTCATTATTGAGGATCGCGTTGATGAGGTTGGGTACGTTACTACGTGACTCACTTTAAAAAAAAATTACCCACACCCCCCTCGGTAACCACCCGTAGTATATGCCATGACCCTCCCTCTCCCATCTAGTTTCAAATAGTAATTCATAAATATGCGTTTCAATATTTTTTTGCAAATAAAGTTATAAAAATAATGATTTAGCTCATATTTGTCGTTATTAATACGGCGCTTACCGCGTGACACCCGGGGTGCTATTCTCTAAGGAAACAGCCTTGAGCGCAGTGCTGTGCCAGCGACGAATCTACAGTTTGGTATTCGCTAAGCCGCGAATAGCGACACTAGCGCTCTAAGCTGTGACGGCCGTGAGTTTGAACTACTCAATGTCGAGCAAGTTGACAGTTCTTCATACATTTTGGTATTCCGTAAGAAAAAACAGCGTCGAAGACGCTCGCAGCCTGGCTTACAGCCTCGTTTTTATGTGTCAAATCCAAAAGCCACTATTTTTGCGCGTAATTCTTCTTGGATTTTAATCTTACTCATATTGTAAAAGTTTATGTGAAAGTTTCGATATATGTAATAGATGTGTGTGTGGATGTATGTTTGTTACTCAATCACCCCCGGGCGGATCTGGATGCAATTTTGCATAGAGATTATAGTCTGGAATAGCATATAGCCTACTTTTCATCCCGATATAATGCACCCTTGGGATAAGACGAAGCCGCTGGCAGGGGCTCGTTATAAAATAAATTATTTCGATTAATTAAAAAAATGGCAGCTCGGTTATTTAAATTTACTTTTATTAGAAGAAGCTAAGAAAATTAATGATTCTAACAGACGAAAGGATTAGCAACGTTGAAAACAATATCCCCGGGATATTGACTTTATCCATAGTTTCAGGCTTTCTCAGGATTAAATAACATATTGGAAAACAATTTAGCTCTTAGCGTATAGGCATTTTATGTTTCATACGAATATAAACTTATATATTATGTAACTAAATGTTGCCCACAACTACGTCTGTGTAGCATTATTACTTCGACTAGCCATTTTTTATATCAGGCAATAATATTGAAGGTATATGGGCCGCCTTATTAGAGAAACTATTATTTCACCATTCAAACTTCCACCCCACCGAAAGATTTCCATGATAAAAATTATCCTATGAAGGAAATAGGATAGTTACCTACGGTCTCGAAACTGTTTCCACATCAAATTTCATCTAAATCGGTTCACCGGTTTAAGCATGAAAAGGTAACAGACAGAGTTACTTACGCATTTATTATATTAGTTTGGATTTCACAGGTTAATTAGTAGCTTTTATTATTAAAATTATGAGTCATAAATATATTTGAGGACATTCAATATTAAGTAAGATTTATTGCGATGTGAATCATTTTTATTGGTCCGGCTTCATCATCATACTAGCCCAAAGACGTCCTCTGCTGGACATAGGCCTCCCCCAAGCGTCACCACATTGACCTGTTCTGTGCGTCTCGCATCCAGCGAAACCCCGCAACCTTCATAACCTGCCTTCCAGCTACATGCTGAATCTTAATTGGCCTAATTCTTATTTGTACAAGCAAACATGTGCATTAAGACTGCAAAACGGAATAATATATTTAGTATGGAAAATAATTATACATCCTTACTAATATTATAAATGTGAATGTAAGTTTGTTTGTTACGCTTTCACGCAAAAACTACTGAACCGATCATCATGAAACTTTGTACATATATTCTTTGAGGTATTAGAAGTAACATAGGATACTTTTTATAATAATAATAAAAAAATGGCTTCACTGCATGCGAAGCCGCGGGTAAAAGCTAGTAATGTATATTTTGAGTAATAAAAAAAACTTAAAATGACAAAACTCAAGATTTATTTATTGAAATATTTTCCAGTAATAAAATTTTATTCTATAATAAATACCCTTTTAGTTTCTAATCTCAAGTATTTTTTTTAGAATATTTTATCACTAAGTTAGTATAATTTAAGTAACTTATGCCAATAGTAGTGATAATCTTTCAGTACTTTCACTTAAATTTGTATAACAATTTCTTAACATCTCTCATAAACTAAATACATATAATATCTGTGTGTATAAAAAATAAATATTAAAATCATGTTCCATGTATTCAACTTAGTGCAGTGCTTAGGTCTCTCTTGACCAAGACTCTCTTATTTCCTGATACATATCCAACATCGTCCACTGGTTGGCAATAAGGAGTTGCTGGTTTTCCAAGCGCCTCTCTTCAATAGCGAAAAAACATTTAGTTAATCTCCATTTGTGAATGGTGTTTGTGAAATGAGCGTTGGATTAGATAGCCTCGTACCGTTAGCTAACGACGCCTACAAGGAGCTGTGAACATAAACATGCAACAAATTACTATTTAGAGGTAAAAAGATATGCAGGATACTAATGTATAACAACATCAATTCAGCTCTCTCTTTCTGAAGGAATATATATTATAGGTTACACATTTTAGTATTGCAGGTTAATTGATATGGTTTTGGCTACTGTTAAAAACCCCAACAACTTGTTCCAGCCTGGGAATTAACAGTGAGAATACTATTTAATTATCTAGAGCAATTCTTACACTGAACCAACAATTAAGCTAAACTTACATGTAGAGGCAATTGAGGCAACTCTCCTATAAGGAACTACAGGTCGTCAAATAGTAATACGAAATATAAACAAGTTAGTGAAATATAAAAAAATAACATACCTAGTAAGACGTTTCTAAAAACCTCCCCACTTGTTTTGTGTTCGGCTGGTTTTCCATTTTATTTTGTCCATACGTCAAGATGGCCCTGATTTTACATCCTGTAAATGTATTTCAACGCAGTACTGTTATATTTTATCTAAAGATAAACATATTATATATTTCTTGGACAACAATAATATTGTCACATTGTCACTGTACATATACTATAATATAATAATACTCACATTTCACACATTCACAGAATGTTAAAATAAATCGTTGTGAAAACATTAAAAATTTCAAACTTGAAAATAGTTTTAAGTATAAACAAAAATTATCAAATAAAAATATAGTCGGGTGCGATTTTGAGTATGGTGACAGCGTCACAGCTCACAGAGCGTTGCTTTTACTTACGAAATAGGCAATGGAATTGTCATTCAGCCTTAAGATGTATTAATAAAAATGCGTTATTTAAACTCTTATCTATGGAATCGTTTGAACTTTCACTCTATTACTTAAAATACATAAAAGTAGACCTGTATTATACATTTTAGGAATATAAAACTCTCAGTCGAGATTTATCGATTATAATTTAAAGATTTTGTTTCAAGCTCTAATTCGTTTACGAAAATGTGACGGGAGATGTCAGCCTACAGTTCGTCGTCGACCATAACCGCGTTAGAGAATACCGTTTAAATCAGCGCTGCACGATCGGTCGATTTCTAAGCTGTCTCACTGACGAGTTCGTCGATGAGCACAGCCAAGAAATTGTCTCTTAGAGAATAGCATGGCTGGAGTGCGTGCTAATAAAGAGAAAAAAATATAGTCAATAAGGAAAACTGATGTAACATATTGTAAAAGGAGCTTATGATTAAAAGTACCTTTATTAAAAGGGGCGTAGCCTATTTATAAAAAGTCGGAATCCTAAAAAGGCCTTAAAATAAGGGTTGCGATAAATTCTAAATTTGAGTTTTTGTAGTTGGTTTCAAAATTTAATAAATCATCGAGAATTCCTAATTCTAGTGTACATGCTGCCACCAAACAAATATTATGGTCGTTTTAGTCAGTAGGAAATTCTAGAAGTACATAATTGAAACAAAGAATATGTATGTATAGACATTTTATTATTGAACTTGCACCTACTTTATCATACCACCATCCACAATAAAATCATGAGAACGTTGCATCCATATCCGAGGCGAGTGCTATAATTTTTGAATCTTACATCCGTGGCTCTCTCATTTATGCGTCGACTCGGCTTCATTGGCCATCGCATCTTCATTCCAAGAGAATAATCCTAAATATTAACCAACAGCCAACCAATACTTAGCATTACGACGGGTGGAGATAGTTTTGTATTATTATTTAGAATGCAAAAGAGATGTATAAGTTCAATGTTAGGTCTAAAACAACAGATAGCTGTCTTCCCTATTTTAAATCTTTAATTTTTTTATTTTTTCCTTCCTTATATATTTTGGAAACAGCTTTGTTTGTAAAAAACAATACAAAATTATTTAAAAAACTGTCGGCAGTCAGAAGAAATCATGTGCGTGTGGATTGAGAGATCTTTTCGAAAAACTCTTCCAATCCCAACCAAAATATAAGAGCATTTAGGAAATAATTGTGAAAACTTCATGGTAAGGTATAAAATTTGTGAAACCTAAACAAAGAAAGTTAGAACTCATTAACTGGATCTCTCAATCTGGACAACTGAAGAAAAAGCCATAACGCGTATCCAAGAATATACTGCCTATGTGTTTATAATTTGCATTTTAAATAATTGTGAAGGATTTGTGAAAGCTGCTAAACAAAATTTCGATTCGTTTCAAAGCCACGTATAAGATTTATAACGGTTTAAATGGATCACTCAGAGTGGACAATTTTCATTTGAGTGATCTTGTAAAACACGACCTAATACTGAAAAAGTATGAATAATTATCATGTTTATTGCAAATTATGCTTCTGGGAGAATTTGTGAAACAAAAATCGTGATTGAAATCTTACTGGTTCAAGAGAAAATGAAAATCTTGTTTTTTGTCGATCGTCCCAACTGAGAGATCTTTATTTTGAAATATATTTAATAAACCAAAACTTATAGGTAGAAGATAAATGCATCAGAAATTGTGAAAAATGTTGTCCTAAAATTTGACGCTTCGGTCGTCCCTGTAAGTGTTATACTTAAAAAAATAAATCATTTTTTACAATCCTTGAGCAAAACGTTGAGTAGGGTGACCATATCGCCGCGCCGGTCGGAATCATTACCGGTACAATTCAAATTATGATGCACTTTAAACGTTTTTATACAAGTAATTTGTGTCTGGTTTCTGTTTCTGGTGTTCTGGTTTTAATTTAAATAATATAAAATTACGTTTTTAAATGACAAGTTTCTGCAAAGTTAGGTACTGTATGTGTAGTGCTCTTACTAAGGAATTCTAAGTTCGTAATTCTAATTCTAAGTAATTCTTACACACAAAAAGTTCAGAAATTTTAAGGTAACTAAAAAAAATAACTTTTTAACTTATTTTTTTTTTAATGTCTCTATTTAATCAATAAGTCCGTAAGACAAAGTATGTAAAATAACTGGTTCTTCTTTGCTGTTATACATTTTTCCCATCAAATCGTCATAACAGACTATTTGGTCGTTATGAACACCATGTCTTCTGTAGTGGCCAATATTATCGAGACTCAATGCAGGAATAAATTCAACACCGCCGAACAATTTGTAGAAGTTGTTTCTTACAGAAATTGTATTTGGTACATCTTTCAAATAAACTTTTTCACATCCGTTCAAATCAATGGATATCATTTGAAAGTTCTTAACTAATAATAAATTTGACCTGTACAAAAATCACATGGTTTTGTTTCATTACTAATAAAGATTGCATCTTCTAGACTAAAAATGCCAAAAATAGAAATCATATTAATATTGATTGGCAGAAATGCAATCTTCCTTGATATGCTAGTTGAACAACACGATTCGTTGGAGCACTGTTTCTTAAAAACAGCACTACAAAAGTAATCTTGTAGCAAATGTTCAAATATAACATAACAGGCACAATCAATATTTATAATACCATGTTGTTCTTTTATTTTAAAATGTTGGAGTGCTTTGCGACACCTCAACTCTAAAACTTTTTGTTCAGAATATAAATCAGACAAATATTTTATATATTCTGTAATCGTTAAATCTTTGGAATTGTCTATAGTATCCTTAATGTTGTTATTTATATTATATCCTAATGCTAAAAGATACATCACTGAGTCTAGACCACACGTGTTTGTCAGTTTAAATTATACTACCATCTTTGTTAGGAACAGGACTACACAGGTTGCCATTTTTCGTGAATTTAACACGCATTTTTGGTGAGGTAGGTTTGGCTAGTTCAACTTGTCCTCTCCAATTTTCATAAAAAGATGGCTCATCGGAAAATATAGACTCCGTAGGAAATCTTTGTTCAATGTTGCATTCAGGTTTTTTTGACCTGTGTATTTTTATTTTCTTTAAATCATTAGACCTTTTACGTTTTCTTGAGTGTTTCACAAATGGGGATATTTTATTGGTTACATCTTGACTAAAATCGCTTAGAGCTATTTTTAATTCTCCGTCTAAACTTTCCAAGTGCACTTTCATGAACTGATCGATTCTATGTTTCGAAATTTTTGTTTCAAATATTAATGTTTTTAAAGTTTTAAAATAACTCTCAACTGCTGAGGAGGACGGAGACTTATGTTTCGATTTAAAAAACGGACATAATAAGTTTGACCACAATGGTAATTTGTTCAACAACCTCTTCAAGGTGACAAATGGCGGATAATAGTACTTACTAGCTGTGCCCGCGACTTCGTTCGCGTGGTTGTCGAGAGCAAAACAACGTCGTTTAGATAAGAGTATATCACCTTTTTGATGATTTAGATAAGAGTCCTGACTTTGGTATAGTTGATTACGTTAATGCTTCTCTATATACTATGTTAGCGGTGGAATTACCCGGAGCATATACAAAAAGGTTGTTTGGGTTGCTAACACGTGATAGAGAAACATAGAGTTGGCCGTGTGAAAAACAATCAAAAGTAAGGTCTACACCCGCAACGGATAACGTCTGGCCTTGGGCTTTATTAATAGTCATAGCGTAACAGAGGCTTACAGGAAATTGCACACGTTTGAAAGTAAACGGAAAATTATTGGGGATAATGGGTATCCTGGGAATGAAAACAACATCACCGGAGCCGCAACCTGTTAAGATTTCGGCTTCGATGACATTTCGTTGGAGATTTGTTACTCTCAACCGAGTTCCATTGCATAGTTTTGGTGGGCTTAAATTTCTGAGTAGAATGATTGGTACTCCGACTTTTAAATAAATTTTGTGTGCTGGAAGACCTGGTGTATTTAGAGAGTCTAAAAACTCTACTGGATAGTGGGTGGCATCTCCTTCTTCTAAAACCGTGTTAATAGATAAATATTCCCTACTTTCTCCAGAAACATGTACCAATATTTGAGAATTTATTGCTGCTGCTTGGTCGTTGCGAGGTGCCAAAATAGCTCGTTGGCATAGCCAAGCAGCGTCATGGTTCGAGATCTCTGATGGATCTCCGTATACAGAGGAAATGAGTTCCTGCTGTGAGGCAACAGAAGAACACAGGCTTTCGACTAAAGTTACTTTACCTCCTTCTTGAGTCGGGTATGTGCCGTTACCAATTTGAAGTAGTAAATTTGAGAAAACCTGCGCGTTTGCGTCACCTCCCAAATATGCTCGCATATTAAAGCTCAAATTAGTTAATATGACACTACGCCATAAAATAGAGCTCTTTAAACAGGCACCTATTTCATCGGCCCTCGTTCCTCTGGGTATTATAGGGAGTGTCTGCCTGAAGTCTCCACAGAATAGCACCGTTAAGCCTCCCATCGGTCGGTCATTTTGTCTTATATCTCGCAACGTTCTATCTACAGCTTCCACAGCTTTACGATTTGCCATCGTACACTCGTCCCAAACGATAAGGGCGCAATCGCGTAAAACCCTTGCTTTATCACTATTGCGAGACACGTTGCAAACAGGGTTTTCTGTGCGGTCCAAGTCGATTGGTATTTTAAATGTTGTATGTGCAGTTTTTCCTCCTGGTAATAAAGTGGCAGCTATTCCTGAGGAAGCGACGGCAAGGGCAATTTTGTTTTGGCTCCTTATTTGAGCCAAGATAACTTTAGTGAGGAAAGTTTTACCTGTTCCACCAGGTGCATCTAAAAACAGCATTTCTCCTAATGAATGTTCTACACTACAGCATACTCTATCAAAGATTTGACGTTGTTCTGACGTCAAATTTGAACAGCCATTTCGCAATATTTCTGCTAACTCTTCGGGGTTGTAATTTATTTCAGATGTATACTCCCTATTAATTCGTTCCCCACCAACTGTCGGTGTCGGCAAGCCGTATTGACTGAGGGGGTTCCCTCCTATACTTGTAACTATATCTTGTATAGCCAGCAAAGCCCTATTATGGCAGCTTTCACGTACTTGGTCAGAAGTTTCACTATTTATATTTTGCTGTCTCAAAAAATCTTCGGCAAACGCGTCTTTATATTTTTGCCACAACTGCCCAGCGTCCGATAGGCCACAAAATGTCAACAAAATGGCAAATAAATGGCGCAAACGATGTGGACTATCACTGACGCATGCTTCGGCTAAAGCATCATCCCAATGCTGATCGCCATCTAATAAATGCCGTGCGCGGCAAGCAGCTTGAAATGTGGGATATTCTATATCGTCCACTTTGCGGAGCTCAGCAAAAGAAGTAGGTCCTCGCACTGTGTGAAGAAGAAGGCGTAAATAATAACACTCTGCATTATTTGGGTGCACCGTGTATACTCTTCCAATCACGTGTTCTTTAAAAATGCCGGACTCGCCTTCTACAGCAGTTCCACGTCTCCTGCGATTAAAAACACCTTGCTGCTTGTTATAAGTATAATAATGTGGCACTTCATTGTACAACAGAGACTTAGCGAAATTGTCTCTTTCGCAAAGGCGAAAGAATGCGAGCAAGGTGGTTTGTCTTGGGTTGTTCATTCTTTCTGCCACATTTTCTGGCTGAAAGTAAACTCGCTGCCCGCCTTCCAGGTGCACGTCAAGATGGATGACTGGCGGATACCTTTCATGAATAGGGAAACTCAAAATGCGCCAAACTGCCTCCGAAGAGCTTATGTATCGGCCAGATTGATACCTTGTCACTTCATCAAATTGGTTGTTATTTCTTAGTGCTATCATGGCTTGATCACTACCTTTATTAACATATTTACATATATATTTTATAGATTCGACGCTATTACAAATTTCAACATTAATGTGTGCTTGAAAAGCGTTTGACAAAACTGGAGAATACGGTACCACCCAACTATTATTTAGAATTATTTCTTGTCCACGGAATCTGACAGTAGCTGTGAAACCACCTTGTGACGGTGATCTTCGCCGGTATTGCGGATACCCATTTTCCCCAGCCATAGTTAGTTCTTTCAGTGCTCTGGGGTATTTTTTTGAGCATTGACCATCTTTCATGCACGGTGATTCCCTGTTTAAGAGGCCACATGGCCCGTGAACCATATGTGTTTTTACTATGTCATGCAAAATCGGATCTGCATTATAGTCCGGAAATTCTGCACTTATGACACTGTCTATAGCATCGGGACGAATTTTTTCTTCCAGCCACAGAAGAATGTGCGCGTGGGGTAAACCACGCTTTTGCCACTCGACGCTATACATAAAACAAAGAGTTGAACCGAAAACTTTCTCCTTTGTAAGTAGATTAATCAAGACTTTGAGTTTTAAATGAAAAATCCTAGCAATAATGTCATGTCTGTCGTATGACGCCTGTCCTGTGAGAAGTGCCTGGCAAATCTCCGTCCACTTTGGATTTGTTGTAAATGTTATAAAAAGGTCCGGCCGGCCGTATTTACGGACGTAACAAAAAGCATCTTGCGTTCGTTCGTGCATATACCGCGGACCGCCTGTGAAACTGGATGGCAAAATAACCAATCGACCCAAGTTTTCGACGTTATTATCTGATTGCATGGCGTCCCGCAAGTGCACGTATTCTTCAGCGCGTAACCGTCGCTGGTTAGTGCGAATATACACTAAACGTTCAGTTTCTATTTTTGCGTACATGTCCACAATAAATTGGCTGAACAAACCACGAAATCGTTGCAAATATACGAAACTGTTTTGCCTTATTTGTAAAAGGTAGGAATAGTATTGTTGAGCAGATATTTTTTTTTGATAATTAGTGACTCTCGTAGTAGGGTTCACTTGGTACAGCCCAAAATTGTACCCATCTTCACCATGACAATAGATTAGTGGATATTGCAGGGCGTCGTAAGCTCGGTGGGTTTCCAAAATGCGTTGAAGGCGATCGTCGCGTGTACGCAACACGATATCACGTCTCTCACACTCCTGGTCGACTAAAACAACTGCAACTTCATCTGCGACGGGTGCATTGTGTCTTCCACGGTGTTCACCCACAGGACGTCTATCGGCACTTATAACAATTTTGAAATCATTGCTGCCTTGTGGAATTGACTCCAATGCAGCTTTGAATTCACGAACGTACTGGTTAACGCGATGCAGCAATTCTTGAAGTTGACCCAAAAGCTCAGCATTGAGCTGGGGAAAATTGTGATTTCTAACATTGAGCTGTTGCGTGTAATCGGATACAAAATAAATTTGGAGAAATTTGGGTTCATTTTCTGGCAGCAAAGATCCAATAAGGTGATAAACTTGACCTTGTACTTTGAAGGTTGGCATGAACGGTCCTTCCGTTATTTGTTTTGCCCCAAAGGAAGTCATTTGGAAAGCACTGTTATATAAACGAATATTATCCAAAAAACGGTTCGACTGGGGATGATCGCCATTCAGGAGACTTATAAGTAAGTGTGGTGGATCTTGGAAATTTGGAAGAACAATTTTTCCATTTGAGCAGCACATTCCATCTGTCTCTTTCCTCCATTTCAAAGCATGACAAAAATTACAAATTTCTCTCATGTCACCCACGAAAGTAAAGCCAGCATAATTAATTCTAGACGAATATGTGAACCCTGATTTTTCCCTATTGTCCCAAGGTAATAAAATATTTGCATCGTCATTTTCCATGGACTCATCAGCTCCGCTATTTGTTTCTCTATTCATATGGTATCGAGCTCGTTCTATTTCTAGGCGAGATTGACGTTGTTCTGCTGTTTCTGCTCGTCTTAGTTCATCTATTCTTTCCCTTTCAGATGCAAGATAACTTTCATTGTTTCTTTGTACACCTACATAGTTATGTCTAGCTATTTCTAATCGTTCTTCTCTTTGGGAGAGAGATTCAGACTCGCGCGAGAGAGCGTGTCGCTCTCGGTCAGATGACAGACGTGCTTGGCGTTCCTCGATACTCTCTTGAGAACGCAAAGTCGCGGTCCGAGTTCTTTGCGAACTTAAGCGCGACTCCCTTTCTGTGAAAATCTCTGACTCGCGTGAGAGAGACTGGCGCTCCCGATCAGCAGACAGCCGAACTTCGCGTTCCTGGATATTCTCTTGAGAACGCAAAGTCGCGGTCCGAGTTCTTTGCGAACTTAAGCGCGACTCCCTTTCTGTGAATGTCTCTGACTCACGTGAGAGAGAGTGGCGCTCCCGATCAGCAGACAGCCGAACTTCGCGTTCCTGGATATTCTCTTGAGAACGCAAAGTCGCGGTCCGAGTTCTTTGCGAACTTAAGCGCGACTCCCTTTCTGTGAATGTCTCTGACTCACGTGAGAGAGAGTGGCGCTCCCGATCAGCAGACAGCCGGTCTTCGCGTTCCTGGATACTCTCTTGAGACCGCAAAGTCGCGGTCCGTGTTCTTTGTGAACTTAAACGTGACTCCCTTTCGGTGAACGTTTCCGATTCACGTGAAAGAGCGATGTGCTCTCGGTTAGCAGATAACCGTGCTTCACGATCTTCTTCCGATTCCTGAGACCTACAAAGTCTCATCCTTTTCGCATTTCGGCTACGCAGCGAAAGGTTAGTTTTTTTTCTTTGAGGCATTTTCAAGGAAAATTAAAGCAATAAACAAAACTAACAACACTTATGACTGAATAGCCTACAAACTTAAAAGAACGGTGCGTCGAACAGTCTAGTGTGACAACGTATCGTCTGTTCGTGGTCGTGACTCAACGAATTGGCAACACTAACTTACTGTATAACGATTGGCACTATTGGATTCAAACTACGAAGTAAATCAAATACAATCTTAACTTCGTACTTCAAACCAATGACCAAAGTTGACCAAACGAAACCAATAAGATAAGCAAATACTTTTTTTTCGACCAATTTAGAAAATCGATAAACCAAGCAACCAAAGAACTTTTACGACACACGCAAGAACTTTTAAGACACCTAACGAAACCCAATTTGCCTAGTAAACACGGTGGACGTCATCCTCGCGCGGAAAATCTTAACACCGCGATTCAGAAAATGACGTCATTTGCACAACGCCATCTATCGGATTTAGATTTCAACTATCAACATTAGTTCTATTTTTAGTCTTAAGATGTCGTTGCAAGTACTATACTTAATTGCGTAACGTAATATTTTACTTCTTGAACTCACTAAATTAATCATATCTTTTGATAGAGTGAACCGATTTCGATGAAACAAAAACTAAGTTAAACCTCAAGTTGCGTATAATTTTTGTATATAAACATTGTCAGCATTGAATTCGTAGATTTTACGTGATGTGCGCACAAACAAACAGACAAACAGACAAACAGACAAACAGACAAAAATTTCAAAAATGATGGAAATGGGTTCTGTTACTTATCTTTTCACACGCTGGCTATTTTTTGTTTCAATTTCTTCAATGTACAAAAATGACTTTTCTACAGATTTATTATATGTATAGATTCGCGTTTTTCAAAATAATACTGTTTTTATTGGATTCTACTAATCTATCAAACCACATTAGAAAATCGATGTTTTTAAATTCATCCAACTCATCATCATCAATTTTGGTACCATTTTCCGTTTCAAAAATGTCTTTTTCATCAATATTTATACTACTTTTCGTTTCATTAATTTCTGTAGTACAGTATTTCTGTAGTAATATCTGTAACATTATCATTATTTAGTAATTTGTCAAGCCGTTCTTTAGCCTCATTAGTTTTAGACTTTGCCAATGCGTCATTATCATTATATTGTCCTAGACAAATGTGTACAATATCTTCAATTATTTGTTTTGCTATTTTAAACTCCTCGCATTTCTTCAAAATCAAAATACAACGTATGTAAAAGTATTTAACATTTATGTCCACGCCATCTTTAAAGCACGATAAATTGTATAGTGTTTTTGTAAAATGGCTAGTATCAAGCCTTATAAAAGTGCCAGGCAAAATGGTAGTTTTTCCTTCTAAAACTGAAAATAAATGCTGAATATATTCCTTGGTGCTTTTATGTTGTGTAAAAGCCTGGGTATTTGCAGACAGCAAAGCTGATGAATCGTCCGTAATTGCTTCGTTGGGTACTTTAACAACGTAGCTTAACCATGATTTTAACCAATTTGTAAGTGAAATTTGACTATGCGAGTCTGTGACCATATGGAAAATTGGTACAGCTTTTAGTTTATGATTTGCCGTAATGAGTCCAGTGTACAAGAATAATGTTTTAGTTAGTACTGTGCCATCGGGTAGACGTATCGTTTCAAAAAAAGACCCCGTTGCATCAATTGTGATAGTAACTGTACCATATTTATCGGAATACACTTTGTAATATTCTTTTTGTTTATCAGTCCAATAGTACATGTGAAAATTAGGATAAACATAAATTTCTCGTACACAATTTGCATATTCCGCTGTTTTAGCTAGAATGATTAATGATGTTAAAGGATTGCCATCGAATAACACTCCAAGCTTTTTTATCTGATCTAATCTTGCGCAAAGCAAAAACTGATGGCAACACTGGCGGCTCGATATTCACGTCAGATATTAATTTAGAGGCCATTTCATGACGAACCAAAATAGCGGGCTTGTACTTCAAACTTTTGGCCAATTGTCGTCTTTTGTAAGGCGTTAGTTTCGATTTTTTAACTGGATTATGCTTGTATGACTTTACTATGTTTCGAACGCTGCAGATATATGTATGTACTTTTTCAGTCTTTTCTAACGTCGATATTTCAATAGTCGCTTTACACTGAGTACAAAAACCTTTAATTTTAAAAGGCTTATCAGTAACTTTTTGTTTTTTTAGGACCCAAGTGCACCTTAATTTTGAATTTAGCCAAATTTTCTCTTTGATCATGTTGGACCATTGAAATTTAGGTAAAGTTTTGTACCTTTGAAAGGTAATATCACCTTTTTTTTTGCGTGAATACAAAGGTACAACTTGTTTAAATTCGTACACATCTAGATCGAAAAAAAATATCTTGCATTGCGCACTTGTACCCAAATCTACGTCTTTAACAATCGGGGTTGAAGAAGTTGTACTTGATATGACGGACTGGACACAAAGCGGACTGGATATAACGGATGTATTTTCTAATAGTTTCGCTTTTGGTTCTATGACCATTTTACTGTGATTCCTTTGAAAAGACATAAATAACGCCTTTGGTGTCATTTTTGCATCAATTTCTCCAGATATTGTTGAGAAAACTGGATCATTGTACTTAATATTGGGTTTTTGCAATTGTTCGTCATATTTCTTAAATAATTCAATTTGTTTTTTTACATCTAATTGTGGTTTTCGTCCTCTCTTCATGACTTTGAGATCTAAAAAAATAAAATAAAAAATATTACCTATACATTAACTGGATTACATTATTATACCTCTATTAATGTCGTTCCCCCCAGAATCCTCACCATCTTTTTCGATGGAATTAGCTAACCCAAGAAATTATGGTCGAAATAGAGAAATTCGAAATGTCGAACAGAGAAGCGAACTGTCGATTTGACATTTTTTTTCCTTCGCCCTGCTTGGGCGGGCTAAGGTCTTGGCCCATACCGCCTCATCTTCAGTGCAATTTTTACATTTTGTTAAAAAAACGTAGTCACGTCCTTTTTAATATGTACCACATTTAAAAAACATTAGTGTGACAAAAATGTACTAATGATAATGATGGTTTGAATATTGAATAAGATACTTACATTGTTATTCACTATCACTGAACGGAAACACTGATTATGTTATTAATAATTATAGCACAACACCATTAAAAAAACTTGCATTAAATGCACTGCACAACGCCAGCTTCGCGAATTGCAATGAATATAGACAATGTTAGCATGAATAGGGTAGTTGAAAAAAACCGACAAAATAAAAAAGTATGTCTAACCTACTCAACGTTTTCCTCAAGGATTGTAAAAAATGATTTATCTTTTTAAGTATAACACTTACAGGGACGACTGAAGCGTCAAATTTTAGGACAACATTTTTCACAATTTCTGATGCATTTATCTTCTACCTATAAGTTTTGGTTTATTAAATATATTTCAAAATAAAGATCTCTCAGTTGGGACGATCGACAAAAAACAAGATTTTCATTTTCTCTTGAACCAGTAAGATTTCAATCACGATTTTTGTTTCACAAATTCTCCCAGAAGCATAATTTGCAATAAACATGATAATTATTCATACTTTTTCAGTATTAGGTCGTGTTTTACAAGATCACTCAAATGAAAATTGTCCACTCTGAGTGATCCATTTAAACCGTTATAAATCTTATACGTGGCTTTGAAACGAATCGAAATTTTGTTTAGCAGCTTTCACAAATCCTTCACAATTATTTAAAATGCAAATTATAAACACATAGGCAGTATATTCTTGGATACGCGTTATGGCTTTTTCTTCAGTTGTCCAGATTGAGAGATCCAGTTAATGAGTTCTAACTTTCTTTGTTTAGGTTTCACAAATTTTATACCTTACCATGAAGTTTTCACAATTATTTCCTAAATGCTCTTATATTTTGGTTGGGATTGGAAGAGTTTTTCGAAAAGATCTCTCAATCCACACGCACATGAAGAAATCCAATAGGTACGGACTCACTAACTAAACCATGTGTCAAGTGAAATGTAAAACTGCGCTAATGCAGGAAAGGTTTTTTTGGTATTGCCCCGCGCATTTATAATAAAGTACCTAATGTAATAAAAAATATGACTGTAATAAAATTTAAAAGGGCGCTAAACGAAATATTAATGGAGAAATGTTAATACAAAATTCAGGACTACCTCAATGATAAATCGTTGACTGTTTGACTTATTTTATTATTGTTATAGCTGCTACCAAGTATCCTGATTGACATATTTATTATTTTGTTTTGACATCATTGTGATAATTTTTACTAGCGTAACCAGTCCGACATTTATACATAACATTTATTTAACCAAAATTGACATTTATAATTTCTTATGACTTGACATATACACACATCAACACGGTCTAGGGATATTTTTAAAAAAGCGAATTACTATCAATGTGTTAATTATTTATATGACATGTATATATTTAAAAGATACGTTATTTAATATTCTACCATTTTTTAATAATGGTTAAGGTACTTCGATTAAAATTTCAGGATTTTATGGAAAAAAAATGAAGCATAGACGGAAACCGTATACGAATTAACTTTTAATTTATGAGTAAAAACTGAAAAAAATAGAAAAATCATTTAATTTGTGTTTATAAACTTGAAGTTAGTAGTCTGAGAAAGCGCCCATGATGTTCATAACACATCGGCAACGATTCGGCATGCTCAGAACAAGGTTGTCAATGTCTTGCTGCGGAATATTGTCCCATGTCCTTCTGAGGTGCGCAAAAAGTTGATCTTCTGTAGCCAGATTTTCAGGAACTTCCTTCAGAGCTCTTCTTTGCAGCATATCCCACGCATGCTCAATGGGATTTAGATCTGGCGATTGAACAGGCCAGTCTAAGGCCCTAACATTGTGTGTATGTAACCAAGCTGCTACCGTTCTCGCCGTGTGTGCCCTGGCATTGTCGTGCATGAGCAGGAAATCTTGCCCCATTTGTGTTCTGTGGGGCAAGATTACGGGCCCCAGCACCTGTTGGACGTATCGTTCTGCCGTCATATTGCCTCGCACCCAAACGAGATCCGTCCGTCCTCCAAGACGAATTCCTGCCCAAACCATAATTGTTCCTCCTTGGTATGGGTAACTTCCTGAGGGTTCTGAAGACGGCTCCATCGTCCAGGAACTCGCCAAACACGCGTCCTTCGTGAATCTGGATGGAAGCCGAACCTGGATTCATCCGTGAACAGCACGTTGGACCATTGCTCACGGCCCCAGTCCACGTGGTTCCGAACCCATTCTAATCGTCGTCCACGATTGCCTCTCCGTAAAGGTGGGACCCGGAGTGGTCTACGAGAGCGTAGATTGCTTTCATGCAGTCGCCTTCTTACAGTTTGGTCACTCACAAGCACTTGGTGTTCCACTCGCAGCCTTTGGACCAATTGAGTCGCCGTTGCATTTGGTTGAGCTCGCGCAGTAATTTGCAAAAATCGGTCTTGTCTGGGGGTAGTGATGCGACTTGGCCCCCGGTGCCTCTCCGCTACTTCACCTGTGGCACGATAGCGTGTCCACAATCTTGAAATTACATTTTGGTGGGTCCCTATGGCCTCAGCAACATTACGCTGAACAGACCCAGCTTCCAGCATTCCCACAGCTCGTAACATCTCCGCCCTCGTCAAATGTTGGCGTTGCATGGCTACAATACCTCAATTTTAACTTTATCTTTCGTTTAAAAATGAAAAAAAAAACTGGCACTAAACGTAATTCGTATTGTTTTCTAAATTTCGCACAAATCAAAATTCCCTCTCCTACACATCAAGACGTTTTTATGCCACCGAAACAAAAGAATTTTCAAAAATTTGAATTTGGAATTAGTCTGAGATAAATTACAAACAAATCGGTGTTTAGAAGATTCCAATGCGGCCAGTAATTTTCGAGTTATTTAATTGAGTATGAAATATCCCTAGACCGTGTTGATGTGTTTATCTTTATTCGTATTGTATTTTTTAATTTGATTTCATTCTAGAATTGAATATTATTTGCATGCCCATGTGACGGTAGAATATTGAGGACTTTATTATGTAAAAAAGAACATCTATGTATCAATTACCCATGTTTGCAAAGAAATAAATTATTTATGATTTAGGTAGACATTGGGGCCAGGAGGATTTGGGGACTTTAACTGGGTACCTTAATTAGCCGCAACGAGGTCACTGCAGATATTTCTTTGGAATTAAGCTTGATTACTTGCACAGCTTTTGCACGTAAAAGACTGGGAGCGGGCATTAGTGTAGTTGCTCTTACGATCACTACAAAAATGGACATTCTGTTTCACTTAGTCTTGTTTGTCTTAGATTAACAAGAGAGACGAGGCTTTCGCTTCTTTATCGGGACAGAAGCAGTGTTGTTGGCCCTAGGGCCTAGGGCTAGTGGCACAGCTGACTTGCGATGCTGAGATAGCAGGGTTGTAAGAAGCAGAGGGTTGGGGGTTGTTGTAACAAGGTTTCTGATTTTGATGGACTGCGAGGAAGCTTCCTTCCTCTTATCTCTCTCGCCGACAATTTCATAGTCGTTTTCGGAAGATAAGGTGACCGAGAGGGAATCCACTATTGTTGATGAGGTTTTGATATACAGGGTGTCCGGTGGCAGAATTTGGATTTAAAATGTAAATAACAAAAAAACTACAAAATATATACATTTATATTTGTAATCATTTTAAAATAGACAAATGCGGGTTTTATTTCTTAAAAATTATGTCGTCTAAATGTTGGCCGTTACGTCGGACACATTCTTGGAATCTGGCTTCAGTATTCCTTGCCACTCGCTGGAGAAGTGTGGCCGGGATGCCATGAACTTCGCGAACGATATTTTCTTTTAATGCTGAGATAGTCGCCGGGCTTGTTTCATACACTTTACTTTTAAGATACCCCCACAGAAAAAAGTCCATGGGGGTAAGATCCGGGGACCTGGGTGGCCAGGGGATGTCACCGAAACGGCTTATCATTTTGTTAGGGAAGAAATCACAAAGTAGCGCCATGGTCTCCCTAGCAGTGTGAGGCGTAGCGCCATCTTGCTGAAACCATGTCTGCGAAGTGAAGGCAGGATGTTCTCTCAATGTTGGAAAAAAATATTCGTTCAGCATTCGCCGATAAGCAACACCGTCCACAGAAATTGCTTGCTCTTGACGATTTTCAAAAAAATAGGGTCCAATTATTCCCCTGCTTGATAATGCACACCAAACCGTCACTTTCGGACTGTGAAGTGGCTTTTGATGTTTTAAGCTGGGGTTTTGTCCTTTAGGGGACCAATAACGACAATTCTGTTTGTTTACACTTCCATTTAAATGAAAATGGGCTTCATCACTCCAGAAAATAATATTCACTGTGCGAAATCGCTCTAACATTGTCTCACATAAATTTTTGCGCATATTGAAATCATTAGGCTTAAGCGCTTGCACTATTTGAATTTTAAATGGATGAAATTTAAGATCTTTCTTCAATATCTCGTGCACTATAGTTTTTGGAAGGCCCAAGGCAGCCGCTCTCTTGCGAACGGACTGACGCGGATTATCGCGCAAACTGGACGCGACGAGTTCAATATTTTCATTTGTTCTCGACGTCCGGCTGGGCCCCGGTCATGGGCTGTTTTCTGCTGAACTTGTTGCCCGAAACCTTCGCACCCATAATCGAATTAAATTTTCACTTGGGGCGTCACGTAATCGTCGAATATCGTAACGTGAACAAAATCTTCGACGAGCAATTGCACACGAATCATTGGCTTTGAAAAACACTTCGATTGCGAACGCACGTTGTTCACCCGTCCACTGCGACATCGCGACTAAATAACCCGCACGAATGACGAAGCTGACGCCACCCCGCTTCTCCGCTTAGCGGTTACGGAGAAATTTGAATTTTAAATCCTAATTCTGCCACCGGACACCCTGTACTTCCAATACATTTAAATTTCAAAATGGTACTTCTGTCTTCTCTTAACTTTTTGCAGAAATCTTGCCAGTTGTCTTCGGCAGTGGAGAAATCTAGAATTCTTGAGAAGTCTTTGATTTACTCCTATATATTTACAATTCAATGTGAACTGTCTCGTATCTCTAAACAATGCAGAATATTCCTTGCACTTGTCCGCTTGGCCTCAGACTTAGAGAAAATGATTGAGGCATCCAAATCAAAAATCGTTTATTCAAATTAGGCTGAGATACAGCTTTTTTAGCAAGGGTTTTCAGTTGGTAGTCCATCTGAAAAAAAAAAGAAAAGAAGATCGTTATTTATTTTCAAGCCAATGAGTTAATGGCAATTTTCCAAACTCACGTATACAGTACGACCAATGAGTCATGGCGTCAGAAGTTAGCGCCAATGGTTTCGCAGAACATTTTTTACGAAACAAATGGCTGTTTTTCATGAGTGTACATGCGCGAAAGTTAGCATAGCCAATATTCAGACGGGCCACGACTCAGGTCGTACTGTACTTTAAATTTTTAGACACATTGAGACAGAGTCGAAGCGAAACGCAGATAAAGTACATAGCATATTGAATCCTATATCCACAGCACGACATCTATGGAAAAAAAAAAAAAAAAAAAAAAAAAAAAAATCTATACAAATAAAAATAAATCGAAGGACGAATACGCGCGTCTCAATTTGCTAGTCCTTAAGGTTAGTAGTCGACGGCATGAACTATTTTGTGCGCGAGGTTAAAATGCATGCTATCTCATCCGACAACACGTGCAAAAGAGATAGATGCTGTGATGAGAAGTCAGAAGCTAGTTCGCGTACGAATTAGCACTTATGCAAATTTGTATCGAAATCGATGATGATTTAGGACGAAAACGAGCGCGCGAAATTTTATAAACAGAGCTTTGGGAGTCTAGATATCATGAAAAAACGACTAAATGTATTTTCAGAATAAAATTATTTGTATATTTGAATTAATAATCTATTCCTGTATGGAGGCCGTTTTGTAATTTTCTTTCTTCTTATGGCATTAATTTTCGCCCAATGATGCGTTAAAATAAGTGTTGCAATATGGAAATTTCGACGCCCCAAACCATGGTCGGTCGACGTTAGACATTGCTATGTCAGAGAATGGAATTTAAAACTCCATCCCCCGACGCAACACATCTGTCAGAGCTTCAGCGCATGACGATGGATCGTCCGAAGAGAAGCAAGTAGGCTGCCAAGGATAGCATGCGAAAAAAGATCGCATCCCATCCCAATCTGCTGACTTGTACCGCCATACCTGCAGAGGGCCTCTTCGGATCGGACGGGGAGTAGATGGTCACAGACTTCACCAGACAGTGGTCGGAACTACCCAAAGGTGGAGGTATCGACACTGAGTATCGGTCTGGATCTGTTGTCAGCAGAAGGTCCAAGCAATTCGCTGTGTGCGATTCAACATCTGGCATCCTCGTTGCTCCCTGGACCAGCTGGCTGAGATTTAGCGCTAGCGCAAGCTTGCGCGTCTCTCGTCCAGCATGATCAGTGCACTGGTATGGGAAGAGCTACTCCTGGCGGTGGGCATTAAAGTCCCCCAGTAGCACTAATTGAGCGGAAGGGTACCGCTGCTGTGCTGCATCAGCCACCTCACTGAGGGAAAATATTTACAATAATAAAAATGACGTGAATAAACTCGCGCTAAAAGCCAAAAAACGATGTCATTTGACATTTTGAAGACCTCACTCTACACGAGCGCCCCTACTAGCGGCAAATTCAAACGCGATTGCCCTCATTGGGATAAGGGAAAGGGAATGAGAATTTTGCGGGACACTAATAGTGCTAACAAACGTCCGGATTTCGTAAGGCCGGACTAACTCCGCCCGCTCCGCACAAATTCTAGTGTTGCCGTATTTAGAACCTTATTTTCCTTTTTTTTATGACTAACTTGAATCGTGAAAAGTTACTCATTAAAAAATGTTTTTTTTTTAAAACAAGCAAACCCTTTCATTTGATATCCATATCATGGCAGTGCACAAAAAATAACTAGTTGCCATCTTGGGCTGTCCACCATATTGCATTTAGAATGACGTCACTTAGCTAACCATGCATTGTCATCCAAACTAAACGTGTATGCAAAATTTCATCTTAATCGGTGGAGGATAACTGCTTTAAAATTCAGTTTGACCCGAACACACTTACATACATACATTGCATTGCATACATTGCACGTTAAATAAAAGCTTGTAAAAATATCAGGCGACAATAACCAAAATCAGTAGATCTGCCCGGAGACTTTTTCAACGCTGATCGTAGTTGGTACGGCCAAACCAGCCGACAACCCTACCACACGTCCGGATTTGGTACGGTCTGCGGAGCAGACCATATCCTATGTGAAAACAAGCGGACTGAGACGGACTCAATTAATAATAATAATTTCCCGCGGACCACTGTACACACGCTCGGATATGGTATGGCCGGACTAACTTAGTCCACAAATCCGTGGTCAGGCCGTGCCAAATCAGGACGTGTGTTAGCACTATAATATTAAGCGACAGTAAATCTGTTTGTTTATTATCTTCCTTCACTTTAACGATTGAACGTATTCGTATGTTTTAGGCACAAGTATAGACCTGGGTTAGGTGAAAGCAGTATAATATCTTTGGGGGAAAGGATAGTTTTTATCTAGGTACAGGTTATTTCTGGTCGCGGATAAATTTGAAAGAGAGTTACCGCGGCCCTGGCACAAGCAACTGAAGGAACACGGGTGGGTTTTAGTTAGAAAAAGTCTGACACGCCTTCCCACTTCACCCAGAGCCGGCAGTCATTGGATGACATCCCACCAAAAAAAAAAGTGGGATAATTAGTATTATATGTAGATTTTATTAGCCTATAATATCCCACTACTGGACAAAGACCTCCCCCATATCTTTCCAGACACTTTTTCTAAATAAATTCACTTACTTTCAGCAATTTTCATGAACAAGCCAGTTGTAACAGAATGGCTAAATACTTGGGCTTCACGCTTATTTTTTGCCTTTGAACGTAAATCATTTATTGAACAGATGCTTCTATATGGTGCCATTTCACTGGGCCTGAAAAATAAAATAATAATTAGCTCATTAAGATTTGAAAATGTAGTGTCTAAATTTGCTAAATAAATACCTAAAATACAGAGGCATTTATGATAAAACAGTAACTAATAATTATTTAAAACATCAACATAGCTTTCAAAATTGTTTTTGTTTTAAATATAATGATTTCACTAAAACAGTGGGTAATCCAAGGCTGAATTAATGATGATAATGAAGATTTGGATCAGTAATATTTCACAACAATATTGTTGTTTTACATAATTTTATTTTATTCTATCATGTTGAATTTGATCAACATGCAATGATAAACAGGTTTACAATTTTTACTTTTGCATACTACATTAAAGGAATCACCGTAAGAAGTCCAGAGTATCTTGGCAACATAAATTACTTTTAAATGCGTCATCCTTTAGTATCTTGAATTCTTGTCTTGAAGAATAAGGCACAATAATCAGGAGTCAAACACAACTTGCTTCAAATTAATACTATTTTCATTTAAACTTCTTCGTATTGAAAATTGAGTTGATTTTAGGATGACTGGTACTATTGACAAAGTAATAAAGAATGGCTCCATTAGAAGCTGGACCTTTGTGGTTGATTTTAAAGTAGATTGAGAAAAAATGCGGTTAAAAATATAAAATTGATAAGAATTTCAGACTGCCTGTTGATTTAAACAACCATTATAAGCGATGATGTGGTCGATAGTAAAGCACACTTGCCTAGAAAAAACCCATTCACTCTACACTCCTAGATTGTAGCTATCGGGCACAAACACAGACTCCGGCAGGGAATTCCATACTTGATTCCGGTAGAACAGTCCCACAAGTAAAAACCTTGACCTGCATGTGGGAACTTGCTGACAAATCATTTTTGTATTTATTCTGTACTTCTCAGTTGCTTGTAATAATAAGATGTGTGATGGGTTGCAAATGCCACAACAATGAAGGGACTCTGCCTTCGTTGCCCAGAGCTCAAAAGACCCTACCCAAAAATAAAAAAATATCTTTTACAAATTGAAGAAAGTGCAGTCACTTATTTACCTGAACTAGGTTGAACCTGTTTCAGGCTCGAAAGTGCTTAAAATCAAAAAAATAATAACAATACAAGAATGGGTATAACTACTTAAAAAAATTACTCTTTTCATTGTTAGTTAACTAAAGATCTTAATGCTTTAATGCCAACAATAACCAACTAGATGATGGGTCACTTACAAAATCAATGCTAAATTCTGTCCGCATGATATATATTTACTAACCTAAATTTGCAACACTTACTATGAACAAAATAAGAACACACGTCTCAAATGAACTGTTATTTATCGAGAAGTATTTCTTGCGCCAACCCTACATCTAGTTGGTATTGTTTTTCGAAGTCTTAATCAGAGGATGTTACTTGATATGTGGGTAGACAATGACCTGGATACTTTTTTACTTAATATAATTTTAACATAGGCAAAGTCACTGGTTGTAATAGAAATGTAGATTCAAAAACTATATTATCAAAGCTATATATATTGAGATAAGTAAAGGCAAATAATTATAGTAGTCACAGTGGATTTTTGTGTCAATGTTGAAGAAGAAAATCAAGACAGCATTGTATAACTGCCTCTTTCACTGACTTACATTTCTCACATCGTCCTATCTCCATTTCTCTAGGCAGTACAAACGAAGACAAAATGTTTCTTGCGCAATGGTATAAAGTACATAGTACTGTAAAATATACATGTGTATTTCCCTTTTATTTAACTGCCATCAGTCCTTTCTGGACTATTAACAGTTTAGTTGCGTGAATTATTTGGCATTTCAGGTACAAGGGCCATTGCCGCTGATACCTCTTCAGATTACTTGACCTCCCTTATGTCAATTTATAGATTTGCTGCTGTCCAGCAAATTAACAGCCAAAGGATTTGGGTGGATGGCTAGACGATCAGCATAACGCTTTATATGTTTATTAATTTCCTCAAAAGTGGTTGGAGTGTTGAGATAATCATGGAATTCTTCATTCCGTGTGAACCATGGTGCATTGACAATATTCCTCAAGATCGCGTTATGAGGTCTTTGGAGGCACATTATGTTGCTTTTGCTGGCCACTCCCCATAGTTGGATGCCGTACAACCATTTAGGTTTTAATACTGAATTGTACAGCAGTAGTTAAATATATATGTGTAATTTCTTTTTTAGGTGTACAATAAAGTATATTTTATTCTAATGGTTTACAGAGCCAACTTCAGAGACACAAAGATCCCTGTGACTACTATACATTGCATTGAATCCAGTAAAGCCTCGATATATAATAGGATTCAGCTGCTGTATTATAGACAAAGTATTTGTCTGTTGGCCCAGTTTACCAAGCTTTCACAAAAAGATTATTATTTCAACCGGGTGATGCTTGCTGCTGGACATAGACCTCTCCAGCTTACATCAGCCGGTCCTAAGCTTCTCACTTAAAAAAGTTCATAACTTACGCAAAAATCTGCATAACCTTGTCCATGCACTCGGGTCCGATGCCTGATCCATTGAGCATGGTCACATGATGACGACCTCCGTAGTGGGCCATCGGAATCGGGAGCAGTTTCCTCACAACCGGGGTCTTATGCTGTATTTCAAAAGATTCAAAAGCTGATAGCTTAGCTGGTCCAGACGCATAGTTGGTTACACGGAGTTGAGGCCGAGCTCTCGATTTAGCTAATAAATACAATCGCATAAACGCTGCAAATGTTTCACAAATATCTTTCTTGGCACGACTATTTAAAGTAAACATTATCCACAGGAATAGGAAAACGGGAAATCTCAGATCATCAAAACAAAACAAATAAAATTTACGCCATCATGCACCATCAGAATCAGAAGGCGCTGATATGTCAAAGTTTTTGAATAGATGGCAGCATTGGAAAAAGTTTGACAGCTGTAAACATGGAAGAACTTTTTTGTTTTTCAATGAAATTACGCTTTATTTAATTATCAGACATAAATTACGTTATAAGTGATAGTTAATCCGTATAATAAAAATGTCGGTGGAATTTTATGTTGTATTTTTTTGCTGAAATAAATTAAAAAACAATGATGTCGTAATTTCACTATGGCAACTTTTGGGTATGGTTTTTTTTCAATGACGTGAGTGTTGCTTTTCCTTTCTCGATGGAGTTTGCAAGTACGAGCGACTGGAGTGCGGGCGTCCATTTTGCTTCGCCATATTGAATTTGGTCGGACATCTTTGGACGCCATGTTTAGTCGGACATATTTTATAAACATTTTCGCGTAAATTTCAAATATTTTTGAGCCTAAATATCGAACTTTTTTTCACTGAAAACTGTGGCACTAGTTGCGGTAAATATTACGTTGGAAAATTCCGTGCCAACGCATCTGTCCATATTTGTCTCCTGGTGGCCGTCGGTGCTTTTGTTACTGGATAAAAACAGGTAAATTATTTCTATCGAAAACATAGTACTTTTTGACGTATCGTAACAAGTGTTTTCTATTTTCTATGAAATTACGCGTTTGGTCGATTAATTGAGGGTGACAGAATGAAGGTCATTTTATAAGGTGTCGATGTGTGTAGCGTTTGGCGTGGTCACTTTATAATTATCTAAAAAATCGTCTCGGCCGCGGGCCCGGCCGGTCGAGCTGCGCTGCCAGCAGTAGAGTCGCACCTGCCCCGAGAGATAGTTGTTTGACTCCAATGCACCATAATGCGGCACAATAAAAGCTTACGAAGTGATTTTCTCTGTGGGAGGCAACGAATTCTCATTAAAACTTGTACCCGAACGAGTGACGTTCTGACAGTATTTACACTAAAATCACAACAGTTTATGTATCACGATACGTTCTAAAAATAAATCATGAAAAACAAATCAATTGTGCTCGAATAAAATGATAATGAACTGTTTTATTTACATACTGTGTTTTTACAATCTGAACATTGAGAACTTGAGAAGTGATTGTTTTCTTGTCATCTTACAAGTAGGTAGGCAAAAGTATGGGTGTATTCTGCCTGATTAGATTCTTGTTTTTATTTAATATTTAGTTTGATGGGAATGTAAATATCAAACAATAAAAAGGTGCTTTATTAATTAAGAAGGAGGTTAATTTATTCATCCTCTGATAACTGTTCAAGTACAGTTTTCTTGATAATACTGTGTTGATGTTTTATTTAACAAAAATAAACATATTTCAATACAATAGGTCATAAAAGAAAATACTGTATTTTAATTATTTCACTACATATTATAAAATAAAGAACTGGCACAGTTCATAAATACATTAAAGTGTTAGGTTACTATTATTATTCTTGAAATACTGCTATACATCGGCTCTTTCACACTGGCAACATCTCTGAAATGAAATTATATTTTTTTATTAAATATTGTTTTTCTTGGCCTTCTACAGCCATAAAGGTTACCTGAGTCCTTGTGAAATGCAATTGCCAATGGCTGCGTAATCTACATGTCAGTTAAATTAAACTCAGTTATACTGAGTACAAATTGTTTGTTAGTTTTATAAATTTGTTAATGGTAACCTCTGAAAAACTCTTTCACTTCTAGAAAGGTACCTCTGTCGCTGAGCAAAATACAGTAGTCACAGCAGATCTTCTCTGAAATTAGCTGCAAGACCCTGTGCAGTAGTTATTTTTGTGTCAATTTTGTAGGTTAAGATAGCATTGTATAACTGCCTCATTAACTAGCTTAAGTTTGTCGTAGCATCCTATCTCGCCTATTTTAAACAGTATACTCCATGACTAACTGTTTTGCAATGGTTAACGGAGCCTAACTTCAGAGACACAAAGATCGGCTTTATTGAGAGAATGTGCGCAAGGGATCCTTGTTCTATGTTAGATTAAATTTGTCATTTGAACTATGTTCCACACAATTGTCAATATGATGTAATACTAGTGACCCGCCCCAGCTTTTTCCGTCACAAATTATATAAAAAAACCTTCCTCTTTCTATTGGTGAAAACTGCATGAAAGTCCGTTCAGTAGTTTTTGAGTTTATTGCAAACAGACACAGCAGAGGAGTTTGTTTTATGATATGTAGTGATTTCCATGTTAATTTATGTAATTAGTCTGGTATCGTTTTAATTAACGTAAGTATAAATAAATAAATTTTTATCCTTTTAATCAGCAATAATATGTTTTGTTGTTTAGATGACTAAGTCTGATAATCAGTATAGACAGTTATCATTAAGTAATTGTCGTAGCAATATCATAGTTATTGTTATGAGAACAATGCATCATTTCCATTGAATAGGCATCATCATTATTGATAGTCTAGTTCTTTCTACTGCTGTCTATAATCCTTCCTGTTGCAATATTTTCCTGTGGCACACCCTTTTGAGAATTAAACAGTATTCTTTGCGTTTTTACCCGACTGCCGAAAGAGGGTTATGTGTTTATCAGTCTATGTATGTTGTATGTGTGTTTGTTCCTATGTGGCGTTCTAGAGACCAAACGCGTTGGCCGATGTTGATGATTCTTACGTCAATCGATTCGTCTTAAGCCTGCGAGTATCACTGGCTGCATTAAAATTGGATTTTGTGCGCCGTATTGTGGGGGACCAAATTTTTTTTCTTCCAAACCTTTCGTATGGGGTAAAAAAGCCTTTCCTGCTTAAAAAGCGAACTAAAAAGACGTAAACAAGAAGAAAATTATGCTGTGTAATCGGAGGATACATCTGGTTTTGGTCAGCGAGATCGCGAATATGTATCCTCTGACTGCACAACATGATTTTCTTCTTGTTTACGTCTTTTTAGTTCGCTTTTTAAGCAGTCGGGTTTTTAGATTTTTAGAATTAACTTTTTTTTATCCTATTGAGTAAATGGATTAATAAACATATAAAATTTAGGAATAAGGAACTCCTTTCGGTTTTGTTGGAAACTGTGCTTTAGTGTTAACACACTAAATCACAACCTAACGGCAATTAGGGTGCTGTTCAGTGTTGCCTGCTATTGTTTGTTTTAGGTGGAATATCAAATCACGTTGTATTGTCTAGACAGGATAATAAATTGTCATTGAAGGTTGTTACCTGGGATCGGTACATCGTGGACATTCTACCCATACGCACAAACACCCAGTGTTACAGTGTTTTGGAAACACTTCAAGAGTGAATAGGTTAGGCAAGCGTGTCTCACCGTCTACCACATCATCGCTTACCAACAGGTGAGATGGTGGTCAAGCGCGAGCCTATAAATACATAAAAAAGCAACAGGTTCTCTTCTTCCTTTCCACAATCAAATTAATAAAATTTAATTTATGTCATTCCTTTGCACTTTTTCTCTCGATCCCAATTCTAGTCAATTATTTTAACGATTGTGGCGGTTTTCTTTGAAATACGAGTATGAATGTGAATAACTAAAAAATAAAGAAATAAAATTTTAAAAACCCACACACAAAACGACACAAATAGTTATTTCTTTAAACTACATAATTTATCTAGTAGTAAACACGCATCAATCGACAATCCATTGAAACTCGCACGATATCTTGCGAAAATATCCCGATTCCAAGAAAAATGCAAATGCGCATGACTTTTGAAGGGCTTAACCAATTTTCATCAAACATACCTAAGAATACTCGATTAAGTCACCTTTCAAACAAAAAAAAAACTAAATCGGAATCGGTTCATCCGTTTAGGAGCTATGATGCTACAGATATACACAAAGACACATACGGTACACGGTATCAAACTTATAACACCCTTCTTTTTCCGTTGGGGGTTAAAAAACGATGGTGGGCCGTGAAAGATGATTTGGTTTGATGGGGATGACTACCGAGATGACAAGTAATAGAAGATTATGGAAGAAGATAATATTGTGCCAACCGCAAATTAATTGGGCAAAGGACAATGACCAGAGAATGTTAATATGAGCACAGATAATATAATACTAGCATACAGCTGCCTCATCCCATACAAAGAAATCGTGCCGACGTAACTTATGTTTTTCGTCTGATTAAGATGATTATTTTTTTATGTACTTCGATTGCGTTCGGTTCTTTTCCACGGCTATAGATAGTGTTAGCAGCGACTTGCAAGTAAAAGGGTTTCCTCGGTTCGAGGCTATTTATTTCTTTAAACACAGTGACGATTTGTTTTATTTATAGTATTTTTTTTTTACAAGTTTTATAGTTTCATTGTCCCAAAATGTGTTACAATACAAATTTAAAAAATCGAGTGGCATGCCTAAGAAATTTAAAACCGCGGCATCTATTGGAATCAATTTTAAATGATCCGTTTAAATAATCTTTGAAATGTAAATTAAGAGCCCACTATTCCATAATTTTGTGCTTAGGAGAAAAAAAAAGTAATTTTTCACTATGTATTGTTTTTATTTGGAAGTCGGTTGTAATTTCTCAAAAGGTGACGATGGAAAGGTATAAAAAATATACTGTTCAGCTTTTATATACCACAAGGAATGTGAGTTTGACTTACATTATTACTGTCTTAAAAAAGACATTTAGTACTCTTAAAAGAAAATTACTATCAATCTCTTATCATTCAACTTGTAGGTCAATTGAAATGAAAGGGGTGTTTCAAGGGCAAATAAGTTAATTTTCTTAATTAATACACTTCTAATGATTAGCACAATGATGACAAGTGTTATCTATTGATAAAATTAATGCTGCAATACCTTTGTTTTTTTTCTACTTCTGCCACTTCTTTTTTTAGGGTTCCGTACCCAAAGGGTGAAAACGGGACCCTATTACTAAGACTCCGCGGTCCGTCTGTCTGTCTGTCACCAGGCTGTATCTCAAGAACCGTGATACTAATAACAGAACAAAATAAATATTTAAGTGGGGCTCCCATACAACAAACGTGATTTTTTTGCCGTTTTTTGCGATAATTGTACGGAACCCTTCGTGCGCGAGTCCGACTCGCACTTGGCCGGTTTTCAAAAAAAATGTTCAGGTATTAAAATGCATTTTTAACAGACTTCAAAAAAGGATTAGGTTCTCAATTCGACAGTCTTTTAGTGGCGTAACAAACGCGACTGCTCCGGCAATTATTAATTGAATTTGATGATTATTTTTTTTGTTTGAATGAATGTTATGTTTCCGAATTGGTCCCATTTAAATTTGGCGAAGATTTGATGAATAACTTCGGAGATATGGAACAGAACTCTTCATTAAAAGACGGATAATCTCTCGGGATTGCTGCAATCGCATGTCTGTTTATTGTTTAACAAAACATAACATCATGCCGTACGCTCTAAAGGGGTACGCAGCTGTGTACAGTTAACCCTGGTACCTACATTCTTATTTTACCGGTTATGTGCAGACTTTATATTATGTAATTCCGGTTATCTATTCTGGCGGAACCGATTTCTTCGTCAATTGTGAACCGATTTTGGAAATTCTTTTTGTGTTTGAAAGGGTGTACTCCCGAGGTGGTCACATTTCACCAAGTCAGAGTCTGATGATGGAAACCTCTCAGATATTATAGGCATACGTATGCTGATATTGGTACTTTTAACAAAAACAAAACCTTTATTTCTAAAACTTATATAAATAACAATAAAATACGCGCTTGGTCGTGGAGTTGCGGAAACCAGCCCGTTTTAACCTAACCTAACTTAAATAACAATAATAAATATTGTTGCTTGTGTAGGTACTGCCGCTCTGCCGGTTTACATTAACAATGCATAAGTGAGAAAAAAATATAATACAAAATTAAAGGCAAAATTAAAATCAAATTTACAGTCAAGATCATAGATATAGTATGTACAAGATAAACAGAGTCAGATGAAAAGCGAAACCAAAAAAATTAAATCTATGTGTGAGGGAAATTGTCCATGTGTTAGTTAAAAAAGTGTTGTTAAAAAGTCCATGTTCAGTATCGATATCGATACTTGGTGAACACAATAAGAAACAAGATTAAAGGTTTGCTGCCGTTGTTGTTTATATTGAACTGTTATAAAAACTGGGCAAAATACATGCTTGCTTATACAGAATACTATCTAGGTTAGCCACTAACTAACCATACGATAGGAAGTGTCATTCTTACAGGCACAAATAAATTAGGTATAGATTCTTTCATTAGGATTCGTCGATGTTTTCTTAGTATGCAGTAGGTATTTCAATACGAAATGTTTACTACATATTGTAGAGACCATCCATCTCTCTTTAAAATTCGGATCCATTTTCTCTTAATACAGAATTATTTGGGCGTCTGTAGGTACATAAACATTACAAATTATTATTTACACAACAGAACAATTTGCTGGTGAGCAGAGCACTCATGTATTCAAGACACTGTAAAACTAATAAATGCAAACAATATGAGATTCTTAAACCTACTCAAAGTAATAAAACATCAAAACTCTCCGAAACATTTTGAAAAACAAAGGCTGATATAATAAACATGCAACTTAAAGTACAGTTTAGATGAACACATCTTCTCAATCTTAACTTAAATCTGTTTAAACAAAACTTGACTAAATAAGTTTGTATTCATACCATGATGTCACTATAAAAAGATTAAGTTTTTATCGATACTCCTGACGTCACCGCTTTGTCAAACCTAGCGTTAACAAACAATTTCCTCTTTTACATTATATTTTAGCTAATTCTGTTTAAATATACGAAATATACTTTTATTAAACAATGGAAATCAATATACTATTGTAAGAATATTTTTCTGAGCCGATTACTAGCAGAAATTTATCAAAATATGGTTCGAAACAATCCAAGGACAAAATCGTATTTACCTATGAAACATGTATTTATTGGGGTTATTTCGTCTCGTAACGTCACATTCACTCACAAAATAAGCCAACATAGTTGCATAATTAATATTATCAATTTAAATCTAAAGATTATTATTTAAATGCAAGAAATTCACCGCTGTATAAAACAGAAGGGACGCTATGGACCCCTTCTCGCGAAAAAAATGACATATTGGTACTTCATTCACTCTCTCTTTTTCTCTTGGGCGTTTAGTTCTTGATTACAGTCCGTCAAATCTAAGAAGTCCGATGACGTTTCTCATTTAACTTGCCGTGATAACTTTGTATGAAAGTTTACGAATAATCAAATTCATAATCCTAATTAATTACTATGCTGCCTATACACTATAACAACGAGTATCATTCGTAAGCATCAACTTAAGTTTATACAACGTATTTTTATAGCTGTCAAACGGTACTTCTTAGATTTGACGGACTGTAGGTTTTCTCGCTCGCATCCTTCGTGTATCTTTTTGCGTAGCAAAAAAATTCTAAATCTATGGTCAAGATTGAAATTAAAACCAAATCCAAAGCTAAATTAAAAAAGGCAAGGCAAAAAGTAAGGTCTACAGCATCAATAAAGGAAAAATGCCAAATAATAAAAAAAGTTGAAAATTAAGGTAAATTTTGGTACTTACAAGTTTTCGCGAAAATATAAATTTGCCCATATCTTTAAAACTTAGCCACCGATAAAAATTATACCAATTTTATTATGACGGTATAATGGGTAGATACGGAACCCTCGGCGCACGATTTGACTTGCACTTGTCCGGTTTTTTTTTTCCTAACCATAAAACTTCTTTGTTCCAGTTGACATCAGCAAAGATGATGAACCAGGAGATTATGTGCGAGGTGGAGATTGGCACCCACGGCTCCATCGTGGAGATGGAGGGAGATGATCAGGTTGGAGTCAAGGTAAGGTGTTCTTAAGGCACTGTTTTAGGCGACTCGTCGAGAAAAATCGGTTACCTAACCGATTTTTCTTGACGAGTCGACGAATAATAGCTAGGGTTTTGACAGAGATAAATTAGCCTCCATGAAAGAATGTTCTTGAAAATGTATGGTTGCCACTGCATGGATACTGTGGACTCGCGTCGGGGAACCGCTAAGTAAATAAAATAAACTGGTGTACACGTTGGTGGTTCCCCGACGCGAGTACGAGGCTTGTTTTTTCCTTTTTAGAGGTTTTGTGTCGGGGGTTTTTTAAATTTTTTATTTAATTTTTGTGAAAGAGTATCGAACGGTCCTGTGCATCTCGAATCCAGCGGATTCCCGCAGCTTTAACTAGATTATCGGTGGACCAAGATGAAGACCTTCTTGGCAATACTGGAAGTATTAAACTAAGATGTTTCCCTAACACATTTTATTTTATTTTACAGTATGAAGAGATAGAGGCCGGTCAATATGAAGAGTACATCACAGACGATCAGTATGAAGAGGTGGAAGAACAAGTCATTGGTATGCAGCACCTTGAGGAAGGTAAGAAAGAATATTTATTTATTTATTTAGACTTCATGCACAAAAGATACAATGGCGGACTTAATGCCTTAGGCATTCTCTACCAGTCAACCAATGGTAGTGGAGAGATAACATGGCAGGTAATATTATTATTATCACAGATTAGAGTTACTACGTAACAGATATTTCACTCTCATATAGTACACAATTTTGAGCTCAAGATCCGTCACGGCTGGGCTGTTCCAACTAAGACCCCCGCGCCCACTAACCACGCACTCCCCTCGCACGCGCGAGCGGTGACGTCATCACACAAGTTTCATGAAAATCGGTTAGGCAGTTTTCGAGTTATGGAGTATACAACCAACTCTTAAGCGACAAACATATTCAACAGTAAATTGAGTTATTATGGGTATATTGTCAATCCTTGAGGTACTATGGAACTTGCTCAATTTGTAGTGATGGTGAACCAACACTAAAAAGAGAGAAATAAAAACGTTTTCGCAATAAACTAACTTTCTTTTCGGAAGTCGGTGTCTTTCGTACCTCATGTTTTTGCCCGACTGCCGAAGGAGGGTAATGTGTTAATCAGTTTGAAGTTTTTGTTTTTTTACAACCCCGTCGTGTGGGGTATCAAAATAAAGGGTTTGAAATGTTGATTTCAAAAATATAAAACACTTATATGTTTAAATGTACCTACCTAATTCTAAAAAAAGGTTGACTAAAAAGTATTTCAAAAAAACAAAAATCCGACTGCTTACAAAGCGAACTAAAAAGACGTAAACTGAAAGAAAATCATGCTGTGCAGTCGGAGGATACATCTGGTTTTGGTCAACCAGCTCGCGAATAAGTATGTATCCTCCGACTGCACAGCATGATTTTCTTCTTGTTTACGTCTTTTTAGTTTGCTTTTTAAGCAGTAGGATTTTTTGATATTTTTAATTAACTTTTTTTTATCGTTTGGCGACTCGGACTGCCGAAACGAAAGGAAGTCGGTTAATTTTTTTGCGAAAACAGTTTTCATTTTACTTACAAAGATACTGCAATGTTCTGTAAATTATTTCAATTTTCACGTCACTGCTGCTTAGAGGATATAATCCAAAGCTACCTACCGTCTCAAAATTAAATCTTATTATTTAAGCTTTAATGTTACCTGTACCGGTGTTTGAAATAAAATCTTGCTAGTTAAATTAGACCCTTTCCCCACTGTCCAATTGAGCTGAAATTTTGCACACACGATTATTTATCATGACAATGAAATTTAAAAAAAATATAAAGCTTGTTTCAATTTTTTTCGGTTTAAACTACATCTAACATCAAAACTAACATCACTCCCCATGTCGGCTTCGCTGACAGACTATAAAATTTCAGTGGGGAGTGAAGAGGTGATCCTGCCGGGTATCTCGGGAGAAGAGGTGTTGAACGCCAGTCCTGATACGCACTATGATTCGTTGTACCCTGGACCGCCTTCGACGAGTAGCAGGTAATGTTTTGAAAAGTGTTTTTATGAAGTCCCCGTCACGAGAGACAAAATCAAAATTTCTTTATTCAATTAGGCCATTAAGCGGCACTTTTGAACGTCAAAAAAATAATTTTAAAAGTAATAATAATTGACTCTACCGTCCATTCGAAAAAGTAGCTTGTTATGGAGAAGAACGGACAAAAAAAGAAAAAAAGAAACAAAAAAGACAAAAAGTGTTTTACCAGTAAAATATTATATTTACAAAAAATGCATATATGTGAGAACGATTTAAAAAGACGTGCACGTAAAAGCGTCTAGAATAAAACACAATTGAAAAATATAATAAATAGGTAATTCAAAACAGGCCGAGGCATCTAAGATGACCAATAACAACTGGTGGCGCCCGTTCACGAACATGACACATGGATCGGCACCACTCAGCTCAACCATCATGAAGGGAATCGAATGATCCAACACATGTGCCACCGTCAGAGAGACATTAGAGAGACCATGACACACTATCAAACAAAAAATATATAAATAAAGAACTCTACTAAGTTAATCTGGAACATCCATGAGTCAGATGCGTTCTAGTACCACAAAACATTAGACGACAGCAATTTAAAGTTTAAATCTCTTAAATATAAAAATTTGCAAAAGTGCTTCGTACGCGAACTAGCTTCTTACTGCTCATCACAACATCTATCTCTTTCGCACGTGTTGTTGGATGAGATAGCATGCATTTTAACCTCGCGCACAAAATAGTTCGTGCCTTCGACTAGTGGAACCTTAAGAGCTGGTTACAAAAATATAATATACTACTTACATGTTTATAAGTAATTCGAAAAAAAAAGTTGTGAATAAATAAGTTACTTAATTTTAAAAAAATAAAAAGGAAGCGAACAAACGACGCAAGCAAGCGACGTAAACAAGAATGAAATCATGCTGTGCTGTTGGAGGATACAAATGGTTTTTTTTCAGTCAGCTCGCGATTATGTAAATTTATATCTTTTCTTAAGCACGAAGAGTCGGTATGAAGTGGACAGTTTAATGATGGAGCAATCTCAGCGTTGTTTTGCTTTCATTGATCGACCCGTGCGGTTACCGATTAACCACGAGTCTCTGGGTTGGGATTGCATTCGTAAAGATAATATGCAAAGGGATGATGTAACACTCCGTCGCTTTGTTTCAGAAGAGGTCGCGGCCGACCCCGATCTAACGTCACCAATAGCGCCAGCAACATACAGCATTTGATGCCTATTGGTAAGTTTAGCATATTTCATCATCAGAAACTATTACAAATAGTGAAAAACACTCGAAAAGAGTCACAGGGACGATTTTTATGAAAACTGAAGGTCGTAGCTCACACGACCCCGCTGCAACAGCTCTCCCGCACAACACCGCCTTAAACGAAGATGATGCTCGCTGTCCACTTGCGGACAGCTAGCAGTGAATTAGCTGTCCCCGACCGGTTTCTTTTTACCTTTTTCGACAAGCTAGCAAGGTGCTTCAAGCGAGCAGTCAGCGTGTGTACACCGTACGGGCTGCCCGCTTGAAGCGCGTGCGTACACCGTACGGGCCGCCCGCTTGAAGCGCGTGGTAAGCATGCGGTTAGTGAGACTTCAGCTGTCGAGTGGTACGACGGCGGTAAGATCGCTTTGTTATTTTTTTTTTAACAATGCAAATTGTTGGGCGTTTTATGGCCAAAAATTGGCATTTCCCTTTACGTCCCGTTGTCATCAAATGATAGAACTCACGAATATAAACAACTTATACTATTCGTCCAGAAACTTAGCTAGCTGGGCATTACGTGATTTTATTCCAACCTTGGTTACCTTGCTTGACTGGTCTGGTAGAGAATGCCTCAGTCATTAAGTCCACCTTTGTTCCTTTGCGCATAAAGTCTAAATTGCAAATATTATTTTAGCTTATTATTTTATGATGTTACTAGTGGCTCGCCCCGGATTTCCGTGGGTCATATTAATTTATAGCCTACAACCATCTGGATTGTACCTTACAAATGGTGAAAGATTGTTTTTTTTTATTATTACCAATAGGCTCGCGCTTGGCCACTATCTCACCTGACGGTAAGCGATTATGTGGTCGACGGTGAAGCACGCTTGCCTAGAAGTAACCTATTCACTCTTGACTTAAAGACCACTAGATTGTAGCTATCGGGAAACACAGACTCCGGCAGGGAATTCCGCTCCTTAGCTGTACGCATAATAAAAGTGTCCCCAAAACGTTTTGTGCGTATGGTTCAAATAGTTGTAATGGTTCGAGAGATTACGCTACACCTCTGAACAAACTCACAAAATTCGGGCCTCTAAAGTCTCTATATTCGGGGTCTCTAATTAATATTTACATACATTTCTTATTTAATTTTCAGGAGAAGTACCAGTAGGCCTCATGGACGGCGTAGGGGGCCGCGGACCAGCTAGAAGATGGGAACAGAAGCAAGTGCAAATCAAAACCATGGAAGGAGAGTTCTCTGTCACCATGTGGGCTACCGGCGAAGATGATGGTGAGTCTACAAGCATTTTACCTTGGGCGACTGCTTATTTGATATCCACAAACCAGTTACTGGTGTTACCTTTCAGTAAGGCTCAGCTTTTTTATCTGTTGTTTTAACAACAAGCAACATGAGTTTTAACAACAAGCATAATGAATTATTTAACCTTTGGTTAAGTTATTAACCAATGGTTCGACGTTCAGACGTCATCCGTATTCGTATGGAAAATATTTTTCAAGATGTACAGAAGTGAATACGATGCGTGCGGATTGCGCGGGGCCTTGAAAAAATGCGATGACTGCGGCGAGTGCGACGCGGATACGTGCACGTTCACCTTTACTAGGTGGACCGATGACCTGGTCAAGGCTGCGTGAACCGCTGGATGCGGGTCGCTCAGAATCGGTCGATTTGATGACACTTAGGGAGGCCTATGTTCAGCAGTGGACGTCTTTCGGCTGATATACTGATGCTGAAGGCTGTACGGGTCGTAAGTCCGTACACCGATTCGCCGTTAGTTGGTTGGAGAGAAACACGTCACAGTTAGATCCACTAGTAAAATATATTCGAGTTAAGTAAACTACAGTATAACTTAGATGGAAGGCGACTATTTCTCTCTCTTGGTTTGGATAGCAACACGGCTATAAGGTCACTATCAACGTTGATTGCTTTGTTATGATGTTTTATACGGTCAAGTTATGACGCACATCGTTTGCCTAAAGTAGGTTGCCAGTATGCAGAAAAATGTACGGTGATGAGACTGTACAAAGGCCTTGCTAGATTTGTTAGCTTTAAGAAATCTTAATATTTAAAAAATAGCTATGTTCCTATTTCCAGATGACGGTTCGAATCCTGAGCCGGATCCTGACTACACGGAGTATATGACGGGGAAGAAAAGTATACTAGGAAGTGAAACTATTATGCCAGGTATGTTCAGACATTTCTTCTATCCATAATATGTACTTTCTAAGTTTATCTTGGACATCGCTGACAACGGTGAAGGGAAACATCGTAAGGAAACCTGGACTTATTAATAGCAGCTTCGCCCGACTGAATAGCCAAAATTATCCCAAAGGAACATATGCCCGGGACAAAGAAGTATCCTATGTGCTATTCCACACTATAATCTATCTTCGTCCAGCCTTTTAAGCGTGAACAAGTAACAAACACACACTCACAAACTTTCGTCTTTATTATAGTGCGTCCCTTCATTTGTATGAAAACCAGACGTGCCACTTTTTCACATACAATTTAAAAACAAATTTACTTACCAATGAAAGAAAACATTTCCAATGGCTCGGCCAACTTTTTCTATACAGCCTTCAGCCTTCCCATGTGATGGGATCAAATTTAAATTTTATCAAGATCTGATGAAGAACTTCGTAAGTTTCTACTCGCTGTTTAAAATGCAAAACTGTTTTAATTCCAGGTTTAGACTTATCAGATCCCAAGCAGTTAGCTGAATTTGCAAGACCCGGACACAAAATAAGACTAAAGAAACCAATGCCAGAGTCTTCAGATAGAACGATAGGTAAGATTTTTAAACTACCCCCAAGAATTTATCCTGCATCGTGGGTGTTAACAAACATATAATAGTACCTAGTTTATGCAATGGTCATATAATAGGGGTTATTAAAACACGAGCGTGGATTTATAACATCAGGCGAAGCCAATGTGATAATAATCACACGCCAATGTTTTAATACCTAATTAAATGCCGTTTCCACTTTTGTTTTATTTCAACTGTATGAGTGAAGATAAAATAGTGTATGGTGTACGGCATATAATTAGGTACTAAAACCCTCGCGTGTTATTATTATCACATTCGGCTTCGCCTTATGTGATAAACCCACGCTCGTGTTTTAATAACCCCTATTAATTATGACCATTGCATAAACTACTATTTTGAATTCACATTTGGAACATTATGTTGTGAGTGTAGATAAAGTCATATATGCAACCAGCCAGATCCGGCACATCTACCTGTAGCCTAAAGTCTCCGCCAGATAACAGAAAAATGTATGTCATTTATCCGACTTGTACCAAAAAGTACAATTACGTAACATGCGAATATGATTTTTTGTTTATTGAGATATTTTGATATATTTAATATCAAAATATCTCAATAAACATACCAATATATTGATAAATCAGATTTTATATTTGAAATTCCCTCATTTTTCCTATTACAACCAACTTGATTATGCGGTTTGGTATGGAACCCTAAATGTGCGAAGTCCGACACGCACTTGGCCGGTTTTTATTGGCAAAACATTCAGTGTTTTAATGTTATAACACCACGGGGACGAAGGCTCTGTTGAATCTAGATTATAATGTTGTTTTAATTCGATTTTCAGCGTGTCCACACAAAGGCTGCACTAAAATGTTCAGAGACAACTCGGCGATGAGGAAACACTTACACACGCACGGGCCCAGAGTACATGTTTGTGCTGAATGCGGTGAGTACTTGGCCAGTTTCAGTTTTTTTTTTTTTTTTTTTTTTTTTTTTATTGATTATAGGCTTGCGCTTGTTTTAAACTTGTACAAATTGTTCTTCATAATCGGGTCAGTCAAAGACACGTCCATGGTAACACTGAAGGTAACTTATCAAAGATTTTATTTAAATTTCGAACTGGCTTGCAAATAGGAAGCTGTTTATTGAAAAAAAAAAACAAATGCACACTTTAACGCGGCAAAAATTAGTCATTGATTTTGAAAGCAATTGTATTTGACAAAATGAGTTTTAGGTACTACGTAGTTTTAATTTCCGCGCACTATTTGAGAAAAATACTATACAAGCCTTGGCCACAACTAGGCATTGATGGACTTACGTATGTATGCCTCATCTTCGCCTCGGCCCACATTTACACGTCGTCCATCAATGCCTATTTTGCTGGCCGCTGCAGTAATGTACTATTAACATTGTCCTTATCTTTCAATTTCAGGTAAAGCATTTGTAGAAAGTTCAAAGCTAAAACGTCACCAGCTAGTCCATACAGGAGAGAAACCCTTCCAATGCACCTTCGAGGGCTGTGGGAAACGATTCTCGTTAGATTTTAACTTAAGGTGAGTATACTTACTTGGGCGACTACTCTCCGTCCAACCGATTACAGACAGAGAGTACTTTTGACAGATGCACGCCTATGAAATTAAATAATTATTAACAGCCAACCATAGACAATAAAATGCAAGACTTCATGGATGCTTACAGTTATGAAGCGACGTGTTTTTACCCGACTGCCGAAGGAGGGTAATATGTGTATCAGTCTATGTATGTATGTTTGTTCCTATGTGGCGTTCTATTGATGATTCTTACGTCAATCGATTCATCTTTAACCTGCGAGTGTCACTGGCTACATTAAAATTGGATAATAGAAAAATGGTGGATTTTGGGCGCCATATTGTGGGGGCTCAATTTTTTTTACTGCCGATCCCATCTTCAAAATAAAGGGTTTAAAGACGTGATTACTAAAATATATAACACTTACATGTTTAAAAGTACCTAATTCTAAAAAAAAATAACTAAAAAGGTGTAAATAAAAAAAAAATAAAAAAAATAACAAAAAACCTGACTGCTTCTGCTGAATTTTGTTTTCGCTTCCTTATTGCGAATATTTAAAATCAAATCACAGTTAAATCGAATTTACGTAGCAGTAAAATCGCATTGTAAATTGAATATTTATTACATAATAATATGTAATTATAAGATTTGCAATCAAGGTTCGTCCTTCCAATGAAGGTTAAATAAACATACATACATACACCCATCAAAACTTTGCCATTTATAATATTATTATATCACAACTTGTGGAAATATTTTTAATGCAATATGTTGAAGTTAGTTAGGTCTTCAATGATTTTTTTTTGACTCAGTATGGCAACAAGAATTCCCTTTTACAGGCCATTCAACCGATTTTAAATTCTGTTCCGTAAATATAAGTATGGCATAAACTGCATAAGCAGTAGTATTCAAAATTGAACAGGCTGTAAAAAAGATTTTTTTTAATTTGTTACAAATAGAGTTTACAATTTACTTTACAGTGAGCCGCTTGAAGAGATAAAGAAATGAAATTTATCCTATTTACCCTATATTCCAGGACTCACGTCCGTATACACACGGGCGACCGTCCGTACGTGTGTCCGTTCGACGGCTGCAACAAGAAATTTGCGCAGAGCACCAACCTCAAGTCCCACATACTCACACACGCTAAAGCCAAGTAAGTATTAAAATACGAATGATGACTAAACATTATGTTTTAATCCCTTAGGTAGATTAAAAATAAATATTGGTCACTAGCTGTGCCCGCGGCTTCGCTCCCGTCAACTGCCTACCCTACCCTACCTTAACTACCCTACCTTACCTACCCTACCTACATACCTACCCTACCTACATACCTACCCTACCTACATACCTACCCTACCTACATACCTACCCTACCTACATACCTACCCTACCTACATACCTACCCTACCTATTTACCTACCCTACCTATTTACCTACCCTATCTACATACTTACCCTACCTACATACCTACCCTACCTACATACCTACCCTACCTACATACCTACCCTACCTACATACCTACCCTACCTATTTACCTACCCTACCTACATACCTACCCTACCTACATACCTACCCTACCTACATACCTACCCTACCTACATACCTACCCTACCTACATACCTACCCTACCTACATACCTACCCTACCTACATACCTACCCTACCTACATACCTACCCTACCTACATACCTACCCTACCTATTTACCTACCCTACCTATTTACCTACCCTACCTATTTACCTACCCTATCTACATACTTACCCTACCTACATACCTACCCTACCTACATACCTACCCTACCTACATACCTACCCTACCTACATACCTACCCTACCTACATACCTACACTACCTATTTACCTACCCTACCTACATACCTACCCTACCCACATACCTACCCTACCTACATACCTACCCTACCTACATACCTACCCTACCTACATACCTACCCTACCTATTTACCTACCCTACCTACATACCTACCCTACCTACATACCTACCCTACCTACATACCTACCCTACCTACATACCTACCCTACCTATTTACCTACCCTACCTATTTACCTACCCTATCTACATACTTACCCTACCTACATACCTACCCTACCTATCTACAATTCTTTTTTCTTAATTTTACTTTCATAAGAACCTCGTAACAATAACAAACACAACAAAAAAAGAATTAGCCAAATCGGTCCAGCCGTTCACGCGTGATGTGAGGGAAATAGGGATTCATTTATATATATATAGATAAATTAGTGAAAGTCATTCCTTGCCATTTTATAACCGTGTAGATCAACAGTGATCAGGCAGGGGCCAATAGTCCTTCTATCGTTTTAGGTAATGAATCCACGAAGCCTCCCAAACCCATATCAAATCAATAAGTTTTGTCAGTAGTCCTGCACCAACCGGGAATTATCCTTGGGTGCACTTGCGAAGTGCATACAGGGATAATCGCTGAATTTGGACCCTTCGGATAAGGAACCCTAAAAAAAATATAATAAATTGGGCGATAATTTGAAAGATTCGGCTTGAATCCTTCCTACCTTTCCATACAAACTTAGTATGGCGGTAACGCCAATATTTGACGGTGTACGCCGAAAATAAAAAAAAATATATCAATTTGTCTCATCATTATCTAGCCTTGTATGGAAACAAAAAAGTAGGAATTTCAATATTTCAACACTAATTTCAACGCATCTTTGGTCGGAAATAAATACCATAAAAAGAAGGAAAATTTCAAATCAGTCACCACACAGGGATTGATTAGCAGTTAAAAAAATGCAAATAATTTTATTTAAAAAAAAATGCATACAGTAATTTTTTCATGATACTCATACTCCCAAAGGTCTGTTTATAAAATTTCGCAAGCTCCTTTTCGTTCTAAATCATCATCCATTTACTATTTTTATACTATGAGTGTGTATTCGTACGCGCACTAGCTTCTTACTGCTCATCACAGCATCTATCTTTTTCGCACGTGTTGTCGGGTGAGATAGCATGCATTTTGTTTAAGGCGCTGTACTTAGTCAAAATAGGCTTCACTAAACAGTTTTTTAGCCAAATGTATACATATTAGAGCAGCTAAAAAAATATATGTTAATCTTGATCATATTTATGGGTGGACAATTGTGTTCAAAACACGTTTTCGGTAAATTTTCTCGATAAAAAAAAAACATAAAATAACCATTTAAATTGAAATTGTAGCAATTGTAACTGTATTATTTATAAACAAATCTTGATATTAATAATAACAGTGATGTAACATATAATAATAAAGGGAACTGTTGTTTTTATTTATCGATTGGAATAAGATATTTGTTAGGATTAATGTATTTAATGATAAATAACTCGAACGAGTCGAACGAAACGTCGCGCCATCGCGGCGTCTTTTCGCTTCTCTTTCATTTCTACGCGGAGTCGTCTATTCACCGCGCCTTAACCCCGGCTACAAAAATAGTTCGTGCCGCCGACTAGGGCAATCTTAACATAACTTATCAATAATTATTAAATGTACATAAAATTTATTTCCAGATCAAGAAATTCCCTATCACGCAACGGTGGCAATTCCTACGAATCGGCGCGAACAACGCCACAGTACGTCCAATTAGAAATGTCGCCGGACGACTCCAACCCACAACTAATCTTCTACACGCACGAGTGAAGCAAGACACGTGAAAAGTGATGCAAGACTCTTGAAAAGTGACGCAAGAATCGCGCAAATTAACCAAACAGTGTAATAGTGCTAACATAACTACATAAGTGATGCAAGTTCGAATAATTCAATTATGATGCAAGACTTTATAGATAGTTGTGTAAAATTTATAAACAGACGCTAATATAAGTGCTGTGTTCGTTACGAGGCAAGACTTTTGAAATATGGATGCAAGTAAATTGGAAAATGCAAGACTGTGGAACAGACTTGCTAGTGATCAAGTTTTAATGATTTTTCTATATTTTAACTATGCTTTGGAGTAGACCAAAGGAATTTTACGTTTAAAAATTAATTTTAGTTTGGCGGCACTGAGCATTTCAGTGTTGCGTGTACTAATAAAAAATTATCAGCACCTTTTTTAAGTTTTTGCACTGTTTGCTACATTTAAATAGTTTGACAATAAATTGTCACAGCTTAGAAAAAATCAATTCATCCCGAATCCAGAAAAAAGTACATTAACACGTCTACTTACCCTTCAGCGCGTATTATGGGCTATTTTACATCACATTAATAAACTCCGAAGCTGTGGCCATCTTAAATGCATTGATATCACAGTACTACAATTACCTAAAAAACATTAATTTTCTCTTTTATTTTTTAGTCTATGACTTGGCGTGAAAGGAAATTGTCGCGAATAGATCCGGTTTGTAGAACAACCTCTTTTTAAAATTTAAGTGTTCGTCCTTTTAACAACTAGAATAACATTTACCATGAAGTGCAATACAGCTGTTTATTTATTCATTTATGTACACACAAAACATTTATGAGAAATAAAATATACAGAAGAGCACAAATATGCTGCTTATTTTAAAATAATTTTATTTATTTTCTTCTGGCAAATCTGCGACAGGAGAGTTGAATAAGGCTCTCTGCACGAAAAACTTAACTCTAGAGTTAGTTGCTAACACGGGATAAATTGACAGTTTGTCATACAATATTGTCAATATAACAACAATTTAGTGTTACCAACTAAACTCTGAGTTAAGTTTTTCGTGCAAGTGGGCCTAAGAGACAGAGACACTGTGTTTAAGAACTAATCAATTTGAATATTGTATTGTATCTGTGGGAGCAGTGGTAGCCCAGTGGTAATGGCCCTGACTTACAAGTTATAGACCGTGTTTCGAACCCAAGCGCTTTACTTTGTGTTAATTATTTCATCACCACTGCTCTCAAAACGGTGAAGGAAAACATCGTGAGGAAACTGTCCTAGAATCAAAAATTCGAAGACATGTGAAATCTACCAACACGCACTGGGCCTGCGCGGTGGTTTATAGCCCGTTCCCTCTCACAGAGAGGAGGCCTGAGTCCCAGCAGTGGGAACATTCGAAGGCTGACAATGATTGGGTCTGTGTTGAATAAAAGGTTTTCAACCATCAATTAGAGAATTTAGTCCTGAAGGTTTTATGTGTATAACACATTCATATTATCAAGAATAGTTGTTGTTTGTAAGGTCCGCTAAAATCGTTCAAAGCGAGCGGCTTTTTTTAATTAGAGGTTGTTCTAAATCAGGATAGAAATTTGTAAATTTTGTACCATATAAATGCCAAAAAATAATATTGTAATATAATTTTTATTACTTAGTCAAGGGGAATTCTTATGGTTTTATCCTGAAAGTGTTCAACACATTTTGACTTCCATAGCTATAGGAATTAGGTCTGATTTTCAGTAGCAAGTTTTTATGCTCATTCATGAATTTATTGCCTGATATTTTTCTTCCTATTATTGATTTATAAAATAGGCTTACGTTGATAATCTATAACTTCTTAAATTAGATAGTTCTGTAGATTCTGCCTATCCTCATAAGTGAAAGCATGAGTTTATGTATGTATGGAAAACAAAAATATAGAAAACAGTTTTTAATCATTGATATCGAGATTCTCTACATTACGAATAAATAACCGGCCAAGTGCTAGTCGGACTCGCACACGAAGGGTTCCGTACCATTAACGCAAAAAACGGCAAAAAAAACACGTTTAATATAAAGGAGCCCCACTTAAACATCATTTTATTCTGTCTTTAGTATGTATTGTTATAGCCGCAACAGAAATACATCATCTGTGAAAATTTCATTTCAACTGTGTAGCTATCACGGTTCCTGAGATACAGCCTGGTGACAGGCAGACAGACGCACCACGGTGTCTTAGTAATAGGGTTCCATTTTACCCTTTGGGTACGAAACCCTAAAAAGCGATGCATAAGGTCGGATCCACACATGGTCTACAAGAAATTTACTTTATTGCCATAATAAAATTGTTACTGGCCGTTAATTTCTTTGCTATGTTTGGACCTGACACCTGTAAATTGGTATTGGCCCAAGTTAGCAAGTATGCGTATTTTGTGTAGAAAGAAAAGTCTAAGGGCTCTGGGATCCTGCTCTATAATACCTTTGGTTGTAACTCGATCTTTCCTCGTGCTCAAATTATAATCCGTCGAGATTTGCATACTTCTTAAGTGTTCCATACACCTACAATATTACTGCATAATAAAATTTAAGCTGCCTCAATCTTGTGTTGCTCTGACCAACATGGAGGTACAATATTTACTAACAAAGCACTGACAAAAAAACAAAAAGAAAATATTTCTAGGTTCGCTGTAATCTAAAATTTCTAGTCCTTGTATATTTTATGTTCTCAAATTATCGTTCATCTGTACTAACTCAGTTAAATCGATGTAAAACAAACAACATTCTATATCGAATTCATTTTATTACTTTAAGACATTTGTTGTTGAGTAGAGGGTAGCTCTAAAAAATCTGCTGTATACTTTGTAAACATTCATATCTTCTAAATGGCTGGAGTTAAATAATATTGCACAATCAATCTGCCTAGCCTTTTCCCAACTATATTGGGGTCGGCTTCCAGTCATACCGGATTCAGCTGAGTACTAATGTTTTACGTGGAGTGAATGCCTATCTGACCTCCACAACCCAGTAACTGGGTGACACTGTACCTCTTGGCAAGACTGGTATCAAAACTCAAGCTTCTGACTTTCCGTAACGACTGTCAAAGATCTTCAAATGACAGCCGGGACCAACGGCTTAACGTGCTTTCCGAGGCACGGAGGAGACTCGGTATGTTGAAATGGTCACCCATCCACGGACCGACCTTGGCAAGCGTTGCTTAACCTTGATGATCGACCAGTGCGGGTGTTATTATTTAGCCAAGAGCTCCTCTCAATAGTATTGCGCAATAATATTTTAAATGTATGGGATGCGTCACTATAATAAAAAAATATCTGTTATCTATTTTTAATTCTTTTTAAGCTCATATGGTCTTAGAATGTGCAAGTAGTTAATTTTACCATAATCGTGTTAACATAATACATTTAATTTACTGCTGAACTATAAACTAATCTTAATCTTCAAACATACGAATTCCCCTTAAATGTATGCATGCAAAAATATTGATTATTTGATAAAGAGTACTTATTAAATTATTTTTAAATTATAAACTGGCTGTTCCCCGCGGCTTCGCTCCCGTGGACCTACCCACAGGACCCGTTTTCGGGATTAAAAAATAGCCTATGTCACTCAGGAATAATGTAGCTTTCTATTGGTGAAAGAATTTTTAAAATCGGTCCAGTAGTTTCGGAGCCTATTCGGTACAAACAAATAAAAAAATCTTTCCTCTTTGTAATATTGGTATAGATAGGGATGACGATAATTTTTTTTTTGTTCTTTACTTAAGTAGATTAACAAAAATATATTCGTATTTTAACCAAAAATTTAAGACGGTAGTTTGAAATTTCGTTTGACGCAACGTTTAGTTCACTTTTTACTCAAAAGTGACGTCACAGGCGCCTACTCATGAACTTTGTTGCTTTTTATCTTTGATATTATAAAGCAAAAATACGTATCCAATATCATTTATAATCTCACTGGGTACTGTAGAAAAATGATAATTCTATTAAGTCCGTCAATGAGAGTATCAAATAATATTTACGCTTATTTTTTTTGCTTTATCCTAAATAAAAACTGACAAAGATAAAGCGAATCAAAGTTCAGGAGGGCTTGTGACGTCACTTTGTCACTGTAAAGTATAGCACACCGTGACGTCAAACGATATTTCAACGCCCTGTATCGTCGTATTTTTTTGATTACGTGGCAAAAGAAAAATACGTGTCCAATATTTTTAGGTGATCTAACTAACGGACTAACCCTCGAGTTTCCCAGCTCAAAATTATCGCAGAATTAATGTGACAAATTGTCATGCACGCGTTATCTGCTGTGATTGGTTGAATGATTCATCTGCCAATCACAGCAGATAACCCGTGCTTGATAATTTATCACATTAATTCTGCGATAATTTTGAGCTGGGAAAATGACAATAAAAGGACTAAATAGATATTTTTTGTCAACATCCCTATTATCATTTATCTACCCACGAATCATCGCTATTGGTTGACTCAATCATCTGCTTAGATATTTCCAACTATAGGTTGGCTTCCAATCTTACCGGATGCAGTTGAATTCATCAGAATTTATAAAGCCAGGCTAAATAAAAAAAAATCTTCAAAGTATTTATGCATGCATACAGTTGCAAGTTAATTTTTAGTTATATTTTTTATAAGTTTAGGGAGTTAAAAATGTCGACGTTTCTTTTTCACAGTAAATAGATATAAGCAGTATTTTCACGTAAATTGTCTTTTAAATTGATCTCGGTTCTTTAAAAAGTTTTTAATCACGTAGTTAGAGAGTCAAGTTCCTTTTTTCATTCTCCCCAAAATGTTTAATTCCAATTTCAAATTTTTCTTCAAGAAATAAAGTTGAAATTGCGGAATTAAAATTAAAAATACTGGTCCTATCTATTTTCTGTTCCCGTCGTTACTGTATATTAAGGTTTTTTCTAATAAACGACTGATGCGATTGTATATATTATTATTTTCATGGTTCTGTAAGTGAATTGCTGTATTTGACTATAAAAATAAATGAAATATAGTTATGATAGGAAATTATTATTGTAGTCAAAGTTAAATTAATTCTTGCGAAATGGCGCATTTTTATCTTATTTTTTATTTGTAAAAATGTGTCATTTGCCTATGAATTTTAGTGTGATATAACAATTTTAAAGTTGGTCAAGTTATTTTTATAGCTTATTTTATTAAATGCTTGGAACAAATTACTATTGGTATCAAAATCACCCTATAATATCTCCTTAGCTGGGACACAGGCCTTATCTCCAACCATTTTGGGTTTTAACTAACCCTTGTAAATTATAGTATAAAAATATTAAGTTGAAATAACAAACGTTTTGTAGATTTGCCTGACTTTAAAATTGTATAGTTAAGAGTTGAAAGTCAAAATACAGCAATACATTGAACGAGTGAGTTCTCCATCGATGAGACAAACGAATAAAATGTAAATATTTATATAAATAACGCGTTTCATTTGTTTTCCTTAAAAAACAGTTTTTTTTTATTTAACCTATGTTGTCCTACAACTGGGCAAAGACCGTCCCAACAGTCTTCCAGACAACATTGTCCCCTCCTGTCTTCTCTGGTCAATCTGCCAGGGACGGGCCCAGATCGTCACTCTAGTGTGTTTTAGGCCTGCCTCGGCTTCCACCTCTCAAGGTAATCAGGTAGCCACTGCGTTGCGATCCTGGCCCATCTGTCCCCATGCACCAGCAAAATTGACCTGCTCAATCCCATTTTAGCCTCGCAGACCTCCAACATGAGCGATGCCAGGTACAGTGGTATGAGACACCACCCATACAAAAAAACTGTCCCGACGTACTGTACAGTTTATACTGATTATTTTTTGTACATCTACACGTTCGCATCTGTTCCACAGATATAAATGGTGATCTATCTATCGCCGTGGAACGGAACCGAACGCGATCGATTTACAAAAAATAATCGGTATAATCAGATGGAAAACGCTAGTTACGGCGGCACTGTTTCTTTATAATATGGTATGAGGCATCTGCATGCTAGTATTATATTATCTGTACCTGGGACATCAATTTGGGAGTCTGAATACGTGAAGCAGTCGCCGAAGACCCTGGCGAATATAGAACGAACTATCCTCCAAATATAAACTAAACAAATCAAACACTTATCTATCCACATTAGTACTAAATAGAGAGTTTGGAAAAGAGCATGGGAGGCCTTAACCCTTGCTCCCATGGCTGAGCTTATAACATAGTTTGCAGTCTTAGTTTGTATGAAAAACGAAATACCTCAGCAATGCTATGCGGGTTAACCTTAAACCAAGTTAAGATCTTGATCTGAAACTGGATTTACTCTGAAGCGGGACAGATCAGGCTGAAAATGAATTAACCGGTTGAATGCCGTAATTACCGAAACAATACTAAAACGCTATCTCGCGTGGATCCACGATAAAGGCACTCAAGGGGTTAAACAATCCTTGAACTTCAAACCAGAGACAAAGCTGAAGCTGAGAACAGTCTCATTCACGGGCAGTTGAGCCTGCAAGAAGTCTTTCAAATTGAACCTGAGCAACTGTATTTTATGTTGTACGTGTACCTAATAAAAGTCTCAACAAATTCATTTCTGATCAATCGTGGAACGCAATCGAAGTGTTTTCTCAGGGGATTTTAAAAACAATTGTAAGGTAAGTAGGTAGATTGCGGGCTGCGTCTGAGTAGGTAACATTTTGGAAATTTACAAAACAGGGAAACGATAATGTTTCGCAATCAAGACAGATTTACCCATTCTGAATCGTTTAGAGACGTGATGATCACATTACTGATCATTGAGAGTCGAGCGGCACTGAGGGCAAACGTAATTACTTACATGATAAGGAAAACATAAACTGTTAAATAAACATTTAATTTTGCTACATCCTTTGCAAAGTATAAAATAATTTTATCGCAGTTGATAAAAATAACGTCGTCGTGTTATCACTAAACTGGCAAAACTACGAACTATTGAACGAAACGCATTCCAATTAAATTGACAGTGACGTTTTAATATCGACATAGTTTGAAGTGACGTGTAAGCTGCATTCGTCGGCACCCTATAATTTCCTTCTTGGAAGCCCAAACAAGCTCAAAATGAGCTTCAAACGCGATAAAAAGGAGGAGGAAGATAGCGGAGGCAATCCCTATCAGAACCTAGACAAAACCATCATCCTACAAGAAGCGAGATACTTCAACCAATCGCCCGTGAATCCTCGAAAATGTTCCCTGATTTTGACGAAAATTCTGTATTTACTGAACCAGGGAGATCAGAAATTTACGACTCAAGAGGCGACCGAAGCGTTTTTCGCGACTACAAAGCTGTTTCAATCGAAAGATGTGATGTTACGTCGTATGGTGTACTTATGTATAAAGGAATTGAGTACGTTGGCTCAGGATGTGATTATAGTAACCTCTTCGCTGACTAAAGACATGACTGGCAAGGAGGATTTGTACCGTGCGGCTGCTATACGAGCTCTGTGCAGTATCACTGACAGTACGATGCTGCAGGCTATCGAGAGGTACATGAAACAGGCAATAGTTGACAAGAACCCTGCTGTTAGTTCTGCTGCCCTGGTATCAGCGTTACATCTGTCGTCGACTGCTCCTGATTTGGTGCGGCGTTGGGCGAATGAAGCTCAGGTTTGTACTCTTTTGTTATGTATTTCTTCTTCTTATAGGAAACAAAACATCATCAGATTGTCTCATAGGTCAAGTGTTCGCAAGCGCTACTATTGATTATGAGTTCCTGGTGTTGATTCCTGGATTTATCAAAAGATTTTTTCGATAATTCCTTTGATTAGAATATATGAAGCAAAGAATGCAAGCAAAGCACGCATGAGCCTAACTTTGAAGTTACGCAATTAGGGTATAGTTCTGCATGTTATAGGACGGACATTTATTCGGCTAGACAATGACTTTAGTTATTAATTACCTCATTAATACAATTAATTTGCTTTGTACCTGATGTTAAAGTGTAATCAGCTGTTGGCATTTTTATTAGCACTTACTGAACAAAAGTTTTCAAATGGAGCAGTCTAGTAAAGAATAATGCATCTGAAGATATATAACCCAAAAGTTGCATGTTGCAAGGTGAATGACAAATAGAATTCTGCCATGTTTTGCTTGACTCTTTCATTGTTGCAAGCCAAACTACTTCTAACTACAGATAGTTGTTCTGGATCTGCGTATCTTGTGTGAGTTTAAATATTTGCAAACGCACCCACAATACATTAAAAAAATACTTTTTTATGAACTTCCAACCAAAAGCATACAAAGACTGTATAAAAGCTCATACCAACTCCCTAGGTTAGGATAGGATCAATGGACCCCTTTTCCGGGCTTAGACCTGCATTTGGGCCGTTGTGCGTGCAGGCCTCCTCTCTGTGAGGGAATGGGCCGTAATCCACCACGCAGGCCCAGTGCATGTTGGTGGATGTCACATGTCTTCTAATTAACAGCAGTGGTGATGAAATAAATTGTGCGTGCTTCGAGCAGCTGTCTAAATAATTATACAATTACTGTGCTGGTATTCAATGTTGTGACAGAGAATTAGGGAGGTTAATTTTTTTTCTCCTTTTTCATCCTGCAATTGGCTTCACAAGCTAGGCGGAAACCTATTTGTCATTCACCTTGCAACATGCTTATCTATTTCATATTTTTGATCTTTATCTATTACTGTATACTTTATCAATTAAATGTGTTACCCTTTTCCGATAATGGTTTTTACGAATTGTGCATGTTAGTAATTTATCATAACTTAACTTTTGTTTTTTTAACTGCTGGAAAAACATTACGCACACAAAACACCTATACAAATAAATATTGAAATAGGTAGGTTTTAGTAAATGCATATGAAAGTATATACAGTATAACAATATATATATATTTTAACTATTATAATCTTTTAATTTATTAAAATATTTTTTGTATGTTGTGGGTAACCCCCGAAATGGCTGAACCGATTTTGATGGGACTCTCACTGGCTGGTAGCTGATGTTTAAGGAGTAGGTAATTTAGACTTTTTTTGAAAAAGATTTTGGGTCACGTGAAAAAAAAATAAATCCCGTTTTTTTTTGTTGTTCAATCTTGTTTGACTCGGACGAAGTTGCAGGCAAAAGCTAGTTTAAAATAAACTAGAGATAGTGGTCAAACGCGAGCCTATAACAAATAAAAAATAAAAAAAAACTAGCTTGTCTTGAGTTTTGCAAGCATAAGGCACTATACTACCAGTACCAGGGTTTCTATTAGTTTCTTTCTCTTCGGAATGTGCTGATCCAATTGGATTCCAGAGAATAGAGATATTCCAGAGAGTTAATACCTCCTAAAAATAACCAAATAAGTTACGATAGGAAAAATAAAGCCAACATTAAAGAATCTTTATAATCCATACTATGATTTTATAAAACAATGCGAAAGTGACTCTGTCTGTCTGTCTGTGTTTCCTTTTCACGCTTATACCGTTGAAATGATTTAGGTAAAATTTGGTATGAAGATAGTTTGACACCCTGGGACGGACATAGGATAGTTTTTATCCCGAAAATCGCCACTGTAACGGCTAGGTCTGCGCAGTGTAGCTAGCGCAGGCCGCTACGTCCTCGGGTAGCGCACGTAGGTAGCCCGTACGGTGAATCGCGCGGCGGTAGGCCGCAGGAACTGTAGTGGCTAGGGGTGCGCAGGGTAGGCTGCGCAGGCCGCTACGTCCTCGGGTAGAACAAGTAGGTAGCCCGTACGGTGAGTCGCGCGGCGGTAGGCCGCGGGTAGGCCGCAGGAACTGTAGCGGCTAGGGGCGCGAAGGGTAGTTTGTATGGTGAACCAATAATTTCTCAAGTAAGGCGGCCCACACCTACAATATTATTGCGCGATATAAAAGATAGGCTATTAGAAGTACTAAATCTATGCTGTACGCAGACGAAGTCGCGGTTAACAGCTAGTCACATTAATTAATATTATAAAGGCGAAAGTTTGTGAGTGTGTGTTTGTATGTCTGTGACTTCTTCACGCTCAAACAGCTGGACGGATCTGGATGAAATTTTGCACAGAGATAGATTATAGTCTGGAATAACACATAGGTTACTTTTTATTCCGGTGTAACGTTCCCTTGGGATGATTACCGCTTCCTTGTCTGTATATTAATGAAATATGTTTGATGGGAAACATAAGGAGTTATTTAAATTAGCAAACGATATAAAACCTCGAAGCCGACGAGATCCTCACAGACTCGTACTTAACAGTACTCCCAGGCTTGCTAAGTACAATAAAAGCTGCTTAACTATGTGTGTATGAATTTATAACAAATTACCTGGTAATCTGAAAAAGTTAAACTCGAGATATGCTTTTAAGAATAAATTGTTTGAATGGTGAATTGATAACAACTTCTATAGTATAAAACAATTCCTATAGCAAAAATAGCGTTGTTGTAATATAATAATAATTTTGTTAAGGAAATTGTTGTTACAAATATTTGCATGCTATGTTTAATCTTGGCAAAACATGTCTGCTCTATTTTTGTACCTTAAGACCTTTTTATACCATGTTTTACGCAAATAAATATATAAATAGACTAGCTGACCCCCGGGGCTTCGCTCCCGTCCATTTGCTACTTACCTACCTACCTTACCCTACCTACCCTACCCTACCTACCCTACCCTAACCTACCTACCCTACCCTACCTACCCTACCCTACCTACCCTGCCCTACCTACCCTACCTACCCTACCCTACCTACCCTACCCTACCTACCCTACCCTACCCTACCCTACCTACCCTACCCTACCTACCCTACCTACCCTACCCTACCTACCCTACCCTACCTACCCTACCTACCCTACCCTACCTACCCTACCCTACCTACCCTACCCTACCTACCCTACCCTACCTACCCTACCCTACCTACCCTACCCTAGGGGTATGAAAAATAGATAGTAGCCGATTCTCAGACCTACTGAATATGCATATAAAATTTGGTAAAAATCAGTAAAGCCGTTTCGGATGAGTACGGTAACTAACACGAGTGACACGAGAATTTTAAATATAAGAAGATAAAACACTTTTCACGGGAGCGAAGCCGCGGGCACAGCTAATTTTTAATAAAATATTGTTAAACAGGATACAAACATCCTTTTTATCAATTCAATAGCAATTGGTACTCACTATAATCACCATACATAGATATATTTATTACGTAACATGTATTTATATTGTATGTCGTTTTGTGACAAACACTTTTTCTTTCTTTCTTTTTATATCAGCCTTTTCTGTCCCACTACCGGGCAAAGGCTTTCACCCTTCCAATCCCCCCAGTTAAGGGCAATTATGGACCAATCTTGTCGATAGGCGTCAATGTCGTTCCGCCTGAGTCTGGAACATTTCCCGGGACCCATACTGTGATGAAACACAATAACATTTGTATAATTTGATTTGCAACAGGATAGACCAGTCCAGCAGTAAACTATTCATAAGAATTGCCTTATGTGCCTTTCGTGGCCACTAGATCAACCAGTTACATACACATACATAAACTCACCCCTTTTCCCATGGGGGTAGGGAGAAACTACAGAATACCTCCTGTTATGGGCCTTGAATCCTCGTTTTGCTTCATCTAATGCACACCTGTCCTTTCTGAAGAACATCAACAATAAGATTAGTGAATGTCCTTCTAGGGTGTCCTCATCTCGGCGTTTCCACTAACGTCTGCAACCATGCAGTTAAATCTATCAATTCACGTACTATATAACATTTTTCTCATTTTCCAGGAAGCAATAAGCTCTGACAACGCGATGGTCTCCTACCACGCACTAGGAGTCGTCGCGGGCTCCAGAAAGAACGACAAACTCTCCACCGTCAAACTGGTGACCCGTCTGGCCAGGGCTCCGTTGAAATCGCCCTACGCCCTCTGTCTCCTTATCCGTTTAGCTGCCCAACTTGTCGAAGATGATGACTCAGATTCCGCACAGCCTTATATTGAATTCATCGAGTGCTGTCTGCGTCATAAGTCAGAAATGGTTATCTATGAAGCAGCGCATGCGATTGTCAACCTTAGAAAGACTGCTAGGGACTTGGCACCAGCGGTTTCTGTGTTGCAGCTGTTCTGTGGGTCTTCAAAGGCGTCGTTAAGACTTGCTGGGGCCAGGACTCTGGCTAGATTGACTGCTAAACACCCAACTGCCGTTGCGGCTTGCGCGGTTGATTTAGAAAACTTGATTTCAGACCCAAATCGCTCTGTAGCGACTTTGGCAGTGACCACTTTGCTAGCAACCGGCGCAGAAAGCTCCGTCGATAGACTAATGAAGCAAATATCAAGTTTCGTGTCCGAGATTTCAGATGAGTTTAAAATTGTCGTGGTTAGAGCTATAAGGAGGCTGTGTACGAAATTTCCGAGAAAACATCAGTCGCTTGCAGCCTTTTTGGCAGGAATGTTACGCGACGAAGGTGGGTTGGAGTACAAGGCAGCTATAGCAGATGCCATCATCGCTTTGGTCGAAGAAAACGCTGAAGCTAAAGAGACTGGACTAGCCCATCTCTGCGAGTTCATCGAGGATTGTGAGCACACAGCTTTGGCTGTCCGTATCCTACATTTACTAGGACGTGAAGGTCCAAAATCGCGTCAACCGTCAAGGTACATAAGATTCATCTACAACAGAGTGATTTTGGAGTCTGGACCAGTTCGCGCCGCTGCAGTGTCTGCTGTCGCTCAATTTGGAGCCCAAAGACCAGAACTGCTCCCAAATATCAGAGTTTTACTAGCTCGATGCCAACTAGATGAGGAAGACGAGGTCAGAGACAGGGCTATATACTACAGCGCGATCCTTGATACTGGGGATCAACAGCTAATCAATGATTACATAATCAATGTGCCCAAACCGAACCCTGTGCTTCTCGAAAAGGCTTTGCGAGACCATTTAGCCACAACCCCAGATGAACCATTCAATCTATTGACGGTACCAGCTGAAGAGGAGCGCAAAGAAAGCAAGGAGGCCATTGTCGAAATTGAAGTTCGCAAACCAGTTCAAATGTCTATCGAAGAAATATACGCTGAACAGTTAGCCATAATCCCCGGCATTGAACGACTGGGACCAGTGTTCAAAACGAATACTCCAGTTGATTTGACTGAGGCAGAAACTGAGTATAGAGTCCGTTTATTGAAGCATGTTTATGCTCGTCATGTTATCTTACAATTCGAATGCGTCAACACTCTAAGCGACCAACTTTTAGAGCAAGTACATGTCAGGTTAGACGTCCCACCAGATTATGAGATCAAATCAATCGTTCCTTGCCAGAAATTGGCTTATGACAAGCCGGGAAGCGTTTTCGTGATAGTTGAGTACCCTTGCGCGTTCCTAGACAGTTTAGGCACTTTCGGGGCTACTCTGGAATTTGTAGTCCGTGACTGCGATCCTAACACGGGAATTCCTGATCCCGGCGAAGGATACGCAGACTCCTATCCTTTAGAGGAGTTCGAAATGGGTTGTTCGGATCAAATCCGTGCTAGAGCCGGATCCGATGACTGGGAACAGACTTGGGAGCGAGCGGCAAGCGCTCCCGAAGCTAGTGACACCTTCGTACTGTCGCAAAACGATATCAATGAAGCTGCTAGGGCTGTTTGTGAGCACTTAGGCCTTCCTAAAGGTGCTGTAGTGGGCGACGCTGTAAAGGACATAAGAGGAGGTGGTATTTTCAGGGGCGGAGCGCCTGTGTTAGTAAGGGCTCGCCTAGCGGCCGCTGGTGGTGGTGTAACTATGAAACTGGCCGCCCGATCCCCTAGAGAAGATGTGGCACAACTTTTACTGGCAGCGGTCGGATAGATTTAGAGTTTAGTTTGGTAGTTTCATGTTTGTGTATTAATATAGATTTTATTTATATATTTGTGTAGTGTATTTGGAGGGTGGTATCAATCTTTAAAGGGAATTTGCAAGTGAAGACTTAATATTTTTCAAATTTGCAAGAAAAGGCACAAAAGAACTAATAACTTGGAAAAACATTGCCAGTCTTGACCCAACACCGTTTCCTTTTAAGACTGATATACGCCTTTAAAATACCTTGTACATTCTTGAGAATTTTGGAGAATGAAATAGTTTATCTGTGGTTTCAAAATCGAAAAGGTATTTTTAGGCCCTGATGTTTAAATATTTTTACAAATAATTTTTATCAAGCAATCTTTTAGCTTGCCGTGCATTGTCATCCAAACCAAACTTGTAGGTATTCAAAATTTCATCTTAATCGGTTGAGGATAACTGCTTTAAAATTCAGTTGCAAGATTTGACCCGTTAAACAAACAAAAAACAGAGCAAGCTAAATAAAACCGTTTCAAAAATCTTTTAAAAAGCATGAAGTTTTGGTTGGGACATAGCAAAGGAAAAATCTTAAGGACCTTATCTTTCAAAAAGGGCCTCAAAAGATCGTTTATTTACTATTGTTATCATAAGGTGCTTATTTTTCTACTTTGTATTATTTAACTTTTTACGTGATCTTCCCCATTAGAAAGTATTTAGAACCGTTGGTCAAAATATTTCAAAGAAAATTGATAACTTAGTATTGCCAGTTAATGTGTAAACTGTATTACCATTGTCAAAAATATAATAACCTGTATTACAGAAGAAAATAATAACATAATATATCGTGTTTTACTGTAGGTATGTTCTTAATACTGTATTTAGGATCGGATTGCAATTGTAACCAAGGTATTCAAATAAAGTACTACTATATCAAAATAAATAAGCATTTTTATTCATTCACCATGTCATGATGATGCATGTAATCCCTGAATAGGTCCCTCAAATGAAGAATATAATAGACGGCGACTATATTTCCATTAATTGTGCACAAATCCAGACTACTGGCTAGTTACTTACCAAATTCCTTCAAAAAAAATAAAACAACCCTGACAAAGGAATAAATGCATGTTTTTGAATTGAGAATTTAATACAAACAATAATCTATATCTATAGCTACCAATATTATATTACATATAGTCAATTAATATAAGATATATAATCTCAATAATATTATTGATTATATATCAATTTTTATTGATGGATATTGTTCTAGTAAAATAGTTGCACTTTTACATTCTCTAGCTTCATTCATGTTATAATTATTTTATATGTTTACACGTTACCTATATATGAGGTAATTTGGCGTCGCCCCTTTTACCCGCTTACGTACCCAACTCTTATTGTAATAGGGATGGTTGGGTTACTGTAAGTTGGAAGTAAGGCGCAATCTTGCTCTGGTGAAATATCTATTTATGGTTTTTCGTGGAATGCTATACAAGCCACAATCCTGGCATCCTTGGGATTGCTCGTTCCAAGCAGTAGGCTACGGTTGGGGCCGAGGAAGAGCCTGTTTGCAATTCCAGTAGCCCGTACAAACATATTAAAGTTTGCCCGTGTGTCGGGCAATTACAATTATTAATAGCATCTCTCAGCGGTTGGACATTTTTTCCTGCTCTTTGGCGGCATTCCAGAGGGTGACAGTTAGAGTATTGTCCTCCATATAACTTGTGCCGGCAACCGGAGCTGTTACTTTTGACAGGTCAATCATGGACGCGAATAGGTGTGGGATCAGTTTTCGGGGGGCGTCTCTGGGTGTCGCATTGTATGGCTACTTTTATTAACTTGAGTTCTATCTGTGTAAATAATTGTATATTGTAAATGTTTTTTTTTTTTGCTTTGCCTTTAATTTAATTTAAGTTCTTCATATACAAGTTCTACTCATTGCTAATTTATTATGTCCTTTATTTAACTATATATTCTTAATTAATTAATTTTTAAATATTTTTATAAAACATACAAAAACAAAAAACATTTAAAAATATAAAAAATAGAGGCCCACCGGTATTGGGAACAGGGTCCAAGCTACCGGTGGTCAGGGCTCCTGAGAGAGGAACCTCCTAACGATACGCGCCGTGTCCAGGAATACGGCTTTCTGGATCAAGCCCTTGATCCAGCTGCCCAACGAGAGCCTCCTCAGATGTTCGTCGAGGCTCTTCGCTATTATGTCATTGGCCGTCACGACTATCGGCACAATGACTGCTGTATTCACATCCCACATGACGACAACCTCGCGAGCCAGATCAAGATACTTGCTTTTCTTATCTCTCTCAGCCTTCATGAGGTTCTTGTCATGGGGGACCGCTATATCAACAATCATTGCGCGACACTCTAGTCGGTCTATCACCACTTTGTCAGGCTTATTGGCAACAATAGTCCTGTCAGTGATGATAGACCGATCCCAATACAACGTGACATTGCCATTTTAGAGAACTGGGTCGGGCACATACTTATAGTAAGGCACTTCCGATTCCACAAGATTTTATTTAAGAGCAAATTGTTGATGGATAATCCTGGCTACAAGGTTTTTTCTATGCAAATAGTCTCCGTTAGCCAGACTAGAACAACCGGAGATAATGTGACAGATTGATTCCCCCGATCGGTGACATGCCCGACAGATGTCAACCGTGCTGTCCTTCACAATGTATTTCCGGTAGTAGTTCGTCATCATAACTTCGTCCATAATCGCAAAGACAAAACCTTCGGTTTCCCCGAAAAGGTCACCAAATCGCAGCCAGGCCACGGACGCCAAAAGATCTACATCGGGCCCATGTAGGACCCGGTAGAAGCATCCGTGAAGCTCCTTGCTCTGCCATACCTCCCTGCGGTCATTAGTATCTAATACTATAGGTTTGCGCCAGTTCTCGTTAGCCAAGGAGAGCGGGGTAAGGCCCTTGTCCACCGCTACCACGTCTCGATGCATACCCACGTCGGCGGCCTAGAAGTATCCCCTAAGACTACATACCTCGCGGTTATGCAGGGTCCTAGCATTTAAAAAGCCACGACCGTCGCACTTCGGCGGGATATACAGTATATATGATATCTGTATACAGCGGGTATAAAGATATCATAACTGATGATCGTGGGTGATGCATACGATTTGCGGTAAGCAGCTTGCGGATCCTCCTATCCAGGGCATCAAGTTCTGTCTGAGTCCATTAGAGTATGCCGAAAGAGTATTGTCCAGCAAGCTCACGAGCGCCTAGCGTCCGTCGCCGAATCTCTGGATGTTTTTTCTTGAGGATATTATCAGGTTCTAATTGTGGCATTGGTGTTATGGTAATATTCAGAATTAGGTTAAATAAAACACGTCCTTTTTAATCAAGTCGTTTTTCAAGCCTCCACCCCCGCTCTTTTTATTAAGTCAACTTGACAATGACAGCTTTGATTTGACAGCTAACGTCTAACGTTTCGTTTGGATACATGAAACCTCAACAAGTACATTAACACCTTCATTACCCAACCGTTGATAGCGCCCGTTGTTTCCGCCTGATAAAAGACTATCTAGTACTTTTTTCAGGCGGCCAAAGAAGCGTTCCCTCAACGACTGTTTCACGTCACTAGCATTGATGCCTAATGCTTCCGACATACCCAAATACTTGTAAGTTTCGGTTGAGGAAAGGGATCGAAGGTGTATGGAATCCGAGAGTTGTATTCCCTCGGATTCCATAATCTCCCCTCGCTTTACATGCATGACTGCACATTTGACCACACCAAATTCCATCCTGATGGCGTCACTGAAGGTTTCGGTCACCTTCAGTAACTTCATCAGTTGCAAGTTGTTGGGGGCAAAGAGCTTCAGATCATCCATGTAAAGGAGGTGAGATATGACCTGACCTCCTCTTCTCAACCGATAGCCCAGGCCCGAACCCTCCAGCAGTGCACTAAGAGGGTTCAGGGCTAAACAAAACCACAGTGGACTCATTGTATGTTTGTCACTTCTTGACGCTCAAACGGCTGGACGGATCTAGATGAAATTTGGCTCAGAGATAGATTGTAGTCTGGAATAGCACATAGGATAGTTTTTATCCCGGGAATATGTTCTCTTGGGATAATTTTCGATATTAACGTGGGCGAAGCCGCTGGCAGAAGCTAGTGTGTAATAAGGCTATAATATTCCCATTGCTGAGACACAAGTCTCTTGTGAGAGGGAATGGGCTATGATGCACCACGCGGGAACAATGCGAGTTGGTAGACGTCACATGTCTTCGATTTTTTAGTTCTAAGATAAACCGGTTTCCTCACGGTTTTCCTTCACCTTTTGAGAGCAGTGGTGAATAAATAAATTACACATAGTAATGCGAATACATAATATATTTTAACATTATATAAAAGCCAATGAAATATCTAGAACCCAGAGCTACAACCTTGATGCTCTAAATAATCTTGCGATTACGTCATCTCCCACTGCCGCGTCGCCGCGGCACGCTTTTTCTGTTGCACGACATTTCGGGGAATACCCCTTCCAAAAATTTCTAAAGCTTCTCCAAATAGAGCGGTGCTAGTACGTGACAATTTCACAAGTTTGTTTTAAACTTGCCTTGTTGTTTTGTATGTATGGGCCAAATGGCCTCTCACTAGGTCAAAATCAAAATCAAAAATCAAAATCAAAATAGTTTATTTCAAATAAACCTTAAAGGTACTTTTGAATTGTCAAACAACAAAAAAATATGACTCTAGTTGCAAATTCGCAAACGTCAGTAGATCTCAATGGAGAAGAATTTGCAAGAAACTCCACGGACACTCTTTTCCAACAGTTTCAATTACAAGTTTTTGGTTACATCATTCTTGTTAAAAAATTAATACATATATGTGAGAACGATGCAAAAAGACGTGCACGTCAAAGCGTCTAGAGTAACAAACAATTTCAACATAAAAATGCAATGACAGGCCGAGGCAGCTAAGTTATGACCAATCCCAACTGATGGCGCCCGTTCACGAACATGACACATGGATCAGCACCACTCAGCTCAACCATTATGGAGGGAACCGAATGATCCAACACATGTGCCACCATCAGAGAGAAATTAGAGAGAGCATGACACACTCAAATGCCAGGGCACACAGAAGTCAACCAACGACATATAGGTAGATTTACAGTCGGAACATAGTACTCACACATGTGCTGTGCAGTTATATAATACTAAAAGACCGGTGGGCCGATGACTTGGTTCAGGCGATATAGTATACGCCCCAATTTAAACGCAGTACTACGCCGTATGCCCCGCTCGATGCCAAAATATAATTTAACGTCCTTTTTGAACAGTTTTGTTTGTTTGATTTACATATGCTATTTCCGTTATGAAGAAATTGCAGCCATCAATTTTTCTGTGTAAAAATATTTTTAAACATGCAAGTCGTTTTGGAGGAGTATCCAAAAGTTGCGCAAAAATATCGTGTTGTTAATTATTATTTTTAAACAAAACTATTAGTTACACGAAAAAATCTTGTTTCTAAAATAATGTACATGAATCAATAATCTATATATATAAAAGAAAGTCGTGTTAGTTACACTATTTATAACTCAAGAACGGCTGAACCGATTTGGCTGAAAATTGGTGGGGAGGTATCTTAGAACCAGGAGACGGACATAGGATATCTTTTATCCTTTTTTTTTATTTTTTTCATATGTTCGTCTTTACGGTCGGCCAGATCTCTTTATTGCTTTTACAATTATTGATTAGGGTAGGGTAGGTAGGGTAGGGTAGGTAGGGTAGGGTAGGTAGGGTAGGGTAGGTAGGGTAGGGTAGGTAGGGTAGGGTAGGTAGGGTAGGGTAGGTAGGGTAGGGTAGGTAGGGTAGGGTAGGTAGGGTAGGGTAGGTAGGGTTTTTTTTTTTTATTTTTTTTTTTTTATTTTATAATACTAATCCCGCTAACAACGTTAGCGCCTAATCTGTGCAAATTCTTTCATTCCATTCCTCTTTCATGCTTCTCGTACTTTCATTCTTCATACCATGGTTCTTCTTGCATACTTCATCTTGTATACAGTGGGTGGGAATCCCACTTTGTTTAAATACTTAAAAGGCAACTTTATTTATTTAGTGTGAGGTCAAAAGACAAAAAGTGCTAAGTATACAAGATTTCAAAAACATAAACGCTGTTAATCACAGTAAAATATGCAAAAGGTGCTGCAGATCACAGATAAGGTACAGAATTTCTGTTTATCACAGGAAAAAATCACAATATAAATAATGCCTTAAACTATGGGATGAGAAGCACAACAGTGCTTTTCATCATACATACAATCCGATGTTGCTAGGTACTACCCCAGTGCATCGCTCGTCATTGCAGTTTTGTGCGTGCTATTCTATGCTTCTTACAAATATTCTTATAATACTAGTGAAGCATAGTGCCGCTTCAACTTCGGTTTCGTGCAATGACGGTGGAAGCCACATTAACACAGTACACCAGGAACTTTTCCCTGTGTTGCTTACTCATGAGCCCATGCAGGCTCTCCTTCGTCAATCTCCTGTCCAGCTCACATTCGAGTTGGTAGCGCTCCCTGATGAATAACGGGCAATCTACAAGAATGTGCTGAACAGTCTCTGCCACGCCTGGATCGCAGACGCACGATGGGCTCTCCTTACACTTGAAGCGATTCAAGTATTCAGAGAACCCACCGTGCCCCGTCAAAACCTGCGTGAGAATGCCTGTGGGCCGCACCTGTTTTATAATACGGTAAGCAGCCATGGCATCCGGAAGAAACATTTTCGTCACAGAGGCCGTCTCGCCCGACACATATCTTCGGTTCCATTCATCAAGCGATTCCAAACGGATCTGTCGCTTGATAAATGACACCGGACATCGGTCGTAGTCCGGCTTCCTCCGTAACGACAATGCTGCCTTCCTTGCCAACTCGTCCGCTCGCTCATTCCCCGGCAGGCCCGCGTGGGCCTTGATCCAGAACAAAGATACAGCTTTGCTCTGGCCCAGGGCTTGAGCCAAATTGGCGCGCGCGCGAACTGCCAGGGGATGGAGAGAGCCAGGGCTTGCAAGCGTCTGCAATGCTGACATTGAGTCACTGTACAAACCATAGCTCGTCTCTTGCCGCGTGAGGATCATGTCCGTCGCTTTGCAGATGGCCAGGAGTTCCGCCTGGTAGACTGTGCAGTACGCGGCTAAGCTAAGTTTGAGGTTCCGGACTTCGCCTTCACTATCCCATATGGATAATGCAGCTCCGACCTTCCCCTCAATCTTGCTGCCGTCGGTGAAGATTCGCACCGCCTGCACATTGTTGCTGTCTAGCAACTGTTGGTCTGCCAGGCACATGAACTCCAGGGACATTTGTGTAGCTGGATGAGGAGCTTCTGCAAACCTTACCGCACCTTCGATCTCCCTATCTCCTGGCACAAACCGGGATGACCCTCTTCTCGCTTCATACAGGGCGGCTGCCTCCTGTATGCGCAGATCTAGAGGTAGTATTCCGGACAGTACCAGTGCCGAGTTCAGGGAGACGGTACGGTAAGATTTACAGATCTTCTGGACGAATCCTCGTTGGACCGAGCCTAGCTTCTTCCGTATTCCCAGCTTCTTTGTAGCGGGAGCCCAGGCTGCGGCCGCGTACGTTATTATGGGCTCAATCATAGCAGTGTAGATTGTGTGTATGATCTGTGCGTCCAATCCCCAACTCACTTTAGCGGCGCGGGACAGCTGCTTATAAATGTTAGCTGCCCTCCTGCAGACGTTCGCGGTGTGCTCGTTGAAGGTGAGCTTCTCGTCTATGGTTAGACCCAACAACTTCATCTTCTTAACCATACCAATGTCGACCCCGGCCATGCTCAGCCTTGGGGTATCATACTTGCGCTTGTTGGTTACGACCATCGCACAGGTTTTGTGCGGTGCGAACCTCAGCTTGTTTCTGACGCCCCAACTCTGAACACGGGCGAGGGCTGCATTGGCAGATGTAGAAACTTCGGTCGCTGAGTCTCCATCCAAAACCAAGACGACATCATCGGCGAACGCCTGCCCGAAGATACCGCGCTGCTCCAATTCCTGCAATAGTGGGTCTAGAATGAGATTCCACAGGATGGGACCACCTATTGACCCTTGAACACAGCCCTTGCTAGTCACTCGCGTGCATTCCTCCCCAGCGTAACGAACCTTGACTTTCCTACTGTCGAGGTAGCTGTCTAGCAGCCTTCTTATATTCACCGGGCACTTTTCCTCAGCCAGTCTGACCTTGATGGCTGGCCACCAAACACTATCGAAGGCCCCTTCTATATCCAGCGACACCAGGACAATTAGCTTCTTCAGCCTCAACTTGTCCTGTACGTGCTCCATTAGCGTATAGAGGGCGTCCTCAGTGCTTCTCTGAGGCATAAAGCCAAACTGGCGAGTACTAAACCGCGGTACAAGCTGCCATTTTATACGCGCTACTACCATCCTCTCCAGGACCTTCCCCAGAACCGGCAGTAGACCTATTGGTCTGTATGCCTTGGGGTTTAGGTAATCGTCCTTGCCCAGCTTTCTGAGGACCACGACTGTGGCCTCCTTCCAGATGTTCGGGAAGTGTGCCAATTCAAGGCACTTATTGTAGAGGGCAAGGAACGCATCCAGGTCCTGGTGGATCGCTCGACTGCAGATGTCAGACGTCAGTCCATCCCTCCCTGGTGCCTTTTTGGGATTGAAACCTGCCACGGCGGTCTTCAGCTCCAGCGAGGTAAATGGTGGATCATGATATTCATCATGAACCCACTCATTTACTCGACTGGCTGCTTCTCTAATTCGCCTGTGGTCAGCGTTGTCCTGGTCTACTCTGTCTTCCGGGTAGAACGTATCTGCAGTAGGGCGGCCGATTCACTTGGGTTGAGGAATACACCATCGCTGCATAGGGTCAGTTCCTCCTGCCTTCTAGCGGTCCTTTTAATCACCCTGCAAATCCCCTCCCAGACCCCCTCCCGATCCTGTTTCCGGCAGAACTCCTTCCAACTGGCGACTCGGGTGCTCTTCGCTAGCATCTCGTATTCTTCTTTTGCCTTCAGGTACTCGTCTACGACCATCGCTCGCCGGACCGGCGCGGCATTGCGGATTCGGTTCTTCAGTCTTGTAAACTCCTTCTTCTTCACAGTGAGCTCCTCGGACCACCACGGACAATTAATTTTACTTTTTCTATTTGTTTTAGGAACGGCATGTTCGCATGCTTGTTCTATGATTTTACTATATTTTACTACTATTTCTTCTAAGTCTTGTTTACTATTTATTTCTTGTATGCTATTTAAATTTACGTTACTTTCAATTTTAATTTCCCCCAATTTTACTCTAAATGCTTCCCAGTCCGCTTTTCTTGTATTAAATTTTCTTGTTGTTCTAACTATATTCATCCCTTTTTCCCTTTTAACATTGACGTTAAAGAATATAGTGTTATGGTCCGAGGATGTTGCTCCTGTGTCGACCCGCCAGCCGTCCACCAGGTCAAAAAGGTCAAGCGAGCATGCCGTGACATCCAAGTGGCTTTTATACACTCGACCACCTCTGACAGTGTCAAATGTGGGAGCGTCACCAGTGTTCAGCACCTGAAGCTCTAAGTCCTCCAGGGTTCCGGACATTTCCTCGCCCTTGGAGTCTTCGATGATGCTGCCCCACCAAGGACTCTTAGCGTTCGCGTCGCCGCCTATAAGCAATCTACCGGTGGCCACTTCCGATTTGATCCGGGTCAACTGGTCCAGGTATGGCCCTATGGGTTGGTCTGGCTCGAAGTAGTAAGAAACTACTGCGATCTCCCAGGCTTTGGTCCGGATCCCCACCACAACAATGTTGTTTGTGGTGAGTTTCGGGTAGGGAATGACATCCAGGTCATTGTCAAAGACGGCAATTGCCGCCTTCACCCTCCCACTTCCACCAACCTCGCACTGGTAGATTCGCGAACCTCGGTAGTTTTTCATACCTCGCGCCCTTCCCACATACGGCTCCTGGATAAGCGCCCATGCGATCTTCCTTTTACTGGCCTCTAAAAAGAGTTCGGTCGTTGCCAGGTCCTTACGTTGTAGGTTTGCTTGGGCCACACGGTATGGTCTTGCGTTTTGCTGGGCAGGAGTCTCCGTGTTGCCCTTAGCAATACGCTATAACAGATCGGGCTATTGCATCCCATCTTTTCCTAACTACGCACTCCGAGCTGAAAGCATGATGGTCTGTGCTGTCAGTCTTCGCGCGTGCGCAATTGCAGCACTTTGGAGGTAGGCCAGCGGCCCAGTCCGCGCACTCCGTCCTCATGTGGGGACCGCCACAATGGCTGCACTTTGACACAGTTTCTGTGCAAAGGCGTCGGCTATGCCCATACCCGAGGCAGAGCGAGCACTGGACCAGCGGGGATTGGTCCTCGACCGCCACCCGCTGAAACTCCACGTGCACCGACCCAACCTCGAGCATGCGCCGCCAAACCTCTGTGGCAACCCTCATCACTACGTGACACATGTGCGGGTTCCTGGTTCGCTTTCTGTAAATTATTTCCATTTTCGCCTGCTCATCTTTGAGATCTCGAAAGATGGCGGCGTTTTGGTTTTTGAGTGCCTTGAGTACTTCCTCATTTGTATTGTATTGCATTACGCCGCGCAACACAACCTGTGGGTTTTTGTTTTTAATATTCTGGGCTTCCAGCTCCGGCGCACTCCTTATCTTTTCCTTCAATTTTTCCCTATCCTCTTCTGTACTACAGCCCACAATTATTCTCCTATCTTTCGCTTTCCTCACTTTCTCTACCGCTATACCCCCTTCCTTGGCATTTACGACCTTCCTAAGTCGGTCCAGGACTTGCTCCCCCGTTTCCTTCTCATCCCTGGCCGACACTACTATGGAATGTAGCGTAGTTTGTTTCGGAACCTGATTGGATGGCCGAATTGCTGCCACACTAGCATAAGAGACCATCTGGTCTCGGCTAGCTTGTAGCGCCTCTTTCAGCCTATCCATTTTTAGGCTGTTCTCGGCCAAGTTTCGGCTATGCTCTTCTAGAGCTTGCTTGAGGGAGTTCGTCTCGACCTCACTGATAGCCTCTGAGCACGGGGGGAGGGCTTGCTCAACCCTTGGCTCCTCCTGGACTTGGAACCCGATCGATGCCATGGTCTTTGCGGTTGGGGGGGCTCTTCCCTGTTCGAGCTCTTTTACCAGCTGGTAGAGCCGGTCTGCCTGCGCCTTGACCTCCGCCCTAATGTCGTTTCTTGTTGTTTTGGAGGTTGTCATTAGGGCCTTGATCTTGTTTGAGGCTATCCTAGCCTCGGCGACTTTACTCCTTTGGGTAGGCGGGCTCCCGATCTCAAAGGATATGGATGTCACTGGTGATGGTCGGTCCAGCTTTTTAGGGGGAGTCCTCTTTGTGACTGTTTTACCCGCTTCCCACTCACCCACGCTCCTCCTGACGCTCTGCGTCGAAGGCCCTGCCTCCTCAGGTGCCCTCTGGGGGCTTTTAGTAGGGGGTTTGGTTGCCGCCGAGTGCTGGACAGGCGTGCGTAAACCAGGCATTCCGGTCATTTTCGATAAGTGAGTGTGGTTGGGATTAGTATCGTGTCAAGTAGGGGTGTTGTAAAGAGCACCCCTATTTGTGTAAAAGTGAAAAGGGGATATTGTAAATATATCCCTTTTTGTGTCAATGTAAAAAGGGGGTACTGTAAAGGGTACCCCTTTTGTGTCACAGATGTCAAAATAAAATAAATATATTCTCTTGCGAGAATGTCCCAAGTTAAAATCCTAGTCTATCTTACTTTAAAATATAGTAGCACAAAAGTACTACTATATGTCCACAATTAAAATTTACACAAATAAATAAGCAATAAAAAGCTTATCTTATCTTAGCCTAAGTATAGCAGCACAATAATGCTGCTATATGTCCTTATCCTATTACAGTTCTGTAGGTTCTCGGGAACTGGGGTTGCTTGCAAAAATACTGCCCGTTTTCGGGAAGTTTTTTGTGGTCCTGGCTGAGCTGGCTTCGTGGATAGGGTTTCTACGGGGGCCAATCGGCAGAGCTCCTCAAGCCGGTTACGATGAGTCCCAGCTCGGGTGGTGTACCTCTGAACTGGGCCGAGACAAGACGAGGGGGGTAAGGTAGTAAAATAAGGGTTGGGAGAGGGCTTCTGTTGGGGCCAAAAGATAGGGCTCCTCAAGCCGGTCACAATGGACTCAAGCTCGGGTGGTCTACCTCTATCTTTGGCGGAGATAACCCGAGGGGAGAGGTAACTTAAGAGGGGTTGGGGGGGGATTACCCACCGAAGTTCGGAGGGGGTGAAGGCGGGGGGAGGGGGGAGGGGGAGGGGGGGAGGGATATTAAGGGGGGGGTTGGAGTGGGTATCTACTGGGGCCAAAAGATAGGGCTCCTCAAGCCGGTCACAATGGACCCAAGCTCGGGTGGTCTGCCTCTATCCTAGGCCGAGATTACCCAAGGGGGGTGAGGTAATTTGAGAGGGGTTGGGGGGGGATTACCCACCGAAGTTCGGAGGGGGTGAAGGCGGGGGGAGGAGGGGAGGTCGAGGGGGAGGGGGAGGGGGGAGGGATATTAAGGGGGGGGTATTTGAAGAAGGGAGAGAGGACTGTTCGACACAAGTCCAATCTCGGGTGACTTCAGACCAGAGGTTGAGGAGTTCCCTCGAAGCTTCCTGCTGAGGATTTGTGGAGCTGTTCTATAGTCAGCTCTATAGTCAGCTCGGCGCAAACAAGTACGTGGATAAATATCCTCAAAAAATTTATAGTCGAAATCTTGTCGACCACGTTTTGACTTTGAGGTTAAGTATGAAAAACGTGGTCTCACTAAAGTGTTCTTATCCACGCGAGTTTGCGCCTTAAAATTCTGAAAGTCAGAATGGAGCAGAGGGCCACAGAGGGGGTCAATACCCTGTTATAAAAATACTATCACGTCACTGTCAATTTTGTGCAGTTCACGATCGAAAAACACTTTGAGGTTAGGTGACCGGAACTGCACTGTAAAAAGTGTTCACAGCACAATTTAAAAGTTTTAACGTCGGAAACTTCACGACGTGTCGATTGCCCACAGGTAGGCTAGACCAGATCTGGTCTCTCGCCCCCAGGCGAAGTCTTGGAAGAAGGATGGTTTTCTTCTTTCGCCTACAGGTCTCCGGTGTTGCACCGGAAAAATCTGGAGGACACCTCAAAATGTGCGGGCAGCGAGGGCGCCCCCCAGCACTCCAAAAAATCAGAGGGTGACCACTCAGAATTTCACAGCGTTTAAGGGTTTATGAAAAATACTTTCTGAATTTTTCTTCTTTTACCCAGGAAAAATTCCAAAAGTGGAGTCCGGTGACTTCTTTTTGTGCAAGTTCACAGCACTCACTAGCCCGAACACTTTAAGCTATCACTCACTGAAAACTACGATAAGTTTCCGATTATCCCGATTTTAGAGCGCGGAGTCGTTTTAAACTGAACTAGCGAGGGCGGGGGATCGCGAGGGACAGAGAGGGTAGGTAGGGTGGGGTAGGTAGGGTAGGGTAGGTAGGGTAGGGTAGGTAGGGTAGGGTAGGTAGGGTAGGGTAGGTAGGGTAGGGTAGGTAGGGTAGGGTAGGTAGGGTAGGGTAGGTAGGGTAGGGTAGGTAGGGTAGGGTAGGTAGGGTAGGGTAGGTAGGGTAGAGTAGGTAGGGTAGGGTAGGTAGGGTAGGGTATGTAGGGTAGGTAGGCAGTTGACGGGAGCGAAGCCACGGGCACAGCTAGTCTACTATATAAAAATAAGTCGGGTTTTCCTTCCTGACGCTATAACTCCAGAACGCACGAACCGATTTCCACGGTTTTGCATTCGTTGGAAAGGTCTCGGGCTCCGTGAGGTTTATAGCAAAGAAAATTCAGGGTAGGGTAGGTAGGGTAGGGTAGGTAGGGTAGGATAGGTAGGGTAGGGTAGGTAGGGTAGGGTAGGTAGGGTAGGGTAGGTAGGGTAGGGTAGGTAGGGTAGGGGAGGTAGGGTAGGGTAGGTAGGGTAGGGAAGGTAGGGTAGGGTAGGTAGGGTAGGGTAGGGTAGTAGATTCTCTAAGGGAACTGTTTAAGGACATTAACATCATGACGGTACCTTGTCAATATATTTATGAAAACATCATGTACGTTAGAAAAAATTTACATCTTTTCAGTAAAAACGGCGACAGACATAATTATGTTACTAGAAATAGAGACCAATTAATCCAACCAGGTTTCAGGCTGGCTAAAGTAGCATCATCTTTTATGGGGTACTGTATAAAATGTTACAATAAAATACCTCTCCACATTCTAGAACTGAATGAAACGAAATTTAAAACTTGTATAAAACGCACACTATGCAGGCAAGCATATTATAAGTTGGGGGATTACATCGCTGATAAAAATGCTTGGCTAAATGCTGCTCCCGCTCCGCAGCCATTAGGGCGCAAGAACAATTAGTGATGGGCAGAAAAGTTTTGAAGTATTGTTGGAGCTGCTGAAGACTGTATGAATATATTTGTATTGTATAAACTCAATTTCTTTTAGTATTATATAACTGCACAGCACATGTGTGAGTACTATGTTACGACTGTAAATCTACCTATGTGTCGTTGGTTGACTTCTGTGTGCCCTGGCATTTGAGTGTGTCATGCTCTCTCTAATTTCTCTCTGATGGTGGCACATGTGTTGGATCATTCGGTTCCCTCCATAATGGTTGAGCTGAGTGGTGCCGATCCATGCGTCATGTTCGTGAACGGGCGCCATCAGTTGGGATTGGTCATAACTTAGCTGCCTCGGCCTGTTATTGCATTTTTATGTTGAAATTGTTTGTTACTCTAGACGCTTTTACGTGCACGTCTTTTTGCATCGTTCTCACATATATGTATTTATTAACAAGAATGATGTAACCAAAAACTTGTAATTTAAACTGATGGAAAAGAGTGTCCGTGGAGTTTCTTGCAAATTCTTCTCCATTGAGATCTACTGACGTTTGCGAATTTGCAACCAGAGTCATATTTTTTTTTGTTTGACAATTCAAAAGTACCTTTAAGGTTTATTTGAAATAAACTATTTTGATTTTGATTTTGTAGGTAGGGTAGGGTAGGTAGGTTAGGGTAGGTAGGGTAGGTAGGGTAGGGTAGGTAGAGTAGGGTAGGTAGGGTAGGGGAGGTAGGGTAGGTAGGGTAGGGTAGGTAGGGTAGGGTAGCTAGAGTAGGGTAGGTAGGGTACGGTAGGGTAGGGTAGGTAGGGTAGGGTAGGTAGGGTAGGGTAGGTAGGGTAGGGTAGGTAGGGTAGGGTAGGTAGGGTAGGGTAGGTAGGGCAGGGTAGGTAGGGTAGGGTAGGTAGGGTAGGGAAGGTAGGGTAGGGTAGGTGGGGTAGGGTAGGTAGTGTAGGTAGGTTAGGGTAGGTAGGGTAGGATAGGTAGGGTAGGGTAGGTGGGGTAGGGTAGGTAGTGTAGGTAGGTAAGTAGCCAATTGACGGGAGCGAAGCCCCGGGGGTCAGCTAGTAAATATATATATTTTACAAAAATTTTGCGAGACGCAAGGGACCGGTTGATGTGGTGACACTTGGGGAAAGCCTGTGTTCAGAGTGGATGTCTTTCGGCTGAAATAATTCATTCAATTCATTCATTTATTCATTTAAATCATTGTAGTACATAATGACAGTTTACAGTTATCGTTTACTTTATAGTGTACTACAATAAAATGGAGGGTGTGGTGCTGCATTCCTAGCTAGGTTAATAGATTACCTGTGTTAAGGAGTACAGTGCCGATCCCCAGGGAAAGAAACGATACAATCGTACACATTATTCATTATGGGTGCTCGCCAAACTTCTGGGCCTCCCCGAAGCCTGCTTTCCGTTGCGCAAGGCAAGAAACGGTGCTGCTTTTGTATGAGATTTAACACCGCGCAGCCATACCAACCGCCGCTGTAGCCAACCTCAGGGCAGCCAAGAAGCCTGGCGAGAACTGTACATTATGATTTGCTTACTTACAAGCAATCCTTATGTCTAAGTTAAAACTAAAAAGCAAAACAACAAGTAAAAGCAAAAGGAAAAAAAAAAAAAAGGGTAATTATATAAACCAAAAGTAAGTCATGTAACTTGTGGGTAGGTGAGCATTTTGTTGTGACCAAGAGTGTGTGTGTTGTCATGTGCGAATGTATGTAGTATTTCCGCTACAGGTTACGAGTCATAACCTGTAGCGGATTAAATTGTATGACCGTAACAAATGTTAGTGAGACCCCGATGCGCATCTTTATATTAATTATAATATATTTTATATTGAATACATTAGCATATTTTATTAGTATGTATATTTTTATCAATATGTAATGTTTTTTTTTTTTTTTTTTTTTTTTTTTTGTATATTTTTAGTTTATGAGTTTTTCGGTTTCGTCGTAATTTTTACCTTGTAGGAATAGGTAAACAGCCTTTTTACATTTGTAATAAGAAATACCATATATTGGACAGTGCTTGTTTATCTTATTATAGAGAGCCGAGCCTTGGAAGTAAAAAAATCTTCTAGAAAACGATGATCGTATTCGTGGGAGTGTGCATATTATGTCTTTTCGTCGTTTTGTTAAATTTTTGAATGGGGTTTTTCGGTGTTGTAATAGTATTACTTGTAAAATAAAATGTTGTCGTATGTTGAGAACTCCCCAGTGACTGTACAGTTGATTGGTAGGGAACATAGAATGTCGAAAAGTTGCAACCTTTAGAATGGCCCTATGTGCGACTTCCAAGGGCATTAAAATAGTCTTAGCAGCACCGCCCCAGCATGAGATACAGTATGAGATAATAGATGAGCATAGTGCAAAATAGACAGTACGAATAATTTTAAAGTTTGCAACATGTCGAAGGGTTCTAAATATGTAAATTAGTTTTCTAACTCTACCCGTAAGTAGGTTAATATGCGTCTTAAAGTTTAAATTTTTATCTATTATTATACCGAGGTATTTTGTATGGTCAACGTTTACTAAAGTTGAACAATTACATGATGTTTTTGCGAGGCAAGTGTGTGCTTTTAATGTTAGGGCTGTATATGGTTGGGAAGCCGCGCTAATTGAGTAAGTAAGATAATTTGTTTTGCTGGTATTTAGGGTAAGGGTATGTGCAGTCAGCCAGTCTAGGGTTATGTTAAGTCCGTGTTGTGCTACCAGTTCCAGCTCAGACCAAGTGTCTGCGGTGAAAGTTATAGCGGTATCATCCGCAAATGCAACAACCCTGCCATTTGGAATGTTGAGATTGCACAGATCATTTATAAATATAATGAAGAGGGTGGGACCCAATATGCTGCCTTGGGGCACCCCGTAACAGATGGGAAGCTCTTCACTACTGCAATTATCAATTCTGACGGTTTGAGTGCGATTACTTAGGTAACTATGAAAAAGATCAAGAGCTGCCCCCCTGACGCCCACACCCTCAAGCTTGAGTAGAAGAGTAGAGAAGGGAACCGTATCAAACGCCTTCGCGAGGTCTAAGAAGACTGTAAGAGCTTTTTTATTCTGGTTAAGATGCAGAACAACATTATTGGTCACATCTTGTACTGCATCACAAGTCGATTTATTTCTGCGAAACCCATACTGTTGTGGGGATAATAGATTATAACGTTCAAGGTATTTAATTAGTCTTTTGTTTATGAGACGTTCAAGTACTTTGGATAAGGCACTCAGAACTGCAATAGGACGATAATTGCTAGGTAGGTTCCCATCTCCACCCTTGAATATCGGATGAATTATTGCCTTTTTCATGGAAGTGGGAAATACGGACGTTTCAAAACAAAGATTAAAAATATGGGACAGTATGGGCGCCAGAGTATTAGCATACTTTTTCAGAAAAAGAGATGAGATGGTATCCCAACCAGTGGAAGCGTTTGATCGCAGAGAACCTATAGTAGATATAATTTCATCGGGGTCTGTTGCTTCTAAGACGAATGATGTGAGTGGAGCTGTTTTTTTCTGGGTCTGTGGAAGTGTAGTAATATTGCAGATATGGTCTGCAAGCTTCCTGCCAATGCTCACAAAGTAAGAGTTTACTAAATTGCAACATTCTACTGGTGTTGATGCGCAGGTCAGAAGTTGTGTGGGTGATTTTTTGTTATTGGTTGTGTTCGTAATTTTCTTTATAGTTTCCCATAAAGTTTTTGGATTTGAACTTGCTTTATTAAGTTCTTGCGTGTCAAATAATCTTTTTGCTTTTTTCAACAGACCTGAACAGAAGTTTCTGTATCGTTTGTATGTTATCTTTAGTACTTCGTTATCAGGAGATAATTTAAGCTTTTTATGTAACGCGTCCCTGTTTCTTATACACCGCAACAATCCTGGGGTAATCCATGGTTTGAAAGTTCTCTTCCTTGCTGGCACCTGTTTTAATGACGTATTGTTTGAAATAGCTGATGCCAAGAGGCCTATTAAGTCATCAGTAGCTGAGTTAACGTCTTGTATAGACAGAATATGATTAAAATCAATTTGGGATATTGATTTATCCAGAGCCTCGTAATCGATTCTAGTTATAGTGGGCATGACAACGGTGCGTTCGTTCTGCTTTTCTAGACACAGCAAGGAAGAGTGATGATCAGTGACTGTGGTGTCATATACAAACGATACACATGGACATTTGGTTTTTAAAATTAGGTGATCCAGGCAATTTTTTCCCCTGGTTGGCAGATTATGGGCAGGGAGAAAACCATGTGAGGCTAAACAGTTCAGATATTCGTGTGAACGAGTGTCGATAGTAGTGGATTTTATATCTATATTTATATCACCAGTTATTATTACTGTTTTAAATTTCTGCAGTAATGGTAGTAGATTATTCAAAGCTAAAAGAAAATCATGGATATTATCATTGGATGGTGAACGGTAAATGCAGACTATTGCCACTTCTGATTTTATTTTAATAATGAGACCAGAAGCGGCTTGATTAAAGTCTGGTTCTTCATATGTGATAAGTAAATCAGACTTGGAATATACCACCACACCATCACTTTGGTTAAGATGTTTGGTGGTCCTATGCATAGTATAGTTTTGCAGCATTGGTATATAGAAATTGTTAGAACAGGCTAACCAACACTCTGTTAAAACCACCAGGTCACAGTCACAAGAGATACGGTGCAGCAGGGTTTGTAAATTTAGGAAATTACGATTTATAGAACGTATATTTTGCGAGAGTACTTTAAGATATTTGTGCGGTTGTTTTATAAATGTGTTAGTCAGCTCAGGGGTACATGAGTGAATTTTCGATACAGAAAGTTCGTCTATCCCATCAATTAAATGGTTTACGTCATTATTCATTTTTACATTGTAGACTAGCTTGAAGAGTGGGGTTTAATTGGGTGATCAATAGTGACTTAGGTATTAGGCGTATCTGTTGACTTTGACGAGAGAAAGTATGACACGGTATAGAATTGTGCAATCTAACAGCTCCATAAAAAATGCAAGGCAATAAACACCACCAAGCCTTCGCAAAAACTTGCCGTTTACACAGCAGGATCAAAGTGCACATTCGCGATAGATGTTGTGAACGTATAGAGAGTAAATCTCTTAGTGTTATATATGCAATGTTTACATGAAATTCGTGGATAGATTCATAATAATAGTAAATATAGTCAATCAAGTTACATGCATGAGCTTTTACATTTAAATCTTTGAAGTAACTAAAATTAAGGATAATTTTATCTAAATTTAGAAATGTATAGGTAGTAAAATAATGATAGATGTTACGTAGTCACGCATTTGAGACATCGTTGGTAGTTTTGATCTTAGTAGAGGCCAATTGTTGCAATTGATGTTCACTCTTGACCAGGATGGCTTGACCGTCGGGATCCTTTTTCAGCATTACTCGTCCGCTTGAGGTCCAGCAGAAGCTGTATTTGTTCGTTTTAGCATAATTCCTGGTGAGGTAAAACAGTCTTCTGGTTTGAGGGGTCAACTGTTCGGCTATGTATACCGGAGTCACTGGTGCAGTTTTTAAGCCCAGTTGAGTTGTGCAGAGTTTGTGATCAGGGTTTCGTTTATTGTAGTCTTTCACCGCTGTGAGGAACTTGGATTTCGTGAGGGCGTTTGAGAACTCAACTGTTAGGTTCGATGTTGTATTTTCTTTCTTAGATGGTTGTCTTATTATATCACGAATACTAGCAGGTTCTGTATGCAACTGTAGTTGGTTTGACAGATGCTGAATCATGTTGTACAAAGTTGTTTTACTCTCGTTTGCCTGTTTGGGAATATTTCGGATTTCCACAGATGTTTTAATAAGATTACGCTCGAACAATTCGACTTTTTCCTCCAATGTTGATAACTTGATCACAATATTGTTTCGTTCCCTTTCCAGACCCGTTATTTTACCTTCAAGTGAAAATATCTGATCGGAGACAAATGTCAATGATTTTTCCATTTCGCCATTTATAACCTTAATCTCAGTATTGTGCCCTTTAATTTCCATGAGATGCTTTTCCAAGTTATCCAACCGTCCATTTTGAGCGCACATCATCTCTTTCATCATCTCAATGATTTCCATCCTGACGGCCTCCAGCTCACCACCATTAGCGTCGCCAGATAGACATTTACGTTTTGCCCGTTGGGTTATTTTGAGTTGAGGGGAGTCGTCTACACAAAGCTGTCGAATGTCCGATTCGGAGCGGGAAGGTACACTTCCCATCGGGGAATTCTTAGCGGGCTTTTGTGACATTTTTACAAAATTTTAGGTTTACGCTCGCTCACGCCTATAACTTGTGGCAAGCTCCGTTGGTGACGCAGTGTAAGCGCAGTGTAGGTCCACCGATTACTTTTGCCTCGGTTGTTGTTGTCTTCTTCTTGCGAGCGCTCGGTAGAATAACCACTGTACTTGTTCTGCGCGCCTAGTACTTGAACTGATCTATTGTTGTTTTAATGGCAATAATTGTTTTATTTTAAATTATTTATTTATAAAATCAAGGAAATTAACTTGTACGGATGCACGTCCAAACACTTTCGCGGTCCGAGGGGAAGGGGGGGAATGATGATGATGATGGACCAAATCTTACACCTTAATTTTAAAACAGTTATCTTCAACCGGATTGAACTGAAATCGTGGTTGTGTTATGGACCAAGTTATTATTATGGCATTATCCATAATGCCCACACAATTTGAGATATACACAATATGAGTAGGCAATATGCTAAAAACTATTGATTTAATTAAATTGATCGGGCTTTCTGAATAATGCCCATCACTTATGCGGCCGGATAGTAAAAAGATGTGATTTTTAAATTATTTTAATGTTGACATTGATTTTATTAAGAATAGGTACGATTACTATTTAGGCAACAAAGTCGACGGAACCCCGCTGCGCGGCTGTCATTTTCTGTTCTGTCTGCAAACCTAACCTAACATGAAGGAGATGACGGGAGCTGAGTTCGCTCACTTCAGCTCCCGTTATCTATAATTCCCGTTATCCGTTATCAACCCGTTATCTATAACCTTTACCCCCTACCGTTATCTATAACCTATAGCCGAAACGTATAGGTTAAATCTGAAGGGGCTCCTGAGCTCGCTTTGCGCGCTAGTGTGTTTATTTCGGGTTTTTTAACGTACTCACTCGTGATAATATGTATACCAAAAAAAGAGGTTTCTCGTTACTGTCACCAGACTGCGCTTATCCAGTTTCCGTACAAATTAACGTTTAAATTAACACGATTGAGCGTGAGTAAAAACTCGCACTAAGGCCTCAGTATCCATTACATATATACATAAACACACGCCTTTTTCCCTTGAGATTAGGCAGAAACTACAGAACGCCACCTGCTACGATCCTTACATAGTTCTTTTGCTTCACTCACATTCATAAATCTAGTCATACACGCACGCCGGTTATGAGTACTGCGCACCTGGCCTTTCTGAAGAACATCACCTATAAGGTTTATAATTATATGTCTTTCTAGGGCGTCCCTCCCGGCGTTTCCATTCACGTCTGCCTTATAAATGCCTTTCGTATCCATTACATTGCCCGACTTGACTTGATTCATAATGCCCGGGCATGAAAAAAGTTCATTAATCAGTTGGTCCATGACAGATACACATTTGATTTGGATGACATGACAATGCATGCCAGCTAAGTGACATCATTCTAAATACAATATGGCGGATTGCCAAAGATGGCGGCCCAATATATTTCATGCACCCATGGGTCATGGGTGTGATTGGTCGATTTGATAGCGATCAAACCCTTCACCTTGCCGAATGCACTTGCGCAATTCGGCTGCCGTTTTTACCCTTTAAACGGTACGGAACCCTAAAAAGCTTGTTTAAAGAGTTTTTTTTTTAATTAACAATTTATTTCTATTTCAACCTCCTTTCAGCATCCACAAGCCAGGCTCAACTCCTCACAGAACAACCACCAGCGCCCATCACACAATGACTCCAGAAACAGCAGGCGAAATTCCAGAGATATCCGACAGCCTGGGGCTAAATGATAAATAAATGATAAATGATAAATGATTTTATTTCTGTAAGTAGGTTTGTACAAACACTTTTACATGTCGATCATATTTTTTAAAACTAGATGAAGTCGGCGTTTCCTATCTGACTACTCTGAGAAGAAAGGCCGAAACAAACTCAGAGGTCACAGTCTCTTTTAAAGTCCAGACAAAATCTTGGTTAGATCATGTGAAGACCATGTAGACTGAAGTCTGAAATGGTCTTTTGAGGAAAGAACCAGCCAGATTGAGTGGACCTGTCCAGTCAGTGCACGCATTTGTCAATAACCGTGCAGCTCAACTCAGAAATTAAGGAGCTCAACGATTCGACGAACAATACTAAAGAAAGGACATTCGGGTAGGCCGCACAAACTACTCAAACTGCCAGACCATGATTAAAACTAACTTAGATAAAAAATTAAAAACAAACAAAAAGTATGATCCACATAGTCTTCACATTCACAACAATTAGAAAAGAAATTAAAATAAAATAATATAATACTTTAAAAAGTAAATATTCTTGTCATTGCAAGAAAACAAAAAAAAAACAAAATTCACGGTGAAAAATATATAAAAAAAAAAAAACAAAATTTATTGGAGCAGCTCAACCCCAAGCCTGTTTGTCCTCAACGTAATCTTTAATTGTATAAAACGCTTTCTGGCACAACTTACGTTTAATGAATGTTTTGAATTTATTAAGACTTAGATCTTGTACGTGGCTTGGAAGCTTATTATAAAAGCGTACACATTGACATCTAAACGAGCCACCTATTTTCGTGAGCCTTGTTGCAGGTACTACAAATTTGTGTTTGTTCCTAGTATTTATGTTATGGATATCACTGTATTTTTTAAACAATTTTATATTTTTATGGGCATATAAAAGATTTTCATAAATATACTGAGAAGGCACAGTCATTACATTAATCTCCTTAAATTTCTCTCTGAGAGAGTGTCTCGGGCTTAATTTATAAATTGATCGGACAGCTCTTTTCTGCAAAACAAAGATAGTCTGGATGTCGGCGGCATTTCCCCACAACAGAATACCGTACGACATTACACTATGAAAATAGCTAAAATATACTAAACGGGCTGTCTCTATGTCAGTTAAATTACGAATTTTCCTAACAGCATATGCTGCTGAGCTTAGCTTTTTTGACAATTTATCTATATGTGGGCCCCACTGAAGCTTAGCATCCAAAGTTAAGCCTAAGAATACTGTGCTATTTTCAGGATTCAATTCTTCGCCTTTTACCAACACATCAGTTTTCACCTGCCTAACGTGAGGTAGGGTAAACTTAATGCATTTGGTTTTTTTTCCATTAAGTAGTAAATTATTAACATTGAACCAGTGAACTACTTTTGAGATCGCGCTATTTACATCGTCAGTAACCAGCTGCTGACGTTTAAGTTTAAACAAAAGTGAAGTATCATCCGCAAACAATACTATATCATGGTTATCCTTTATGAGGTATGGCAAGTCATTAATATAAATAAGAAACAAGAAAGGACCAAGAATCGAGCCCTGCGGGACGCCCATCGTTACTATAGATCCAGGAGATCTTTTTCCATTAACGTCAACGCTCTGAATCCTATTACTTAAGTATGAAGTAAGAAGATCCAGAGCGCTGTTCCGGATTCCGTAGTGGCGGAGTTTCCTGATTAGCGTTTCATGAATAACACAATCAAATGCCTTGGACAAATCACAAAAGATTCCCAAGGCATCGCACTTATCTTCCCATGCATTATAAATATGTCCTAAAAGCTCAACACCGGCATCAGTAGTTGAACGACCCCTTGTAAAACCGAACTGTTTGCTATGTAATAATTTATGTTTATTAAAAAATCTTTGCAATTGCTCTAAAATTAATTTCTCAAATATTTTACTAAACGTAGGTAGTACTGAAATAGGTCTATAATTTGTAGGGTCTGATGTACTACCTGATTTAAACAATGGTATTATTTTACTATTTTTCATAAGGTCAGGAAACTCCCCACAGTCGATACAATTATTAAAGATAATAGCTAAACTAGGTGCGACAATATCAATAATAGATTTAGCAACTTCTACAGAATGACCCCACAGATCTGCAGTCTTTTTAACATTTAAAGTGTGAAAGGTTTTAATTATGTCTCTACAAGTAATATGTTCAAAAAGAAATTCCGAATCGCAATCATTAACATTTTCTTTTAGCAAAGACTCAGCAACAGAAGGTGATGAGTTTAGGGATTTAGTAGTTGAAATGGGAATATCCGAAAAGAAATTTTCAAAGGCCACTGCAACTTGTGAGTCTGATTTTATGATTTTGTCATTAATTGACAGGCTGTAGTCAATATTTCGGTTACCAGATCTTCCCGTTTCACTATTAATAATATTCCAAGTCGTTTTTATAACGTTACTACTGTTTTTAATCTTTGAACTCAAATAACGCGACTTGGCCAAACAACAAACTTTTTCAAATAATTTTGAATAATTTCTAACATATAAATTAAATTCAGCAGTGTTGACATAAGTCCTTTCATTGTACAACTCATAAAGCCGTTTCCTACTTTTATGAATACCAATGGTGGCCCAATCACTGAATGATGCATTATCTTTAACCGAGATAGTCTTGGGAATAAAGGTAGAATTAAATTGTTTACAAAACATATTAAAAAAATCATCATATAGATGATTTGGATCAGCATGAGTTGACAAAATTGGTAATTTTTTAATGAGTTTAACTTTAAACGCTGCCAAGCGACTTGCAGTTTTTGGGTTAACAGTGATATCCTTTTTGGCCACTTTGTTGTTTTGGTTAGGTATAGTAATCCTCTGCCCGCAGTGATCAGAATCTAGTAAATTTATAATTTCTTTGTGGACTGGTATAACATTAGTATAAATATTATCTAAACATGTGGCACTAGTAGGGGTTATTCTTGTGGGCTCCAAAAATAGGTTTACAAGATTGTAGGACTGAAACAGACTTATTATTTTACTACAAGAACCTGAGTCCTCTAATAAATTGACATTAAAATCACCACAAGTGATAATGGATTTATTTGAGTTACAAATCTTGTGTAACACTTCATCCATTACCTTTTCAAAGCAGTCATACAATCCTGAAGGGGGTCTGTATACACTTAATACAATAAACTGCTCCAATTCTATACAAGCTATTTCGACTGTCCGCTCAACAGATAGGCTCACAATATCCTTACGGTCTTTAAATTTAAGCTGGTTACTTACTAAAATCAATGAGCCACCATGTATAGCATTAACTCTGCTGAATGAACTACCAACCTGGTGGTTATTAAAATTGAACAATAACTGGTGGCTTTTAAGCCAATGTTCTGTTATACAAAGAATATCAATACTGTTAAAGTTCATAAATAATTCTACTTCTAAATCTTTGTTCATAAATCCTTGAATATTTTGATGCACCAGGTTAATACTATTTACTGATTTTAAACTTTTATGTGATTTTATTCTGCAATTTTTATTCTGTAAACTTTTGCAAGAGGTTGTCTCTATTGTCTTAATTTCTAATTTAAATTATTATCAATGTCAATTTCTGATACCAAATTATTGGCTGAATTAAATAACATGTCTTGGCATTGCTCAATAGAAGCAAGTTGTTTAGCCAAATTCTTGGCTGTAATAGAAAAATAATATGATAGCGACACAGCTATCTGTCGTTTACAATACTTTGAAAGAAAGTACCTATCAATGAAAAATCTATCTTTTGTCAAGCAAAAGTGGTTACCAACATAATTGTTAGTGTCAATTAAATGGAATAAATTATTACTATATGTTAAATTATGTAATGTCCTATTCAAATCATATCTAAGATTGTTTTCTTCCTGTGGCAAACTTTGGCTGTAAGGGAATGTGAACATCACAATTTTTTTTAAACTAAGGTTGCACAATGATCTATAATGTTGGAGTAATTCTCCTTTGTTCATGTTACCCCTATTACCAATAAACATTAACAATGTAGTTTCCTGGTTAAAATTGCATTTTATAACTTTTTTCATTATGTCAAATAAAGAACAACCTGGCATACAATAGTTCATTATTGAGTGTCCTGGATATTTATTTGTTAACAAGTGGCCTAGATCCTTTCCAATTTCATCACAAAATAATACTATTTCTGTATTTACACTCTTTTTAGGCAAACAGTTAGTAATTTCTAATGGCAAACTGGCACTAGACTGCGGTATGGTGACATCACATATTGTCAATGAATGGTCCGGTGTGGGTACAACAGATGGTGGTTGACAATGAGCACATTTGTTAGTTTGTGAGCTTACCAGCTCATTCATTGCCAATACATATTCCCTCATTTGGTTTTCAGAGGCTGTATATTTGATAGTCATAGAAGTTAGTTTCTCCTGTAGTTGGTCAAGTTCATACTGCAAGTCTTCTGTGTCAGTTTGGTATTTCCTAGTACTTTTTTCTAAGTTAAATGAATACATATCTAATTGTTTAAGTAAATGCAACCTTTCTCTATTGAGTTTAACATTTTTGATGAAGAACCTTTGTTTCTTGACCATTTTCTTTGTTTTGACTATGTATTTGTTAATTTTTATGTATTTTTTTATTTTATTTTTACTAGTAACTACCCTCAATGATTTAATTGATTTTGAATCATCATGACCTGTTAAATCTATTGTGTAAGAGGGATTTATTGCTGTAACCATTGATGGGGCAACAGGCACCAATTCACTGAATAGACTTTGGTTCAACGAGGCAGTGATGTTAAGATTTGCAGTTTCAAGTTGTTCAATATGACTTTGAGCCTCATGTAGCTGATTTTGTAACAAGTATTTGTGACTAAGAGCTTGTTCATACTCACTGCTACACTGGCTGAACCCATCCACAATAACTTGGAGCCTGTCCCGGGCTGCTATAGCATCAGTGTGTTGAATATATAACTGAGCCATTTCTGTTTTTAATTTGCTATTCCTGTCAAGGACACTAAGGAACTCTATTTCATTTTCATCTTTTTCCCTAATTAGTTGGTCACAGAGCTCTTGAGACGCCTTTAATTCGCTCAAAGCCTGACTGAGTTTGGTCTCTTCTAGGCGAGCCCGCGCGGAACGAGTCATAATCATGATTAAAGAGATGAGAGAGGAGGTTGGAATAGAGTATAGGATTGAATAACAGTTGATTAGTTGAACGGAAAATGAAATTTAGATCATAAAGAAAGAAGTTCTGTCACCAAGCTAATTAAGGTTATGTTTACGTTTTATAGGTCACCGGCATCAACTTGTAACCGTAATAATAATGATCCAATGAGTTGTAGGCAAAAAAAAATACAACGCAAGCAATCCAATTTCAAGTAAAATATATAATATAGTACCTGATACCGAGACGAAAAAGGAGGCTGTTGGCCGAGGCTGTTGGCCGAGTCTTCGGAACGGATGATAGAAGATGATGAGGAACCGGAAGATGATGGTGATGGCGATGATGACGATGATTTTGATAATGATGGTGAGTTGCCGTATACTTTTTACCCGACTGCCGAAGGACGGTCTATGTGGCGTTCTAGAGACCAAACGCTTTGGCCGATATTGATGATTATTACGTCAATCGATTCGTCTTAACCCTGCGAGTGTCACTGGCTGCATTAAAATTGGATAATAGAAAAATGGCGGCTTTTGGACGCCATATTGTGCCGGACCAATTTTTTTTTTCTTCCAAACCTATCGTGGGGGTATCATAATAAAAGGTTTTTAGAGGTGATTTCAAAAATATGTAACACTTATGTGTTTAAATGTACCTAATTCTAAAAAAAAATAACTGAAAAGTTGTAAATAAAAAAAGTTAATTAGAAAAATCTAAAAAGCAGACTGCTTCAGAAAATCATGCTGTGCAGTCGGAGGATACATCTGGTTTTGTTCAACCAGCTCGCGCATAGATGACATCAGGCACAGCCGTACCACCTTTTCTCGAAGCCATTCAGGGCATTTTCAATCCCCCTGTTACTTCATTGTGGATAAAGCTAGAAGCCTGAATTTGCTAGAAGAACACAATGATGTCGATCCCTTATGAAAAAGCTAGTTTGAAACCTAATTATTAAAGTACCTACTGAAGGAATTATCCGACTTTGATTTACATTCAATCTCACTACTTTTTTCGGTAGAAGTACTGCGTGATTTGAAGGGATCATTATTTTCTTTATTAAACTTCTTCGATACATTTTTAAATATTTTTATAAAAAATAAAATAGAAGAAATAGAGTCCTACCGGTGTGGACAGAGTTCAAGCCCTGACGGCTACAGAGAGAGGCATCCGCCACCTCCCAAAAATACGCGCCGTTCTCCGTCCAGGAGAACCTTTTTCTGGGTGAAGCCCTTGCGCAATCCAACTGCCCAACGAGACCCTGCTAAAGTGTTGGTGGAGGCTCATGGCTATTAAGCCATTGGCTGACACGACTATCGGATCGCTAAATCCACAAATTATTTTAATTATTAAAATTTACAGAAAGCAGCAATCAAATCTCAGCGGAACAGTCAGAAGACTCAAACCCAGTCCAGGAAGGCAAGGACTTGGAAACTCCAGACAATAAGGATACAGAGGATGCAGAGTATCCGGCGGACATCATGGATGAGGGAGGAAAGTATGTCATGGTAAGACAAAATTCCTTTTATTCAGTACCTAAAATTCAAATTTTGGGAAAAAAACTTTTTTACAAATAAATCAAATCAAATCGTATTTATTCGTAAATGTAGGTGTCAATACAATAGGATGTTATAATAAGATGGTCAGTTCGCTACATTTTACTCGAGAGCATACAAATAATAACAAAGTTAGTGGTGTCGAAACAACAGACAGACATTTAAAATAAAATAATTCAATTACTTACATACTAACACACAATTACCAATGTCAAACTAATAATAATAATCTATCTGTGGCCTGACCTGTCAAGTGTGACATATAAAATTTTCTCTCCAAATTTTCCAATTTAATCTACTACAATATTAATATAGAATAATACAATAGAAAAATGACTAAACGCAATAAAACAACGACAAAAAAAAAGGTGATGCAAAATTTACAATAGTTTCAACATAAACCAAGAAAAATGTTTTGACAAGATGAGACGGTAAAAATATGTTCACAAGAAGCCAGGCCCGAGCACTAACCACACGCCCAACATCTTCGGGTTTGTCGCTCAGCTCCGCCTCGCAGCCGCCGGGACCACCTACAATCGTGAGTCAAGCGTTCCCGGATGCTGCAGTTGCGTCGAGCTCGAGCGACGAATACTTCTCTCCGCCGACGACACCACCACCTGCGCGTCGACGGGGAGGACGCCGGCCGCCGGACAGCCTGGGACCTCGAGGCCCATCGGCCTCTGACAGGGTCCCCGCTCCCGGTGGAAGTGTGCAGCGCATGCGATGGACGCAATCGATTAACGAAAACGTCATGCGTGCATACTTTGGGGCTACTGAGGGGGGAAGTAACCTGACTGCGTACCGTGGTCGAATGCTCTCTCTGTTTCAGGTGCTTGAGCCAGCTGTCAACGTTTCGGCCCAACGTCTATCGGATCAGGTGCGGGTCATCCAACGTAACCGTATGTTGGATGACGCCGTACTTGATAGACTGCGTGAGGAATCACGGAGTAGCCGTGTCTCGCCTGCCTTGCCACCGGCCGCGGTGCAACCCAGTGTTTCACCGCGACCCGACCGTGTTAGAGAGGATGACGACGACGGGGCTATATCCGTGAGTACCCAATGCAATGCACGACTGAGGAGCGCTTTGGAGTGTGCATTCCGAGAGTATCGGTCCACACCGCCTGAGCTTAGACCTCGATTACCTCGTCTGCCTATGCATAGAAAAAATAGGGCACTGGTGTGTGCTCTAGATTCGCAGCTATCAAATGTTTTTGATAGCAGCAAAGACCTTACCGATACCCATTCAATCTTGTACTGTGCGGCTGCAGCGGCATGTCGTGTAGCTAACGTCAAGTTTCCCAAAACTGTCAGAGCTACACGACTAGCTATACCAGCTTGGCAGTGCAGGATTGAGCGTCGTATCGGTGAGGCTAGAGCACTCATCGGCAAGCTTATCTGCTTCAGGGAGGGCAACACTCGCCCTAGAGTGATGCGATTTGTGAAGCGGGCGTTCTTGGGTACTGATATCAGTTCCCGAGATTATATGTCCCGTGTCGCAGAGCGTATCGACTTCCTGAAGCAGAAGATCTATGCATGGGCAAACCGTATTCGTCGGTACAAGCGGCGAGTGGAGCGATACACTCAGAATCGCACATTCCAGAGCAACGAAAGGTGGGTTTATAGGGCTTGGGAGCGACCCGACCAAGGTGTGACTGATACGCGCCTACCGGATAATGACGCCATGTGTTCGTTCTGGCGCGATATCTGGTCGGTGCCTGTCAGTCACACCGAGGATGACTGGACTCGGGAGGTCGAACAAGCGTGCGATCCGATACCACAAATGGGGGCAATTACCATCAGCCCCCAAGATGTAGCTCGTGCAGTCCGTCTGTTGCCTAACTGGAAATCTTCAGGGCCGGACGGACTGCACAACTTTTGGATTAAATGGTTCCAAAGGTCGCACGCTCGTTTGGCTATTCAGTTCCAGTCTTCCTTAGAGTCAGGATCGCTGCCCCAGTTCCTAACGACAGGAATAACCCACCTGCTCCACAAATCAGGTAGTACTGCGGAACCTAAAAATTATAGACCGATAACATGTTTACCGACGGTCTATAAAGTTTTTACATCCATTCTGAGAGCTAAAATTAATCATCATATTGATACGAATTCAATCATGTCTGCTTCTCAGAATGGATGTAAGAACGGGTCCCGTGGTACTAAGGAGCTGCTCCTTATAGACATTGCCATAAGCCAGCAGGTTCGCCGTTCCCGAAGGGATCTGGCGACATGTTGGATAGACTACAAGAAGGCCTATGACTCAGTACCACATACATGGCTAATGAGGGTGCTAGAGTTGTATAAAATTGATGCAACTCTGCGCACCTTCCTGATGTCGTGTATGGGGCAGTGGAGGACGGTCCTTCGCTATCCAGGATGTCGACAGATTCAAAATGACAGCGAACCTATAAGGATCGAGCGTGGAATATTTCAGGGCGATAGTCTGAGTCCACTGTGGTTTTGTTTAGCCCTGAACCCTCTTAGTACACTGCTGGAGGGTTCGGGCCTGGGCTATCGGTTGAGAAGAGGAGGTCAGGTCATATCTCACCTCCTTTACATGGATGATCTGAAGCTCTTTGCCCCCAACAACTTGCAACTGATGAAGTTACTGAAGGTGACAGAAACCTTCAGTGACGCCATCAGGATGGAATTTGGTGTGGACAAATGTGCAGTCATGCATGTAAAGCGAGGGGAGATTATGGAATCCGAGGGAATACAACTCTCGGATTCCATACACCTTCGATCCCTTTCCTCAACTGAAACTTACAAGTATTTTTTTTTTTTTTTTTTTTTTTTTTTTGTGCTTATATTCTACCGCGGACATAGACATCCGCGCCCTTTTTTACTTTATTAATTTGTTTAATATTTTTTCATAATATTACAATTATTGGACTCCTACGTCGGACATTATTTCTAGTCTTACTTAACTAACTTAAGTCTACGTGAGTTCATCTTTCATTAAATACTATATATATATATATATATATATTTTTTTTTTTTTTTTTTTTTTTTTTTTTTATTACACACTGGCATTACAATTTTATATTTCTATTTACTACTTATCTTTATATTATTGACTATTTTGTTTACTAATTTCTATTGATACAATGCTTATGTTATTTACTATTTTGTCTAATTATTTCTATTTGTACACTTTCGGGGGAGATGCATGGCAGTGCGAGCAGACCAGTCCCGGCCGACGGTCCCCGTTCTAGAACCCCGTCGTCATACTCAGCTTAAAGTCCTAAACTTTAAGCTGAGTATGACTGACTCGTTCCACCATGCAGCTTTACATGTATATTTTTTCATTACAGGATTTAGACAGGGTGATGGTTTGGGTTTTGGGAGGTGTTTGGGTTAGAGTTGTTGGATAGAATTTGTTAGGTGGCGTTTTGGTGATGTCTGCTGACCAGGGACTTCACTAGCGTGAGCAAGGCCTCTATGACGACCACGTCTCGATGCTGCATGGCCGTCTTAAGATTGTAGTTGACGACTGTTTTGGTTGGCGCATCCATCGCCCTTTTAGCAAAGCGGCCTGTGGCGTCATCGGCGTCGTCGGTGTAATAGACGCAACTAACTGTATGTCTGGACACCGCCACTACCGCGTGGGAGATGCTGTCGTGGACCTGAAGCCTTCTGGACTTGGTGTTGATGATGATGACACTTTCGTAGGTCAACCCCTGAGCCTCGTGTATGGTTAGCAGGCGCGACCCTTCGCCGGATCCAAATCCCTGGCTCGCAAGAGAAGCTTTCTCCCCCTGCGTATGAACCAGGAACAGGGTGTTTTGGGCAGTGCTCGTTATTTGCGCCCCTGTGTAACCTTTCACCCTCAGGGAGTGGACCCGCGACAGCGACGACTTGGAGGAGTATATACCGGGGTATATCTCACTCAGTACAAACGCCACGTCCATTGGATTGCGGTGTGTGCAGAGAAACTCCTGGGTGATGCCAGCCACCAGGTCTGGACGGGTATACCTAAGCTCGAAAAGGTTCTCTCTGTCCAAAAATGGAAGCTGGTTAACGTCTCCGACGAGGACAAGCTCGCTTGCTCCAGACAACTTTACTGCCATGACTATGGCCCCAAAGTGGTTCATAAGAGCCTCGTCTACCGTAAGACGGTAGCATTTGTCTTGACTCTTGAAACCGTTTGCTAGGATTGAGGCCATAGTGCGCACCTTGGTCTTTGCTCGGTCTCCTAAGCGGCGCGCAAGCTTTTCCCTAAGATCTTTGGCAGCTTCTGTTGTCGTGGTGGCTAACACGTCCCTGTCCTCGTCGAAGTGCTTTACCAGCCAGGTTGTCTTACCGCAACCCGGAACTCCGTTAATCCATCTGATATTGGGTACCGCCCAGCTTTCCTGCGATGCCGGGATACCTGAGGTTCCCGAAATGGACTGTGCCATTTCCAGGATCTTATCATCCGGCATGATTTTGGTACATTTGGCGGTAACCACTATCGGATCGTCATTTGGCACGCTGAACTTGAGTTTGCCTGAGCGCTCCGTCTCCTCCTTGTCCAGGGCCACAAAACCACTACTCGCGCTGTAGGCTGCCATATACGACCCCGTCATTTCCCCTTTGATGACTTGGCATGTAACGTTGTCGTACACCGCTGCCCCTGCTTCCTCGAGCAGTACCCTTAACAGACCCTCTGTGTCTCTCTGGTAAGTCTGCAGGATCTTCCTGCATGTCGTAAGATTGACCTCTCTGGTTGCTCTTACAATTGCTACGTACTCGAGGAACGCGCTCTTTACGTGGTCCGTGGCACCCGACTTTACTGCGAGGGTCGGCGGGCTGACTTGCCCTTTGTCGGCTCGTGTTGGCTTAGGCTTTTGCTGGGTTGGTTCCTTTGGTGTTTTTCTGAAGAACCTCTCCAGTGCTGTCCCCTGCTTGTGAGATGCGTGGCTGGTGCTTGGGAGCAGTGCACTGAGGAAAGTGCCGAACGCTTTCAGGCGACTCCTCGACCGGGCCCTGTCCTCCGGGTTTGTGGTGTTGCACTGCTCCTTTGCAGCTTTTTCGGCTGCTGCCTTCTGCTGGGCCCTTTCCGATCCGCTTTGAGTGGTGGGGCTTGTTGTGGGGCTCGTCGCGCTGGCTGTTGGTTGTCCGGGGGCTTTGAGGAAACTCAGGGTTTCGCCTCTGTCCTCATAGACAACGACCTCATGATGTTCTGAGGCCTTTAGACAGCCAAAGCGGTCTGCGACGTCTCCTCTCTCTCTTCCCACCACCATTGCGTCCACGCTTATGATTCGGGCCGCGGATGACATGTAGTCTCCTGCCTCCCCAATCTTCTGAAGCAATGAGCTTGCCTGACCAAATGGAGTAGCCTCCCCCCACTCTAGCAATGCGATTGTTTTCCCTTTAAATCGCATTACACGACATCTGTGAGTGGCCACTTCCACTTGAGGTAGTGCAGCATACTTGCTGCCTTTTATGCTCGTTTTGGTGGTGCTTCCGTTAATCAGGGCGGCAATACCCGGTGAAAGGTGTATTCGGGCCGCAGCTCGACTTGAGCCTATGCAGAAGCCTATGCCTAACTTCTCCTGATCCCTGTTCATGAACAGAGCGACGCCTCGCAGTCGGATGCCAGGGACTCCGTCTTCTCCGCATGCCAGGAATTGTGTAGTAGTCATCCTAGAGGCTGGTTGTAGGCTGGCTGTTACTGAATCCGCTGCTGCTACCGTTGGTAATGGCCGTTGGTTAGAGTGTGTGTGTGTAACTTGTGCATCAGTCAATGGTGTGGTTGATGTTGCTTGTGTAGTTGTGGTTGTTGTTTGTGTGGTTGTAGTAGTTGTTTGTGTGGTTGTGGTTATTATTGTGGTTGTGTGTGTTCGAGTGTGTGGTCGACTTCGCAAGGTTACGTCCGTTTTGTTGGCCCTTGCTGCGACTGTGGCGACTTTACTCGCGAATGCCAAGAATGGAATCCTAGTAGCTGGTCTCCCCATGATGGTGTGGAGTGTGGACTGGCTAAGCTGGGTTTCGAATTTTACTTCGAGCTCCATTCTGTCTTGGCTAAACCTTGGGCATTCGAAAAGCAGGTGCCAGACTGTCTCTTCGCAGCTCGTGTCACAGACGCACGAGGGACTATCTTTGAGATGGAAGCGGTGGAGATATGCTGAGAATCCTCCGTGTCCTGTAAGGATTTGTACATGGACCGGTGTGAGCACAGCGTCTCTGAGTGTCCTTTTTGCGGCTAGGACGTCTGGAAAGAATACTTTCGTGACCGATCCTGTACTCGAGGACTCGTACCGCGCTTGCCACTTCCTTATAGTCCCCTCCCGTATCTTCCTCCTCACGAACGATACGGGGACCCTGCTGTAGTCAGATGTGAGTTTTGTTAGGGCTGCCTCCTTGGCCAGCTCATCCGCTCTCTCATTCCCGGCAGTTCCCACATGGGCCTTAAGCCAGAAGAGCCTCACTTCTCTGCCCTCCTCTCTGATTTCACTGACGCTTCTTTTGATTTGGAGTGCCAGGTGGTGAGTGACAGACGGTCTCCTGAGCAGGTCCAGTGACGATTTCGAATCACTAAAGATGCTCACGGAGGCCGCCTTGGATTCTCTTGCCATTCTGACAGCTCTGAAGAGAGCGTACATTTCCGATTGGAAGACGGTGTTGTGAGGCTCCAAGCCGAAGGTGCTGAACTTTGACTCCGTCCCGTTTTCCCACCAAGTTAGGGCAGCTCCGACTTTCCCCTCTATCTTGCTGCCATCGGTGTATATCTGGGGGCCGAATACTTGGTGAGTTTCCAGGGTTTCGGGAGTCAAATTCTGTAGGCATTCATAATCGGTTGTTGTGAGTTGCGCTGGGTGGGGATTTTTGGAATAGTGCACGTTGCGCTCCAGCTCGCGGCCCAGCGGTATGAACTCTTGGGAATGTCCCTTTTTGATCTTGAAAAGGGTTGCCGCCTCGATTACTCGGAGGTCTAGGGGGAGTTGACCTGACAGGATAAGTGCCGATGTCAGAGACACCGTGCGGTATGCTTTGCAGATTTTTTGCGCGAATCCTCTCTGCAGTGAGTCAAACTTTTTCCTTGTCATCAGTTTCTCAGCTGCGGGGGCCCACGCACTCGCTGCATACATCACGATGGGCTCTATCACCGACACGTATATCGTCCTGATTATATCTCTGTTGAGACCCCAAGTCACCCTCGCCGCACATGCCAACTGATTATAGATGTCTGTTGCCTTTCTACAGGTTGCAGACACGTGCGCATTGAAGGTGAGTTTGGAGTCTATCGTGAGACCTAACAGCTTCACCTCCTCAACCAGGCTAAGCCGCGTGCCCGACATATGAAGTACCGGAACGTCGTACTTTCGCTTTCTCGTTAACACCATCGCATTGGTCTTGTGCGCGGCGAAACGTAGCTTATTTTGGACGCCCCATTCCGATACCTTTACTAGCGTGCTGTTGGCTGATTGCTGCAGGGGACCGGCTGTGAAGTCAGAGAAAACCAGAACAACGTCGTCCGCGAAGGCCTGGCAGTATACCCCCATACTAGCCATTTTGTGTAGAAGTGAGTCTAGGATAAGGTTCCAAAACGTCGGTCCGGCAATTGAGCCCTGGACGCATCCTTTCGTGGTTCCCTTCTCGCTAGTCGCTCTGGCGTAGTTGACCCTGATGTTCCGGTCTTCGAGGTATGAGGCGACGAGAGCGTAGATATTTGCTGGACAATTCTTGGCTACCATCTGCTTCTTGAGTGCGGGCCACCACGCGTTGTCGAATGCTCCCTCAATGTCCAGTGATATCAAAAGCACGATCTTTTTGGCTTTGATTTCTGCTCGTAAGTGGCCCACTAGAGCATAGAGGGCATCCTCGGTTCCGCGCTGTGGCATGAAGCCATATTGGTTTGTGTGTAGTGTTGGGAGGAAGTGCCACTGTAATCGGCCCACTAAAAGTTTCTCGAAAATTTTTCCTAGGACCGAGAGCAGACCTATTGGCCTGTACGACTTGGGGCTGGTATAGTCGTCCTTTCCTGGCTTGCGGAGAATGCAAACGTGGGCGACCTTCCACTGCTTCGGGAAGTGTGACAGCGACAAACACTTGTTAGCTATCGCTAAGAACACCTCCCTATCGCAGTTTATTGCCGCTGTGCAGATGTCTGCTGTTAATCCGTCGGGACCGGGGGCTTTTTTCGGATTTTGGTTCTGGAGAACCATTTCCAGCTCCGCGGTCGTAAAGGGTGGATCGTCTGCAGACAGACCTTGGGGATTCTTCTCCTCCGCTAGCCTCCTTAGCGCAGTGTGGTAGGGCTGTTCAGCATCCGTTGAGTCGTCGGGGTAGAAGGTTTTTGCCAGAAGATCCGCAGATTGCTCTGGACTGAGCGTCTCGCCTGCGGTGTTTCTCAGGAGCGCGTCGTCCTGTCTTCTGGCTGTCTTCCTTATTACCCTGTAGATGCCGTCCCACATGCTCTCTCGGTCCTGCTTCGTGCAGAACTCCTTCCAGTTGGCTGTGGCTGCTTCCGTTTACTTACAAGTATTTGGGTATGTCGGAAGCATTAGGCATCAATGCTAGTGACGTGAAACAGTCGTTGAGGGAACGCTTCTTTGGCCGCCTGAAAAAAGTACTAAATAGTCTTTTATCAGGCGGAAACAAGGTGCGCGCCTTCAACGGTTGGGTCATGCCGGTGTTGATGTACTCTTTCGGCATACTCAAATGGACTCAGACAGAACTTGACGCCCTGGATATGAGGGTCCGCGCGCTGCTTACCGCAAATCGTATGCATCACCCACGATCATCGGTTATGAGACTGTATATCCCGCGGAAGTGCGGCGGTCGTGGCTTTTTAAATGCTAGGACCCTGCACAACCGCGAGGTATGCAGTCTTAGGGAATACTTCCAGGCCGCCGACGTGGGTATGCATCGAGATGTGGTAGCGGTGGACAAGGGCCTTACCCCGCTCTCCTTGGCTAACGAGAACTGGCGCAAACCTGTAGTATTAGATACTAATGACCGCAGGGAGGTATGGCAGAGCAAGGAGCTTCACGGACGCTTCTACTGGGTCCTACATGGGCCCGATGTAGATCTTTTAGCGTCCGTGGCCTGGCTGCGATTTGGTGACCTTTTCGGGGAAACCGAAGGTTTTGTCTTTGCGATTATGGACGAAGTTATGATGACGAACAACTACCGGAAATACATTGTGAAGGACGGCACGGTTGACATCTGTCGGGCATGTCACCGACCGGGGGAATCAATCCGTCACATTATCTCCGGTTGTTCTAGTCTGGCTAACGGAGACTATTTGCATAGACACAACCTTGTAGCCAGGATTATCCATCAGCAACTTGCTCTAAAATACAATCTTGTGGAATCGGAAGTGCCTTACTATAGGTATGTGCCCGACCCAGTTCTCGAAAATGGCAATGTCACGTTGTATTGGGATCGGTCTATCATCACTGACAGGACTATTATTGCCAATAAGCCTGACATAGTGGTGATAGACCGACTAGAGCGTCGCGCAATGATTGTTGATATAGCGGTCCCCCATGACGAGAACCTCGTGAAGGCTGAGAGAGATAAGAAAAGCAAGTATCTTGATCTGGCTCGCGAGGTTGTCGACATGTGGGATGTGAATACAGCAGTCATTGTGCCAATAGTCGTGACGGCCAATGGCATAATAGCGAAGAGCCTCGACGAACATCTGAGGAGGCTCTCGTTGGGCAGCTGGATCAAGGGCTTGATTCAGAAAGCGGTACTCCTGGACACGGCGCGTATCGTTAGGAGGTTCCTCTCTCAGGAGCCCTGACCACCGGTAGCTTGGACCCTGTTCCCGATACCGGTGGGCTACTATTTTTGTATTTTTAAATGTTTTTTTATTTTATTTTTTATAGAATAATATTTAAAAATGTAAAAATATGTATATAAAATGAATAAATGATCTAAATGTAATATTCTAATAAGCTAAATGTCAGTGGTCATTGGTAGATTGGGGTTCCTTAACTCGCGCATAACGTTTTCATTGATCGATGGCGTCCATCGCATGCGCTGCACACTTCCACTGGAAGCGGGGACCCTGTCAGAGGCCGATGGGGTCTGTCGAGATCCCAGGCTGTCCGGCGGCCGGCGTCCTCCCCGTCGACGCGCAGGTGGTGGTGTCGTGTTTGTCAGATAATTTTTCATGTTGTGTTTTTTTGGTTCATGTTGTAACTATTGTAAATTTTGCAGTATCTTTTTTTTGTCGTTGATTTTGTTTACATTGTATTAAATTATTTTGAAAAATTTAAGGAGAAAATTTTATGTGTCACACTTGACAGGTCTTATTATTATTAAAGATTGCTGATATGTTAGTATTAACAAAAAAAAACCAGTGTGTATACGCATGTGATTATTTTAATTGCCTTTTTGACAAAATGCGTGCTGACATAAATATATCACATTTGTTAGTTTTTTCACCTCTGTGTATCCGAATATGTGTCTTTAAATCTTTATAACGATTAAAACCATGCTGACTTACTACACATGTTTAAGGTTTTTCACCAGTGTGTATACAAATATGTTTGAATAATCTGTATTTTCGATAAAAATTACACTGACATACTTCACATTTGTAAGGTTTTTCACCAGTGTGTATACGAATATGTTTGGATAAACTGTATTTTTGATAAAAACTATGCGGACACACTTCACTTTTGTAAGGTTTTTCACCAGTGTGTTGCCGAATATGTCTGGTTAAACGGTTTTTATCACTAAAACTATTCTGACATACTTCAATTTTTTAAGGTTTTTCAGCATGGTGTGTCCTAATATGTGTGGTTAAATTGCATTTTTGACTAAAATGATTCTGGCATACTTCACATTTGTAAGGTTTTTTACCAGTGTGTATACGAATATGTCTGGTTAAACTGCTTTTATTACTAAAACTATTCCGACATACTTCACATTTGTAAGGTTTTTCACCAGTGTGTATACGAATATGTGTGGTTAAATGGTCTTTTTTATTAAAACTACGATGACATACTTCACATTTGTAAGGTTTTTCAGCACGGTGTGTCCTAATATGTGCGATTAAACTGCTTTTATGACTAAAAAGATTCTGGCATACTTCACATTTGTAAGGTTTTTCACCAGTGTGTATACGAATATGTTCAGTTAAATTGGTTTTGAAACTAAAACTTTTCTGACATACTTCACATATGTAAGGTTTTTCACCAGTGTGTTTCCAAATATGTGCTGTTAAAGATATTTTATGACTAAAACTTTGCTGACATGCTTTACATTTGTAAGGTTTTTCACCAGTGTGTTTACTAATATGTGTGGTTAAATTGTATTTTTTATTAAAACTACGATGACATACTTCACATTTGTAAGGTTTTTCAGCATTGTGTGTCCGAATATGTGTGGTTAAATGGTCTTTTTGATTAAAACTACGATGACATACTTCACATTTGTAAGGTTTTTCACCAGTGTGTATACGAATATGTTCAGTTAAATTGCTTTTTAAACTAAAACTTTTCTGACATACTTCACATATGTAAGGTTTTTCACCAGTGTGTTTGAAAATATGTGTTGTTAAAGATATTTTATGACTAAAACTTTGCTGACATACTTTACATTTGTAAGGTTTTTCACCAGTGTGTTTACGAATATGTGTGGTTAAATTGTATTTTTTATTAAAACTACGATGACATACTTCACATTTGTAAGGTTTTTCAGCATTGTGTGTCCGAATATGTGTGGTTAAATAGCATTTCCGATTAAAAATTTTCTGGCATACTTCACATTTGTAAGGTTGTTCACCATTGTGTGTCTGAATATGTCCTGTTAAAGTGAATTTATCTCTAAAACTTTGCTGACATACATCACATTTGTAAGGTTTTTCACCAGTGTGTATACGAATATGTGTGGTTAAATTGGTTTTTAAACTAAAACTTTGCTGATCACATTTGTAAGGTTGTTCTTTGACACTTAGTCTTTGATGCCTATTTACGCCATTACTGTCAGTATCTTTGTTTGATATATTACATATCATATCGTCTTTGTTACCGTTATAAACGAAATTTGTATCTAAAGTTATATTACTCACAGTACTACAATTATTATTTCTAGGTTTTGTATAAATTAAAGGTTCTTTATATTTTGGATTCATTTTGGATTTATGATTTTGAGCTGTCCGGAGAACTTTCGAGTCTTCATGACCATTTTTCTTCTGCTCTTCTGTAATTACATCTTCTCGTTTTGTTCTTCTTATATGTAGTTTAGCTTTCTTCACAACGGGCGCCCCTGTGATAATAAATTAAGTAAGCAACAAAATCAAAGTAGAATCAAGTGCACAGGGGTTTCAATGATCCACATTAGGACCAAGGAATTACTTTTGATGGTTAATCAAATGATCAAAACCTGCTATTGACTGCTACTAAACAACTTGCCTATTAGGTAGGCACAACTAAAAAGTGAAAAATAAAAACATTTTTACAAAAAAATACCACCGACTTCCAAATAAGAAAACTACAAAGTGAAACATAACTTTATTTTTGGAAGTCGGTGTCTTTCGTAGGTACCATTTCACTGCGTTATGGACACCGACTTCCAAAAATAAAGTTATTTTTCACTTAGTAGTTTTCTTATTTGGAAGTCGGTGGTATTTTTTTGTAAAAATGTTTTTATTTTTCACTTTTTAGTTGTACCTATCTAATAGGCAAGTTGTTTAGTAAGTTACCTTAACGAAAGAATAGATAATCCCAGTATCATGAAACTTGAACATAACCGCTGAAATGAGAGATCTGCGTACCCCTTAAGAGCGTACTGGCGTGATGCTATGTTATGAAATGGTATAATCAATAAACAGACATGCGATTGCAGCAATCCCGAGAGATGTGCCGTTATTTATTGAAGAGTTCTGTCGTATATCTTCGAACTTCTTCATCAGATCTGCACCAAATTAAAATGGGACCAATTTCGAAACATTTTCTTTCAAACAAAAAAAGAATTTTCAAAATCGGTCCACGATTGACGGAGATATCGGTGAACATACGTAAAAAAAAAAACATACACGAAGTCGAACATAGAACCTCCTCCTTTTTGATGTGTCGGTTAAAATAAGCTTGGTACCTCAAATTTATTTAAAGTAGTGCACGACATACCTAGATGGCGTTAACAACGGAATAGATCGCCTGCTATATCATATTTTACGCAATTTCATCCATCGTTTCTTAAGTCTTCCTCACCCCTTAAACCATCCACATTCTTACTCAAAACTTTCCTCACAACACGCTCCTCATCACTTGCCCCATACATTTCTTTTACGCTTTCATTTCTAATTCTATCCCACTCACCTAACACCTAACGTCCCACTGCAATTTTCACCTTAGCTGTCTTGCATTCCTCGCTTTAGTGGTCTAACATTCTGATCTGAACAGGGCTGATTTGTTAAATTTTATTCATTTATTTAATTTCAAATTCAAATTGTCACATTAATTTTGCGATAATTTAGAGGTGATAAACTCAGCCTTATTCGCTAACTTAAAAATTAACTAACTAATACTCACAGTTCGTGTCTTTTTCTTCTTCAACTTCTTTTTTAACCTCCGTTATAGACACATCATCTTCATAATCAGAACGGTGTACTTGAACATTTTCTACATCTGAAGAGTCTGGATTTTCCAGTTCTGCTGCTAGCTCTGTAAGTGAGCCAAAAAGGTCAAGAGTGAAGCTTATTATATGTAATTTACACTTACAGCCAAAAATCTGCAGATATATAAGATATATATTTATTTATTCTTTATATTGTCTACAAGCTCACGCTTTACAACTATCTCGCCTGATATTTAGCGATGATGTGGTCGATGGTGGAGTATGCTTGCCTAGAAGAAACCTATTTTACTCTTAACTTAATAATAAATTAATCATTGTTTTAGATTAAATTTAATTTCCATGACTGATACTTGATAGAAAAATAGATTGCTGCAGGATTGCCTGGAAATATCTAGCCGCAATCACCATAATCAAAGAAATCGCTTATCAACAGGTGAGATATTGTTCAAGTGCGAGGATATAGAAAAACAAAAATGTATTTGATAGTTAACCCCTAAAATACAATTTTTTTAAGGCAATCCAATGTCATGTCAGTGGTGTCTCATCCCACACAAAGGAACCGTGCCGACGTACTGTACTGATTATACTGATTATTTTTTGTACATCGATCGCGTTCGGTTCCGTTCCACTGATATAGATGTTGATCTATCTATCACCGTGATTACTATCCACTAAACCTACTTTCACAAAAACAAAACACATGCAGATTTTTGCAGTTGGAATTTTATTAATGCTGAAGAGTTCGTATTTTTTTTTAACGCCATGGAGCTACCAGACAGATTTGAATATTGATTTGTCCTATTCTAAAGGAAAGTTATAGGCTATTATTTAAATATAACAATACGACCATTAGAAGCTGAAAAGCAAAGCAAAGGAAGAAATACAGTATTAACGCTAAGCGAAAATGAAGTAAGAGAGAGGCCAGTGGAACCGAGGGCCAAATACAAACTAATAACCTACCTATATAGAACTACTGGTGCATAACGGAACTTTATTTATGGAATAGTATTTTTTCTTATAGTAGTATTTCAAATTCAAAAGCGCTATCTATCAGCTCATTCCCTAATGTTCACGATTGAGGTCAACGCCTCCAGCTAGTACCTACCAACAAAGGAGAATCATTAAAAATCTAATTAAGCTAGGTAGGAATAACGATTTTGAACTGATAACAGTAAAAAAAAACAGATTTTCTTTCAATGCCGAATAATTCCAATACTAGGGAGTCCAGAATCATGAACTGAATCCATTGTATTGTTTTCGCGTCGGTTTCAGACACAGCCTGTATAGACGAGAGAACAGAAATATAAAATGTTGGTAGGTTTTCACTCTAAGTGGAAACGAACCTCGGAAAACGCTAGTACTCAAAATATTTGATATATTCTAATAAGCATACCATCAATTTGAAGTTCCTCCTTTGGCTCAATAATATCTGCTAGTGTCTCACAATCAGCTGGTAATTCTTCTTTGACAGCTTGGCTTTCTGTTTGACATTCACTAACTATATCTAAGTACTCCATCGGCGATATAACAAACCCATTGTTAAATGCCAACATATTTGGGCTTACTAAAGGGTTTGGCTGTAAAAAGATGAGTCTAGTATTAGATGGCTGACCGTAGATTATATACAGAGACTCCTCCGTACCTCTGGAAAGCATGTTAAGCTGTTGTTCCAATTCCAAACAACAACTTAACATGCTAAAACAGCTTTCCATGCTTCGGGGTACGGGGTACCCCAAAACTCAACGTCATGCGGATACGGGATGCTTGAACAAATACGTAGGAATCTTGATTAAGTGGGCTATTTTTCTAAAAGCCTTACCTCAAGTACTTTAGCATGATTATGATGTGCCAAGTTACTTTAGTGGGCAACAAATTTTTATCCGTCATAATCAAACTTTTATTTTAGTATACTTACTATATTGTTATTAGATTTATGACTACGATCATTACGAGTATTGCTATTTATTGAGGATGTCAATATAAAAATGCAAAATTAGTGAACACAGTTTCTGGTCTAGGGTGTAAAGTTTTAACATTTTTATAAATATTGCTATTAGCATTTAACCTGGACTTATATAGTTAATGTAAGTCTAAAATAGCCAAGTCAGAGGCCAGAGGGTATTAGAGGTTGCTTAATCAACTCTGACACCAGAGGTCACATCCTAACTCGAAGATAAAAAGAAGAAGCACGTAACCTTGTGATGTTGATTTTTGTCTTCTTTTTGCCAGAACTAGTTTAAACTAGCGCAACGCCCCATACTCGCTAGACATATAGTTTTGGTACACGCTGTGTAGATATCTTTCAGTTGAGTACCTGTGATAGTACATAATAACTGGATGCAGCTATATACAAGTATTTTACTCAGAACTGTTATAATTTCCTTTGGCAAGAAGTGATGTTAGACTTCGAAATTGGACATTAGGATTATGTTGAAGACTACCTCACCTCATAATTCTCATCCAGCATCTGAGCAAACAGTTCTTCGGCTTCTAGACATTTTCTCTGGAAACGGCAGCATTGTTTCAGTTTGGAGCAGCAGAAGTAACAAACAAGCAGCGGTCTTCTGTCTCTTGTTACAAACTGCAACAAAACTTGTCTTGTATTATCTTGTTTATAAACTAATATAATTAGAGTAAAATTTAATGTTTGGATGTATGTATGTTACAGGTAATATTTGATAGTACTATTCCAGTTATGAACATTATTTCACTGATACCAATCTACATTGTCGCTAAGTCACTTAGGTTTTTCATTCCAGAAAAATGCAAAGCAAACTCAAGGGATGATAAAACTTCTCATGAACAAAACACTTTGAATCATACAACATCAAGAAGGTGGTCAATATTGTTTTCTGTAGTTATCTTCTCAGACAGAGAAAGTATGAAGCCGGTTGCAGACCAAGAGGTAAGCTAAATTACGTTAGTTTAGCTTATTTCACGTAGCTGAGGTTTTCCCATCCATAGGCAGTTCTTTAATTCTTACATAGTTTGTAGTCTTCACTCAAGTATGAAAAACTACAAACCTCAGTTATGCGAGCTAGCTCATAACTAACAGTTTAGCTTTTGGTCTTCAACCGGGATGAGCATTGACTTATTTTTGCTCAAGGAAGATTGGTGACCTATTATTATTACACGAATGGGCGACGCGAAGGAGGGTAATGTATTTATCAGTCTATGTATGCGAGTGTCACTGGCAACATTATAATTGAAAAAAAAAAAAAATGGCGGATTTTGGGCGACATATTGTGGCGGGACTTACTTCCAAACCCATCGTGTGGTGTATCGAAATAAAGGGTTTTAAGAGGTGATTGCAAAAATATATAACAGTTATATGTTTAAAAGTAAAAAAACCATCTGGTTTTGTTTAGTCAGCCCGTGAATATGAAACTTCCAACTGCACAGCATGATTTTCTTCTTGTTTACCGTCATTACAGTTCGTTTCAGACAGTTAGATTTTTATTTTTTGTATTAACACATTTTTTTTAACATTTTAGTTATCATTTTTTTAGATTATGTTTCTTTTGTCAGTCATCATCGAACGTCTGACCAAAATTTCGCATCACTGATTATACGTACTTGTATGAGCGGCATTTAATACCCTTCATACAAGTAGATATAATTATTTAACGAGCAATATTTGTGTATATATTATTAATTTGTAATCACGTTTCGAACACGGCGCACACGATTTCGAAAAAAATTGTAACATAGGGGTTTTTGAGGTCGAAAATCGATCTAGCTAGTCTCTTAACTGGGCAAACTAGTTTTCTCAAAAAAAAAATTTTTCTTTTTTCACCAAAGCAGAGCTTGGTCGCCAAATATTAAAGTCACAACTTACTGGCTTATTAATCAGCTTCTCATAGAGTTCATGCAAGTTCTTGTTGACAACAACATACATGGGAGCATCCTCCACCAAACACATCCTGCATATTTGCAGTCTTTCCATTTTGTCACTGAAAAAAAGGTAAATAAATATTTAAAATTTATTCTTTTGAGTTATTTATTTTGATGCAATACAATCAATACCACAGACACAGCCATACTTTATTGCCATAGCAGGATCTAAATAAATGATCAAATAACACACATGGACTTGTAAAGAAGTTGAACTTACTAGGTGTGCTTTGCACCATAAGGCGCAGATACCCCTCAGTAGCTGTTTTTAAAATGAGAATCAATAGAATCAATCGTTTAAACGGCTAGTCGATTTTTTTTAGAAAAATATGATCCATTAGACCATTTTATTAATAATAGGATGTAAGAAAATTTTGATATTTATTCCTATAACATAGTGTAATTACTTTGTAAAGTTATCTCTAACACCACAATCGCACTAAAACCGCCGGGCGTATTTTAATAAAATTAACACCATCACAAAGACAATTTAATTATCTACGTTTTGATCTGAGGCTCTTTTTCTTAGAACATAGAATTTTGGGTCGCGTGGGTGTTAAACGTGTGCGCTTTTAGTGCCCTCAAGGTCGTTGGCGACTGTCGTCGTCTTAATAATTTTGTAGATGAAGGTAAGTAGGTGGACCTGGATGCCTTATGCATAACAGAAACTAAAATAAAAAAGGACAATCAAATGCATCTTCACGGTCCTAACTATACACCTTACTCATATTTTGTACGAGAAACTAGGAATGGAGGCCCGCGTATACTACAGAAGAATAATTTAAATGGACAAAAATTTGATGTAGGACGGTTGAGTTCAGAACCAACCCGAAATAATTTGGTGTATACTAAGATTTCCTAATATAGGTAAGGCCTCAGTGAATTCATTCCTTTTAAGGGTTCCGTACCCTTCAGGTACGGAACGAACGAAGGGTACGGACTGTCTGACGTCTGTCACACGGGTTTTACAGTCAAACGGTTGGAACTGCAGTCTTAAAATTTTCATAGTATAAGTATCTTGTTGACCCAAAGCCAGACAAATAAAAAAAAAAAAAATGTTTTTAATGCGGGCTCCCATACAAGTAAAGGGGTTGCAAAAAAATATTTTGATCTAACCCATCGAGTAAGGTATCGTCGTTTAGAACTCGTCGAGTAGATAAATACGCTGTTTTTGTTCAAAGTAATATTGGATAACAAATGAATGAGAAGCCACCAAAGTCAGCTATTTATACAAAATTTTGTTCCGAAGTATGTTTTAACTTCCCATTGACCTATGATCTTCAAATTTGGTGATATTTTTTATTATTATATTTTACTAACAAATACCAATGTGTTGATTTTTCTTTGAAATTCCCTCATTTTTCCTATTACAACCAACTTGATTTTATGGTTTGGTACGGAACCCTAAATGTGCAAAGTCCGACACGCAATTTTAAAGTTTAAAGGCAACAATAAAATGAAAACTAATTGGCTTAGACCTGTAATTATTTTGTCAATGTGTAGAGTCACTCAAAGACTAACAAAAAAACTGTCTAAGCAAAAATGTCTTGTATTTTGTGTTTTAGTTGAATACTTATTTTTATAGATTTTCTATGCTATGGCCGTAAAAATAACATTAAATGTAGGTACGCTTCTGTGATGCCTAGATCCAAAGTTTTGGTTGTTAAACTATTTGGATATCGAAAAGTCAGATACTAAAATAATTTAATACTTTTTTTTTAAACTGTTAATGATATTAACTTTTAAAACATTTGCATGCCATTTAGGTGGCAAACATGTGCGAACTTTTTGTTTTTTAATGTTATGCTGCATGCATGTATTTTTGCATGTGTTTTAGCAAATAAATATATCTTTATGTTTATCTTTAAAATAGATCTGAGTGGTCCAAGTGCCCGTTCACCTGCACTCTGGAGGACTTGATGAACACCACTGATGTAGCTATAAATGTGGTTACCAACTGTTCCCAAATTATCTAAAGGTTAAATCATCATCGAATCGAAAAGAAGTAGATACTAAAATTACTCTATCTTTGAGGGATCCCCACAGAATTAGTGATTATCATAGATTATTTAGGACGTTTACCGGTAAGACTTGGTAAATCCTAGGTTTTATCAGTAAATCCTTGGTTTGACCGTAGTTTCGGGCTTTTACAGTAACATATACACGGAATAAAATATCATTAACTTCAAAATGGGTCTACCTTTTATAGCAGAACTTAATATTACTTTGCATAACAACGGATAGCATAAACTTCATTTCGCAGAAAATCATTTGACTTACACTCATTTATCTATACATATAAAATGCTTTGTCCTGAATGACTGACTGACGGATCAACGCACAGCTTAAACCGCTGATCGTAGAGACCTGAAACTTAGAGGGTGTGTCCTTTCTATGACGTAGGCATCCGATAAGAAAGGTTTTTTGGAAATTCCACCCCTAAGGGGGTAAAAATGGGGTTGGAAGTTTGTATGAAAAATCTAATTCCTTCGGCCAAAATATTTGATATTTGGTACAAATAGTAATCTAAGTAAATCATAAAGGTTGTCATTATAAGATTTTTGAAACTACCCCCAAATGATGATTTAAGGGGTGTTGAAGTTTGTATGTAAGAATCTGATTTATTGGGTCAATAAACTTGAAAATTGACATAAATACCAACCTTAATAAATAATAAAGATTCTTATTATTAGTTTTTCTAAACTACCCCCAAAATATTATTTAGGGGTTGATACTTTTTTTTGAAAAATCTTATTTCTTGGGTTAATAAACATGAAATTTGACATAAATACCAACTTCAATAAACAATGAAGGTAATCATTATTAGTCTTTTGAAACAGCCCCCAGAAGACGATTTAGGGGGTATAAAAATGTTTTGAAGAATCTTATTTCTTAGGTTAATATATTTGAAAGTTGACATAAATAACAACCTAAACAAACATTAAAGGTTGTAATTATTAGTTTTTCGAATCTGTCCCCAAAAAGCGATATAGGGGTGTCAAAGTTTTTTTGGAGAATCATATTTGTTGGGATAAAAAACTTGAAGCTTGACATAAGTACCAACCTATGTTAACAATAAAGGTGGTCATTATAAGTTTTTAGAAAAGCTTGGGGTTAAGCTAAGAATCTTACTTTAGACAGGTTTTTGATTTTGATGTAGGGTTCTAGGGGAGCACTAAGCAGAAATTTTCGAAAATTAAATCTGAAAGACCTGGAAAGAGGGTGAAAAGGGGCAGAATTTGTTTGTAAGAATAAAATTATTCCTTTGGGATAAAGTAAATAATTGAAATTTACATAAAACGTTTTTAAAACTACCCGTCAGATAGGGTTAAGGGGTGTTAAAGTTTTTTTGGGGAATCTTACTGCGGAATCTTGCTAAGAACGAACTACGAAAAATAGAAAGAAAAGAAAAGTGAATATCATATTTGGGTTGTTCAAAACTCTAGCTTCAACGGGGCAAAATGGGGTTACTAAGTTTTTAGGGGAGGATTTTATTTTGTGGCAGTAACCTAAAATTTATTCTGATTTAAGTCAAATAACGAATCGTCTCAAACCAATAAACCCTGAATATCTACGATACCCCGTTTTTTATTGATTTATTAAGGGTATCATTTAAGCTATCGCCAATTTAATTAGTTTCGTGTTTCTTAAATAATAGAGTTTGCCCGCAAAATAGTAGATTTGTCACCAAAATGTAGTCAGCAAACAATATAAAATTAATTCCACAATACATCTTCTAAAATCATGGAGATATAGGGTCTAGTACCAAATAAATGTTTTTGTATGTATTATAATAGGTTTGTCCCAATAAGTATTTAAGCAAACTAATTTAAAGAGATCACCAATAAATCATATATTATGTCAATAGAAAATTTCATAAAGTTAGATTAGTGTCGCAACAGAGTCGACGGAGCCTCGCTGCGCGGGGCTCCTGTTTCTGAATGCAGGGTCTAAAGTAACCTAACACGAAGGAGATGACGGGAGCTGAGTTCGCTCGCTTTGCTCGCTCACTTCAGCTCCCGTCATCTCCTTCGAACCTAACCTGTCCGAAACGGGGTGCCCTAAGCTCCCGAGCTCGCTTCGCTCGCTCTTGGACCGATTCATTGACCATTGTCATTGTCATTTTAATGTTGACATTTTCATTAAAATTATAAATTGATGTATTAAATTGGTAACGAATATTAAGATTTTAATAACTGAACGAAATAAAATGTAACAAATAAAAAGGAGTCGCAGTCAGGGATCGATAATCGATTTATTTGGTGACAGATCTACCATTCTGAGCATAAAGCTATTATTTTAGTAATAAAACTATTATTATAAGAACGACGTTTATATATTTATCTAATTCACAAAAATTTTATTGGTAATCCATCTCTTATTATACACATATATTAACATTAATTTGATAATTCATACCTGGGAACACTTTTGTGTATCTGAGAACGAAAATATTTCGTGGCGATAGATCTATTTATTAGGTGATACAACTTGATGACAAATATAAATTTTGGTGACAAGAAATATAGTTCCCATTTATTAATAGCTTATTTTTAGTCGCCTTCACTAACTGCACATAAGAGTCATTTATAGGATAAACGAAATCACGAGAGCGAAGTCGCGGGCGAAGTGCTAGTCATACATTAAAACTCATAATTTTGTAAGCCAGAATCATCTTTTGGCATAAATTTCATATCGATAATCATTAAAAGCTAGAACCATCATGTCGCAGATAGTTCACAGTCAGAATCGTCTTTTCGTGGCGTACATTTGAAATCCATATTAATTGAAATACTCATCTATCACATTACACAAAATTCATAGTTATTTATTAAAAGATGTGTTTTTATTTAATTATTTTTATGTTGACTTTGGTTTTAATATAGAATAGGTAAGTACGATTAGTTATTAAGAAACAAAGTCAACTGTCTGCAGGGTCTAAAGTAACCTAACATGAAGGAGATGACGGGAGCTGAGTTCGCTCGCTTTGCACGTTCACTTCAGCTCCCGTCATCTCCTTCGAACCTAACCTTTCCGTGTCGGGGTGCCCTACGCTCCCTAGCTCGCTTCGCTCGCTCTTGGACTGATTTATTGACCGTAATTATCAAATTGCCCAGCCGTTACGTAATAAATAAAATAGAGGATCAAATATTATTTTTGCATGTCAAATATAAATTGAGTACGTTTAAACATAACTAACATGCAATTCATTTATAATTTATTCGTAGATCAACTTATATAGTCGCAATAATCAATACAAAGATTAAGCATAAAAAACTACATCATTTATTTTTAAAAGTGCTCATTTACAATAGATCAGTTAGGTTCTAGAAGATCAAATAATATTGTCCCATAAAATTATTCCAAATGAATTTCTGCCATCTTCATAACATTCCAAGAGAAATTATGCCAAATAAAATTCGGACATATAAACATTCAGCCGAACGATTATTATATTAAATAATTTGTATGCCTTAAAAATACTAGTCTAAAGAAGATTATGCCAAGTGTGTTATGCCATATAAATTTCGGAGCATCAAAATTCTACCAGATAGAGGGCACCCCTTCAAAATAAGGTGAGATAAAGAAGTTTCACCAAGTTTAGAATAGAAAAGCATTTATTTGGCATAGACACAACAGCAACAAACAAAGTGAAAATAATAATAAAAAAAATATTATAAAGACAAATTTGATGAGCGTGTCCATACCGAAAGGGTTACAAACTCGGAATATAATACATAGCAATGTAGAATGATTATATTAATGAAAGCGATATCACCAACCAATCAGCTACCTAAGAAATATTACAATTAAAGACTCACCCAGTCACACCAACACACACAGACACACTATTAATGGATTAGTTTAAATTACATATACAATTGGGTTAATTTAACACTGCTTCTTCTCCGCTAACCAAGTATCGTAATTTTCCCAAGCTGATCAATGTCAACCTAGCCCTAACGCGGTCTAGAATCGACCGATCTTTACACTTTCTACCGTAGTTCCAAGCTAAGTGTCTAACCGTGCTCTCTAGTGGGCTAACACTGACTGCCTCGCCGTGGCCTAGTCAATCCTCTTCAAGATCCCTAAAAACACCACGAGGTCGTGTTCCCATACTTTCGCAGGTCAGATTTATTGTACTCTTTGTTCTCTCTTATCTCTTTATTGTTCTAAGGACCTACACGTGTGCTGTATTGTTTTGTTTGGTACCTACGTTTCACTTGATTCCTAAATTTTGTAAAGATATTCTGGCCCATTTTTGTCATCTTTACTTATAATATTATAAAGTTGAAGAGTTTGTTTGTTTGTTTGAACGCGCTAATCTCAGGAACTACTGGCTAGAATTGAAAAATTCTTTTTGTGTTGGATAGTCCATTTATCGAGGAAGGTTATAGGATATATAACATCACGCCACGGCCAATAGGAGCGGAGAAGAAGTTGGTTTTTCATCCAGATGTGAAAGGAGTTAAATGAAAATAGGAACAAAAAAAATTGAGTTAAATTTAGTGTTAGCTGCTTATATTCATTCACCACTTCGTGTCATAAAAATAGTACTATCAAATAAGTAGTGAAAAGAGTTAACATCCGGTTTCCCAGCTCTCGATTATCGGGCTGTTAACGTAATCGACGAATAATCTTCGGTTAATTCTACTTTCAGTTTCTCAACACCAAGTGTGACAAGCGGTTGACAATTTGTCACATTTGAGAAAAATCTCCAATAAACCACATATTACAGCAGTTTTGGGTTTCTGAGTACCTTTTTCAATGTTAATCTCTTGTCAACGAGCCTAATTTACTTATAATTGTTGGATATTGGTCGATTATTCGCAGATTAAAATTAATATTATGATTTTAAATGCTTATATGACGATAAAAAAATAATAGGGGTCGGCAAAATCTTTGGTATCGGTTCAGTTATAAAAAAACTTTTTTACAAAAATTACAACCGACTTCCAAACAAAAACACTACAAAGTGAAAAATAACTTCAATTTCGGAAGTCGGTGTTCCTGTTTACTTTTCTTCGTTTTTTGACACCGACTTCTGAAATTGAAGTTATTTTTCACTTTGTAGTGTTTTTGTTTGGAAGTCTGTTGTAATTTTTGTAAAAAAGTTTTTTATTTTTCACTTTTTAGTTGTGGTACATAATGTTCCAGTTCTATAGGCTAGGTACCTACGCGTATAGTGCCCAAAGTGAAGCCAGAATAGATGAACCCAATAACATGAAACTTAAACAAAACCGGTGCAATGAGAGTATACCAGGGTGAACTGTTCACACCTGCGTACCCCTTTAGAGCGTACCAGTGTGATGTTATGTTATGAAATGGTGTAAACAATAAACAGACATGCGATTGCATCAATCCCGAGTGCTTTACCGTCATTTATTGAAGAGTTCTGATGTATTTCTCCGAAGTTCTTTATCAGATCTTGATGAAAATGGGACCACATGACAAGCACCAGCTTTGAAATAAAAAAAGAATCATCAAAATCGGTTCACCCAATAAAAAGTTCTGAGGTAACAAACATAAAAAAAAATACAGTCGAATTGATAACCTCCTCCTTTTTGCGAAGTCGGTTAAAAATATGTTAATTCGATCAATTATAGTTGATAACCAAGATTTAAAAAAATTGGTTATTACACAATTATCAAAAATAGTTTTTTTGTATGTAAATAAAAATAAAAAACAAAAACTGTTACTGATCAGGGAATCGAAATATCCTCACGCGCATTAAGTTTGACTGTATGTTGTACTTAGTACTTACCAAGGTCAGTTTTTGGATTGGTTTGTGTTTAACTTGAAGCGGCCGCGACAGTTGACCACGCCAGGGTAAGCAACACTTACCGAGGTCAGTCTTTGGATGGGTGACCACTTCTTTTTGGGTTCGCTTGTTTTTCGATGGGTGACCCAGCCAGGGTAAGCAACAGTTACCTCGGTCAGTATTTGGATGGGTGACCACTTTTTTCTGGATTGCTTGTTTATGGATGGGTGAACACTTTACTTTTTTGGTTTGCTTGTTTTTGGATAGGTGACCCTAGGGTAAACAACATTTACCAAGATCAGTATTTGGATGGGTGACCACTTCATTTTGGTCCACTTGTGTTTGGACAGGTGAGCCTACCACCAGGGTATGCTACACTTACCAAGCTCAAGTCTTTGGATGAGTGACCCTCACCACAAAACATTTTGGTCATCCATCCGAAACTCAACCCGCTAGGTTAAATTAAACTGCCCTAATTTCAACTCTTACATTATTACTTTCTCACAAAAAATTTTGGGAATCTGGATACAAATATAGGAGACATAATAAAAAAAAAATTGTACGCACTTACTTATTTCAACTCTCTGTATCTTGGAAGCAATTAGTGTAGAATAGCTCCCTTCACTATATCATCTAATTTTTGAATAAAACACAAAAAAATAAGATACAAACAATAACCAGAAAATAATTAAATTTTCAATAAATATCCATTAATTATACAATAATAAAAATATAATATCAAAAACAAAAAAAAAAATTGTTGTAAAAAGGTAAATAATACGTCATCTAATAGTGTATGAATAACAACAGTAAAATAAAATGTCAAAGATAAGAAAAATTATTATTACAAGAGATCAATAATATTTCATTATGAAATATTAATATTATGTCAAATATATGACAAAAGGTCAAAAATATTAATATATGATTTTTTTTATTTGTAAAATATACAAGTAGGTACCATTAAAACATTCCGATCGATAAAAAAAGTAAAAAAAAAAACTAATACAAAATGTAACAAATTTTAAAACACTAATAATCTAGGAACTCATCGACGCCGTAATAGCCCTTCCTCGATAATTATGCCTTCAATTTGTTTTTAAATAAGTTTATGCTATTAACACTTTTGAATACTAAGGGTAGCCTGTTGTACAGAAAGACTGTTTGGTATCTGGGACTGTGATGAAGAACGTTTAATTTCGGCTGGATTGTGTTATGCAAGTCTTTTCTACGAGTATTATCTCTAACTTGTCGTTTTTCATTAGTTTCCGATTTATGCAAGTTCTTGACAAAAAAATTTAACTGCACCATTATATAGAGGCATGGCACTGACAAAATATTAAGTCTATTAAAGTGGTCCCTGCACGAGTCCGTTTGTTTCAAACGGAACGTTCTCCCTTATGCCATAATGCTCCAACTTGGCCAGCAAAATATCGTGATCCACCGAGTCGAAGGCAGAGCTAAGATGCAGGAAAATACCTGCCACCTTATGTTTGTCATTAAGATTGCAAACAACCTCATAGATCAGTGGCTCACCAGCATCGGTAGTGGCTTAAGCTCTTTGATAACCAAATTGTCGCTCATTTAATATTCTTTGCATTTGAAAGTGTTTCATAAGCCTACCCTTCATATTTTTCTCCAAAATCTTTGATAGTACAGGCAATAGGGAAATTGGGTTGTTGTTGCTAGGATCAGTTTTTGAAAACTTCTTTATCAGAAAGAAAGAAAGAAAGAAAGAAAGAAAAAACGTTTATTTGCGCCAGGCACGACGCAAACCATAAAAAAAAAAACAAGGAAAACTTAAAATACAAATACAGAGTATGCGTCACAACCACGCAAAACGGTCATCGCTCAGCATAATGCTGGGACTCGCGTGCAAGACAGAGCCACAGCGCTGGTTTTCAGCGATAGCCGGTGTCGACTGGGTGACGCCGAAACAAACGAAAAAGATTTTTCGTTTTATCAGGAAATAGGCCTTCTACAAAACAATTATTATATGGTATGATAAGTTTAAGGCTAAATCATATTGGTCGTTCTAAAGTAAAAAATATTGTAGAAATCCTAAATGAAACAAATTAAAAAGAAATTGATAACAGTTGGATTGTGTTTTCGAACCTACACGTTGTTCATCGTCAATCCAGCATCGAACCGCGAAGCCACAATGACTTGTTGAGAACACTTGAAATTAAAGATAAGGTAGTTATCATAGTCCTGCCACTTAAAAGACTTTCAACTTTAACGTCAACAAGATAATGATTAAAATGGCTTAACAAGATATGTCCGCGGAGTCAGCCAATGTTGGTAAGGCCAGACAATTTTCAACTTTAACGACAAAAAGATTATTAATAAAATGGCTTAACAAGATATACCGGTGGGTTAGACAATTTCGGGTGGGTTAAACGATTTTGGCCAGGGACTGTACCAGGGGCCTAAACCAACTCGCAGAGGCCTTCTTAGACATGTAGGATGAAATGTGACACTGAATGTGATTATCCCTGTTTGCACCCAAGGACAATCCCCAGCTTGTGGAGGACTATTGCAGAATATGGAGACAAAACACGTTGGGCTATATAGGTTTGAGAGGTTGGGTGGGTCGATTACCTAAAATTATAGAAGGACTAGCGGCCCGCCCCGGCTTCGCACGGGTAATTGACAAAAATTACAAAATTATAATACATTCTATTTGTGTCAGGTTAGTAAAAAAAGAAAATTATAAAGAAAGTTTGAATATCTTCAGCAAGCCGTTGCGAACGCTCGATACTCAACTCTCTGGCACGCAATTGCGACGCGTATTTTCTACGACTTGCCAGACGATTTTCAGTTTCCGATGAAGATTCTTCATTTCGTCGTATTTTTGATGCCTTCGCCTGGGAACTATTTCTAGAAAGTTGAGATCTTGTTCTTTTGGGCATTTTAAAATGATAAAAAAATATTAAACTGCCTTTGTACTAAATTATTTGCTGAAGCTACTCAGTCACTAAGCTGTTTGGATAGTTAAATTAAAATATATATTTATTACCAGTACCTACTTACTGAAAAATATTGGTTTAGTTTTGAAAATAACTTTTTTGAGTTTAGTTGTACCTACTAAATGAATTCAAAATATTTTCAAGCTAGAATTAGTTATTCGATTCCGCACACGACCATTGCGTAGGGAGCCGACCGCGCGATTGCAGTAGAACTGAGGCGATCGTTTTTTTTTTTTTTTATTTTTTTTTTCTAAGTGGCGTCTCACAGTTCGGTCAAAGTGACCGGATACTGCTTAACCGGACTACCCTGTGGAGACTAAGCTATATTATAGCCTCCAGCCAGGCTTGCAATAAATTCTAAAACTAAGCGACTGCGCTGAGGGCTACCCCAGTTGGGGTCGGACCTCGGCTCAGGGCGTCGCTGGGGGGGGACAACAACTAGGGCTGGATCTTAATAAAGTGATTCTATCATCCGTTCGGAAAAAGCCTACGTGGAGAAGAACGGACAAGAAACTCCGATATTTACTAACGTTAATCTAACTACTATTGCACAGCACGCGGGCTGGCTTGTAGATCTTGTCGGGGACGTCGCGACGGGCCTCGGCGGCGAGGACGGAACGAGTTCGGTCTGTGAGGCGATCGATTTTGCGCGCTTGTTATTATAGTACATTTTGAAATTTATTAACTATACTTATTTCTTTTTTTTTATATAAATTAAAATTTTGGTTTTATTATAAAAATAACTTAAGTTTATTATGTTATTTTTAAATTTCTTAAATAAGGAGCTAAAAATTAGAAAAAAAATACTTATGTGACTGCATTTTTCTGTAGAATGACGTAACTTCATCATTTTTTTTCTGCTGATTTTTGTATGGGAATGGAAAAAAGTGATCAACACAAATGCAAAAGGGTTATATGTTGTTGTTACCTACATTTTAACACAAAAAAAAAAAAAAATTGTCGTAGTTTTTCCTGAAGCGATGTTCAAACTTCACTCAGACGTCATTTTTGAAAAAAAGTGGCATTGAATATTGAAGGTTTACCATTAGTTATGCAGTTTTTTTGTAATTGCCTTCAAGCCACATGCAAGTTGACGAGTTGAGCTACCCATAACGTCCACAGTTTTGCTAATATTATGTTACACCTTCTAACAATTACAGAACAAAGTTGACCGATATCAGTCGTTTGATAGGACGGCCTCTTCATTATAATATTTTCATACCTAGGGGATTGGTGATATCGTAATTACCGCTTTCACTAATGTAATCACTTATTCTAGCTTGCTATTAAATGCTGAGTTGGTAACCCTTTCGATATGGATAATAGCCTTTTACTCTGTGTTTGTTGCTGTTTCGTTGTGTCTGCGTCGAATAAATGCTTTTCTATTGTATTACAATACTTTCTAAATTCATTACTAAATTCTATTGTATTATAAAACTAAGCTTACCCTGAGTTTCCCATCTCTAAATTATCGGAGAATTAATGTGACAAATTGTCAAGCATGCGTTATCTGCTGTGATTGGCTGTTGAAAATTCATTCAACCAATCACAGCAGATACCGCGTGCTTGACAATTTGTCACATTTATTCTGCGATAATTTTAAGCTGGGAAACTGGGGGTTATTGTGACAAATTTTCAAGCTCTCGTTATCTGCAGCAATTGGCTGTTGAAAATTCATTCAACCAATCACAGCAGATAACGCGTGCTTACGATTTACTTTTATAATGATTAGGATTTACCCCTAACTGGTAAAGTTTGAAAAAAATACTATTTGTCTATGAACAATTAAGGACTGATTGATTTGCTTCACCAAAATGGGTATAACATTTGTTACATGATTTAAAAATACCTATATATTTGATTTTAAAACATTTTCTGCTAAATACTGTATTTCGGAAAAAAAAAAACAGAATCACAATCTATGTTTTTTAGGCTCGGCTTTTCAAATCACAATCAGTGATTCAACGCCGAGCCTAACAAACATTACACCTACTTTTGTGAGGCAAATCAATCAGTAGGTACTTAATAATTGTCATCATTTCGTATCTTAGTGAGTCATAAACATTTTATTTTTGGCTACTTTTATTGCGACATCAGTGACGCTCATCAAGTCCTCCAGAGTGCGGGTGTATGGGCACTTGAAGCACTTTGACAAGATCTATTTTAGTATCTGACTTACTTATTTCGATATCCACATAGTCAAACAACCACAAGGTTGGACCTAGGTCCCACAGAGGCGTAAATTAATGGCCATAGCATAGGAGAAACTAAAAAACTGTTCAAACAACACACAAAATACAAGATATTTTTGTATGGAGCTCTATAAGTAAATTTTTGAACAGAATTTTACACGTTTTTATGCAATTTCCTAGAATTCTGCAAAAACAATTAGGGAATAACACATGTCTTTAATGGATTTTTTGTAAGTAGGTATTTATTTGTTCTAAACGCTGACAAAAGAATCACAGATCTATGCCAATTGGTTATAGAACCCTAGCGCGCCCTTCACACAGGTAGTCAACCCCGTTTATACGCGAAAGCGATAACATTTTCTATTGTTGGTGTGAAGGCAAACAATTTTGTATGGCATCTTCCAAAGCAAATAATAGGAATAAACAATAACAATGCAAATTCACTGATGCACTCGATTGTAGAAGACAACACATTAGTGTTTTGTGTACAAACCTTAAATTTTGATTAATTTTAATGCTAAACATAGTCCATATTAATACATTTTCAGATATTCACATCTTAGTTCACCGTGTTCTACCAGTTTAATTATGCAAAATTATTATTACTTACAATTGAAACGTATGCAATGTCAAAGGTTAAAACTAAAAAAATTAAAAGGCAATGGCATAAATAATTTTTTTAAATCTAATCTTTTTCGCTATAAAGTTTCGTTTGACGTAAATTCATTCAAATACCCGGCAACACCGATCGTTGCTCCTTGAAGATTTTTCAAAGACGCGGACTCAATGGTCTCGAACCTACCGATTTTTCGGTATTTCTACCGATATGTGCTTTGTTCTACCGAAATACCGAAATATAACGATTTTTATACGATTTCAGAGTATACATGGAAATTCTCCCGATTTTTCTACCGATTTAACACTTTTAAGTTGGCAACGCTTTTCATTTATGTTTACTGTTACGGGGAAGCCCCTAATAGTATGAACTTAGTGCAGAATGTTCCATATATTTTGGGGAATACCCTTGTATCCTACAATTCGATGTTATTAAGGGGCTTCCCACTCGGGAATTTACCTGTCTAGTCTATGTAAACAGGAATTCGGTTTTATTTTTTTCATTAATTTTCTTAGCTTTGAAGAGAGAGTAGGTAATCTCTCTTCAAAACTTAATGATCTGATTTTGTAGGCACTCTTTAGGTTAGGTAACCTAAAGAGTGCCTACAAAATCAGATCATTAAGATAAAATGTCGTCTGACGAGGAGCCAAGCACAAGTGCGAGTGTAAGAAGAAAAAAATATAAATTAGTCTGTAAGTTTTTTTCAATAAATAAACGATTTTGGGTACAAATATACCGATTTTAGCTGGCAACTCTACCGATCTCGCTCTATGACGTTCGCTCAGATTCTTGGCGGGAATTTCTAGTCTGGCGAAACTCCTATACAAAAAGACCGAGGTATGAAACGGACGTCCTTTTTAATGGCGGCTATAATCCGCTAAAATTACGAAGAACGCTGAGAGCTGCCATTAAAAAGGACGTCCGTTTCATACCTCGTTCTTTTTGTATAGGAGTTTCGCCAGACTGGAAATTCCCGCCAAGAATCTGAGCGAACGTCATAGAGCGAGATCGGTAGAGTTGCCAGCTAAAATCGGTATATTTGTACCCAAAATCGTTTATTTATTGAAAAAATCTTACAGACTAATTTATATTTATATTTATTAAAAACAGTTGTGGAAGTGTGTAGTGTACAAATCAAGTGTGTAAACTCATAAAAAGACTTTTCTATTAAAGACTTGGCTTAAAGGTCTCGTAACCAAGCCAGTGGCATAGCCACAAACATGAAAAAAAAAAAAAAACTATGACGTTCGAGACCACTGCGCGGACTGTCACTAGTGTACTAGTGTCAGTCAGTACACGACTACACGTTAGGGATGGCGATTCTTTCCGAAAAAGATCGATTTTTGAATCGATTCGAATCGTGACCTAATGAATCGATCCAAAAAAAAATCGAGGCCAATAAGATCGATCCAAAAAAAAATCGAGGCCAATAAGATCGATTTCTGAAAAACCATCTTTTTTTCAAGTTTTTGTTTATAATGTAATATAAATCTATTTTATTAAAAACAAGATACATACTATAATTTAATTCGATGACAAAAAATATTTTTATTACCATATGAAAACATCAGATCAAGAAATGTCAGTCACAGATACAAAAAGTCAAAGATTACAAACAAACGTAACTTTTTTTATTAAATAGAGGCGAAGGAATCCAAACATACAGCCATCTCGCGAGTTTTTGAATAATTAGCCCTTTAACCGGCAGCACTCTTATAATACGGGTACATTCAATTAATTGTAAATACTTTTTTGGTTTATACCAAAAAATAAAATTAAATCTAATGTCGATTTTCAAGGGTGAAGTATCGATTCACTGAATCGATTCAGTACTACATATCGATTTAAAAAATTGATCTTTTTGGCTCCAAAAATCGATTCTTCAATTAATCGATCTCAGATCGCCATCCCTACTACACGTTATGTTGTCCTCTGCTAGGCGTGCACGGTGCATTGTTTGGTGCCATTTTCGTTTTAGAATTATTACTTTTGTGAGTGAGTGTGTGCCGGCAATTAAAAAAGGAACGGTAAATGATGAACAGTTTTTACCAGCGGCATTGTGTGTTTGACCTAAATTCCATCAGAAAAATGTATTTCAACGAAAATAATCCTCCATTGTTCTCGCCGCGCCGCGCGGTGGGCTGAAAATCGGCTTTCATAGACATAGAGATTTCAATTTGCAAGTGCTTGTTTTTATGCCGGATATCGCTTCTATTAGTCATTACAATGTACAAAAATAACACCCGAGTTAATTCTGCCCAAAAACGAAGGAAATAGATTTTTTTTTACGAAAAATTTGTATGAAGCTAGTATGAAAAATCGAATTATCTCCTACACGGCATGTTTAACCGTAATATCCTTGGAGGTGGTCATAGTGCTAATTATTTATGATTTTTTGGTTGGCGATTGGACGAAAAGTTTAAAGCCGTTTTTTTTTTAAAAATCGTCAAATTATTTTTATTTATTTTTACATGTAAAACGATCCCTTTTAGTGTCCAAGTTAAAAAGTTCGATATGTTATTAACCCAAATATTGGTCAGTGGGTAGTCTTAGGGGCGGAGTTTTGTAACCTCTTAAAATAATAAAGTTCAATATTTATTCATCTTTTTTCAGTGACAAAATGGAAAGACTGCAAATGTGTAGGATGTGTTTGGTGGAGGATGCCCCCATGTATGTTGATGTCAACAAGAACTTGCATGAAGTATATGAGAAGCTGACTGGTAAACAAGTAAGTTGATACTTTAAAATCAATACATTCAAATGCCCTCCTAATACAAGTAGATGTAATTAACTATGTGAACTTTTGGTCAGACGTTCGATGATGACTGACATCACTGAAGGAGAACTGTGTAATAATAATAAGTCACCAATCTACCTTGAGCAAGAATGAATCAATGCCAGTTGAAGACCAAGAACTATACTGAGTTACTTTTGAGCTAGCTTGCTTAACTGAGGTTGGTAGTTTTCATAGTTTAGTGAAGACCACAAACTATATCAGAATTCAAAATGTGCCTATGGATGGAAAATACACCTCAGCTACACGAACTAAGCTAAACTAACGTAGCTTAGCTCTTGGTCTGCAACCGGCTTCATGCTTTCTCTATATGTGAAGAGAACTATAGAAAATATTACTGACCATCTACTTGATATTGTATGGTTGGAAGTATTGTTTTTATTTATGAGTAGCTTTATGCCTTGGCATTTTTCCGAAATTAAAAGCTACAGGACTCAGTGACAGTGTAATTGCTATCAGTAAAAAAATTTCATAATCGGATTAGTACTAGGTACCAGAGATAAACTTTAATAAACATACATCTATGCATAAAAAATTATTTTATAAAAAAAGATAGTGCAAGACAAGTTTTGTTGCAGTTTGTAACCGGAGACAGAAGACCGCTGCTTGTTTGTTACTTCTGTTGCTCCAAACTAAAACAATGCTACCGTTTCCAGAGAAAATGTCAGGCAGCCGAAGAACTGTTTGCTCAGATGCTGGATGAGGATTATGAGGTGAGGTAGTCTTCAATATAATCCTAATGTCCAATTTCGAAGTCTAACATCAATTCTTGCCAAAGAAAATTATGACAGCCAGTCGTTCCGAGTTAAATACTTGTATATAGCTGCTTCCAGTTATTATGGACTATCTCAGGTAGTCAATTGAAAGATATCTACACAGTGTCTCCCAAAACTACATGTCAAGCGAGTATGGGGCGTTGTGCAAGTTTGAACTAGTTCTGGCAAAATGAAGATAAAAATCAATACCATGAGGTTACATGCTTCTTCTTTTTCTTTTCGAGTGAGGATATGAACTCTGGTGTCAGAGTTAACTAAGCCACCTCTGGAAACCCCACAGGCCTCTGACTTGGCTATATTTTAGACTTACATTAACTATATAAGTCCAGGTTAAATGCTAATAGCAGTATTTATGAAAATGTTATTTTTTTTTTTATGTTTTTCTCAATTAATAGCAGTCTTAAATCTAATAAATAATATGGACAGTACACAAAAAAAAAGTTTGATTGAGATGGTAAAAATGTTATGTCCACAAAAGTAACTTTGTCACATCATTTTTCGAAAATTAAAGAACTTAAGTAATTGAGGCAAGGCTTTTAGAAAAATGGGCCCTTTAACCCATTTTGCGTTTAATTACAGAGACAATAGAAAAACAATAGCTTATGCAAAGATGGTGTGCATAACACGCCACATGGGTCAAGATTTCATAATAATACAATTCTTGTTACACATTTGTCCAAGCACCCTGTATCCGCATGACGTTGAGTTTTGGGGTACACTGTATATGGCAGCCAGGGTTGCCAGGTGCCATATTTTTTTTCCCGTACTCGGGTTGCCAAATATCTCGTACTTTCAATACATAATCTCGTAAAAGTAAAATCTCTTAGAGACCTTACTTACACTATGTAAGTACTATTATTAGCTAGCCTGGGGTAGGTATATTTCTTAAGTTTGGGATCGCCAAATGACAAAACATTTTTCTATGTGATTCATTCTTTTTAATAATTTTACTAAAATCTATAAAAACAATGCAAATTATTGACTTATGCAATAAATTTTGTACTTAATACTAGTACACGATTATTATTATGGTTTTATTTGTTAGTAATATGCTATATCAGGAGTACTGGTAAAATCATCTTCGTTTTTATTGTATAGTGTTTCAGCTGTCATTCTGGCATACATTTCCTGAGATGGTTCGAAATTTATACAATTTCCTTTGCGATCTGGGCGTTTTGCACTTTCTGCGGCTAAAAGTGTACCATTTACTGTATCTAGAATATTTCTAAGGTCTGTTTTTATTAAATTGGTTTTGCTGAAAACCCGCTCACAGTCTGCATTTGCATGAGGTAAAGACAGAACCGTGAGAGCAAAACTGGCTAAATCAGAGAAATCTTCTGTTTTAAGTAACATTGCCCAGAACTCATCGGGTTCTTTTGTATCTTGAAGCTGTTCAGGGTAGCGAGCTTTTGCAATAGGCAATCTTCTCCATTGATCGTCTATCTGTTGTTTCTGGCTGTCATTAAAATGCGCACTTATACGTGGCACGACTTCCATGAGGGGCATCAATGTTGGGACGAGATCTCTGAAATTGTTGGAGAGAGCTGCTACTGGTCCAAGAGCTTGTAGTTTTGACAGAACAGGGTCTTCCATGTCGTAACGTTTTTTTATTTCTAAGGCACCAGTCCTGAGGAAATTTCTACAGCTTGTGAAAAACAGTGCCCTTTTTGCGGGCTGTCTGACCACATCCGGATGTTTAAGCATTTCGTAAACTTCAATGCCTAGATACATTACAGCGTCATTCAATTGAAATTGCTCATTGTTAGGATCTACTTCACTAATATTCAGCTGCATAACATAGTTTCGTTGAAAGTAACGCAAAAGAATTTCTTGATATAAATCTCGAATTTTATCATGCAATTTGTGAATAACGACTTTTTCATTCTGGAATTCCAAATTGAATTTGGTAAACAAAGGCAGTGACCAGTCTAGAAAACAAAAATATAGCTTATGAAAGGGATCACATAGCTTTTCTAAGATGGATATTGCTTGATTTTTCACCTCTGCTTTCATTTTGTGTATTGGGTTCGTAGTAAAATCAATAAAGAATAAGCGCAGTGCTTCCCATTGCTCCAAGATTCGTGAGACTACTGTTGTTAGAGAAAGCCATCTGTTTTGAGATGGTTTTAATATTTTATGCGGCTCAACTTCAACAAATGATTGAAAATTGCGAAAATCAAACTGGCGTTTGTCACTATGTTTGAAGAAGTTATATATGTCACGAGCAAGTTGTTCTACAGATTCCGGAATTTCTTTACAAGCCTGACTTGCACATAAGTGAGCTGAATGGCAAACACATTTTGAAATAACGATCCCTGGTAAGTCTCGCGACAAATGAGTTTTGACTGAATTATTATCGCCCATCATGACGTTACATCCGTCGGACCCGAAGCCAATCATATTTGTAAGTGGTACATTACGGCTGGTAAAAGAATCCACAAGCGCTCTGTATATATTTTCAGCGTTCGCCGTAGGAACATCATTGGTGTTTGTTTCCTGCAGCCAGTCTCGAAATATCGGGTTTCTTATCCACTCATCGCGAAAAGTTTGTGAATGATGTTCAAAAATCGTGTTACCTGCTTTCTTTGCAGTCCATCCTCCCTTTTTTGGTATTTTTCTAGGTGGAGTGGATGAAGATTCACTGTCACTACTCATTATGTTAAATAATAACCACTGAATAATTAGGGTGAAATTCTAAAATGAGCTGGACCTTCAACTACTATACTCGTACGCGTACTAGTGTAGTGCAAGAAGTAAGAAATAGACATAATCACGAGTGCAACAATAACAGAAACGAAAAATACATCTAGCGGGGATTCCCCGAACAACGACTAAAGATAGATTTACTGATGAGGAAATGAATCTAGTGATGTGCTAAGTCAATCGTTTGTGGCGGCGTGGACTTATATTCTTTTCTTATTATTTTTTTGTTTGTATTAGCAACATTGTAAAAATCTCGTAAAATAGTGTACGAGATTTTGTTTTCTCGTTTCTCGTACAGAGACTGATAATCTCGTAAAGGTACGAGATTTCTCGTACATCTGGCAACCCTGAATTGGCAGCCAGGAACAACAACCTATCATGCTTTCTAGAGGTACGGAGGAGTCTGTATATAATCTGTGGTCAGCCATCTAATACTAGACTCATCTTATTACAGCCGAATCCATTAATAAGCCCAAAGATATTGGCAATTAACAATGGATTTGTTATATCGCCGGTGGAGTACTTAGATATTGTTGGTGAATGTCAAACAGTAAGCCATGCTGTCAAAGAAGAAATACCAGATTGTGAGACACAAGCAGATATTTTTGAGCCAAAAGAGGAACTTCAAGTTGATGGTATGTATTGGGGAATATGGGTAGAGGTGGTGGGTTTGTTTGTTTTTGGATGGCTAAACCCGCCAGGGTAAGCAACACTTAACAAGGTCAGCCTTTGGATGAGTGACCACTTTATTTTGGTTTTCTTGTTTTTTGATGGGTGACCCTGCTAGGGTAAGCAATACTTACCAAGGTCAGTGTTTCTATGGGTGACAACGTTTTTTTGGGTTCGCTTGTTTTTAGATGGGTGACCTTGGTAGATGTTGTTTAACCTAGCGGGGTGACTTTAGGATGGGTGACCAAAAATTTTTTGGTCTTAACTTTAAGAGTGTCACTGGCATAGAAATATAAAATACAGGAGAATTGGCAAGGGGGCGTGTCGGTGTCCGCGCGACGTGGTCTGACTGTGCATGTCATAGACAAATGGCCGTCTCCGCGAACTAGTGCGCTTTCGACCGTGATCGTGAAAAATTAAAAGAATGCCGTGTTGTTCAGTGGTTTCTTGTAAAAACCGAAGCCTAAACCAAAACTTTAAAAATCATGGAATCACTTACCATATGTCAGTACAAATATTTTTCTATATTAGTCTTTAAATTCATGAAAAACAACATATCGTAAAATATTTCTTGGTTCTACTATGTTATTTTGTTTTCAAATATCACAACGACTGTACTATTTTTGCGTTAAATACATTGCTTCTTAAACACTACCTAAGTTTGTCGCTAAGTGACTGGACAAGCAATGTAAAAATCACAAAACGATACTTTAATAAGCGAAGGCATCGCGTAGTACGGCCGCTGCTTCTTGCGACGAGTTAGTGATGTGCTTGTGCAGATCCACTAACGTAGGCTATCGACAACAATGTCGATTATTAATGATATATTGCGTTATTTTTCAAATTGTTTACCGTTTTAACCCGGTTGGATTATCGATGTAAATGATTACTTATTTTGATTACTTTACGGCGTAGTAGAGAAATGCGTAACCAACTTTTTGACAAAAAATGCAACCCCAATAATATCAAAGTGTCAAGTGCTGCACAAATACCTCCACTTTACAAGTCAGTGATTAAACACCATAGCACTAGCAGGGTTCAACAATACCTCCTGTTTCAATACGCTATGAAAGCCTAAACCAAAGTAACCGGATTTATGATTGTTTGAATTTTCTGATTTACTTAATAATTTATATTTTTAGCTGCATATTTGTTTTGACTATAACATTTTCTGGACATACCGTTTTTTATTTATTTTCAAGTACCCAAAAAAAAATTGTACAATAATAAATGGGCGAATCGATAACTTTCCGATTTAGTCAATAACTAGCGTGTAAGTATGTAAAATAAATTGCTTTTGCATAGCACAACGATAGAGCCGATGTTTTTGTGTGCGTAATTTGTACGGTGATTGGTATATACACGCTGTGCTTGAAGGGATAAGGTTTATAATTTATTGTGTAAGACGTTTTGATTTAAGAAATGCGGGTGTGTGCGCGACTGCGTATCTATTGCCTTTACTGAACTGCATGTGTAGTAGTTGCCGTGTGGTAGGGGCAAACTGGAGACACAGGTTTCCGATATATTTTCGTCTACCGGGCATATCTCATTGTTTATTATATCTATGGTCACTGGCTATATTTCAATTTGAAAATAGATTTTAGGTGCCATGTTGTGGGGCCCCAATTTCAATATTTTTTTCTTCTGGACCCGTCATGTGGAGTACCTATCAAATAAAGGGTTTAACAAGTGATTTCAAAAATATATAACAAAATTGAAGGTTTTCTGTAAGAGATTGCCTTGTCCGATAAGACCGCTCATTGTACACTTATCTTTATAAATGTTTTGTTACGTAATTATTTAAGTGGTTTACAATAAAGTATATTATAAATAAATAATTCAACATAAACGTTAAAAATATGTTAACTAAAATGTTATAAATCATCATTTCAGCCGAAAGACGTCCTCTGCTGGACATAGGCCTCCCCCAAGAAAAAGTTAAAAAAGATATAATTAAAAACCATGTCCAATCATACTGTGCAGTGGCAGGATACATCTGGTTTTGGTCAGCTAGCTCGCGAATATGTATCCTTCGATTGCACAGCATGTTTTACTTCTTGTTTACGTCTTTTTTGTTCGCTTCTTAAGCAGTCGGGTTTATTGAATTTTTTGAATTAACTTTTTTTTTGATAGAGTTTATTTCTATGATAGTACTATTGGGTTGCCTGTCCGCATCTAGCCGCGACTAGATATAGTTTTGTTTTGCCTTTCTTTATGTTTGCACTATAATACTTGGAATTCTATATCGTGGGTGCGTATGCAACGTCATCTAAATCTCAGTTAGACGCGATTTATGTGTTGCCAGATATTGCTGGTAAACTGGCAACCCACAGACTGCGGCTAACTGAGAAACTTAATTTTTATTATTTTCTACAGTACTTTCTTTAAAGTGACATTGGATTGCCTTGAAAAACTTGTATATTGGGAGTTTACTATAAAAAATAAATTTCAATTTAATTAAGTAAGGTGATTGCGGCTAGATATTGCCAGGCAACCCCGCAGCAATATATTCTTCTATAAAGAATCAGTCTTGAAAATTAAGTTTAATAATTAAAACAATTATACCTGCAGTTTTTTTAGCTGTAAGTGTAAATTACATAAGAAACGTGTTTGTTGCTATTATATCGTTTGTTCCGTTTCCGTGATTGTGTCCGTGGCACCAACAGTGGGCCTCATCAGATAACCAGCGCAGCGCGTTACTTTCTTTTGGATAACGCTGCACATGCTGAGATAGGAGCCTTTTTCAGTGCGGGTCACAAATACATATGTTTTCTTTCTTTCTTTCCTATAAGAATAGATTCGTTTTAGACCTTTTTTGCTCACTTACAGTACTGGAAAATCCAGACTCATCAGGTGATGTATCTATAACGGAAGATAAAACAGAAGGAGAAGTGAAAGAAGTACAAGACACGAACTGTGAGTATTATTTAGTTGATTTTTAAGTATGCGAACAGGATCCGCTGGGCGCAGGACGCATGGGACCAGTAAATGTAGCGACGCTTGGGGGAGGCCTATGTCCAGCAGTGGACGACTTTCGGATGGTGATGATGTGAACAGGCCGAATGGTTTGATAACTACCGCCGCAACACTTAATTGAGCAAGTGGATAGAATAAAAAAATTGAGTAAGAATAATCTATAGAAATCGATTGTACTGGTATGTATGTTATGCGGACAAATGAGAGTATGTGAATGATGTCAAAAGAGAGTAAACCTTTGAGTATGAACGTGGATTGTTATAGGAGTGAGGAACACCGTAGACAAATTCGTCCATCGTGGATGAATTTGCGTGAAAGATGTATAGTTGTATGAGAGGCGATCTATTCTGGCGCTAACGCCATCTAGCAATGCCTCGCAAAACTTTAAATATAGAAGAGGTAACTATTTGCCTTATAATCTAAGGGATTTTTGATCATATGATCAACAATCACTCAATCCCATATTTATTTGATCCTACTTTGAATTTGGTACTTACTAAGTTTATATTCACAGGGCTGCCCGTTTCGAAAAACCCAAAACTACGTTTAAAAAGAACAAAACTAGAAGATGTTATTACTGAAGAGCAAAAGAAAAATGAACTATCGGACTTAAAAGTTATTTGGACAACTCGAAATCGTACGTCCCATACGGTACCGAACTTAGACCCTTTAATTTATATAAATCCTATATTAAATAACATTTTTGATAATAGTAGAAGTGTAAATAATAAAAATATTAATACAAATTTCTGTAACGATGGTAACAAAAAAGATATCAGATTTAAAATAACCAAAAAAGAGAAAGACAGTGATAATGTAAATAGGTATCGAAGACTATGTGTAAAAAATCAACCTTACAAATGTGAAGTATGTCAGCGTAGTTTTGGACAAAAACACGTTTTAACAAGACATATTCGGCAACACACTGGTGAAAAACCTTACAAATGTAAAGTATGCCAGTGTAGTTTTGGACAAAAAAGCGTTTTAACAAGACATATTCGGAAATACATTGGTGAAAAACCTTACAAATGTGAAGTATGTCAGAAAAGCTTTAGTTTAAAAATGCATTTAACAACACATATTCGGACACACACTGGTGAAAAGCCTTACAAATGTGAAGTATGCCAGAAACGTTTTAATCAAAAAGGCAACTTATCCACACATATTCGTATACACACTGGTGAAAAACCTTACAAATGTGAAATATGTCAGCATGGTTTTAATAGTTCTAAAGATTTAACGACACATATTCGGATTCACACTGGTGAAAAACCTTACAAATGTGAAGTATGTCAGCGTAGTTTTGGACAAAAAAGCGTTTTAACAAGACATATTCGGAAACACACTGGTGAAAAACCTTACAAATGTGAAGTATGCCAGCGTAGTTTTGGACAAAAAAGCGTTTTAACAACACATATTCGGAAACACACTGGTGAAAAACCTTACAAATGTGAAGTATGTCAGCGTAGTTTTGGACAAAAACACGTTTTAACAACACATATTCGGAAACACACTGGTGAAAAACCTTACAAATGTGAAGTATGCCAGCGTAGTTTTGGACAAAAAAGCGTTTTAACAAGACATATTCGGAAACACACTGGTGAAAAACCTTACAAATGTGTAGTATGTCAGAAAAGCTTAAGTTTAAAAATGCATTTAACAACACATATTCGGACACACACTGGTGAAAAACCTTACCAATGTGAAGTGTGCCAGTACCGTTTCACAAACAAGACTGATTTAACAACACATATTCGGACACACACTGGTGAAAAACCTTACAAATGTGAAGTATGCCAGAAAAATTTTAGTTTAAAAACTCATTTAACCAGACATATTCGGCTTCACACTGGTAAAAAACCTTACAAATGTGAAGTGTGCCAGTATCGTTGTAATAACAAGAATGATTTAAAAACACATATTCGGACACACACTGGTGAAAATCTTTACAAATGTGAAGTATGCCAGAAATGTTTTAATCAAAAATGCAACTTATCCACACATATTCGTATACACACTGGTGAAAAACCTTACAAATGTGAAGTATGTCAGAAAAATTTTAGTTTAAAAACTCATTTAACCAGACATATTCGGCTTCACACTGGTAAAAAACCTTACAAATGTGAAGTGTGCCAGTATCGTTGTAATAACAAGAATGATTTAAAAACACATATTCGGACACACACTGGTGAAAATCTTTACAAATGTGAAGTATGCCAGAAATGTTTTAATCAAAAATGCAACTTATCCACACATATTCGTATACACACTGGTGAAAAACCTTACAAATGTGAAGTATGTCAGAAAAAATTTAGTATAAAAACTCATTTGACCAGACATATTCGGCTTCACACTGGTGAAAAACCTTACAAATGTGAAGTGTGCCAGTACCGTTGCAAAAACAAGACTGATTTAACAACACATATTCGGACATACACTGGTGAAAATCTTTACAAATGTGAAGTATGCCAGAAATGTTTTAATCAAAAATGCAACTTATCCACACATATTCGTATACACACTGGTGAAAAACCTTACCAATGTGAAGTATGTCAGAAAAAATTTAATATAAAAACTCATTTGACCAGACATATTCGGCTTCACACTGGTGAAAAACCTTACAAATGTGAAGTGTGCCAGTACCGTTGCAAAAACAAGACTGATTTAACAACACATATTCGGACACACACTGGTGAAAAACCTTACAAATGTGAAGTATGCCAGAAACATTTTAATCAAAAATGCAACTTATCCACACATATTCGTATACACACTGGTGAAAAACCTTACAAATGTGAAATATGTCAGCATGGTTTTAATAGTTATAAAGATTTAACGACACATATTCGGACACACACTGGTGAAAAACCTTACAAATGTGAAGTATGTCAGAAAAGTTTTAGTCAAAAAGGCAATTTATCCACACATATTCGGGTTCATACTGGTAAAAAACCTTAAAAATGTGATAAATGTCACCGAAGCTTTAGTCATAAAAGTACTTTAACAACACATATTCGGACACACCCTTCTTTTTCGTCTTCATTATGAAGTTCTTGTTCCGGAAATATAAGCCATGTTGAATAATGTATTTTAGATAGTGTACTGTGTACAGATTACTATAACATAAATAATTTAGTTCTAAAAGTACCTTTATAAATTTTGTAATGAGCCTATCAGGCATTACCAAATTATTGATTGATTCGTATCATTATTCTAGCCGAAAGACGTCCACTGATGGACATAGCCTCCCACAGGCGTTGCCACTATGGCCGGTCCCGTGCGCCTCGCATACAGCGGATCCCCGCAACCATCACCAGGTCATCGGTCCATCTGGTGGGAGGGCCTTCCAACGAAACGTTTTCCGGTTTGCGGTCGCCACTTCAGAACCTTTCTGCCCCATCGGCCATCCGTTCTGTGAGCAATGTGCCCTGCCCACTGCCACTTTAGTTTGTCAATTCTTCGGGCTATGTCTCTAACCCTGCTTTTCTTGCGGATCTCTGAATATCTAATTCGATCACTCAAGGAAACACCGAGCAAAGCTCTCTCATTTGCCCTTTGAGTGACTGTAAGCTTTCTGATGAGGCGCATTGTAAGCGACCACGTGTCAGAGCCATATGTTATCAATCACTAGCAACACACACTGGTCATAGACTTTTGTCTTGAGACATTGTGGTAAGTTGGACGTATGATTCGTATAAAATGTAATTAAAACTAAATAGATATATTTTTGATTTATTTATTTAATTAACAAAAACACACGAGATTGGTTCCAGTAGAACGGCCGTTCATGAAGCCGTATATAATACTAAAGCTTCGAACGCCTTGCCAAAAATAGACAAAATAGATAATGTCCCTCCGCAATCATCGCGTTTCCGAATGCTAATTTCCATGTCCATCAATTATTAGATTTATCGTATATAATAATTTGAATTTAGAACTAAGTACTTTATTGTTGTTTTTGTTTTGGTTAAAATATACACTGTGGAAAAAAAATGGAATTTGAATTTTTAAACAAAAAACAAAGATGAATCTAGCAGCAAATTCGCAAGCGTCAGCAGGTATCAATAGAGAAGAATTTGGAAAAACACCACGGACACTCTTTTCTATCAGTAGGTATTTGGTTAGATCATTTTTTTTGAAAAATACATATATGTGAGAACTATGTAAAAAGACGTCCACGTAAAAGCGTCTAGAGTAAAACAAACAATTAAAAATACAATAAGTAAGTAATTAAAAACAGGCCGAGGTAGCTAAGTTATGTCCAATCCCAACTAATGGCACCCGTTCACGAACATAACACATGGATCGGCACCACTCAGCTCAACCATCATGAAGGGAACCGAATGATCCAACACATGGGCCACCATCAGAGAGACATTAGAAAGTGTTTGAAGCATGATTTGATTTCAGCTTGGTAATTCCATTTAGTGTGTACTCGTGAACATAAATCTGAAACTACTAACTGCTAGAAGATTTTTTGTATTTTTGGGTCCCTATGTCTATAATAGAATCAACTTTATTCTGGATGTTTACTTGCTTAATAGGGTTAGTTGCAAAGACAGGGTGAAGAAGTATTTATTGATTAAGGTCAATAAATACTTATGATGACACAGAAAGATTATTTATCATACCAGAGTAAACAGGGTCCTTTTTTGCAATTTTCTGTATTTTAATTACTCTATATCTACAGGGATACAGGAAAAGTCGACCTAGATCCGTAAAGGGCGTGTAGTACACATCATTTCTGAATGATTTCACTCTGGAACCCCCCATCCTAAACTTAACCGTTTTCGAGATTTTCGAGTTTTAATTTTTTTTATGAAAATGTCCAATTTTTCGGCTATTGAATTGAATATTTTGAATTTTTTTGACTCTTATGATTATTTTTTTGGTTTTTTACATGAAGAATGAGATGCTTAATGACCTCAATGAATAAAATTGCACGTAAGTTAACTAAATAGGTCGTTGTAGACGATCGAAACTTAAGAAAATAAGTACAAATTATAAAAAAATATTTTTTTTTCTGTATATCGCAAAAAAATATTAAGGCACTTACTCTGCAGATGTTCTTAAAAACATCTACATTTTATCAGCTATCCAACGAGGTATAACACTCTAGGGTATTTATTAACCTCAAAGGTTAAACTTAGTTTCTAAGGCTACATGGCAGTCAGAATACATAGCGCTTATTTAATCTAATTAATTTGACTTAAGTTCAGCATCATCATTTCAGCCTACTGGCTTCCACTACTGAACATAGGCCTCCCTCTGCTAGGTACAACCTTCATGCATCCATCGCTGTCCCGCTATCCTGACCTAGGAGATCATTCAGTTTTTATAGCATTTTTTTTGTTCAGATCGTCGATCGTACAAATAATGACCGTACGCCAACCATTAGTTGAGCGTAAGTGACTAGTTACTGGCTTTTGTTTGGAAAATAACGTAATCGGTGCGTTGTTAACGCTAGTTCGCATACAAAGTCACTCACGCTCAACTCATAGTTGGCGTACAGATCGTCGGTGATTGTAGTAAGCTAAATGAAACAATAAATCAGTTTAAAATAACATTTATTCACCTAATGTTTTTGAATAATTTTTTATAGTTCATGTTCTACGTGTCCACCTCTATTTCGCACACATTTTCTCATTCTTTCACGTAGTCCACTTTTCACTACACCAGTGGTTAATGTTCTTCTTATGTCGTTGGCAGCATTAATTATCCTTTCTTTGAGAACTTTCACTGACGATATGGGGTTGGGCTCACTGTAAACGAGGCTCTTCATGTGCCCCCATACATAAAAATCCATGGGGGTCAGGTCGGGACTTCTGGCTGGCCAGGGTAAAGGCCCACCTCGTCCAATCCATTTGTTAGGATAGTTAGAGTCCAACCATTCTCTAACGCTTCTTCTGAAATGAACAGGGCAGCCATCATGTTGAAACCACATGTCGCGCAGTAATTGTAATGGGAGATCATCTAGTAGGTCACCTAAGTCACCTCTTAAGAAATTTTCATAAGTTTCACCATTCAGATTGTCTGGAAGAAAGTAAGGCCCAATCAAATGGTTGGAAATGATGCCCATCCACACATTTACACTAAATCGTCGTTGTGACCCCTTTACTCTTTTCTTATTTGGATTGCCTAGTTCTTTAGGAGCCCAATAGTGTGCGTTATGGTAATTAGTAATCCCGTCCTTATCGAATTTGGATTCATCTGTCCACAATATCTCTAATCTAATCTAATCCAGCATGAATCTGCAGAAGTCCATGCGTCTCGCGAGATCTCCTTCTTCAATTGCATGTACCGGCGTGTAGTGGTATGGATACAGGCCTGCCGTATGAACCGTAAACCACACTCTCCACTGAGTTAGGCCCAGTTCACGGGCAACAATATTGGTCGAAGTGGTTGGTTCTCTTCTGAACCGTTCTACGATTTCGTTGTCTTGTTCCTCGTCGTCATCAATGACACGTGGTCTTCCTAAGTCCGTACGTGTCGTCGCGAAACAGAGCCAGTTTCACGAAGTCGTCGGTAAACTCCGTCGAAAACGCTCACATCAGGTACTCGACGGTCGGGATAGCGTCGTATGTACTCAGTCCGAGCTTGTGCGGACACGCAATTGCAGTATCCGTAGCAGATAAGCATATCCGCATATTCTTCGTTCGAGTATGTTGCCATTTTCAACAGTCCAGTATCACAAGCACAAATCAGAGTCCAGTAAACAAGCACAGTAGTCACAGTTAGAAAAATCAGTCCAGAAACAAAGCCAAGTCGTGTGGGAATCTGAAAGCACAATAATTCGCATCTACCATGGACGAATCGCATGAGCAGACTAAAATGGATGGCAAGCAAACAAATGACCTAATACAAAACAATGGGCATGTTGTATCCCCAAACTTGTTTTTGCACATTATTTTTCTCACTCTCACCTGCATAAATCGTAAGTTGTCTCGCTCACACGCACCGGATTAACTTGAAGGACAAATAGCCGAGGGACCCGTTAGACCTACTACCTGAACCTTTTTAACTATGTTTTTTTTCTATGAGTTTAAATATAACCCTAGGTTGCTATACCTCGTTGGATAGCTGATAAAAGGTAGATGTTTTTAAGCACATCTGCAGAGCAAGTGCCATAATATTTTTTTGCGATATACAGAAAAGAAAAATATTTTTTTATAATTTGTACTTATTTTCTTAAGTTTCGATCGTCTAAAACGACCTATTTAGTTAACTTACGTGCAATTTTAGTCCTTGAGGTCATTAAGCATCTCATTCTTCATGTAAAAAACCAAAAAAATAATCATAAGAGTCAAAAAAATTCAATATATTCAATTCAATAGCCGAAAAATTGAGCATTTTCATAAAAAAAATTAAACTCGAAAATCTCGAAAACGGTTAAGTTTAGGATGGGGGGTTCCATAGTGAAATCATTCAGAAATGATGTGTACTACACGCCCTTAACGGATCTAGGTCGACTTTTCCTGTAACCCTGTATATACACTCAAACTCTCATACGCGCTTACTCCACATACATCTCTTCATACATCATCACACGCACACACACACACCCCAACACTCACGTCCCATTACACTATTACTCATCATTCTTCACACACTAACCCAGTTTCCCAGCCGCTTGTTACATTTCGAATTACCTGACAATTTGTCACAACTTATCCGACCGTCAGTTGTCAGTGGGTTTCCCAACACTGAATCATCGAAAAATTACGTAATCGCTTGTTACATTGAATAATCGGCATCAACTTATTTCGGTTGGCAACCTTAGCTGGTATTCATTCGATTCTTTCACTACTATAACGTAATCAGTAACTTTAAGTAGTATTTTATCTTGAGCGGCTGGGTTGGTGTAGCCGCCAAGTTAAGCATACCTCACCAAGGACGGTTTTTGGATGGGTAAACACGTTTTTTTTGTGTACTTGTTTTTGGATAGGTGACCCAGCACAGGTTAAGCAACACTTACCAAGATAAGTCTTTAGATGGGTGACCCAGCTCAGGTTAAGCAACACTTACTTAGGTTAGTCTTTGGATGGGTGACCACTTTTTTTGGTTCGTTTTTTTTTAGATGACTTAACCCGCCAGGGTAAGCAACACTTACCAACCTTTGGATGGGTTACTACTTTTTTCCGGATTCGAACCCACACCTCAAGCACGAGAGGCGAGGTCTTAGCCACTAGGCCATCACGACGATGTGTGATTTACGTGGCAATGGTCACCCATCCCATGACTGATTTTGGTAAAAGTTGCTTAACCTGGTGGGGTCACCCATCCAAAAAAAATTGTTCCAAAAAAAAATTGGTCATCCATCCAAATACTGACCTTGGTATGTGTTGCTTACCCTGGCGGGGTCACCCATCTAAAAACAAGCGAACCAAAAAAAAGTGGTCACCCATCCAAACACTGACCTTGGTTAGTGTTGCTTACCCTGGCGGGATCACCCATCTAAAGACAATCGAACCCAAAAAAAAGTGGTGACCCATCCAAAGACTGACTTTGGTAAGTGTTGCTTACCCTGGCGGGATCAGCCATCCCGGCCGCAAGTACTAAGTACAAGGTACAGTCAACATGAATGCGTGTGAGAAATTTTCGATACCCAAATCAACAGTTTTGTTTTTTTTTACTTACATACAAAAAAACTATTTTTGATAATAATCGTGTCAAGTTTTTATAATTTAATTAATTTAAAAAGTTTGTAATAACCTTCCTTTTTTAAATCTTGGTTATCATCTATAATTGATCTAATTAACATATTTTTATAACTGAACCGATATCAAAGATTTCGCCGACCCCTATTATTTTTTGGCTTGTGTTTAAACACCGCCCAAAAAAGTACCTATTTTACTACCAAAAAAATTCTAAACGGTTACCAAAATGGATAAATGGTCACCAAATAACGTTTCCTAAAATATTATGAAATAAATCCATTTTTTCGTATTATTGACTGCCAAAAAAATATATGGACGCCTTTAAAGTCGACGGAGCCCCGCTGCGCGGGGCTCCTATTTCCGTCCGCAGGGTCTAAAGTAACCTAACACGAACGAGATGACGGGAGCCGAGTTCGCTCGCTTTGCTCGCTCACTTCAGCTCCCGTCATCTCGTTCGAACCTAACCTGTCCGTGTCGGGGTGCCCTAAGCTCCTGAGCTCGCTTCGCTCGCTCTTGGACTAATTCGTTAAAAACACGAATACACCCGGTATATTAATCTTTGAGTTGGATAGAATTTGGTGACCGTTGATCCATTTTAGGAACCAATTATTTTATTTGGTGCCTAAGCTTAGAGTCTTAAAAATATTTTTGATGACCGTCTAAATTATACCCTTATTTTTTTAGCGTAATATAAGCATTTAAAATCATGTTAATAATTTTAATCTGCGAATAATTGACCAATATCCAACAATTATAAATTAGGCTCGTTGACAAGAGATTAACATTGAAAAAGGTTCTCAGAAACCCAAAACTGATGTAAAATGTGGTTAATTCGAGATTTTTCTCAAATGTGACAAATTGTTAAACGCTTGTCACATTTGGATGTTGAGAAACTGAAAGTGGAATTAACTGGCGATTATTCGTCGATAACGTTAACAGCCCGATAATTGTGAGCTAGGAAACCGGCAGTAACTCTCAGTTTCCCAGTTCAAAATTATCGCAGAATTAATGTGACAAATTGTCAAGCATGCGTTATCTGCTGTAATTGGTTGAATAAATTTTCAACAGCCAATCTCAGCAGATAACGCGTGCTTGACAATTTGTCACATTAATTCTGCGATAATTTTGAGCTGGGAAACTGAGGATTACTCGCTTAGTTTAGTTTTTAACTTATTTTACTTCATTTTATTTTTCTTCTTGAATCGAAATAATGATGTACTCGTTGGCTCAATTTTTGTATGCAAATAGCTTTCTGAGAGGTTTGGCGCTGTATACCGAGATACAGGTTTTTACCTAGTTCGGTTGCAGATGCTCCTACCTTGTATTGAACTTATAATAGATTGCTAGTTTTTAAGTTGTGATTTTTTGTACAATCTTTTTGGGTAAATAAACGAATGATAAATTATAAAAAAAAAAAAATATACAATTTGCTTGTTTTATTAATTATTTACAAACCACCTCCTTTAAACGACCCGAACGCCCAGACAAAAAGATATCGTAGGTTTATACTTCAATTCCGAGAACACTGTAGGTCAAGGGGATTTGGTTGTTTATTTATACATTAGTATGGTTCACATGCTTATCACATACAGAGTTTCAGTTGGTAAAAGTGTTAAGTTTCTTAGGCCCAGTTGCCCAGCCGCTTATTACATTTCGAATTAGCTGACAATTTGTCACAAATTATCCGACCGTCAGTTGTCAGTGGGTTTCCCAAAACTGAATCATCGAAAAATTACATTATCGCTTGTTACATTGAATAATCGGCATCAATTTGAAGTGGTGACCTATCCAAAGACAGTCTTTGGATGGGTCAACACTTTTTTTTGGGTTCGATTGTTTTTAGATGGGTGACCCCGCCAGGGTAAGCAACACTTACCAATGTCAGCCTTTGGATGGATGACCACATATTTTTTTATTGCTTGTTTTTGGACATGTGACCCTGCCAGGGTAAGCAACACTTACCAAGGTCAGTGTTTGGAGGGGTGACCACTTTTTTGGTCCACTTGTTTTTGGATAGGTGACCCCACCAGGGTAAGCAACTTTTACCAAGGTCTGTCATGGGATGGGTGACCATCGCTACATAAATCACACATCGTCGTGATGGCCCAGTGGCTAAGACCTCGCCTCTCGTGCTTGAGGTTTGAGTTCGAATCCAGGCAAGTCCCAATGTGACTTTTTCAAATTCATATGTACTTTCCAAGTTTATCTTGGACTTTGCTGACAACGGTGAAGGAAAACATCGTGAGGAAACCTAGACTTATAGTGAGTTTATAAGATTGTGCTCCGTTGGTGTAATTGCTGCAAGGCGTTCCAGTGCGAGGATAAACTAATAAATAAACAAATAAATAAATTTTGATGACCCATCCTAATGTCACCCCGTTAGGTTAAACAAAATCTACCAAGGCCACCCATCCAAAAAAAATGGTTCTGAAAAAAAACTGGTCGCCCATCCAAATACTGACCTTGGTATGTGTTGTTTACCCTGGCGGGGTCACCCACCTAAAAACGAGCGAACCAAAAAAAAGTGGTCACCCATCCAAACACTGACCTTGGTTAGTGTTGCTTACCATGGCGGGATCACCCATCTAGAAACAATCGAACCCAAAAAAAGTGGTGACCCTTCCAAAGACTAACTTTGGTAAGTGTTGCTTACCCTGGCGGGATCAGCCATCCCGGCCGCAAGTACTAAGTACAAGGTACAGTCAACATGAATGCTTGTGAGGAATTTTCGATTCCCAGATCAGTAACAGTTTTGTTTTTTATTTTTATTTACCTACGTACAAAAAAACTATTTGTGATAATAATTGTGTCAAGTATTTATATTTTAAGTAATTTTAAAAGTTTGTAATAACCTTCCTTTTTTTTTTAATCTTGGTTATCAACTATAATTGATCTAATTAACATATTTTTTATAACTGAACCGATGTCAAAGATTTCGCCGACCCCTAAATTTTTTTTATCGTAATATATGTATTTAAAATCATGATATTAATTTTAATCTGTGAATTATCGACCAATATCCAACAATTATAAATTAGGCTCGTTGGCAAGAGATTAACAATTGCTTTGATTGGCTGATGAAAATTCATTCAACCAATCATAGCAGATAACGCGTGCTTGACAATTTGTCACACTTATTCTGCGATAATTTTGAGCTGGGAAACTGAGGTTTAGTGAGTCATAAACATTAATTTGGCACAGTAAGTGGCCACGTTTATTGCGGCATCAGTGACGCTTATCAAGTCCTCCAGAGTGCGGGTGTATGGGCACTTGAAGCACTTTGACAAGAACTATTTTAGTATTTGACTTACTTATTTCGATATCCACATAGTTAAACAACCACAAGGTTGGACCTAGGTCCCACAGAGGCGTAAATTAATGGCCATAGCATAGCAGTAACTAAAAAACTGTTCAAACAACACACAAAATACAAGATATTTTGGTATGGAGCTCTATAAAGTAAATTTCTGAACAGAATTTTACACGTTTTTATGCAATTTCCTAGAATTCTGCAAAAACAATTAGGGATTAACACATGTCTTTAATGGATTTTTTGTAAGAAGGTATTTATTTGTTCTAAACGCTGACAAAAGAATCACAGGTCTATGCCAATTGGTTATAGAACCCTAGCGTGCCCTTCACACAGGTAGTCAACCCCGGTTATACGCGAAAGCGATAAAATTTTCTATTGTTGGTGTGAAGGCAAACAATTTTGTATGGCATCTTCCAAAGCAAATAAAAGGAATAAACAATAACAATGCAAATTCACTGATGCACTCGATTGTAGAAGACAACACATTAGTGTTTTGTGTACGAACCTTAAATTTTGATTAATTTTAATGCTAAACATAGTCCATATTAATACATTTTCAGATATTCACATCTTAGTTCACCGTGTTCTACCAGTTTAATTATGCAAAATTATTATTACTTACAATTGAAACGTATGCAATGTCAAAGGTTAAAACTAAAAAAATTAAAAGGCAATGGCAATAATTTTCTTAAATCTTATCTTTTTCGCTATAAAGTTTCGTTTGACGTAAATTCATTCAAATACCCGGCAACACCGATCGTTGCTCCTTGAAGATTTTTCAAAGACGCGGACTCAATGGTCTCGAACCTACCGATTTTTCGGTATTTCTACCGATATGGGCTTTGTTCTACCGAAATACCGAAATGTAACGATTTTTATACGATTTCAGAGTATACATGGAAATTCTCCCGATTTTTCTACGGATTTTACACTTTTAAGTTGGCAACGCTTTTCATTTATGTTTACTGTTACGGGTAAGCCCCTAATAGTATGAACTTAGTGCTGAATGTTCCATATATTTTGGGGAATACCCTTGTATCCTACAATTCAATGTTATTAAGGGGCGTCCCGCTCGGGAATTTACCTGTCTAGTCTATGTAAACAGGAATTCGGTTTTATTTTTTTCATTAATTTTCTTAGCTTTGAAGAGAGAGTAGCTAATCTCTCTTCAAACTTAATGATCTGATTTTCCTACAAAATCAGATCATTAAGTTAAAATGTCGTCTGACGAGGAGCCAAGCACAAGTGCGAGTGTAAGAAGAAAAAATATAAATTAGTCTGTAAGTTTTTTTCAATAAATAAACGATTTTGGGTACAAAAATACCGATTTTAGCTGGAACTCTACCGATCTCGCTCTATGACGTTCGCTCAGATTCTTGGCGGGAATTTCCAGTCTGGCGAAACTCCTATACAAAAAGAACGAGGTATGAAACGGACGTCCTTTTTAATGGCGGCTATAATCCGCTAAAATTACGAAGAACGCTGAGAGCTCTGGGGTTATATCGGCTTTAACTCTTCAACACATAGACGGATAACATCGGCCGCCATTTTGACTGTCACTAGATTCCCTGGCATTTGACAGTTAGTTTGTTATGGTTTTTCTAAAGTTATATTTTTGCGTTTATATTGTTGAAAAGTCATTTTGTTGGAAGAAATTTGATGTCCGTTTGTTATGGAGTGTTTCTAAAAAACAATATGCGAAGAATAACATGCGAAATATGTGGTTTAGAAACATGCCAGGTTGGTGATAACAAACATGTTTTATATGGCTAAATTTCAATAAGATGAAGAACGGTAAGCATAATCAGTTATTTATTTCAAGAAAGAAGTCAATTCCAGTGCAATTTATAAAGATTTAGAGCATTTTATCAAAAAAAAATAACCTAAACAAAACATTACATAGTGTTTACCTACCCATCAACCTGGATTTATCGACATCGATGTTTAGTTAGTTATGGAAATGTCAAGATGTCCACTGCTAAACATAGGCTTCATGTTTAGCAGTGGACATCTACTAAACTGACGATGATAATGATTTTAACACCTTAACTGCGAGACAATATGACACAATAGAAAATGTATGTTTTGTCGGTCACCTGGCAGTTAAGATGTTCATGTCAGTATATTTTATGTGTGTATGATGCACGGCCTTACATTGATATATCGTTTTTATGTTACAGATCCTTCAACATCGACCTCACAAACAGACATCATACTGGAAACGGATTCTTCTATTGCAACTTAGGGAACAGTGCAAGTTAAACTAAAATCGGTTCAGTAGTTTTTGAGATAGAAAGTTAAGTGTGTATCAGTCACTAGGAATACGTGTCTTTGGCTGAAGTTATTATTATTGTGTAACTTTGTTTGCCCAATCGTACTTAATAAATAAATAGCATGGGTAATTGTTTAATTTGTTGAATAAATATGTATTAAAAAAATTGAGTTCAATTTTTCTTTTATTTATTTTTTACCTGAAAATAAAACCGAATCCCAGATTCGCTGCTGTAGCCGATATCGACAAATTTTCACTAGTCACTACGGTCCCATCACTAATATTGTCATTATGTTGGCAGTATGTATTACGCCGTGGTTTTGTTAGGTTGGTATTGGTTTAGGGTGCACGTTTCATACATTTTGTCTGATCCTGTTTTTTCTATGGCAGTCCCGTCTCTTAAACGTAGTGTTACATACTCTTTGGGAATTTCAACCAAGGCGCGCTTTCTCAATTTTTGTCCAAGTTTTTTCATTGAATTTAAATAGAAATACTGTAAATTGTGTATATTTGCTGTAAATAGTTTGTTCTCGTCCTGAATACGGACGGGAATGAGGGGAGCGGGGCTGATCCCCCGAATCCCAAGATTCGAAAGCGGACTTTTGGCACTGATGCTGAGGACCATGTCGGCGGCGGTGAGGAAAGTGACTAAACTTTATTAATTACGCGCCCTACTTTAAACCTAATTATAAAAGTCTGTATCCAGAACATTCGGGTAGCACAGAGTTTAAAATGTTTGTTGAAAGCCAGGAAAAAGAACGATTGGGAAATATAAGCCCCATATACCTGAACCACATTTTCGCAGCGGACGTTAAAGGTGTGGTGGCGATACGCCGTGTCAATGCGAATAAAATAGTAGTCGTGTTCAAGCAATACAACACGGCCAACAATTTCATCAACAACGTAACCTTTCTAGAAAAACATAAGATGAGGGCATATATCCCAGCAGCCCAGATAGAACGAGTTGGCATCATCAGATTCGTGCCAACAAATGCTATATCTCAAATAAAGAAATGCACACAAACCTTTCTTCTGTCTACTAAATTGTGGCAATCAGAAGATTTACAAAGAAAGTGGGACAGAACAGGGTACCACTTCAGACAGTCAGTATAACATTCTTGTCAAATTCATTACCAGACTCAATTCAATATGACCTTTTTTCATATAGAGTTTTTGACTATATTCAACCCCTGTTGCAGTGCTATCGCTGCTTCAAATTCAACCACTCTGCCAATATATGTAATGGTAAACAGCGCTGCAGCTGCTGTGCTGGAGAACACTCTTACAAAGAGTGTGACAAGCCCAATGAGCTCTGCTGCATTAACTGCAGTGGACCTCATTTGGCTATATCAAGGACCTGTCCGGTTAAGATTAGGAAAATGTTAGAAAAAAAAGAAAAAGTAACTTATGCCAACATAGCTAATACAAATAATACAAAGAAGGAAACTGACTTCCCTCGTTTGCCGGACCGCTCCAAGACTGCTCTGAATAAAAAGGAAAATGTAAATAAAGAACTGATTCTAAATAAGAACAAAATGAAATTGTACAATGTGGATAGTGTACATATAACACACCTATAAATAAAGAAACCATGCCTGAGAAAAAAACTGCACCCAAACCAAATATCTAAGCCCAAATCATTGCCAATAATGATGTCTTAATGGCTTTAGTCCATACTTTAGTACAACTAAGCAACAAATCAGACGATGTGCCCATAACCACGTCGTCTATCAAAGACATGCTTATCAAAAATCTGTCAACCTAATGGTTTTGAGTTCCAACATTATAACTTCCCTAGGTATTGCACAATATAATGCTCAAAGTTTAAATAATAAAAAACCTTTATTAATTAATTTTCTACAAAATCAAAATATAGATAAATCATAAATCATAAATCATTTATTTCTTTGCAAATATGGGTGATTGGTACATAGATGTTTTTTAAAGGTAATTAGCTCCTCCATATTCTACCGTCTTGTGGGCATGCAAAAAATTATTTCATTCACAAAAAATAGTAATATAAAATTGTAATGATAATATAAATTTAAATGTCAATTTATCAAAATACAAAAAAAAATATCTTTTTTAAAATTAGTCAAGTGAAAGTAGTAGAATTTTTATAATAATGTCAAAGAGAATAATAAATAAGTCAATTTGGAAAAAATATAAATGTCGAAATAGTATCATACATGTCCATCACAATAATACGTTTTTATGTCATTGTAATAATTTATCATTAAGAAAGTCATCAATTGTGTAATAACATTTCTCTATTAATATTTGGCTTAGTGCCCTTTTAAATTTTATTACAGTCATATTTTTTATTGCATCAGGTACTTTATTATAGATTCGTGGGGCAAGACCAAAGAAACTCTTCTGCATAAGTGCCGTTTTGCATTTTACTTGGGATAGTTTATTAACATATTGAGCCCGTGTCGGATTTTTTCTGCCTGCTGACAGTTTTACAAATAATTCTGGATGAATTTTTACAAACAATGCTGTTTCTAAAATGTATAAACACGGGAAAGTTAAAATGTTTAGAGACTTAAAATAGGGAAGACAGCTATCTGTTGTTTTAAGCGCACACATTGACCTTATACATCGCTTTTGCATTCTAAATACTAGTTCCCTATCGGTAGACTGCCCCCAAAATATGATACCATACCGCAAGACAGAGGCAACTAGTCCATGGTATGCTGATAAAAGAGCCTGCATGTTGACTTTTTTTGAAAGTTGACGGAGAGCATACGCGGTTTTGCTGAGTTTTTTGCACACAACTTCAATATGAGGTTTCCAAGTGAGTTTACTGTCAATAACTATACCCAAAAACCGTGCCTGGCTTGCTTCCTCAATATTACAACCTTGGTAAGCAATACTAATATTTGGGTTTTCACTGCGTTGATGAAATTGCATTATTTTTGTTTTATTGAGGTTTATAATTAAATTGTTATTATTTAGCCAATTTATTATGTCATGTAAACAAGTATTTATGTCCTGCTCGTAATTAATATGATTCTCACACTTAATCACAGCTGTACTGTCATCCGCAAAGAGAATCATTTTATTTGATGTTGCAATTGGGAGGTCATTGATGTAAATTAGAAAAAATGGTGGCCCCAGTACGCTACCCTGCGGAACACCATATTTTACGTGTCTTGGCTTTGATACATAAATGGTTTCCATTTTAGTCTTCGGACAGATTCTAGAGACTTCTGTGTATTGAATTCTGTTGCTTAAATATGACTCTATTAACTGAAGAATATTTCCTCTTATTCCGTAGCTATGCAGTTTTTCCAACAGAATTTTATGATCCACATGATCAAAAGCCTTGGACATATCAGTATAGATAGCACAAACTGGAATTCTCTTATCTACAGATGACATGATGTTTGTTAAGAGGTCAAAGAATGCCATATTAACTGTAATATTTTTGCGGAATCCCTTTTGTTCCTTACAAAATAATTTATACTTTTCGAAATACGAGTAAAGAGAGTTATATACAACTTTTTCAAAAATTTTCGAGAATATTGGGATTTTCGCTATTGGTCTATAGTTTTTTAAGTCCGATTTGTCATCTTTTTTGTGTAAAGGTTTTATGACAACCGTTTTGAGCTTGTTTGGGAACTCGCCATTAGCAATACACAAGTTAATAATATGCGCCAATGGAGGTGCTATTACGTCTCTTGCAAATTTTATGACTTTTGTAGAAATGCCATCGTATCCTACAGTATTCGTGTTTTTTAGGTTAGAAATTATTTTTATAATGTCATCGGCAGTAACAGGTTGCATGAATAGGGAATTTAATGTCTGATTTTTTAAATTAATATTATTTAACGTTATGTCAGCTTTAGTTTTATTTTCAATTTCGTCAATAAAATAATTGTTAAATTCATTCGCAATGTCTATAGGGTGTGTAAACGTTAGATTATCTCTATTTATGGTCATGATTGACTCCTGTGGCAAACATAACTTGGTTTTATTTATTATTTGCCATGTAGCCTTTGATTTGTTTTCAGCGATGTTTATAAAATGATTATTTTGAGCTTTTTGTGTTAGCTTAATAATTTTCCTATAAAGTTTTGTGTAGTTTTTAAGATTTTTTTTATTTTGTGAGTTAGAATTCAACCTATAAGCCCAAAGTAACTGCTTTTGTTTCTTGCTACATATTTTTATTCCTCGAGAAATCCATTTTGTTTCCTTGTTCGTTTTAATTGTTACAATTTTTTCCGGGAAGCACAGCTTATAAAAAAGAGTAAAATCATCCATGAAATCATCAAAAGCTGTGTTTGCCTCTTGTGCATCAAAAACCTGTGTAAATGATAGACTGCTAAGATGTTTTTTAAAAGTAAGTAAATGATTCATATTTAGGTCCTGCTTTTTAGTTTTCCAATACTGTAATTTACAGGTTTTTTTAATAGGTATTTTAATTATTTGTGATACATGATCTGAAAGGATTAAATCTATAACTTCAGTTTCGCAACCTTTCCTGCAGTTGTGTGCAAAATTATCAATACAGGTATTACTACTTAATCTTGTGGGTGTATAAAGTGATAGTTTTAGGTTATACTTCATAAGAAAAAACTCTAATTCTAATGTTGCCTTGTTTCTTTTCAAAACATCAATATTAAAGTCTCCGCACAAGACTATTTTTTTATTCGAAGAGATAGAAACTTTACTTAAAACATAATCTAATTTTTCATAAAATATTTCATAATTAGGTTTAGGGATTCTGTATACACAAATTATAATAATTTTATGAGTTATTATCTCTACGGCACAGCATTCGAAAATAGATTCGATAGTTGTCTAATAAATGAAACTTGGCTAAAAGACCAACAGAGTTTGAAGAAAGCTAAAATACCTGACTATAATTTCCACAATAAAAATTCAGCTAACAGTCGTAATGGAGTAGCTATCTTAATAAAGCCATATTTAAAGTATAAGGTTTTAGACACCCGTTTCTATGATGATTGCAGACTATTGCAATTTCTGTATTTACAGAAATAGGCGACATAACAGTTTTTTGTGTATATTGTCCACCTAAATCTGGGCATATAAGAATAAATCGATTGCAGAATATTATCAGGGACCTCCCTAAACCTATATTCGTAAGCGGTGATTTTAATGCCCATCATATTGCCTTCGGATGCGTGTCCACAAAAGGTAGGTGGCAAGATTTATATAATTTAATTGATGATAATGACTTATGTATAATTAATAATGGTGACTTTACTACAGTCAATCGCCCTTATTGCAACCCATCTGCAATTGACGTCACTTTCGTTAGTCCAAACCTTGCGCCACTTTGCGAGTGGTCTGTTCATGATGACACAATTTATCATTACCCAACTATTACAAAACTTGCAATTTGTGCTGACAAATATCAAGTTAATCCACCTGTTGACAGATTTTTGTACAGTCAAACTGATTGGAGTAAGTTTTATGAAATATCCAAAAATGTTTTCCATGACATGACGATTGATGAAGAGGATCCAATGTCCACTTACCTCGAATTTTGTACTTGCCTTAATACCTTGAAGAAAATGGTGATTCCAAAGTTGGTTAAAACTAGTGATTTTAGAAGTAGAATTCCAGCTCCTTGGTGGAATTCTATTTGTGAGCAAAGTGTAATTGCATCTTAAACTGCTCTGAAATTGTACAGAAGTGACCCAACCATAGATAATTACATTAATAATTATAAGAGATTAGATGCGTTAAAAAAACGTACAATTTCAGAACAGAAGAAGATCGGTTGGAACAACTTTTGTAACACTTTTAATAGAACTACTCCACTAAGTAAAATTTGGAACCTTATTAAGAGATTTAAAGGCATCAGATCTGGCAACAAATCATACAGGGATGAATTTATTCAACCATTTTTGACAAAAATATCTGATAATAATAACCTTATAGATAGTAGCGAATATAAGCATTATTTTGATCTCAATAATGACAACCCAAACATTAAATTTTTATTGGAACCTTTTACATGGACTGAATTTTTAATGAGTTTGCAATCTAGAAAAAATACAACCCCAGGTTTAGATGATTTCCCTTACATACTGATTAAAAATCTTGATGATGATGTAAAACATGTATTCTTAAAAATTCGTAACAGTCTTTGGCGTAAGCAAGTAATACCAGAATCATGGAAAACACAGTGCGTGATTCCCATATTAAAACTCGACAAACCACCAAATTTAGCTAGCAACTATCGCCCAATCTCGTTGTCCTCATGTCTTGGAAAGATTTTTGAGAATATGTTGAAGAATCGTTTGGACTGGTACTCTGAATCCAATAACATAATTCCACCAGTGCAATATGGATTTAGGCGCGGTCATAGCTGTGCTGACAGTTTCATTTCCTTAATAGCAGACCTGAAAAGGGCAGAAAATAGCAAATTACTGCTTTTGACAATGTTGACCCTGGCATACTTGTCAAAATAATGACTGCCGGTAATACGAGGTTAAATTGATTAATTTTGAAATTAAAATTGACATAACTACTTCAATTGTATTTTGAAAAATATGAAATAAATGCAGTGTTGGCGACTTTACAAAAAATTTTATAAACAAAAATAAAAAATAAATTTCTTCCATAGTTTGGGATAAAATAAAAAAAAAACGAGCCTATGAACGTTAAAATAAAAATGGGGTTACTTTGATACCCCATTGTTTTTCATAGCAATATAAAGTAACCCCAATTTACCATTTATTTTTATTGAATTCACACTGTACAATTTAATATATTTTTTCTGCATCAATTAATCGTATTCTTGCGCTGAGGTTGATGCAAACATGGCTGACATTTGTCAGAGTTGCAAATTTTAAAAAGAAAATTGAGATGCATTCCGTTTTCACTGAGTTAGCTTTAAAAACCTAAAAAAATAAAGTTATCATCAAAGTTGCCCCAGATCTCAATGTAACCCCATTCTACGGTGGTAGTTTAGGTTTACCTGGACTTGTGTCCAAATGGATTTATGACTTCTTAAGTAACAGAAAACTCTTTGTCAAACATAATGACATCCTTTATGGACCAGAGTGGGCTAGTAAAGGTACAATGCAAAGTGCAACTCTGTCGCCCTTGATCTATAACTTGGACACTTGTGAAATATGTAAATATGTTGATACTCAGAATGTAAATATATTGCAATTTGCTGACGATTTAGTTCTGTATAGTTCAAATTCTAATTTATGTGCAGCTATTGATTCTGTAAATATAGCACTAGGAAAACTTTATGATTATTATAGTAATAGGCTGCATCTTAAAATTAATTCTTCCAAAAGCAGTGTTATGATTTTTGGAGATGACAACCCTACTACTGATGTTATATATGCTACAGAGAGCATTCAAAGAGTTAACCAGCATAAGTTCTTAGGTATTGTCATTGACCAAAAACTCAAATTCGAGAAGCACATTAAATATATTTCACAAAATTCTTACAAAGGGCTAAATGTTCTTAGATGCCTTGCTGGGATATCTTGGGGAGCTGATCCAAAAATATTGTCAATACTGTACAAAGCAATTGTAAGAAGCCATTTTGATTATAGCACTTTAGCTTATATTAATTGTACTTATGTACATAGATTGGATATAATTCAAAACAAGGCTTTGAGAATCATATCTGGAGCAATGTGTTCAAGTCCCATAAGAGCCATGGAAGTTGAAACCAAAATCATGCCTCTTATTCTCTTTTCTTCTTCTTCTTTTGTCATCATCTAATAATGATGTTATCAACAGAATAGTCCCTCACCTGGTTAATGTCTCTGGTCCTTTGTCCTCAGCAGATGAACTGTTGAGGGGCATAACTCCACAGTTGTGCCGGATATATCTGGAAATATATAATAAATGCACAAGGATTAAAAAACAGTCACAGTGGCCTTGCTATGCCCACAACTATGTTAGTATAACTCATCCGATTCATGTTCCAGAACACAGAGTTATAAGTAATAATGACATGCTAGAATTTTTGTCAGAAAATAATAAGTATTATACTCTATACACGGATGGCAGCAAAGGGAGATGACCATGTGAGATCTGCTTTATATGATCCTCAAACAAGGTTCACTCAAAGCTTTGTTCTGGACAATGAATGCTCAATATTTACTGCGGAAGCCTATGCTATCCTAGAAGCATTAAAGTTAATAATTCATATTCACCAGTCTTATAAATTCTTCTAAATTTTAACCGATTCATTGAGTGTTTTGGAAGCTTTAAAATATTTGAAATTTAATTTTAAAACTAATTATATTTTGTACATAATTAAAGATTTAGTATATAAGTTAGATTGTAAGGATATTGAGATATCCTTTATATGGATCCCTTCACATAAAGGTATATCTGGAAATGAAGTAGCAGATAGAACTGCAAATAAGGGGATAAATTCACTGGATGTTCAATATGTAACTAGTGTACCGCATACAGATTATTATAGCTCCATAAATGAAGAACTGAAAATTCTCTGGGTTGAAATGTGAAAGAAAGACCAAGAGCAGAAAGGAAAGTGGTACGGAAGTATCCAAACAGACTTACCAACAGAACCCTGGTACAACGACCTGGAGTCAGCCAGCAGGCACTTAATCACCACGATTAACAGGCTTCGCTTTGGCCATACCACCACACCTGCCCACTTATCCCGTTTGGGCATAATTTCAAGTGATTCTTGTAAATTCTGTAACGCACCGCAAGCTGACGCTGAACATCTGATTTTGAACTGTCAAAATTTTGCAATAGAAAGACAGATACTTGCCAGTGAATTGAGTGATATCCTACCAAATAATTCCTCCCGCCGCCTGAAAGATATTCTAAAAACTAAAAAATGTTTTGTGCCAGTTTTTAAATTTATTAAAAACAGTTGTCTTCCACAACTGTGCATGAACTGTGTGTGTGAACTGTGTACTGTACAAATCAAGTGTGTTAACGATACATTTCTCTTCAAAATTGTACCTGGTTTCTATCTCTTGGTCTAGTTGTTCGTCTGGTGTTTCTAATTCTATTTCATGTTGTATTACTTGTAATTTCTGTAATGTTTCTTGAAACGATACGATGAATACGATTGTAGTCTTGACTCTGTTTCTTCATATGGTAGAGTTTCTTGGGTGTTTACGTAGTTTTCAAGCTTTGTGATTAAACCCTGCAATGACGCGCGGGTTCTCTTTTTTTTTGTTATCTCGTTAGTCGACATCCTCGTCGCTAATTTATTAAATACACATTTTCATTATGTAGAAATATTTAATTTAATGTGTTAGACAGTGAAAGACATGTGAAAGATGAATGTCACACGTCGTCCTCACGACAGGTCTGGATTCTAGGTGGCCAGTATATAACAGTAAGTCTTGCTTAACCTGTGCACCCAGCACCTATACAAAAACAAGTTAAGTAAAAAAACGTGTTTGCCCATCCAAAAACCGTCCTTGGTGAGGTTTGCTTAACTTCGCAGAGGCCTTGTTAGACATATATGTAGTATGAAATGTGACACCAACCGGCAACTATCCCTGTATGCACTAGTGAGCACCCAAGGACAATCCCCAGCTGGTGCAGGACTATTGCAGAATATGGACACAAAACACAAAAAAACAGTGTTAGGCCACTGGAGAGCACGGTTAGACACTTGGCTATAGGTTTGCGAGGTTTCGTAGGCCTGACCACTGTTGTTCTGCATGGTTATAAAATGGCATGAGATGACTCACACTCAATTAATGGGCTCCCCATGAACAGTCGCTAGCACTTTAGTGACGTAGCACCAAGGGGGCAACATATACGGAGGTGCTTATATATATTATAACTATTAGGTATATTTTTATTTTCGTACATGGTGAGGTCACTAGATGTACGCTCACACGCGCCTTTAGCTTGTAGTAGTGTGTCTATCGTAGTCCAGTTGTATGAAAATTACTGTCTGTTTGTACTCTGTGGGCCGGGTCACTTCGAAACTCATTAAGATTTTTATGGTTTGACAGAGAATATTCTATTCATTTTAAAATCGAAAATCGTATTGAATCTTTTAGAAACCCTTTCCATTTATGTTTTATTGCAAAAAAAAACAGGCCAAAATGCGTAGGTACCTTTAGAAATGTTAGTAATCAAGTGAAATGTAACAAACAAAACAATACGACACCCGTCTAGCCCATTGAATTCCAAACAGACCCTTAGAACAGTAAAGAGATAAGAGAGAACAAAGACTACAATACATCTGACCTGCAAAAGAATGGGAACACGACCTCGTGGTGTTTTTAGGGATCTTGGAGAGGGTTGACTAGGCCACGGCGAGGCAGTCAGTGTTAGGCCACCGGAGAGCACGGTTAGACGCTTAGCTTGAAACCACGGTGAAGACCGGTTGATTCTAGACTACGTTAGGGGTTGGTTGACAGCAACCAAATTGAGAAAAAGTGTTTGTGTGTTGGTGTGACTGGGTGAGTCTTTAATTATAATATTTCATAGGGGATTGGTGATATCGCATTCACTAACATAATCACTTGTAGCTTGCTATTAATTAAATGCTGAGTTGGTAACCCTTTCGATATGGGCACTAGTCTTTTACTCTGTGTTTGTTGCTGTTGCGTTGTGTCTACGTCGAATAAATGCTTTTCTATTGTATTCTAATCTATTCTAAGCTTAGTGAAACTAATTCTTCTTCCCTAGGATTTATCGATTGACTGGTAAAGTTTGAAAAATTATTAAGGACTGATTGATTTGCTTCACCAAAGTAGCCGTTAAGGGTTAACCCGTTAAGGGTTTTCAAAAAGGGCGGGTAGATGTTGATATGAAATAAATAAAGCTGTGTGTGAGGTACAAATTAACAAAATTATTTTTTTATTTCAAAAGCCAACTTGTGCCATTTACCCTCAGTTTCCCAGCTCAAAATCATCGCAGAATTAATGTGACAAATTGTCAAGCACGCGTTATCTGCTGTGATTGGTTGAGTGAATTTTCAACATAATTTTGAGGTGGGAAACTGAGGGTTAGTGTGGAATATGACATCGGTCAAATACCCACCTCGGCTATTTATAGTGGCACGGATCCGATTGGTCCAATTTTCAATGACTCTTCTGCATAGATCTGGTTGAATTTGAGCGATGGTCTGTGTTATGTCCACCATAAGGGCGTCGATCGATTGGGGTTTGTTTGCATAGATCTGCGACTTCAACAAACCCCAAAAGAAAAAGTCTAGCGGGGTCAAATCGCATAACCTTGGTGGACTATTCCCATCACCTCTGCGAGAAATAACCTTACCCTCAAATCGCTCATGCAGAATGTCAATCGTGGCATCCGCTGTGCGGTACGTAGCGCCGTCCTGCTGGAACCACATGTCGACTACATTCATATAGTTCAATTTAGGCCTTAAAAAATTGGTTATCATCTTTCTGTAGCGCTCGCCTTTGACAGTGACCGCCTCACCTGCGTCATTTGCGAAAAAGTATGGACCAATGACGCCGCCTCGGCCCAAAATACACACCAAACAGTAACTTTTTGAGGATACATTATCATTTTATCTCGCGTGGGTTGATGTCGTCCCATATACGGCAACTCTGCTTGTTAACACAGCCATTCATCCAAAAATGCGCTTCGTCGCTAAAGATGATTTTTCAGCCAAAATTAGGGTCCTCTTCCAAACCCTTTTGACAATAAAGTTTTAGGTTAGGTTAGGTTAAAACGGGCTGGTTTCCGCAACTCCACGACCAAGCGCGTATTTTGCGTACGGGTCAATAAAGTTTTATCTTTTGCACGTGCTTTTCAATCGTTTAACTTGCCATGGTGATCTGGCTTAAGTAACTGAATAATAAACAAAACATTTGATAGATGTCACCAAAACAAAATGGCCGCCACTAGCCGCCAAAATCTACCCGTACCAATTAAAAATGCTTTATAATATTTGTTACATAATTTAAACAAAAAAATATATATATGATTTTAAAATTTTCTGTATGTGAGGAAAAAATTAAAACACAAACTCAATCTATTGATTGTGATTTCAAAAGCCGAACATTATACCTTTTTTGTGAAGCAAAGCAATCAGTACTTAATTATTGTCATTATTTCGAATCTTAGTGAGTCATAAACATTATATTTTTTGGCTACGTCAATTGCGGCATCAGTGACGCTCATCAAGCCCTCCAGAATGCGGGTGTAAGGGCACTTGAAGCACTTAGACAAGAACTATTTTATTTCGATTTTTTATCTGAAATACTTATTTCGATATCCACATAGGTAAACAACCACAACGTTGGACCTAGGTCCCACAGAGGCGTAAACTAATGGCCATAACGTAGGAGAAACTAAAAACCTATTTAAACAACACACACAAGAATATATTTTTGTATGAAGCCCGAAAAGTAAATTTTTGTACGGAATTTTACACGTTTTTATGCAATATCCTAGAATACTTGCAAAACAATTTAGGGAATAACACATGTCTTTTATGTTTTTTTTTGTAAATAGGTTATTAATTGTTCTACACGCTGACAAAAGAATCACAGGTCTATGCCAATTGGTTTTAATTTTATTGTGGCCTTTAAAGAACACCCGCGCCCTTCACACAGGTAGTCCAGCCCGGTTATACGCGAAAGCGATACCATTTTCTATCGTTGGAGTGAAAGAGACAAACAATTTCGAATGGCATCTCCCAAAGCATACAAATAAACAATAACAATGCAAATTAAGATAACACATTAGTCTTTTGTGTACGAACCTTAAATTTTGAATTATTTTAATGCTCAACATAGTCCATAATAATACACTTTCAGATGTAAATACGCAGTTCACCGTGTTCTATTAGTTTAACCCACAGTTTCCCAGCTCAAAATTATCGCAGATGTGGCAAATTGTCAAGCAGGCGTTATCTGCTGTGATTGGTTGAATGAATTTTCAACAGCCCATCATAGCAGGTAATACCTGCTTGACAATTTGTCACATTAATTCTGCGATAATTTTGAGCTGAGAAACTGGGGGTAAGTTTGCAAAATTATTATTACTTACAAATGAAACGTATGCATTGTTAAAACTTAAAAAAATAAAAAATATTTACAACGGCATAAGTAATTTTCTTACATCTAACTTTCATCATTATTAATATTTTTCATTAGTATTCGCGAGCCTCCATTCCTATTTTCTAGTGAAAAATATGTGTATACTGTATTGTTAGGTGCGTGAAGATACAAATGATCGTCATCCTTTTTAACCGACTTTCCAAAAAGGAGGAGGTTCTCAATTCGGCTGTTTATATATATACCAGACGTCCCACCCGGTTTCGCTCTCAACAACTGGCTACCTACCTACCCTACCCTACCTACCCTGCATACATGAATGTTGCGTAACTTTAAGCCGGGTTTCAACTAGGCAACCTTTGGGCGCGCGACACGTGACGCTCAACATGTACGGCAACGCTGCCCAACAGCACGCGACGTTGCCAGCTGGCGCGCAACAGACGCGCGGCTTGTTGTTTGTTTAAAGCCGGGTTTCCACTAGGCAACAATTGACACGCAACGCACAACAAGTTGCCCAACATGTTGCAAGTCAGCGCGGAACTTTTGTTGAACAACGTTGTCTGTCTACGCATCTCGTCAGTCATCGCCAACATGTCGCCAGAGGAACTTGTGCTGATTTCAGCGGCAGTGGTTATAATTTTATCAAAAAATGCTTCAAAAAGAAAAAAACCACGTTGGTGGGTTAAAAAATACCTACAAAACAAAGAAAATGTATTTAGTGATCTCCGTGTGGTTGATGGATCTTTTACGAATTTTACCCGAATGAGCAAAACAGACTTCGAGATGCTGTTACAAAAAATTTAACCCATAATATCGAAGCAAGATACAAAATTTCGAAATGCAACTAGTGCTTGTCTGAGATTGGCTGTTACACTTCGATATTTTGGCAACCGGAAATTCCTATACTTCACTGTCCTACACCTTCAAAATATCAAGACAATTAATTAGTAAAATTGTACCAGAAGTTTGCAGAGCACTGATTCAGAGTTTAAAAGATTATGTAAGGGTAAGTACATGTAAAATAAAAGATTTGATAGGTTAAATATTAAGCTCTATTCAAATAATCAACGTCTTATTATCAATTTATTCTCAATTGTGTCCTTATTTCCAGTTGTTGTTTCACCTTTTATCAAAAACAGCATATGCAAACCATTTACTGCTAAAAAGATCTTCACTGCCACTTCCTGTTTTCTTTGAACATTTAAATTTCTTCCTCTCGCGAGTGAATTGCGATCGAAGAGTATGTACCTTGCTTTCAACCTCTTTCACAGACACGTCTAGTGTTTTCGTTATTGAATCCCATGCATCTAGTTTTTTAAATTTATTTTTATAGTCTCTGTGAGCAGTATCCCATAAACATTCATAGTTTTGGTACAGTTCGATTAATTTGAGCACTCGTTCGTTACACCACACTACGGACATTATTGCGCGTCACGTCTCCACTCGACAACAATTGATGCTCAACTAACGATGCTCTTTAAACAAACAACAAGCTGCGCGTCATGTTGCGCGCTAGCTGGCAACGTCGCGTACTGTTGGGCAGCGTTGCCGTACATGTTGAGCGTCACGTGTCGCGCGCCAAATGTTGCCTAGTGGAAACCCGGCTTAATTGTCTTGATATTTTGAAGGTGTAGGACAGTGATGTATAGGAATTTCCGGTTGCCAAATATCGAAGTGTAACAGCCAATCTGAGACAAGCACTAGTTGCTTTTCGAAATTTTGTATCTTGCTTCGATATTAGGGGTTCAATTTTTTGTAACAGCATCTCGAAGTCTGTTTTGCTCAGTCGGGTAAAATTCGTAAAAGATCCATCAACCACACGGAGATCACTGAATACATTTTCTTTGTTTTGTAGGTATTTTTTAACCCACCAACGTGGGTTTTTTCTTTTTGATGCATTTTTCGATAAAATTATAACCACTGCCGCTGAAATCAACACAATTTCCTCTGGCGACATGTTGGCGACGACTGACGAGATGCGTAGACAGACAACGTTGTTCAACAAAAGTTCCGCGCTGACTTTCAACATGTTGGGCAACTTGTTGTGCAACCTGTTGCGCGTCAATTGTTGCCTAGTGGAAACCCGGCTTTAACCGATGTGCAGCGCAAGCAATCGAAACTCTCAAAAAGGAATCATTTTGCCCGTTTTTGCAACATTTTTCATTTGTGCTCCGCTCCTATTGGTCGTAGCGCGATGTTATTTAGCCTATATAACCTTCCTCGATAAATGGTCTATCCAACACAAAAATATTTTTTCAATTCCTGAGATTAGCGCGTTCAAACAAACTCTTCAGCTTTATAATATTATCTATACATATAAAATGCTTTGTCCTGAATGACTGACTGACGGATCAACGCACAGCCTAAACCGCTGATCGTAGAGACCTGAAACTTAGAGGGTATGTTCTTTCTATGACGTAGGCATCCGATAAGAAAGGTTTTTTGGAAATTCCACCCCTAAGGGAGTAAAAATGGGGTTAGAAGTTTGTATGAAAAATCTAATTCCTCCGGCCAAAATTTTTGATATTTGGTACAAATAGTAATCTAAGGAAATCATAAAGGTTGTCATTATAAGATTTTTGAAACTATCCCCAAATGATGATTTAGGGGGTATTGAAGTTTATATGTAAGAATCTGACTAATTGGGTCAATAAACTTGAAAATTGACATAAATACCAACCTAAATAAATAATAAAGGTTCTCATTATTAGTTTTTCAAAACTACCCCCAAAATATTATTTAGGGTATAATATATTATGTAGTTGATATTTTTTTTTTGAAAAATCTTATTTCTTGGGTTAATAAACATGAAATTTGACATAAATACCAACTTCAATAAACAATGAAGGTAATCATTATTAGTCTTTTGAAACAGCCCCCAGAAGACGATTTAGGGGGTATAAAAATGTTTTGAAGAATCTTTTTTCTTGAAAGTTGACATAAATAACAACCTAAACAAACATTAAAGGTTGTCATTATTAGTTTTCGAATCTGTCCCCAAAAAGCGATATAGGGGGTGACAAAGTTTTTTTGGAGAATCATATTTGTTGGGATAAAAAACTTGAAGCTTGACATAAGTACCAACCTATGTAAACAATAAAGGTGGTCATTATAAGTTTTTAGAAAAGCTTGGGGTTAAGCTAAGAATCTTACTTTGTACAGGTTTTTGATTTTGACGTAGGGTTCTAGGGGAGCACTATGCAGGAATTTTCGAAAATTAAATCTGAAAGACCTGGAAAGAGGGTGAAAAGGGGCAGAATTTGTTTGTAAGAAAAAAAAATATTCCTTGGGATAAAGTAAATAATTGAAATTTACATAAAACGTTTTTAAAACTACCCGTCAGATAGGGTTAAGGGGTGTTAAAGTTTTTTTGAGGAATCTTACTGCGGAATCTTGCTAAGAACGAACTACGAAAAATAGAAAGAGAAGAAAAGAGTGAATATCATATTTGGGTTGTTCAAAACTCTAGCTTCAACGGGGCAAAATGGGGTTACTAAGTTTTTAGGGGAGGATTTTACTTTGTGGCAGTAACCTAAAATTTATTCTTATTTAAGTCAAATAACGAATCGTCTCAAACCAATAAACCCTGTATATCTACGATACCCCGTTTTTTATTGATTTAATAATAGCTTATTTTTAGTCGCCTTCACTAACTGCACATATGAGTCATTTATAGGATAAACGAAATCACGCGAGCGAAGTCGCGGGCGAAGTGCTAGTATATATATATAAGTATAGGTTTGTTTGATTTGTTTTCGGGCATAACTTCGTTATACACCCTGAAATTTAATTGGTTGTTTTCCCGCGGCAGAACGACTTGCCTTAAGGAGTACTTTCGAAGTATAGAGTTAAAGTAAATAAATAAAAATGTTTCTGTTTTAAAATAATTAAAAAAATATTCATCAACTCGAAAAAGTGAGTAACAATAGTAACTCTAGACGTAACTTGTAGGTACTAGGTACTACTCGTGCCACCACCTACAAAGAAAACCGATGCACAAAATAATGTCAAACCAAAATAAACTCTCGCACGTAGTGATAAGGCATAAAATGTTTGCACGGAACAATACAAAAAATCACCGCGATACCGACAAAGAAAAGACCGATTTAGAAATGTTCAAAGTAAAATTAGCTCTCGCGTGTAGTGATACGGCATAAACTAGCCTGCGCGCAACAATTTCAAACGAAGAATTAGTTTTTTTTGGTTAATTTTTCTTAGTTTTCTTTTTTAATTTAATGTTGTGTTCAATAAATTGCAGATAAAAAAGTATTTATGACGGTCCTAAGCCCGTAAAAGTATGAAGGGAAAATTTGAATAACATGTTGGATAACAGCTGATTGTAAAGCACGTGGGTCAATGGCCTCGCGGCCTTTAATAGTAACACTAGACGTAACATGTATTGTAGGTAATACTGGCGTCGCACGCGCCGGCGCCGCAGCCCTCAAAGGAAAGCGATGCATAAATGGTCAAACCCAAATAAGCTCTCGCACGTGGTGATACGGCATAAAAGTTTGCACGCAAAACAAACGAGCGAGCCACAAGCCGACAAAGCAAAGACCGATTTATTAAATGTTTAAAGTAAAATAAGCTCTCGCGTGTAATTATACGGCATAATCTAGCCCGCGCGTAACATGATCAAACGGAGCCGCCTTCGAACCTAATCCTTTCGACGGTGACCTAGCACCCGGGTCAACGGCCTGCTGTCGTTCGGCCGTAGATATCGGGAGGTATACTATTGGTTCGTGATCACTTTCGAGTTTAGTTTTTCACAATGTTAAATATGCCAGTTTTTGTTTCTAATATTTTATATAACTACGAAACGATTGTATTACATAGACAAAACCATTTCGCTGCGGGAAAACAACCATTTAAATTTCACGGTGTATATAAACGGATTTGCGCTTTTTTTGTTCGAAAGAAGCTTATTCCGAAATGGTCCTATTTAAGTTTGGTAAAATTCTAATGAAAAACTTCGGAGATATACAACAGAACTCTTCAATAAATTACAGAAAATCTCTCGGGATTGCTGCAATCGCATGCCTGTTTATTGTTTACACTATTTCATAACATACCATCACGTCAGTATGCTCTAAACGGGTATGCAGATGTGTACAGTTCACCCTGGTAGACTCTCATTCCACCGTTTATGTTCAAGTTACATGATAGTCGGGTAATCTATTCTGGCATCACTGTGGACATTACAGTATCTTACTTTAGAACTTGACTATTATATACCAATAAAATGAAAATAAATAAAGATTTGATTCATTTTAGTTTGTGTTTTGCATAATACATCCTTCCATTTACCCACATGTATAAAATTAGGGAACCCTTCTTTTCGCATAATGTTCTTTATCCTAATATACTTCGGCATAACGATTTTGGCTCAATTTGTTTTGGCATAATAATACTTCGGCGTATTTTTTTTTGGCATACATTTTATGTTGGCATAATCTTTGTAAAGACTAATTTGTTTTGGCATAAATTTGATTCGCATAACGTTAGTAGGTCTAATGACTATTAGCATAACGTTAGTAGGCCTAATGATAGCATAATAATATTTAGGCATACAATTAATGTAAATAACAAAAACAATTTTCATGCAAATGATTTATTATACATAACATTATGTAACTTAAACGATTTTTCAATCGCGAGATAACTTTTATCTGAAGAATATATTAGATGTTTTGACAGTTTTTGTATAAAAAAATATGTCAATCAGTTAACTTCTACTATGCGCAATAAATATGGCGGTTATTCCTCAGATAGAAGTTAACTGATTGAAACAGTGGTCCTTAATTATGTATAATTATTTATTTTAGGTGTATATTTTTAGCAATTGCTTGTAAATATGCTAGTTTAGAAGTATACTCATCTTTTTTACTAATAATTTTTTCAATTCTTTTGGTTTTGTCTGTGTATTTTTTCTTTTTTTTTGGTATAAGTGATGTTCCGACATCCAGTTTATCTATTTCAATGGTTTGATGTTTTATTTCTTGAACGACCTTTTTTGCCAAAAAATAAAATCCAGGATGGTGTTTTCTCACAAAATGTGCAAATCTATTGTGCCATGCCTCTGCATGATTTTGTGTCCTAGGTCTATTTTCCTTTTCTAGTAGATACGTACTCCAGACTTTGGGTGGAAATGGTGGTGGTGAACTTGTAGTGCCCCATACATAATTCTGATCAAACCAATTTGCTATAGTTTCTGTAACAATTAAATAATATTGTTGGATAAAAATGTAATATGATGTGCAACAAAAGTTAGTGACAGAACCGAATTGCTGCAAAACCGACTCTACGTAGTCTTGTTTGTCCTACCCCTAGAGTGTAATTTAAAATCGCGTAGGCGCGTAGTGGCGAGGCGGTTAACACGCGTGGGGCTGCCGGAGGCCCGCAGCGCCGGAGCCGAGACAGAAACCCTGCCTGCTGCATGTTGCCTGCTCGCTTGAATGCTGCATGCTGTATGCTTGCTTGCATGCTGCATGCTTGCTTGCATGCTGCAAGCTTGCTTGCATGCTTGCTTGTTTGCTGCATGCTTGCTTGCATGCTTGCTTGCATGCTTGCTTGCATGCTTGCTTGCATGCTTGCTTGCATGCTTGCTTGCATGCTTGCTTGCATGCTGTATGCTTGCTTGCATGCTATATGTGTAAATAAATTTATGCTTTAGGATATTATGCTTAAAAAAGTTATGCTTTAGAACTTTATGCTTAATAAATTTATGCTTTAGAATATTATGCTTAATCATTATTATGGTTAGAGAAATTATGCTTAAAAAAATTATTCGTAAGCTGTTATGCGTAATTATATTATGCGAAAATGTAATTATGCCAAACAAAATTATGCTTAGATATATTAGGTCTTAAAATTTTATGCAAATGGATAGGGAACCATAAAATTATTAAGGTGCACACCTAGTAATTCCGACTTATTTACAAGCCCATGTGTGTTAGTTGAATATTGTTTAAGATTCTCTATGCTAGGGCCGTATATTTGTCTTTCTTTGGTATTGATTATATTGTAACGAAATTTTGTAACCTCTTAAAATAATAAAGTTAAATGTTTATTCATCTTTTTCAGTGACAAAATGGAAAGACTGCAAATGTGTAGGATGTGTTTGGTGGAGGATGCCCCCATGTATGTTGTTGTCAACAAGAACTTGCATGACGTATATGAGAAGCTGACTGGTGAACAAGTAAGTTGATACTTTAAAATTAATACTTTTTAATGCCCTCCTATCCTAATACAAGTAGATGTAATTAACTATGTGAACTGTTGGTCAGACGTTCGATGACGACTGACATCACTGAAGGAAAACAGTGTAATAATAATAAGTCACCAATCTACCTTGAGCATGAATGAATCAATGCCAGTTGAAGACCAAGAGCTAAACTGAGTTATCTTTGAGCTAACTCACTTAACTGAGGTTGGTAGTTTTTCATAGTTTAGTGAATACCACAAACTATATCAGAATTCAAAATGTGCCTATGGATGGAAAATACACCTCAGCTACGCAAACAAAGCTAAACTAACGTAGCTCAGCTCTTGGTCTGCAACCGGCTTCATGCTTTCTCTATATGTGAAGAGAACTATAGAAAATATTACAGACCATATTGATTTTGTATGGTTAGTAGTATTGTTTTTATTTATGAGTAGCTTTATGCCTAGGCTTTTATTTCGCATGTTTCCGAAATTAAAACCTGCAGGACTCAGCGACAATGTAGATTGCTATCAGTGAAATAATTCTCATAATCAGATTACTGCTACCAGAGATAAACTTTAATAAACAAACATCGACACATAAAATTTTACTCTAATTATATTAGTTTACTAGCTGACCCGGCGAACTTCGTTCTGCCTAACAAATTTCTAAAATAAAAGATTTTTTCTAAAATAATCGTAGGCTAAGTTACACCTTATTACATCAGCTACCTGCCAATAAAAGTCCCTTCAAAATCGGTCCAGCCATTTCAGAGATTAGCCGGAACAAACAGACAGACAGACAGACAAAAATTGTAAAAAAAAATATTTTGTGTGTTTTGGTTATTTCAATGTTAAAAACAGACACCCCAATTTTATTTATATGTATAGATATATACTATATTATAGTCTTCATTCGCATCGAGTAGTAACAAGTACCTAGTCTTTAAAATCTACCTAGTCCCGACTAGTCTCGAGTATTGACAGACAGACGAAATATATTCTTGCACAACACGAGTGCAAGTCGCGTTACTTTTATGCCATTGAAATATGGTCCAGCCATTTCAGAGATTAGCCGGAACAAACAGACAGACAGACAAAAATTAAAAAAAAAATTGTTTTGGTGTATGTACCGTATAAATATATACATTTAGTAAAAAACGGTTATTTCAATATTACAAACAGACACTCCAATTTTATTTATATGTATGGATGTATAGATATACATGTAGTAAAAAACGGTTATTTCAATATTACAAACAGACACTCCAATTTTATTTATATGTATAGATTAACAAGATAATACAAGACAAGTTTTGTTGCAGTTTGTAACTGCAGACAGAAGACCGCTGCTTGTTTGTTACATCTGCTGCTCAAAACTAAAACAATGCTGCCGTTTCCAGAGAAAATGTCTAGAAGCCGAAGAACTTTTTGTTCATATGCTGGATGAAGATTATGAGGTGAGGTAGTCTTCAACATAATCCTAATGTCCAATTTCGAAGTCTAACATCAATTCTTGCCAAAGGAATTTATGATAGGCAGTTGTTCCATGTAAAATATTAGCATTTAGCTGCATTCAGTTATTATTACAATCAATTGACAGATATCTACACAGCGTGATGTCTAGCGAGTATGGGGCGTTGCGCTAGTTTGAACTAGTTCTGGCAAAAAGAAGAATACATATCTAAGCCACCAGGTTACGTGCTTCTTCTTCTTCTTTTGTGTGAGGAACTGACCTCTGGGGTCAGAGTTATTTAAGCCACCTCTGGGAACTCCACATGCCTTGGACTTGGCTATTTAAGACATACGTTAACTATATAAGTTCAGGTTTAATGCTAATAGCAATATTTATGAAAATGTTAAAATTGTCACCCTAGACCATTTCTTCAGATGTGTTCACCAATTTTGCATTTATTCAATGTTATCTTCAATTAATAGCAAAACTGTTGATTGAAGTCATAAACCTAATGAATAATATAGTCACTATACTAAAAAAAATTTGATTGTGATGGTTAAAATTTTTTTGACCACTAAAGTAATTTTGACACTTCATTTTTTCAAAAATAAAAGAACTTTAGCACTTAAGGCTAGGCTTTTAATTTTATAAAAATACAATTTTTGCTACGTATTTTTCCAAGCACCCCATATCCGCTTGACGTTGAGTTTTGGGGTACGCGGGGTACTTGTTGTTCCTGGCTGCCATGTATATGGCAGCCAGGAAGTTATCATACTTGCCAGAGATACGGAGGAGTCTCTATATATAATCTATTGTCAGACATCTAATACTAGACTCATATTTTTTACAGCTAAATCTATTAATAAGCCCAAAGAATTTGGCATTTAACAATGGGTTTGTTATATCGCCGATGGAGTACTTAGATATAGTTGGTGAATGTCAAACAGAAAGCCATGCTGTCAAAGAAGAATTACCAGATTATGAGACACTAGAAGATATTATTGAGCCAAAAGAGCGACTTCAGGTTGATGGTATGTATTGGGGAATATGGGCAGAGGTGGACACCAATGAAATACCGTTTTATAAGGGTTTCAATAATACAGTTTAACCCTTTACTTGTTAAATTGGACGATATGTTCAGTTATATTTTGTGAGACATTTGATCCCTAGCAAGACTGACATGATTGTTGTTATATGTATGTGACCAGCTACGTTTTCGGTCTCTACTATCTGACTAGAGTTCGGAATATAAGTTCATATCCCTTATAATTTGTGGCTAGACAGTGACAGACATAGAGTATTGTAGATTTGTTTTTGTTAAACTCCAACAGTACACTTATTAAAATATCAAATATATTAAGTACAACAGTTAGTAATACAGTAAGTTTTCCTACTGTTTTGTTTCCGTGGTTTGGCTATTCACAATTTCACGATGACGGCTGGATTGATATGTGTAAGCAATCGGACGTGACCCTTGGCTGTTACACTTCACTTCCTCAGTTTCTTGATACTTTCGCACTCATAAACGAACTGAGTTTCTCTATAAGGAAGTAAATTAAAAAGTCACCCTCAGTTTCCCAGCTCAAAATTATCGCAGAATTAATGTGACAAATTGTCAAGCACGCGTTATCTGCTGTGATTGGCTGTTGAAAATTCATTTAACCAATCACAGCAGACTCGTGGTTCGTTTATACGGCTGAGGCGAACAAGGTGCGAGTTCAAATCTTGCGTCAAGAATATTACTGTTTTGCTTTAAATTTAGAATCTTTTCAATAATAAGTATTTCTTACATTATTGTGAAGAACACAACACACAACAGACACATTCAACACACAGATATACAGACACATTCTTCAAATATAAAATTTCTAAATTGGTAATATTTTCGCCTAACTTGTAATATGACGGTAGCTGAAAGATAAATATGCGTTTTCATTATAAAACTGGTAGTCAAATGTAACTTAGGTAGGGAAATAAAAATGAACTGTGACATTAAAACCAAAGTCAGTCTGCGCACAGTGCTGGTGACTACGCGCGAATATTTTTTACCTTGCCTTACTAAATTGCGAAAATGAATAAAGAATTTTAATTTAACGTTATCATAATCATTACTGTTTTTCATTTGTGTTGTTATTTGTATTTAAAAACTTCATTTAAATAAACAATTTTAATTTAATATAAATAATAATTTGTGTTCTCAAAACATTATTGAATATTGTAAACATAAGGCAACAAGAAGTCAAAGGTTAGTTTTGAACTCACAAACATGTTGACATAGGTTCACTGATTCAGGCGTCCCCGCACGGGTGGTGGCCATCGCGGCGTCCCTCATGGAGGACAGGTTTCGGGACCTCTTCAGCGCGTGCCTGACGGCTGGGAGGTTCCCGAAACAGTGGAAGGAGGGGCAGTTATGCCTCCTCCGGAAGGAGGGACGCCCGGTGGAATCCCCCTCGGCTTACCGACCCATCGTTCTGCTCGATGAGGTCGGTAAATTGTTCGAGGGGATCATCGCCACCCGGCTAAACAGCCTTTTGCGGGAGGTAGGGCCAGACCTGTCGGACGCCCAGTTCGGTTTTCGACGGGGGCGTTCGACGGTCGACGCGTTGGCCCTACTCAGGGGCCAGGTGCAGGAGGCGTTCGAGGCGGGGGACGGAGTGTTGGCGGAGTCGTTTGACATTGCCAATGCCTTCAACTCCGTGCCCCACTCGACCATATTGGAGGCACTCCGGTACCACGGAGTGCCCCAATATCTGCGGGCGATCCTGGCCAGCTACCTGGAGGACCGAGAGGTCCTCCTCGTGGACAAGACGGCCAGGATCAGGCGCTACGGTGCGGAGTCCGGTGTTCCGCAGGGGTCGGTTCTAGGCCCTCCCCTGTGGAACATCGGTTTTGACTGGCTCCTGCGAGGAGCCCTCCTCCAGGGCACGAGTGTCATCTGTTACGCAGATGACACTCTCCTCACTGCCCGGGGGAGGAGCTTTGGGGAGGCGGCCTGTTTGGCCTCGGCGGGCGGATCCTTGGTCGCAGAGAGGATCCGCCGCCTGGGATTGAGGGTGGCGCTGAACAAGACCGAGGCCGTGTTCTTCCACGGGCCTCGGCAGCGCTGCCCTCCAGATGCCCACATAGTCGTGGAGGGCGTCCAAATAGCGGTGAAGGCCCAGATGAAATATCTGGGCCTAGTGCTGGACAGCAGGTGGCGCTTCGGCCCGCACTTTAGCGGGCTGTCGACGCGCCTGCTGAAAGCCGCGGACGCCCTCTCATGGCTCCTCCCCAACCTCGGGGGGCCGAGCGGACGGTGCCGGCGACTGTATGCCGGCATCCTGCGCAGCATGGCCCTGTATGGGGCGCCCATCTGGGCGGACTCCCTCCAGAGGAGGGAGAATGCAACCGCCATCCGCAGGCCGCAAAGGGCCATTGCACAGCGGGTGGCGAGGGCCTACCGCTCAGTGGGCTTTTCGGCGGCGTGCGCTCTGGCCGGCTCCCTGGGAGTTGGAGGCATGGGTGCTCGCCAGAGTGTACGATTGGACGGTGCGGCGTAGGGCGCTGGGTGAGCGCCCCGCCATGGAGGAGCGGGAGGCCGTGCGGCGGGAGGCGAGGGACGCCATCGTCCTCCATTGGGCAGAGGACCTCGCCACCGCCGCCTTTGGACGCCGGACGCTGGACGCGCTCGGGCCAGTCCTGCAGGGCTGGCTCGAGCGGCCACATGGTTTCCTCTCGTTCCGTCTGGTACAGGTGTTGTCCGGACATGGTTGTTTCGGAACGCACCTGCACCGGATCCGGAGGGAGGAAACCCCAGCGTGCCACCACTGCGGTGCGGTGGAGGACACGGCGCAGCACACCTTGGAGGTGTGCCCGGCTTGGGCTGAGCTGCGCTGTGCCCTGACCGATGTGATCGGGCAGGACCTCTCACTTCCCAGCGTGGTCTACTCCATGCTGGGGAGTGAGGAGGCCTGGGCGGCGGTTGCCTCCTTTTGCGAGGTCGTGATGTCGCAAAAGGAGGCGGCGGAGCGGGCGCGGGAGGACGATCCTCTCGCGCCGCCGCACCGCAGGCGAAGAAGGGGTGGGAGAAGGCGGTTGTACGATCGTCTCCTCCCACCTCCTGGTGGTGACTAGCGGGCGACAGGCGCGGGGGCGCCTTCGCTCGCATTGCACGAGTCACCACCCTCGTCGGGCGGGAAGGGCCGAGCACTCGCGGTCGTTCCCGGGCCCCTCCACTGAGGGAGGGGCGTGAAGGCCCCGCTGTGAAGGCGGGCGGTCGTCGGCGGGGGACTGGACGTAAAGGCTCTGCCAGTTTCCCAGTCCTCCTCCAATTCAAGACGATGCGGGAGTGCCGCTGGGTTATTTTAGTGGGTATACCGGACTCATTCCGGGGAGTCCCACATACCCCCCCCATTCCCCCAATGGGTGGGTATGCGTAATGCATTTTTTCCCAGCGAGATCACAAAAAAAAGGTTCACTGATTCAACCGCAAGACCAAACCAACGTTACAAAAACGTCGTCGTTAATGTTATTGTAATACATATTTGTAAGCCGTTATGGTAAAACATGACTGTGATCCTTTCTGCAATTTACTTAACATCTTGCATGCTTTGTGTGTGCATACTCATATTACGAACAAATAAATGATTTCTCTCTCTCTCTCTCTCTCAAATAATATTTTTTTAATTAACCAGACCATCATGGTGACAAAACAGTATTCAAACGCTTACCTGCCCTTTCGTTACGTTTTCAAGATCAAATTTGCATAACTGTATTCTATAATATTTACCTACCTTGAACAACTTGTTCAAAGTTCGATAAGCTCATGCGTATCGTATAACACTTATCTACTGCTAATTTTAGTAGCTTCATAATCGTATAAATTTTAGTGGTTCGTCTAACGGCAGGGTGGATCAGGTAACAGCTATTAACGACTGTACATTAACTTTAGTAATGCACAATGATGACGAACACTATTCTTCGAGTTGTCCTGATATTGCCAATTTGTTCACGTCTAATTTAGGCTCGGTTGATTTTAATCCTCGCCCTCTTTCTGTAGCGTCAACCCATCAGTCGGTTCGTCAGCTCTCATATATCAGCATAACTGAGAAAGATATCCCTCCTCACTTCATCAACCTAGCGCTTTCGACTGCTTAGACCACAAACTACTTATTAGTAAGCTGTGAAGTCAGTTTGCTATTTGTGGTCCAATGCTGAGTTGGTTTTTATCATACCTCGAAATTCGTAAGCAGGTGGTGGTTCTGGCTGAACTGGAATCTAACAAAAACATTCCACGCATTCATGCCACGTCCGATACTTTTTGCCGATGACATTAAAATCTGTATCAGTAGCTGACGCCGATTTGGTACAAGCTGACCTGGACCGGGTTTATAATCGGGTGTTTAACTAACAAAATGAAACATTAATGCCTCAAAATGCCAGCATATACAATTTCCACGAAAAATAAAGGTGACTGAAGCGGGCTTTTACATTATTAACGAGGAAATCGCTGTGTATTGGCAGTTAGGCGTGATTCTAGACTGTAAATTAAGTTTTATCCCTCATTATAGTAGTATGGTAAAGAATCGCGCAAGAATAATGGGTTTTATAAAACGCAATACCAAAGACTTCAGGCATACTGCTTCTAGGATAACATTATTTAATGCCTTAGTGCGTAGTGTGCTTGAATTCGGTAGCGCTGTCTGGAACCCACATTATGCTGTGCAATCCAACCATATCGAGTCACAACAAAGGTATTTCACAAGGCATCTTGGATTTGTTACCCTTGGTGTCAGCATGAGATGTTTGTACGAAGGGAGTCTATCTCTTTTCAGACTACGCACCCTACAGCATCATTGCTGTTCCTAAAAAAAATTGTGTGAAGTTCCACATCGTGTGAAGGACGTAGTCTTTTAGAGCTTATTGGAATATGCGTTCCTTAATTAAATGTCTGGCAAAATGCGGGAATTTGTTTAGGGGTCACTTAACCAACATAAATCGAAACTTGGTGTAAGCTACTTGTTTATGACATTTGTCATGACCACCCCACTCGACTCAGATGGAAGATCTTGAAAAAGAAAACGATATAATATATTGTGATCCGTGATACATTTTATATTACTAAAAATTTTAATTTAATGCAATTTTGGTTTTATATTAAATTCATTGTTTGAAAGATGAAATGATGATTCAATATTTTGCTTTTTTTATTTAATTGATTTCGAAATCACAATTTCTGTTTCAATTTATAATTATATATACTAGTTTCACTTATTTTATATTTTCTTGTTAAATTACATTTGTGACATGTGTTTTATTTATGAAAATGCTGTGAACGTCTTTAATTTTATTGACATAGACAGATAAGATCCCGATAAATGTAATAAGTCCATTTTTGTGTTTGTGTTGTTGATGGGCCTTAAATAAATAAAATAAACTATTCAGATCAGGATGTTAGACCACTAAAGCGAGGAATGAAAGATAGCTAAAATCAAAATTGCAGGGGGACGTTAGGTGTTAGGCGAGTGGGATAGAATTAGAAATGAGCGAAAAATAAAACACTGTTATATTTACTTATTTTTCGCTATATTGAAACCGATTATAATCGTTTTCAATAGTCACATGCCCATGCATGTGATGAGGAGCGTGTTGTGAGTAAAATTTTGAGTATGAATGTGGATTGTTAAAGAGATGAAGAAGGCCTAAGTAACGAGGGTGAATTTGCGTAAAAGATGGTATAGCCAGCGATCTATTCCGATGCTAACGCCATCTAGGTATGTCGTGCACTACTTTAAATAAATTTGAGGTACCTAACTTATATTTCATGAACCTTTGTGCAGTTTTTGATCTTTTGATTAACTGCAAAAAGTAATTCTTTGGTCCTAATGTAAATCATCGAAACCACTGTTTATTTGATTCTACTTTGAGTTTGGTACTTATAAGATTTATTATTACAGGGGCGCCCGTTGCAAAGAAAGTTAAACTACATATAAGAAGAACAAAACAAGACGATGTTATTACAGAAGAGCAGAAAAACGGTCAAACAGACTCGGAAATTCTCCGGACAGCTCAAAATCATACATCCAAAACCAAAACGAATCAGAATTTTAAAGAACCTTTAATTTATACAAAACCTAGAATAAATAATTTTAGTAGTGTAAATCATATAACTTTAGAAGCAAATATCGGTTATAACGGTAACAAAGACGATACGATATGTAAGATATCGAACAAAGATACAAACAGTAATGTCGTAAATAGGCATCAAAGACTGAGTGTCAAAAAACATCCTTACAAATGTAAAGTATTTCAGCAAGGTTTTAATCATAAAAAAACTTTAACAACACATATCCAGACACACACTGGTGAAAAACCTTACAAATGTGAAGTGTGCCAGTACCGTTGTAAAAACAAGACTGATTTAACAACACATATTCGGACACACACTGGTGAAAAACCCTACAAATGTGAAGTATGCCAGAAACGTTTTAATCAAAAATGCAACTTATCCACACATATTCGTACACACACTGGTGAAAAACCTTACAAATGTGAAATATGTCAGCATGGTTTTAATAGTTCTAAAGATTTAACGACACATATTCGGATTCATACTGGTGAAAAACCTTACAAATGTGAAATATGTCAGCATAGTTTTAATAGTTATAATTATTTAATAACACATATTCGGATTCACACTGGTGAAAAACCTTACAAATGTGATATATGTCAGCAAAGTTTTACTCAAAAAACCCATTTAACAGTTCATATTCGGAAACACACTGGTGAAAAACCTTATAAATGTGAAGTATGTCAGAAAAATTTTAGTATAAAAACTCATTTAACCAGACATATTTGGCTTCACACTGCTGAAAAACCTTACAAATGTGAAGTATGTCAAAAAAATTTTAGTATAAAAACTCATTTAACCAGACATATTCGGCTTCACACTGGTGAAAAACCTTACAAATGTGAAGTGTGCCAGAAACGTTTTAATCAAAAATGCAACTTATCCACACATATTCGTATACACACTGGTGAAAAACCTTACAAATGTGAAATATGTCAGCATGGTTTTAATAGTTCTAAAGATTTAACGACACATATTCGGCTTCACACTGGTGAAAAACCTTACAAATGTGAAGTGTGCCAGAAACGTTTTAATCAAAAATGCAACTTATCCACACATATTCGTATACACACTGGTGAAAAACCTTACAAATGTGAAATATGTCAGCATGGTTTTAATAGTTCTAAAGATTTAACGACACATATTCGGATTCATACTGGTGAAAAACCTTACAAATGTGATATATGTCAGCAAAGTTTTACTCATAAAACCAGTTTAACCGTACATATTCGGAAACACACTGGTGAAAAACCTTATAAATGTGAAGTATGTCAGAAAAATTTTAGTATAAAAGCTCATTTAACCAGACATATTTGGCTTCACACTGGTGAAAAACCTTACAAATGTGAATTATGTCAGAAAAATTTTAGTATAAAAACTCATTTAACCAGACATATTCGGCTTCACACTGGTGAAAAACCTTACAAATGTGAAGTGTGCCAGAAACGTTTTAATCAAAAATGCAACTTATCCACACATATTCGTATACACACTGGTGAAAAACCTTACAAATGTGAAATATGTCAGCATGGTTTTAATAGTTTTAAAGATTTAACGACACATATTCGGATTCATACTGGTGAAAAACCTTACAAATGTGATATATGTCAGCAAAGTTTTACTCATAAAACCAGTTTAACCGTACATATTCGGAAACACACTGGTGAAAAACCTTACAAATGTGAAGTATGCCAGAAAAATTTTAGTTTGAAAACTCATTTAACCAGACATATTCGGCTTCACACTGGTGAAAAACCTTACAAATGTGAAGTGTGCCAGTATCGTTGTAATAACAAGAATGATTTAAAAACACATATTCGGACACACACTGGTGAAAATCTTTACAAATGTGAAGTATGCCAGAAATGTTTTAATCAAAAATGCAACTTGTCCACACATATTCGTATACACACTGGTGAAAAACCATACAAATGTGAAGTATGTCAGAAAAATTTTAGTATAAAAACTCATTTAACCAGACATATTCGGCTTCACACTGGTGAAAAACCTTACAAATGTGAAGTGTGCCAGTACCGTTGCAAAAACAAGACTGATTTAACAACACATATTCGGACACACACTGGTGAAAAACCTTACAAATGTGAAGTATGCCAGAAACGTTTTAATCAAAAATGCAACTTATCCACACATATTCGGGTTCACACTGGTAAAAAACCTTACAAATGTGATAAATGTCACCGAAGCTTTAGTCATAAAAGTACTTTAACAACACATATTCGGACACACCCTTCTTTTTCGTCTTCATTATGAAGTTCTTGTTCCGGAAATATAAGCCATGTTGAATAATGTATGTATTTTAGATAGTGTACTGTGTACGATTATTATAACATAAATAATTTAGTTCTAAAAGTACCTTTATAAGTTTTGTAATGAGCCTACCAGGCATTACCAAATTATTGATTGATTCGTATCATTATTCTAGCCGAAAGACGTCCACTGCTCGACATTATACACTTAAACTCTCATACGCGCTTACTCCACATACATCTCTTCATACATCATCACACGCACACACACACCCCAACACTCACGTCCCATTACACTATTACTCACCATTCTTCACACACTAAGGCCCAGTTTCCCAGCCGCTTGTTACATTTCGAATTAGCTGACAATTTGTCACAACTTATCCGACCGTCAGTTGTCAGTGGGTTTCCCAACACTGAATCATCGAAAAATTACGTAATCGCTTGTTACATTGAATAATCGGGATCAACTTATTTCGGTTGGCAACCTTAGCTGGTATTCATTCACTTCTTTCACTACTATAACGTAATCAGTAACTTTAAGTAGTATTTTATCTTGAGCGGCTGGGTTGGTGTAGCCGCCAAGTTAAGCATACCTCACCAAGGACGGTTTTTGGATGGGTAAACACGTTTTTTTTTTGTGTACTTGTTTTTGGATAGGTGACCCAGCACAGGTTAAGCAACACTTACCAAGGTAAGTCTTTGGATGGGTGACCCAGCACAGGTTAAGCAACACTTACTTAGGTTAGTCTTTGGATGGGTGACCACTTTTTTAGGTTCGTTTGTTTTTAGATGGCTTACCCCGCCAGGGTAAGCAACACTTACCAAGGTCAGCCTTTGGATGGGTTACTACTTTTTTCCGGATTCGAACCCACACCTCAAGCACGAGAGGCGAGGTCTTAGCCACTAGGCCATCACGACGATGTGTGATTTACGTGGCAATGGTCACCCATCCCATGACTGACTTTGGTAAAAGTTGCTTACCCTGGTGGGGACACCCATCCAAAAAAATGTTCCAAAAAAAAATTGGTCACCCATCCAAATACTGACCTTGGTATGTGTTGCTTACCCTGGCGGGGTCACCCATCTAAAAACAAGCGAACCAAAAAAAAGTGGTCACCCATCCAAACACTGACCTTGGTTAGTGTTGCTTACCCTGGCGGGATCACCCATCTAAAGACAATCGAACCCAAAAAAAAGTGGTGACCCATCCAAAGACTGATTTTGGTAAGTGTTGCTTACCCTGGCGGGATCAGCCATCCCGGCCGCAAGTGCTAAGTACAAGGTACAGTCAACATGAATGCGTGTGAGGAATTTTCGATTCCCAAATCAGTAACAGTTTTGTTTTTTTTTACTTACATACAAAAAAATCTATTTTTGATAATAATCGTGTCAAGTTTTTATAATTTAATTAATTTAAAAAGTTTGTAATAACCTTCCTTTTTTTAAATCTTGATTATCATCTATAATTGATCTAGTTAACATATTTTTACAATTGAACCGATATCAAAGATTTCGCCGACCCCTATTATTTTTTTAGCGTAATTAAGCATTTAAAATCATAATATAAATTTTAATCTGCAAATAATTGACCAATATCCAACAATTATAAATTAGGCTCGTTGACAAGAGATTAACATTGAAAAAGGTTCTCAGAAACCCAAAACTGATGTAAAATGTGGTTAATTCCAGATTTTTCTCAAATGTGACAAATTGTTGAACGCTTGTCACATTTGGGTGTTGAGAAACTGAAAGTGGATTTAACATGCGATTATTCGTCGATTACGTTAACAGCCCGATAATTGTGAGCTAGGAAACCGGCAGTAACTCTCAGTTTCCCAGCTCAAAATTATCGCAGAATTAATGTGACAAATTGTCAAGCATGCGTTATCTTCCTGTAATTGGTTGAATTAATTTTCAACAGCCAATCTCAGCAGATAACGCGTGCTTGACAATTTGTCACATTAATTCTGCGATAATTTTGAGCTGGGAAACTGAGGATTACTCACTTAGTTTAGTTTTTAACTTATTTTACTTTATTTTACTTTTCTTCTTGAATCGAAATAATGATGTAATCGTTGGCTCAATTATTGTATGCAAATAGCTTTCTGAGAGGTTTGGCGCTGTATACCGAGATACAGGTTTTACCTAGTTCGGTTGCAGATGCTCCTACATTGTATTGAACTTATAATAGATTGCTAGTTTTTAAGTTGTGATTTTTTGTACAATCTTTTTGGGTAAATAAACAAATGATTAATTATAAAAAAAAAAATACAGAGTTTCAGTTGGTAAAAGTGTTAAGTTTCTTAGGCCCAGTTTCCCAGCCGCTTGTTACATTTCGAATTAGCTGACAATTTGTCACAAATTATCCGACAGTCAGTTGTCAGTGGGTTTCCCAAAACTGAATCATCGAAAAATTACATTATCACTTGTTATATTGAATAATCGGCATCAATTTGAAGTGGTGACCTATCCAAAGACAGTCTTTGGATGGGTCAACACTTTTTTTTGGGTTCGATTGTTTTTAGATGGGTGACCCCGCCAGGGTAAGCAACACTTACCAAGGTCAGCCTTTGGATGGGTGACCACATTTTTTTTTATTGCTTGTTTTTGGACAGGTGACCCTGCCAGGGTAAACAACACTTACCAAGGTCAGTGTTTGGAGGGGTGACCACTTTTTTTGGTCCACTTGTTTTTGGATAGGTGACCCCACCAGGGTAAGCAACTTTTACCAAGGTCTGTCATGGGATGGGTGACCATCGCTACATAAATCACACATCGTCGTGATGGCCCAGTGGCTAAGACCTCGCCTCTCGTGCTTGAGGTGTGAGTTCGAATCCAGGCAAGTCCCAATGTGACTTTTTCAAATTCATATGTACTTTCCAAGTTTATCTTGGACTTTGCTGACAACGGTGAAGGAAAATATCGTGAGGAAACCTAGACTTATAGTGAGTTTATAAGATTGTGCTCCGTTGGTGTAATTGCTGCAAGGCGTTCCAGTGCGAGGATAAACTAATAAATAAACAAATAAATAAATTTTGATGACCCATCCTAATGTCACCCCGTTAGGTTAAACAAAATCTACCAAGGCCACCCATCCAAAAAAAATGGTTCTGAAAAAAAAACTGGTCGCCCATCCAAATACTGACCTTGGTATGTGTTGTTTACCCTGGCGGGGTCACCCACCTAAAAACGAGCGAACCTAAAAAAAGTGGTCACCCATCCAAACACTGACCTTGGTTAGTGTTGCTTACCCTGGCGGGATCACCCATCTAAAAACAATCGAACCCAAAAAAAGTGGTGACCCTTCCAAAGACTAACTTTGGTAAGTGTTGCTTACCCTGGCGGGATCAGCCATCCCGGCCGCAAGTACTAAGTACAAGGTACAGTCAACATGAATGCTTGTGAGAAATTTTCGATTCCCAGATCAGTAACAGTTTTGTTTTTTATTTTTATTTACCTACGTACAAAAAAACTATTTGTGATAATAATTGTGTCAAGTATTTATATTTTAAGTAATTTTAAAAGTTTGTAATAACCTTCCTTTTTTTTAATCTTGGTTATCAACTATAATTGATCTAATTAACATATTTTTTATAACTGAACCGATGTCAAAGATTTCGCTGACCCCAAAATTTTTTTTATCGTAATATATGTATTTAAAATCATGATATTAATTTTAACCTGTGAATTATCGACCAATATCCAACAATTATAAATTAGGCTCGTTGGCAAGAGATTAACAATTGCTTTGATTGGCTGATGAAAATTCATTCAACCAATCATAGCAGATAACGCGTGCTTGACAATTTGTCACACTTATTCTGCGATAATTTTGAGCCGGGAAACTGAGGTTTAGTGAGTCATAAACATTAATTTGGCACAGTAAGTGGCCACGTTTATTGCGGCATCAGTGACGCTTATCAAGTCCTCCAGAGTGCGGGTGTATGGGCACTTGAAGCACTTTGACAAGAACTATTTTAGTATTTGACTTACTTATTTCGATATCCACATAGTTAAACAACCACAAGGTTGGACCTAGGTCCCACAGAGGCGTAAATTAATGGCCATAGCATAGCAGTAACTAAAAAACTGTTCAAACAACACACAAAATACAAGATATTTTGGTATGGAGCTCTATAAGTAAGCAAATAATAGGAATAAACAATAACAATGCAAATTCACTGAAGCACTCGATTGTAGAAGACAACACATTAGTGTTTTGTGTACGAACCTTAAATTTTGATTAATTTTAATGCTAAACATAGTCCATATTAATACATTTTCAGATATTCACATCTTAGTTCACCGTGTTCTACCAGTTTAATTATGCAAAATTATTATTACTTACAATTGAAACGTATTCAATGTCAAAGGTTAAAACTTAAAAAATTAAAAGGTATACAATGGCATAAATAATTTTCTTACATCTAATCTTTGTCGCTATAAAGTTTCGTTTGACGTAAATTCATTCAAATACCTGGCAACACCGATCGTTGCTCTTTGAAGATTTTTCAAAGACGCGGACTCAATGGTCTCGAACCTACCGATTTTTCGGTATTACTACCGTTTTTTCGGTATTACTACCGATATGGGCTTTGTTCTACTGAAACACCGAAATATATCGATTTTTATACGATTTCAGAGTATACATGGAAATTCTCCCGATTTTTCTACCGATTTTACACTTTTAAGTTGGCAACCCTTTTTATTTATGTTTACTGTTACGGGGAAGCCCCTAATAGTATGAACCTAGTGCAGAATGTTTCATATATTTTGGGGAATACCCTTGTATCCTACAATTCGATGTTATTAAGGGGCTTCCCGCTCGGGAATTTACCTGTCTAGTCTATGTAAACAGGAATTCGGTTTTATTTTTTTCATTAGTTTTCTTAGCTTTGAAGAGAGAGTAGGTACTCTCTCTTCAAAACTAAATGATCTGATTTTGTAGACACTCTTTAGGTTAGGTAACCTAAAGAGTGCCTACAAAATCAGATCATTAAGTTAAAATGTCGTCTGATGAGCAGCCAAGCACAAGTGCGAGTGTAAGAAGAAAAAAATATAAATTAGTCTGCAAGTTTTTTTCAATAAATAAACGAATTTGATTGAATATTGTATTTTTTTGCCAAATACCGATTTGGGTACAAATATACCGATTTTAGCTGGCAACTCTACCGATCTCGCTTGGCCTAAAGGCGTTTGGCTTAAAGGTCTCGTAACCAAGCCAGTGGCATAGCCACAAAAAAAAAAAAAAAAAAATCTATGACGTTCGAGACCACTGCGCTGCGCGGATTGTCAGTAGCACAGAGTACATTAATTTAACAATAACATACTGAAAGTCAGTAGTATACTAGTGTCAGTACACCACAGTACACGCTTTGTCCTGTGCTAGGCGTGCACGGTGCATTGTTTGGTGCCATTTTTGTTTTAGAATTACTTTTGTGAGTGAGTGTGTGCCGGCAATTAAAAAAGGAACGGTAAGTGATGAACAGTTTTTACCAGCGGCATTGTGTGTTTAACCTAAATTCCATCAAAAAAATGTATTTCAACGAAAATAATCCTCCATTGTTCTCGCCGCGCCGGCCGTTGACCGTTTTCTCTCGGAATGTTTTGTTTTGTGATTTTGCATATTTCTTATCAAACTGTCGTTGTAAACATTCCTAAACTTTAGTTACGTCTTTGAAGCCGCTTATTGAAGTGATTACTTGCAATTAGTAGAAAAAAAAACATCCGACCCAAAACGTCAGTTTCAATCGTGACGTCACAAACGGTTTTTTGTGTGTTTTCTGCGACGTTGAAGTTATAATAATAATAATAAAGTTTAATAATAATAAAGTTTATTTGGAGCAACTTAAGTTTACAGATTACACAGGAAATACGAAGATAGCTACAAAGGTAAAGTACTGTGGCGCAGCTATCAACGCCCAATTCTAAATTAATACATTCATAGACATTGTTCCAGATTAACCTAAAAGAAGTTAAATTATAAATTAAGAATTATATACAAAAAAAAAAAAGTAAAAAGTACACTATGTGGTTACTATGTTGTATATATGAAGAGTAAAGGTGGGGATGAGGTGTGTATTTGTGTGTGTGTGTATGAGTGTGTGTGTGTGTGTATGTGTGTGTGTGTCTACCGCGTTTATGACACAATAAGTTGCTCAGTCTCATCGTAGGACAAGCTCTTAAGCCAGCTGGTCACATTTCTCTTTAATGTGTTCTTAGTCATAGGGTATATTTTAATTCTTATATTTATGGCATTATAAAGTTTAGAGCTGGTGTGAGTGAAGTGGCGACTGACCATCGCTAACCTGCAGTGTTCAGTCTTACAAACTCTGTCAGCACGACGCTTCTTTGGAAGGGGTTGAGCTTCGTATGGGAGAAGTAAGTGCTTCCTAATAACTGTTTGAAGCACGAACAGCTGTCTCACTATGAGTACCTCACAAAGTGAATAAAGCTCTGAGGTGGGAAATCTAATAGGTTTCTTTGAGAGTACTTTTAAAACTGCTCTCTGAGCCCTCTCTAGCCGCAGCATGGTTGTCTTGTGCGCTCCCCCCCATGTAGTTATGCAGTAACCGAGAATTGATTGAGCGAGGGCAAAGTAGACCATTTTAAGACATTGGAAATCAGCAGCCGCTCGAAGTTTTTTAAATAAGTATATTAATCTTCTGACTCGAGCCACAACTGAGTTAATCTGTTTCTTCCATGTAAAAGATTGTCCAATATTACTCCAAGGTATTTTATGCTATCCGACCGTTCTATTTGGGCACAGTTACAGGTATTGGCGACTGGGTCAGTACACACATGGGTCCTTATCTCAAACGACAAAGGGTATAAGGTTATAAGAGCTGTGTCATCCGCATATGTTATTATTTTTGTGTTTGGAAGAGATAACTGACATAGCTCGTTGACATATATGAGGAAGAGGGTTGGTCCTAGGACACTGCCCTGAGGGACCCCATAAGACAAATTTTCTTCATCACTCATAAATGGTCCAACCCTCACAACCTGTTTACGCCCCGATAAGTAGCTACGAAAGATTTCGAGGGCAATTCCACGTATACCAATCTGTTCCAGTTTGTCAATCAATTTGGAAACAGAGACGGAGTCGAACGCCTTCGAGAGGTCTAGGAAGACACCAAGAGACTTCTGGTTGTTGTTTATGTGAGCGACTATTGTACTTGTGAGCTCCAAGGTAGCGTCCTCTGTTGATTTCCCCGCTCTGAAACCATACTGATTTTCGGCCAGGATATTAAATTTAGTTAAATATTTCACAAGTCTCACGTTAATAACTTTCTCAAAGATTTTTGAGATGGTTGAAAGGACGGATATAAGCCTGTAATTGGAAACAAGATCCTTGTCTCCTCCCTTGTAAATAGGGTGGACTATGGCAGTTTTAAAAACATCCGGGAAAATACCAGAGGATAGAGAGAGATTAAACATGTGGACAAGGAGAGGGATAATTGTATCTTTTGTGGCCTTGATAATTGTGGATGGTATTTTATCAAAACCGACAGCACATTCATCCTTGAGAGTTAAAATAATGCTTTCAATTTCGGCTTCATCAACGTCGAACATGACCATCGATTCCAGCGGGGCTGTCGTAGAAGAGCTAGCTACCTGTGGTGAAATGTGAAGGTTTGAACAGTTATTTTGCGATGGAGAATTCGAAAACTTGGATGCGAGGGTTCTGCCCACATTTGCAAAGTAACGGTTTACCTGATTGACGGAGAGAAGAGGGTCGTTTTCACATTTTAGTAACTCTGAAGAAAAAGTTTTGCCCTTGTCCAAATGGGATATTTCTTTAATGACTTTCCAGGTTGCCTTTGGGTTCCTACCTGCCTTCTGGAATTCTAACCTTTCATATTCGCGTTTGAGCTTCTTTAGTAAATTATTGCAGAAAGCTCGATAGCGAAGATAAATAGTTTTATGGGTGTCGTTTTCTGGATGTTTCTTGGAGGTTTTATGTAATTTATCTCTTTGTCGAATACATCTGAGGAGGCCAGGGGTAATCCAAGGCTTGATGATGCGCCTTCTACTAGGAATGACCGAAGAACTTGTATGAAGATTTACTGAAGAGGATATTAGAGATACGAAAGTTTCGGCAGCAAAATTTGGGTTATTTGAATTAAGAATTATAGAAAAGTCTGCTTTTTCAATGTCAGATTTCAGTTTAGCAATATCAATTTTTGTGACCGAAAGTTTTCGTGTTGTCATTGTGATATCAGGATTACAAAATAGTACAACAGGAGAATGGTCAGTTATGTCACATTCTAACACCAAAGTTGTGGCAGTGTGTGTCAATTTCAGCAATACATGGTCTAGACAATTTGCAAGCCTGGTGGGGAAAGAATGTGCGGGAAGCATAGCGTGCGATGCAGCAATATTTAAATATTCATCACAATTTGGATCCACACTCGTGGATGCAATATTAATATTTATATCTCCAATAAAAGAGATAGTCTTGAATTTTCCTAAGTGGTGGAGCAACACATCTAGACTGCTGAGAAATGGATTGAGATCTTTAATCGAGGGTGATCTATATATCGCGACAATTGCAACCTTGTCAGAGAATTTAAGTACCAGACAATTTGCGTCATTAACCGAGGGAGTCTCAAAAGAGTATTGTAAATCCTTTCTGACGTAGGTGACTACTCCATCGTTTTGGTTTTTAAAGGAAGTGGTACAAGTATTGTAGCCTGGTAGAGTGGGAATGTTCGGACATTTGCTCAGCCAGCATTCAGACAGTACAATAACATCCAGCGTATAACTCAATCTGCCTAATAACAGTGTCAGATTGTCAAAATTACGCTTGATGCTACGAATGTTGACATGAAAGATTTTAAGTGTGCATTCGAGTTTACACAAATACTTAACACTTGCCAAAACGCGCAAACAAAACTTTCTGAGACAGAAAGTCTTACGATCTCGGTATTAATTATGTTTAGATCATCCATAATGATGAGTTATAGGGCGAAGGCGAGGTATCTAGGTTATTCGTTCGGGTCCTGTGTGACCTCGGGTTGTTTGTAAACAAGCTTCACAAAATAGTGATTAAATATTTACTTAAACTATAAGTAAATATTTAAAAAAAAGCTCAAAAAAAAAACAAAAAGTCGATGGCTACTTTTAACTATTTTAACATACAAAGTCTTCACTTATCTTTTTGGTTCAAAAAACCCGATTAGTGAGTGTAAATGGATAAATTAACATTAAAGAAGGAAGTTTTGTTTTTTACTAAACTTATTTCAGCCTAAATTTGCTTTTTAACATTCTTTCACACATGTTACCTATGCTGCCATCTATGATATTTTTTTCAGACTAATTATAATTTTTGAATTGAGACCCCTCCATGCCCATGAGGGTACAAAATTATTAAGGTGCACACCTAGTAATTCCGACTTATTTACAAGCCCATGTGTGTTAATTGAATATTGTTTAAGATTCTCTGTGCTATTGCCGTATATTTGTCTTTCTTTGGTATTGATTATATTGTAACGAAATTTTGTAATCTCTTAAAATAATAAAGTTCAATATTTATTCATCTTTTTCTGTGACAAAATGGAAAGACTGCAAATGTGTAGGATGTGTTTGGTGGAGGATGCCCCCATGTATATTGTTGTCAACAAGAACTTGCATGAAGTATATGAGATGCTGACTGGTAAACAAGTAAGTTGATACTTTAAAATCAATACATTTAAATGCCCTCCTAATACAAGTAGATATAATTAATAATGTGAACTTTTGGTCAGACGTTCGATGACAACTGACATCACTGAAGAAGAGAACAGTGTAATAATAATAAGTCACCAATCTACCTTGAGCAAGAATGAATCAATGCCAGTTAAAGACCAAGAACTATACTGAGTTACCTTTGAGCTAGCTCGCTTAACTGAGGTTGGTAGTTTTTCATAATTTAGAGAAGACCACAAACTACATATATTAGAATTCAAAATGTGCCTATGTATGGAAAGTACACCTCAGCTACGCGAACTAAGCTAAACTAACGTAGCTTAGCTCTTGGTCTGCAACCGGCTTCATGCTTTCTCTATATGTGAAGAGAACTATAGAAAATATTACTGACCATCTAGGTACTTGGTATTGTATGGTTGGAAGTATTGTTTTTATTTATGAGTAGCTTTATGCCTTGGATTGTATTTTGCATATTTCCGAAATTAAAAGCTACAGGACTCAGCAACAGTGTAAATTGCTATCAGTGAAAGAATTTTCATAATCGGATTAGTACTACCAGAGATAAACTTTAATAAACATACATCTACGCATAAAATTTTAGATTATAAAAAAAGATAGTGCAAGACAAGTTTTGTTGCAGTTTGTAACCGGAGACAGAAGACCGCTGCTTGTTTGTTACTTCTGTTGCTCCAAACTAAAACAATGCTGCCGTTTCCAGAGAAAATGTCTGGCAGCCGAAGAACTGTTAGCTCAGATGCTGGATGAGGATTATGAGGTGAGGTAGTCTCCAACATAATCCTAACGTCCAATTTCGAAGTCTAACATCACTTCTTGCCAAAGACTAGACCATTTCTTCAGATACTGTGTTTACTAATTTTGCATTTTTTTAATGTTATTCTCAATTAATAGCAGTCATAAATCTAATTAATAATATGGACAGTACACAAAAAAAAAATGTGATTGAGATGGTCTAAAATAATATTTCCACTAAAGTAACTTTCACATCATTTTTCAAAAATTAAAGAACTTAAGTAATTGAGATAAGGCTTTTAGAAAAATAGCCCCTTTAACCCATTGTGCGTTTAATTACAGAGACAATAGAAAAACAATAGCTTATGCACACATGGTGTGCATAACGTGCGTCATGTGTCAAGATTTCATAATAATACAATTCTTGTTACACATTTGTCCAAGCACCCTGTATCCGCTTGACGGAGTTTGAGTTTTGGGTTATGCTGTATATGTCAGCCAGAAACAACAACTTAACATGTTTTCCAGAGGTACGGAGGAGTCTGTATATAATCTGTGGTCAGCCATCTAATACTAGACTCATCTATTTACAGCCAAATCCATTAATAAGCCCAAAAATGTTGTCATTTAACAATGGATTTGTTATATCGCCGATGGAGTACTTAGATATTGTTGGTGAATGTCAAACAGTAAGCCATGCTGTCAAAGAAGAATTACCAGATTGTGAGACACTAGCAGATATTATTAAGCCAAAAGAGGAACTTCAAGTTGATGGTATGTATTCGGGAATACTGGTAGAGGTAATTACACAGTTTAATTAATTACCCTTTACTTTTAAATTGGAAGATGTTGAGATGTTTCAATAATTTTTTGTGAAACATTTGTTCCCTAGCAAGACTGACCCGACTGTGTTATATGAATGTGACCAGCTACGTTTTCGGTCTCTACTACCTGACTAGAGTTCGGAACATAAGTTCAAAACCCTTATAATTTATGGCTAGACAGACGCGGACATTGAGTATTGTAGACTGTTTCTGTTAAACTCCAACAGTATGCTTATTAGAATATTAAATATATTAGGTATTAGCGTTTTCCCAGTTTTGTTTCCGCTTTTAGTGAAAACGTTCCAAAATCTTCTAATTTTGTCCCCTCCTCTACAAAGGCTGTTTGACGGCGAAGCGATAAAAATACTATGGATTCAGTCCATGATTCTGGACTCCCTAATATTGGAATTATTCGTCAGCATTTTCCTAATTTTTGAAAGTTTTTTTGTTCTACTGTATTCAGTTTAAAATCGTTATTTCTACGTATATTAGATAATACGCTATATTGGATTTTTAATTATTCTCCTTTGTCGGCTCGCCGTGAAGGTACTGGCCGGTGGCGTTGACTTCAATCGTGGACTTTAGGAAATTTGCTGATATGTAGCGAATTTTATTAATTTTAAACAGAACTTATAATTATATTTTTGCAATTACTTTGCAGGTACTTGGATAAGACAAAAATTCTTTACCCACAAAATTCGCCATATCTATTTTTAGGGTTCCGTACCCGAAGTGTCCGAATTAGAACTCTATTGCTGTCACTCACGTTTCCGTCTGTCCATTTGTCCGTCTGCCCGTCGTCTGTCAGGCGGGTTTTAAGGCCAAACGGCTGGAGCTACTATCTCCAAAGAACACTGGCTAAATCTTAGCTGACTTAAATTTTAGCGTCGGAATGTGAGTTGTATACGATAGAAATTCCAGTTCCGAAATTTGCCATGTCTGTTTTTAGTGTTCCGTACCAAGGGTCCAAATGGAACCTTATTGCTGTCACTCACATGTCCGTCTGTCCGTCCATTTGTCCTTCTGTCCGTCTTTCCGTCGTCTGTCATACGGGTTTTACGGCAAAACGGCTGGAGCTACTGTCTTCAAAGAACAATGGCGAAATCTTGGCTTACTTAAAATTTAGCGTCTGCAACTAAGTTATATACGAAAGAAATTCCATTAATTGTCTACGGTTTTTCAAAGTTTAACATAATATGGTCCACCACGGATAAAAAATAAAAATTATAAATGAAAGTTATTTGGCTCTGTGAACTTAGCACCCGAGTTTGGAAAAAATGATCTTTTCTTGGTATGATTGAAAGATATCGGTAAGTAGTGGATAGTAGTGAAAATAATTTCGTAAGTAGTGGTGCCAAAAAAAAAATATGGACAGCAAAAAAAATGTTCGCTCCCGACATTGCAAAACCTGAATTTTTCCGGTTGCATCTGATAGGTAAGCGTTAGTAGTGGTTTGTAGTGTATTTTTTTTCGTTTGTAGTAAGCTAAAAAAAATATAAAAAAATATTTTAAAACTCGAATATTTTTCCAAAAAGCTCAATTAAGTTTGAAAGCCTATGAGGTTACTACAAACGCTGAAAAAGACTGAGAAACGTTTGAAGAGGTATGAAGAGGTTTGTAGTGTCATTATTTTTGTTTGTAGTAAGCTAAAAAACTTATAAAAAATATTTTAAGTCTCGAATATTTTTTCATAAAGCTGAACTAAGTTTGAAAGCCTATGAGGTTACTACAAACGCTGAAAACGACTGGGAAACGTTCAAAAAGGTATGAAGAGGTTTGTAGTGTCATTATTTTTGTTTGTAGTAAGCTAAAAAAATTATAAAAAAATATTTTAAAACTCGAATATTTTTTCATAAAGCTAAATTAAGTTTGAAAGCCTATGAGGTTACTACAAACGCTGAAAACGACTGAGAAACGTTTAAAGAGGTATGAAGAGGTTTGTAGTGTCATTATTTTTGTTCGTAGTAAGCTAAAAAAATTATAAAAAAATATTTTAAAACTCGAATATTTTTTCATAAAGCTAAATTAAGTTTGAAAGCCTATGAGGTTACTACAAACGCTGAAAACGACTGAGAAACGTTTGAAGAGGTATGAAGAGGTTTGTAGTGTCATTATTTTTGTTTGTAGAAGGCTGAAAAAATTATAAAAAAATATTTTAAAACTCGAATATTTTATCATAAAGCTAAATTAAGTTTGAAACCCTATGAGGTTACTACAAACGCTGAAAACGACTGAGAAACGTTTGAAGAGGTATGAAAAAGTTTGTAGTGTCATTATTTTTATTTGTAGAAAGCTGAAAAAATTATAAAAAAATATTTAAAGATTAAAATATTTTTTCATAAATCTGAATTAAGTTTGAAAGACTTTGAGGTTACTACAAACGCTGAAAATGACTGAGAAACGTTTGAAGAGGTATGAAGAGGTTTGTAGTGTCATTATTTTTGTTTGTAGTAAGCTAAAAAAATTATAAAAAAATATTTTAAAACTCGAATATTTTATCATAAAGCTAAATTAAGTTTGAAACCCTATGAGGTTACTACAAACGCTGAAAACGACTGAGAAACGTTTGAAGAGGTATGAAAAAGTTTGTAGTGTCATTATTTTTATTTGTAGAAAGCTGAAAAAATTATAAAAAAATATTTAAAGATTAAAATATTTTTTCATAAATCTGAATTAAGTTTGAAAGACTTTGAGGTTACTACAAACGCTGAAAATGACTGAGAAACGTTTGAAGAGGTATGAAGAGGTTTGTAGTGTCATTATTTTTGTTTGTAGTAAGCTAAAAAAATTATAAAAAAATATTTTAAAACTCGAATATTTTTTCATAAAGCTAAATTAAGTTTGAAAGCCTATGAGGTTACTACAAACGCTGAAAACGGCTGAGAAACGTTTGAAGAGGTATGAAGAGGTTTGTAGTGTCATTATTTTTGTTTGTAGTAAGCTAAAAAAATTATAAAAAAATGTTAAAAAACTCGAATATTTTTTCATAAAGCTAAATTAAGTTTGAAAGCCTATGAGGTTACTACAAACGCTGAAAACGGCTGAGAAACGTTTGAAGAGGTATGAAAAGGTTTGTAGTGTCATTGTTTTTGTTTGTAGAAAGCTGAAAAAATTATAAAAAAATATTTTAAGATTAGAATATTTTTTCATCAATCTGAATTAAGTTTGAAAGACTTTGAGGTTACTACAAACGCTGAAAACGAATGAGAAACGTTAAAAGAGGTATGAAGAGGTTTGTAGTGTCATTATTTTTGTTTGTAGTAAGTTAAAAAAATTATAAAAAAATATTTAAAAACTCGAATATTTTTTCATAAAGCTAAATTAAGTTTGAAAGCCTATGAGGTTACTACAAACGCTGAAAACGGCTGAGAAACGTTTGAAGAGGTTTGAAAAGGTTTGTAGTGTCATTATTTTTGTTTGTAGTAAGCTAAAAAAATTATAAAAAAATATTTAAAAACTCGAATATTTTTTCATAAAGCTGAATTAAGTTTGAAAGCCTATGAGGTTACTACAAACGCTGAAAACGGCTGAGAAACGTTTGAAGAGGTATGAAAAGGTTTGTAGTGTCATTATTTTTGTTTGTAGAAAGCTGAAAAAATTATAAAAAAATATTTTAAGATTAGAATATTTTTTCATCAATCTGAATTAAGTTTGAAAGACTTTGAGGTTACTACAAACGCTGAAAACGAATGAGAAACGTTAAAAGAGGTATGAAGAGGTTTGTAGTGTCATTATTTTTGTTTGTAGTAAGTTAAAAAAATTATAAAAAAATATTTAAAAACTCGAATATTTTTTCATAAAGCTGAATTAAGTTTGAAAGCCTATGAGGTTACTACAAACGCTGAAAACGACTGAGAAACGTTTGAAGAGGTATGAAGAGGTTTGTAGTGTCATTATTTTTGTTTGTAGAAGGCTGAAAAAATTATAAAAAAATATTTTAAAACTCGAATATTTTATCATAAAGCTAAATTAAGTTTGAAACCCTATGAGGTTACTACAAACGCTGAAAACGACTGAGAAACGTTTGAAGAGGTATGAAAAAGTTTGTAGTGTCATTATTTTTATTTGTAGAAAGCTGAAAAAATTATAAAAAAATATTTAAAGATTAAAATATTTTTTCATAAATCTGAATTAAGTTTGAAAGACTTTGAGGTTACTACAAACGCTGAAAATGACTGAGAAACGTTTGAAGAGGTATGAAGAGGTTTGTAGTGTCATTATTTTTGTTTGTAGTAAGCTAAAAAAATTATAAAAAAATATTTTAAAACTCGAATATTTTTTCATAAAGCTAAATTAAGTTTGAAAGCCTATGAGGTTACTACAAACGCTGAAAACGGCTGAGAAACGTTTGAAGAGGTATGAAGAGGTTTGTAGTGTCATTATTTTTGTTTGTAGAAAGCTGAAAAAATTATAAAAAAATATTTTAAGATTAGAATATTTTTTCATCAATCTGAATTAAGTTTGAAAGACTTTGAGGTTACTACAAACGCTGAAAACGAATGAGAAACGTTAAAAGAGGTATGAAGAGGTTTGTAGTGTCATTATTTTTGTTTGTAGTAAGTTAAAAAAATTATAAAAAAATATTTAAAAACTCGAATATTTTTTCATAAAGCTAAATTAAGTTTGAAAGCCTATGAGGTTACTACAAACGCTGAAAACGGCTGAGAAACGTTTGAAGAGGTTTGAAAAGGTTTGTAGTGTCATTATTTTTGTTTGTAGTAAGCTAAAAAAATTATTAAAAAAATATTTAAAAACTCGAATATTTTTTCATAAAGCTGAATTAAGTTTGAAAGCCTATGAGGTTACTACAAACGCTGAAAACGGCTGAGAAACGTTTGAAGAGGTATGAAGAGGTTTGTAGTGTCATTATTTTTGTTTGTAGTAAGCTAAAAAAATTATAAAAAAATATTTTAAAACTCGAATATTTTTTCATAAAGCTAAATTAAGTTTGAAAGCCTATGAGGTTACTACAAACGCTGAAAACGACTGAGAAACGTTTGAAGAGGTTTGTAGTGTCATTATTTTTGTTTGTAGAAGGCTGAAAAAATTATAAAAAAATATTTTAAAACTCGAATATTTTATCATAAAGCTAAATTAAGTTTGAAACCCTATGAGGTTACTACAAACGCTGAAAACGACTGAGAAACGTTTGAAGAGGTATGAAAAAGTTTGTAGTGTCATTATTTTTATTTGTAGAAAGCTGAAAAAATTATAAAAAAAATATTTAAAGATTAAAATATTTTTTCATAAATCTGAATTAAGTTTGAAAGACTTTGAGGTTACTACAAACGCTGAAAATGACTGAGAAACGTTTGAAGAGGTATGAAGAGGTTTGTAGTGTCATTATTTTTGTTTGTAGTAAGCTAAAAAAATTATAAAAAAATATTTTAAAACTCGAATATTTTTTCATAAAGCTAAATTAAGTTTGAAAGCCTATGAGGTTACTACAAACGCTGAAAACGGCTGAGAAACGTTTGAAGAGGTATGAAGAGGTTTGTAGTGTCATTATTTTTGTTTGTAGTAAGCTAAAAAAATTATAAAAAAATGTTAAAAAACTCGAATATTTTTTCATAAAGCTAAATTAAGTTTGAAAGCCTATGAGGTTACTACAAACGCTGAAAACGGCTGAGAAACGTTTGAAGAGGTATGAAAAGGTTTGTAGTGTCATTGTTTTTGTTTGTAGAAAGCTGAAAAAATTATAAAAAAATATTTTAAGATTAGAATATTTTTTCATCAATCTGAATTAAGTTTGAAAGACTTTGAGGTTACTACAAACGCTGAAAACGAATGAGAAACGTTAAAAGAGGTATGAAGAGGTTTGTAGTGTCATTATTTTTGTTTGTAGTAAGTTAAAAAAATTATAAAAAAATATTTAAAAACTCGAATATTTTTTCATAAAGCTAAATTAAGTTTGAAAGCCTATGAGGTTACTACAAACGCTGAAAACGGCTGAGAAACGTTTGAAGAGGTTTGAAAAGGTTTGTAGTGTCATTATTTTTGTTTGTAGTAAGCTAAAAAAATTATAAAAAAATATTTAAAAACTCGAATATTTTTTCATAAAGCTGAATTAAGTTTGAAAGCCTATGAGGTTACTACAAACGCTGAAAACGGCTGAGAAACGTTTGAAGAGGTATGAAAAGGTTTGTAGTGTCATTATTTTTGTTTGTAGAAAGCTGAAAAAATTATAAAAAAATATTTTAAGATTACAATATTTTTTCATCAATCTGAATTAAGTTTGAAAGACTTTGAGGTTACTACAAACGCTGAAAACGAATGAGAAACGTTAAAAGAGGTATGAAGAGGTTTGTAGTGTCATTATTTTTGTTTGTAGTAAGTTAAAAAAATTATAAAAAAATATTTAAAAACTCGAATATTTTTTCATAAAGCTAAATTAAGTTTGAAAGCCTATGAGGTTACTACAAACGCTGAAAACGGCTGAGAAACGTTTGAAGAGGTATGAAAAGGTTTGTAGTGTCATTATTTTTGTTTGTAGAAAGCTGAAAAAATTATAAAAAAATATTTTAAGATTAGAATATTTTTCATCAATCTGAATTAAGTTTGAAAGACTTTGAGGTTACTACAAACGCTGAAAACGAATGAGAAACGTTAAAAGAGGTATGAAGAGGTTTGAAGTGTCATTATTTTTGTTTGTAGTAAGCTAAAAAAATTATAAAAAAATATTTAAAAACTCGAATATTTTTTCATAAAGCTAAATTAAGTTTGAAAGACTGAGGTTACTACAAACGCTGAAAATGAATGAGAAACGTTTGTAGAGGTATGAATAGGTTTGTAGTGTCATTATTTATGTTTGTAGTAAGCTAAAAAAAATATAAAAAAAATATTTTAAAACTCGAATATTTTTTCATAAAGCTAAATTAAGTTTGAAAGCCTATGAGGTTACTACAAACGCTGAAAACGACTGAGAAACGTTTGAAGAGGTATGAAAAGGTTTGTAGTGTCATTATTTTTATTTGTAGAAAGCTGAAAAAATTATAAAAAAATATTTTAAGATTAAAATATTTTTTCATAAATCTGAATTAAGTTTGAAAGACTTTGAGGTTACTACAAACGCTGAAAATGACTGGGAAACGTTTGAAGAGGTATGAAGAGGTTTGTAGTGTCATTATTTTTGTTTTTAGTAAGCTAAAAAAATTATAAAAAAATATTTTAAAACTCGAATATTATCATAAAGCTAAATTAAGTTTGAAAGCCTATGAGGTTACTACAAACGCTGAAAACGACTGAGAAAAGTTTGAAGAGGTATGAAGAGGTTTGTAGTGTCATTATTTTTGTTTGTAGAAGGCTGAAAAAATTATAAAAAAATATTTTAAGATTAGAATATTTTTTCATCAATCTGAATTAAGTTTGAAAGACTTTGAGGTTACTACAAACGCTGAAAATGACTGAGACACGTTTGTAGAGGTATGAAGAGGTTTGTCGTGTCATTATTTTTGTTTGTAGTAAGCTAAAAAAATTATAAAAAAATATTTTCTAACTCGAATATTTTATCATAAAGCTAAATAAAGTTTAAAAGCCTATGAGGTTACTACAAACGCTGAAAACGACTGGGAAACGTTCAAAGAGGTATGAAGAGGTTTGTAGTGTCATTATTTTTATTTGCAGTAAGCTAAAAAAATTAAAAAAAAAAAAAATTATGTCTCGAATATTTTTTCATAAAGCTGAATTAAGTTTGAAAGCCTATGAGGTTACTACAAACGCTGAAAATGACTGAGAAACGTTTGTAGAGGTATGAAGAGGTTTTTTATGTCATTATTTTTGTTTGTAGTAAGCTAAAAAAATTATAAAAAAATATTTTAAAACTCGAACATTTTTTCATAAAGCTGAATTAAGTTTGAAAGCCTATGAGGTTACTACAAACGCTGAAAACGGCTGAGAAACGTTTGAAGAGGTATGAAGAGGTTTGTAGTGTCATTATTTTTGTTTGTAGAAGGCTGAAAAAATTATAAAAAAATATTTTAAAACTCGAATATTTTATCATAAAGCTAAATTAAGTTTGAAAGCCTATGAGGTTACTACAAACGCTGAAAACGACTGAGAAACGTTTGAAGAGGTATGAAGAGGTTTGTAGTGTCATTATTTTTGTTTGTAGTAAGCTAAAAAAAATTTTAAAATATATTTAAAAACTCGAATATTTTTTCATAAAGCTAAATTAAGTTTGAAAGCCTATGAGGTTACTACAAACGCTGAAAACGACTGGGAAACGTTCAAAGAGGTATGAAAAAGTACTTTTTATTCACGTGGAGTAGCGCACCAGAAAAAACGGCAACTAAGTGGAGAAAGACGTTTGCGAATCGGTAAAGAGTTACAAGGCAAATCGACATACGCTTATATATACGGCGACGTGATGAAGCGAATAGGTTGATGGAGTTTGAGGATGCTATTCCGGCTAATATACCTTCGGAAGAAGTTGTCCGTAAGGCAAAGCAGGAAGCTCGTGACAAGGATTTAGGTTTATTTAAAGTAAAATCAGCTCTTGCTAGTGTTTGGGACATGAAGTATGGATTGGAGTTTAACGGATGCATTCACGAGATTGCTCTCGATAAATTCTTTTTGATGTACTGGACTCCCACACAGTTACATATGTACAACAAGTTTATGAAGGAAGATTGCGTTGGAAGTATAAGTATAGACGCTACAGGCAGCTTGGTTAAGCAACTACCAAAACCGGATGGCTCAAAGCGCGTTGTTTACCTCTACCAAGCTGTTTGTGGATATCGGCAAAAGATATTGCCATTATTCCAATTGATATCCGAGAAGCACGATACAAATACCTTAACATACTGGATTCGGGAATGGTTACGTGGTGGCGGATCGTGTCCGAAACAAGTAGTTACAGACTATTCACTGGCAATCCTTAATGCTACCTCTCTCGCGTTTAACAACACTGATCTAAAAACATACATTGAAACATGTATTGTCTTTGACACGAACGGTTCGTCTGTGCGGGTGAACCCGCCGCATTGTATAATTCGACTCGACATTTCACATTTCATCAACATGGTAGCGCGTTGGAGCTGCTTCAATCGCGAGAGTCCCGAAAAGAAAGATTTTTATCTCCGATGCGTGGGTCTGCTGACCACATGTACGGAAATAAACGATTTTATTCAGTTATGTACCGACGTACTCACTATTGCTTTTGCAACGCATGAAGACATCGATGACAAAAAGAGTTACTGTTTCGCAGCACAGAATCGAGTTTCTGAGCGCTTAAAAACTTTTAGTCTGCCCGATAACGGTGCTGACAAACACCGCGATGATCAGGACGAAAAGGAAAGCTTGTTGGAACAGTTTAACGACGTTGATGGCGAGACTGAACTGGATTCGAGTGTAGCAATCAAAGTTATTTTGAAGAAAATCGAGTCCGACAGCAGATGTGATCTTAAACACGGACGATTAAATCCTTATCAGTGCTGTGCGTTCGGTTCTCGGCTATTAAAGTTGGCGAAACAGTTTATTCTTTGGACTGCTGTTATGGTTCCCAATAATCTAAGTGGCTCAACACTCGAAGAGTTATTCATTGACGATGACGTTCGCCTTGTTTCCAGTTCAGCTCGCAGCGAAGAATACTTTCGCGAATTAAAACATCTTGTCTTCAAAAAACAAAAATCTTTGAGGATGGATAAGTTTCTTGTTGTCCATCTCAGGAACCTGGCAGGCACTACTATTTTGTTAAATGCCGACACAAAAAAAAACAAAAATATACAGCCCAAAGTTACACATGCGACGCCTCGAGTAGCTGAAGTTCGATATGACCGTAAACGAGTTTTGAAGATAACGGTGATGGTAAGAATGAGCACGATCTAGAAGACAAGTTAGACGGTGCGTCTCTTGTTAACTCATTGAACGATACTTTGACGGAACCGGAACAGTCTGAAATGGCTTTTCTGAATGAGAATGAAGATTGGCGTGGCCTTACAACGAAAACGGAACCGATCCAAATAAAAATGCAAGGTCGTCCCAGAAAAAGGGGAAAGTATCTGTCACCGTGTCCTGATATAGAAATAATACGCCAGCGGCCAAAATTCCGTTTGACTTTGCCGTTACTCGTAAATGGTAACAGTTTGGGCCCTGTGAAAATCGGCAAACGAATTATTGCTGTGCGGAACACGTGTGCATTTGACTCCACTGTGCAGTGTATGCTAGCTGCATACCACGATTTTGCTCAGTACTGCGAAAACATCACAGGGTCAAACATTGCTGTTTATGAGTTTGTAGAGTCGTTGTCGAAGTCTGGCGTGTGTGTAAAATTATATAATGATCGTTGTGAAATTTTGAAACACACAGCTGATATAAAGAATGGAGTGTTGGATTGCGAGATCAACGTCGCAACTTTGATTCAGTTACATATTCTACCAAACACACCGTCGCTCGAAGTAAAAATTCATTGCAGAGTTTGTAAACATGAAAAAACAAGCAGCATCCCAGTCTTCGATCTCAATCCTGATCCAATTTTCGAAAAAGCCATGGAAGGCCTACAGGAAGCTGTCACTCAGTCCGCAGAATTTTACCTGTCAAAAAACCAAAGCGAGTGTGGGTTCTGTAAAGGAACCAACGTTGCTAAGACGTTTGCTGGAGGTAGCCACATTTTCCTTAATCTTGAGGCTGCTGAAATTGGGTTGCTTGCTGAACGGCGTGGTCTAGCGAATTGCAGGAAACAATTCACTCTAAAAGAAATCCCTGAATATCTAAATTATTGCGATCGTCAGTATAGAATGGTTTCAGCGATAATTTTTGTTGCAGGTCATTACTACGCTTGTATTAAACGAGCCTCTGGTACTTGGGAAGAACATAATGATCTGTGTTCGTCACAAAGAGTGATGGCAATTACCAAACGGGAACTGCTAAAAGAACGTCGAACCCACTTATTATTCTACGTCCAAATTTAGAAAAAAAAAATTGAATACTAAAAATTAGTATTTTAATCTTCTAATTTTTTTTCAACATTTTGTTATTAAGCTACCAATGAAAAAACTATACTATTATCCATTTCTAACCTCTAGAATCGTGACATAATCATTTTCAGCGTTTGTAGAAACCGTATAGGCTTTCAAACTTAATTCATCTTTATGAACAAATATTCGAGTCTTAAAAATTTTTTTGTTAGTTTCTTTAGCATACTACAAACAAAAATAATGACACTACAAACCTCTTCATACCTCTACAAACGTGTAGAGGTATGAAGAGTGGTATCTTAAAATATTTTTTTCAGATTTCTACAAACAAAAATAATGACACTACAAACCTCTTCATACCTCTTCAAACGTTTCTCAGTCATTTTCAGCGTTTGTAGTAACCTCATAGGCTTTCAAACTTAATTCAGCTTTATGAAAAAATATTCGAGTTTTAAAATATATTTTTTTAGCTTACTACAAACAAAAGTAATGACGCTACAAACCTCTTCATACCTTTACAAACGTTTCTCAGTCATTTTCAGCGTTTGTAGTAACCTCATAGGCTTATAAACTTAATTTAGCTTTATGAAAAAATATTCGAGTTTTAAAATTTTTTTTTTCAGATTTCTACAAACAAAAATAATGACACTACAAACCTCTTCAAACGTTTCTCAGTCGTTTTCAGCGTTTGTAGTAACCTCATAGGCTTTCAAACTTAATTTAGCTTTATGAAAAAATATTTGAGTTTTAAAATATTTTTTTATAATTTTTTTAGCTTACTACAAACAAAAATATTGACACTACAAACCTCTTCATACCTCTACAAACGTTTCTCAGTCATTTTCAGCGTTTGTAGTAACCTCAAAGTCTTTCAAACTTAATTCAGATTTATGAAAAAATATTCTAATCTTAAAATATTTTTTTATAATTTTTTCAGCTTTCTACAAACAAAAATAATGACACTACAAACCTTTTCATACCTCTTCAAACGTTTCTCAGTCGTTTTCAGCGTTTGTAGTAACCTCATAGGCTTTCAAACTTAATTTAGCTTTATGAAAAAATATTCGAGTTTTAACATATTTTTTTATAATTTTTTTAGCTTACTACAAACAAAAATAATGACACTACAAACCTCTTCATACCTCTTCAAACGTTTCTCAGTCATTTTCAGCGTTTGTAGTAACCTCATAGGCTTTCAAACTTAATTTAGCTTTATGAAAAAATATTCGAGTTTTAACATATTTTTTTATAATTTTTTTAGCTTACTACAAACAAAAATAATGACACTACAAACCTCTTCATACCTCTTCAAACGTTTCTCAGTCATTTTCAGCGTTTGTAGTAACCTCATAGGCTTTCAAACTTAATTCAGCTTTATGAAAAAATATTCGAGACTTAAAATATTTTTTATAATTTTTTTAGCTTACTACAAACAAAAATAATGACACTACAAACCTCTTCATACCTCTTCAAACGTTTCTCAGTCATTTTCAGCGTTTGTAGTAACCTCATAGGCTTTCAAACTTAATTTAGCTTTATGAAAAAATATTCGAGTTTTAACATATTTTTTTATAATTTTTTTAGCTTACTACAAACAAAAATAATGACACTACAAACCTCTTCATACCTCTTCAAACGTTTCTCAGTCATTTTCAGCGTTTGTAGTAACCTCATAGGCTTTCAAACTTAATTCAGCTTTATGAAAAAATATTCGAGTTTTAACATATTTTTTTATAATTTTTTTAGCTTACTACAAACAAAAATAATGACACTACAAACCTCTTCATACCTCTTCAAACGTTTCTCAGTCATTTTCAGCGTTTGTAGTAACCTCATAGGCTTTCAAACTTAATTCAGCTTTATGAAAAAATATTCGAGACTTAAAATATTTTTTTATAATTTTTTTAGCTTACTACAAACAAAAATAATGTTACTACAAAACTTTTCATACCTCTTCAAACGTTTCTCAGTCGTTTTCAGCGTTGTAGTAACCTCATAGGCTTTCAAACTTAATTCAGCTTTATAAAAAAATATTCGAGACTTAAAATATTTTTTATATTTTTTTTTAGCTTACTACAAACAAAAATAATGACACTACAAACCTCTTCATACCTCTTCAAACGTTTCTCAGTCATTTTCAGCGTTTGTAGTAACCTCATAGGCTTTCAAACTTAATTTAGCTTTATGAAAAAATATTCGAGTTTTAACATATTTTTTTAGCTTACTACAAACAAAAATAATGACACTACAAACCTCTTCATACCTCTTCAAACGTTTCTCAGTCATTTTCAGCGTTTGTAGTAACCTCATAGGCTTTCAAACTTAATTTAGCTTTATGAAAAAATATTCGAGTTTTAACATATTTTTTTATAATTTTTTTAGCTTACTACAAACAAAAATAATGACACTACAAACCTCTTCATACCTCTTCAAACGTTTCTCAGTCATTTTCAGCGTTTGTAGTAACCTCATAGGCTTTCAAACTTAATTCAGCTTTATGAAAAAATATTCGAGTTTTAACATATTTTTTTATAATTTTTTTAGCTTACTACAAACAAAAATAATGACACTACAAACCTCTTCATACCTCTTCAAACGTTTCTCAGTCATTTTCAGCGTTTGTAGTAACCTCATAGGCTTTCAAACTTAATTCAGCTTTATGAAAAAATATTCGAGACTTAAAATATTTTTTTATAATTTTTTTAGCTTACTACAAACAAAAATAATGACACTACAAACCTCTTCATACCTCTTCAAACGTTTCTCAGTCGTTTTCAGCGTTGTAGTAACCTCATAGGCTTTCAAACTTAATTCAGCTTTATAAAAAAATATTCGAGACTTAAAATATTTTTTATATTTTTTTTTAGCTTACTACAAACAAAAATAATGACACTACAAACCTCTTCATACCTCTTCAAACGTTTCTCAGTCATTTTCAGCGTTTGTAGTAACCTCATAGGCTTTCAAACTTAATTTAGCTTTATGAAAAAATATTCGAGTTTTAACATATTTTTTTAGCTTACTACCAACAAAAATAATGACACTACAAACCTCTTCATACCTCTTCAAACGTTTCTCAGTCATTTTCAGCGTTTGTAGTAACCTCATAGGCTTTCAAACTTAATTCAGCTTTATGAAAAAATATTCGAGACTTAAATTTTTTTTTAATAATTTTTTTAGCTTACTACAAACAAAAATAATGACACTACAAACCTCTTCATACCTCTTCAAACGTTTCTCAGTCATTTTCAGCGTTGTTGTAACTTCATAGGCTTTCAAACTTAATTCAGCTTCATAAAAAAATATTCGAGACTTAATTTTTTTTTTTATAATTTTTTTAGCTTACTACAAACAAAAATAATGACACTACAAACCTCTTCATACCTCTTCAAACGTTTCTCAGTCGTTTTCAGCGTTTTTAGTAACATCATAGGCTTTCAAACTTAATTTAGCTTTATGAAAAAATATTCGAGTTTTAACATATTTTTTTATAATTTTTTTAGCTTACTACAAACAAAAATAATGACACTACAAACCTCTTCATACCTCTACAAACGTTTCTCAGTCATTTTCAGCGTTTGTAGTAACCTCATAGGTTTTCAAACTTAATTCAGCTTTATGAAAAAATATTCGAGACTTAAAATATTTTTTTATAATTTTTTTAGCTTACTACAAACAAAAATAATGACACTACAAACCTCTTCATACCTCTTCAAACGTTTCTCAGTCATTTTCAGCGTTTGTAGTAACCTCATAGGCTTTCAAACTTAGTTCAGCTTTATGAAAAAATATTCGAGACTTAAAATATTTTTTTTAGCTTACTACAAACAAAAATAATGACACTACAAACCTCTTCATACCTCTTCAAACGTTTCTCAGTCGTTTTCAGCGTTTTTAGTAACATCATAGGCTTTCAAACTTAATTTAGCTTTATGAAAAAATATTCGAGTTTTAACATATTTTTTTAGCTTACTACAAACAAAAATAATGACACTACAAACCTCTTCATACCTCTTCAAACGTTTCTCAGTCATTTTCAGCGTTTGTAGTAACCTCATAGGCTTTCAAACTTAATTTAGCTTTATGAAAAAATATTCGAGTTTTAACATATTTTTTTAGCTTACTACAAACAAAAATAATGACACTACAAACCTCTTCATACCTCTTCAAACGTTTCTCAGTCATTTTCAGCGTTTGTAGTAACCTCATAGGCTTTCAAACTTAATTTAGCTTTATGAAAAAATATTCGAGTTTTAACATATTTTTTTATAATTTTTTTAGCTTACTACAAACAAAAATAATGACACTACAAACCTCTTCATACCTCTTCAAACGTTTCTCAGTCATTTTCAGCGTTTGTAGTAACCTCATAGGCTTTCAAACTTAATTCAGCTTTATGAAAAAATATTCGAGTTTTAACATATTTTTTTATAATTTTTTTAGCTTACTACAAACAAAAATAATGACACTACAAACCTCTTCATACCTCTTCAAACGTTTCTCAGTCATTTTCAGCGTTTGTAGTAACCTCATAGGCTTTCAAACTTAATTCAGCTTTATGAAAAAATATTCGAGACTTAAAATATTTTTTTATAATTTTTTTAGCTTACTACAAACAAAAATAATGTTACTACAAAACTTTTCATACCTCTTCAAACGTTTCTCAGTCGTTTTCAGCGTTGTAGTAACCTCATAGGCTTTCAAACTTAATTCAGCTTTATAAAAAAATATTCGAGACTTAAAATATTTTTTATATTTTTTTTTAGCTTACTACAAACAAAAATAATGACACTACAAACCTCTTCATACCTCTTCAAACGTTTCTCAGTCATTTTCAGCGTTTGTAGTAACCTCATAGGCTTTCAAACTTAATTTAGCTTTATGAAAAAATATTCGAGTTTTAACATATTTTTTTAGCTTACTACAAACAAAAATAATGACACTACAAACCTCTTCATACCTCTTCAAACGTTTCTCAGTCATTTTCAGCGTTTGTAGTAACCTCATAGGCTTTCAAACTTAATTTAGCTTTATGAAAAAATATTCGAGTTTTAACATATTTTTTTATAATTTTTTTAGCTTACTACAAACAAAAATAATGACACTACAAACCTCTTCATACCTCTTCAAACGTTTCTCAGTCATTTTCAGCGTTTGTAGTAACCTCATAGGCTTTCAAACTTAATTCAGCTTTATGAAAAAATATTCGAGTTTTAACATATTTTTTTATAATTTTTTTAGCTTACTACAAACAAAAATAATGACACTACAAACCTCTTCATACCTCTTCAAACGTTTCTCAGTCATTTTCAGCGTTTGTAGTAACCTCATAGGCTTTCAAACTTAATTCAGCTTTATGAAAAAATATTCGAGACTTAAAATATTTTTTTATAATTTTTTTAGCTTACTACAAACAAAAATAATGTTACTACAAAACTTTTCATACCTCTTCAAACGTTTCTCAGTCGTTTTCAGCGTTGTAGTAACCTCATAGGCTTTCAAACTTAATTCAGCTTTATAAAAAAATATTCGAGACTTAAAATATTTTTTATATTTTTTTTTAGCTTACTACAAACAAAAATAATGACACTACAAACCTCTTCATACCTCTTCAAACGTTTCTCAGTCATTTTCAGCGTTTGTAGTAACCTCATAGGCTTTCAAACTTAATTTAGCTTTATGAAAAAATATTCGAGTTTTAACATATTTTTTTAGCTTACTACAAACAAAAATAATGACACTACAAACCTCTTCATACCTCTTCAAACGTTTCTCAGTCATTTTCAGCGTTTGTAGTAACCTCATAGGCTTTCAAACTTAATTCAGCTTTATGAAAAAATATTCGAGACTTAAATTTTTTTTTAATAATTTTTTTAGCTTACTACAAACAAAAATAATGACACTACAAACCTCTTCATACCTCTTCAAACGTTTCTCAGTCATTTTCAGCGTTGTTGTAACTTCATAGGCTTTCAAACTTAATTCAGCTTTATGAAAAAATATTCGAGTTTTAACATATTTTTTTAGCTTACTACCAACAAAAATAATGACACTACAAACCTCTTCATACCTCTTCAAACGTTTCTCAGTCATTTTCAGCGTTTGTAGTAACCTCATAGGCTTTCAAACTTAATTTAGCTTTATGAAAAAATATTCGAGTTTTAACATATTTTTTTAGCTTACTACAAACAAAAATAATGACACTACAAACCTCTTCATACCTCTTCAAACGTTTCTCAGTCATTTTCAGCGTTTGTAGTAACCTCATAGGCTTTCAAACTTAATTCAGCTTTATGAAAAAATATTCGAGACTTAAATTTTTTTTTAATAATTTTTTTAGCTTACTACAAACAAAAATAATGACACTACAAACCTCTTCATACCTCTTCAAACGTTTCTCAGTCATTTTCAGCGTTGTTGTAACTTCATAGGCTTTCAAACTTAATTCAGCTTCATAAAAAAATATTCGAGACTTAATTTTTTTTTTTATAATTTTTTTAGCTTACTACAAACAAAAATAATGACACTACAAACCTCTTCATACCTCTTCAAACGTTTCTCAGTCGTTTTCAGCGTTTTTAGTAACATCATAGGCTTTCAAACTTAATTTAGCTTTATGAAAAAATATTCGAGTTTTAACATATTTTTTTATAATTTTTTTAGCTTACTACAAACAAAAATAATGACACTACAAACCTCTTCATACCTCTACAAACGTTTCTCAGTCATTTTCAGCGTTTGTAGTAACCTCATAGGTTTTCAAACTTAATTCAGCTTTATGAAAAAATATTCGAGACTTAAAATATTTTTTTATAATTTTTTTAGCTTACTACAAACAAAAATAATGACACTACAAACCTCTTCATACCTCTTCAAACGTTTCTCAGTCATTTTCAGCGTTTGTAGTAACCTCATAGGCTTTCAAACTTAGTTCAGCTTTATGAAAAAATATTCGAGACTTAAAATATTTTTTTTAGCTTACTACAAACAAAAATAATGACACTACAAACCTCTTCATACCTCTTCAAACGTTTCTCAGTCATTTTCAGCGTTTGTAGTAACCTCATAGGCTTTCAAACTTAATTTAGCTTTTTGGAAAAATATTCGAGTTTTAAAATATTTTTTTATAATTTTTTTAGCTTACTACAAACAAAAAAAATACAGTACAAACCACTACTAACGCTTAACTATCAGATGCAACCGGAAAAATTCAGGTTTTGCAATGTCGGGAGCGAACATTTTATTTGCTGTCCATATTTTTTTTTTGGCACCACTACTTACGAAATTATTTTCACTACTATCCACTACTTACCGATATCTTTCAATCATACCAAGAAAAGATCATTTTTTCCAAACTCGGGTGCTAGGTTCACAGAGCCAAGTTATTTGACTTCTTCCTTAACTTTCATTTGCTAAGTGTTGCCATTTTTCACTTATTCTGCCAAGTGACAAGTAGTGACTGTAGTAAGGCTGTTAAAAATTCATTCAACCAATCACAGCAGATAACGTGTGCTTGACAATTTGTCACATCAATTCTGCGATGATTTAAAGGTGAGAAACTCGGCCTTAGTATATGATTTTTGTATTTATTATGATAATAAAACGTAGTAAATTAATCAACAATACAGTTTATGTCTAAGTGCAGCTAGGTAAGAATACTGTAGTGTAGTAGAAATACATAAATTACTTACTTTCAATTAATGATAGGCAAAAAGACTAGTATCCAAGTCTTAAAAAAATAAAGCTTGGTTGTTGACGAGACGACGACCTTTTGATACACGTCAAAGTCGCTTAGTATAAATAAATATACTCTTTCCAAAAAGTATCATTTATTTATTTATATATATACTTTATGGTACAATGCCGGAGGACTCAAAAAAAACGAATTTATTACAAACTAATTTATTTTAATAAAGAAATTACAATTATTGGAAAATCAAGTTGACTCGATCGATGGCGGATCCGAAGTGCGCGGGCCCGTTCACGTAGACGGTGTCTTCGGGTCTCGTGTTCTGTGTCAGCAGTTTCCCCTCGTAGCAACTGGGTCGATGTTGCGCTCGCGTTGTGCCTCGTGCCTTTGTGGCAGCGCTTTACTTAGTAGTGACGCGCGTAATATCGTCGAGAGTTTAGATTGATCTTGAGGTGCCAGCTGGTTCCGGCGGGCTTCAGATGTTCTGCGTCATCTGGGTTTGTCATCTGCTTCTTACGGCGGATGTGGACTCGGTATGATAGTATTGCTCCTAGTACAAGTAAGGCCAGTAGTGTACCATAAAATGGAATTGTCTTATGGTAAATTGTTGAGGTTGGTTCAAAGTAGTTTGGCTTCTGTGAGTCTATTCTTTTAGAATATCGTGCAGCTTCATCAAATTTATAGCACTGATTTGAAGGGGTGGCGTGGTTGATACTTCAATGTCATCTGGCTGCTTATCTTCATAGGTTGTCCACTAATGTGGTCGTTGATGTTGACGATGGTGAACTCGTCTGTTCGTAGCTTGCAGTTTTGTGGAATAGTGACTAAGAAGCTTCCGGTTAGGGTTATGGATTCTTCCTGTTCGCAGATTAACATAGGATTAGGATTGACATACTCCTTAATGGCGTTAATTAGGTCTTCCTCCAGGTTGGATTCAGATAGCTGGACGGATGTTCGAGTGTGGGTGTCAAATGTCTTGGTTGCCATAGTTCGTCTTTTAAAGTCGTTTACAACGGTTAAGCATAACTGTCGGTGAAATTTGTTAAGTGGTTCGTCGGTGATGAGTATTTTAAGTAAGGGGTTTTCCTCAGAGGTGTGTGCTGTCAGGGTGTTGGAGTTAGCTAGGGATGGTGGTCTGTCAGTTGCGTTTGCAATCATCGAACTAACTTCCACGTTGTAGATTTCGACGCGAGAAAGAGCATGCAAACACAACACCAATGCCGGTGTTGTGTTTGCCCTTTTTATAGATGACGGTGAAATCATATTCGTCTAACTTTAACCGCCACCTGGTTAATCGTGCATTTGGTTCCTTGAGGCTCATGACCCACTGTAATGGTTTGTGGTCCGTTACTATTTTGAACTTGCGTCCAAAAGGTAAGCCCGAAAGTATTTTGTTGTCTATACAATGGCTAGTAATTCCTTTTCTATCGTACTGAAATTTACTTCACTTTCAGTAAGTGTCCGCGACGCATATGCTACGGGTTTATCCGAGCCAATAGGACCTTGTGAGAGTATCGCGCTGATTGCAAAATTGGAGGCATCTGTGGTTAGTATGAATTATTTGTCAAAGTCTTGGTATTTAAGGATAGGGTCGTTGGTCAGTAGAGTCTTACATTTCTCAAAACAGTTAATATAGTCTGAGTCTAAAGTTACTCTTTTCCCTTTCTTTAAACATTGGGTCAGAGATTTAGTAATACGAGAAAAGTACGGAATGAATTTTCGGTAATAACCGAGGAGTTCGAGGAACTGTTTAATTTCTTTAGGTGTTTTAGGTATGGGCTAGTTTTGAATAGCTGTGACTTGTCTGGGTTAGACTTTCGAAAGGATTTCGAATTTGGCCACATGCCTTAGTTTCTTAAATGTCCTAATAAGTTTCCTTACACGCGTTGTGGTGACATCAATGTGCTGCTGCCAGCCAAGCCTTTCATCTACCATCACACCAAGGTATTTAACGTGCGTAGACTTAGAGATAGCTGTGCATGAGCATTCCACTGTAGATGTCAAATTGCAAACATGTAGTTTAATATCCAAGCTTATTGGTTTAATTTTACTGGAAGTGAATTGGAGAAATGATGACTTAGAAAGATTTAGGGTGAGATGGTTGGATCTCAGCCAATAGCCTACATTATGCAGTCCCAACTCAGCACTTATTCTAACTTCGTCCCAGGTCCCTCCTTGAAAAACTAATGCCGTATCGTCAGCATAGGTAAATATGTTCCCGTTTATTAGTGGCAGCTGACATAGGTCACTTATGTAAATCAAGAAGAGACTCGGGCCGAGTATGCTGCCTTGTGGGACGCCATAGGTAACCCAGGCATCGGAGCTAACATTTTCTTTGATTATTACTTTTTGCGTGCGGTCGGTAAGAAAATCTTTAAAAATTCTAAAAGCAATACCACGTACACCAATCTTCTCCAACTTACTCACAAGGAAGGAAATCATGACGGTGTCGAAAGCCTTGGCCAGGTCCAGAAATTTGCCGACACATTTCTCTTTTTGATCTAGCTTAAGTGTGACGTGATCTACTAGTTGACTTACGGCATCTTCAGTGCTTTTTCCCGACCTAAAGCCAAAATGGGAATCAGAAAGTACTCGTATATTATTGTGCTGCAAAAGTGCTGCTTTTAAGTGGTGTACAACAAAGTATATTATCAATAAATAACTTAAAACGTAAACTTTGGAAAATATGTTAACTAAAATGTTACAAATTTCAGACGAAATACATCCACTGCTGGACATAGGCCTCCTCCAAGAAAAAGTTTAAAAAGATAATAATTAAAAACCATGTCCAATCATACTGTGCAGTCGGAGGATACATCTGGTTTTGGTCAGCTAGCTCGCGAATATGTATCCTCCGACTGCACAGCATGTTTTCCTTCTTGTTTACGTCTTTTTTGTTCGCTTCTTAAGCAGTCGGGTTTTATTAATTAACTTTTTTTTGATAGAGTTGATGTTTATGATAGTACTATTGGGTTGCCTGTTCGCATCTAGCCACGACTAGATATAGTTTGGTTTTGCTTTTCTTTATGTTTGCACTATAATACTTGGAATTCTCCTATATCGTGGGTGCGTATGCAACGTCATCTAAATCTCAGTTAGACGCGATTTATTTGTTGCCAGGTTTTGCTGGTAAACTGGCAACCCACAGACTGCGGCTAACTGAGAACCTTAATTATTATTATTTTCTACAGTACTTTCTTTAAAGTGACATTGGATTGCCTTGAAAAACTTGTATATTGGGAGTTTACTATAAAAAATAAATTTCAATTTAATTAAGTAAGGTGATTGCGGCTAGATATTGCCAGGCAACCCCGCAGCAATATATTCTTCTATAAAGAATCAGTCTTGAAAATTAAGTTTAATAATTAAATACAATTATACCTGCAGATTTTTAGCTGTAAGTGTAAATTACATAAGAGATGTGTTTGTTGCTATTATATCGTTTGTTCCGTTTCCGTGATTGTGTCCGTGGCACCAACAGTGGGCCTTATCAGATTACCAGCGCAGCACATGCTGAGATAGGAGCCTTTTTCAGTGCGGGTCACAAAAATTTGTTTTCTTTCGTTCCTATAAGAATAGATTAATAACTCTAAACCATTTTTTGCTCACTTACAGAACTGGAAAATCCAGAATCTTCAGATGATGTATCTATAACGGAAGTTAAAACAGAAGAAGAAGTGGAAGAAGTACAAGACACGAACTGTGAGTATATTATTTAGTTGATTTTTAAGTATGCGAACAGGATCCGCTGGGCGCAGGACGCATGGGACCAGTAAATGTAGCGACGCTTGGGGGAGGCCTATGTCGAGCAGTGGACGACTTTCGGATGGTGATGATGTGAACAGGCCGAATGGTTTGATAACTACCGCCGCAACACTTAATTAAGCAAGTGGATAGAATAAAAAAATTGTGTAAGAATAATCTATAGAAATCGATTGTACTGGTATGTATGTTATGCGGACAAATGAGAGTTTGTGAATGATGTCAAAAGAGAGTAAACCTTTGAGTATGAACGTTGATTGTTATAGGAGTGAGGAACACGCACCGTAGACAAATTCGTCCATCGTGGATGAATTTGCATGAAAGATGTATAGTTGTATGAGAGGCGATCTATTCTGGCGCTAACGCCATCTAGTAATGCCTCGCAAAACTTTAAATATAGTAGAGGTAACTATTTGCCTTATAATCTAAGGGATTTTGGATCATATGATCAACAATCACTCAATCCCATATTTATTTGATCCTACTTTGAATTTGGTACTTACTAAATTTATATTCACAGGGGCGCCCGTTTCGAAAAACCCAAAACTACGTTTAAGAAGAACAAAACTAGAAGATGTTATTACTGAAGAGCAAAAGAAAAATGAACTATCAGACTTAAAAGTTACCCAGAAACGTTTTAATCAAAAAGGCAACTTATCCACACATATTCGTATACACACTGGTGAAAAACCTTACAAATGTGAAATATGTCAGCATGGTTTTAATAGTTCTAAAGATTTAACGACACATATTCGGATTCACACTGGTGAAAAACGTTACAAATGTGATATATGTCAGCAAAGTTTTACTCAAAAAACCACTTTAACAGTACATATTCGTAAACACACTGGTGAAAATCCTTACAAATGTGAAACATGCCAGCGTAGTTTTAGGGATAAATATGATTTAACAACTCATATTCGTAATCACACTGGTGAAAATCCGTACAAATGTGAAATATGCCAGTACAGTTGTAATCGCAAGGATAATTTAACACAACACATTCGTAAACACACTGGTGAAAAGCCTTACAAATGTGAAATATGCCAGTACAGTTTTAGTCAAATTAGTAGCTTAAAAACACATATTCGGATACACACTGGTGAAAAACCTTACAAATGTGAAGTATGTCAGCGTAGTTTTGGACAAAAACACGTTTTAACAAGACATATTCGGAAACACACTGGTGAAAAACCTTACAAATGTGAAGTATGCCAGCGTAGTTTTGGACAAAAAAGCGTTTTAACAAGACATATTCGGAAACACACTGGTGAAAAACCTTACAAATGTGTAGTATGTCAGAAAAGCTTTAGTTTAAAAATGCATTTAACAACACATATTCGGACACACACTGGTGAAAAACCTTACAAATGTGAAGTGTGCCAGTACCGTTTCACAAACAAGACTGATTTAACAACACATATTCGGACACACACTGGTGAAAAACCTTACAAATGTGAAGTATGCCAGAAACGTTTTAATCGAAAAGGCAACTTATCCACACATATTCGTATACACACTGGTGAAAAACCTTACAAATGTGAAATATGTCAGCATGGTTTTAATAGTTCTAAAGATTTAACGACACATATTCGGATTCACACTGGTGAAAAACCTTATAAATGTGATATATGTCGGCAAAGTTTTACTCAAAAAACCACTTTAACAGTACATATTCGTAAACACACTGGTGAAAAACCTTTCAAATGTGAAATATGCCAGCGTAGTTTTGGACTAAAACACGTTTTAACAAGACATATTCGGATACACACTGGTGAAAAACCTTACTAATGTGAAACGTGCCAGCGTAGTTTTAGTGACAAAAAAGATTTAACAGCACATATTCGGATACATACTGGTGTAAACCTTACAAATGTGAAGTATGCCAGGATTTTTTTAGTCAAAAAGGCCCTTTAACCAGACATATTCGGCAACACACTGGTGAAAAATCTTAAAAATGTGAAGTATGTCAGCATAGTTTTTATCGAAAATATAGTTTATCCAAACATATTCGTATACACATTGGTGAAAAACTTTAAAAATGTTAAAAATGCCAGCGTAGTTTTGGACAAAAACAAGTTTTACCTTAACAACAAATATTCGGATACACAGTCGTGAAAAACCTTACCATTGTGAAGTATACCACCATAGTTTTATACAAAAACACTTTTTAACAACACATATTCGAATACACATGGGTGAAAAACCTTAATTATGTGGATTATGTCAGCATACATTTTTGTATTCCAAATTTATTGTTTTCCAAATAACTACTAACTGTTTAAGTATATTCGTGTATTTAGTTTATTTGTTTAAATATATATTGTATGTATTTTGTAGTATGAATGTATATCTTTGTATTTGAATAAACCCACTTTGTTATATAAATATACTTTACTTTCCATATTGCACCTACCACTAATTGTCTCTGCATCACCCAAAGGTTGACTGGTAGAAAATGCCTAAGGCATTAAGTCCGCCTCTGTACGTTATTGTGCATGAAGTAATAAATAAATAAATTTATCACGGTGTGTTAACAAACCATATTTGAATACACATGAGTGAAAATCCTCACAAATGGGTGCTTTAACAAAACACAATCGTAGACACTACACTTAAAAGCCTTAAAAGTGTACCTACACCGTAGTTTGAATTAATGGACATGAAATTTTTGTTACGATAATAGACAGGACTACCTTTAATAACTTATTCAAATTATAGTAATGTTTTTTTTAACTTAAATGTTTTTTTTTCGGCTCGCTTTTGTCCACTATCTCACCTGATGTTAAGCGATGATATTGCCTAGAAGTAACCTATTCATTCTTGACTTGAAGAACCCTAGGTTGTAGCTATCAGGAAACAAAGACGCCGGCAGGGAATTCCATTACTTAGCTGCACAATGAAAGTATTTTCAGAACGCTTTGTGCGTATGGGTGGGATACTCGTATCAACCATGTACCGATGGCGCATTGCCGTAATTCTTGTAGTCCGATGATGGAAAGGGCTAGGCGGAATCAAATTGTGCAGTTCCATCGCACACTCCCCGAAATGTAACCGATAGAAAACCGACAGGCTGGCAACTCGTCGTCGGTTTCAAGACTCTGGAGCTTTGAGTCGACCAGCGCATCATTGCTGATAAGTCTCTTGGCCCATCTGTCATTCGACTCAAGTGCATCAAGTTGGTTCCTGGTAGATCCGCCCCAAAGGTGAGAGCAGTACTCCATGCATGACCGAACTTGCGCTTTATACAAGTTGAGCAGCTGTTCAGACGTGAAGTACCGTCTCACCTTCGCGAGGATCCCTAATTTGATTTTGTTGTAAAAGTACCTTCTTAAGTTTTGTATTGACACTGATAGATGAGTGCTCAGAGTTTATATCTACTCCACTGCCAACAGTACTGGTTGTTTAGTTAAAAATTAAAATTAAAACTAAATACATATTTTTTGATGCTGCTATCTGGTTGTTTTTTTTTTCGATAGATGAACAGGGTGTCTGTCTGAATCTCTGAAATAAGGTAAATCGTATGATGTATCATATATCATAATATGAGCTCAATCCTATTGCCAAATGTCTCATAATACATCTGCTTAAACTATTGAAGTCTGATTGCAGAAACAACGGAAAAAATCTTTGTGTACTGAGTAGCATTAACAGCGTATGTTTTAAACCCGATTTCTCAGCACTCGATTATCGGGCTGTTGCTGGTTGATTTCTACTTTCAGTTTCTCGAAACCCAAGTGTGACAAGCGTTTTATATGTTATACGGTAAACATATGGTCCAATATTTCTTATTTAGTATACGAAGGTTTATTTTCATGAATACTGGTCGATTTGCGAGCTTTACTATCATTATTTTCGCATCTAAAACCAACGAAAGAAGGTTCGTGCTTAGAAAGACAGTAAATTACCGAGAATACAGCTATTTACTTTTGTGGCAGTGTTCGATGAATGGCCAGCGTTTCGAGGCTCGTTTCTCACATTAGTGCACAAACACGTCTTTGTTTATTATACAAAATGTACATTATTTAAAAAGTTGTATATCTGGCGAAGCCTAAGCTCTGTTGGAATACATTTAAATCACTGAAGCTCATAATCGCACGCCTAGAACATACTGAGCGTACTGTTGTAACCTAATTTACGAGTATAAGGGATTTCAAACCATTTGAATAACCCTCGAATCTTAAGTGTCAGCAATCCGCCGCGCGCCGGCGCCGCTCCCCATCGTGTTGCGGGATCCGAGCACAAAAAGTAAATCTTCAACCGTCATCCTAGAGAACCAATCGTATCTAAATCTTAATTTGAATACTGCCAATTTTATATTTTGTACTATTTCTTAATAAATATTTAAGCTGTTTAAATTCTTTTTTTTTTAACTCCTCCACGAAGGCACGGTTTAACATTGGTGGCAGCATAAGGGATTCAAAAGAGCGAATCCCACTGTTCTTCTCCATCTCGCCGGAAAACTCGCCCGAAAATTCTGTGAAATCATTCATCCATCCAGACGTCACTTTGACGACCCATATAGCTCTTTGAACAGTTCCAGAACACTACACGCAGGAGCAGCTAGGTTACACTCACCTGCCTTTCGTTAGTCCTTACATCCAATAGTAAACTACCTACATCGTATTTATACATTCTACGTCATAATATTTTACAATGCCCAGAACCACTATCAAACCAGAAGAAATCACAGCATCCGTTGAAAAAACGGACTTTAATAGCTTATGCAAATACGTCAAATCTTACGACGGGACACGGGAAACTCTGAACTCGTTTATAACCAACTGCAACAACGCGTATCATCTCGCTTCAGAAAGTCAAAAACCTACTTTATTTAAGTTTATCCTAAGAAAGAAAAGCGGAGGTTGTTTGCCCTATACGAGAGTTTAATAAATGGGAACAATTAAAAGAATTAAAAACCCAATTTTAAGATAGAAAACATGACTCCCATCTTCATGACATATTATTTGAACTATATTTTTGTATTTGATTAAACTATGATTATGATTATTCATGTAACAAACCAATTTTGACAATACACAACTCAGAACTGTTCTGACCGTTAATTAATATTGTTGTTATGTAATGCATGAATGAGTAAATAGCATTGTGATGATTTATACTTACTTAATCAATTATATTTTGTACGCCATTAAGGCAAAACATGACAGTGACTCAATTGAACTTTATTTAACATCTTGCATTTATTTGTGTATACTCATGTTTTAGCAAAAAATAAATATCTTGTATCTTACCGAACTCCAAGAGATCAAACAAGGCCCGCAAGGAAATGTAAGTGAATTTGCTTTCCCTAACTCATAGCTGAACCTATTAACCTAAAAGGAATAGAACGTAATCAAGGAACAACGGTAACGTTAGTTCATTTCCCACTTAAGTTACGATTAACCAACTCTCCCCCGAATTTCTTAAATCACAAGTGCCACGTAGTAGATTTAATACACCATCTCACAATGGCAACATCGGAAGCGATCTGCTAGACGATTTCGGTGGTAACATGATTATCTTAAGCAAGAAATCAAATTTAATAAATTAACAAAAACGCTGAAACTCAGCGAACCTATTCATTCTATTCCAGCTAGATCCGAAATGGTAATAGAATGCTCTGTCTCCAACCCTGATATAAATTGCTTAGTCAATACAAAAGATAATAACAGAGTCAATATAACTGTAACCAATATATCCGAATTCCCAATAAAACTTAATCAAATTTGAAGCTTACGATTACAAGGCACATTTATTTAGCTCGCTACCATAAGCATTTTTACTTAATGTAAATCAACATTCATACTAATATTGTTGAGTACACTTTCGACCGTTCTTACACGTACAATCAATAAATAATTTATCAAGAAGTTAGCAAGAATAGTTTTCTTCCATCTCAACTTAGCACATGTATTAGCAACCAACCAAGTGCTCGTACAATTCTTTAAAACTAACTAATTCTTTAAATAATAGTTTTTTTTTTAAATAATTAACTCGTAAATAATTTTCAATTTATTATATTTTCAATTATACTAATTTGCAACTAATTTTCTTGATTTAATAATAAGTAAAACTTTTCACTTTTGGTTGTAATTTTGTAGCAACTATACTTTGACCTTAATTTTGAGTACTATTACTTCATTTTGATTCTATCTTACTTGTCATAATAATCATGGCTAGGTCAATTAACTACGACACTAGAAGACAAAATTTCACAATTAGAGATAAAAGTAACATAAAAAGACTTGAAACATTCATAAACCACCTTTATTGATCTTACTGTATTCGTGATGGCCTTGACTTTGTCTTTGTTCTTATGTAAACCCTCTTTATCTATTGTGTGTCCTAGGTAGTTAATCTTACGTTTAAACGAATTACGTTTTTCTCTATTCACGCGGAACCTCCGCGTGAATAGAGAAAAACGTAAACGTAAACAATCTTTTAGTTTTTGCAAGACTTGTCTTAGACGTGTTAAAAGTTGGTCTTCTGATGCTCCTTGAATTATAATGTCATCAAAAAAGCATTTAATTCCGTCTAGTCCTTGAAATAACTGATCCATAAATTTCTGCCAAAGGCTTGGTGCCACTTTGACTCCAAACATCTAGCGATTGACTTTGTAAGTAGGTACCTTTGTGTGTACTCAATGTCTGTAAAAGGGCGCTTTCTTCATCCATTACCATATTAAGATAGGCTTGGGTAATGTCTAAAGTACAGAAGTATTTGCCTCCGTTCATTTCCGCAAATACGAGTATGTGCTCTATTATCAAATTATAGGAATTGGATATTGTTCATCTCTGATGACTTTGTTAGGGGTGACCTTGTAGTCTGCACATAGTCGAATGCTCCCGTTTGGTTTCACAATCGGTACTATTGGTGTGCCCCAGTTTGATTGGTCTACTTTGGTAATCACCCTTTCTGCACACAGTCGTTCAATTTCTTTATCGACTTTTTCCTTTAAAGCACGTACGGTATACGATGTGGTTTTATAAATATTGGTTGTATATTTTCTTTGAGATTTAAATGAGCTTCGTATTTCGATATTTTTCCTAGGTCTGATCTAAAAACAGTTGATGAAAATTCTTCTAATAATTTATCAAGTTTGTTGGATTGTTCTGAAGTTCATACAACTCTTAAATCTGCAATTTTCATATTAATTTCTTTAATCCAACTTCTACCAAAAATTGGGTCAACGTTTTGATTGATTATGTAAAGCTTCCCGTTGAAAGTCTAGTCTTTAAACGTCTCTTTGATGTATGTTACTCCTGCAGGTTTGATAATTTCATCAGTGTAGGTTCTTAATTTCGTATCAGTTTTGAAAATTTTATTTGGTATTTGTAAGCTTTTGTATTGTTTGAGTGACATTGTTGACAAGGCCGCTCCCGTGTCAAATTCCATGCTTAATTGTTTGTTTTCAATTTTTACTGCGATCATATATTTGTCCGTTATTTCACTTTTGATTAAATTTATATCTCTAATACTGTCGCAACTCGTGTTACTTATAGTGTCATCTAGTAGATTGGTTTTTATGTTCCGTTGCAAACAAACTCGTGCCAGATGTCCAATTTTCTTGCATTTCAGGCAGGTAGACTTGATGGCGCCGCTATCATTAGATCGGTGGTCGTCTTTACCGCTTCGGAAACATTTTCCTTTTAAATCTCTTATACTTAACGGCGACGATGATGAAGAAGTTAACTTTATTTTCTGTCGTGTGAATGATGGTCGTGATGCGTTATCTCTACTTGTCGATTTTGTAATCTTGTATACTGTGTCCAAATGTTTGTGCATGTCTGCGGATATTTCCATGTTTTCTGATTTTCCCATTTCCATGAATGTAGCAATGTGTACCAGTTTATTAAAAGGTGGTGTATCTCTTTCTTGAATAATTTTCGTTCGTATTTCACTGTCTCTCAATCCACGAATAAATTGCAGGACTAGGAAACTTTCGGAGGTAGACTTTTGACAGTTATGGCACTTGAATTCGCAGTTCAAGGATTTTTCTTTAATTCTGAGGCGTATGTTGCTAATGTTTCATCTTCACGTTGTGTATGCGTAATAAATCTGTGTTGTAACGCCCATATACTAGGCTTAGGATCTATGTAATCGTCTAGAATCTGAGTGATTTGAATTTGAGATCTGGAGAACATAAATCATGTAACTTTTCATGTAATTCGGGTGATAAGGCGGCAAGAAAGGTGTACACTTTTATTTGAGGATCTTCAATTTTATTGAGCAAGAAAAATATAGTTAGTCGTTTAGTAAAATTTGCGAAGGTCTCTTTTTCTTGAAAGGGCTGGCAATTCATTTTTGGTCCTCGTTCTTGTTGTGTATTCGTACTCATATGTGATGCCGATGTTTGCAGCGGTGTGATTCGTTGATTTACTCTGTTTTGTAATATGAGAAGTTTCGTCTTTATAATGATACATTTCTCTTCAAAATTGTACCTGGTTTCTATCTCTTGGTCTAGTTGTTCGTCTGGTGTTTCTAATTCTATTTCATGTTGTATTACTTGTAATTTCTGTAACGTTTCTTGAATTTGTAGCGTAAAAAAAAAAATTGTCACTACATGTGTCACGTTTAATTTTGACGAATAAAAGATAAAAAAAAAACAAACATTGTTCAACATAAAAAATATACAAAGAAAAAAGGAATGGCGACGAAAAGGAAGACTATCGGTAAAGTTGGGAAATGGATTGTCTAGAATAAAATTTGTAATTTTGGAAAATAATGCCTATAGGAGAGAAGGGGTTGCAACCGCTATCCGGCCCTAGGCGCGATTAAAATATAACCGTGCATAAATGTAAAATTAAAAACGGTTCATTTCACGACCTTTTGACACGAATAGGTGATACATATAAAAAACTATTCAATAAATACTTCGCTATTGCTACAAATTATAAAAAGTGAATAGGAACAAAATTTTGGGATCACTTGACGCGGAGCGATGTCACGACGTCCTCCCGGGGTCTTCACTCGTATATTATGGAGTCACCCCCGCAAGCACACGCTTCCCGAACTCAGTCGGTGTTGAAATAAAAGCGATGAATACGATTGTAGTCTTGACTCTGTTTCTTCGTATGGTAGAGTTTCTTGGGTGTTTACGTAGTTTTCAAGCTTTGTGATTAAACCCTGCAATGACGCGTGGGTTCCCTTTTTTTTTGTTATCTCGTTAGTCGACATCCTCGTCGCTAATTTATTAAATACACATTTTCATTATGTAGAAATATTTAATTTAATGTGTTAGACAATGAAAGATGAATGTCACACGTCGTCCTCACGACAGGTCTGGATTCTAGGTGGCCAGTATATAACAGTAAGTGTTGCTTAACCTGTGCTGGGTCACCTATACAAAAACAAGTTAAGCAAAAAAACGTGTTTGCCCATCCAAAAACCGTCCTTGGTGAGGTTTGCTTAACTTCGCAGAGGCCCTGTTAGACATATATGTAGTATGAAATGTGACACCAACCGGCAACTATCCCTGTATGCACTAGTGAGCACCCAAGGACAATCCCCAGCTGGTGCAGGACTATTGCAGAATATGGACACAAAACACAAAAAAAACAGTGTTAGGCCACTGGAGAGCACGGTTAGACACTTGGCTATAGGTTTGGGAGGTTTCGTAGGCCTGACCACTGTTGTTCTGCATGGTTATAAAATGGCATGAGATGACTCACACTCAATTAATGGGTTCCCCATGAACAGTCGCTAGCACTTTAGTGACGTAGCACCAAGGGGGCAACATATACGGAGGTGCTTATATATATTATAACTATTAGGTATATTTTTATTTTCGTACATGGTGAGGTCACTAGATGTACGCTCACACGCGCCTTTAGCTTGTAGTAGTGTGTCTATCGTAGTCCAGTTGTATGAAAGTTACTGTCTGTTTGTACTCTGTGGGCCGGGTCACTTCGAAACTCATTAAGATTTTTATGGTTTGACAGAGAATGTTCTATTCATTTTAAAATCGAAAATCGTATTGAATCTTTTAGAAACCCTTTCCATTTATGTTTTATTGCAAAAAAAAAAACAGGCCAAAATGCGTACCTTTAGAAATGTTAGTAATCAAGTGAAATGTAACAAACAAAACAATACGACACCCGTCTAACCCATTGAATTCCAAACAGACCCTTAGAACAGTAAAGAGATAAGAGAGAACAAAGACTACAATACATCTGACCTGCAAAAGAATGGGAACACGATCTCGTGGTGTTTTTAGGGATCTTGGAGAGGGTTGACTAGGCCACGGCGAGGCAGTCAGTTTTAGGCCACCGGTGAGCACGGTTAGACGCTTAGCTTGAAACCACGGTGAAGACCGGTTGATTCTAGACTACGTTAGGGGTTGGTTGACAGCAACCAACTTGAGAAAAAGTGTTTGTGTGTTGGTGTGACTGGGTGAGTCTTTAATTATAATATTTCGTAGGGGATTGGTGATATCGCATTCACTAACATAATCACTTGTAGCTTGCTATTAATTAAATGCTGAGTTGGTAACCCTTTCGATATGGGCACTAACTAGTCTTTTACTCTGTGTTTGTTGCTGTTGCGTTGTGTCTGCGTCGAATAAATGCTTTTCTATTGTATTCTAATCTATTCTAAGCTTAGTGAAACTAATTCTTTTTCTTACTATATTTTATAGTTAATGCTATTTTTATCTGTGTGTATGTTACTGTAATAGTCTGATCTACGGAAAACCCTAGGATTTATCGATTGACTGTTAAGTTTGAAAAATTATTATGGACTGATTGATTTGCTTCACCAAAGTAGGTAAAGGGTTTTCAAAAAGGGCGGGTAGATGTTGATATGAAATAAATAAAGCTGTGTGTGAGGTACAAATTAACAAAATTATTTTTTTTATTTCAAAAGCCAACTTGTGCCATTTACCCTCAGTTTCCCAGCTCAAAATTATCGCAGAATTAATGTGACAAATTGTCAAGCACGCGTTATCTGCTGTGATTGGTTGAGTGAATTTTCAACATAATTTTGAGGTGGGAAACTGAGGGTTAGTGTGGAATATGACATCGGTCAAATACCCACCTCGGCTATTTATAGTGGCACGGATCCGAGTGGACCAATTTTCAATGACTCTTCTGCATAGATCTGGTTGAATTTGAGCGATGGCCTGTGTTATGTCCACCTTTAGGGCGTCGATCGATTGGGTTTTGTTTGCATAGACCTGCGACTTCAAGAAACCCCATAAGAAAAAGTCTAGCGGGGTCAAATCGCATGACCTTGGTGGACTATTCCCATCACCTCTGCGAGAAATAACCTTACCCTTAAATCGCTCATGCAGAATGTCAATCGTGGCATCCGCTGTGTGGTACGTAGCGACGTCCTGCTGGAACCACATGTCGACTACATTCATATAGTTCAATTTAGGCCTTAAAAAATTGGTTATCATCTTTCTGTACCGCTCGCCTTTGACAGTGACCGCCTCACCAGCGTCATTTGCGAAAAAGTACGGACCAATGACGCCGCCTCGGCCCAAAATACACACCAAATAGTAAATAGTAACTTTTTGAGGATACATTATCATCTTATCACACGTGGGTTGGTGTCGTCCCATATACGGCAATTCTGCTTGTTAACACAGCCATTCATCCAAAAATGCGCTTCGTCGCTAAAGATGATTTTTCGGCCAAAATTGGGGTCCTCTTCCAAACCCTTTTGACAATAAAGTTTTAGGTTAGGTTAGGTTAAAACGGGCTGGTTTCCGCAACTCCACGACCAAACGCGTATTTTGCGTACGGGTCAGTAAAGTTTTATCTTTTGCACGTGCTTTTCAATCGTTTAACTTGCCATGGTGATCTGGCTTAAGTAACTGAATAATAAACAAAACATTTGATAGATGTCACCAAAACAAAATGGCCGCCACTAGCCGCCAAAATCTACCCGTACCAATTGAAAAATGCTTTATAACATTTGTTACATCATTTAAACAAAAAAATATATGATTTTAAAATTTTCTGTATGTGAGGAAAAAATTTAAACACAATCTCAATCTATTGATTGTGATTTCAAAAGCCGAGTCTAACAAACATTATACCTTTTTTGTGAAGCAAAGCAATCAGTACTTAATTATTGTCATTATTTCGTATCTTAGTGAGTCATAAACATTATATTTTTTGGCTACGTCAATTGCGGCATCAGTGACGCTCATCAAGCCCTCCAGAATGCGGGTGTATGGGCACTTGAAGCACTTAGACAAGAACTATTTTATTTCGATTTTTTATCTGAAATACTTATTTCGATATCCACATAGGTAAACAACCACAACGTTGGACCTAGGTCCCACAGAGGCGTAAATTAATGGCCATAGCGTAGGAGAAACTAAAAAACTATTTAAACAACACACAAAAGACAAGATATTTTTGTATGAAGCCCGATAAGTAAATTTTTGTACGGAATTTTACACGTTTTAATGCAATATCCTAGAATACTTGCAAAAAAATTTAGGGAATAACACATGTCTTTTATGTTTTTTTTGTAAATAGGTAATTAATTGTTCTACACGCTGACAAAAGAATCACAGGTCTATGCCAATTGGTTTTAATTTTATTGTGGCCTTTAAAGAACACCCGCGCTCTTCACACAGGTAGTCCAGCCCGGTTATACGCGAAAGCGATACCATTTTCTATCGTTGGAGTGAAAGAGACAAACAATTTCGAATGGCATCTCCCAAAGCTTACAAATAAACAATAACAATGCAAATTAAGATAACACATTAGTCTTTTGTGTACGAACCTTAAATTTTGAATTATTTTAATGCTCAACATAGTCCATAATATTACATTTTCAGATGTAAATGCGCAGTTCACCGTGTTCTATTAGTTTAACCCACAGTTTCCCAGCTCAAAATTATCGCAGATGTGGCAAATTGTCAAGCACGCGTTATCTGCTGTGATTGGTTGAATGAATTTTCAACAGCCCATCATAGCAGGTAATACCTGCTTGACAATTTGTCACATTAATTCTGCGATAATTTTGAGCTGAGAAACTGGGGGTAAGTTTGCAAAATTATTATTACTTACAAATGAAACGTATGCATTGTTAAAACTTAAAAAAATAAAAAATATTTACAATGGCATAAGTAATTTTCTTACATCTAACTTTCATCATTATTAATATTTTTCATTAGTATTCGCGAGCCTCCATTCCTATTTTCTAGTGAAAAATGTGTGTATACTGTATTGTTAGGTGCGTGAAGATACAAATGATCGTCATCCTTTTTAACCGACTTACCAAAAAGGAGGAGGTTCTCAATTCGGCTGTTTATATATATACCAGACGTCCCACCCGGCTTCGCTCTCAACAACTGGCTACCTACCTACCCTACCCTACCTACCCTGCATACATGAATGTTGCGTAACTTTAAGCCGGGTTTCCACTAGGCAACATTTGGCGCGCGACACGTGACGCTCAACATGTACGGCAACGCTGCCCAACAGCACGCGACGTTGCCAGCTGGCGCGCAACATGAGCAGAATCTCAGAAACTCTGAATCAGTGCTCTGCAAACTTCTGGTACAATTTTACTAATTAATTGTCTTGATATTTTGAAGGTGTAGGACAGTGATGTATAGGAATTTCCGGTTGCCAAATATCGAAGTGTAACAGCCAATCTGAGACAAGCACTAGTTGCTTATCGAAATTTTGTATCTTGCTTCGATATTAGGGGTTCAATTTTTTGTAACAGCATCTCGAAGTCTGTTTTGCTCATTCGGGTAAAATTCGTAAAAGATCCATCAACCACACGGAGATCACTGAATACATTTTCTTTGTTTTGTAGGTATTTTTTAACCCACCAACGTGGGTTTTTTCTTTTTGATGCATTTTTCGATAAAATTATAACCACTGCCGCTGAAATCAACACAAGTTCCTCTGGCGACATGTTGGCGACGACTGACGAGATGCGTAGACAGACAACGTTGTTCAACAAAAGTTCCGCGCTGACTTTCAACATGTTGGGCAACTTGTTGTGCAACCTGTTGCGCGTCAATTGTTGCCTAGTGGAAACCCGGCTTTAACCGATGTGCAGCGCAAGCAATCGAAACTCTCAAAAAGGAATCATTTTGCCCGTTTTTGCAACATTTTTCATTTGTGCTCCGCTCCTATTGGTCGTAGCGCGATGTTATTTAGCCTATATAACCTTCCTCGATAAATGGTCTATCCAACACAAAAATATTTTTTCAATTCCTGAGATTAGCGCGTTCAAACAAACTCTTCAGCTTTATAATATTATCTATACATATAAAATGCTTTGTCCTGAATGACTGACTGACGGATCAACGCACAGCCTAAACCGCTGATCGTAGAGACCTGAAACTTAGAGGGTATGTTCTTTCTATGACGTAGGCATCCGATAAGAAAGGTTTTTTGGAAATTCCACCCCTAAGGGGGTAAAAATGGGGTTAGAAGTTTGTATGAAAAATCTAATTCCTCCGGCCAAAATTTTTGATATTTGGTACAAATAGTAATCTAAGGAAATCATAAAGGTTGTCATTATAAGATTTTTGAAACTATCCCCAAATGATGATTTAGGGGGTATTGAAGTTTGTATGTAAGAATCTGACTAATTGGGTCAATAAACTTGAAAATTGACATAAATACCAACCTAAATAAATAATAAAGGTTCTCATTATTAGTTTTTCAAAACTACCCCCAAAATATTAATTAGGGGTTGATATTTTTTTTTTGAAAAATCTTATTTCTTGGGTTAATAAACATGAAATTTGACATAAATACCAACTTCAATAAACAAAGAAGGTAATCATTATTAGTCTTTTGAAACAGCCCCCAGAAGACGATTTAGGGGGTATAAAAATGTTTTGAAGAATCTTTTTTCTTGAAAGTTGACATAAATAACAACCTAAACAAACATTAAAGGTTGTCATTATTAGTTTTTCGAATCTGTCCCCAAAAAGCGATATAGGGGGAGACAAAGTTTTTTTGGAGAATCATATTTGTTGGGATAAAAAACTTGAAGCTTGACATAAGTACCAACCTATGTAAACAATAAAGGTGGTCATTATAAGTTTTTAGAAAAGCTTGGGGTTAAGCTAAGAATCTTACTTTATACAGGTTTTTGATTTTGACCTAGGGTTCTAGGGGAGCACTAAGCAGGAATTTTCGAAAATTAAATCTGAAAGACCTGGAAAGAGGGCGAAAAGGGGCAGAATTTGTTTGTAAGAAAAAAAATATTCCTTGGGATAAAGTAAATAATCGAAATTTACATAAAACGTTTTTAAAACTACCCGTCAGATAGGGTTAAGGGGTGTTAATGTTTTTTTGAGGAATCTTACTGCGGAATCTTGCTAAGAACGAACTACGAAAAATAGAAAGAGAAGAAAAGAGTGAATATCATATTTGGGTTGTTCAAAACTCTAGCTTCAACGGGGCAAAATGGGGTTACTAAGTTTTTAGGGGAGGGTTTTACTTTGTGGCAGTAACCTAAAATTTATTCTTATTTAAGTCAAATAACGAATCGTCTCAAACCAATAAACCCTGTATATCTACGATACCCCGTTTTTTATTGATTTAATAATAGCTTATTTTTAGTCGCCTTCACTAACTGCACATATGAGTCATTTATAGGATAAACGAAATCACGCGAGCGAAGTCGCGGGCGAAGTGCTAGTATATATATAAGTATAGGTTTGTTTGATTTGTTTTCGGGCATAACTCCGTCATATATAAACGGATTTGCGCTTTTTTTGTTCGAAAGAAGCTTATTCCGAAATGGTCCTATTTAAGTTTGGTAAAATTCTAATGAAAAACTTCGGAGATATACAACAGAACTCTTCAATAAATGACAGAAAATCTCTCGGGATTGCTGCAATCGCATGCCTGTTTATTGTTTACACTATTTCATAACATACCATCACGTCAGTATGCTCTAAACGGGTATGCAGATGTGTACAGTTCACCCTGGTAGACTCTCATTCCACCGTTTATGTTCAAGTTACATGATATTCGGGTAATCTATTCTGGCATCACTGTGGACATTACAGTATCTTACTTTAGAACTTGACCATTATATACCAATAAAATGAAAATAAATAAAGATTTGATTCATTTTAGTTTGTGTTTTGCATAATACATCCTTCCATTTACCCACATGTATAAAATTAGGGATTCCTTCTTTTCGCATAATGTTCTTTATCCTAATATACGTCGGCATAACGATTTTGGCTCAATTTGTTTTGGCATAATAATACTTCGGCATAATTTTTTTAGGCATACATTTTATGTTGGCATAATCTTTGTAAAGACTATTTATATTTAGGCATACAATTAATATAAATGACAAAAACAATTTTCATGCAAATTATGATTTATTATACATAACATTATGTAACTTAAACGATTTTTCAATCGCGAGATAACTTTTATCTGAAGAATATATTAGATGTTTTGACAGTTTTTGTATAAAAATTATGTCAATCAGTTAACTTCTACTATGCGCAATAAATATGGCGGTTATTCCTCACATAGAAGTTAACTGATTGAAACAGTGGTCCTTAATTATGTATAATTATTTATTTTAGGTGTATATTTTTAGCAATTACTTGTAAATATACTAGTTTAGAAGTATACTCATCTTTTTTTACTAATATTTTTTTCAATTCTTTTGGTTTTGTCTGTGTATTTTTTCTTTTTTTTTGGTATAAGTGATGTTCCGACATCCAGTTTATCTATTTCAATGGTTTGATGTTTTATTTCTTGAACGACCTTTTTTGCCAAAAAATAAAATCCAGGATGGTGTTTTCTCACAAAATGTGCAAATCTATTGTGCCATGCCTCTGCATGATTTTGTGTCCTAGGTCTATTTTCCTTTTCTAGTAGATACGTACTCCAGACTTTGGGTGGAAATGGTGGTGGTGAACTTGTAGTGCCCCATACATAATTCTGATCAAACCAATTTGCTATAGTTTCTGTAACAATTAAATAATATTGTTGGGTAAAAATGTAATATGATGTGCAACAAAAGTTAGTGACAGAACCGAATTGCTGCAAAACCGACTCTACGTAGTCTTGTTTGTCCTACCCCTAGAGTGTAATTTAAAATCGCGTAGGCGCGTAGTGGCGAGGCGGTTAGCACGCGTGGGGCCGCCGGAGGCCCGCAGCGCCGGAGCCGAGACAGAAACCCTGCCTGCTGCATGTTGCCTGCTCGCTTGAATGCTGCATGCTGCATGCTTGCTTGCATGCTTGCTTGTTTGCTGCATGCTTGCTTGCATGCTTGCTTGCATGCTGTATGCTTGCTTGCATGCTATATGTGTAAATAAATTTATGCTTTAGGATATTATGCTTAAAAAAGTTATGCTTTAGAACTTTATGCTTAATAAATTTATGCTTTAGAATATTATGCTTAATCATTATTATGGTTAGAGAAATTATGCTTAAAAAAATTATGCGTAAGCTGTTATGCGTAATTATATTATGCGAAAATGTAATTATGCCAAACAAAATTATGCTTAGATATATTAGGTCTTAAAATTTTATGCAAATGGATAGGGAACCATAAAATTATTAAGGTGCACACCTAGTAATTCCGACTTATTTACAAGCCCATGTGTGTTAGTTGAATATTGTTTAAGATTCTCTATGCTAGGGCCGTATATTTGTCTTTCTTTGGTATTGATTATATTGTAACGAAATTTTGTAACCTCTTAAAATAATAAAGTTAAATGTTTATTCATCTTTTTCAGTGACAAAATGGAAAGACTGCAAATGTGTAGGATGTGTTTGGTGGAGGATGCCCCCATGTATGTTGTTGTCAACAAGAACTTGCATGACGTATATGAGAAGCTGACTGGTGAACAAGTAAGTTGATACTTTAAAATTAATACTTTTTAATGCCCTCCTATCCTAATACAAGTAGATGTAATTAACTATGTGAACTGTTGGTCAGACGTTCGATGACGACTGACATCACTGAAGGAAAACAGTGTAATAATAATAAGTCACCAATCTACCTTGAGCATGAATGAATCAATGCCAGTTGAAGACCAAGAGCTAAACTGAGTTATCTTTGAGCTAACTCACTTAACTGAGGTTGGTAGTTTTCATAGTTTAGTGAATACCACAAACTATATCAGAATTAAAAATGTGCCTATGGATGGAAAATACACCTCAGCTACGCAAACAAAGCTAAACTAACGTAGTTTAGCTCTTGGTCTGCAACCGGCTTCATGCTTTCTCTATATGTGAAGAGAACTATAGAAAATATTACAGACCATATTGATTTTGTATGGTTGGTAGTATTGTTTTTATTTATGAGTAGCTTTATGCCTAGGCTTTTATTTCGCATGTTTCCGAAATTAAAACCTGCAGGACTCAGCGACAATGTAGATTGCTATCAGTGAAATAATTCTCATAATCAGATTACTGCTACCAGAGATAAACTTTAATAAACAAACATCGACACATAAAATTTTACTCTAATTATATTAGTTTACTAGCTGACCTGGCGAACTTCGTTCTGCCTAACAAATTTCTAAAATAAAAGATTTTTTCTAAAATAAACGTAGGCTAAGTTACACCTTATTACATCAGCTACCTGCCAATAAAAGTCCCTTCAAAATCGGTCCAGCCATTTCAGAGATTAGCCGGAACAAACAGACAGACAGACAGACAAAAATTGTAAAAAAAAATATTTTGTGTGTTTTGGTTATTTCAATGTTAAAAACAGACACCCCAATTTTATTTATATGTATAGATATATACTATATTATAGTCTTCATTCGCATCGAGTAGTAACAAGTACCTAGTCTTTAAAATCTACCTAGTCCCGACTAGTCTCGAGTATTGACAGACAGACGAAATATATTCTTGCACAACACGAGTGCAAGTCGCGTTACTTTTATGCCATTGAAATATGGTCCAGCCATTTCAGAGATTAGCCGGAACAAACAGACAGACAGACAAAAATTAAAAAAAAAATTGTTTTGGTGTATGTACCGTATAAATATATACATTTAGTAAAAAACGGTTATTTCAATATTACAAACAGACACTCCAATTTTATTTATATGTATGGATGTATAGATATACATGTAGTAAAAAACGGTTATTTCAATATTACAAACAGACACTCCAATTTTATTTATATGTATAGATTAACAAGATAATACAAGACAAGTTTTGTTGCAGTTTGTAACTGCAGACAGAAGACCGCTGCTTGTTTGTTACATCTGCTGCTCAAAACTAAAACAATGCTGCCGTTTCCAGAGAAAATGTCTAGAAGCCGAAGAACTTTTTGTTCATATGCTGGATGAAGATTATGAGGTGAGGTAGTCTTCAACATAATCCTAATGTCCAATTTCGAAGTCTAACATCAATTCTTGCCAAAGGAATTTATGATAGGCAGTTGTTCCATGTAAAATATTAGCATTTAGCTGCATTCAGTTATTATTACAATCAATTGACAGATATCTACACAGCGTGATGTCTAGCGAGTATGGGGCGTTGCGCTAGTTTGAACTAGTTCTGGCAAAAAGAAGAATACATATCTAAGCCACCAGGTTACGTGCTTCTTCTTCTTCTTTTGTGTGAGGAACTGACCTCTGGGGTCAGAGTTATTTAAGCCACCTTTGGGAACCCCACATGCTTTACTTGGCTATTTTAGACATAAGTTAACTATATAAGTACAGGTTAAATGCTAATAGCAGTATTTATGAAAATGTTAAAATTGTCACCCAAGACCATTTCTTCAGACGTGTTCACCAATTTTGCATTTATTCAATGTTATCTTCAATTAATAGCAAAACTGTTGATTGAAGTCATAAATGTAATGAATTATATAGTCACTATACTAAAAAATGTTTGATTATGATGGTTAAAAATTTTTTGTCCACTAAAGTAATTTTGATACTTCATTTTTTCAAAAATAAAAGAACCTAAGCACTTAAGGCTAGGCTTTTGATTTTATAAAAATACAATACTTGCTACGTATTTTTCCAAGCACCCCATATCCGGTTGACGTTCAGTTTTGGGGTACGCTGTATATGGCAGCCAGGAACAACAAGTTATCATACTTTGCAGAGGTACGGAGGAGTCTCTGTATGTAATCTATTGTCAGCCATCTAATACTGGACTCATATTTGTTACAGCTAAATCTTTTAATAAGCCCAAAGAATTTGGCATTTAACAATGGGTTTGTTATATCGCCGATGGAGTACTTAGATATAGTTGGTGAATATCAAACAGTAAGCCATGCTGTCAAAGAAGAATTACCAGATTATGAGACACTAGAAGATATTATTGAGCCAAAAGAGCGACTTCAGGTTGATGGTATGTATTGGGGAATATGGGCAGAGGTGGACACCAATGAAATAACGTTTTATAAGGGTTTCAATAATACAGTTTAACCCTTTACTTGTTAAATTTGACGATATGTTCAGTTACATTTTGTGAGACATTTGATCCCTAGCAAGACTGACATGATTGTTGTTATATGAATGTGACCAGCTACGTTTTCGGTCTCTACTACCTGACTAGAGTTCGGAATATAAGTTCATATCCCTTATAATTTGTGGCTAGACAGTGACAGACATAGAGTATTGTAGATTTGTTTTTGTTAAACTCCAACAGTACACTTATTAAAATATATTAAGTACTACAGTTAGTAATACAGTAAGTTTTCCTACTGTTTTGTTGCCGTGGTTTGGCTATTCACAAATTCACGATGACGGCTGGATTGATATGTGTAAGCAATCGGACGTGACCCTTGGCTGTTACACTTCACTTCCTCAGTTTCTTGATACTTTCGCACTCATAAACGAACTGAGTTTCTCTATAAGGAAGTAAATTAAAAAGTCACCCTCAGTTTCCCAGCTCAAAATTATCGCAGAATTAATGTGACAAATTGTCAAGCACGCGTTATCTGCTGTGATTGGCTGTTGAAAATTCATTTAACCAATCACAGCAGATAACGCGTGCTTGACAATTTATCACATTAATTCTGCGATAATTTTGAGCTGGGAAACTGAGGGTTAGATTTCTAATATGAAAAATGAAAATATATTTTGATTTGACTTTAGATTTCACTAACGTCAACATTTAGTTGTCGAGCAAAACTCATTAATCTTTGATTTTGTTCTCAAAGCACGATTATTTTCACTTTATCGTTGTTTACTCAATCGAAACATAATTTTTTTTGTTATTATAAGTCGAGTATTCAGTCGATTCGAACAACACAAGCAGACGAGTAGTTATGCTATGATGCGATTCTATGTTTTACTTAACAAAATTATAAGCTTACGGTTTATCTTCTTCATTATCATACTTAGTGCGTGCGAGTAAAGATCTTAACTTATTGTGTAAGGAGTTCTTGTTTGATGTGTTTACCACTAAAAGCTCATCAGTGCGAAAGCAGCTTAACCCTGACCTTTTCAAAAGTGGATAGTGTGCAATATTATAGCGTTGCCTTTACCGTTAGTGATTTAATTTTTCTGATTGTTGTGCCTGTTGCTAGTGATCCCTAAGATCTCTTTAATTTATTATATCTCTAGCCCTGAGAAACTGTAATTGGCTTAATGTAACGTTCTCAACTTGTTTATTAATTGTATGTATAGATAGTAAACTATATTAAAAGAAAGTCGTGTTAGTTACACTATTTATAACTCAAGAACGGCTGAACCAATTTGGCTGAAAATTGGTGGGGAGGTAGCTTAGAACCAGGAGACGGACATAGGATACTTTTTATCCTTTTTTTTAAATTTTTTCTTTTATACTTTGTTTTATATGTTCGTCATTACGGTCGGCCAGATCTCTTTATTACTTTTACCATTATTAATTAGGGTAGGATAGATAGGGTAGGGTAGATAGGGTAGGGTAGGTAGCCTAGGGTAGGTAGGCAGAACTATAATAAGTAACAGATTGGCGTAGCGGTACAACTGCTTGACTCATGAATTATTGGGTCCAGGTTAGATTCTTACTTCGGCCTTACGATTTTATTAAACTTTATAATTCTGTTAAGAGTTCTTAGAAATCTGTTAAAAACTTTAAAGTTTGTGGAACACGTTAGGAAGTATAAAAATATCAACAGGATGCGATGAATATTATCTAGCTGTCGCTTGCATGAGCGCCGTCAGTTTTTTTTATTTCTAGTTAGAATATCTTAGGAGTTTCATTGATGTCACAGAGATGGCACGTCCTTGTCATTCTGTCCATAGACGTCGCTTTTTATACATTTGTAGGGGGTGAGGTTTCTCTGGAACTGTATGTACGTATTTAAATATCGCATGTAATAAAATCCTCGGGATAAGCTCGAATACGAAACCATTAGACAACAAAACGATAAACTGTTGCGTAACTGCTATATTAATTATGTGAACACCGTGGAGAAATGCCTAAAAAATAATCCCAAGATGTTCTGGAATTTTATTAAAAATTTAATGTCCTCAGCAACTACAGTCGGTAATAGCTGTTAACTGACCCACCCTGAAAACGAACGAATTCGAACCCTCCGCCTGTAACATAAAGAATTATTTAATTTGTATGAGTTTACTAGGCTAGCGCTACTCGATGATTAAATACAATAAAAATACAGATACGCAAATATCATGTTTAAAACATTAGTGTAAGGATATTTATAACTACTGGCGATGCGATTTTGATTTTTATACTCGTAAGACTAAAAATTTATTAGAGAATTGCAATAGAATTAGTGTGATTGCTACTAATAGCTTATTTTAACGATTATATTCAAGTAGATCTGGTCTCGTGGTTCGTTTATACGGCTGAGGCGAACAAGATGCGAGTTCAAATCTTGCGTCAAGAATATTACTGTTTTGCTTTAAATTTAGAATCCTTTCAATAATAAGTATTTCTTACATTATTGTAAAGAACTATAGACAGACACATTCTTCAAATATAAAATTTCTAAATTGGTAATATCTTCGCCTAACTTGTAATAAGACGGTAGCTGAAAGATAAACATGCGTTTTCATTATAAAACTGGTAGTCAAATGTAACTTAGGTAGGGAAATAAAAATGAACTGTGACATTAAAACAAAAGCCAGTCTGCGCACAATTGTGGTGACTACGCGCGAACATTTTTTACCTTGCCTTACTAAATTGCGAAAATGAATAAAAAAAATTCATTTAACGTTATCATAATCATTACTGTTTTTCATTTGTGTTGTTATTTGTATTTAAAAACTTCATTTAAATAAACTATTTTAATTAAACATAAATAATAATTTGTGTTCTCAAAACATTATTGAATATTGTAAACATAAGGCAACAAGAAGTCAAAGGTTAGTTTTGAACTCACAAACATGTTGACATAGGTTCACTGATTCAACCGCAAGACCAAACCAACGTTACAAAAACGTCGTCGTTAATATTATTGTAATACATATTTGTAAAACATGACTGTGATCTTTTCTGCAATTTACTTAACATCTTGCATGCTTTGTGTGTGCATACTCATATTACGAACAAATAAATGATTTCTCTCTCTCTCTCTCTCTCTCAAATAATATTTTTTTAATTAACCAGACCATCATGGTGACAAAACAGTATTCAAACGCTTACCTGCCCTTTCGTTACGTTTTCAAGATCAAATTTGCATAACTGTATTCTATAATATTTACCTACCTTGAACAACTTGTTCAAGCTCGATAAGCTCATGCGTATCGTATAACACTTATCTACTGCTAATTATAGTAGCTTCATAATCGTATAACTTTTAGTGGTTCGTCTAACGGCAGGGTGGATCAGGTAACAGCTATTAACGACTGTACATTAACTTTAGTAATGCACAATGATGACGAACACTATTCTTCGAGTTGTCCTGATATTGCCAATTTGTTCACGTCTAATTTAGGCTCGGTTTATTTTAATCCTCGCCCTCTTTCTGTAGCGTCAACCCATCAGTCGGTTCGTCAGCTCTCATATATCAGCATAACTGAGAAAGATATCCTTCCTCACTTCATCAACCTAGCGCTTTCGACTGCTTAGACCACAAACTACTTATTAGTAAGCTGTGAAGTCAGTTTGCTATTTTTGGTCCAATGCTGAGTTGGTTTTTATTATACCTCGAAATTCGTAAGCAGGTGGTGGTTCTGGCTGAACTGGAATCTAACAAAAATATTGCCACGTCCGATCCTTTTTCCGATGACATTAATTCCACGAAAAATAAAGGTGACTGAAGCGGGCTTTTACATTATTAACGAGGTAATCGCTGTGTATCGGCAGTTAGGCGTGATTCTAGACTGTAAATTAAGTTTTATCCCTCATTATAGTAGTATGGTAGAGAATCGCGCAAGAATAATGGGTTTTATAAAACGCAATACCAAAGACTTCAGGCATACTGCTTCTAGGATAACATTATTTAATGCCTTAGTGCGTAGTGTGCTTGAATTCGGTAGCACTGTCTGGAACCCACATTTTGCTGTGCAATCCAACCATATCGAGTCACAACAAAGGTATTTCACAAGGCATCTTGGATTTGTTACCCTTGGTGTCAGCATGAGATGTTTGTACGAAGGGAGACTGTCTCTTTTCAGACTACGTACCATACAGCATCGCAAACGAATGTTGGAATTGCTGTTCCTAAAAAAAATTGTGTGAAGTTCCACATAGTGTGAAGGATGTAGTCTTTTAGAGCTTATCGGAATATGCGTTCCTTAATTAAATGTCTGGCAAAATGCGGGAATTTGTTTAGGGGTCACTTAACCAACATAAATCGAAACTTGGTGTAGGCTACGTTTATGACATTTGTCATGACCACCCCACTCGACTCAGATGAAAGATCTTGGAAAAGAAAACGATATAATATATTGTGATCCGTGATATATTTTATATTACTCAAAATTTTAATTTAATGCAATTTTGGTTTTATATTTAATTCATGATTTGAAAGATGAAATGATGATTCAATATTTTGCTTTTTTTTATTTAATTGATTTCGAAATCACAATTTCTTCTTCAATTTATAATTATATATACTAGTTTCACTTATTTTATATTTTCTTGTTAAATTACATTTGTGACATGTGTTTTATTTATGAAAATGCTGTGAACGTCTTTAATTTTATTGACATAGACAGATAAGATCCCGATAAATGTAATAAGTCCATTTTTGTGTTTGTGTTGTTGATGGGCCTTAAATAAATAAAATAAACTATTCAGATCAGGATGTTAGACCACTAAAGCGAGGAATGAAAGATAGCTAAAATCAAAATTGCAGGGGGACGTTAGGTGTTAGGCGAGTGGGATAGAATTAGAAATCAGCGAAAAATAAAACACTGTTATATTATATTTACTTATTTTTCGCTATATTGAAACCGATTATAATCGTTTTCAATAGTCACATGCCCATGCATGTGATGAGGAGCGTGTTGTGAGTAAAATTTTGAGTATGAATGTGGATTGTTAAAGGGATGAAGAAGACCTAAGTGACGAGGGTGAATTTGCGTAAAAGATGGTATAGCCAGCGATCTATTCCGATGCTAACGCCATCTAGGTATGTCGTGCACTACTTTAAATAAATTTGAGGTACCTAACTTATATTTCATGAACCTTTGTGCAGTTTTTGATCTTTTGATTAACTGCAAAAAGTAATTCTTTGGTCCTAATGGAAATCATCGAAACCACTGTTTATTTGATTCTACTTTGAGTTTGGTACTTACAAGATTTATTATTACAGGGACGCCCGTTGCAAAGAAAGTTAAACTACATATAAGAAGAACAAAACAAGACGATGTTATTACAGAAGAGCAGAAAAACGGTCAAACAGACTCGGAAATTCTCCGGACAGCTCAAAGTCATACATCCAAAACCAAAACGAATCAGAATTTTAAAGAACCTTTAATTTATACAAAACCTGGAATTAATAATTTTAGTAGTGTAAATCATATAACTTTAGACGCAAATATCGGTTATAACGGTAACAAAGACGGTAAGATATCGAACAAAGATACAAACAGTAATGTCGTAAATAGGCATCAAAGACTAAGTGTCAAAAAACTACCTTACAAATGTAAAGTATTTCAGCAAGGTTTTAGTCATAAAAAAACTTTAACAACACATATCCAGACACACACTGGTGAAAAACCCTACAAATGTGAACTATGCCAGAAACGTTTTAATCAAAAATGCAACTTATCCACACATATTCGTACACACACTGGTGAAAAACCTTACAAATGTGAAATATGTCAGCATAGTTTTAATAGTTATAATTATTTAATAACACATATTCGGACACACACTGGTGAAAAACCTTACAAATGTGAAGTATGCCAGAAACGTTTTAATAAAAAATGCAACTTATCCACACATATTCGTATACACACTGGTGAAAAACCTTACAAATGTGAAGTATGTCAGAAAAATTTTAGTTTAAAAACTCATTTAACCAGACATATTCGGCTTCACACTGGTGAAAAACCTTACAAATGTGAAGTGTGCCAGTATCGTTGTAATAACAAGAATGATTTAAAAAAACATATTCGTATACACACTGGTGAAAAACCATACAAATGTGAAATATGTCAGAAAAATTTTAGTATAAAAACTCATTTAACAACACATATTCGGACACACACTGGTGAAAAACCTTACAAATGTGAAGTATGCCAGAAACGTTTTAATAAAAAATGCAACTTATCCACACATATTCGTATACACACTGGTGAAAAACCTTACAAATGTGAAATATGTCAGCATGGTTTTAATAGTTATAAAGATTTAACGACACATATTCGGACACACACTGGTGAAAAACCTTACAAATGTGAAGTATGTCAGAAAAGTTTTAGTCAAAAAGGCAATTTATCCACACATATTCGGGTTCATACTGGTAAAAAACCTTACAAATGTGATAAATGTCACCGAAGCTTTAGTCATAAAAGTACTTTAACAACACATATTCGGACACACCCTTCTTTTTCGTCTTCATTATGAAGTTCTTGTTCCGGAAATATAAGCCATGTTGAATAATGTATTTTAGATAGTGTACTGTGTACAGATTACTATAACATAAATAATTTAGTTCTAAAAGTACCTTTATAAGTTTTGTAATGAGCCTATCAGGCATTACCAAATTATTGATTGATTCGTATCATTATTCTAGCCGAAAGACGTCCACTGCTGGACATAGCCTCCCACAGGCGTTGCCACTATGGCCGGTCCAGTGCGCCTCGCATTCAGCGGATCCCCGCAACCATCACCAGGTCATCGGTCCATCTGGTGGGAGGGCCTTCCAACGAAACGTTTTCCGGTTTGCGGTCGCCACTTCAGAACCTTTCTGCCCCATCGGCCATCCGTTCTGTGAGCAATGTGCCCTGCCCACTGCCACTTTAGTTTGTCAATTCTTCGGGCTGTCTCTAACCCTGCTTCTCTTGCGGATCTCTGCATTTCTAATTCGATCACTCAAGGAAACGCCGAGCAACGCCCTCTCATTTGCCCTTTGAGTGACTGTAAGCTTTCTGATGAGGCCCATTGTAAGCGACCACGTGTCAGAGCCATATGTTAACAATCACTGGCAACACACACTGGTCATAGACTTTTCATTCGTATAAAATGTAATTAAAACTAAATAGATATATTTTTGATTTATTTATTTAATTAACAAAAACACACGAGATTGGTTCCAGTAGAACGGCCGTTCATGAAGCCGTATATAATACTAAAGCTTCGAACGCCTTGCCAAAAATAGACAAAATAGATATTGTCCCTCCGCAATCATCGCGTTTCCGAATGCTAATTTCCATGTCCATCAATTATTAGATTTATTGTATATAATAGTTTGAATTTAGAACTAAGAACTTTATTGTTGTTTTTGTTTTGGTTTACGTGTAAAATATACACTGTGGAAAAAAAAATGGAATTTGAATTTTTAAACAAAAAACAAAGATGAATCTAGCAGCAAATTCGCAAGCGTCAGCAGGTATCAATAGAGAAGAATTTGGAAAAACACCACGGACACTCTTTTCCATCAGTAGGTATTTGGTTAGATCATTTTTGTTGAAAAATACATATATGTGAGAACTATGTAAAAAGACGTCCACGTAAAAGCGTCTAGAGTAAAACAAACAATTAAAAATACAATAAGTAAGTAATTAAAAACAGGCCGAGGTAGCTAAGTTATGTCCAATCCCAACTAATGGCGCCCGTTCACGAACATGACACATGGATCGGCACCACTCAGCTCAACCATCATGAAGGGAACCGAATGATCCAACACATGGGCTACCATCAGAGAGACATTAGAGAGTGTTTGAAGCATGATTTGATTTCAGCTTGGTAATTCCATTTAGTGTGACAATTATTGTGTACTCGTGAACATAAATCTGAAACTACTAACTGCTAGAAGATTTTTTGTATTTTTGGGTCCCTATGTCTATAATAGAATTAACTTTATACTGGATGTTTACTTGCTTAATAGGGTTAGTTGCAAAGACAGGGTGAAGAAGTATTTATTGATTAAGGTCAATAAATACTTATGGTGACACAGAAAGATTATAAATCATACCAGAGTAAACAGGGTCCTTTTTGCAATTTTCTGTATTTTAATTACTCTATATCTATATACACTCAAACTCTCATACGCGCTTAGTCCACAAACATCTCTTCATACATCATCACACGCACATACACACCCCAACACTCACGTCCCATTACACTATTACTCACCATTCTTCACACACTAAGGCCCAGTTTCCCAGCCGCTTGTTACATTTCGAATTAGCTGACAATTTGTCACAACTTATCCGACCGTCAGTTGTCAGTGGGTTTCCCAACACTGAATCATCAAAAAATTACGTAATCGCTTGTTACATTGAATAATCGGGATCAATTTATTTCGGTTGGCAACCTTAGCTGGTATTCATTTACTTCTTTCACTACTATAACGTAATCAGTAACTTTAAGTAGTATTTTATATTGAGCGGCTGGGTTGGTGTAGCCGCCAATTTAAGCATACCTCACCAAGGACGGTTTTCGGATGGGTAAACACGTTTTTTTTGTGTACTTGTTTTTGGATAGGTGACCCAGCACAGGTTAAGCAACACTTACTTAGGTTAGTCTTTGGATGGGTGACCACTTTTTTTGGTTCGTTTGTTTTTAGATGGCGTACCCCGCCAGGGTAAGCAACACTTACCAAGGTCAGCCTTTGGATGGGTTACTACTTTTTTGCGGATTCGAACCCACACCTCAAGCACGAGAGGCGAGGTCTTAGCCACTAGGCCATCACGACGATGTGTGATTTACGTGGCAATGGTCACCCATCCCATGACTGATTTTGGTAAAAGTTGCTTACCCTGGTGGGGTCACCCAACCAAAAAAAATTGGTCACCCATCCAAATACTGACCTTGGTATGTGTTGCTTACCCTGGCGGGGTCACCCATCTAAAAACAAGCGAACCAAAAAAAAGTGGTCACCCATCCAAACACTGACCTTGGTTAGTGTTGCTTACCCTGGCGGGATCACCCATCTAAAGACAATCGAACCCAAAAAAAGTGGTAACCCATCCAAAGACTGACTTTGGTAAGTGTTGCTTACCCTGGCGGGATCAGCCATCCCGGCCGCAAGTACTAAGTACAAGGTACAGTCAACATGAATGCGTGTGAGAAATTTCGTTACCCAAATCAGTAACAGTTTTGTTTTTTTTTTACTTACATACAAAAAACTATTTTTGATAATAATCGTGTCAAGTTTTTATAATTTAATTAATTTAAAAGTTTGTAATAACCTTCCTTTTTTTAAATCTTGGTTATCATCTATAATTGATCTGATTAACATATTTTTATAACTTAACCGATATCAAAGATTTCGCCGACCCCTATTATTTTTTTAGCGTAATATAAGCATTTAAAATCATAATATTAATTTTAATCTGCGAATAATTGACCAATATCCAACAATTATAAATTAGGCTTGTTGATAAGAGATTAACATTGAAAAAGGTTCTTAGAAACCCAAAACTGATGTAAAATGTGGTTAATTCGAGATTTTTCTCAAATGTGACAAATTGTTAAACGCTTGTCACATTTGGGTGTTGAGAAACTGAGAGTGGAATTAACAGGCGATTATTCGTCGATTACGTTAACAGCTCGATAATTGTGAGCTAGGAAACCGGCAGTAACTCTCAGTTTCCCAGCTCAAAATTATCGCAGAATTAATGTGACAAATTGTCAAGCATGCGTTATCTGCTGTAATTGATTGAATTAATTTTCAACAGCCAATCTCAGCAGATAACGCGTGCTTGACAATTTGTCACATTAATTCTGCGATAATTTTAAGCTGGGAAACTGAGGATTACTCACTTAGTTTAGTTTTTAACTTATTTTACTTTATTTTATTTTTCTTCTTGAATCGAAATAATGATGTACTAGTTGGCTCAATTTTTGTATGCAAATAGCTTTCTGAGAGGTTTGGCTCTGTATACCGAGATACAGGTTTTTACCTAGTTTGGTTGCAGATGCTCCTACATTGTATTGAACTTATAATAGATTGCTAGTTTTTAAGTTGTGATTTTTTGAACAATCTTTTTGGGTAAATAATAATAATAATAATATCTATATATCCCATGTCACAGAGCGCATCGACTTCCTGAAGCAAAAAGTGTATGCATGGGCAAATCGGATTCGTAGGTATAGGCGGCTAGTGGAGCGATACACCCAGAATCGCACATTCCAAAGAAATGAAAGGTGGGTTTATGGGGCTTGGGAGCGACCCGACCAAGGTGTGACTGATACGCCCCTGCCAGATGATGATGCCATGCTCACATTTTGGCGCATCATCTGGTCGGTGCCTGTCAGTCACACCGAAGGTGAATGGACTCGGGAGGTTGAGCGAGCGTGCGATCCAATAGAAGAAATGGGGGCTATCACGATCAGCCCCCAAGATGTAGCTCGTGCAGTCCGTCCGTTGCCGAACTGGAAATCTCCAGGGCCGGACGGGCTGCATAACTTCTGGATAAAATGGCTACAAAGGTCGCACGCTCGTTTGGCATCTCAGTACCAGGCAGCCTTAGAGTCTGGTTCGCTACCCAAGTTCCTTACAACAGGAATTACCCACCTGCTCCACAAGGCTGGTAGCACCGCGGAACCCAAAAATTATAGACCTATTACATGTTTACCGACGGTCTATAAGGTTCTTACATCCATTTTGAGAGATAAAATTAATAAACACGTCGATAATAACTCCGTCATGTCGGCCTCTCAGAATGGATGTAGGAACGGGTCCCGCGGTACTAAGGAGCTACTCCTCATAGATATGGCCATTAGCCAACAGGTTCGGCGTTCCCGAAAGGATCTGTCGACATGTTGGATAGATTATAAGAAGGCCTATGACTCGGTTTCTCATACATGGCTCATGAGGGTGCTAGAATTGTATAAAATAGATACAACTCTACGCACCTTCTTGATGTCGTGTATGGGACAATGGAGCACAGTCCTTCGCTATCCAGGATGTCGAAATATCCAGAGGAATAGCGAACCTGTAAGGATCGAGCGAGGTATATTCCAGGGCGATAGTTTGAGTCCTCTTTGGTTTTGTCTAGCCCTGAATCCTCTAAGCATGTGTTGGAGAATTCAGGGCTGGGCTATCGATTGAAGAGAGGTAGTCAGGTTATATCTCACCTCCTTTACATGGATGACCTGAAGCTCTTTGCCCCCCAACAATCTTCAACTGATGAAGCTACTAAAAGTAACTGAAACTTTTAGTAGCGCCATCAGGATGGAGTTTGGTGTGGACAAATGTGCGGTCATGCATGTAAAGCGAGGGGAGATTGTGGAATCCGTAGGAGTTCAAGTCACGGGTTCCATAAACCTGAGATCCCTCTCTCCAAACGAAACCTATAAGTATTTGGGTATGTCGGAAGCGTTAGGTATCAGCACTACTGACATGAAGCAATCGTTGAGGGAGCGCTTCTTTGGCCGCCTGAAGAAGGTATTCAATAGCCTTCTTTCGGACGGAAACAAGGTGCGTGCCTTCAACGGTTGGGTCATGCCGGTACTGATGTACTCTTTCGGCATACTCAAATGGACTCAAACGGAACTTGACGCCCTGGATAGGCGGGTCCGAACACTGCTGACTGCATACCGAATGCATCACCCACGATCATCGGTCATGAGATTGTATATCCCGCGGAAGTGTGGAGGCCGTGGCTTTTTAAATGCCAAAAACCTCCACAACCGCGAGATATGCAATCTCAGGGAATACTTTCTAAACACCGACGTGGGTATGCATCGAGATGTAGTAGCAGTAGACAAGGGACTCACCCCGCTCTCCTTGGCGAATGAGAACTGGCGCAAGCCTGTAGTGCTTGATACTAAAGACCGCAGGGAAGTATGGCAGAGTAAGGAGCTTCACGGACGCTTTTTCCGGGCCTTACATGGGCCCGATGTAGATCAATCAGCGTCCGTAGCCTGGCTGCGTTTCGGTGACCTCTTTGGGGAAACCGAAGGTTTTGTCTGTGCAATTATGGACGAAGTTATCATGACGAATAACTACCGGAGATTTATTGTGAAGGATGGCACGGTTGACATCTGTCGGGCATGTCACCGTCCGGGTGAATCGATCCGCCACATTATCTCTGGTTGTTCTCGTCTAGCTAACGAAGAGTACTTGCATAGGCACAACCTTGTAGCCAGGATTATCCATCAGCAACTTGCTCTGAAATACACTCTTGTGGCATCGGAGGTACCGTACTACAGGTATGTGCCCGACCCAGTTCTCGATAATGGCAGTATCACATTGTACTGGGATCGGTCCATCATCACTGACAGGACTATTGTAGCCAATAAGCCTGATATTGTGGTGGTGGACCGAATCGAGAGGCGTGCAATGATTGTTGATATTACCGTCCCGCATGACGGGAACCTCGTGAAAGCCGAGAAAGATAAGCAAATAAAGTATCTTGACTTGGCTCGCGAGGTTGTCGACATGTGGGATGTGGACACAGCGATCATTGTACCGATAGTCGTGTCGGCCAATGGCTTAATAGCCACGAGCCTCGACCAACACCTTAGGAGGCTCTCGTTAGGCGGCTGGGTCAAGGGCCTGATCCAGAAAGCAGTACTGCTGGACACGGCTCGCATTGTTAGGAGGTTCCTTTCTCTGGAGCCCTGACCGCCGGTAGCTTGGACCCTGTTCCCGATACCGGTGGGCCTCTATTTTTTATATTTTTAAATGTTTTTGTTTTAAATTTATTTTATAAAAATATTTAAAAATGTAATTTATAAGAAATGTAATTAATAAAAGACATAATAATAATAAAACCTTTATTACATGCATTAATTGTTAATTTATAACATAGTAATTAATAAAACAGCCAATTAAATTCAGAACCGTAAATAAACATCATCATTAGTCATATAAACATCATTAGTTAGATCACTTAACAACATATTTTTATTTACTAATTTAATTGTTTAGATCTGTAGTTAATTATTAAATTTATTCTATTATTTAGGCGAGACGAGGTCTTAGCCACTAGGCCATCATGACGATATGTGATTTACGTGGCAATGGTCACCCATCCCATGACTGATTTTGGTAAAAGTTGCTTACCCTGGTGGGGTCACCCAACCAAAAAAAATTGTTCCAAAAAAAAATTGGTCACCCATCCAAACACTGACCTTAGTTAGTGTTGCTTACCCTGGCGGGATCAGCCATCCCGGCCGCAAGTACTAAGTACAAGGTACAGTCAACATGAATGCTTGTGAGGAATTTTCGATTCCCAGATCAGTAACAGTTTTGTTTTTTATTTTTATTTACCTACGTACATTGTGATAATAATTGTGTCAAGTATTTATAATTTAAGTAATTTTAAAAGTTTGTAATAACCTTCCTTGTTTTTTTTAATCTTGGTTATCAACTATAATTGATCTAATTAACATATTTTTTATAACTGAACCGATGTCAAAGATTTCGCCGACCCCTTAAATTTTTTTATCGTAATATATGTATTTAAAATCATGATATTAATTTTAATCTGTGAATTATCGACCAATATCCAACAATTATTATAAATTAGGCTTCTTGACAAAAGATTAACTTTGGAAAAGGTTCTCAGATATGCTATATATAGTGTTGGGCAATGATAATAATCCGGTTAATATCATTTGGCTAATAATCGAATAAAAGTCAGTTAGTAGCCATTAATAGCAATTATGGATGATAACCCTGCTGTTAATGTTATTTTAGTGATTGAAAATTTCCCTTCATGGTTTTCAGGCTTAGGACTGTCAGATTAGACTTCATTTTCATCATCTTTCTTTGTTGTAAATAAATGTGTTATTTAAAACTAATCTGGCCCATTTAAAAATTTTCAATCAGCTATTTACATTGATTTTTGATTAGATTTTTATGTACTTAGTTTTTTTTTATTCTTAATCAGTCATTTCTTTGGGTTTTTTTTTTTTTTGTTTTTAGTTGTTTTTTTTTTATATTTGTTGCTCAAAAATAATTTTCAGCCTAATTATTGCTAGAAACACTGGAATCTTCAAAATCTCCTAAGTTTGTTACATCGATTGGATCGGACGCTAATGCATCTCTTTCTGGCACGAATAAATATTAGCACGAGAAACGGGGGTGCGGGGATGCATGTTACCTACTACCCGCTCGGGTATTTTCCATTGTTTATAATTTACCTATGTCGTATTCACAGAAAAGGGCTAATAAGTAACTTACTTATTGTACCTTACATTTTTACGTATCGGTTAAATTTATTTGTAGCTATACATACACTTACATATTTAGCTCGCTTTGTTAAATCAAGTAATTAATTAGGCATATGGTTAAATCACAAAGCGAAGTGTCAATAGTAATTATGGTTTTTATAGTATTGAATCTCTAAATTAACAAAACTGAATTTCCCAAAAAATGTGTATTTATTTTATTATTAACACTTTTTCACATACAAAAAGTGAAAATAAATATAAAGAATTACAATACATTGAATCACACTGCGTACACGCACCCAATTTATGTTCACACCCACAGATTTTACACTAAACAAAAAAAAAGCATTTATTTTTTTAACAATACATTAATAGCAGGGTTATCATCCATTGCAAGGCTATTAATGGACACTTATGGATTATAATCGATAATAACTCAAAGCATCCGGCTATTTACCCAACACTAGCTATATACCATGTGGATAATTCCTGATTTTTGTCAAGTGGGACAAATTGTTAAACGCTTGTCACATTTGGGTTTTGATAAACTGAGTGTAGAATTAACCGGCGATTATTCGTCGATTACGTCGATTATCAGCCCGATAATCGAGTGCTGCGAAACCGTGTGTTAGTAGCCATAATGTCCTAGTGGTAGTCAAAAATCATGCCAAAACTTACTGACCTCGGGAAAGTATTACAAATTGTAAATAGTAAATATTATTGATAAATAAAAATAAAAATCTAATATTTTTATTTTTCAAATCTGGTCACACTTCATCCTAGTTGTCAACTTGTCATCTCATCTGACATCTCAAAATTACAAAACTCTGAAAACTCCGGTCAGCCGGTCAGGTATCACTTTCCGTTTCCAGCAGTCGTAACTACGTCCAAAGATACAGGGCTACATCGTTTAAACTTGATAATTTTCAAGATTTTTACCGTCTGTTGTTGTATAAATGTTCTGTGTTTTCGAGTACAAAATGGAAAAACTGCAAATGTGTAGGATGTGTTTTGTTAAGGATGCTCGCATGTTTAAAGTGTTCAACAAAAGTTTGCATGAACTCTATGAGAAGCTGACTGCTAAGCCAGTAAGTTGTTTCCTTAAAATTAATAGGTTTTAATGAATCAACGCTCATGTTTTCTCTTTATAAACTTTAAACAATATTGCTATACTGGAATTTTAGTACAACCAAACTTACTAAAGTTGTTGGTGCACATTTTATTAGACAAATGCAGATTTGTTTTTTTGCTCAAGTGTGTTTCGCACTGTCCTATCTACTAATGTCTCATGGTAGAACAATCTTCCTCAACCCTCACAATCAAAACTCTTTTTTACATTTGCCACATAAATAACTCATTTAGCGGTCAGTGGGTCGTCTTAGGGGCGGCGATAAGCACTGAGACCCCTAAATTCATCTCCTCTTGTTTAGTCCATCCAAAGGTTGTCTGTAAGAGAATGCCCTTTGCAATAAGACTGCCCATTGAACAATAAAGAATGTATAAATAAATAATAATATTATTTACACTCGTATGTGAGTTAAAATGTGATTCACTAAGTTATGCTAATTACAATGTAGGTAGTTCGAAAAAACTTTTTGTATTCAAACATTACAGCCAAAAAATTTTATATAAATTTTGCTGATGGGAAAAAGATTCAGGAAATCAAATATTCTCAGTAATGGAGTTAATAAATCGTCAGCTTTATATAAATATAATAAATAAATTTGTATTTGAGTAGTGTTACTGGTAGCAAAATATTTGTATGTTCATAAAACATTTTGGGAATACTTTTATTATGCGTACAGCTAAGGAGTGGCTTTGCCTGTTGGAGTCTGTATTTACCGATAGCTACAACCTGGGGATTCTTTAAGTCAAGAGTGAAAAATGTGTGTTTATGTGTGTGAAAAAAATGTGTATGATAGGGTCAGCTGCAATGTGTCTTCGTGCTAAAGTATTCTTTTATCCATTGCAGTTTTACATAGACAAATAGTCAGATCATAGATACTTGGAAAACCTTTGTTCATATGATGTTCTACATTTGGGAACTGAGTAAACTAAATCTTTTTTATGCTTATTGATGAAATAGGGGGAAGGAGGGTTTTGTGTTAAAGCCAAATAAAATTTTGAATAAACATTGCTTAACAGTAAGCACTGACATAATCTTTGCTTGTACAGGGAGTTAGTAGGATATCGGATTTATCATGAAGGGGGGTAGCCCACAGCGTGCGCGCATAGGTTAAGCTTTTTGTGCCTGACTGGAGGCTCTAGTTTAGTCTCTATAGGATCACCCGATTAAGCAATAGCTGATCACTCTGATTGAACAAGGAGATTCAAAAAAAAAAAAAAACTTAATCTTATGAAATTTAAAATTAATAACTTTTATAACTAAATATTGCACTCTCTCCAAAGTTAGCATGATAGTCTTGTCTGTCCGTCCCCATGCAGTAACGCAATAAGTCAATATAGACATAGGGCAAAGTAGACCAATCGCAAGAGTTTAGATTGGCAAATGTTTCATGAAAATGTATACTAATTTTCTAACACATGCTGGTAAGGTGATAACATGCTCTTTCCAGTTAAGATTCTTATCAATGTTCAGACCCAAGTACTTAACTACAGATAACCTGGCCAGTGCACAGCAGCAACATGTCAAGGTGTTGGTACAAGTGTGTACCCTAAATCTTTACAAGTGTTGCTTCTAATGCTGAATTTTATTGAAGTGATTTTTTTAATATTTATTAGATTTTGATCTAGCCTTTTCATAACTAAGGAGCATCCATTTTTGATTAGTTGGTTCACTTCACCCCATGTTCTTCCACTAAACAGTAATGTTATATCCTCTGCAAACATAATGATTTGCACTTGTGTCAGTTTTAGGTTGCACATTCACATATCGTTTATGTATAATAGATGTTTGACTTGTCTTTGGAGATGACTGGGACATTTTTATTTAACGAAAAATCTGTATAAATACTGTGGTTTCTTGAGTCACAGGTACGTAACGTTATAAGTGTACTTAATTATGATCGCTATTTCCTTTTCACTATAGTTTAAATTAACGCAGAAGTTATTTCTATTTAGAAAAATATTTTAAATGAGCAACGAAGACGTCTATTCACAGTCGATGCGAGCGCGGCATGGCCATGGATGAAGGGCATGAGTAGAAGTAGAGACGTATAATTCTCGCCAAACTTCTTGGCCGCTCTGAAGTTGGCTATAATGGCTGCGCAAAATCTTAATGTTGTGCTAAATCTCATACAAAAATCAACACCAACTCCAGGGCAGCCCAGAAGTTTGGCGAGAACTATACCTACAGTAAACAATACGTCCACCTATTTGTTGTTGCATGACTGGAGGTAGACTCATAAGTAGCTTCTCACCTTGGTTTTTCTTTGCATTTTTCTGAAATAAAAAGTTTAGGAGACTTAGCAACAATGTAAATTGTTTTCAGAGAAAGATTTTTACCCGACTGCCGAAGGAGGGTAATGTGTTTATCAGTCTATGTATGTTTGTTCCTATGTGACGTTCTAGAGACAAAACGCGTTGGTCGATTTTGATGATTCTTACGTTAATCGATTCGTCTTAACCTGCGAGTGTCAATGGCTACATTAAAATTGGAAAATAGTAAAATAGCGGATTTTGGACGCCAAATTGTGGGGGCCCAATTTTTTGAACTCCAAGAGATCAAACAAGGCCCGCAAGGAAATGTAAGTGAATTTGCTTTCCCTAACTCATAGCTGAACCTATTAACCTAAAAGGAATAGAACGTAATCAAGGAACAACGGTAACGTTAGTTCATTTCCCACTTAAGTTACGATTATTCAACTCTACCCCGAATTTCTTAAATCACAAGTGCCACGTAGTAAATTAAATACACCATCTCACGATGGCAACATCGGAAGCGATCTGCTAGACGATTTCGGTGGTAACATGATTATCTTAAGCAAGAAATCAAATTTAATAAATTAACAAAAACGCTGAAACTCAGCGAACCTATTCATTCTATTCCAGCTAGATCCGAAATGGTAATAGAATGCTCTGTCTCCAACCCTGATATAAATTGCTTAGTCAATACAAAAGATAATAACAGAGTCAATATAACTGTAACCAATATATCCGAATTCCTAATAAAATTTAATTAAATTTGAAGCTTACGATTACAAGGCACATTTATTTAGCTCGCTACCATAAGCATTTTTACTTAATGTAAATCAACATTCATACTAACATTGTTGAGTACACTTTCGACCGTTCTTACACGTAGGTACAATCAATAATATTTTATCAAGAAGTTAGCAAGAATAGTTTTCTTCCATCTCAACTTAGCACATGTATTAGCAACCAAGTGCTCGTACAATTCTTTAAAACTAACTAATTCTTTAAATAATAGTTTTTTAACAAAAATAATTAATTAACTCGTAAATAATTTTCAATTTATTATATTTTCAATTAAACTAATTTGCAACTAATTTTCTTGATTTAATAATAAGTAAAACTATTCACTTTTGGTTGTAATTTTGTAGCAACTATACTTTGACCTTAATTTTGAGTACTAATACTTCATTTTGATTCTATCTTACTTGTCATAATAATCATGGCTAGGTCAATTAACTACGACACTAGAAGACAAAATTTTACAATTAGAGATTTCTATTGACAAAATTAACATAAAAAGACTTGAAACATTCATAAACCACCTTTATTGGTCTTACTGTATTCGTGATGGCCTTGACTTTGTCTTTGTTCTTATGTAAACCCTCTTTATCTATTGTGTGTCCTAGGTAGTTAATCTTACGTTTAAACAAATTACATTTTTCTCTATTCACGCGGAGGTTACAATCTTTTAGTTTTTGCAAGACTTGTCTTAGACGTGTTAAAAGTTGGTCTTCTGATGCTCCTTGAATTATAATGTCATCAAAAAAGAATTTAATTCCGTCTAGTCCTTGAAATAACTGATACATAAATTTCTGCCAAAGGCTTGGTGCCACTTTGACTACAAACATCTAGCGATTGACTTTGTAAGTATCTTTGTGTGTACTCAATGTCTGTAAAAGGGCGCTTTCTTCATCCATTACCATATTAAGATAGGCTTGGGTAATGTCTAAAGTACAGAAGTATTTGCCTCTGTTCATTTCCGCAAATACGAGTATGTCCTCAATTATAGGAATTGGATATTGTTCATCTCTGATGACTTTGTTAAGGGTGACCTTTTAGTCTGCACATAGTCGAATGCTCCCGTTTGGTTTCACAATCGGTACTATTGGTGTCTTGTATTTTTACCGACTTCTAAAAAAGGAGGTCTTTGGTACCTCTTGTTTTTATCGTTCTTCAACACCGGCTTCTGAAACGAAAGTGTGTAGGTATGTGAATATTGTGCAATTCCAACAATATTACATAGGTACATATTACATACGTGTCAAATAGATTGCCTCCTTTTTTTTGAAGTCGGTAAAAAGAGTAAAAATATCTTTCATTTCGGAAGTCGGTGTCACAAAACGACAAAAATAAGACATTCCTAAGACACCGACTTCCGAAACGAAAGCTAGTTTTGCTCTTCTTTTTTGCTTTGGAAGTCGGTTTATTTTTTTTTCTCGTTTTTAAGTTCTTTTTTAGTTTTGGTTTTTGTTATAATGCAGATCAGTCACCTTGAATAATTTTCCAAGAAATACGGAACCACCACACATAAATTATGTTGTAAACGGTCAAAATTATTTGCTCGTACCTACTTAAGTGGAGGCTTGCGCAAGTTCGGTCTTCACTACCTACCTTTTTTGTTTGTTGTTCACGTTATTCATGTGTCCTTTTTGTGCAGAGTGGCGAGTCTTGCAATGACCGGATTTGTTAAGTAGGTACAACAAGTTATTTTGATCTTGTGTTAATTTGGTTTTTTCTTGTGTTGTTGAGAATTATGATCGGTTTATTTTTGAGAGCTACCTGCCTTGTACTGGAGGTTTTCCATTAGGAGTTCACTTATTAGCAACAATAGTAGTATTGCCGTGTTTGGATTTACGCGGTGAATTAATCGTGGGTAATAAATACCTAAGGAATAAATATTCGGTAGACGTGCCTCAGATGTAACACGGGCGAGTAATTATGCATATATTTTTGCATAATTACAAGTAGGTATCAAGAAAACACTAAAGTTATTACCTCATAGCTAGCAGTGGTAATTAGTTATGCACTCATGAGCCACGCATGGCTGCGTTATTGTCAATATGTTGCCAGTTTGGGCGCACGGTTGGCGCAGTGGTTGAGCGATTGACTGCTGCGCTGCGTGTCGCGGTTTCGATTCCCGCACGGAATAAATATTTGTATGACCTACAGATAGTTGTTCCGGCTCTGGGTGTTGTGTATGTGAGTTTATATGTTTGTAAACACACCTACGATACAGGATGAAATTCCTAGTGTGGGGCAACGTTTTATTTTAAATATCAAATAAAAATAACAAATTATTAGGTACAAAATAGGCACATTCTAGATATTTGACTATTAATAGGTATATATTTATTCCCTGAATATGTAGATTTCCCTAAAAAGAAAGTTAATACAATATTCAAAAATCCCGACTGCTTATTATGAAGCGAACTTTTTTTTTATTTGTGATGGGTTTGCTCTTGACTGTAGTCTAGGTCATAGGTGACAGAGACAAATTCGGTCGACGATGGAGTGAGCTTACCCAGAGGAAGCCTGTTCACTCTAACTTTGAAGAGACTCGGGTTGAATGTGTTCCGAAACACAGACGCAAGTAGTGAGAAAAAACCTGACTGCTTAAGAAGCGAGCTTTTTAGTTCGCTTCTTAAGCAGTCAGGTTGTTTTATTTCTTTAATTAACTTATTTTATTTATAACTTTGAATTAGTTTCATTCAAACATATAAGTGTACAATATTTCTGAAATCACCTCTTAAAACTCTTTATTTTGATACATGGGTTTGAATTGTCGTTTGAGTTGACGCCCAAATTCCGGCATTTATCTATTTTCCAATTTTGACACTCGCAAGGGTAAGACGAATCGATTGACGTAAGAATCATCAAAATCTGCCAACGCGTTTGATCTCTAGAACGCCACATAGGAACAAACATACGTACATACATATACGACCGATAAACACATTACCCTCCTTCGGTAGTCGGGTAAAAAACGGCTAACAGCGAACAAATTAAGAGGAAATGTGAGCACACATAACAACCAGTAGCTTGGGTTATCCCATTGGAGGGCAAAGGCCTCTTATTCAGAGAAGGCACGAGCATCCAGTTTGATTGGTCTACTTTGGTAATCACCCTTTCTGCACACAGTCGATCAATTTCTTTATCGACTTTTTTCTTTAAAGCACGTACGGTATACGACGTGGTTTTATAAATATTGGTTGTATATTTTCTTTGAGATTAAAATGAGCTTCGTAGTTCGATATTTTTCCTAGGTCTGATCTAAAAACAGTTGATGAAAATTCTTCTAATAATTTATCAAGTTTGTTGGATTGTTCTGAAGTTCATACAACTCTTAAATCTGCAATTTTCATATTAATTTCTTTAATCCAACTTCTACCAAAAATTGGGTCAACGTTTTGATTGATTATGTAAAGCTTCCCGTTGAAAGTCTAGTCTTTAAACGTCTCTTTGATGTATGTTACTCCTGCAGGCTTGATAATTTCATCAGTGTAGGTTCTTAATTTCGTATCAGTTTTGAAAATTTTATTTGGTATTTGTAGGCTTTTGTATTGTTTGAGTGACATTGTTGACAAGGCCGCTCCCGTGTCAAATTCCATGCTTACTTGTTTGTTTTCAATTTTTACTGCGATCATATATTTGTCCGTTATTTCACTTTTGATTAAATTTATATCTCCAATACTGTCGCAACTTGTGTTACTTATAGTGTCATCTAGTAGATTGGTTTTTATGTTCCGTTGCAAACAAACTCGTGCCAGATGTCCAATTTTCTTGCATTTCAGGCAGGTAGACTTGATGGCGCCGCTATCATTAGATCGGTGGTCGTCTTTACCACTTCGGAAACATTTTCCTTTTAAATCTCTTATACTTAACGGAGACGATGATGAAGAAGTTAACTTTATTTTCTGTCGTGTCGTTATTTTATCTCTACTTGTCGATTTTGTAATCTTGTATACTGTGTCCAAATGTTTGTGCATGTCTGCGGATATTTTCATGTTTTCTGATTTTCCCATTTCCATGAATGTAGCAATGTATACCAGTTTATTAAAAGGTGGTGTATCTCTTTCTTGAAGAATTTTCGTTCGTATTTCACGTCTCTCAATCCACGAATAAATTGCAGGACTAGGAAACTTTCGGAGGTAGACTTTTTTACTGTTAGCACCTGAAAAGCATATTTTTAGTTATCTCTGATTGTTTTAATATTCCATAACTTATTTATATCGCTAATTTGTAAAATCTAAGAATATTTTATACTCTGACATTTTCATGTAATCTGACATCTGTCTGTCTATTTTATTTTCTTAAGCCATAGACATAACGTACCATGGACTAGACCTTCCTTAAGCTAGTTGTACATTATAATAAGGGCAGCGTAGACTGCCCCCTCTGTGAACCGTTTTTATTCGTTCTGGCCATATAATTGATATTTTGAATTTAAAATTTAGAAGAAATGAGAGAACGAGGAAAAACGGGCGTCAGTTTTTTTAACATCAGATTCGGGCCGAAAACGACGAAAGTCGGTTGTCTGGTTAAACTATAATTCTACCAAGGGTACTACAGTATCTGATAACTCTTTAAACCATATCTTCTGCCTACATGTTTGCCATTCATGTTTTTTGTGTGATCATTAAAATATTATTTACTGTGAGTGGAATTTGTGAAAGACTTTATTAACCTCATCGGTCAACGCTCCATATTAAAGGGCTAGTCGAACGGCTTATGAAGCCACAGCCCGGCCTCCACATCTCTTTTGTGCCTGCCTACATAACCATCGAACCTACCTACCCGACGTGGTGCAAGAGCCGCAGCTACAGCGCGCCCGGCAGCAGTACACGCAGGTTGCGCACGCTGAAGAGGAGCGCCCACAACTCGCGGCAGCGCTCTTCCAGCGTCCACATCGCACTCCATCAGCCGTCCCACCGCATCCTGTCAACCTTTTTCTTATTTTACCTTTTCTTACTTTTTTGTTTTTATTTTAATAACGTAGCTTACGTTTAGCTCATCTGAGCTAAACGTAACGTTACAATATGTGATGCCGATGTTTGCAGCGGTGTGATTCGTTGATTTACTCTGTTTTGTAATATGAGAAGTTTCGTCTTTATAATGATACATTTCTCTTCAAAATTGTACCTGGTTTCTATCTCTTGGTCTAGTTGTTCGTCTGGTGTTTCTAATTCTATTTCATGTTGTATTACTTGTAATTTCTGTAACGGTTCTTGAAACGATACGATGAATACGATTGTAGTCTTGACTCTGTTTCTTCGTATGGTAGAGTTTCTTGGGTGTTTACGTAGTTTTCAAGCTTTGTGATTAAACCCTGCAATGACGCGCGGGTTCTCTTTTTTTTTTGTTATCTCGTTAGTCGACATCCTCGTCGCTAATTTATTAAATACACATTTTCATTATGTAGAAATATTTAATTTAATGTGTTAGACAATGAAAGATGAATGTCACACGTCGTCCTCACGACAGGTCTGGATTCTAGGTGGCCAGTATATAACAGTAAGTGTTGCTTAACCTGTGCTGGGTCACCTATACAAAAACAAGTTAAGCAAAAAAACGTGTTTGCCCATCCAAAAACCGTCCTTGGTGAGGTTTGCTTAACTTCGCAGAGGCCTTGTTAGACATATATGTAGTATGAAATGTGACACCAACCGGCAACTATCCCTGTATGCACTAGTGAGCACCCAAGGACAATCCCCAGCTGGTGCAGGACTATTGCAGAATATGGACACAAAACACAAAAAAAAACAGTGTTAGGCCACTGGAGAGCACGGTTAGACACTTGGCTATAGGTTTGGGAGGTTTCGTAGGCCTGACCACTGTTGTTCTGCATGGTTATAAAATGGCATGAGATGACTCACACTCAATTAATGGGCTCCCCATGAACAGTCGCTAGCACTTTAGTGACGTAGCACCAAGGGGGCAACATATACGGAGGTGCTTATATATATTATAACTATTAGGTATATTTTTATTTTCGTACATGGTGAGGTCACTAGATGTACGCTCACACGCGCCTTTAGCTTGTAGTAGTGTGTCTATCGTAGTCCAGTTGTATGAAAGTTACTGTCTGTTTGTACTCTGTGGGCCGGGTCACTTCGAAACTCATTAAGATTTTTATGGTTTGACAGAGAATATTCTATTCATTTTAAAATCGAAAATCGTATTGAATCTTTTAGAAACCCTTTCCATTTATGTTTTATTGCAAAAAAAAAACAGGCCATAATGCGTACCTTTAGAAATGTTAGTAATCAAGTGAAATGTAACAAACAAAACAATACGACACCCGTCTAGCCCATTAAATTCCAAACAGACCCTTAGAACAGTAAAGAGATAAGAGAGAACAAAGACTACAATACATCTGACCTGCAAAAGAATGGGAACACGATCTCGTGGTGTTTTTAGGGATCTTGGAGAGGGTTGACTAGGCCACGGCGAGGCAGTCAGTGTTAGGCCACCGGTGAGCACGGTTAGACGCTTAGCTTGAAACCACGGTGAAGACCGGTTGATTCTAGACTACGTTAGGGGTTGGTTGACAGCAACCAACTTGAGAAAAAGTGTTTGTGTGTTGGTGTGACTGGGTGAGTCTTTAATTATAATATTTCGTAGGGGATTGGTGATATCGCATTCACTAACATAATCACTTGTAGCTTGCTATTAATTAAATGCTGAGTTGGTAACCCTTTCGATATGGGCACTAGTCTTTTACTCTGTGTTTGTTGCTGTTGTGTTGTGTCTGCGTCGAATAAATGCTTTTCTATTTTATTCTAATCTATTCTAAGCTTAGTGAAACTAATTCTTTTTCTTACTATATTTTATAGTTAATGCTATTTTTATCTGTGTGTATGTTACTGTAATAGCCTGATCTAAGGAAAAACCTAGGATTTATCGATTGACTGGTAAAGGTTGAAAAATTATTAAGGACTGATTGATTTGATTCACCAAAGTAGATAAAGGGTTTTCATTAAGGGCGGGTAGATGTTGATATGAAATAAATAAAGCTGTGTGTGAGGCCTTTTTTTATTTCAAAAGGCTAACTTGTGCCATTTACCCTCAGTTTCCCAGCTCAAAATTATCGCAGAATTAATGTGACAAATAGTCAAGCACGCGTTATCTGCTGTGATTGGTTGAATGAATTTTCAACAGCCAATCACAGCAGATAACGCGTGCTTGGCAATTTGTCACAATAATTCGCCGATAATTTTGAGCTGGGAAACTGAGGGTTAGTGTGGAATATGACATCGGTCAAATACCCACCTCGGCTATTTATAGTGGCACGGATCCGATTGGTCCAATTTTCAATGACTCTTCTGCATAGATCTGGTTGAATTTGAGCGATGGTCTGTGTTATGTCCACCATAAGGGCGTCGATCGATTGGGGTTTGTTTGCATAGATCTGCGACTTCAACAAACCCCAAAAGAAAAAGTCTAGTGGGGTCAAATCGCATAACCTTGGTGGACTATTCCCATCACCTCTGCGAGAAATAACCTTACCCTCAAATCGCTCATGCAGAATGTCAATCGTGGCATCCGCTGTGCGGTACGTAGCGCCGTCCTGCTGGAACCACATGTCGACTACATTCATATAGTTCAATTTAGGCCTTAAAAAATTGGTTATCATCTTTCTGTAGCGCTCGCCTTTGACAGTGACCGCCTCACCTGCGTCATTTGCGAAAAAGTATGGACCAATGACGCCGCCTCGGCCCAAAATACACACCAAACAGTAACTTTTTGAGGATACATTATCATCTTATCTCGCGTGGGTTGATGTCGTCCCATATACGGCAACTCTGCTTGTTAACACAGCCATTCATCCAAAAATGCGCTTCGTCGCTAAAGATGATTTTTCGGCCAAAATTGGGGTCCTCTTCCAAACCCTTTTGACAATAAAGTTTTAAGTTAGGTTAGGTTAAAACGGGCTGGTTTCCGCAACTCCACGACCAAGCGCGTATTTTGCGTACGGGTCAATAAAGTTTCATCTTTTGCACATGGTTTTCAATCGTTTAACTTGCCATGGTGATCTGGCTTAAGTAACTGAATAATAAACAAAACATTTGATAGATGTCACCAAAACAAAATGGCCGCCACTAGCCGCCAAAATCTACCCATACCAATTGAAAAATGCTTTATAACATTTGTTACATAATTTAAACAAAAAAATATAAATATGATTTTAAAATTTTCTGTATGTGAGGAAAAAATTTAAACACAATCTCAATCTATTGATTGTGATTTCAAAAGCCGAGTCTAACAAACATTATACCTTTTTTGTGAAGCAAAGCAATCAGTACTTAATTATTGTCATTATTTCGTATCTTAGTGAGTCATAAACATTATATTTTTTGGCTACGTCAATTGCGGCATCAGTGACGCTCATCAAGCCCTCCAGAATGCGGGTGTATGGGCATTTGAAGCACTTAGACAAGAACTATTTTATTTCGATTTTTTATCTGAAATACTTATTTCGATATCCACATAGGTAAACAACCACAACGTTGGACCTAGGTCCCACAGAGGCGTAAATTAATGGCCATAGCGTAGGAGAAACTAAAAAACTATTCAAACAACACACAAAAGACAAGATATTTTTGTATGGAGCCCGATAAGTAAATTTTTGTACGGAATTTTACACGTTTTTATGCAATATCCTAGAATACTTGCAAAACAATTTAGGGAATAACACATGTCTTTTATGTTTTTTTTTTTTGTAAATAGGTAATTAATTGTTCTACACGCTGACAAAAGAATCACGGGTCTATGCCAATTGGTTTTAATTTTATTGTGGCCTTTAAAGAACACCCGCGCCCTTCACACAGGTAGTCCAGCCCGGTTATACGCGAAAGCGATACCATTTTCTATCGTTGGAGTGAAAGAGACAAACAATTTCGAATGGCATCTCCCAAATCATACAAATAAACAATAACAATGCAAATTAAGATAACACATTAGTCTTTTGTGTACGAACCTTAAATTTTGAATTATTTTAATTCTCAACATAGTCCATAATAATACACTTTCAGATGTAAATGCTCAGTTCACCGTGTTCTATTAGTTTAACCCACAGTTTCCCAGCTCAAAATTATCGCAGATGTGGCAAATTGTCAAGCACGCGTTATCTGCTGTGATTGGTTGAATGAATTTTCAACAGCCCATCATAGCAGGTAATACCTGCTTGACAATTTGTCACATTAATTCTGCGATAATTTTGAGCTGAGAAACTGGGGGTAAGTTTGCAAAATTATTATTACTTACAAATGAAACGTATGCATTGTTAAAACTTGAACCTACCCTGCATACATGAATGTTGCGTAACTTCAACGCTCAACATGTACGGCAACGCTGCCCAACAGCACGCGACGTTGCCAGCTGGCGCGCAACATGACGCGCGGCTTGTTGTTTGTTTAAAGCCGGGTTTCCACTAGGCAACAATTGACACGCAACATGTTGCACAACAAGTTGCCCAACATGTTGAAAGTCAGCGCGGAACTTTTGTTGAACAACGTTGTCTGTCTACGCATCTCGTCAGTCATCGCCAACATGTCGCCAGAGGAACTTGTGCTGATTTCAGCGGCAGTGGTTATAATTTTATCAAAAAATGCATCAAAAAGAAAAAAACCACGTTGGTGGGTTAAAAAATACCTACAAAACAAAGAAAATGTATTCAGTGATCTCCGTGTGGTTGATGGATCTTTTACGAATTTTACCCGAATGAGCAAAACAGACTTCGAGATGCTATTACAAAAAATTGAACCCATAATATCGAAGCAAGATACAAAATTTCAAAATGCAACTAGTGCTTGTCTGAGATTGGCTGTTACACTTCGATATTTGGCAACCGGAAATTTTTTAACCCACCAACGTGGGTTTTTTCTTTTTGATGCATTTTTCGATAAAATTATAACCACTGCCGCTGAAATCAACACAAGTTCCTCTGGCGACATGTTGGCGACGACTGACGAGATGCGTAGACAGACAACGTTGTTCAACAAAAGTTCCGCGCTGACTTTCAACATGTTGGGCAACTTGTTGTGCAACCTGTTGCGCGTCAATTGTTGCCTAGTGGAAACCCGGCTTTAACCGATGTGCAGCGCAAGCAATCGAAACTCTCAAAAAGGAATCATTTTGCCCGTTTTTGCAACATTTTTCATTTGTGCTCCGCTCCTATTGGTCGTAGCGCGATGTTATTTAGCCTATATAACCTTCCTCGATAAATGGTCTATCCAACACAAAAATATTTTTTCAATTCCTGAGATTAGCGCGTTCAAACAAACTCTTCAGCTTTATAATATTATCTATACATATAAAATGCTTTGTCCTGAATGACTGACTGACGGATCAACGCACAGCCTAAACCGCTGATCGTAGAGACCTGAAACATAGAGGGTATGTTCTTTCTATGACGTAGGCATCCGATAAGAAAGGTTTTTTGGAAATTCCACCCCTAAGGGGGTAAAAATGGGGTTAGAAGTTTGTATGAAAAATCTAATTCCTCCGGCCAAAATTTTTGATATTTGGTACAAATAGTAATCTAAGGAAATCATAAAGGTTGTCATTATAAGATTTTTGAAACTATCCCCAAATGATGATTTAGGGGGTATTGAAGTTTGTATGTAAGAATCTGACTAATTGGGTCAATAAACTTGAAAATTGACATAAATACCAACCTAAATAAATAATAAAGGTTCTCATTATTAGTTTTTCAAAACTAGCTCCAAAATATTATTTAGGGGTTGATATTTTTTTTTTGAAAAATCTTATTTCTTGGGTTAATAAACATGAAATTTGACATAAATACCAACTTCAATAAACAATGAAGGTAATCATTATTAGTCTTTTGAAACAGCCCCCAGAAGACGATTTAGGGGGTATAAAAATTTTTTGAAGAATCTTTTTTCTTGAAAGTTGACATAAATAACAACCTAAACAAACATTAAAGGTTGTCATTATTAGTTTTTCGAATCTGTCCCCAAAAAGCGATATAGAGGGAGACAAAGTTTTTTTGGAGAATCATATTTGTTGGGATGAAAAACTTGAAGCTTGACATAAGTACCAACCTATGTAAACAATAAAGGTGGTCATTATAAGTTTTTAGAAAAGCTTGGGGTTAAGCTAAGAATCTTACTTTGGACAGGTTTTTGATTTTGACGTAGGGTTCTAGGGGAGCACTAAGCAGGAATTTTCGAAAATTAAATCTGAAAGACCTGGAAAGAGGGTGAAAAGAGGCAGAATTTGTTTGTAAGAAAAAAAATATTCCTTGGGGTAAAGTAAATAATTGAAATTTTCATAAAACGTTTTTAAACTACCCGTCAGATAGGGTTAAGGGGTGTTAATGTTTTTTTGAGGAATCTTACTGCGGAATCTTGCTAAGAACGAACTACGAAAAATAGAAAGAGAAGAAAAGAGTGAATATCATATTTGGGTTGTTCAAAACTCTAGCTTCAACGGGGCAAAATGGGGTTACTAAGTTTTTAGGGGAGGATTTTACTTTGTGGCAGTAACCTAAAATTTATTCTTATTTAAGTCAAATAACGAATCGTCTCAAACCAATAAACCCTGTATATCTACGATACCCCGTTTTTTATTGATTTAATAATAGCTTATTTTTAGTCGCCTTCACTAACTGCACATAAGAGTCATAGGATAAACGAAATCACGCGAGCGAAGTCGCGGGCGAAGTGCTAGTATATATATATAAGTATAGGTTTGTTTGATTTGTTTTCGGGCATAACTCCGTCATATATAAACGGATTTGCGCTTTTTTTGTTCGAAAGAAGCTTATTCCGAAATGGTCCTATTGGTAAAATTCTAATGAAAAACTTCGGAGATATACAACAGAACTCTTCAATAAATGACAGAAAATCTCTCGGGATTGCTGCAATCGCATGCCTGTTTATTGTTTACACTTTTTCATAACATACGCGGTTGGCGCAGTGGTTGAGCGATTGACTGCTGCGCTTTGTGTCGCGGGTTCGATTCCCGCACGGAACAAATATTTATATGACCTACAAATAGTTGTTCCGGCTCTGGGTGTTGTGTATGTGAGTTTATATGTTTGTAAACGCACCCACGATACAGGAAGAAATTCCTAGTGTGGGGCAACGTTTTTAGAAAAAAAGAAAAAAAAAAAAAAAAAAATACCATCACGTCAGTATGCTCTAAACGGGTATGCAGATGTGTACAGTTCACCCTGGTAGACTCTCATTCCACCGTTTATGTTCAAGTTACATGATATTCGGGTAATCTATTCTGGCATCACTGTGGACATTACAGTATCTTACTTTAGAACTTGACCATTATATACCAATAAAATGAAAATAAATAAAGATTTGATTCATTTTAGTTTGTGTTTTGCATAATACATCCTTCCATTTACACACATGTATAAAATTAGGGATCCCTTCTTTTCGCATAATGTTCTTTATCCTAATATACTTCGGCATAACGATTTTGGCTCAATTTGTTTTGACATATAATACTTCGGCATAATTTTTTTAGGCATACATTTTATGTTGGCATAATCATCTTAAAGACCAATTTGTTTTGGCATAAATTTGATTCGCATAACGTTAGTAGGCCTAATGACTATTAGCATAACGTTAGTAGGCCTAATGATAGCATAATAATATTTAGGCATACAATTAATATAAATAACAAAAACAATTTTCATGCAAATGAGTTATTATACATAACAAACTATTATGCAACTTAAACGAGTTTTCAATCGCGAGATAACTTTTATCTGAAGAATATATTAGATGTTTTGACAGTTTTTGTAAAAAAAAATATGTCAATCAGTTAACTTCTACTATGCGCAATAAATATGGCGGTTATACCTCAGATAGAAGTTAACTGATTGAAACAGTGGTCCTTAATTATGTATAATTATTTATTTTAGGTGTATATTTTTAGCAATTACTTGTAAATATACTAGTTTAGAAGTATACTCATCTTTTTTTACTAATATTTTTTTCAATTCTTTTGGTTTTGTCTGTGTATTTTTTCTTTTTTTTTGGTATAAGTGATGTTCCGACATCCAGTTTATCTATTTCAATGGTTTGATGTTTTATTTCTTGAACGACCTTTTTTGCAAAAAAATAAAATCCAGGATGGTGTTTTCTCACAAAATGTGCAAATCTAATGTGCCATGCCTCTGCATGATTTTGTGTCCTAGGTCTATTTTCCTTTTCTAGTAGATACGTACTCCAGACTTTGGGTGGAAATGGTGGTGGTGAACTTGTAGTGCCCCATACATAAATCTGATCAAACCAATTTGCTATAGTTTCTGTAAGGGATCCCTTCTTTTCGCATAATGTTCTTTAGCCTAATATACTTCGGCATAACGATTTTGGCACAATTTGTTTTGGCATAATAATACTTTGGCATATTTTTTTAGGCATACATT